>JAFFJZ010000019.1:0-1475625 GCA_018340375.1 Gonatopus flavifemur
AAAAATGAACTTTGAAATTTTTCAAAGTCCTGGAGCAGAATGAGTGAAAAAAAATTTCTCTCTGGGTCGTATAGACCAATCGATTCAGAATCTTTCGAAACGAAAAGTGAACACCACTTTTGAGACACTTTGAAAAATGAACTTTGAAATTTTTCAAAGTCCTGGAGCAGAATGAGTGAAAAAAAATTTCTCTCTGGGTCGTATAGACCAATCGATTCAGAATCTTTCGGAACGAAAAGTGAACACCACTTTTGAGACACTTTGTTAAAAAATGAAATTTGAAATTTTTCAAAGTCCTGGAGCAGAATGAGTGAAAAAAAAAATTTCTCTCTGGGTCGTATAGACCGATCGATTCAGAATCTTTCGAAATGAAAAGTGAACACCACTTTTGAGACACTTTGAAAAAATGAACTTTGAAATTTTTCAAAGTCCTGGAGCAGAATGAGTGAAAAAAAAAATTTCTCTCTGGGTCGTATAGACCAATCGATTCAGAATCTTTCGAAACGAAAAGTGAACACCACTTTTGAGACACTTTGGAAAAAATGAACTTTGAAATTTTTCAAAGTCCTGGAGCAGAATGAGTGAAAAAAAAAATTTCTCTCTGGGTCGTATAGACCAATCGATTCAGAATCTTTCGAAACGAAAAGTGAACACCACTTCTGAGACACTTTGAAAAAATGAACTTTGAAATTTTTCAAAGTCCTGGAGCAGAATGAGTGAAAAAAATTTCTCTCTGGGTCGTATAGACCAATCGATTCAGAATCTTTCGAAACGAAAAGTGAACACCACTTTGAGACACTTTGAAAAAATGAACTTTGAAATTTTTCAAAGTCCTGGAGCAGAATGAGTGAAAAAAAAAATTTCTCTCTGGGTCGTATAGACCAATCGATTCAGAATCTTTCGAAATGAAAAGTGAACACCACTTTTGAGACACTTTGGAAAAAATGAACTTTGAAATTTTTCAAAGTCCTGGAGCAGAATGAGTGAAAAAAAAATTTCTCTCTGGGTCGTATAGACCAATCGATTCAGAATCTTTCGAAACGAAAAGTGAACACCACTTTTCAGACACTTTGAAAAAATGAACTTTGAAATTTTTCAAAGTCCTGGAGCAGAATGAGTGAAAAAAAAAAATTTCTCTCTGGGTCGTATAGACCAATCGATTCAGAATCTTTCGAAACGAAAAGTGAACATCACTTTTGAGACACTTTGAAAAAATGAACTTTGAAATTTTTCAAAGTCCTGGAGCAGAATGAGTGAAAAAAAAATTTCTCTGGGTCGTATAGACCAATCGATTCAGAATCTTTCG
Organism: Gonatopus flavifemur; assembly: GCA_018340375.1. NCBI lineage: Eukaryota > Metazoa > Arthropoda > Insecta > Hymenoptera > Dryinidae > Gonatopus > Gonatopus flavifemur. The sequence continues at coordinate 1,307 of JAFFJZ010000019.1, forward strand.
AAACGAAAAGTGAACATCACTTTTGAGACACTTTGCAAAAAAATGAACTTTGAAATTTTTCAAAGTCCTGGAGCAGAATGAGTGAAATAATAAAAAAATTTCTCTCTGGGTCGTATAGACCAATCGATTCAGAATCTTTCGAAACGAAAAGTGAACACCACTTTTGAGACACTTTGAAAAAATGAACTTTGAAATTTTTCAAAGTCCTGGAGCAGAATGAGTGAAAAAAAAATTTCTCTCTGGGTCGTATAGACCAATCGATTCAGAATCTTTCGAAACGAAAAGTGAACACCACTTTTGAGACACTTTGAAAAAATGAACTTTGAAATTTTTCAAAGTCCTGGAGCAGAATGAGTGAAAAAAAAAAATTTCTCTCTGGGTCGTATAGACCAATCGATTCAGAATCTTTCGAAACGAAAAGTGAACATCACTTTTGAGACACTTTGAAAAAGAATGAACTTTGAAATTTTTCAAAGTCCTGGAGCAGAATGAGTGAAAAAAAATTTCTCTCTGGGTCGTATAGACCAATCGATTCAGAATCTTTCGAAACGAAAAGTGAACATCACTTTTGAGACACTTTGGAAAAAATGAACTTTGGAATTTTTCAAAGTCCTGGAGCAGAATGAGTGAAAAAAAAAATTTCTCTCTGGGTCGTATAGACCAATCGATTCAGAATCTTTCGAAACGAAAAGTGAACATCACTTTTGAGACACTTTGGAAAAAAATGAACTTTGAAATTTTTCAAAGTCCTGGAGCAGAATGAGTGAAAAAAAAAAATTTCTCTGGGTCGTATAGACCAATCGATTCAGAATCTTTCGAAATGAAAAGTGAACACCACTTTTGAGACACTTTGAAAAAATGAACTTTGAAATTTTTCAAAGTCCTGGAGCAGAATGAGTGAAAAAAAAAATTTCTCTCTGGGTCGTATAGACCAATCGATTCAGAATCTTTCGAAACGAAAAGTGAACACCACTTTTGAGACACTTTGAAAAAATGAACTTTGAAATTTTTCAAAGTCCTGGAGCAGAATGAGTGAAAAAAAAATTTCTCTCTGGGTCGTATAGACCAATCGATTCAGAATCTTTCGAAACGAAAAGTGAACACCACTTTTGAGACACTTTGAAAAAATGAACTTTGAAATTTTTCAAAGTCCTACGGCAGAATGAGTGAAAAAAAAATTTCTCTCTGGGTCGTATAGACCAATCGATTCAGAATCTTTCGAAACGAAAAGTGAACACCACTTGTGAGACACTTTGAAAAAATGAACTTTGAAATTTTTCAAAGTCCTGGAGCAGAATGAGTGAAAAAAAAATTTCTCTCTGGGTCGTATAGACCAATCGATTCAGAATCTTTCGAAACGAAAAGTGAACACCACTTTTGAGACACTTTGGAAAAAAATGAACTTTGAAATTTTTCAAAGTCCTGGAGCAGAATGAGTGGAAAAAAAAAAAATTTCTCTCTGGGTCGTATAGACCAATCGATTCAGAATCTTTCGAAACGAAAAGTGAACACCACTTTTGAGACACTTTGGAAAAAAATGAACTTTGAAATTTTTCAAAGTCCTACAGCAGAATGAGTGAAAAAAAAAAAAAATTTCTCTCTGGGTCGTATAGACCAATCGATTCAGAATCTTTCGAAACGAAAAGTGAACACCACTTTTGAGACACTTTGAAAAAAAATGAACTTTGAAATTTTTCAAAGTCCTGGAGCAGAATGAGTGAAAAAAAAAAAATTTTCTCTCTGGGTCGTATAGACCAATCGATTCAGAATCTTTCGAAACGAAAAGTGAACACCACTTTTGAGACACTTTGTAAAAAAATGAACTTTGAAATTTTTCAAAGTCCTGGAGCAGAATGAGTGAAAAAAAAATTTCTCTCTGGGTCGTATAGACCAATCGATTCAGAATCTTTCGAAACGAAAAGTGAACACCACTTTTGAGACACTGTGTAAAAAAATGAACTTAGAAATTTATAAAAGTCCTGGAGCAGAAACAGTGAAAAAAAAATTTCTCTCTGGGTCGTATAGACCAATCGATTCAGAATCTTTCGAAACGAAAAGTGAACACCACTTTTGAGACACTTTGGAAAAAAATGAACTTTGAAATTTTTCAAAGTCCTGCAGCAGAATGAGTGAAAAAAAAAAAAAATTTCTCTCTGGGTCGTATAGACCAATCGATTCAGAATCTTTCGAAACGAAAAGTGAACATTACTTTTGAGACACTTTGAAAAAAAATGAACTTTGAAATTTTTCAAAGTCCTGCAGCAGAATGAGTGAAAACAAAAAAATTTCTCTCTGGGTGGTATAGACCAATCGATTCAGAATCTTTTGAAACGAAAAGTGAACACCACTTTTGAGACACTTTGAAAAAAAATGAACTTTGAAATTTTTCAAAGTCCTGGAGCAGAATGAGTGAAAAAAAAAATTCTCTCTGGGTCGTATAGACCAATCGATTCAGAATCTTTCGAAACGAAAAGTGAACACCACTTCTGAGACACTTTGAAAAAAATGAACTTTGAAATTTTTCAAAGTCCTGGAGCAGAATGAGTGAAAAAAAAAAAAATTTCTCTCTGGGTCGTATAGACCAATCGATTCAGAATCTTTCGAAACGAAAAGTGAACACCACTTCTGAGACACTTTGAAAAAAAATGAACTTTGAAGTTTTTCAAAGTCCTGGAGCAGAATGAGTGAAAAAAAAAAAAATTCTCTCTGGGACGTATAGACCAATCGATTCAGAATCTTTCGAAACAAAAAGTGAACACCACTTCTGAGACACTTTGAAAAAAAATGAACTTTGAAATTTTTCAAAGTCCTACAGCAGAATGAGTGGAAAAAAAAAAAATTTCTCTCTGGGTCGTATAGACCAATCGATTCAGAATCTTTCGAAACGAAAAGTGAACACCACTTTTGAGACACTTTGGAAAAAAATGAACTTTGAAATTTTTCAAAGTCCTACAGCAGAATGAGTGAAAAAAAAAAAAATTTCTCTCTGGGTAGTATAGACCAATCGATTCAGAATCTTTCGAAACGAAAAGTGAACCCCACTTCTGAGACACTTTGAAAAAAAATGAACCTTGAAATTTTTCAAAGTCCTACAGCAGAATGAGTGAAAAAAAAAAAAATTTCTCTCTGGGTCGTATAGACCAATCGATTCAGAATCTTTCGAAACGAAAAGTGAACACCACTTTTGAGAAACTTTGAAAAAAAATGAACTTTGGAATTTTTCAAAGTCCTGGAGCAGAATGAGTGAAAAAAAAAAAAAAATTTCTCTCCGGGACGTATAGACCAATCGATTCAGAATCTTTCGAAACGAAAAGTGAACACCACTTTTGAGATAATTTTTCAGTCTACGGCAGAATGAGTGAAGAAAAAAAATTTCTTTCCTCACGTAGACCATCGATTGAGACACTTTGAAAAAATCAACTTTTAAATTTCACAGTCCTGGAGCAGAATGAGTGAAAAAAAAAAAATTCCTGTCTGGGACGTATAGACCAATCGATTCAGAATCTTTCGAAACGAAAAGTGAACACCACTTTTGAGACACTTTGAAAAAATGAACTTTGGAATTTTTCAAAGTCCTGGAGCAGAATGAGTGAAAAAAAAAATTTCTCTCTGGGTCGTATAGACCAATCGATTCAGAATCTTTCGAAACGAAAAGTGAACACCACTTTTGAGACACTTTGGAAAAAATGAACTTTGAAATTTTTCAAAGTCCTGGAGCAGAATGAGTGAAAAAAAAATTTCTCTCTGGGTCGTATAGACCAATCGATTCAGAATCTTTCGAAACGAAAAGTGAACACCACTTTTGAGACACTTTGAAAAAATGAACTTTGAAATTTTTCAAAGTCCTGGAGCAGAATGAGTGAAAAAAAAATTTCTCTCTGGGGCGTATAGACCAATCGATTCAGAATCTTTCGAAACGAAAAGTGAACACCACTTTGAGACACTTTGAAAAAATGAACATTGAAATTTTTCAAAGTCCTGGAGCAGAATGAGTGAAAAAAAAAATTTCTCTCTGGGTCGTATAGACCAATCGATTCAGAATCTTTCGAAACGAAAAGTGAACACCACTTTTGAGACACTTTGAAAAAAAATGAACTATGAAATTTTTCAATGACCTGGAGAAGAATGAGTGAAAAAAAAAAATTTCTCTCTGGGTCGTATAGACCAATCGATTCAGAATCTTTCGAAACGAAAAGTGAACACCCCTTTTGAGACACTTTGAAAAAATAGGAACTTTGGAATTTTTCAAAGTCCTACAGCAGAATGAGTGAAAAAAAAATTTCTCTCTGGGTCGTATAGACCAATCGATTCAGAATCTTTCGAAACGAAAAGTGAACACCACTTTTGAGACACTTTGAAAAAATGAACTTTGAAATTTTTCAAAGTCCTGGAGCAGAATGAGTGAAAAAAAAATTTGTCTCTGGGTCGTATAGACCAATCGATTCAGAATCTTTCGAAACGAAAAGTGAACACCACTTTTGAGACACTTTGAAAAAATGAACTTTGAAATTTTTCAAAGTCCTGGAGCAGAATGAGTGAAAAAAAAAAATTTCTCTCTGGGTCGTATAGACCAATCGATTCAGAATCTTTCGAAACGAAAAGTGAACATCACTTTTGAGACACTTTGGAAAAAATGAACTTTGAAATTTTTCAAAGTCCTGGAGCAGAATGAGTGAAAAAAAAAATTTCTCTCTGGGTCGTATAGACCAATCGATTCAGAATCTTTCGAAACGAAAAGTGAACACCACTTTTGAGACACTTTGAAAAAATGAACTTTGAAATTTTTCAAAGTCCTGGAGCAGAATGAGTGAAAAAAAAAATTCTCTCTGGGTCGTATAGACCAATCGATTCAGAATCTTTCGAAACGAAAAGTGAACACCACTTTTGAGACACTTTGAAAAAATGAACTTTGAAATTTTTCAAAGTCCTGGAGCAGAATGAGTGAAAAAAAAATTTCTCTCTGGGTCGTATAGACCAATCGATTCAGAATCTTTCGAAACGAAAAGTGAACACCACTTTTGAGACACTTTGAAAAAATGAACTTTGAAATTTTTCAAAGTCCTGGAGCAGAATGAGTGAAAAAAAAATTTCTCTCTGGGTCGTATAGACCAATCGATTCAGAATCTTTCGAAACGAAAAGTGAACACCACTTTTGAGACACTTTGAAAAAATGAACTTTGAAATTTTTCAAAGTCCTGGAGCAGAATGAGTGAAAAAAAAATTTCTCTCTGGGTCGTATAGACCAATCGATTCAGAATTTTTCGAAACGAAAAGTGAACACCACTTTTGAGACACTTTGAAAGAAAATGAACTTTGAAATTTTTCAAAGTCCTGGAGCAGAATGAGTGAAGAAGAAAAAAAATTTCTCTCTGGGTCGTATAGACCAATCGATTCAGAATCTTTCGAAACGGAAAGTGAACACCACTTTTGAGACACTTTTGAAAAAAATGAAATTTGAAATTTTTAAAAGTCCTGGAGCAGAATGAGTGAAAAAAAAAAAAATTTCTCTCTGGGTCGTATAGACCAATCGATTCAGAATCTTTCGAAACGAAAAGTGAACACCACTTTTGAGACACTTTGGAAAAAAATGAACTTTGAAATTTTTCAAAGTCCTGGAGCAGAATGAGTGAAAAAAAAAAAAAATTTCTCTCTGGGTCGTATAGACCAATCGATTCAGAATCTTTCGAAACGAAAAGTGAACACCACTTTTGAGACACTTTGGAAAAAAATGAACTTTGAAATTTTTCAAAGTCCTGCAGCAGAATGAGTGAAAAAAAAAAAAAATTTCTCTCCGGGTCGTATAGACCAATCGATTCAGAATCTTTCGAAACGAAAAGTGAACACCACTTTTGAGACACTTTGGAAAAAAATGAACTTTGAAATTTTTCAAAGTCCTGGAGCAGAATGAGTGAAGAAAACAAAAAATTCCTTCCTGGGTCGTATAGCCAATCAATTCAGAATCTTTCGAAACGAAAAGTGAACATCACTTTTGAGACACTTTGGAAAAAAATGAACTTTGAAATTTTTCAAAGTCCTGGAGCAGAATGAGTGAAAAAAAAAAAAATTTCTCTCCGGGACGTATAGACCAATCGATTCAGAATCTTTCGAAACGGAAAGTGAACATTACTTTTGAGACACTTTGAAAAAAAATGAACTTTGAAATTTTTCAAAGTCCTGGAGCAGAATGAGTGAAAAAAAAAAAAAATTTCTCTCTGGGTCGTATAGACCAATCGATTCAGAATCTTTCGAAACGAAAAGTGAACATCACTTTTGAGACACTTTGGAAAAAAATGAACTTTGAAATTTTTCAAAGTCCTGGAGCAGAATGAGTGAAAAAAAAAAAAAATTTCTCTCTGGGTCGTATAGACCAATCGATTCAGAATCTTTCGAAACGAAAAGTGAACACCACTTTTGAGACACTTTGGAAAAAAATGAACTTTGAAATTTTTCAAAGTCCTGGAGCAGAATGAGTGAAAAAAAAAAAAAATTTCTCTCTGGGTCGTATAGACCAATCGATTCAGAATCTTTCGAAACGAAAAGTGAACACCACTTTTGAGACACTTTGGAAAAAAATGAACTTTGAAATTTTTCAAAGTCCTGGAGCAGAATGAGTGAAAATAAAATTTCTCTCTGGGTCGTATAGACCAATCGATTCAGAATCTTTCGAAACGAAAAGTGAACACCACTGTTGAGACACTTTAAAAAAATGAACTTTGAAATTTTTCAAAGTCCTGGAGCAGAATGAGTGAAAAAAAAAAATTTCTCTGGGTCGTATAGACCAATCGATTCAGAATCTTTCGAAACGGAAAGTGAACACCACTTTTGAGACACTTTGGGAAAAATGAACTTTGAAATTTTTCAAAGTCCTGGAGCAGAATGAGTGAAAAAAAAATTTCTCTCTGGGTCGTATAGACCAATCGATTCAGAATCTTTCGAAACGAAAAGTGAACACCACTTTTGAGACACTTTGGGAAAAATGAACTTTGAAATTTTTCAAAGTCCTGGAGCAGAATGAGTGAAAAAAAAAATTCCTCTCTGGGTCGTATAGACCAATCGATTCAGAATTTTTCGAAACGAAAAGTGAACACCACTTTTGAGACACTTTGAAAGAAAATGAACTTTGAAATTTTTCAAAGTCCTGGAGCAGAATGAGTGAAGAAGAAAAAAAATTTCTCTCTGGGTCGTATAGACCAATCGATTCAGAATCTTTCGAAACGAAAAGTGAACACCACTTTTGAGACACTTTGAAAAAAAATGAACTTTGAAATTTTTCAAAGTCCTGGAGCAGAATGAGTGAAAAAAAAAAAAAATTTCTCTCTGGGTCGTATAGACCAATCGATTCAGAATCTTTCGAAACGAAAAGTGAACACAACTTTCGAGACACTATGGAAAAAAATGAACTTTGAAATTTTTCAAAGTCCTGGAGCAGAATGAGTGAAAAAAAAAAAAAATTTCTCTCTGGGTCGTATAGACCAATCGATTCAGAATCTTTCGAAACGAAAAGTGAACACCACTTTTGAGACACTTTGGAAAAAAATGAACTTTGGAATTTTTCAAAGTCCTGGAGCAGAATGAGTGAAAAAAAAAAAAAATTTCTCTCTGGGTCGTATAGACCAATCGATTCAGAATCTTTCGAAACGAAAAGTGAACATCACTTTTGAGACACTTTGGAAAAAAATGAACTTTGAAATTTTTCAAAGTCCTGGAGCAGAATGAGTGAAAAAAAAAAAAAATTTCTTTCTGGGTCGTATAGACCAATCGATTCAGAATCTTTCGAAACGAAAAGTGAACATCACTTTTGAGACACTTTGGAAAAAAATGAACTTTGAAATTTTTCAAAGTCCTGGAGCAGAATGAGTGAAAAAAAAAAAAAAATTTCTCTCCGGGACGTATAGACCAATCGATTCAGAATCTTCCGAAACGGAAAGTGAACATTACTTTTGAGACACTTTGAAAAAAAATGAACTTTGAAATTTTTCAGTCCTGGAGCAGAATGAGTGAAAAAAAAAAAAAAATTCCTTCCTGGGTCGTATAGACCAATCGATTCAGAATCTTTTGAAACGAAAAGTGAACATCACTTTTGAGACACTTTGGAAAAAAATGAACTTTGAAATTTTTTAAAGTCCTGGAATAGAATGAGTGAAAAAAACAAAAAATTCCTTCCTGGGTCGTATAGACCAATCGATTCAGAATCTTTCGAAACGAAAAGTGAACACCACTTCTGAGACACTTTGAAAAAAAATGAAATTTGAAATTTTTCAAAGTCCTGGAGCAGAATGAGTGAAAAAAAAAAAAAATTTCTCTCTGGGTCGTATAGACCAATCGATTCAGAATCTTTCGAAACGAAAAGTGAACACCACTTTTGAGACACTTTGAGAAAAAATGAACTTTGAAATTTTTCAAAGTCCTGCAGCAGAATGAGTGAAAAAAAAAAAAAATTTCTCTCTGGGTCGTATAGACCAATCGATTCAGAATCTTTCGAAACGAAAAGTGAACATCACTTTTGAGACACTTTGGAAAAAAATGAACTTTGAAATTTTTCAAAGTCCTGGAGCAGAATGAGTGAAAAAAAAAAAAAATTTCTCTCTGGGTCGTATAGACCAATCGATTCAGAATCTTTCGAAACGAAAAGTGAACATCACTTTTGAGACACTTTGGAAAAAAATGAAATTTGAAATTTTTCAAAGTCCTGGAGCAGAATGAGTGAAAAAAAAAAAAAATTTCTCTCTGGGTCGTATAGACCAATCGATTCAGAATCTTTCGAAACGAAAAGTGAACACCACTTCTGAGACACTTTGAAAAAAAATGAAATTTGAAATTTTTCAAAGTCCTGGAGCAGAATGAGTGAAGAAAACAAAAAATTCCTTCCTGGGTCGTATAGCCAATCAATTCAGAATCTTTCGAAACGAAAAGTGAACACCACTTTTGAGACACTTTGGAAAAAAATGAACTTTGAAATTTTTCAAAGTCCTGGAGCAGAATGAGTGAAAAAAAAAAAAAATTTCTCTCTGGGTCGTATAGACCAATCGATTCAGAATCTTTCGAAACGAAAAGTGAACACCACTTTCGAGACACTTTGGAAAAAAATGAACTTTGAAATTTTTCAAAGTCCTGGAGCAGAATGAGTGAAAAAAAAAAAAAATTTCTCTCTGGGTCGTATAGACCAATCGATTCAGAATCTTTCGAAACGAAAAGTGAACACCACTTTTGAGACACTTTGAAAAAAAATGAACTTTGAAATTTTTCAAAGTCCTGGAGCAGAATGAGTGGAGAAAAAAAAAAATTTCTCTCTGGGTCGTATAGACCAATCGATTCAGAATCTTTCGAAACGAAAAGTGAACACCACTTTTGAGACACTTTGAAAAAAAATGAACTTTGAAATTTTTCAAAGTCCTGGAGCAGAATGAGTGAAAAAAAAAAAAAAATTTCTCTCTGGGTCGTATAGACCAATCGATTCAGAATCTTTCGAAACGAAAAGTGAACATCACTTTTGAGACACTTTGAAAAAAAATGAACTTTGAAATTTTTCAAAGTCCTGGAGCAGAATGAGTGAAAAAGAAAAAAAAATTTTTTTCTGGGTCGTATAGACCAATCGATTCAGAATCTTTCGAAACGAAAAGTAAACACCACTTTTGAGACACTTTGAAAAAAAATGAACTTTGAAATTTTTCAAAGTCCTGGAGCAGAATGAGTGAAAAAAAAAAAAAAATTTCTCTCTGGGTCGTATAGACCAATCGATTCAGAATCTTTCGAAACGAAAAGTGAACATCACTTTTGAGACACTTTGGAAAAAAATGAACTTTGAAATTTTTCAAAGTCCTGGAGCAGAATGAGTGAAAAAAAAAGAAAATTCCTTCCCGGGTCGTATAGACCATTCGATTCAGAATCTTTCGAAACGAAAAGTGAACACCACTTTTGAGACACTTTGAAAAAAAATGAACTTTGAAATTTTTCAAAGTCCTGGAGCAGAATGAGTGAAAAAAAAAAAAAAATTTCTCTCTGGGTCGTATAGACCAATCGATTCAGAATCTTTCGAAACGAAAAGTGAACATCACTTTTGAGACACTTTGAAAAAAAATGAACTTTGAAATTTTTCAAAGTCCTGGAGCAGAATGAGTGAAAAAAAAAAAAAATTTCTCTCTGGGTCGTATAGACCAATCGATTCAGAATCTTTCGAAACGAAAAGTGAACACCACTTTTGAGACACTTTGGGAAAAATGAACTTTGAAATTTTTCAAAGTCCTGGAGCAGAATGAGTGAAAAAGTTGAAAAAATTTCTCTCTGGGTCGTATAGACCAATCGATTCAGAATCTTTCGAAACGAAAAGTGAACACCACTTTTGAGACACTTTGTAAAAAAATGAACTTTGAAATTTTTCAAAGTCCTGGAGCAGAATGAGTGAAAAAAAAAAAAAATTTCTCTCTGGGTCGTATAGACCAATCGATTCAGAATCTTTCGAAACGAAAAGTGAACACCACTTTTGAGACACTTTGGAAAAAAATGAACTTTGAAATTTTTCAAAGTCCTGGAGCAGAATGAGTGAAAAAAAAAAAAAATTTCTCTCTGGGTCGTATAGACCAATCGATTCAGAATCTTTCGAAACGGAAAGTGAACATTACTTTTGAGACACTTTGAAAAAAAATGAACTTTGGTATTTTTCAAAGTCCTGGAGCAGAATGAGTGAAAAAAAAAAAATTTCTCTCTGGGTCGTATAGACCAATCGATTCAGAATCTTTCGAAACGAAAAGTGAACATCACTTTTGAGACACTTTGGAAAAAAATGAACTTTGAAATTTTTCAAAGTCCTGGAGCAGAATGAGTGAAAAAAAAAAAAAAATTTCTCTCTGGGTCGTATAGACCAATCGATTCAGAATCTTTCGAAACGGAAAGTGAACACCACTTTTGAGACACTTTGGAAAAAAATGAACTTTGAAATTTTTCAAAGTCCTGGAGCAGAATGAGTGAAAAAAAAAAAAAATTTCTCTCTGGGTCGTATAGACCAATCGATTCAGAATCTTTCGAAACGAAAAGTGAACATCACTTTTGAGACACTTTGGAAAAAAATGAACTTTGAAATTTTTCAAAGTCCTGGAGCAGAATGAGTGAAAAAAAAAAAAAATTTCTCTCTGGGTCGTATAGACCAATCGATTCAGAATCTTTCGAAACGAAAAGTGAACACCACTTTTGAGACACTTTGAAAAAAAATGAACTTTGAAATTTTTCAAAGTCCTGGAGCAGAATGAGTGAAAAAAAAAAAAAATTTCTCTCTGGGTCGTATAGACCAATCGATTCAGAATCTTTCGAAACGAAAAGTGAACACCACTTTTGAGACACTTTGGAAAAAATGAACTTTGAAATTTTTCAAAGTCCTGGAGCAGAATGAGTGAAAAAAAAATTTCTCTCTGGGTCGTATAGACCAATCGATTCAGAATCTTTCGAAACGAAAAGTGAACACCACTTTTGAGACACTTTTGAAAAAAATGAACTTTGAAATTTTTCAAAGTCCTGGAGCAGAATGAGTGAAAAAAAAAAAAAATTTCTCTCTGGGTCGTATAGACCAATCGATTCAGAATCTTTCGAAACGGAAAGTGAACACCACTTTTGAGACACTTTGAAAAAAAATGAACTTTGAAATTTTTCAAAGTCCTGGAGCAGAATGAGTGAAAAAAAAAAAAAAATTTCTCTCTGGGTCGTATAGACCAATCGATTCAGAATCTTTCGAAACGAAAAGTGAACATCACTTTTGAGACACTTTGAAAAAAAATGAACTTTGAAATTTTTCAAAGTCCTGGAGCAGAATGAGTGAAAAAGAAAAAAAAATTTCTCTCTGGGTCGTATAGACCAATCGATTCAGAATCTTTCGAAACGAAAAGTGAACACCACTTTTGAGACACTTTGGAAAAAAATGAACTTTGAAATTTTTCAAAGTCCTGGAGCAGAATGAGTGAAAAAAAAAAAAAATTTCTCTCTGGGTCGTATAGACCAATCGATTCAGAATCTTTCGAAACGAAAAGTGAACATCACTTTTGAGACACTTTGGAAAAAAATGAACTTTGAAATTTTTCAAAGTCCTGGAGCAGAATGAGTGAAAAAAAAAAAAATTTCTCTCTGGGTCGTATAGACCAATCGATTCAGAATCTTTCGAAACGAAAAGTGAACACCACTTTTGAGACACTTTGAAAGAAAATGAACTTTGAAATTTTTCAAAGTCCTGGAGCAGAATGAGTGAAGAAGAAAAAAAATTTCTCTCTGGGTCGTATAGACCAATCGATTCAGAATCTTTCGAAACGGAAAGTGAACACCACTTTTGAGACACTTTGAAAAAAAATGAACTTTGAAATTTTTCAAAGTCCTGGAGCAGAATGAGTGAAGAAGAAAAAAAATTTCTCTCTGGGTCGTATAGACCAATCGATTCAGAATCTTTCGAAACGAAAAGTGAACACCACTTTTGAGACACTTTGAAAAAAAATGAACTTTGAAATTTTTCAAAGTCCTGGAGCAGAATGAGTGGAGAAAAAAAAAAATTTCTCTCTGGGTCGTATAGACCAATCGACTCGGAATCTTTCGGAACGAAAAGTGAACACCACTTTTGAGACACTTTGAAAAAAAATGAACTTTGAAATTTTTTAAAGTCCTGGAGCAGAATGAGTGAAAAAAAAAAAAATTCCTTCCTGGGTCGTATAGACCAATCGATTCAGAATTTTTCGAAACGAAAAGTGAACACCACTTTTGAGACACTTTGAAAGAAAATGAACTTTGAAATTTTTCAAAGTCCTGGAGCAGAATGAGTGAAGAAGAAAAAAAATTTCTCTCTGGGTCGTATAGACCAATCGATTCAGAATCTTTCGAAACGGAAAGTGAACACCACTTTTGAGACACTTTGAAAAAAAATGAACTTTGAAATTTTTCAAAGTCCTGGAGCAGAATGAGTGAAAAAAAAAAAAAATTTCTCTCTGGGTCGTATAGACCAATCGATTCAGAATCTTTCGAAACGAAAAGTGAACACCACTTTTGAGACACTTTGAAAAAAAATGAACTTTGAAATTTTTCAAAGTCCTGGAGCAGAATGAGTGAAAAAAAAAAAAAAATTTCTCTCTGGGTCGTATAGACCAATCGATTCAGAATCTTTCGAAACGAAAAGTGAACACCACTTTTGAGACACTTTGAAAAAAAATGAACTTTGGAATTTTTCAAAGTCCTGGAGCAGAATGAGTGAAAAAAAAATTTCTCTCTGGGTCGTATAGACCAATCGATTCAGAATCTTTCGAAACGAAAAGTGAACACCACTTTTGAGACACTTTGAAAAAATGAACTTTGAAATTTTTCAAAGTCCTGGAGCAGAATGAGTGAAAAAAAAAAATTTCTCTCTGGGTCGTATAGACCAATCGATTCAGAATCTTTCGAAACGAAAAGTGAACACCACTTTTGAGACACTTTGGAAAAAATGAACTTTGGAATTTTTCAAAGTCCTGGAGCAGAATGAGTGAAAAAAAAATTTCTCTCTGGGTCGTATAGACCAATCGATTCAGAATCTTTCGAAACGAAAAGTGAACATCACTTTTGAGACACTTTGGAAAAAATGAACTTTGAAATTTTTCAAAGTCCTGGAGCAGAATGAGTGAAAAAAAAAAATTTCTCTCTGGGTCGTATAGACCAATCGATTCAGAATCTTTCGAAACGAAAAGTGAACACCACTTTTGAGACACTTTGGAAAAAATGAACTTTGAAATTTTTCAAAGTCCTGGAGCAGAATGAGTGAAAAAAAAATTCTCTCTGGGTCGTATAGACCAATCGATTCAGAATCTTTCGAAACGAAAAGTGAACACCACTTTTGAGACACTTTGGAACAATATGAACTTTGAAATTTTTCAAAGTCCTGGAGCAGACTGAGTGAAAAAAAAAAAAATTTCTCTCTGGGTCGTATAGACCAATCGATTCAGAATCTTTCGAAACGAAAAGTGAACACCACTTTTGAGACACTTTGAAAAAAAATGAACTTTGAAATTTTTCAAAGTCCTGGAGCAGAATGAGTGAAAAAAAAAAAAAATTTCTCTCTGGGTCGTATAGACCAATCGATTCAGAATCTTTCGAAACGAAAAGTGAACACCACTTTTGAGACACTTTGAAAAAAAATGAACTTTGAAATTTTTCAAAGTCCTGGAGCAGAATGAGTGGAAAAAAAAATTACTTACTGGGTCGTATAGACCAATCGATTCAGAATCTTTCGAAACGAAAAGTGAACACCACTTTTGAGACACTTTGAAAAAAAATGAACTTTGAAATTTTTCAAAGTCCTGGAGCAGAATGAGTGGAGAAAAAAAAAAATTTCTCTCTGGGTCGTATAGACCAATCGACTCGGAATCTTTCGGAACGAAAAGTGAACACCACTTTTGAGACACTTTGAAAAAAAATGAACTTTGAAATTTTTTAAAGTCCTGGAGCAGAATGAGTGAAAAAAAATTTTCTCTCTGGGTCGTATAGACCAATCGATTCAGAATCTTTCGAAACGAAAAGTGAACACCACTTTTGAGACACTTTGAAAAAAAATGAACTTTGAAATTTTTCAAAGTCCTGGAGCAGAATGTGTGGAGAAAAAAAAAAATTTCTCTCTGGGTCGTATAGACCAATCGATTCAGAATCTTTCGAAACGAAAAGTGAACACCACTTTTGAGACACTTGGAAAAAAATGAACTTTGAAATTTTTCAAAGTCCTGGAGCAGAATGAGTGAAAAAAAAATTTCTCTCTGGGTCGTATAGACCAATCGATTCAGAATCTTTCGAAACGAAAAGTGAACACCACTTTTGAGACACTTTGAAAAAATGAACTTTGAATTTTTTAAAAGTCCTGGAGCAGAATGAGTGAAAAAAAAATTTCTCTCTGGGTCGTATAGACCAATCGATTCAGAATCTTTCGAAACGAAAAGTGAACACCACTTTTGAGACCCTTCGGAAAATAATTAAATTTGAATTTTTTCAAAGTCCTGTTGAAGTATGTGTGAAAAAAAAATTAAATTTCTCTCTGGGTCGTATAGACCAATCGATTCAGAATCTTTCGAAACGAAAAGTGAACACCACTTTTGAGACACTTTGGAAAAAAATGAAATTTGAAATTTTTCAAAGTCCTGGAGCAGAATGAGTGAAAAAAAAAAAAAATTTCTCTCTGGGTCGTATAGACCAATCGATTCAGAATCTTTCGAAACGAAAAGTGAACACAACTTTCGAGACACTATGAAAAAAATGAACTTTGAAATTTTTCAAAGTCCTGGAGCAGAATGAGTGAAAAAAAAAAAAATTTCTCTCTGGGTCGTATAGACCAATCGATTCAGAATCTTTCGGAACGAAAAGTGAACACCACTTTTGAGACACTTTGGAAAAAAATGAAATTTTGAATTTTTCAAACTCATGGATCAGAATGTGTGAAAACAAAAAAAAAATTTCTCTCTGGGTCGTATAGACCAATCGATTCAGAATCTTTCGAAACGAAAAGTGAACACCACTTTTGAGACACTTTGAGAAAAAATGAAATTTGAAATTTTTCAAAGTCCTGCAGCAGAATGAGTAAAAAAAAAAAATTTCTCTCTGGGTCGTATAGACCAATCGATTCAGAATCTTTCGAAACGAAAAGTGAACATCACTTTTGAGACACTTTGGAAAAAAATGAACTTTGAAATTTTTCAAAGTCCTGGAGCAGAATGAGTGAAAAAAAAAAAAATTTCTCTCTGGGTCGTATAGACCAATCGATTCAGAATCTTCCGAAATGAGAAGTGAACACCACTTTTGAGACACTTTGGAAAAAAATGAACAATGATATTTTTCAAAGTCCTGGAGAAGAATGAGTGAAAAAAAATAATTTCTCTCTGGGTCGTATAGACCAATCGATTCAGAATCTTTCGAAACGAAAAGTGAACATCACTTTTGAGACACTTTGGAAAAAAATGAACTTTGAAATTTTTCAAAGTCCTGCAGCAGAATGAGTGAAAAAAAAAAATTTCTCTCCGGGTCGTATAGACCAATCGATTTAGAATCTTTCGAAACGAAAAGTGAACACCACTTTTGAGACACTTTGGAAAAAAATGAACTTTGAAATTTTTCAAAGTCCTGGAGCAGAATGAGTGAAAAAAAAAAAAATTTCTCTCTGGGTCGTATAGACCAATCGATTCAGAATCTTTCGAAACGAAAAGTGAACACCACTTTTGAGACACTTTGAAAAAATGAACTTTGAATTTTTCAAAGTCCTGGAGCAGAATGAGTGAAAAAAAAAAATTTCTCTCTGGGTCGTATAGACCAATCGATTCAGAATCTTTCGAAACGAAAAGTGAACACCACTTTTGAGACACTTTGAAAAAATGAACTTTGAAATTTTTCAAAGTCCTGGAGCAGAATGAGTGAAAAAAAAAGTTCTCTCTGGGTCGTATAGACCAATCGATTCAGAATCTTTCGAAACGAAAAGTGAACACCACTTTTGAGACACTTTGAAAAAATGAACTTTGAAATTTTTCAAAGTCCTGGAGCAGAATGAGTGAAGAAAAAAAAAAATTTCTCTCTGGGTCGTATAGACCAATCGATTCAGAATCTTTCGAAACGAAAAGTGAACACCACTTTTGAGACACTTTGGAAAAAATGAACTTTGAAATTTTTCAAAGTCCTGGAGCAGAATGAGTGAAAAAAAAAATTTCTTTCTGGGTCGTATAGACCAATCGATTCAGAATCTTTCGAAACGAAAAGTGAACACCACTTTTGAGACACTTTGAAAAAATGAACTTTGAAATTTTTCAAAGTCCTGGAGCAGAATGAGTGGAAAAAAAAAAAAATTTCTCTCTGGGTCGTATAGACCAATCGATTCAGAATCTTTCGAAACGAGAATTGAACACCACTTTTGAGACACTTTGAAAAAATGAACTTTGAAATTTTTCAAAGTCCTGGAGCAGAATGAGTGGAGAAAAAAAAAAATTTCTCTCTGGGTCGTATAGACCAATCGATTCAGAATCTTTCGAAACGAAAAGTGAACACCACTTTTGAGACACTTTGAAAAAATGAACTTTGAAATTTTTCAAAGTCCTGGAGCAGAATGAGTGAAAAAAAAAATTTCTCTCTGGGTCGTATAGACCAATCGATTCAGAATCTTTCAGAAACGAAAAGTGAACACCACTTTTGAGACACTTTGGAAAAAATGAACTTTGAAATTTTTCAAAGTCCTGGAGCAGAATGAGTGAAAAAAAAAAATTTCTCTCTGGGTCGTATAGACCAATCGATTCAGAATCTTTCGAAACGAAAAGTGAACATCACTTTTGAGACACTTTGGAAAAAATGAACTTTGAAATTTTTCAAAGTCCTGGAGCAGAATGAGTGTAGAACAAAAAAAATTTCTCTCTGGGTCGTATAGACCAATCGATTCAGAATCTTTCGAAACGAAAAGTGAACATCACTTTTGAGACACTTTGAAAAAAAATGAACTTTGAAATTTTTCAAAGTCCTGGAGCAGAATGAGTGAAAAAAAAAAAAAATTTCTCTCTGGGTCGTATAGACCAATCGATTCAGAATCTTTCGAAACGAAAAGTGAACACCACTTTTGAGACACTTTGAAAAAAAATGAACTTTGAAATTTTTCAAAGTCCTGGAGCAGAATGAGTGAAAAAAAAAAAAAATTCCTTCCTGGGTCGTATAGACCAATCGATTCAGAATTTTTCGAAACGAAAAGTGAACACCACTTTTGAGACACTTTGAAAGAAAATGAACTTTGAAATTTTTCAAAGTCCTGGAGCAGAATGAGTGAAGAAGAAAAAAAATTTCTCTCTGGGTCGTATAGACCAATCGATTCAGAATCTTTCGAAACGAAAAGTGAACACCACTTTTGAGACACTTTGAAAAAAAATGAACTTTGAAATTTTTCAAAGTCCTGGAGCAGAATGAGTGGAGAAAAAAAAAAATTTCTCTCTGGGTCGTATAGACCAATCGACTCGGAATCTTTCGGAACGAAAAGTGAACACCACTTTTGAGACACTTTGAAAAAAAATGAACTTTGAAATTTTTCAGTCCTGGAGCAGAATGAGTGAAAAAGTTGAAAAAATTTCTTTCTGGGTCGTATAGACCAATCGATTCAGAATCTTTCGAAACGGAAAGTGAACACCACTTTTGAGACACTTTGAAAAAAAATGAACTTTGAAATTTTTCAAAGTCCTGGAGCAGAATGAGTGGAGAAAAAAAAAAATTTCTCTCTGGGTCGTATAGACCAATCGACTCGGAATCTTTCGGAACGAAAAGTGAACACCACTTTTGAGACACTTTGAAAAAAAATGAACTTTGAAATTTTTTAAAGTCCTGGAGCAGAATGAGTGAAAAAAAAAAAAAATTTCTCTCTGGGTCGTATAGACCAATCGATTCAGAATCTTTCGAAACGAAAAGTGAACACCACTTTTGAGACACTTTGAAAAAAAATGAACTTTGAAATTTTTCAAAGTCCTGGAGCAGAATGAGTGTAGCAAAAAAAAATTTAACTCTGGGTCGTATAGACCAATCGATTCAGAATCTTTCGAAACGAAAAGTGAACATCACTTTGAGACACTTTGAAAAAATGAACTTTGAAATTTTTCAAAGTCCTGGAGCAGAATGAGTGAAAAAAAAAAAAAATTTCTCTCTGGGTCGTATAGACCAATCGATTCAGAATCTTTCGAAACGAAAAGTGAACACCACTTTTGAGACACTTTGGAAAAAAATGAACTTTGAAATTTTTCAAAGTCCTGGAGCAGAATGAGTGAAAAAAAAAAAAAAATTTCTCTCTGGGTCGTATAGACCAATCGATTCAGAATCTTTCGAAACGAAAAGTGAACACCACTTCTGAGACACTTTGAAAAAAATGAACTTTGAAATTTTTCAAAGTCCTGGAGCAGAATGAGTGAAAAAAAAAAAAAATTTCTCTCTGGGTCGTATAGACCAATCGATTCAGAATCTTTCGAAACGAAAAGTGAACATCACTTTTGAGACACTTTGGAAAAAAATGAACTTTGAAATTTTTCAAAGTCCTGGAGCAGAATGAGTGAAAAAAAAAAATTTCTCTCTGGGTCGTATAGACCAATCGATTCAGAATCTTTCGAAACGAAAAGTGAACACCACTTTTGAGACACTTTGGAAAAAAATGAACTTTGAAATTTTTCAAAGTCCTGGAGCAGAATGAGTGAAAAAAAAAAAAATTTCTCTCTGGGTCGTATAGACCAATCGATTCAGAATCTTTCGAAACGAAAAGTGAACATCACTTTTGAGACACTTTGAAAAAAAATGAACTTTGAAATTTTTCAAAGTCCTGGAGCAGAATGAGTGAAAAAAAAAAAATTTCTCTCTGGGTCGTATAGACCAATCGATTCAGAATCTTTCGAAACGAAAAGTGAACATCACTTTTGAGACACTTTGGAAAAAAATGAACTTTGAAATTTTTCAAAGTCCTGGAGCAGACTGAGTGAAAAAAAACAATTTCTCTCTGGGTCGTATAGACCAATCGATTCAGAATCTTTCGAAACGAAAAGTGAACATCACTTTTGAGACACTTTGGAAAAGAATGAACTTTGAAATTTTTCAAAGTCCTGGAGCAGAATGAGTGAAAAAAAAAAAAAAATTTCTCTCTGGGTCGTATAGACCAATCGATTCAGAATCTTTCGAAACGAGAATTGAACACCACTTTTGAGACACTTTGGAAAAAAATGAACTTTGAAATTTTTCAAAGTCCTGGAGCAGAATGAGTGAAAAAAAAAAATTTCTCTCTGGGTCGTATAGACCAATCGATTCAGAATCTTTCGAAACGAAAAGTGAACACCACTTTTGAGACACTTTGAAAAAATGAACTTTGAAATTTTTCAAAGTCCTGGAGCAGAATGAGTGAAAAAAAAAAATTTCTCTCTGGGTCGTATAGACCAATCGATTCAGAATCTTTCGAAACGAAAAGTGAACACCACTTTTGAGACACTTTGAAAAAATGAACTTTGGAATTTTTCAAAGTCCTGGAGCAGAATGAGTGAACAAAAAAAAAAAATTTCTCTCTGGGTCGTATAGACCAATCGATTCAGAATCTTTCGAAACGAAAAGTGAACACCACTTTTGAGACACTTTGAAAAAATGAACTTTGGAATTTTTCAAAGTCCTGGAGCAGAATGAGTGAAAAAAAAAAATGTCTCTCTGGGTCGTATAGACCAATCGATTCAGAATCTTTCGAAACGAAAAGTGAACATCACTTTTGAGACACTTTGGAAAAAAATGAACTTTGAAATTTTCAAAGTCCTGGAGCAGAATGAGTGAAAAAAAAAATTTCTCTCTGGGTCGTATAGACCAATCGATTCAGAATCTTTCAGAAACGAAAAGTGAACATCACTTTTGAGACACTTTGGAAAAAATGAACATTGAAATTTTTCAACGTCCTGGAGCAGAAGGACTGAAAAAAAAAATCCTGTCTCTCTGGGTCGTATAGACCAATCGATTCAGAATCTTTCGAAACGAAAAGTGAACATCACTTTTGAGACACTTTGGAAAAAATGAACTTTGAAATTTTTCAAAGTCCTGGAGCAGAATGAGTGAAAAAAAAAAATTTCTCTCTGGGTCGTATAGACCAATCGATTCAGAATCTTTCGAAACGAAAAGTGAACACCACTTTTGAGACACTTTGGAAAAAATGAACTTTGAAATTTTTCAAAGTCCTGGAGCAGAATGAGTGAAAAAAAAAAATTTCTCTCTGGGTCGTATAGACCAATCGATTCAGAATCTTTCGAAACGAAAAGTGAACACCACTTTTGAGACACTTTGGAAAAAATGAACTTTGAAATTTTTCAAAGTCCTGGAGCAGAATGAGTGAAAAAAAAAAATTTCTCTCTGGGTCGTATAGACCAATCGATTCAGAATCTTTCGAAACGAAAAGTGAACACCACTTTTGAGACACTTTGAAAAAATGAACTTTGAAATTTTTCAAAGTCCTGGAGCAGAATGAGTGAAAAAAAAAAATTTCTCTCTGGGTCGTATAGACCAATCGATTCAGAATCTTTCAGAAACGAAAAGTGAACACCACTTTTGAGACACTTTGAAAAAATGAACTTTGAAATTTTTCAAAGTCCTGGAGCAGAATGAGTGAAAATTCAAAAAAATTTCTCTCTGGGTCGTATAGACCAATCGATTCAGAATCTTTCGAAACGAAAAGTGAACACCACTTTTGAGACACTTTGAAAAAATGAACTTTGAAATTTTTCAAAGTCCTGGAGCAGAATGAGTGAAAAAAAAAAATTTCTCTCTGGGTCGTATAGACCAATCGATTCAGAATCTTTCGAAACGAAAAGTAAACACAACTTTCGAGACACTTTGGAAAAAAATGAACTTTGAAATTTTTCAAAGTCCTGGAGCAGAATGAGTGAAAAAAAAAAAAATTTCTCTCTGGGTCGTATAGACCAATCGATTCAGAATCTTTCGAAACGAAAAGTGAACACCACTTTTGAGACACTTTGGAAAATAATGAACTATGAAATTTTTCAAAGTCCTGGAGCAGAATGAGTGAAAAAAAAAAAAAATTCCTTCCTGGGTCGTATAGACCAATCGATTCAGAATCTTTCGAAACGAAAAGTGAACATCACTTTTGATAAACTTTTGTAAAAAATTAACTTTTAAATTTTTCAAAGTCCTGGAGCAGAATTAGTGAAAAAAAAAAAAAAATTTCTCTCTGGGTCGTATAGACCAATCGATTCAGAATCTTTCGAAACGAAAAGTGAACATCACTTTTGACACACTTTGGAAAAAAATGAACTTTGAAATTTTTCAAAGTCCTGGAGCAGAATGAGTGAAAAAAAAAAAAATTTCTCTCTGGGTCGTATAGACCAATCGATTCAGAATCTTTCGAAACGAAAAGTGAACATCACTTTTGAGACACTTTGGAAAAAAATGAACTTTGAAATTTTTCAAAGTCCTGGAGCAGAATGAGTGAAAAAAAAAAAAATTTCTCTCTGGGTCGTATAGACCAATCGATTCAGAATCTTTCGAAACGAAAAGTGAACATCACTTTTGAGACACTTTGGGAAAAAATGAACTTTGAAATTTCTCAGTCCTGGAGCAGAATGAGTGAAGAAAAAAAAAATTTCCCTCTGGGTCGTATAGACCAATCGATTCAGAATCTTTCGAAACGGAAAGTGAACACCACTTTTGAGACACTTTGAAAAAAATGAACTTTGAAATTTTTCAAAGTCCTGGAGCAGAATGAGTGGAAAAAAAAAAAATTTCTCTCTGGGTCGTATAGACCAATCGATTCAGAATCTTCCGGAACGAAAAGTGAACACCACTTTTGAGACACTTTGAAAAAAAATGAACTTTGAAATTTTTCAGTCCTACGGCAGAATGAGTGAAGAAAAAAAAAATTTCCCTCTGGGTCGTATAGACCAATCGATTCAGAATCTTTCGAAACGAAAAGTGAACACCACTTTTGAGACACTTTGAAAAAAAATGAACTTTGAAATTTTTCAAAGTCCTGCAGCAGAATGAGTGAAAAAAAAAAATTTCTCTCTGGGTCGTATAGACCAATCGATTCAGAATCTTTCGAAACGAAAAGTGAACACCACTTTTGAGACACTTTGGAAAAAAATGAACTTTGAAATTTTTCAAAGTCCTGGAGCAGAATGAGTGAAAAAAAAAAAAAAATTTCTCTCTGGGTCGTATAGACCAATCGATTCAGAATCTTTCGAAACGAAAAGTGAACACCACTTTTGAGACACTTTGAAAAAAAATGAACTTTGGAATTTTTCAAAGTCCTGGAGCAGAATGAGTGAAAAAAAAAAAAAATTTCTCTCTGGGTCGTATAGACCAATCGATTCAGAATCTTTCGAAACGAAAAGTGAACATCACTTTTGAGACACTTTGGAAAAAAATGAACTTTGAAATTTTTCAAAGTCCTGGAGCAGAATGAGTGAAAAAAAAAAAAAATTTCTCTCTGGGTCGTATAGACCAATCGATTCAGAATCTTTCGAAACGAAAAGTGAACATCACTTTTGAGACACTTTGGGAAAAAATGAACTTTGAAATTTCTCAAAGTCCTGGAGCAGAATGAGTGAAAAAAAAAAAAAATTTCTCTCTGGGTCGTATAGACCAATCGATTCAGAATCTTTCGAAACGAAAAGTGAACATCACTTTTGAGACACTTTGGAAAAAAATGAACTTTGAAATTTTTCAAAGTCCTGGAGCAGAATGAGTGAAAAAAAAAAAAAATTTCTCTCCGGGACGTATAGACCAATCGATTCAGAATCTTTCGAAACGGAAAGTGAACATTACTTTTGAGACACTTTGAAAAAAAATGAACTTTGAAATTTTTCAAAGTCCTGGAGCAGAATGAGTGAAAAAAAAAAAAAATTTCTCTCTGGGTCGTATAGACCAATCGATTCAGAATCTTTCGAAACGAAAAGTGAACACCACTTTTGAGACACTTTGGAAAAAAATGAACTTTGAAATTTTTCAAAGTCCTGGAGCAGAATGAGTGAAAAAAAAAAAAAATTTCTCTCTGGGTCGTATAGACCAATCGATTCAGAATCTTTCGAAACGAAAAGTGAACACCACTTCTGAGACACTTTGAAAAAAAATGAACTTTGAAATTTTTCAAAGTCCTGGAGCAGAATGAGTGAAAAAAAAAAAAAATTTCTCTCTGGGTCGTATAGACCAATCGATTCAGAATCTTTCGAAACGAAAAGTGAACACCACTTTTGAGACACTTTGAAAAAAATGAACTTTGAAATTTTTCAAAGTCCTGGAGCAGAATGAGTGGAAAAAAAAAAAATTTCTCTCTGGGTCGTATAGACCAATCGATTCAGAATCTTTCGAAACGAAAAGTGAACACCACTTTTGAGACACTTTGAAAAAAAATGAACTTTGAAATTTTTCAAAGTCCTGGAGCAGAATGAGTGAAAAAAAAAAAAAAATTTCTCTCTGGGTCGTATAGACCAATCGATTCAGAATCTTTCGAAACGAAAAGTGAACACCACTTTTGAGACACTTTGGAAAAAAATGAACTTTGAAATTTTTCAAAGTCCTGGAGCTGAATGAGAGAAAAAAAAAAAAATTTTCTCTCTGGGTCGTATAGACCAATCGATTCAGAATCTTTCGAAACGAAAAGTGAACATCACTTTTGAGACACTTTGGAAAAAAATGAACTTTGAAATTTTTCAAAGTCCTGGAGCAGAATGAGTGAAAAAAAAAAAAAAATTTCTCTCCGGGACGTATAGACCAATCGATTCAGAATCTTTCGAAACGGAAAGTGAACACCACTTTTGAGACACTTTGAAAGAAAATGAACTTTGAAATTTTTCAAAGTCCTGGAGCAGAATGAGTGAAGAAGAAAAAAAATTTCTCTCTGGGTCGTATAGACCAATCGATTCAGAATCTTTCGAAACGAAAAGTGAACATCACTTTTGAGACACTTTGAAAAAAAATGAACTTTGAAATTTTTCAAAGTCCTGGAGCAGAATGAGTGAAAAAAAAAAAAAATTCCTCTCTGGGTCGTATAGACCAATCGATTCAGAATCTTTCGAAACGAAAAGTGAACACCACTTTTGAGACACTTTGAAAAAAAATGAACTTTGAAATTTTTCAAAGTCCTGGAGCAGAATGAGTGAAAAAAAAAAAAAATTTCTTTCTGGGTCGTATAGACCAATCGATTCAGAATCTTTCGAAACGGAAAGTGAACACCACTTTTGAGACACTTTGAAAAAAAATGAACTTTGAAATTTTTCAAAGTCCTGGAGCAGAATGAGTGAAAAAAAAAAAAAATTTCTCTCTGGGTCGTATAGACCAATCGATTCAGAATCTTTCGAAACGAAAAGTGAACATCACTTTTGAGACACTTTGGAAAAAAATGAACTTTGAAATTTTTCAAAGTCCTGGAGCAGAATGAGTGAAAAAAAAAAAATTCCTTCCTGGGTCGTATAGACCAATCGATTCAGAATCTTTCGAAACGAAAAGTGAACATCACTTTTGAGACACTTTGAAAAAAATGAACTTTGAAATTTTTCAAAGTCCTGGAGCAGAATGAGTGAAAAAAAAAAAAAATTTCTCTCTGGGTCGTATAGACCAATCGATTCAGAATCTTTCAAAATGAAAAGTGAACACCACTTTTGAGACACTTTGAAAAAATGAACTTTTAAATTTTTCATTGTCCTTGAGCAGAATGTGTTTTAAAATAAATAATTTCTCTCTGGGTCGTATAGACCAATCGGTTCAGAATCTTTCGAAACGAAAAGTGAACATCACTTTTGAGACACTTTGGAAAAAATTAACTTTGAAATTTTTCAAAGTCCTGGAGCAGAATGAGTGAAAAAAAAAAAAAATTTCTCTCTGGGTCGTATAGACCAATCGATTCAGAATCTTTCGAAACGAAAAGTGAACATCACTTTTGAGACACTTTGAAAGAAAATGAACTTTGAAATTTTTCAAAGTCCTGCAGCAGAATGAGTGAAAAAAAAAAAAAATTCCTTCCTGGGTCGTATAGACCAATCGATTCAGAATCTTTCGAAACGAAAAGTGAACACCACTTTTGAGACACTTTGAAAAAAAATGAACTTTGAAATTTTTCAAAGTCCTGGAGCAGAATGAGTGAAAAAAAAAAAAAATTTCTCTCTGGGTCGTATAGACCAATCGATTCAGAATCTTTCGAAACGAAAAGTAGACATCACTTTTGAGACACTTTGAAAAAATGAACTTTGAATTTTTCAAAGTCCTGTAGCAGAATGAGTGAAAAAAAAAAATTTCTCTCTGGGTCGTATAGACCAATCGATTCAGAATCTTTCGAAACGAAAAGTGAACACCACTTTTGAGACACTTTGAAAAAAAATGAACTTTGAAATTTTTCAAAGTCCTGGAGCAGAATGAGTGAAAAAAAAAATTCTCTGGGTCGTATAGACCAATCGATTCAGAATCTTTCGAAACGAAAAGTGAACACCACTTTTGAGACACTTTGAAAAAATGAACTTTGAAATTTTTCAAAGTCCTGGCGCAGAATGAGTGAAAAAAAACACAACTTTCTCTCTGGGTCGTATAGACCAATCGATTCAGAATATTTAGAAAACGAAAAGTGAACATCACTTTTGAGACACTTTGAAAAAAATGAACTTTGAAATTTTTCAAAGTCCTGCAGCAGAATGAGTGGAAAAAAAAAAAAATTTCTCTCTGGGTGGTATAGACCAATCGATTCAGGATCTTTCGAAACGAAAAGTGAACATCACTTTTGAGACACTTTGGAAAAAAATGAACTTTGAAATTTTTCAAAGTCCTGGAGCAGAATGAGTGAAAAAAAAAATTTAACTCTGGGTCGTATAGACCAATCGATTCAGAATCTTTCGAAACGAAAAGTGAACATCACTTTTGAGACACTTTGTAAAAAAAAGAACTATGAAATTATTCAAAGTCCTTCAGAAGAATGAGTGAAAAAAAAATTTCTCTCTGGGTGGTATAGACCAATCGATTCAGAATCTTTCGAAACGAAAAGTGAACACCACTTTTGAGACACTTTGAAAGAAAATGAACTTTGAAATTTTTCAAAGTCCTGCAGCAGAATGAGTGAAAAAAAAAAAAATTCCTCTCTGGGTCGTATAGACCAATCGATTCAGAATCTTTCGAAACGAAAAGTGAACACCACTTTTGAGACACTTTGTAAAAAAATGAACTTTGAAATTTTTCAAAGTCCTGGAGCAGAATGAGTGAAAAAAAAAAAATTTCTCTCTGGGTCGTATAGACCAATCGATTCAGAATCTTTCGAAACGAAAAGTGAACACCACTTTTGAGACACTTTGGAAAAAAATGAACTTTGGAATTTTTCAAAGTCCTGGAGCAGAATGAGTGAAAAAAAAAAAAAATTTCTCTCTGGGTCGTATAGACCAATCGATTCAGAATCTTTCGAAACGAAAAGTGAACATCACTTTTGAGACACTTTGGGAAAAAATGAACTTTGAAATTTCTCAAAGTCCTGGAGCAGAATGAGTGAAAAAAAAAAAAAATTCCTTCCTGGGTCGTATAGACCAATCGATTCAGAATCTTTCGAAACGAAAAGTAAACATCACTTTTGAGACGCTTTGGAAAAAAATGAACTTTGAAATTTTTCAAAGTCCTGGAGCAGAATGAGTGAAAAAAAAAAAAAATTTCTCTCTGGGTCGTATAGACCAATCGATTCAGAATCTTTCGAAACGAAAAGTGAACACCACTTCTGAGACACTTTGAAAAAAAATGAACTTTGGAATTTTTAAAGTCCTACAGCAGAATGAGTGAAAAAAAAAAAAAATTTCTCTCTGGGTCGTATAGACCAATCGATTCAGAATCTTTCGAAACGAAAAGTGAACACCACTTTTGAGACACTTTGGAAAAAAATGAACTTTGAAATTTTTCAAAGTCCTGGAGCAGAATGAGTGAAAAAAAAAAAAAATTTCTCTCTGGGTCGTATAGACCAATCGATTCAGAATCTTTCGAAACGAAAAGTGAACACCACTTTTGAGACACTTTGGAAAAAAATGAACTTTGAAATTTTTCAAAGTCCTGGAGCAGAATGAGTGAGAAAAAAAAAAATTTCTCTCTGGGTCGTATAGACCAATCGATTCAGAATCTTTCGAAACGGAAAGTGAACACCACTTTTGAGACACTTTGGAAAAAAATGAACTTTGAAATTTTTCAAAGTCCTGCAGCAGAATGAGTGAAAAAAAAAAAAATTTCTCTCTGGGTCGTATAGACCAATCGATTCAGAATCTTTCGAAACGAAAAGTGAACACCACTTTTGAGACACTTTGGAAAAAAATGAACTTTGAAATTTTTCAAAGTCCTGGAGCAGAATGAGTGAAAAAAAAAAAAATTTCTCTCCGGGACGTATAGACCAATCGATTCAGAGTCTTTCGAAACGGAAAGTGAACACCACTTTCGAGACACTTTGAAAAAAATGAACTTTGAAATTTTTCAAAGTCCTGGAGCAGAATGAGTGAAAAAAAAAAAAAATTTCTCTCTGGGTCGTATAGACCAATCGATTCAGAATCTTTCGAAACGAAAAGTGAACACCACTTTTGAGACACTTTGAAAAAAAATGAACTTTGGAATTTTTCAAAGTCCTACAGCAGAATGAGTGAAAAAAAAAAAAAATTTCTCTCTGGGTCGTATAGACCAATCGATTCAGAATCTTCCGAAACGAAAAGTGAACACCACTTCTGAGACACTTTGAAAAAAAATGAACTTTCAAATTTTTCAAAGTCATGGAGCAGAATGCGTGAAAAAAAAAAAAATTTCTCTCTGGGACGTATAGACCAATCGAGTCAGAATCTTCCGAAACGGAAAGTGAACACCACTTTTGAGACACTTTGAAAAAAAATGAACTTTGAAATTTTTCAAAGTCCTGGAGCAGAATGAGTGAAAAAAAAAAAAATTTCTCTCTGGGTCGTATAGACCAATCGAGTCAGAATCTTCCGAAACGGAAAGTGAACACCACTTTTGAGACACTTTGAAAAAAAATGAACTTTGAAATTTTTCAAAGTCCTACAGCAGAATGAGTGAAAAAAAAAAAAAATTTCTCTCCAGGACGTATAGACCAATCGATTCAGAATCTTTCGAAACGGAAAGTGAACATTACTTTTGAGACACTTTGAAAAAAAATGAAATTTGAAATTTTTCAAAGTCCTGGAGCAGAATGAGTGAAAAAAAAAAAAAATTTCTCTCTGGGTCGTATAGACCAATCGATTCAGAATCTTTCGAAACGAAAAGTGAACACCACTTCTGAGACACTTTGAAAAAAAATGAACTTTGGAATTTTTCAAAGTCCTACAGCAGAATGAGTGAAAAAAAAAAAAATTTCTCTCTGGGTCGTATAGACCAATCGATTCAGAATCTTTCGAAACGAAAAGTGAACACCACTTCTGAGACACTTTGGGAAAAAATGAACTTTGGAATTTTTCAAAGTCCTACAGCAGAATGAGTGAAAAAAAAAAAAATTTCTCTCTGGGTCGTATAGACCAATCGATTCAGAATCTTTCGAAACGAAAAGTGAACACCACTTCTGAGACACTTTGAAAAAAAATGAACTTTGAAATTTTTCAAAGTCCTGGAGCAGAATGAGTGAAAAAAAAAAAATTCCTCTCTGGGACGTATAGACCAATCGAGTCAGAATCTTCCGAAACGGAAAGTGAACACCACTTTTGAGACACTTTGAAAAAAAATGAACTTTGGAATTTTTCAAAGTCCTACAGCAGAATGAGTGAAAAAAAAAAAAAATTTCTCTCTGGGTCGTATAGACCAATCGATTCAGAATCTTTCGAAACGAAAAGTGAACACCACTTCTGAGACACTTTGAAAAAAAATGAACTTTCAAATTTTTCAAAGTCATGGAGCAGAATGAGTGAAAAAAAAAAAAATTTCTCTCTGGGACGTATAGACCAATCGAGTCAGAATCTTCCGAAACGGAAAGTGAACACCACTTTTGAGACACTTTGAAAAAAAATGAACTTTGAAATTTTTCAAAGTCCTGGAGCAGAATGAGTGAAAAAAAAAAAAAATTTCTCTCCAGGACGTATAGACCAATCGATTCAGAATCTTTCGAAACGGAAAGTGAACATTACTTTTGAGACACTTTGAAAAAAAATGAAATTTGAAATTTTTCAAAGTCCTGGAGCAGAATGAGTGAAAAAAAAAAAAAATTTCTCTCTGGGTCGTATAGACCAATCGATTCAGAATCTTTCGAAACGAAAAGTGAACACCACTTCTGAGACACTTTGAAAAAAAATGAACTTTGGAATTTTTAAAGTCCTACAGCAGAATGAGTGAAAAAAAAAAAAAATTTCTCTCTGGGTCGTATAGACCAATCGATTCAGAATCTTTCGAAACGAAAAGTGAACACCACTTCTGAGACACTTTGGGAAAAAATGAACTTTGAAATTTTTCAGTCCTACAGCAGAATGGGTGAAAAAAAAAAAAAATTTCTCTCTGGGTCGTATAGACCAATCGATTCAGAATCTTTCGAAACGAAAAGTGAACACCACTTCTGAGACACTTTGAAAAAAAATGAACTTTGAAATTTTTCAAAGTCATGGAGCAGAATGAGTGAAAAAAAAAAAAATTCCTCTGGGTCGTATAGACCAATCGATTCAGAATCTTCCGAAACGGAAAGTGAACACCACTTTTGAGACACTTTGAAAAAAAATGAACTTTGGAATTTTTCAAAGTCCTACAGCAGAATGAGTGAAAAAAAAAAAAAATTTCTCTCTGGGTCGTATAGACCAATCGATTCAGAATCTTTCGAAACGAAAAGTGAACACCACTTCTGAGACACTTTGAAAAAAAATGAACTTTCAAATTTTTCAAAGTCCTGGAGCAGAATGAGTGAAAAAAAAAAAAATTTCTCTCTGGGACGTTTCGACCAATCGATTCAGAATATTGCGAAACGCAAAGTGAACACCACTTTTGAGACACTTTGAAAAAAAATGAACTTTGAAATTTTTCAAAGTCCTGGAGCAGAATGAGTGAAAAAAAAAAAAATTTCTCTCTGGGTCGTATAGACCAATCGATTCAGAATCTTTCGAAACGAAAAGTGAACACCACTTTTGAGACACTTTGAAAAAGAATGAACTTTGGAATTTTTCAAAGTCCTACAGCAGAATGAGTGAAAAAAAAAAATTTCTCTCTGGGTCGTATAGACCAATCGATTCAGAATCTTCGAAACGAAAAGTGAACACCACTTCTGAGACACTTTGAAAAAAAATGAACTTTCAAATTTTTCAAAGTCCTGGAGCAGAATGCGTGAAAAAAAAATTTCTCTCCGGGACGTATAGACCAATCGATTCAGAATCTTCCGAAACGGAAAGTGAACACCACTTTTGAGACACTTTGAAAAAAAATGAACTTTGAAATTTTTCAAAGTCCTGGAGCAGAATGAGTGAAAAAAAAAAAAATTTCTCTCTGGGTCGTATAGACCAATCGATTCAGAATCTTCCGAAACGGAAAGTGAACACCACTTTTGAGACACTTTGGAAAAAAATGAACTTTGAAATTTTTCAAAGTCCTGGAGCAGAATGAGTGAAAAAAAAAAAAAATTTCTCTCTGGGTCGTATAGACCAATCGATTCAGAATCTTTCGAAACGAAAAGTGAACACCACTTTTGAGACACTTTGAAAAAAAATGAACTTTGGAATTTTTCAAAGTCCTGGAGCAGAATGAGTGAAAAAAAAAAAAATTTCTCTCTGGGTCGTATAGACCAATCGATTCAGAATCTTTCGAAACGAAAAGTGAACACCACTTCTGAGACACTTTGGGAAAAAATGAACTTTGAAATTTTTCAAAGTCCTGGAGCAGAATGAGTGAAAAAAAAAAAAAATTTCTCTCTGGGTCGTATAGACCAATCGATTCAGAATCTTTCGAAACGAAAAGTGAACACCACTTCTGAGACACTTTGGGAAAAAATGAACTTTGAAATTTTTCAAAGTCCTACAGCAGAATGAGTGAAAAAAAAAAATTTCTCTCTGGGTCGTATAGACCAATCGATTCAGAATCTTCCGAAACGAAAAGTGAACACCACTTCTGAGACACTTTGAAAAAAAATGGACTTTGGAATTTTTCAAAGTCCTGGAGCAGAATGAGTGAAAAAAAAAAAAATTTCTCTCTGGGTCGTATAGACCAATCGATTCAGAATCTTTCGAAACGAAAAGTGAACACCACTTTTGAGACACTTTGAAAAAAAATGAACTTTGAAATTTTTCAAAGTCCTACAGCAGAATGAGTGAAAAAAAAAAAAAATTTCTCTCTGGGTCGTATAGACCAATCGATTCAGAATCTTTCGAAACGAAAAGTGAACACCACTTTTGAGACACTTTGGAAAAAAATGAACTTTGGAATTTTTCAAAGTCCTGGAGCAGAATGAGTGAAAAAAAAAAAATTTCTCTCTGGGTCGTATAGACCAATCGATTCAGAATCTTTCGAAACGAAAAGTGAACACCACTTCTGAGACACTTTGAAAAAAAATGAACTTTGGAATTTTTCAAAGTCCTACAGCAGAATGAGTGAAAAAAAAAAAAATTTCTCTCTGGGTCGTATAGACCAATCGATTCAGAATCTTTCGAAACGAAAAGTGAACACCACTTCTGAGACACTTTGGGAAAAAATGAACTTTGAAATTTTTCAGTCCTACAGCAGAATGGGTGAAAAAAAAAAAAAATTTCTCTCTGGGTCGTATAGACCAATCGATTCAGAATCTTTCGAAACGAAAAGTGAACACCACTTCTGAGACCCTTTGAAAAAAAATGAACTTTGGAATTTTTCAAAGTCCTACAGCAGAATGAGTGAAAAAAAAAAAAATTTCTCTCTGGGTCGTATAGACCAATCGATTCAGAATCTTTCGAAACGAAAAGTGAACACCACTTTTGAGACACTTTGAAAAAAAATGAACTTTGGAATTTTTCAAAGTCCTACAGCAGAATGAGTGAAAAAAAAAAAAATTTCTCTCTGGGTCGTATAGACCAATCGATTCAGAATCTTTCGAAACGAAAAGTGAACACCACTTCTGAGACACTTTGAAAAAAAATGAAATTTGAAATTTTTCAAAGTCCTGGAGCAGAATGAGTGAAAAAAAAAAAAAATTTCTCTCTGGGTCGTATAGACCAATCGATTCAGAATCTTTCGAAACGAAAAGTGAACACCACTTCTGAGACACTTTGGGAAAAAATGAACTTTGAAATTTTTCAGTCCTACAGCAGAATGGGTGAAAAAAAAAAAAAATTTCTCTCTGGGTCGTATAGACCAATCGATTCAGAATCTTTCGAAACGAAAAGTGAACACCACTTCTGAGACACTTTGAAAAAAAATGAACTTTGAAATTTTTCAAAGTCCTGGAGCAGAATGAGTGAAAAAAAAAAAAATTTCTCTCTGGGACGTATAGACCAATCGAGTCAGAATCTTCCGAAACGGAAAGTGAACACCACTTTTGAGACACTTTGAAAAAAAATGAACTTTGGAATTTTTCAAAGTCCTACAGCAGAATGAGTGAAAAAAAAAAAAATTTCTCTCTGGGTCGTATAGACCAATCGATTCAGAATCTTTCGAAACGAAAAGTGAACACCACTTCTGAGACACTTTGAAAAAAAATGAACTTTGAAATTTTTCAGTCCTGGAGCAGAATGAGTGAAAAAAAAAAAAAAATTTCTCTCCGGGACGTATAGACCAATCGATTCAGAATCTTTCGGAACGGAAAGTGAACATTACTTTTGAGACACCTTGAAAAAAAATGAAATTTGAAATTTTTCAAAGTCCTACAGCAGAATGAGTGAAAAAAAAAAAAAATTTCTCTCTGGGTCGTATAGACCAATCGATTCAGAATCTTTCGAAACGAAAAGTGAACACCACTTCTGAGACACTTTGGGAAAAAATGAACTTTGAAATTTTTCAGTCCTACAGCAGAATGGGTGAAAAAAAAAAAAAATTTCTCTCTGGGTCGTATAGACCAATCGATTCAGAATCTTTCGAAACGAAAAGTGAACACCACTTCTGAGACACTTTGAAAAAAAATGAACTTTGAAATTTTTCAAAGTCATGGAGCAGAATGAGTGAAAAAAAAAAAAATTCCTCTCTGGGACGTATAGACCAATCGAGTCAGAATCTTCCGAAACGGAAAGTGAACACCACTTTTGAGACACTTTGAAAAAAAATGAACTTTGGAATTTTTCAAAGTCCTACAGCAGAATGAGTGAAAAAAAAAAAAAATTTCTCTCTGGGTCGTATAGACCAATCGATTCAGAATCTTTCGAAACGAAAAGTGAACACCACTTCTGAGACACTTTGGGAAAAAATGAACTTTGAAATTTTTCAGTCCTACAGCAGAATGGGTGAAAAAAAAAAAAAATTTCTCTCTGGGTCGTATAGACCAATCGATTCAGAATCTTTCGAAACGAAAAGTGAACACCACTTCTGAGACACTTTGAAAAAAAATGAACTTTGAAATTTTTCAAAGTCATGGAGCAGAATGAGTGAAAAAAAAAAAAATTCCTCTCTGGGACGTATAGACCAATCGAGTCAGAATCTTCCGAAACGGAAAGTGAACACCACTTTTGAGACACTTTGAAAAAAAATGAACTTTGGAATTTTTCAAAGTCCTACAGCAGAATGAGTGAAAAAAAAAAAAAATTTCTCTCTGGGTCGTATAGACCAATCGATTCAGAATCTTTCGAAACGAAAAGTGAACACCACTTCTGAGACACTTTGAAAAAAAATGAACTTTCAAATTTTTCAAAGTCATGGAGCAGAATGAGTGAAAAAAAAAAAAATTTCTCTCTGGGACGTATAGACCAATCGAGTCAGAATCTTCCGAAACGGAAAGTGAACACCACTTTTGAGACACTTTGAAAAAAAATGAACTTTGAAATTTTTCAAAGTCCTGGAGCAGAATGAGTGAAAAAAAAAAAAATTTCTCTCTGGGTCGTATAGACCAATCAATTCAGAACCTTTCGAAACGAAAAGTGAACACCACTTTTGAGACACTTTGAAAAAAAATGAACTTTGGAATTTTTCAAAGTCCTACAGCAGAATGAGTGAAAAAAAAAAAAAATTTCTCTCTGGGTCGTATAGACCAATCGATTCAGAATCTTCCGAAACGAAAAGTGAACACCACTTCTGAGACACTTTGAAAAAAAATGAACTTTCAAATTTTTCAAAGTCATGGAGCAGAATGCGTGAAAAAAAAAAAAATTTCTCTCTGGGACGTATAGACCAATCGAGTCAGAATCTTCCGAAACGGAAAGTGAACACCACTTTTGAGACACTTTGAAAAAAAATGAACTTTGAAATTTTTCAAAGTCCTGGAGCAGAATGAGTGAAAAAAAAAAAAATTTCTCTCTGGGTCGTATAGACCAATCGATTCAGAATCTTTCGAAACGAAAAGTGAACACCACTTTTGAGACACTTTGGAAAAAAATGAACTTTGAAATTTTTCAAAGTCCTGCAGCAGAATGAGTGAAAAAAAAAAAAATTTCTCTCTGGGTCGTATAGACCAATCGATTCAGAATCTTTCGAAACGGAAAGTGAACACCACTTTTGAGACACTTTGGAAAAAAATGAACTTTGAAATTTTTCAAAGTCCTGGAGCAGAATGAGTGAAAAAAAAAAAAAATTTCTCTCTGGGTCGTATAGACCAATCGATTCAGAATCTTTCGAAACGAAAAGTGAACACCACTTTCGAGACACTTTGAAAAAAAATGGACTTTGGAATTTTTCAAAGTCCTGGAGCAGAATGAGTGAAAAAAAAAAAAATTTCTCTCTGGGTCGTATAGACCAATCGATTCAGAATCTTTCGAAACGAAAAGTGAACACCACTTCTGAGACACTTTGAAAAAAAATGGACTTTGGAATTTTTCAAAGTCCTGGAGCAGAATGAGTGAAAAAAAAAAAAATTTCTCTCTGGGTCGTATAGACCAATCGATTCAGAATCTTTCGAAACGAAAAGTGAACACCACTTCTGAGACACTTTGAAAAAAAATGGACTTTGGAATTTTTCAAAGTCCTGGAGCAGAATGAGTGAAAAAAAAAAAAATTTCTCTCTGGGTCGTATAGACCAATCGATTCAGAATCTTTCGAAACGAAAAGTGAACACCACTTTTGAGACACTTTGAAAAAAAATGAACTTTGAAATTTTTCAAAGTCCTACAGCAGAATGAGTGAAAAAAAAATTTCTCTCTGGGTCGTATAGACAAATCGATTCAGAATCTTCCGAAACGAAAAGTGAACACCACTTCTGAGACACTTTGAAAAAAAATGGACTTTGGAATTTTTCAAAGTCCTGGAGCAGAATGAGTGAAAAAAAAAAAAATTTCTCTCTGGGTCGTATAGACCAATCGATTCAGAATCTTTCGAAACGAAAAGTGAACACCACTTGTGAGACACTTTGTAAAAAAATGAACTTTGTAATTTTTCAAAGTCCTACAGCAGAATGAGTGAAAAAAAAAAAAATTTCTCTCTGGGTCGTATAGACCAATCGATTCAGAATCTTTCGAAACGAAAAGTGAACACCACTTCTGAGACACTTTGGGAAAAAATGAACTTTGGAATTTTTCAAAGTCCTACAGCAGAATGAGTGAAAAAAAAAAAAATTTCTCTCTGGGTCGTATAGACCAATCGATTCAGAATCTTTCGAAACGAAAAGTGAACACCACTTCTGAGACCCTTTGAAAAAAAATGAACTTTGGAATTTTTCAAAGTCCTACAGCAGAATGAGTGAAAAAAAAAAAAATTTCTCTCTGGGTCGTATAGACCAATCGATTCAGAATCTTTCGAAACGAAAAGTGAACACCACTTCTGAGACACTTTGGGAAAAAATGAACTTTGAAATTTTTCAGTCCTACAGCAGAATGAGTGAAAAAAAAAAAAATTTCTCTCTGGGTCGTATAGACCAATCGATTCAGAATCTTTCGAAACGAAAAGTGAACACCACTTCTGAGACACTTTGAAAAAAAATGGACTTTGGAATTTTTCAAAGTCCTGGAGCAGAATGAGTGAAAAAAAAAAAAATTTCTCTCTGGGTCGTATAGACCAATCGATTCAGAATCTTTCGAAACGAAAAGTGAACACCACTTTTGAGACACTTTGAAAAAAAATGAACTTTGAAATTTTTCAAAGTCCTACAGCAGAATGAGTGAAAAAAAAAAATTTCTCTCTGGGTCGTATAGACCAATCGATTCAGAATCTTCCGAAACGAAAAGTGAACACCACTTCTGAGACACTTTGAAAAAAAATGGACTTTGGAATTTTTCAAAGTCCTGGAGCAGAATGAGTGAAAAAAAAAAAAATTTCTCTCTGGGTCGTATAGACCAATCGATTCAGAATCTTTCGAAACGAAAAGTGAACACCACTTCTGAGACACTTTGAAAAAAAATGAACTTTGGAATTTTTCAAAGTCCTACAGCAGAATGAGTGAAAAAAAAAAAAATTTCTCTCTGGGTCGTATAGACCAATCGATTCAGAATCTTTCGAAACGAAAAGTGAACATCACTTCTGAGACACTTTGGGAAAAAATGAACTTTGAAATTTTTCAGTCCTACAGCAGAATGAGTGAAAAAAAAAAAAATTTCTCTCTGGGTCGTATAGACCAATCGATTCAGAATCTTTCGAAACGAAAAGTGAACACCACTTCTGAGACACTTTGAAAAAAAATGAACTTTGAAATTTTTCAAAGTCATGGAGCAGAATGAGTGAAAAAAAAAAAAATTTCTCTCTGGGACGTATAGACCAATCGAGTCAGAATCTTCCGAAACGGAAAGTGAACACCACTTCTGAGACACTTTGAAAAAAAATGAACTCTGAAATTTTTCAAAGTCCTGGAGCAGATCGAGTGAAAAAAAAAAAAATTCCCCTCTGGGACGTATAGACCAATCGATTCAGAATCTTTTGGAACGGAAAGTGAACACAACTTCTGAGACACTTTGAAAAAAAATGAACTTTGAAATTTGAAACTTTGAAAACTTCTGAAAAATTGAAAAAATTTATTGCAATCAAATAAACGATTTAAACCATCCATTTCATTCAGAGAAATTATCTCGGTTACAAAGAATATTCTGTTCATTCTCATAAATATTTCTGCGGTGCAGGAAAAATAAATATCTATTCGACTGGAATAAATTCTTTCTCTCCATTGTATCAATGACCGTTTCGAGTGCGATAGTCGTGCGATAACCTCCCTTTCACGCTTGAAATTTTTCAAAGTCCTGGAGCAGAATGAGTGAAAAAGTTGAAAAAATTCATTGGAATCAAATAAACGATTAAAACCATCCATTTCATTCAAAGAAATTATCTCGGTTACAAAGAATATTCCGGTCATTCTAATAAATATTCCTGCGGTGCAGGACAAATAAATATCTATTCGACTGGAATAAATTTTTTTTTCATTGTATCAATGACCGTTCCGAGTGCGATAGTCGTGCGATAACGTTTCTTCTCACACCTGTTAGGCGGTGGACCAGCTGCTCCCATCAAGGAAGGATCCAAGCAGAGAATAAGAGAACATCATAGCATGGTTATCATCACTCTCCTATCCTGATCAAGTTTGCTTAGAACAAAAACGATGAAAGGTGAGAGAAACTGCTCCACCGAGTAAAGTATAGAAGGTCCGGTCGTATGCTTGCATACGAGCGCTAGCTCGGTTTGTGTAGAGAAGGGGGTGGTCGACAGGAAAGGGACCGTCACCAGAGAGTCGAAGCTGGTTAGGGAATTTCATGACAAGGATAGGAATAATACTCCATGGTTACTAGAGGCAAAGCTCAGCTCAACTGGGGTTAGATAGTAGCTACCCTCTCACGGCTAAGAACACAAACAGGAAAGCCTTCAATAGGCTGATCCCATTAGATCTCGAACTGATTCGCTCCTCATTGTTCAGGGCAATCGCAGTCCACTTAGAGTTGAAGATCTCGGGGTCCGCAACGGTAGGTCTTCTTCTAAGTCAATCCGCTTGCCTAGAATCACTTGTTACTTGTAATTAACTGAAATTCGAGTCATCGCGAATGATTGGAAGTTCAAAACACGTTTTCCGAGTGGTTTGCTTCCAGTAAAGGATTTGATACGCTACGCGCCGCGTCTCATACTGTTAGAACCGCGCCTCTTGATATAACTTCCCGTTGGATCGAAAGTATGTCGTCGAGGCCGCCTTTGTTCACGTTATAGGATATAAGGGTCAGACTACGTAGTCCGGAATTGATTAATCCTTCATATTGTCTTGTCATTGAGTCATAGTCATTTGTAGTAATTAGTTGTAAGTTTGATTTTGTGAGTTTTTTGAGGTGATTCAAGATTTGAATAAATTATATCGTCCAAAATTCATACTTTGTCTTATTTCCTCGTATTTAATGATCTGTGATCCGCGTTCCCCAACTCTCCCGAAACGAACCTTGGTTATCCGACGAGCAAGAGGCATTATTTGGGGGTTAATTCTTTGATTATCGATATCTTCATATATCAACACGTTGAGGTCATAACGGAACTTCACATTCGTGAGGGTTATTTCGATGAAAAACAAATTATTTATCCGGAGGTCAAACATTGATCATAGTACTGTCCATCGCTTGCTATTATTAGGTGTGGAAGTTGAAACTCAACTTCAAGATGGTTGCATGAAACAAAATATTTGAACGCATCCAATTCGTCCGCCATTTTGGATATATGTAGCGTGGACATTGCAGTTGTCATACCAGTCATTTTCAAGTAGTAATTTCCTGTGTATCAATTTTATCAGATGGATTTCGATAAGCAACATTTACGTCATTGTATTCTATTCTGTTTTCAAATGCATAAAAATTCTGCTCGAGCTATGGAATTGATTAATACGACATTGGGTCAACATTCCGTGAGCCATTCGACAGTGGAAAAGTGGTTTACAAGATTTCGTAATGGAAATTTCAGTCTTGAGGACGAT
The DNA here is from genome assembly GCA_018340375.1 of Gonatopus flavifemur. Classification (NCBI taxonomy): domain Eukaryota; kingdom Metazoa; phylum Arthropoda; class Insecta; order Hymenoptera; family Dryinidae; genus Gonatopus; species Gonatopus flavifemur. Next base: position 40,704 of record JAFFJZ010000019.1, read on the forward strand.
CCACGTCCAGGTGCAATCAAAAAATTTGAGGATGAAGAACTTGAAGTTTCACTGAATGAAAATCCATGTCAAACTCAAGAAGAGCTTGCAAAACAGTTGGGAGTTACTCGTCAAGTAATTTCACTTCGATTGCATGAATTGGGAAAAATACAGAAGGAAGGAAAATGGGTTCCTCATAAACTGACGGAAGAAAATAAAAGACAAAGAGTTGCCATTTGCATGAATTCGCTTTCTCAGTTCGAGAAGAAGAATTTTCTGCATAAAATCATTACGAGTGATGGGAAATGGATTTTGTACGACAATCCTGAACGTAGAAAAGCATGTGTTGATCCGGGCCATCTATCTACATCAGTTGAAAAACCGAATATTCATGCAAAGGAAGTTTCACTCTGTATCTGGTGGGATTGGAAAGGGATCACTTACTACGAGCTTCTCGAACCTGGCCAAACTATTACAGCTGAGCGTTACCGGGCTCAACTGATCGAAGTAAGTGATGCTCTGAAGGAAAAAAGACCATTCACGGGGCAAGGAAGGCGAAAAGTGGTGCTGCTGCATGATAATGCACGTCCACATACAGTAAAACCAACCCAGGAACTCATCTTCCATTCAGGTTGGGAAGTTGTATCTCATGCGGCATATTCACCAGACTTGACTCCTTTATCACTGATCACTTATTCAGATAAATGTCGTCATATTTGAAGGAGTAGCAATTCATGAATATCGAAGATGTCCGGAAATGGCTTGATAACTATTTTGTTTCAAAACCACCAAGTTTCTATCGTGAAGGCATTTATCTACTACCCGATAAATGGCAAAAGACTTTGGATAATAACGGCGAATATTTTAATTGATAATTCTTGAAGAAAGTATGTTTGTAATCAAATCGAATTTGGTAAAAAAAGCCGAGTTTCAACTTGCGCACCTAATACTTTTGACCATCTTCCGGTCAGGGAACGAATATCGTCTTCGCAAAACGCTACGTCTCCAGCCAGGATTGATATATTTGAAACAAGCTGTTGTGAGTACACGGTTGGTATATTCCACAACCTTGTTTAAAACAAAGTGTTTCAAACAAGTTTTAAACAAAAATAATAGTTTGAAACAAAAGAAAAACATGTTTTTTTTCCAACCCTGTCTTTAAATGCAATCCACGAATGGCCCCATTGTTGAGAATCTTCTTGAGAAACAAATTCTTGCTCAGATAGGCTATGTACCATCGGACGAAACAAATAGTCATCGGAAGGAGCAACATCTGGAGAATATCACGGGTGGGATGAGACGTTCCGTTAAAGGGTTTCTGAGGGATGTCTGTACCAGTTTGGCGATGTCCGGATGAGCATTGTCTTACAGAAAATTCATTTTATCCTGTCTTTTGGAGTATTTCGACCGTTTTTTACAATGCACCGCTCCATTTCTATTCTTGGTTGGACCAATCAGAAGGCTTAGATCGATAAACTAGGCCATCGTATTTCCTTGTATTTTCAGTGGTGCTCCGCTGTACCTCAAAACGATTTCTTCGTGCTAAAAAATCTCAGAACTACTGGAATTCTGGAGCACGATGACGCTTTTGGGATAAAAAAATGGAAATTTTGATTTTGGAAATTTTTTATCCACATAGTTAAAAAATATACATTGAGAACAAATGTTAGCTTTTCACTGAAGAAGAAAGTTTCTATTTTGCGCCGTTTCGAAATTGTCAACAAAAAAACGCAACGATTGTCAATTCCTAGAAGAGGATTCCCGCTCAACTTGATTGGACACATATGAAAACAAACGTATGTTACATGAATACCGAATGAATCCTGCTCTAGAAATCATACGAAATTTGACCTCTCATAGAATTTTCATGTCTAAGAGAACAGCTTATTGTTGCAGTTCCCAAATGGGATCATAAACCTACACACTAAACAGTGGAACCAACTTCGCGACAAGTTCAGATACTACGAATTCCGCCGCATAGTTGAGTCAACTGATATCGATTGGAGTGACTAAAGCATGTTTGTTCAATCATTCAGTTGACTCAATTTCGTGTCGTATAAAAACTTGCCGTGGAATTGGCTCCACTATCATTATTTTCCTAGTGCATGGTGACAAGTGAGGCCGCGGATGCAATAACAGCCTCAGCGCTCGGACGCATTTCAAAGTTGATTCAAGCGACCAGTGAAATGGTAGAAAAAAAATGTTCGTCAAAATGGGAAATAAAAAATACAGCCTTTCAGAGCTCATCAAACCACACATTTTTCCTATCAACAATTTTTTTCTACCATCAATAGTTTATAAGATAAAAATTGAAGAGTGACAATTTTCATTTCTCCAAAATCAATTAAATTCAAAACATATTTTGCGATTACTCAACGAAAAGTCACCGGATTGACTTTAAATTTGGTACACGGCTTTCTCATTGACCCCCGAAGATGCCTAGGGAGTTCCATATGTTAAAATATTTCATTATCCAATGAATATTTAACAATAAACAAATACTGTTGAAAACGCGCGCTTGTAAGTTTCCATGAAAAAAAGTATCGAGGGAATTTCCGATTTGGAAAAACTCAAAGCAACAAAGTTGTTCGTCGATGTTCGAAGAAGTTTTCCTGAAAGTTTCAGATCAATCGAGTGAAAAATGTGAGAGATATTGCACATTCTCTACAATTACTCATCTCGCTTACCGTTACGCCAACTACGATACACTGATACTATGCTCATAAGAGAGTCGTGTCACCGTGGCAAATATTTTATATTTTGCACACTTTTCACTCGATTGATCTGAGAATTTAAGGAAAACTTATTTAAACATTGACGAACTACTTTCTCGCTTTGAATTTTTCCAAATCGAAAGTTACTTACATAGGTTTTCGTATTCAGATTTAAAGGTGAAACAAAAGCATTTTGATTTATGCAAATTTTCCATCTATTGATGAATTTCAATTGTATGAAAGAACATGTGATATGATCGAATATGAGTTCCGAACAAATTTTTCTTCTGTTGTCAGTGTATTGTTCCGGCGGTATTTATTTTTCACTCAGTGACTGAAATATTGAAGAATTTTCCTTACATACAAATGTTCTAAAATTTATTCAGTCCTTCGAGTTTCATGTATTACAGAGAATATTATTAAATTATTGGATTTATTTACTTCATAATATACATATGCCAAATATACACAAACACAAATCATAATCAATTAACAGTACAAACAAGTAATAGTTCCAACTGATTCTCTATCAACTTGGAATGTTTACAGGATTCTTGGGTGTTTTGTTCTACTTGATAAATCTGTTTTTCATCTTTTTCATTTGTTTATCGTTTCTTAACCCGGGTTGTCATCTCATTGATGTAGTTTTCAAAAAATTGACGACTATCACTGGATAAATATCGCATCAGAGTCTTTAAATCATTAATTTTTCCCTGTGATACGTCATTTCGGTCTGCTTGCGAGATATTTTCAAAATCATCAAATGATATCGATGTTTCAATCAAAAAAGTCTGAGGTTCACCTGTATAATCTTGGAATACATCAACTCTACCATTGGCATAATACTAGATCTTAACTACCTTGCTAATTTGAAGCTTCTTTGGTATTTTATACTTGTTTTTCATTCGATTCTCGAAATCTTTCATCTCACACTCTTCCAACTGTATTATTCCGAAAGGAGGGGTTCGTGCATTTCTTATTAATTCAATATATTCACTGTTGGTTTCGATGGTTTCAAGCATCTTTTTCTTGGAACCATACATACCAAAGTTTCTGTCGCATTGACAAAATGAATGTCCGCGTGAGGGATACAAAATTTATATGTAAGGAAAATTGTTCAATATTTCAGTCACTGAGTGAAAAATAAATACCGCCGGAACAATACACTGACAACAGAAGAAAAATTTGTTTGGAACTTATATTCGATCATATCACATGTTCCTTCATACAATTGAAATTCATCAATAGATGGAAAATTTGCATAAATCAAAATGCTTTTGTTTCACCTTTAAATCTGAATACGAAAACCTATGTAAGTAACTTTCGATTTGGAAAAATTCAAAGCGAGAAAGTAGTTCGTCAATGTTTAAATAAGTTTTCCTTAAATTCTCAGATCAATCGAGTGAAAAGTGTGCAAAATATAAAATATTTGCCACGGTGACACGACTCTCTTATGAGCATAGTATCAGTGTATCGTAGTTGGCGTAACGGTAAGCGAGATGAGTAATTGTAGAGAATGTGCAATATCTCTCACATTTTTCACTCGATTGATCTGAAACTTTCAGGAAAACTTCTTCGAACATCGACGAACAACTTTGTTGCTTTGAGTTTTTCCAAATCGGAAATTCCCTCGATACTTTTTTTCATGGAAACTTACAAGCGCGCGTTTTCAACAGTATTTGTTTATTGTTAAATATTCATTGGATAATGAAATATTTTAACATATGGAACTCCCTAGGCATCTTCGGGGGTCAATGAGAAAGCCGTGTACCAAATTTAAAGTCAATCCGGTGACTTTTCGTTGAGTAATCGCAAAATATGTTTTGAATTTAATTGATTTTGGAGAAATGAAAATTGTCACTCTTCAATTTTTATCTTATAAACTATTGATGGTAGAAAAAAATTGTTGATAGGAAAAATGTGTGGTTTGATGAGCTCTAAAAGGCTGTATTTTTTATTTCCCATTTTGACGAACATTTTTTTTCTACCATTTCACTGGTCGCTTGAATCAACTTTGAAATGCGTTCGAGCGCTGAGGCTGTTATTGCATCCGCGGCCTCAATTGGGGGAAATGTGGGATATGAACAAATAAAACACATCTTGATATGTTGAATTTATATTTATCAAAAATCTTAAATACATCTTCAGCACAGTGTCTGTTCAGCAATGTCATAGTCAATGTACTTATTTCAATTTCACTGAATATTTTCTGAATTCAACTGAACTTTTTTCAGTACACAGCAAAGTTTCCGAGAGATGCAACGCTGCTGTTTCTATAATAAGACCATATAATTGACAATGGATCAAATATCCGAACGATCCGCCAAATTCTCATCCAAAAACGATTCAAACTGTCCATCACAGAATTATCATCGTTGTCTCAACACTTGAACGATAGGGCGAATTTTACCTTCTAATGCACTTTTTGAAATTTCAAGCCCTGACAGTATTCCAAATTATGACTCCTAGTAAAATTGCAATTGTTCCATGGAATTTCAAAGAACATCACAATTCTACACCTGTCAATTGGATAACATGAATAAAATCAGTCATGAAAAAAGGCTGAGCAGCCAAATTCACTGCTTCCGTCGTTCTAGTGTGGAATCATAAAACAAACGATTCTCCGAAAATTGAACACTCCGTGGAATGAATTTTGAGAGATAGTTCCATACTCTTATGGATTCGCAATTAATTCATCCTCATTTGAACAATTGTGAGATTCATCACCGTGCCGTATCGTTATCTGAAACAAGTTCGAAGTTGGATTTAGGACTTGAGGAGTGTCTTGTAGCTTTCCCAGTCCATTCGATAAGTATATAGCCGATCATTCCAAGGCAGAGGACGACCATCAAGAAGTAGAGTTTCATGTGCGTGCACAAGTAAGGACTCAAGGCGTACGTTATCACAGAACCGGTGGATTCCCATAATCTGAAGTTTGCGAAAGCTGCCTCCTCTTTTCCAGGAAATAATAATCCACTCAATGCTGCGAAAAGAAACAAATGATGTTCTTAGCATCGATGTATTCAAAGTGTTCATGATAAACCATCGTGTAATTTGTTTGATAATTCCAAAAAAGAAGTAGACAAAGTTTTTTATGAGATATGTTCGAATGTACTTTTAATTAACACTGAGAACTATGTAATCGAAGAGAATATTGAGTGGATTATAAAAATGCCTCTCTTCGAGGGTGCACCTGAGAATAAACAATGAAAATAAAAAAAATTTCCACGAAAATAAAACGAACTTTAGGAAAAAGTTCCAAAGTTCTTTATTGAGAGATCTCAAAAAATTACAAGGGAACTCATAAATGTCCGACGAATGAAATTCCCTTCTGAAACTCTTGGAAAGTTTTTTTAATGCAACAGGAATTCTTCTCACAGAATCATCAGTGGCTCGTGTGTGCTACCTAGATTATTTTCTCAGTCCAAATGGAGAGTGTAATAATTGAAATTGTATAACTGCGAAACATTAATGTATTGTTATATCATGATTGATAATGGATAAATATTTCCACAATTACAGATCGCTGCAATATTATTTTGGAATTGAAGATATTTCTTCGGAATTGAGATACCATGTAATTTCTTTAATATGTTCAATACTGAAATTTCAATGAAATCAATTGTTTCCTCGGTTCATATATTATCATAACGATTGAGGAATACTGTAATTTGGTATCCGATGATCGATAAAAGAAGGCTTTGTACCATAACAGTCCAGTAATTCGGACGGTAACAGAGGCCAGTACCGACATATGAGAAAAATACATTCTTATTCTCCAACCACCAGTTTACTTCCATACGCGACGGTTAGGTAGATATTTATCATCTGTCGGTAACGGGAATCACTTCCTGAAGCATCTATTTCCACCTAATGCATTCAATCCATTTACCAACAGTAGTGTCCAACATCCTCAATGATGTTGGTTGAATATTCAAATTTTCAATATCTAGTCCGATTCGTATATCATCTTTGAATAGTTGGGCAGAAAACATTGAAACTTTCAAAAAATTATAAACTTCATGTAACAGTTCTTCAAGACTTTCTCAATGAAAAAAAAAGTGTATTTCCATATGAAATCATTTCATTTTCTCGAATTTATCTGAATGATTTCAATCTTATGTCACTGATGGTTTCTGAAGTTGATTTAGTTGGGAGTTATTGATCGAAACCTCCCCTGGTGGACACATTTCAACGTCTGTTTATAGAAAACAAAGTGAAATTAGAATTTCTCAGAACACAAAACGGGAATTCGCCAGTTTTTTAGGTCCATCGTAGATCCGCATACAATAAAGTAGCTTTTCATGGAAATTATCAAGGATTATTAATCGGTGTTGGACTGGCCCGCCCGGCTCCCGGGTCATCGCTGGGGTCCCTTTGCTATTGAGCCCTTTGCCCTTTGCTTATTTTGTTACGAATTATGATAAACTTATGATTTTCCTGATAATATGCTCCGTCTATAGTGCAAACAAATATTCATTCGTCCTCTGTCCATAAAATATTTATTTGTAGGAATTAATTATTCAATTGAGTGCCAAAATTGATTACTTGTGGTGAATACATTATTCATTTAGAAGACTATATTATTTGGGACAAGCATTCCATTGTTTTAATCGATTGAATATTCTATTATTCCCAAGGAATATGCTATGGAGAGAGAACAAATAAACTATTCATTCGATGAGAAGGCACCCAATTGAATAATTAATTTCTACAAATAAGTATTTTATGGACAGGGGAAAAATGAATATTTTTTTGCATTGCGGATGGAGCATATTCTCAGGAAAATCATAATTCTATTATAATTCGTAACAGAAAAAGAAAAAACTGAGAACTGAACGGGCCCCAGGTCCGTGAAGGTGGCACCCTCACACGGAAAAAAATGTATGGTTATGCTACACTGGAATTTGGTTTCTGCAACCAAATACGTTGGGCTATATTTGGCTCAGCCAAATGCTTGGTTGTGAGAACCAAATAGAATAGTATAGGCTCACTTAGTTCAAGATACAACTTTCGGTTGGTTGTGGAAACCAAACGCTTTTAGAAGCATTCATTCACCCTCGAGCATTTGGTTGTGGTGACTAAACGAGTGGTGATAAGATTCCGCAGCAAAACCTCAATGTTTCGCTTTTTTTCATATATAAATGTTGGTGAATAATGAATCAGAAAAAAAATAAAGTGAAAATATTTATTCACGTTGAAATAGAAAAAATTTTTCAACGTGATTTCGGCTGATTATAGAAACTTCACAGTGATCGAAGACACAATCGTGAAGTGTTAGTCAAATTGATCGTGTCGATACCGGGATTCGAACCTGCCTACACCTACCTAATTCTACCTATCTAGAGCCTAACACCCTAACCACGCGCCTATACTACCGTATATGATTGCTGTGCATAATATAATACATATTGCGCAACAAAATCAGAATCTCAAGTAATGATTTCGTTTCATTGAATATTACATTTCGTAATGCATAGTTTCCGGTGAAAAATAATTCTTTAAACTCCAACATTGAGACTTGGATTGTTTTTGTATAATTATTACGTTCAACAAAATGTGTCAAGTGAAGTTTAAATTAGGTTGAAACCGAAACCACAAACGGCACAAACAGTTGAGCCAATGAAACGTTTGTATCAAGGAATATTGCTTTGGAATAATCATGAACACGTTGATTTTCTATTTGCAATTACAAATCAAATTCATTCAGGTTCCTTAAAAGAACTCAGGGTATTAAAATACAAAGACAGGTTTTCTTTCACATTTTCCATAAATTATATTCATGAATACAAATTTTCAATTCACAAAGAAGTATATTCCAGCTTTACTTTTCTCATGTGAGGTGATAATGTTGGTTTAGAAATATTCCAATGATTGCAATCAGAACTACACTATAATTTAATTAGGTATGTAACTCACATACGAACTCAAGAAATACTCTCAGATCTTAACAAATATTCACAGATTTTAAGAAATACTCTCCAATTTTCTATTAAAGATTACTATATTCCTGAACTGCAGTTTTCTCCATGTAGATTTTATCCCAGAAAAAGTCTAAGAACACGTCTAAGAAGTTTTTCCTACGGGATGTCTTCTTTATTTCTAATCAAATTTATAAAAACAGCTGAAAATCTCATAAATGAATCCACATTGAGATGGCGAAATTAATTTGGTTACTATAACCAACCATTTGGTTATCATAACCGAACAAGTCTTACCATATTATATCAATACCATAACCAAATCTATCGAGGTTCAGTGACCATACAAAAGTTGTCTTGCCTAAACGAATAGTTCTCACAACCAACCCGTCAATAGCCAATTGTTTTCAGTTATCCTAACTATATCATTTTTTTCCGTGCACCATCGAAAATCTGGATTATTATTGCATGAGAATTATGTGCTAATTATGTGCTAATTTTGTGCTCCATTCCTGATTTTTGCGCTCATCAAATTTTTACAAAAAAAAAGGAATTTTGTGTGAAGGTGCTGACGACATGTGAAGGTAGCACCCCCACTATATGAAATTGGTATCTAATGATTTATTATTGGATCAAAATTGATGGGGGAATTATGTGCTATTTATGTGCTCCAATTTCCAACTGGTTTTATCATCGAAATCACCGGTGGGAAGAAGTTACAGATGAGAAGGCTGTTTGAGGTGTGAAGATGAGACGACGAGAACAACCGGATCATGGGAAAGTCATATTTGGGACAATCCAGATTCATGAGTGGATTATTTACACCTTATGAATGGTGCTAATTTTGTGCTCATCAAATTTTTATAAAAAAAAGGAATTTTGTGGAGAGGTACTGACAACACGTGAAGCTAGCACCCCCACTATATGGATCCGATATTGAATGATTTATTATCGGATCAAAATTGGTGGCGGAATTATATGCTATTTATATATTATGTGCTCCAATTTCCAATTGGTTTTATCATCGGAATCAGCGGTGGGAAGAAGTTACAGATGAAAAGGCTGTTTGAGGTGTGAGATAGGGCGTCGAGAGCAACCGGATCATGGGGCAGTCATATGTAGGACAATCCAGATTGATGAGTGGATTATGTACACCTTGTGGATGGTGTACATGTTGTTATGTTCATGAGGCTATGTTTCCATCAATGTGCAGGAATGAATGACCAATGACTTGTGATATACAAAAGGTACTGAAAGAAGAAGTGAAAAAAATGCCACTTTGACACGATCCAGAGTGATCTCATAATTATGTGCTATTTCTGTGCTCCACCCACGATTCATGTGCTCCCTGGAAAATTCATTAGGGGAGTCGGAATCTCAACTCAATTGATCGAAGTCAGCACACCCTCTATCTGGAAACAAGATAAGACCCATATTGACCCGGTTGGAAGTGATCCCATAATCATGTGCTATTTATGTGCTCCACCCACGATTCATGTGCTCCCTGGACAATTCATTAGGGGAGTCGGAATCTCAACTCAATTGATCGAGGCCAGCACCCCCAGTATCTGGAAACAAAATAAAACGCATTTTGACCCGGTTGGGAGTGATCCCAGAATTATGTGCTATTCCTGTGCTCCACCCACGATTCATGTGCTCGCTGCGGAATTCATTAGGGGAATCGGAATCTCATCTTAATTGATCAAGTCCAGCACCCCTACTATCTGGAAACAAGATAAGACGCATTTTGACCCAGTTGGCAGTAATCCCATAATTAGGTGCTATTTATGTGCTCTACCCACGATTTATGTGCCCGATGGAATATTCATTAAGGGAGTCGGAATCTCCACTCAATTGATCCAGTACAGCACCCCAACTATTAGGAAGTGAAATGAATAGCATTTCGATCCAATCCGGAGTGATCGCATAATTACGTGCTATTTATGTTCCCCACCCACGTTTCATGTGCTCGCTGGAAAATCCATCAGGGGAGTGGGAATCTCAACTGAATTGATGAAGTACAGCACCCCCACTATCAAGAAGTGAGATAAAGGAATCGTAGGTGGAGCACATAAATAGCACATAATTATGGGATCACTCTCAACCGGGTCACAATGCGTCTTATTTTGTTTGCAGATAGTGAGGGTGCTGGACTCGATCAATTGAGTTAGGATTCCGACTCCCCTAATGAATATTCCATCGAACACATGAATCGTGGGTGGAGCACACGAATAGCACATAATTATGGGATTACTCCCAACCGGGTCAAAATGCTTCGTATCTTGTTCCCATAGAGTGATGGTGCTGGACTCGATTAATTGTGTAGAGTTTTAGACTCCCCCGATGAATTTCCCAGCGAGCACAGGAATCGTGGGTGGAGCGCATAAATAGCACATAATTATGAGATCACTCTGGATCGGGTCAAAGTGGCATTTTTTCACTCCTTTTTTCAGTACCCTTTGTGTATCACAAGTCATTAGGCATTCATTCCTGCACATTGATGAAAACATAGACTCATGAAAATAACATCATGTACCACATTCACAAGGTGTACATCATCCACTCATGAATCTGGATTGTCCCTGTTACAAATTATTTTACAAAACCCAAACGTGGTTGATTATTTCTTTAATATATATATTTGAAATGAAGTACAATCAAGCACCGTCGAAATTCAATAAGATTTCATATGAATTAAAGGAGCTCAACGATTACAGTGTCGCCTTACAAATAGTACTTATCTCTAATTCTATGAAGTCCGAATGAAGTAGGAGAAATATCGGACGTAGTACTTCAAGCAATCTGTTCCTTTCAATTTCTTTTGTACCGAGTCAAGTCTACTGGATCCAAGTATAAGAGTCAAGTCCTCTTCGTCCTTCCTTCGTTTCTTAATTAGTCCACGTGGATATTGTATAAATTAGTACTAGTTCATTTCGGGAAGGATTTGCTTCCGTTTTCGTCATGGGACTTTTACTCCTTTCGTTTTTAGAGTATGGACTTGATTGACTGACTGCTCGAACTTTCTCAATCCCTTCTTATTCTACATTTCTCCTTCCTAATAAGTTTTCAGAAATGCTCATATCATCGACACGTTACATTCCAAATATGACTTTCCCATGATCCGGTTGTTCTCGTCGTCCTATCTTCACACCTCAAACAGCCTTTTCATCTGTCACTTCTTCTCACCACTGATTTCGATGATAGAACCAATTGGAAATTGGAGCACATAAATAGCCCACAATTCTCCCATCAATTTGGATCCCATAATAAATCATTTAATACCGATTCCATATAGTGGGGATGCTAGCTTCACATGTCGTCAGCACCCCCACACAAAATTCCTTTTTTTTATAAAAATTTGATGGGTACAAAAATCAGGAATAGAGCACAAAATTAGCACATAATTAGCACATAATTCTCATGCATTAATAATCCAGATTTTCGATGGTGGGGGTGCCACCTTCACGGACCTACGGGCCCCTCAATACCGAAAGAGCCTCGACGATCGCCGGAGAGCTGGGTGGGCCAATCCAACACAGTCCGACACTGTTATGAATTGAACACGTAATTGCAAATAATTGCTCATTCGAAAACCCCAGACAATACAAGGAATAATAAAGAAGGGAATAGAAAATCGTAATACGTCTCGGAAAATTTTCACCACAAACAACCACTACTGTATGATTTGTCACGATACACACTTCATCGTAGAAAATCTGAGTTCATCATAGTAAATTGTAAATATTCGTTGTAATGACATAATTTATCACTTGCATTCCTGCTAGGACATCAAGTTCTTCAACAGGAACCAAGAAACGAAATAAGATTCAAATCTGTGTCAAAGACGATGTGTGATTTTGTCTTTCTAATTTTGGCGATGTTTTGTGTTTGGAAAGAAATAATAATAATTTTGTTCAAGAACTATGAACGCACATAGCACAAATGTCTCAGTAATATCTTCAGAATATTCTGCAACATTCTGGAGATATTTTAATGGTGTGAAAATATCCTGGAGATATTACTGAGACATTTGTGGTATGTGGGAACACCATGGAACATTATATGAGAGAGCATTCTCCATACAGAATGTTCCAATTCGTGAGAAAAGTATGAGAATCCATAAACCATCAGTGCTCATAAAAGATCTTTCAATTGTCCTCCATCGAAGAATATATTGACTTTACATTCAGTATCAAGAAAAACAGCTGGAGAAAACGTCTGAAATCACTCACCGTTGATTTGAACGAGCCAAATAGCGTCACACACGCCCCACAAACCGGACATCAAAAAGAATACAGAACTCTGTTCCGGCGACGGTCTCCATTCGTGCAGGAACCATAAAATCCCCATATGCAGACAAAATGCGAAAATCATCACCGGAGCTCTGCCCGTTAATTTCATAATCGATCCCGTTGCCAGTGCAGCTACGGCATTTGTAACACCGAAACAAATCATCACGTATCCGATGTTACTAATTCCCCACGCGCAGGATACAAAAGACTGGAATATATAATCAGAGTACATTGTAATTTCTGTTTGAAATGCATTGAATTCAAAATCATTAATCATATTTTCATGTTTTGTTTTGTTTTATGGGCAGAAAATATTAATCATTCTCCATTCATATTACTGTGTCATAATTCAACGTGTAACTTACAGCATTGTAATCGGCAAATAAAAACGCTTGTTCCGCTCCAATGAAAATTATTATAGGTAGAATCAGCAACTGGCTCTTCTCCTTTAATAACTTCAAAGTCACAGCCAAGAGTTTCAGTCCTGAGAGTCCTGACGCTGATCCCACCCTTCCTTTGTTGTACCTGTATTATCGCAAAAGGTCAGAGACCACAAAGTTCAGTAATTGTTGTTGTTTCACCACGATCCGACATCCCTTAGGGGAATGTATCTCCTTTTGGAGAACAGAAATCGAGTTGTCTCGATCAGTGAATTTTTATAAAAATTATCAAATAATCACACACTATAAATCAATTTTAATATCTCATCCAATGATAATTCCAAACACAACCGATAGTCGTAAAAAAATGAGAATGTGAAATCATAAAGCAGATAGCAGATTATTTGATTCATATTCGATACCTCGGGAAAAATCAAACGATGCTAGCAAAATACTGACCTCGATAAGGAGTCCACACCGAAAGCGACAATCAGGCTCGCCAAGATCATACAACCGAGATAAATTCCGGCTATCAATCGAATTCTCTCTGCTGGTGGCTTTTCGAGATTGGGATTGGGATTTTCTCCGGATGCCACGCCACAGAAATTCGCCCCACAAACTTCCTCCACAATACTGCTGTTCAGGGTTACGTTAACCGTTATCGCTTCCATTCCGTAGGAGAGAACTGTACACAGGAGAGAAAAAGATAATCTTTATATTTCGTATGAAGGTTTTGGTGTATATCTTCTCATGGTATCGAGGAGAAAATGATGTGTGTACTAGTGCTATCTTTTCCACTACGAACAAGATGATGTGAAAAGATTGAATGAAATAGCAATAATGTCACCGTTATCGAGAATTTGATCGATTTTCATATATTACAATCATTCGTTCGATTCTCACTCGTAATTGTCTATACATGTTTCCTTCGTTCGAACTATTTTTGAAATACCTCATCGATGGAAAGGTTTTGGTCCCTTGAGAGAGATGAATTTAATCTCTGTGTTCGTTCATTTCAATTTCATCTCTGTTCAAGCGGTATCTATTACACGGGAAACCATATTTCACTTCAACCGGTTCTTGTTCGTCATTATAACAACAAAAACTTTATGTTAAGGAGGCATTCTGGTATGGAAAATCAAAAATGAGGTGGACAATAATTTGAATAAATTGTAATGTGTCACTTTTTTACAATGACTTCGTAATTTTTTTTATCAAAAACGGTGAGAACTTATTTGTATTCTTAATAATAATCTGATCTATTGAATACTTTGGTATGATCTCAGGTTGGTCAGGTTAGCGCCCAGACCACACAAGGTGTGACTGCGACGTTCATGAAATGATTAAAAACTCTTCACGTAGTACAAAGAATTCTCAAATATATTTCCAGATACCATGCAAATAAGATATCTCCAGGATTTCTTTTTCTGCAATAAAATCGGTGATTTGTGGATGTAGGGTTTTCTGACCCAATCATCGCCCAAGCCTGGCACAAGACCTGCCGAAACTTGTCTTTAACAATTCGCCAAACTTGGCCCAGGCTGGGGAATGAAAAGATCAGGACAAGCTTGGGCCAATAGTATTTTCAAGCCTGGTCAAAATGATTCGCGAGGCATGAACCAATGCTTCATTCATCACAGATATTGATGAAAAGAGTAATTTGATCCATCCTTTAGCTTGATTTCCTCCTTCAGAATACCGTACATGAATCAGATTAAAACGATGGATGAAATGTGCCAAAACTGGGACAAGCGTGGGTTTTTTTCAGAAAAAAACATCTTGAAATCCTGTAAAGAATTCTTTAAGGGGAGGTTTACCTTTTTCTCGACCAAAGAACAATTTTTTGTAGTAAATTATGTGTAGAATACATTACCAAAACCGTTTGGTCGAATATATTTTTTTTCAAAGTTATGGAACAAAAACGAGATCCATCTTCCGTCTCGAAAATTGAAATCGAACGGTAATTCGAGCGAAGTGTATTTTATATAAATATTTTTGAATTGGGCGCCCATATATTCGTACCATAGTAAGCCTCATGAGCTTGAGGAAGGACTGATGTATGGCCCTGGAATCGCCAATTAACCATAAGGTGTATTATTTTTACATGAATACAGATTATTCGTTGATCAAATCTTTGAATGCGTTTTTCTCGAAACCATGTTTTTTGAACTGTTGGCCACGATGACTCAAAAACTACTCGACGGATCACCTTTTGTTTTTGTTTCAAGGCTTATTAGATTTATCGGAGCTTGAACTACAATCAAGAAAAACACATATGCATAACTTTTTTTCTTACAGAACTTCAAAGAGCGAAAAAAGCAAGAAAAACGAAAAAAAATATTCAAATTATTCAATTCAATTCAATATTCAAAGGCCAGTTTGAGTCCGATGGTTACGCACAAGTGTAGACATTGTGAACTCAGAATTCGGTCACTAATCAAAAACATTGTGCTACTTATCCCTAGCGTGTATGAACTCTGGATCAGTTTTAGGTCCATAGTGGCAGGATGTGTGGCAGGGGTCCATTGTACATACATGCTGGGGATGTGTATAACATCGACCTGATGGTTTTTAATAAACGCTCGTTTTTTATGCTTGTACCAAGCTTGTACGAAGTGCGATAGCTATTCCAAAGATATGGACTATCCATTGGAAACAATTATTCTTAACGGAGATTCGTTCCCCTGACACATCTGCCAATCCTGGGACAAGCTAGGGTTTATTTGAATCTTGTCAGTACTTGCACATTCACTTGAACGTTCTGTTGTTGTCTTGATATGGATTTGCGAGAATTAGTTCAATATCGTCACGAATCTCTAGCGGTTACCTGACGAATGAACCCCTGCCAAAAGAACCCCGACAAAAAAACCCGGACAAAATATCCCCGGACCATTGGTTCCCAGACCAAAATATTCCAGGCTGAATTATCCCGCGACAGAATATTCCTGAAAAAGTGCTCCCCATACATGAAAATGCTCGCCACAATAAAACACATATCTTTACTTGCACTTTCAAGAGGTCCAGGACAGCCGATCCCAGCCCGAAACGTCCCTGTATAAGAATATCCCAAACCAAAATATACCTATACAAAAACATCCCCGACTGAAATGTACTCATACATGAATGTCCAGGACAAAAATATCTCACGACAAAAAATCCAATGCCAAAAGATCTCGGTGCCATACCGAAACATCCTCGTTTCGGAAATTGTTTCGAATCCAAAGAGGAATCATTATTAAATATTGACAATATTATTCTCATTTCGGGGCGGGGTGGGGGGGGGGGGCTTCGCCCACTCACGCATAGCCACCTCCGAGTATCCGCAACTTTTCAATCTTATAATTCTCTTCATATTGTTGTGGCAGCATCAGTCCACACCAAAGCACTCCTCACACCTCATTAGTATCGGATTATTCCGTTTGTTATTCTTCTTCATTCCGGATATGTTGTAATTCAAAGTGGATTGGAGAAATTCGCCCCCAGTTTCAGCTCTTGGTCTCAAATATTTTGTCTGGGACGTTTCGTCCAAGATATTTTGCTAGGGACATATTTTCCGAGATATTTTGACCGGGGATAAAATGCGTTACTTTCCGGTTACACAAATATTTTTCAACATTTACGCAAATTATTTCCAACTGCGTACATTACGCCATGAAACAAAACCACGTTCGAAACTCTAACCGAGAATTCCCATCGCAATGGGAATCCCCTGGTAGAAATATCATAAGTTTTTCCCCACAACTCGTGAGGCACTAGTGAGGGAGAACTAGTTAGGTAAAACTCGTGAATTACTGGTCAGTAAGTGATAAGTTTAACTCAACTAACTATTTGGGTTATAATTAGGCGGAACTTATGAGAATTCCACAAGATTTTCCACGTTGTGCATACAGAAAAACACTTAACAAACGTTCAACCATCACCAGCGAAATAAGTATTTCATATAACTTATCACAATTCTCATAAGGTTGATTTATTAACTATTCAGCATCATTTTTCTTTTCTACACGACAAATCATCATACACATCATTCAAGTATTATTCAAAGAGCATGAACTGAATGAATATGTGTTTCGTCATAATCAAATATAAGTTTCGACCAAGTACTCTCCTTTCGTCATTTCTTGATTAATATAGATAAAAGATCTGTTATTGAGTGCAAAATGAATTATTGAATCAGTCATCACTGTTGTAATATGTAAAAAATCGTAATTTGCTGATGTGGTGAAAATGAATTCTATTCAAATACACGACAATATTAACAACAACAATATCAATATTGATTTACATCAATATTTCTCGGGAGAAAAAAACTCACATTAAATTTCTCAAAACTCACATTTCTCAAAAAACTCACATTAATTTTGTAATAATATGAGTCACGAAGAACTCATTTGATCAAAAATATTTCAAGCGAATGTTTATAATGAATTTTAAAAAGCTTGAATTATTTACTTGAAGCGCGTTGGATGATTTTACTCTTTAATTTAAAGAGTATTCTTGAAGTTGAAATTTTCAAATTTGAGAAAAAAGCCTTATGTTCTGAGTTGAATTTGTTGTTGGGGTGATGACAAACTTGTAGGAAGAGTTTGAAAGTTGGGTGGAATCTACATTGATCAGGAAAGTCCAAATCGTGAGACAAAAGTTAGAAAATCTGTCAACTTAGCTCACGGCACATGGGTGTTCTATCAGCTTTTCTTCACTAAACGAAATCTAGACAGGAGAAATGTGTCAAAATTTAGTAAAATCAAGTTGGTACAGAGTAAGAGAGGACAGATATATTCATTGAATTTTACTGGTTATTATAAAAATGTTGATAAATAAGGAAAGGCTATAGAAGATCCAATGTGTCGTCTTTTAATATTTTTGTTCCAATAATGTTGTATCATGTTCCTACAAATAAATGTTATTATATTTATAAAACAGGTTCAATACACATGTTTCCTCGACCTACTAGTGAAAAGATACAAAAATGCACACAATATAAAATCATTGAAACAAAAATATTGAGAGACGATAAATTGAGTCATACATAGCCTTTACGTATTGATCAACATTTTTATAATAACCAATGAAATTCAATGAATATATCTGTCCTCTCTTACTCTGTACCAACTTGATTTTACTAAATTTTGATACATTTCTCCTTCCTAGATTTCGTTTAGAGAAGAAAAGCTAATAGAATACCCATGTGCCGTAAGCTAAGTTGACAGATTTTCTAACTTTTGCCACACGATTTGGACTTTCCTGATCAATATAGATTCCACCCAACTTTCAAACTCTTCCTGCAAGTTTGTCATCACCCTAACAACGAATTCAACTCAGAAAATAAGTCTTTTTCCTCAAATTTGAAAATTTCAACATGAAGAGTACTCTTCAATTTGAAAAGTAAAACCATCCGTCGAGCTGCAAGTGAATAATCCAAGTTTTTTGCAATTCATTTTGAACATTCTTTTGACATATTTTTGATCAAATGAGTTCTTCTTGACTCATATTTATTACAAAATAAATATGATCTCTGAGTTTTTGCCTAGAAGTATTGATGTAAGTATTTGAAGAAAATTCATTTTCACTGCATCAACAAATTACGATTTTTTGACATGTTACAACAGCTATGACTGATTCACTAATTCATTTTGCACTTACTAACAGATTTTTTGATACACATTATTCAAGAAATAACCACCACACATTTCACAAAAATAATTCATCCATTTTTTGATCACATAAATTTGACCTCACATCTGTCAACCGAACTGCAATTTTCACACAGGCTCATAGATTATTATATTCAACCGACGGATGATTGAATCGGATAAAAACGTCACTTTAATTGATCTTTTCTAATGCATCGCGTAGGTACCGGTTTAGCTTAGGTCGTTAGGGCGTTAGGATAGTAGATCGCGCAACATTAGGTAGGAATTGGTTTAGGTAGGTTCGATTCTCTCCGAGGTTTCCAATATTCTCTCCATCGCATTGAATACGAGGTGAACGTTGGTGGTAATCTGCAAGTGTCCCCTCTGAAACATGATTTTTGCTCGAAATTCAATTTTTTATTTTCAAAAACATTTTGGGCCAAAGCATGCATATTTTACTGAATAATCATTGTTGATGTATTATTATAACTTCACAACTTTTTTGGCATATAATTGCTGTCATGAGTGTGGCGCTAGTTTCTTACAAGTTCCTGGTCAGTTACTACTGAGTGCCTCGCTAGTTTTGATGGCTAGAATTTAGTTAAGTGAAGTGTTACATTCTACTAAGTTACTCGTAAGTTTTCCTTATGAGTGACTCACAAGTAAGATAGGTAAACTTATAAGTAACTCTCGATGTACTAGAGAAAATTTCTACCAGGGTCACAAAAACTCCCACAAGGAGATCATTTAATGCAGGGATATTTCGTCGCAGGGATATTTTGTCACATAATCAGACTGTCCGGGATATTTTGTCGTGGGACCATTTGACCGGGATATTTTGGTATGTCACCATCTCTAGCGATTTCTAATTGTAAGACTTAGAAGAATGACAGCAATTGAGATACGGTAATGGTGTACTAACTTGAATTTGGGAGATAAATCCCTTCCTCCTCCTCTGACATGAGTTGTTTCTTAATTCCTGACAATTTCCGTGTCTGTTTTGGATTTGAAATCCAATGTGAATGAAACATACTTCACGTTTTCTGTGTGCCTCACGAAAAGAAGTAATTAGCTGTGAGGCGAATAACCATTTTTCATTAGCTCCACTAATTAAATTTTAGATAATGTTGCTAAGAAATCAACTGATACAGTTAAAAATTTCTTCTCACGTTCGATCTATCAAGAGATCTTCAATAATCCACATGTACTTGACAATTGATATTGATTTCACATTTTTTTATTCAACTCGTCTATGTGAATTCAATCGGTTAATCACAGGTTCCAAGATTCTTCCGCATGAACTTGATTGCAGTTTTTTCCCTCCTCGTGCTGAATTCCTCATGAACAAATTCCCACTCACTGAACGTTCTTGTTTTTTTATTCCTGAAGGTTTTGAATGCAGGAACGTGATCCGTTGAATTCCATACATTCAATGAAACAATTTGGTGTATATCGAATTCCTCAAACGAGAGTATTATATCAAATTACTTCCAATAAATATTTGAATTTCGGGAAGGAGAAATTTCATCACCACTCATGCTTCTCATTGCGTCAAAAAATTCAATGAATATTGATCAAAATAATAACGTAGATTTGGAATGTCGAGACTTTTCTTATCTGTGATAAGACAGTGCAGCTTTATCGCGGTTCATAGCCCAGGTAGCACACGCATGTTCTGAGAATATATGTTGAAGATATTCGAATATTCTCTGGAGATTCTTATTACGTGCGAATATATTCTACGCACATTCTCAGAATGTTTGGATGAGACTGTTTTGAATATTCTCAGAATATGATGCCACGCATATTGTGGGAATATTAGGAAAACATGCTGTTGAAATAAAAATTCCTGTGAATATAAACTTCTGCATGTGACCAAAAACTCCTTCACAATCAATTTTTCTGATCATTAAACATCTTTAATCATGAATTGTCAGCAATATTATGGATTCACATGGATGGATGAGATACTTCCCATATAACAGAAAAAGCTTCTGGAATGCATTTTTCAATCAGAAAAGTATTTTGAATCCTTTTTCGACAAACAGAAATGTTTTTCGAAAT
Source organism: Gonatopus flavifemur (assembly GCA_018340375.1). Classification (NCBI taxonomy): domain Eukaryota; kingdom Metazoa; phylum Arthropoda; class Insecta; order Hymenoptera; family Dryinidae; genus Gonatopus; species Gonatopus flavifemur. The sequence continues at coordinate 61,687 of JAFFJZ010000019.1, forward strand.
TTCAAATATATTTGTAGTACATCAAATATGAATTTTGTATACATTTTAAATACTTCTGTTCGAATGTATTTGAAAAGTGTTTTCTGTTTTATGGGTTATGATCGCAACAGGCAATCATAATATATACAGCATTTCTCAATATTTCATTACACTTGTGAGGATTATTTTTCACACATGGCACTCTCAGAGAACATTTGCGATATTGAAATGCACTTTTCATAAATTTATTATTCCCCAAATACAAATTGAAATAATATATCATCCAAGGGTTTGTAGCCTGTCAACAATATTATCCACCATTCCTGAATTCATGTCATCACGATACTTGCGCATCCGCTGCTCAGCAATCGCCCTACAAATTTTGTACGTATATTGTACGAACGTTCCTAAAGTATTCGAAATAGTCTCATTTAAATGTTCTAAGAATTTTATATGAATATTTACGAACCTTCTACGCTTTTTGTGAGAATATTCGATCAAGTACATTTTACGGGTGTTGTGATAATATTCTCAGAATATTCTGTGTTACATGGGAGTGATCGAATAATTTTTCATTTCCAAGATGTCGTAGTATGATTTTGCAATGATAAAATTATTGATCGAATGAGGTCAATAGGCACAGGAAACATAAGTGGTCCTCGTACGATCCCCCGCATCCGGAGCTCCTCGATTCAACATTCGTTCTGTGTTATATGGTACGAATCAAGGTCAAACCTATGAATGCAAATTGTATTACCGAGATATCAATCCAAAGACGATGAATCCTCAAAGGAGTAAGACGATGCATCATAATATTCCATCAGAACAAAATCTACATATGTGTGATTTGAATATGTGAATTTTTATCATATCCCTATGATATTGCATATCAGAATATCGATCTTCGCTCTTTTTCTCTTTCCCTATTCTGTGAATTATTCCTTCATTTATAAAAGTTCGTATGCAAGTATTGAAACTTGTGAAAATATTGTCAGGAGGGATTGTTCAATTTACATTGAACTTTTTTGTTCAACATTATCGCCATTCAAATCTTGTTTCCCTTTCATGACATTTAGTGAGAGGTTCCGAAACTTCTGCTCTGATCTGGGTATCAACGCCACGGATTAATGGCCGTTCGTTGAGCCATTGAAGGTCAAAAGCGACGCCTGTAAAGATCCGTTAATATCCCTTTGAAACGCGAACAATCGTGTTTGCTGATTCCTTCGTCTCTTTCTAGCTATTCGGGTGATGAACTTCCTATTCTCTTCTCAGAAAGATACTCTATAAACTTCTCACACAATAGATACGATATCACAACACAGATGCAGTGGTGTACGGAGACAAATTGAGAGTAAATGCCATTACAATTGTGGTAACCTTTCCAACGCCCAGTCAAGGTATGGGTGAATGTTTTTGAAATAAAACTCACTAGGTACACAACTCCTGTACCAAGTTGGTGCAGGAATGATTGATAGTGAGATGGAGAATATCTCTGCACTACTGAAACTCATAGTCGTCATGTACTCCCTGGTTGAAACTTTTTGTTCATTCCCATTGAAAAAAATCAAGTTTCTGCATTCGGAAAATTTTTATTGACAAGAGAATTTTCTATAAGAGTTCCCAACGAGAATCAATAGGATTTTTCTTAAGGAAAAATAATAAAATTAATGGTTCTTTATTGGAATTTTCCAAAAATTAAGCAATGAGAATGAATGAGAATAATCCGGTTTGAACTGGTTGAACATTTCCATTCATTCTCATCCAAAAGCAACCAATGGGAATGAATTGTGTTTTCTCCAAGGGTCGCTATTTAGAAAAATCCGATTCAGACCCATTTGAAGCATCAATCGGAATCAATGGGAGATCCGATGAAAGAAGACAGAAAAATGCTCTGAAAAGATTTTTGTGAACATTGTGGTTGGTTGTTAACAAAAAAAAGTTTTTAGTAAATTTCGAAGCAACTTCCATCAGTTGACAAAGATTTTTTGGAAAGTCACTAAAATTGTTTGAAAATTTATCAAACAAATTAGTGAATTCCCAGATGATTTGAACATTTACGAACCCATAAGTTCTTCGGCATTCTATTTTCCTTGGAAATCTATAAATATTTGTTACAGCGAATATGGAAAGAACTTGAAGCGTGAGATTTGATGGGTTTCCTATTGATTGGAAGGGATGCTCCCATAAATTTCACCGATTGTACAGTAATGTTTTGAAAATTACCTACTTACTATATTCCCCTAAAATTACAATTTCACGATAATTTTTGGAGTCAAATTATTTGATTGTTCTCATTGATTATCCTTTGAAGTTTTTATTTTCAAATCACCTTGGACATTTTGGTTCCACCCTTGGGGTTGGTATTCTATTCAATTCTTCAAAAATTCCGAGAAGATATTTTCAAATTTGTATGTTTTGCTGACATTTCGTTCGAGAAATCCTATCAAATCCAAATGTACACGATTTAAAATATTTTGATAAATTGTTAGTACATTTATAATGAATTCACTGAATTTTCGTTAAATAAGAACTTTGAAATTTTATATAACACATTTTTTCTATATTCACATTCTAGAATGTATAATAATAAAATATATTATGAGAATTTCAACTTCAGTATCACTAGCACAATATGATAACATATTGACGCATGTATATGTGATCAGTTACAAATATAATCATTAGTCTTTTATTGATGATTTTTCCAATTGAACGCATAACATATCTCAGGAAATTCACACTTCTTCCCATTATAGAATGATCATAAATCTATTCAAAACACTATTACTAAAGAATTGTGTGATTCATGGAATATACTGGAATTTTGCTGAAAATATACTGGAAAATACTTGAAATATACTGGAATTTCATCAAGTGGCCTCAGTAGACAGCCCGGTAAGAAATTCTTTGCACATTTTTGAAAATTTACCATCAAACTGTCGTAAAATGTCATAAAATTAAACATTAGCACACAAATCCAAGACCAAATTCCTATATAACTGCTGGAAAGCAATGTTCCATTTGATTGATAGAAAAATTGTGATCGTTTAAAAAGACATCAAAATAACAATTATGGAACAAAATTCAGAAAAGTATTAAAAAATCAATAAAGTAACAAATAACCGTTGGTAAAAGGATATAGTTTTGAAATATTTCAACCTCGCCAAAATCGGAGAATTTTGTTTTCACATTTTTATTCATCCAAACGTTGAACCTTTCTCATGTACTTTTGCCCCACCTCACTTGCATTGGAGGTTGCATGATTGAGCACAATGATACGAGGAATATTTTACGACTCTCCATGAAATTATGCAATAAAACGGCTCCGGCGCTTCGCGGATATTGCAACGCTTTTGTTTCTTCCTTTTTTTCGATCTCCTGTCTCTATAAGTATCGTTGTTTTATTGTTCAAAGGATGGGATAACGTTCATTATCAGTGTATTCGAATCCTGTTTTATCGGGAGGAGGGTATCTTGTTTTTTTATTGGTCAAACTGTGGAAATTATAGCAACACTATTGATATTAATCGATTCTCTGATATTGTATCGTCTAAGGTATTGTATTTGCGCATCATCACACTAAGCTCCGAGACACGTTGATCCCACATTTGTAACAATTTGAACCAAAGGGTAGTGGTATTGAGAACAATACGGCTCGCACGATAAACTTCGCAAGAACGAGAAAAAACATCTGTCGCTCATAACACCCGAACTTGAGAATAATAAAATTTTATAGAATCACTCCATTGTCGTTGAATAATAATCTGAAAAAATACGGGGCTGTTTTCCGTTATGAACATTGAAATTCAAAATTTAATTATTTGACATTCCAATCCATCCCGCAAATGTCGATAATCCCCTGGAATGCTGTGGAAAATCGATCGAGTGCGTCATTGATCATAAACAACGGATCGAATGTGGGAGAATAATAACAGAATCTATTCAAAAGTCATTTTCACACATCACATCATGTCGACATAAAGTTTGAAATTACTAGAAGATCTGATATAATGTTATAGCACGAGTCCATTACCGTTGAGTTCCATAACTGTTAAAAGCACAGAGGAGAAATTCGCTATTCATAATTCTAGTGTCATCTTCACAATTTCTATACGCTTATGTCTCAACGTGCGTCAGTTGGATTCACTTGAACCTTATCTGTTCGTTTCAATCTTGACAATCTTTTGTCGGGGAAAGGACAGTTACAAAACATATAATATGATTTTTGATTCTAATGATTCTTAAAACCGAAGGAATGAATATCAATCCTATCTGTCGTTCACTCATTCATTTTCCAACTTTGTTTTCTCTTTTCCTTTTCAGAATTATGACCGAGAAGATTTTCCATTAAAATAAATGTGCAAATGATATCCCGAAAGAGTCATGAATTATATAAAGTTTTTCAAGAGTATGAAGAAGAAAAACAAGGAGAAAGAAGAGGTGGAGGAAAAATGAAGATCCATAAATTCACTTTGGAGAATAGAAATGCGAACGTGTTTCACATTTAAGTTTTTTCCCCCGACATCGACGTTGCGAAGTACGTGCTAATACGTTGATGTCTAATATGGAATGGAGAAAGGAGAAGGAATGTAGATATAAATATCAAGATTTTGAGAATTTGCAGAAGGGTATTAAACAATCCAATGTATGGAATGTATGAAGATTTATATCTGTAATATGGATTACAATAAATGTGTATGAGTAATATAGAATTCGGTGTCTTATGCTGTAAGGTTCGCAACAAAAATTGTCTTGGGATTTTGAATATCGTGGAAAACGATGTGCAGATATGAAATGTGTTGCAAAATATGAGGAATGCAGAGGTGTGAAATATCGTCTGGTTAACTTCACTGTGTTTCCAAAATGTTTCAATGTCTTTGATACAAGATATGTTTCCAACCAGCATATTGCGGACATGTCAGTATCAGTTACTTATTTGAGGGGAGAATTCTTTCATTCCGAGTATACAGTTCCAAATTTTGAATCTCAATGAAGACATCTGCACCTCAAAAAATGTGTTACGCGTTGTGAGGAGTTCGAAACAACCATTCCCTGGATAAAGAAACCCATTCATTCCCATTAAATTTGGAGATTTCCGATCCCAACCGATTAAAACCCATTGAATTCGAATCGAAAATCTGAACTTCGAATGGGGATAAACGCGTTCCTTGAACCGAAATTTATCACATAACAGTGATTGATCTCTCAGAATCAGGTATCGATATTTCGAAGAAAATGCACCTGTGACAATATATTCAGGGGTTTTCCCGAAGTTAACGCGAATTCCGAAACTTTTCCCTCTCTTTATCATATGTTGTCACATTGCATTCATTTTAGAATTTTTGTTATGAGTACAGAAACCGCGTCAATTCATCTTCAACCTTAATTCATGTCTTCGAGAATTGCGAAATTCAATGAGTGAGCAATCGAAATGGCGGCTTAAACGCAGTGTAACGTATGCTGAAATTTTCGATATTTTTCAAACCTCTGAAAATATACGATCTATATACGTCTTCCAACATACATATATATACATACACCTTTATAGGTCGTACTACCTTCTTTCTTTCGCACTCGTATGTGTACACGTAAATGTAAGCGTACGAAGCGTGAGGCCCGATACGCGCGCATATGCAAATTTCCATACAGGTAATCGATCGAAAGGAAAACTCTCAACTACGAACACTTTTACCCTACTGGAAAATATCGATATCGACACTACAGTTCTCTTTTTCTCTTTTTCTTGACTGACCACAGTAGACAAGACAGTTTTCCTTCACCCTACCGAAATTCATGCTACCGCACGAGACCCCAAGTAGCACAAGAACTTCTCAAATATGCTATGGTGACTCTATGAATGTGGAAGGGATGTACGAATGAGACTATTTTGGATAAATTGGTCAAGATATTCTATGGACATAATTATTCGAAACAGTCTCATTTTGAGGTTCTACGCATGTTCGTAGGATTTTCCAAACACGCTCTTAGCATTTCTAACCTCTTTTGTTACTTGGGGACGTTACCTCTACTTCACCACCAAAGTTTTCATATGACGAGAACGGTATAAGATCGCTAGAGTAACCGACTCGACGAAATCCCTTTAAAATAAATACTCATCCACTACAATCACACAATAAACACCAAACAGACCCAAAACATAGTCTCTTTTCTTCTCTATTTTTCATATCAACGAATCGACAGACGAAAGACGACATGACCTATCATAAACAACCCTGCCATAAAGGGACCGTATAGATGGTCGGTCAACTCTCCATCTATGTATAAAAACTACTTGAAATATTCTATCGTAACGTTCAACTAAAATACATATTCTTAAATGAAAATCCAATATTAAACTCACTTTTCATTGAAAATTGAGAGAAAATGGATGACTCTTACTTCCCAGCTCCCTACGACCTTTTTGATATTATTCAACTCTTTCTTTTTATAATTTAAAATCATACAAACCATTATTATATATCAGCAGAGAATATATATATCAAAATAACTCACATAATAATTGATGAACAACATTCATTAACAATGGTGGAAATTTGTCCGGGCTCAGACCTGGGCCAGGTTTATAATCCCTACTTGAAATGTGGCCCTGGTTAGGACACCTGGATTGGCCCTAACTTGGGATGTTACGCTTTTTAATCCAGGCCCTGTAATGGTTCCCAAACTTGGCCCACATCGACAATTCAACTTGGGCCAACTTAGGGAGTTCATTTTAGCCCATATGAATTTCCAAATTTCATCCTGCGCTGGGCCTCAGGATATTTGGTTGATATTCCTCAGATAAAAGACAAATAAATTCGCTCCAGAAAAATGTTCTTTGAGGGTTAGCTTTTGATAGATCTATGCTTTATGTAAAATTACCATCAAATCGAAAACAAATTAAAATTCACATCCGCTCTTGTATGTAAATTTTCAGAAAAGTAATCAACATATTTTTCCAGTCAGCCAATGGCGTATCAAATTTTTGGAATTTTAATTTCGAGCTCATAAGTTGTTGGAAATTCGTTTAAATTGTTATAACCTGGAAACTAAGAGCACCGGAAGAATAACTTTCAAAAATATAAAAATCAAGATACGTTTTAATTCATTCAGTGTCAGAGATTTCCCTAGTGGAAATGAAAGACAATGCCATTTTGACCTAACAACATTGAGCATGCCCCGAATATACGTCAGCTTTGATTTTTACTTAAAAGGATACTAGAATTACAACCCGAAGTATTTGGTGAAAATCCTGTTGACTATTTTAAAATACTCTATAGACAATTCTACCAACGTTAATATGAAGCATGTTTAAAGAAAACTGAACGAAAAAAGAACTTTCGATACACAAAATAATGAAATAAAATTTAAACGAGACAGGATTTTGACCCGGATCTGACAGGTTCTGTTTGGCTCTGTCTGGCAGTTCCATGAGTGTTCAAATTGATGTACGAATCAAACAATTTCAGACAAACCTGTCAGATCTGGGTCAAAATGTTGTCCGGTCCTGTCAGATATTTTTAATAGGGGGATCAATGATAGCCAACCCAGGGCCTCTATAGGATGTGGCTGGATATGCTCAAATTACAATACCTGGGCGAGACGATAGTGGCCTGCCCAAGGCCTCTACGGGGTGTGGCTAGGCATGCGCAGATTACAATACCTTGGCTAGACAATAGTGGCGCGCCCAGGGCCTCTATGGGGTGTGACTGGGCATGCTCAAATTACAATACCTGGGCGAAACAATGGTGGCTTCCCCAGGGCCTATATGGGCTGTGGGTGGGCATCCCTAGATTGAAATATCCACGGAGTACACTAGCAACCCCAACTGGGGTCCACATGGGCCGTGGATGGAAAACTCTTATATTAAATGCCCAAGTTATACCCTTACGGGGCCCAGACATACTTTAGGATGCCCAGGATTTATTTCCACACGGGGAAATAAGCTTGAAAGAATTTCAACAACTGGTGTCCCTAAATCATTTCAAATCTCCAAATCTCAACATTCAATAGAAATATATTCTCATACAACATAAAAAAATCGTATAAATTGGAACTAGTTCCGAGAAGTTCATTTTGGGCTCTTTTCACCCTATGGATAAACAGAATTGAATTAGATGTTAATAAATCACCCTGACAATTGATTTTGACATAATTACGTGAACATAATTCAACAAATTCATCAATGAAAGTATTACAAGAATTTCACTTAAAAAATCCCTTTCGAGAAACTCATCATGAACACATTGTAACAATTCTTCAGGAATTCGTAAGGAGATGTTTGAATCCAATTAAATCTCAAAGAATTCTTGTAGATTATATAGGAAGATTCATAGTTCATCCAAAAATCCATAGAATTCACAGAAGAGCTGTTTCTGAACTCTTCTTGCTAATATACCCGTACAGCACATGACGTCTACGGCTCATGGGAGGAACGTATTTTTGGAAACATAGGAACATGCCATACATGTGTGAGATCGTGTCATCCATCTTCTAGGCAGATTCATGCACATAGAAATGTCCGCCCAAATGACCTGAATTCAAGAATATGAGAGGCATGTTCTGTTGATCATCTCATACGCATCTAGTTTTCGTGTCACAAAAGAGGTTATGTATTTCTAAAAGACTTCTGTCAACATATTCAGGATGTCTAATGCAGCATCCCCATCATAATTCAATCATAATTCTTTCCAGAAGAAAAATCATTGTTAAATAGCTCTTCTCATATTGCATGAAACATCTTTCAAAAGTGTTTTGGAATTGCAAAACCTCTGAAGTTCTGTTGGCTCATAATGACTGATGAAAAATACTTCAAGGCACCATAATTGAACTTTCATAAATATCAATTGTAATTTCGTCTCATACAGTTCCAACATTGTCACTCAACATATGCGTCGAGTTACTGTAGACGAAATCTCAAAATTTCTTATTGCATGATCATGGAGCTACATTTTTGGATATACATCCGATAAATCAATCTCAATTAGGCTGAGATAATTCCGTGCATTCGACAAAACTCCAAAAAAAAGTTTTGAGACAGTATATACGAATTCATAAAGATGAACATCATCACCATTTCATGCCGACTCGCGTACACAATAAAATCAATTCATCGGTTATTTAATTGCAAATGGAAGGTTATAGTTTACTGAGTTCATAAGAATCTTCCTGCCATGTGGATTGAATATACTCTTATAATATTGCCACATGATGTGAAATGATATATGCCAGGAATATGTTGTTTAGAATATTCCGTTTTCCATCAGATTATGCATGTTTCACATGCCGAACATATGCTTTACACATTACGTGTTATACGGGTACCAAACGAAACATTTGGTGATTATAATAACTTCTTTTCATGCGTAATTACATATGTAATTCAACAAGTTATCACATAGAATATGAAAAGGAAACCCTACTCAAAGGAAGCCTTTAGAAAAACTGATCATGAGCACTTTATAACTTTTGAAAAATTTATAAAACACGATCAAATCCAATGAATTCGCGAAGAATTCTCATAGATCCCATATAAAACTGGATTATATATCAAAGAATCCACAAAATAATATCGAAGAGCTCTTTTCGAACTCTTTGTTGATAATATCGAATGAAATGAACAAAATAATTATTTCAATATTAATTCACATTCGAATGAAATTTCATGTAAACTGCCAATGGAAGAGAATTCAATGAAATTCGTAAATCAAAATATCTTTCCGTCACCCTTTCTCAACGTAAAAGGACCAATGAAATTCGCGACATAGAACTTCAAACCCTTGTGAAAGTTTACACATCAGTATAATGACTATCAATCAAATAAAATAAAAGGATTCAACCAATCGTATGAATCGAACGATTCGTATACAGGTATATATGTATATGTATATACTTATTGGGGTGTTTCATTTTCGGGCGAGATTTTTGTTTCCCATGTCCGAAAAGTCCCATAGATTCCCATGGATTCCCATAGGTACTGTAACAATAACCGCATAGAAACCGATAAGCTATTTTATCCCTATCAGAATTAATCAGGTTTCGCTGATCATGCTGATAGGAACCCATGGAACATCAGATTCCACTTAGAATCTCATAGAAACCCTTGGGTTCTGTGACGATAACCGCACAGAAACCGATAGGATATCATTGATTCCATTAGGATTTCGCCTATCGGTTTCTATTGGTTTTTTCGCACAGGGTCCTCTGTCCTACTTGAGAATTTGATATTGTCCAGAGGAAAAAATATATTACCTTTGGAGAAAAAATTCCAAGTGGATAAGAGGCTTAGCTCATCCAAAAATTCAGTTTCCCATTTAAATAACACAGGAAACTCATCAACTTTGGTTTTAACTCGGTTTTTCGAGGTTGAAAAAATTTTTTTTCAAAAAAATAAATACAATATGCTTGTAGGGCATAAAATTTACTACAAAAATGTTTCCATGGAATAGAACTTTACGACCAATAGTTTTTGGAGTGAACTTTATTGAAAATCAACATCAAAGCTCTCATAATTTTTTATTTATTGATCTCACATGCGGAATTAACTTATAATACACTTGATGAGGCTCTCAAATTGGTAATCTTAGGAACTATTTATTCAAATACAATAATTGAATATAAATTTCAATAAATACAAGATTTCAGGGGATTTTAGGCCAATTTTTATTAAAGTTCACCTCTGTAACTGCGAAACTATCAGTCGTACAGCTCTATATCACCCGAATTCTTTTGTAGCAAATTTTATGCCCTACAAGCTCATCATACTCATTCAGTCAAAAAAATTTTTTGAACGGCGTAAAATCAAGTCGACACCAAAGTTGAACAGTTTCCTGTGTTATTCAAATGAGGAATCGAATTTTTGAATGAGCTAAGCCTCTAATTCACTTAAAATTTTTTTTCCAACGGGGATATTTTTTATTTCCCATAGAACATCAAATTTCCGAATAGGACAGAGAAAGAAAAAATATCGCCCGAGAATGGAACACCTTGATATAACATATATATGTATCTCACTCTCTCCCCATCGATCTAGGAAATTTCAACAAAATCGAAAACATAGAGGAATTTTTGTAAAAGATGGATAAAGAATATTTGATAATAAGATGCAATCATAAGAATTAACACGATTTTCATGAAATTACCATAGGAAATATGTAAGTGTAATAGTTATATGAGAAAAATCGATTCAAACTAACGAGTTAGTGAGAATCCCGATATTATGAATGATCATACAAATACTTCAATAACAACATAACAACCTAGTTCATCATTGTAAACTCCATTTGAGTCGATTATCCTTCCCGAATTACATTTATATATATATATATATGTAATCCTGAAATTCATAAAGTAAGAAATTTTTCCACGATGAAGAGTCCAACTCTTCGAACGCTTGACGCAAAGCGAGGGAGGAACGTAGGCATCGAAAATTCAACATGAGATAAAATAGTAGATAGAACATGAGTAAATAGTAGAAAACACAGGATTTTTAATTTTGACAACCACTGTGAGCAAAGATTGCTGCCCACTAGTACCAATTCCCCCAAGCGACCTCTGACCAATTAGTGCCCTTGAAATATCACATTTTCTCATTTCCACGCACTCTCAAACGAAAATTCAGACTCAACACACTTTTCGTCCAAAATTCAAGCACAACAGTTCGCTTTCTCGAAAATTCTACACCGAAAGAAAAAGCATGGTTTAGAAGCATGACACACTACAGTGCTTATTCTAACGCATTTGTTACAACGTACTTTTAACGCTCGGGACTCATGCAGTTAACGCACGAGACCATGCTTTTGGGGTTCTTTCTAAGCATGGGTACCGAGCGTTGGAAGCGCGTTATGACAAATGCATTAGAAACTTTAGTGCGTCATACTTCTGCAGTATGCTTTTTCTCTCGGTGTACAAACATCAGTCCTTTTAAGGATTACTTCATACTACAAATCCCGTTACCACTACTGATACTACCGCTATTAATTCAACGAGCACCTTGCTTGCCTACCGCTGCAGGTCAACCACCAACGACACGAGCCATCATCCTCGCGTACAGACGAGCACACGTGACGGTTTTCAACGTCTAGAAGACTCATCCTTGATTAGTATTTCTTAGGGACCACTAACTTCTTCTCCTTTTTCTGCGGTCCTGCGTTACAACAACCACAACCATAAGCAGTTTTGCGAATACCCAAAGAACGGCGAGATCCTTCACAGTAAAAAGTGAATCTTAATTCCATGATCGACTGATTTTCAGATAAGGCTTGAGGGGTTACACCTATTTGAACGGTCTGAAAAAAAGCCTTCTTTGAGAAATTTTTTTCGTTGTGATAAAATAAATCAATGGAAATAAAATTTTGCAGGTTTATTATACATATATTAAGGTATACAAAACAATTTTCTTTTCAATTCCATTCTTCAAAATGGGGGATGTACAAATACTTTAAAAGAACGTGTTTTTTTTGCAATGGTCTGCGGCAGGACAAATACCTCTTTCAATTTTTATTTAATCGACTTGAAATTTCAACTGTGGCTTCTTAGATAGATTTTTACAGAGAAGTACACTCGATTTTTGAGGTTCATGGATGAATCACGTGTTTTATAAACGTTCAAAGATCGTGTTTTTTGGTGAAAAAAAAAGTTTTGACTCTGAACTTGTGTCAAATTGCAAAAAAATGATTATTTTCCGAAAATCGTGTGTACTTCTCTGATAAATCTGATGTAAATTATGAAAAAAAATTTTTTGTTGTTCTAGGTGCAGAAATAAAGATGGGATTGTCCTGCCGCAGACGGCTCCAAAAAAAACACGTCCTTGTAAAGTATTTGTAAATCCCCCATTCTGAAGAATGGAATTGAAAAAATACTTATTTTGTATACTTTAATATATGTATGAAAAACCTGCAAAATTTTATTTCCATTGATTTATTTTATCACAACGAAAAAAATTTCTCAAAGGAGGCTTTTTTTCAGACCGTTCAAATAGGGTTAACCCCTTAAAATCAGCAATGTTACGATTTCAATCGTAATATGAGATGGAAGAGAGGTATGACCGTATTGAATTGAATTAAATCGGGCAATGTGCTGATTATCAGCAATGCAAATCTTATAGTCAGTCAGGTAGAGTTTTGTAGATAATTCGGTCGGAAATATCGGAAAATAAGCGTACAATCCTTTCATTTTCAGTATTTCATTCGGTTATACATACACATATATAAAAATGTGCGTATAATTATTTACAGTTCTAATTCAATCAAATTATTTCAAGTTTTTTATTCATTATTCAAGGTGCCCTTGTAAAAATGATTCATATATGGCCCATATATAAACTGTATTTGATTCATATATGGACTTGGTACGAATCATATATGAATCATATGCGATTCATATATGTGGCATATATGAGCATATAAAATTCATATACGATTGTTCAATCCATATCAGGACCAAACATGACCCATATATAGGGAACATAACGCCATATATGAAATGTATATGGCCCATATGTAAATGTCTGAAATCATGTATGGCCCATATATGAATTATATAGGGGTCATATATGAATCTGTGGAATCATATATGTACCATGTGTGGTCATATATGCCGCATATATGATTCATTTTTACAAGGGTGCCTAACAAATTCAGTAACAATTTATAATACCAACTTCGTGGAAGCTTGTTATTGGATTTTCCGCACTATTAATGGATTCTTTATTTCGATATTTTCACTTCGACGTCACAACACAATTTGGAATTAATTCAAACTTTCGGGGGTATTCACATTTGCACTAATTCTCAGTTCCCGTAGAATGTTTTCCAAATTTATCTTTGACTTCACACTACACATGCTATCAAATCATATTATTATGGAATGATTCATCACGTCCGTCGATCGAAACGGTACCATGGCGAAGTGGTTGAACGCAAAGGACTAGGACAGGTCATTACAGCAATAACGTGGGTTCGAATCTCGCCGATGAGAGTTGAAGATATTCAATCTTCAAAAACTACGATCACGATATAATCGAACAGTCAACAAGTGAAGTGAATAAATTCAGACAACGTAGACATTTTTTTCTTGTATCCTCCGCATAAACACAAACATATTACTCATCGTCGGTAGGTAACGCCATGTTGAGCGTTACAAAACAATGGATGAACCCATTTATCGGGAACAATTCGCTCTGCGTTTCAGTTAAAAATCAGTTTTAATTCCAGTTGAATAGAGATTAATGTCAGATGTATTCTTGTTTGAGTGTGAGAAGGTTTTCCAGTGGCTGACTTCAAGTCAACCGAGTCTTCTTTTGGGTGCATCTTAAATTCAGCTCATATTCTAACTGAAATCAAGTTTCTCTTTTCACCGTGTTCGAGAAGGAGAATTCTCAGTAAAGAGGGAACAGTAAAAAGTGAAACTTAGAGTGATCCCGAATATCAGCTTAAAAATGCAGCCAAAAGTAGCGCCTATTCCAACTGAAAGTAAGCAATGAAAAAGACTGAATTTGAGTCAATTCCATCTTACTTTGGAAATTAAGATGGAATTCTATCTTAATTCCAAAGTAAGATGGAATTAACTGAAATTCAGTCTTTTTCATTGCTTACTTTCAGTTGGAATAGGTGCTACTTTTGGCTGCATTTTTAAGCTGATATTCGGGATCACTTTAAGTTTTACTTTTTACTGTGAATGTATGCCAAAAGTAAGGGGAATTTTCCATAATTCGGGGGGAGAAGGAACACTGTTTCCTGTTCAAAAATTCTTTAACGAAGTGCTTTTGTGAGTAGTTTTGTGCAAATTCTTCCCTTATTCGGTTTTATTCATTATCAATTTGTTACCAGTTTTCAAATCCAGTATACTTTTGGAACCCCTAGTTTCTCTTCGGGAATGAACTTCAAACTTGCTCTTCACTTCATCGACAATGATTTTCTTCATTTCAAACTTCATTACATACCTGCTCAACAATTTGCACTCCTTGACACTTGTATAACACTGTCCCACTATAATGTCTATTTATTCTACGAAATTTTGCACTTGTTTTGAAGAGCTCGATCCCCTTCAATGAAATCAAAATGATTTAGACCTGAAATAATTATAATTGTTATTGATTACTGAGGTACCCTTAGAGTCAGAAACAATTTATTATTATGGTTATTTTAATCTCATAATTTGGAAACTGTCTCCTACTATCGAGTAACCCTCGGAGTTCGAAGATATTTTTCAACTTATGAATCATATTTTAATATAGATATTTACTGAGTAACCCTCAGAAATATTTATGAATAATTTAATTATCCCCTTTACATGTTCAATTCTCGATCCTAGTTGTTATTTAAAACTTATTTTAGAATAATCTAATTATACCCTACAAACAATGATTACTGGCGTTTCAATGGGCCGCTGATGGTCCTGCGATGCCGGCGAAGGGCCGTCAATGGTCCTTTGGATGGCCTGCATTCGTGTTTGCTGGGATATATTATATATACTTCTATAAGAGACGACCCATGTTGTCCAATAAAAAGGAACCCATTTTATTAATAAAATTAATAAAAAATCAACATATTGTAATTTATATGAGACGTTTTCATTTCGACATCCTAACCCCGATCCTTGAATAGGTACATCCCTATCTAAAGCGGGGTAAACAAAGGGGTTTTCTAACTTCGATTTGGCAATTCCTTAAAATATCCATGCGTTGCGGAGAATCCATAAAGTTTCAACGTAACAGCAGAAAAATACATCAAAACTTCAAGTCTTCAGAATTTTTTCAGAATTCGTTTTGAAAATTGTGAGAAGTTTTCGGAAAAGTTTTGAAGAAATTCCAGAGAAGAAAAAAATTCATTTCTGCCTTTCTCTAATGATTTCTTTTTCCTTGTATACAGTGCTTTGTTGCTTGAAAAAGGGACCATTTAGATACAATGTATGTTCGTTCCTTGATTCTACAAACAAATAACGACCGCGTCGAAGTACAAGGTTTGACAGACTAAGAATGAGAAGAGAATACGAGGCTCCAAAGAACACCTTATAATCACATTCTGAATAAGAATCAATAATTCACAGCGGGTAACATATTCGAAAAACATTCGAGATTTTCTTATTTGAGAAAATCCAAGTGAAATTCAGATTTCTCACACATTATTCGAATATGTTTCTATCCAAACAGCAAAATGCTACATAGAAAAGTTCGCGACGACTTCCCAACAACACGGGAGCAACTGTTGTTGAGAAGTTGTTAGAAGGTTGCGTCACCAAATGCGCAGCAACATGCAACAAACTAGAAAGTTGTTGTCATGATGCTACGAAGATTTTGGGATACATTAAGCTTTGATACGTGAGATCAAACAATGCACGAAGAAAAAGGAATTAGCTGTGGCAGCGAAATCTACTTTTGCTGGGTTCCTTTTGCCAGAGCAGCAAATTTTTTGCTGTGACAGCAAACTATTTGCTGTTCCAGCAATCTTGTTAGCTGCGACAGCGAATTTTTAGCTGTGGCAGCAAAAAATGTTTGCTATCCCAGCAAAATTTGTTTGCTATTCTGTATATAATACTGAAAATTTGCTGGCGGAGCAAACATTTTTTGCTGCCACAGCTAAAAAATTGCTGTCGTAGCTGACACGATTGCTGTTATAGCCAATTTTTAGCTAGGTCAGCAAAAAATTTTGCTATTCTATATATAATACCTCGATTTGCTGCGTCAGCAATTTTTTTCTCTCCGTGTGCTCCTACAACAAAACACAAACTGGTGTAGCAACACTGAAGCAACGGTTACACTGCAACTTTTGATGTCAGGGTAGATTTATTCACCAATTCAATCCCGTAGATCGAAACAGACAATGTTATTCAAGTGTATCTGCATGTGATATTGGAATAGTACTTCGGAGGAAATTTAATGAGCCACGTTCGACGTAAAGAAACTCTTCCCTCGATGTGAGGATACAAATCAACCTCGACAATCAGTCGCAAAAAAAGGAGATGTTTTATATTCATATTCCATAGAACTTAACATATCAAAGATTTCGATCTGAAAATAAACACTCAATAATGAAAACTTTTTCTCTCGAAACGTCGAGTTCGAAATTCTCGAAAGATTCTCTCACTCGAGGTTTCAATAATTTCATTCTTATAGGTCGAACATCTCAAATTTCAATTTCAAACGAGAAGAAATATATTCTAGAGCTTTGGCTCGTAAATTACGTTGATGAGATACTTCAACTTTATTACAGTAACTACTCGAGTGTTCTTCAATACGACAAGCACGTACCAATCGTTCTCATTCATTCCATTCTTCCCGGATACAATTTATTCTGTGCTTATAGACACCATTATTATGAGTCAAATAGTGGATCATAGCATGACTCTATTGATTGATCAATATCCATGATAAGGTTTGTAAGATTACAAACAGATTTTTTTCACATTTTCATTATGAAATTCAAGAATATCTTCAAGTACACACATCCTTTCACACCTTCGGAGTACACACACGTGCAAATTCGCACCACGCAACTTCACCGATTAATAACTCGGTTCCTATTCAACAAATTTGACCTTCCTTTTTTCAATTTGAAGGAAAAATTGTGTAGATTAACATGGCATGGAAAAAAATTCACAAATATCTCATTCAGTTAGTGAGAAAAACACGAGAATCAAATCAATTTTTGAAGATAAACGAAAAGGATGAAAATGGTTGGTGCGAATTCGCACCTGTGTGTCCTTGAAAGGTTCATCATACACCGAGAGAAAAATTAGCTTATTCCTAAGAAAATATCTCCTTGATCTAAGAGTACATTTTTTCTTCTTATCTAAAAAAGAAATGTACTTGGAGTGAGAGAAATTTCTCCATATCACGCTGTATGGCTTGAAACTGAGTGAATGTTTTTTTCTTTTGATGAAAATTTTCTTGACTCAAGAAAATATCGGATTGGACTCGGTCAATCCATTATTTTCTTGGTTTGAGATTTTTTTTTCTCTCAGTGTATGGTATATATTGAAGAATATCATGGTCATGATATGATTATGGTCATTGTTATCAAGTGATTCAAACGATGAATTGAGGTTATTTAGTTCCGAAAAAGATTATTAAGTTTGACCAAATTTCTCTAGGACCTAGTGAACATATCCTTTTTATATAACTTTTGAAACCGTATAAGTTCTTCTGACAGTACATAACCTCCATCCACCACGTCTGGTCACGTGATAGCAAATTGAATTATGACGATCACCGTGATCTCCCATATGATTCTCCGCAAAGAATACCTTGATATCTTGAAAATATGTATTGGAATATTCTGAACAAACTAAATTTCCAAACAATTGCGCGGGAGCCACCAGGGTCACGTTCAGGGTCCCTTCAGTTTCGAGTCGGGACCACCCAAGTTGAGCGGGAACCCGAGTCATCCTGGCCCGCAATCTGAGGAAACCCCCAGACAGGACAACCTGCCACTGGAACCTTTATGGAAGGTTTATAGAACGTAGGGGAGGTTTCCTAAGCGTTCAGAAAACGTCCTAGAGACACATTGTGCTGTTAGGGCCCGAATTAGATCCTCGAATATCCCCCCAGGACATAGAAGGACAACGCGGGTCCTGGGTGGGAACTCAACTGGTTCCGGGTGGGGATCCGAGTCCGCATGTGAATTTCATGATACCATCTATCCAGGAATTTTCAGCTGGGTAGGCTTTGGCTCCAAAATGAGGATCGAGTGATTAAGTAATCGAATTGTATTAGTCATAATAACAAATGTTGTTGCGTGTAAAATCATGCACATAATTGATGTTATGCGCATGAAGACTGGCGATTAAATCAACTGCCTGAAGCTGCAAAGAAGACACGGACCAACTTGTAAACGCTTTTTGAAGAGCAGAGAAGCGGCATATCAATCTGGGAGATCAACTGCATTCACAAACCCATATCATTCCTTCTGATAGAAGTTTTAACATACTTGAAGAAGAGATCAAATTCCCCCAGACTTGAGCCATTTGATAGAACATGAAGAACACGCCGAAGAATCTGGTCACCAACACATCCGCGTTAAGTTCCGATATCGTGGAGTACACTTCAGCGACGACTGACAAGTAAGTACATTTTGCACACCATAATGGTCCTCCGCCGAAACCTACCATCAACCCTGCCGGTATCATTGTGTAGAATTTCGGATAAAATTGTGCGGCGATGAACGGCACGTAGGTGAGAATAGCCAACGATATCGTCCATTTACATCCAAACCAACTGTAATTCAAGGGAACAAATATTATTATAACTCAGTCATTGTTCATCTAAGCTATTTCCTGAAAGGGAAATTGTTACTTCTCATGAACGAGATTCCCGAATTCGCATGTGGATCCACGCTCGGGACCCGCCAAGTCCTGCCTGGAACCCCTCAGGTACCCACCTAGAACCTGCGACGTCCCAACTAACATTCAGATATCTTTAAGAAGTCTCAATGAGTTTGTAAGAAGTCTTCAAAAACTTTCTAAAAGATACCGAAACGAATTCTAAAAGATGTCTTATGAAACACTTATAGAATTCGAAAAGATATCTTAAAAAGTTCTTAAAGATATTTTGAAGAGTTCTTAGAGATGTCTTAAAGATTTCTTGAAGAATTCATAAAAATGTCTTGGAAGACTCTTGAATTTTTTCACAAAAAAAATTCTCAACCTTTTCTTTTTCCTTCTTCTCCTGTTTCTTCAACTGCTCTCGCGTCCCGATGAAGTTTACTTGATTTCGATCCTTTTTACGGGAATCGAACCCATTCATTTCACGTTGTATTTACGCTTCAGTCACCTGAGCTATACGTACAATATGGTAGAGACGCCCATAATCGTTAATATGACATAATGAAATATAATGTCAGTGGTGTATAGTTTCGAAGTGAAAATGCTCTTTTGAACAAACTGTTATTAAATGAATAAATATCAAAGAGTTGAATGTACTTACAAATAGGAAAAATGAAGAAATTCAGTGAAACATATTTAGAAATGAATTCTGTGTTCTAGTGGTCGTCAATATTTCGTGAATACCACAAATTCTTTCGAAAATATTGGAATATTCCCATTTTCACTAGGGATTAGTGTTGCCGCGATCAAGAAAACGAGCTATCACGATCTTCACATTCCAATGTTTTTCAATTAAAATTATTTATTTATTTATTCATTTATTTATACGGGTATGTGCTCTTTAGATACATTAATTTACAAACTAGTTAATGGCAGATTTAAAAATATGAAACAATAAACTGCTAATTAAACAATAAGATTCAATAAACAATAAGCTTCAAAAAACAATAGGATACAATAAACTATTCATTCAATGGCCACGCACACAACACAGCATTCCGGAAACGCGAAACTGATCCAGAGAAGAAATCAACTTCATTACAATATTCATTAATAAGATTACAAATACGGCTAATCGGATCAGTCTGAACGAACCTAGATATGTAGGTTGGCGTATTAAATAATAGCGGCTTCCTGAGAGCCCTAGACGGAACATTAAAATTGAGCAAAGATAGTAATTCAGGACAAATGATCTGACCATTAATGATCTTAAAAATGAATAACATATCATTAATCATCCTACGAGTTTCAAGGGTGCTCATGTTGAATGATTCCATCATTGGTCCATAGTCATGGCATGTAATGGGCATGGGATTATTATTCTTATACGATAAAAAACGCAAGAATCTGTGCCCTCTCCATTGAAATACGATATTTAGCTTGATAAGGAGACCAGATTGGAGAGGCATACTCTAGATGAGGTCTGACAAGAGTATTGTATAATGTAAGTAACGTTGAAGGTTTTCTGGAATCCTTACATAGCCTCTTTAAAAATCCAAGCTGCCTCATAGCCGTATTGACAGTGTTACAGTAATGAGGAACAAAAGTTAGTTTGGAGTCAAACGTGATGCCTAAATCACAAGTAATATCCACGGTAGCCAAAATAGAACCATCCAACGTGTACGGAAATACTATTGAGCTCAATTTACGTGACAGTCTCATCACCTGATATTTATCAATATTGAGTTGCATTTTATTTATGGAACACCAAGTTTGCAAATTATACAGATCCTTTTGTAAAGCAATAGCATCCGCGATGGCAGAGATTCTAAAGAACAGCTTCAAATCATCGGCAAATAGTAAAATTATGGGAAGTAAAAATTGGTTAAAATGTAGATTAGAACTGAAATTCGATTATGAGTCAGTTTCCATCGAGCTGCAATCCCGTTAATCTTAATTTTCATTCAATTAACACTCCGAACGGTTCGAGCCAGATCGAAATTCAGATCGTGTCCAGATCGAATACAGAATCATTCAAAACTTGATTTCATAGACTCATATTTCAATTTGGGTTCCCAAAAGAAGTTGACTGTTCTCAAGATTGTATTTTCACCCAATTGTTGTTACTATGGAAGAATGTACTTTCAGTTGAACGAAGCTGGAATCTGAAGATCGTGATAGCTCGTTTTGTAAATCGCGGTAACACTACTAGGAATCCTAATCAAGACATCTTTCAGAAATATTTCCAAGACTTCTAAAAGATATCTTTGAGAACTCTTCAACAACGTTCTCGAAGATCTCTCAATTAAGATATCTTTTAGGTATCTTAAAGAACTGAAATGTTAGTTGAGGTTCCACTTTAACCACTTGGGTCCCATCTGGTAGGTTCTGAGTGGGAACCTGAAGGGATTTGAGCAGGACCTAGCTGATCCCGAGCGGGGATCTGAATCCGTATGGGAATTTGAAAATCCCGTCCATCCAGAAATTCCCCGAGTAAAAATGTTAATTTCGGTTTGCCAAACGGGACTGGTGCAGACGTGTTGCATTTTTCTGCGGTACTGTTGCAGATTCAGTGCGGGCACATCACATCCGCAACAGTACCGCAGAAAAATGCAACACGCTCGCACCAGTCCTATTTAGCGAACCCGAAATGAAAATTTTTACTCGGGTCGCAACTGGGAAGGAGAGGTTGTCCTCCCTTCAACTGTGCACAGCCCTGGTTTTATTCGGGACTCATAACAAGAACTGACGACCCGATCCAAAAAAGCCTCAAGGGATCCCTCATAGGAACCCTCGATGGTTCCCAGATATGATCCCATGGTGTAAGCTCTAATATCATAACGCTGCCCTGAATTTTCATGATGGAAATATTTAATATCTTCCCCTGTAAAAATAGAGAAACTAGAGATACCCCTCATGTTTGAATGGAATTCTAATTTCAAAGATGAATAATTGCACGTACCTTCTTATAATTTGTTCATTCCAATATTTTAGAGATCCTAAGTTCAATTATAGATACATAAATTAATTTTATTCACAGTTGGGTAAATTGAAAATTTATTTCACAAATATATACGGGAAGCATGAAATTCCAAGAAATTTTGACCAATTATAAGATTCTATGTTGAATACAAAGTCCCACAAGGGTTCCCAGACGGGTCTCAGGCAAAAAATTTGTGTGCCAAATTCCCAGGGGAACCCTTCTGGGATCCTATCTGGGAACCCTTATGGGAACCCTCGAGGGTTCCTATGAGAGATCTCTTGAGGTTTTTTTTGATCGGGAAAACTATTGCTAACCGGTTTCGACAGGATGTTCCAATTGATTCTGGATAAGACCGAGTATAAAGTTTACCAGTGTTTTCATTGGATTCGCTGTGACAAAAACCGTTGAAAACATGATGACAATTTTTTGTTCGGTTCTACCTGGCATTTTCAGCAAGGCGAAATAGATGCAGATCTTTCAACCGGTCTTCAAATTGTATTCACAAATACTCATACTTACCTAATAACTAATGCTGGAAGAAAGATGTTACTGAATATGAGGCTCCCATAAATAGCTGCTAACGTGAAAGTGCCTAGCGATTCATCCGCATTGATTGAACTTTGTAAATTGCTCGCACCCATAAACGCTGTAAAATGCACCATAAATGCCAATCCTATGATCAATACATTTTTTATGATCCGCCATCTTTCGGATGGTTCAAACTTTGTTCTCTCCACAGAAGATTTTCCAAATTGTTCCGTCATCATGTCTTTTCTATCCACCACCATCTTCGTATATTTTCAGTAGTAAATTTTCACGCACAGATGGTGCCCTATAAATTCGTATTATCATGAATTTCACCAGAACGATCTCGTTCACAGCATTGTTGACGTGAATTGAATTTGATATGGACAACAGTCTTGCGCTCCCTGGAACAAAAAATGAAATGAAAATGTAGAAAATTAGCTCTCAGATTGATTCAATATTTTGGAGAAATTACGTTCAATATGGAAAGAATTACAGGCCATATGTACGCCTCGTAAAAAAAAACTGGATGGGAATCCAGATCAAATCAGGATGTAACTTTTCGGGGTTTCATCTAGGTATATCTGGGCGGATGGGGGCCAAATCAACGAAAGGACAAATCAACGAAACCATTGGTTGAAAAGGAAGAAATGTATAATGTATGATGTCTTATTCTTTCCAACTAACGGTTTCATTGATTTGGTTTTTCGTTGATTTGGCCCCCATCCATCTGGGCGTGAATATGTGTTTTGCGTTGATTCTTTATCCGGTTCCATTTGGATTCTATCCGGATTTCGGATAGAACTCATGCGGTTTTTTTTTTAATTCCATTTGGGATTCCAAACAGTATCTAGTTTCAAGTCCTGAAAGTTTCAACCGGGTTTTATCCGGTTTGTTTATCCAATGTTTTTACTAGGGATGCACTCTACAAGTGCCGTACGGTTCCCATTGAAAATTTCAGTGCTAAATCGTGTCATCATCTTGACACTATGAGTCACATAATGCAACATGTATTGCACATAATGACACTCAGATATCTTTCAAACATCTATCCCAAGTAAGTTCAAATCGATTAACTTGAATCACAAATTTTTCTGCCACGATATTTTGATGCAATACAAATCATTGAAATGACAGCAAGATTTCTCTAAAATTCTGCGAAAGAGATCTGTGAGAAGCACCTATATACAAATGCTTTGAATTATCTCCTCCTGATAGAATGCCTTCGCAGTTGAAATATCATACGAGAATCAATGCACGAGACAAAATTGAAGTTTGCGATCCTCCAATACATGTTCTATCCAATGACAGTGCTTATTGCTCAGAGAGACATCTATATAACTTTCGAATCTGATTAACGCGTGTCCGTTATCATGGAAATGTGTCTTCCACACAGATCTCTTTGAAAACTTATGATTAATTGAGGACACTCCTGCGATGGACGAATTCTCCTTCCCCCTTTGATAATAATCTTACGTCATCTCATTGAAATGTATAATGTTACGCGATATGTGAATAATTCATACATCTCCGCATCCAATTCTCTTCAATATTGGATGGTCATGTTTCGTATACTGGATGCCGTATGAATTTTGCCGACAAAGGGAGGAAATCATCTTGTAGTTGCGTAAATTGAATGACTATAAATAGAGCATATCGAAAGATGAGCATCGAGTTGAGATGGAAATTAGTTAATTGACGAAATACTGTATTGATGCCAGGACAATTATATTTCAATTGGTATTTCCGTCATATCATATGTGTCCTATGTGAATCACCGTGTTATACAGCTCGCTGGTATTCAAATTCAGCTCATTTCATTGGAACAGTTCGAACGTAAACCCATTTCAAAAGAAGCGAATAATATCGAAACGTATGAATATGAAAATGAAATTTATAATCAATTTGCTCCGTCTATGTTCCTTCAATTGTATACATCTCACTGGTAATTGTACGATTTTCTACTACTTCTTTTATGATGATTAATTCCATGACGAGTGTTATTCACTGGGGCGGAAAGATGAAAATTCAAATTCATCAAATTCCACAAGGATATTTCTGATTTCATACATAAAATGGCAGCAATAGCTGATTTACGCGACTAACAAGAGATTAAAACATCCTTCATGATGCAGGGTATCAGATTTTATAAAAAAATTACAATCGTTTTTTGTTTTCGCTGATTTTTTATACAATGAACATAGCGTGGATCATTCTTTCATAACAGCGTTCCGCAGTAATTGATACTGACTTCTTCAAAATTGCAATTCAAAAACCAACAACGGAAAGGCAACTTTGATATTCCTTTGCAAGATTAATGGGGTTAGATACTTCTCAGCTTTTGTAGAGGTACTTTTTAAAATATCGTGTACTAATTTTGATGTATGAGTTGTGCTATCTTGTCTGAATTTGTTTGGACAGAAACAAAAGTTATGATTCAAAATATATAGTATGATTGATCATTCGATATGAAATTAATTTTGATTGAACATTATTTAATTATTTCTGATAATTATCATCAAGTGGTATGAAAACATTCATTGTATTCGCAAAGGAAAAAAAATGTTCTAATTGAAATTTGACTTCAGGAATAGGAACCAAATCATATTTATTCGTCAAGAATGTTCAATAAATAGTTGATTGATTAAAATTTCACAATTTACATGTAAGCAATAGGGTAACGCGAAAACCAACTATTAGGACCTTGAATAAGTTCTCGCTATTTTTTTACACAATAAAAACTTTATTTAAAATATAAGGAACGAAAACGTTTTATTCAAAGTGTTGCCCATCACTAGAGACCACTTTCTCCCATCTTTCTGGCAGTATATGAATTCCGCGTTGGAAAGATGACATGTCTTTTGAGGCTATCCAAGAATCGACCCATTTCTTAACTTCTTCGTGAGAATGAAAAC
This sequence comes from Gonatopus flavifemur, assembly GCA_018340375.1. Classification (NCBI taxonomy): domain Eukaryota; kingdom Metazoa; phylum Arthropoda; class Insecta; order Hymenoptera; family Dryinidae; genus Gonatopus; species Gonatopus flavifemur. The sequence goes on from JAFFJZ010000019.1 coordinate 87,345, forward strand.
GCTGGTTAGCTAAGCCATGTGTCATCGAACGGAATAGGTGAAAATCGGAAGGGGCTATGTCAGGTGGATACGGTGGGTGGGGTGGAACTTCCCATCAAAGCGTTTCCAGGTAAGTTTTCACTGGTTTTGCAACATGAGGTAGGGCGTTGTCATGTAACAAAATCACTTTGTCGTGTCTCTTCTCGTATAGCGGCCGTTTTTCTTTTAGGGCTCGACTCAAATGCATCAATTGAAGTCGATAGTGATAGTCTCATTCGGTTTGAACAGCTCATAATAAATTACACTTTACTGATCCCACCAAATACAGAGAACACGCTTCGAACCATAGACATTTAGTATTGCGGACGATGTTCATGCATGGCCAGGCTTACCCCATGATTTTCTACGCTTTGGATTATCATAGTGTATTCATTTTTCATCGCCAGTCACGATACGGTGCAAAAAACCTTTTCTTTTCTGCCGTTGAAACAGTAGTTTACACGTGACAAAACGCCGTTCGATGTCTTCTGGCTTCAATTCATACGGCACCCAATGTCCTCGCTTCTGGATCATTCCTTACATTTTTAAACGTTTTGAAACAGTTGACTCATCAACTTTTGATTGTTCTCCAAGTTCTGTTAGCGTCTGAGATCGGTCTTCATCGAGTAATTCCTCTAATTCTATGTCTTCAAATTTTTTTGGTACGCCAGAACGTTCTTTATTCTCGAGTTCAAAATCATTATTTTTGAAGCGTCGAAACCAGTCTCTGCATGTCGGATCCGACAGAGCATTGTCACCATAAGTCCTCACAAGAATTCTATGTGCTTCAGCTGCAGATTTCTTTTGAATAAAGTAGTGCAATAAAACTCCCCGCAAATACACTTTAGTTGGCACAAAAGTAGACATTTCCAGAACTAATGAACAATTACTTTGTTTGCACTGAAGTGAACTATGATACACTGGAATTTCAGGTTAGAAATAGTACTTATTTGCAAGTGCATTACCATTCGAAATTTCAAGCACGGAGTACGGTTAGCGCCATCTGTGATGAAACAGTGAGGACTTATTCAAGGTCCTAATATTTTTGTTCTCCGTGTCTTGTATGAAAATGTGTTAGTTTCTCATGTTTTAAGAATCCTTCCTCAAGATCAGTTCAAGAAAAAAATGTTCCAAGGCTCGTTAAAGATTTTTGAAAATTCTAAAAATAGTCAAAAAAAAGTTTGGGGCAATATTGAACCACGTTCTGAATGATCCTGGCGTCGGATGGAATCTATCGTTTAGTCAATGTTGGGCCGAGGATGAGCCAAGCAAAGGCCAAGCTTGGCGCAATTGTGCCACAATAATAGGCTGACAAACGAAATCCGTCGAACACCGACATCGGTGCAACATTGTATTTATTGTTAATCAACATTGAAGATTTATAGATTGCCAAGCCTTGTCTGTCAACATTGCGCCAAGCTATATTTCATTGTCGGCATTGGCAAAGCCCAAAAATTTTTGTATGGGCAGTGATGGAGATTATTTCGAATACGATATTTTTCATCATTTTCAAACAACAAACGTGTGATTTTCACACAAAAAATCCGGTTTCATACTTCTACACCAGGTAAATACTTTTTTTCGAGCCGATCTTCGGAGAGGACTCTTAAACCATGAGAAACCAACACATTTCCATACGAGACATGGAAACAAAAAACCGTGGGTTATTTGCGCCACCCTAATATGAACAATATAAAATATATAAAAAATAGACGCTTCCGTCACAGTGTGAATATTTGCCGCTGTGATCTGATTCACAGTGGGAATATTTGCCGCTATTGGCACATCAATTTAAGAGATTGTTGTCGGTTAGTTTACAAAATACAATCAGTCAATACATTATTTAAATCACTTCTTTGTTCCCATATGAAATGAAAATTAGAAACACACGCAAGTCGCTATGATGTTTTATTTATAATATCATTCACAGATTCAGTACATTAATAGAATGCTCTTGTCATATTCAAGCGACGAATAATCCTCTTAGTCTGGATGCAACAAAAGTTCCAGAGTATCTTATGAATGTAAATAATACATTAAAATCGAAGTCACTTGCACACGAGGTATATTATAAATGATATCAAGACATTCTAATCGTAAACAATGTTGACCCACTCCACAATTATGGATAAAATTCAACGATTAAGAAAAGAAACGGATAATTTCATTCACATAATCTCAAAAAAAGTAGTATAAAACGTTCATAAATGTCCTCTATGTTTTTTTACATCTTAATTCGAATTCATGTAAAAAAAACCTGAAAATGATGCTAACGAATTCACGATAATGGGAAAAATGTTTTCATCAATTCGTCATAATTACGAAATGAATTGAATACAAAGTGTTTCAGATTCAAACCAGAATCCAGTTCAATTATCGAATATCTTGTGGAAAAATTCATATTTAGAATTCAATTACAAGCAAATGTTTGTTCAACTCCTTCCAATGTGTTGATCATCAGATCATAATGTATGAGTCTATACGCATTTTACATTATCTTCGTTTCTCTCATAACATGCGTTTTGAATATGAAAATTAACAAATGCATTGAATGATTTTCCGAGAGATAGTATTCATATGGAGAATCATGTTCCCATAAAAGCGTGGAACAGTATTCCAATAATTGGTGAAGAATTTCCCTTGTCTTTCTTGCTCATCGCACTGCATCAGGTCATTTGAATTTTAATATATGAATAATGAAAACACGCATTTGCGATAATACGAGGATGATTCAGTGATTCTGTTCTTATTGTGTTCAAAATTCTCTTTTGATGAAAAATTCTGTATATTAGTATTCACATTCTTACAAAATATGTAACATTTTTTCACCATAGAGTGATTTTTTTCTCACGCTATTCAGCATGAATTCTTTGTTTGAAATGATTCAAAATTTGATGTATCAATTGTTTTTATTTGGAATAAACGAGAACAAATTCAAAATTTTCATAATCTTTCGTAAATTTGATGAGACTATGTTCGTTTTCAAATGCGAGAAGAATAATTCCAATTGAATGAAAAATTTTTCCAATAAGCGAATTATTTTGTTCATTCAAAATAAGATTCATCAGAATGAAAGGAATTAGGTCCTCAGTACTCAGAGTAGGAACATATAAATTAGATTTTGTAAACAGTCCGGGATAGTACTTGGTACAAGAGACAAGAATAAGGACGTAGAAAAGATCCTTGTCCAAATAGACAAGACAAAGGAGAGTTATTGAATTCTTGTCCCCTAGTAAAAAACGAACATATATTACCCATACATAATCCATACATATTACATATAAAATTCATATATAATTCATATATGAAAATGCATAGAATCATATACAATCCATATTTAATCCATATGTGATCCATATATGATCATATATGACTCATATATAATCCATATAAAATCCATATAGGACAAATATTTCATATGTGACAGAATTTTTTCACATGTATGGGAAAGTCTTGCATCGAAAGGTCATATATGGATTCTATATGGGCCATATATGGTCATATACGGATTCAATATGGATTGCGTATGAATTATATATGGTCATATATGACCATTTATGGTTTCTATATGCTTTATGTATGTTCTTATATGATTCATTTTTACTAGGGTCCTCAACAAAATGAATAAGAAATATGGATAAAAAAGAATAAAACATCCAATCAAGGTAGTTTCCTAGCAATATTCAGAAACAAATTTGGAAAATTATTATTCAGTAGGGGACCAAGGTCGAAGGGATTCAATAATCATAAATATACGAATCTTCGTATTTATGGTGAAAAAACAACCAACTCGAAATATAAACGAACAACTTTGTAACAACCACACGAACTTTTTCATGGTTTCTGTATTAAAAAATTTTTATTTTCAATCCGTTCATGACTTATGAGAGCCCATTTTGTTCTTTGTGAGATTTGAAAAAACCTTTACCGTGGAGTTTTTTTAATATTTTATTATCAGGACATTGTCACACACTTTTGTTGATGCGAATGTATTTTACTAATTATAAACAAATGCGAGTAATCATTGTAAAAGTTGCATATATGGAAGATTTCCACGGTGAAGGTTTTTCAAATCTCACAAGGAATAAAATGAGCCCCCATAAGTCATGAGCGGATTGAAAATAAAAAATTTAAAAAAAAACTATGAAAAATTTCGTGAGGTCGTTACAAAGTTGGTCGTTTATATTTCGAGCTAGTTCTATTTTATTATAAAAAAGAATATAAGCCCCGACGAATATGATTATCGAATTCCGTCGGCCTTGGTCCTCTACTTGACAATGATTTTGTTAATTTGATTCTGAATATTGCTAGAGAACTACCTCAAGTCAGTAAATACTGAATAAAAGACTGGTTGATCCCATTCAAATGTGAGTTGAATTCATTTTCATTAATTCTAAATTCTTTCCCTAATTTTGTTTGATATTGAATTAATGAGATGTATCTCTCAAACTTCTTATAAACATATTCAGATGTTTCAAATATGAGAACAAGGACTTTTATGAAAAATATAGAAAAATGTATAAATCGAATATATTCAAAAAATCAAATATATGAATATGTATACATGAAAGCTTATAAAAATGTTTTAAATATATTTTCAGATGTTTTTTATGTGAATGTGAAACGTCTTTCTTACATCTGCTATGAATCTGGAAAATGTTTCTTTTTAGATTATCTAAAAGACTCTGATGTTCATAGGATAACAGCTATGTATTCTGAGAATTTTTTCACTTTTTTCAGCAAACCTTGAATATTTTAAAGACAGTTGCATCACCCTGCTAGTTCACCTACATTCCATATCCACGACTCTCGAATTCCTTGATTATCAATCTGTTCAAAATTTCTACATCACAGCATAAAATTTCCAATCACGTAACTGAAAATTTAAGGTACATGTGTATGAAATTTCAATTACGAAAATATACATAAATGTGTAATATAATATAGTAAAAATTCGAGAATTAATTTACTTGTAAATGGATTTTCAATTCAAATACCAAGGATTTGAAATTTCAGTTACAAATGTGATTGAAAAAGTTATGAAATTTCAAATAATTTTCAACAGTGAACGTAAATGAACCGGAACAAAAAATGTTCAGCATTCTCTCATCTGTTATTAAAACGAACACGAATTTCCATCATTCGACTGATGAATCCAATCACCTATCGATCAATAAAGAATGCAATTAGCATGCAAAGTAACAGCACTTTTCAAACTCGAGTCTGTCTTGAATAGACATCGTATAGACATTACGGACTTTAAATAGATATACACTCGTGAAAGGAGCAAGTGATACCAGTGTGCATTTTGAAGGACGTATCCCCCGAGCAGAAGGCGTAAGTTGTAGTAAGAGTATCGATAAAGAATGATTTGCTTCGTTTAGATTTTGAATCATTCAATAACGTGCAGTAGATGTGGAAAAATTCTTTACCACTTGCTGGAATAATTACGTAAGCTGTCAACTCGTTGTCGTGTGTAGATCGCAAAACTGATCACAGTTTGTACGATCAAATGCAAAAATCAGAAGAGAGAAAGAGAGTTTGTAGAACATAATTTTATAATGTTATAAATTAACTCTTGTCGAGTCACGAGCGCTTATTAGAATTTCCGTTGCAGTGAAATGCATATTCAACGATTTGGTTTCATAACTCTGTGTACTGAAAAATTGCTCTATATCCAAATAAGATTCATTCGAATGTCATTAATTATTGTTTCTTATTTGCATTGAATGTCCTTGAAGATATTCATATTTTTGTAATAGCTTTTTCTTCCTTCTCTTTCAGCAAAACATGCAGAATTTTGATTTGAAGGATACGCAGACATAGTGAATTTGATATTTCTCGTAAGATCAAACGTTTACTCATAATCATCATCCAATGTAAATGTACGCGCACGGATGTTGAAAACATCCCCTTACTCACTCGCATGCATTCGGGTAAACATAATCCATGAATGTCCTGTACACATACAGTACTCGGAATTACAGCAAGAGCTCGCAGACGCACGAACTAAATGAATGGGATACCGAATTTTCATGAGATAAAAGAGGATTGATTGATCTCCTCGCAGCTACTACGTTCTTTTGAGGATAACGACAGTGTACAGATGTTCAGCAATGTTCACATAATTTTCGATCCTCGTTAAATGTCTTTTAAAGGGAGTATTGAAAAAAAAATGTGTGCATAAAAGAAAGAAAAATCGAATCATTCAAAACGGAATAACGAACTACGACATTTCAACTCCCAATAAAAATAAAACATGGGGGCAAAAAAATCAGAACGATATTTATTCTCCGCAATAAAAATTTCATCTCAGTAATCCGATGTTTTTTCCTTTCGTTGTTTAGATACAACACATTTAACTTTCACGATTGGCTGTTGTACCACATATTCTTATCAAAGTACACTTACAAACGTGATATTTATTGCAATGATTTAGGCTCGTTTCATTCGATCCGAAAAATTTATTCCACTCCAGAGATGCAGAGGAATACAACGCACTCGGAGAAAAACTCGCCGCCCTCGACCAGACATAGCGATATGAAAGTGCGAATTCCGATTAGCTATAACGCCTTGGTATGTGGGTGGTTATGCCAAGTTTTTGTCTATATCTATATGTATACGTGATTGTATGGATATTGGAATGGAATTTAAGTTCAGCGAAATCAGAATGAATAGCTGATCGATATTTGGACGAGGGAAAGAAAAAATCAACAGAAACAATAACGCGGTCTGCTCGACGGTCAAAGTCGTTCGGAAAATTTTTTTTGAAATGGAAAGTGAGACTTTTTTTCTCTTCTTACCAGCGAATGATGAATATTTTTCATTTGTTTAGACTCTCGTCATCGTTGGAATTGGTTTTGAGGAATAGAATATGAACATTTTACTGCACCGAAAAAAATAATTTATTTCACCGAATTAACTGAAGTTAGTTGTGAAAATTAGTTCCGAGTAACAAAAGAATAGAAGCTGGTAATAAAAGCTGTAGTAAAGGCAACTTCAAATCAGTAACAACAACCACAGTTAAAGAGATTGAATTTAAATTTAGTGGAGCGAATGCCCGTTTTAGTTATCCAAATATCAACCACTGTATCTAGTTGCTGGAACTAATTTGGAGTAAGGGTAACTAATTATTTTTTTTATGTGGAATTTCATTTGTTATCAACTCCGATATGACGGCGGAATAATGGATTTCTACAGTCTAGAGGGAATTCCTTGGTTTCGTTTGAAAACTGAACCCAAGATATGTAAGAAAATGAGCACTTTGATTACGTGTTGTGTGAATCAGATTCCATCTGATGAAACGTATGATTTGCTTTTTTTTCTTCCAATCTCGTTTGAATATAGAGTTTTCTGTAATCAATAGCATATTTAATCGATTCATTATGGTGATCGAATACAACAAATAGCTCCGAATTATATAAGTCACGCCTACAATCCTGTCTCCTTTTCTTTTACTCGCACCTTTTATTGAATTATGTAAGTAGAGATTACGTAGTGTACACTTGATAAACGGGATTTGATGTGTTTGTTGTACCATGAATGATTGTGATAACGATCAATGATCGGCTTTAATGCGGATGGAGAATACATTATTAGGAATAATATTGTACTATGGCTCAGAGTTGTTCCATTATAATATTAAATTCGTTTTAATCAAGTTCATTATTCGATCCTATAAGAGTTGCACGACGTGCAATACGTGTATTTAGAAGGACCAGTTCTTACAATATCTGCCTCCAAAAACGTCGAAATCAATTGATTCATGAATTGAAAATATTGCTATGAACGATGGATAATTATTATTTTGTGAATTACATGGTACGTATTTCTGTGGAGTAAAAAATATGAACATCTTTTGTACCAAACCTCATTGATTTATTATCTGAATTTTTTAATTATTTCTAGAGAATATTCTTGAAATGTCACAATTGAAATTTGATTTGATGTGGCTTGGACAATCCAATTGTTAGATGTAAAACCTAATCTTTCCTCTTTTTCACAAAAAAAAATACATAAACAACAGGGTAATTTTCGGAATATTGTTCATTGTTTTCGATGACCTTGCGCCATCGATCGGGCAACATACGAATGGATTCATTGACGAATTGTCGTTTATAGTCCGGAATTTGGAAGTGGTAATCGTTCGAGGCGTGCTGCATGAACCGGAAAAGATGGTAATCCGATGGAGTTAAGTCCGGTGAGTACGCTGTGTGGAGGTAGAACTTTCCAACCCAAGTTTGAAATGGTTTGCTGAGTTGCGTGAGCAACTCGAACAACTCGAGCGTTATCATGAAGCAACATAACTTTTCGGTTTCCTGGCCCAGTAAATAGCCTCTTCTCATCAAGAATGTCGTCCAATTCGTTCAATCGTTGACTACAGCGTTCTTCAGTGATGTTCGATCTGTTTTCAAAAGTTTGTAATAAATTACACTCTTCATATCCCCCAGATCTTCGTCAAGTGGATTCTTTGTTGGGAGGTGAATGTGGATGGTTGTCCAGGATGTATCCATGATGACATTTTGCGTATGGGATTAGCAAAAAGAATATTTTCTTCATCTCCCGTCACAATTTTTCACAAAAAACTCTTCTTTTGGTGCTTGGCGAGCAGCAAAAGACACGGGTTCAATCGTTCACAAACGTTCTGTTCGATCAATTCGTGTGGCACCCATCTTCCTACCTCTTGCATTTCTTCCATCGCGGTCAATCATTCGGAGATGACTGCTTGTGTAACTTCTAGCTGAACTGCGAGCTGTTTCTAGGGTTACGTTGAGTCTGCATGGAAAAATTTTTGCAATCCAGCATCTTCGAATTCCGGAGGCTGTCCAGGACTTTCCTGATCGCTGAGATCGAAATCGTTTACACCAATATTCACATGAGATATATCATCACCAAGAGTAGAACAAATGAAACTGCATGCTTCAATGGGTTTTTCCCTTGTTGAAAATCGTAGAAAATGCAATACCGAACGTGCTGCTTTGTCAGTCGCCATTGTATCCACTACTGTTTTGTCAGGTGATACAGCTCTTGCGGGTATGATATACAGCGTAAGAAGAAGACATATAGTGTTACAAGAAACTTTGAAGTCAACTCTGTAAAACCGCGAATAGAAGCGTGAATATTTATATTTGAAACAGCCCTTAGAAAAGTTTTCCTCATTCATGCCGAATTTCCTTATTCTTTTCCCCATATTTTCCTCGAAACATGGAAAAGCACATGGAAATTTGGCAAGTTCATGAAAATGATCAGGGAAAACTCTTCTACGGAAGGACTTCCTACTCAATGAGAAACAAAGTGAAAAATTAAGTAACACACCTTATAAATACTGATTGAAAATGTTTTTCAACAAATTCTGACCAGATTCAAAAGGACAATTGGACCTACTCAGATACGTTCAGAAGATTGGTCAGATTTTGTCTACATTTCCCTTGACAAAAACCTTCCAAAGTGAAATAGAAAAGAGACCAAATATTTGGGCGAATTTACAGAATTTTAGTCGAATTGACTATCCACTTCAAATGGTCTCGCGTATATTTGTAAAACAAAACAAACCTCTTGTAATGATTCATTTAGGATTTTCAAAATTCAATCTTCTGAATCCTTTGCACTTGAAAACTTTTCGGAAGCAACTTCTTGGAATTCCCAATTAGATACTGAACGGATCTCTCTTTATGAAAATCCACAGATGTTTTTGAAGAGATTCCTTTTAAAAAATTCATCTCAAGTTCTCATAATATATGTTATTGAATTTTGGGGTTTTGTGAAGGTTCTCTGAAATCCGCGTAACCCATAAAGGTTTGTGAATAGGTGTCTCTGAAGAATTTTTGGCCGAAATTCAAAGGAAAGCGCATTTTCCAACCCTGTGTCGGATTATTTATGGATCCCTATAAAGGATCCCTTGAAGTTTTTTTTCAATCGAACCCGCTCTTCAAACTTTTAAACCCAAATGAATATTCGAAACTCATAACTTATCTAGTTTATTCGAGACATTCCTGTTATGGAAAATAGAATTGTTAATTGAAGAGAAGATGAAGTTGAATTGGAAGGAAGAGTTTTCAAATAAACTCGTTCTTGACTGTTGAATTATTCATTCTCATTTACAATGTTTCGAATTAATACTTCATGCCAGTACGTTTCGTAGAAACAGAAAAATTTCATTTAGCATGGAAACTTCGGTAAATACGCTCAGAAAGCAAAAAATAACAATAATATTCCATTAACTCCTTTTTCCTCTTTCGACTGTTCTCACACTCTTCTTCTGTTCCATCACTGTTTTTATTTTCAAATCTAATCTGATGTTTTCTCTTCTCAAATAACAACTCTTCACCTTCTCTGTGTTGTTTCTTTTTTTGTGACTCTTGCAATCGTTTTCCGTCAACTTCCTTCCATTTCGTTGTTCCTCCTTCTTCAATATCTTAACAGCACTGTTGAAATTATTTTGAAATTATCACCGTGAAAATTCCCTCCAATATTTTTTTTCTTTCTTCCCCTTTTGATATATTTTGAGCTTCGGTGGAATACAAATTTTATTGACTTTTATGGTACACCGAGAGGGGTTAGTTTGTGTTCTCGCACAAGGCGAGAAGATGTAAAAAAAAACCCACTTGTCCATCTTTACATTTTGTGGTGATATGCTGAATATGGAAGGGTCTGAAAGGTCAATAACATCGTATGGTTTGTCATCTAATTTGGAAGTTTTTTTAGGTTGAATAGAACCAGTATATATCATCATGCAGATTGAATTAGGCCACGCCTTTGTAAAGTAGAGTATAATTTTACACCCTAAAGTGCGGGATTTCCTCTCAGTTTACATTTGCATTATATTTTTATGACTCTTCGTGGCATCATTGACACTTTATTTACACCAGGGCATCAGAATAGGAACAAAATAAGAGGACTTTGAGATTTCGTCTATATTTGAACACGGAGAAAAGAAATTATTCCAAAAGCAGTGAAGTTCGCTGACATATGTTGTGTCAAGAACCCGTTCAGGGTTCAGACAACTTTTGTTTTATCAATTTCCCTGAGTTTTCCCTGTGATTTCCCTGAGTAAAATCCCAATTTCCAAAAATCGTCAAACCATGAATATCGATATTACAATCCCATAATAAATTGATTTTCAATCCTTGCAGAAATAGTGGACTTTCAAACAGATTCAGTTGACCCAACCACAGTGAAGTGAAATACGGAGGAAGTCGATATGCGATTCAATTAATTTTTGTACAGGGTAGATTGAATCACTGCACAACAAGTTTTGCCGTATACAACCTTGTTGTAATTGAATCAATCAAATACGTTTTCCAATAGAAAATTGAAGAATCTATTATAAAATAACTTGATGTCTGTTATTTACACTTGTTACCACTTAACGAAATGTGGATAGGTAGTCGTAATGATTAACAACCGCCTTGCTTCTTCTTCTATTACAATTTATTAAACAACGTGTTCACGCGATCGCTCCAAGACAAGAAGTAAAACGAGGAAAAAAATAAGGCTCGGCCCGCTCGGCGGCAGCGGCGCACCCGAGAAACAACGAAAAGGCCCGAAACGACCCGACCAAATGAGAAATACACAAATAGACACAGAGTGAATACAAAGACTATGAAAATCGTAAACAATGTCTAAATAACATCATCGTGTTAAGTGAAGCGTTATTTTATGTAACACCTTACATATTATCTATCCAAGAGCACTGGTATAAAACATTCTAGTTCCTATTTTGGTGCAAACAAGGCACAAGTGAGGCATTCTACGTAACTTTTTTCCGCGTGTAGTATTGAGGTCCACTCGATTGTCATAATTTCTTACATAACATTTTTATCAAAGATTTAAGTATCTGAAACGTTTAGTGGGATGCGACTTAATCGATTCCTGATATAAATGAAGTTTTAACAATGTTTAATCAAAAGTTACAAGAACTGGCTGCTAGTTTCAGCTTCAGGCCATTTTCAAGGGTTATACAAAAATCAAAACAGCCAAGACGTTTCATATCCCATCTACAAACCCATCATTAATTGGATAAGATGATATCAAAATAAAAATTGTTGAATGTAGTGCTCGAATACTTTGTTCTATAAGTAAGGAAACCTAGTACATGGAAAAATATTCCGTTGGAAAAAAATTAAAAATAAATTTGGTGATTACGATTTCTTCGTATTTGATCATTTGAAACATAAGGTCAGAATTCATTCCAATTACTAATTCCTTTTCATTTCCATCCAACAATTTCAAATTTTAGAAGTGTGAAACCTAATTTCCAATTTTTTTCCAACGCCTACGGTGTGATAGGTTGAAGGGAATTTTTTCCTCAATGTATGATTTCTAAGATTCCACCAGGGCTGATTCGGAAAATATGTTGTACAAAATTAAAAATAGAACTGACGAAGAAATTTTAATAATTTCCCTGAGATTTCCAGACTTTTGAGAATTTTTGATGAGTTCCCTGAGAATTCACGGAGTTCTGAGTAAAACTTTCATTTCCCTGAGTTTTCCCGGAATTCCAGATCTGTCTGAACCCTGCCGTTAAAACATGAAATAATAAACCCCTTAGCGACATCCGACAGTTTAGGCGCGAATACTTTGGTGAGCACGGTGACGGGTCCCTCCGAGAGAGCACGACAATGCTGCGTACACTGTAAGAAAAATTTCGGTAAATTTACCGAAAATATTCGGGAAGCAATTAACCCGAACTTTCGGTAAAATTGCAAATTGGTATCGGGAACAATTTTAAATGTATTCGATAATTTTACTGATTACTTTCGGGAATCATATGAACTCGAGTAACTTGAAATTACCGGAATAGGATGGTAATTTTACCGGTTATCATCGCGAAAAATATGGAATCGAATAGCTCAAAATTGCCGAAATAGTATGGTGAAATCACCGAAATTCGTGAATTTTCTGCAGTTTTGTATCACAATTTACATGTACTGGAAAATTATTGCTCAAAATATTCATAAAAATTGAAAAAAAATTGTATTACGCGAATTGATTTCGCATATTCCTTGTGTTTCAAGATCACTGAGGAACTTAATCACTCATCTAGATGAAGAGGAAATCATACCTACCTAGCGGGGTCCGAACCTACATTCCTACCTGCCTACCGACCGAAACCTAAGACCTAACCGCTGAGCTATGGCGCGACATGCTGGATAGCCACCTTGGAAGTCCACATATGTTCCATATTTAGAATACACAAAAAGATAGACGAGGTGTGAATTTTCAGTTACATTTACAAACTTCAGTAAATTTACCGAAGTTGTTTGGAGAAAATCCACCTGGAAATTTTTTCTAAGTCCTGATTCGAAATAAAGGGAGAAGTGAAAAAAAAATTGTTTTCCCATATGGACCATTCGATTCCAAATCTGTTGAATCGGATAAGAAACTTGTTTCTGCCGGTACCTTTTTTTTCTCAAAACTCGGAATGTTTTCTATAAGTCCTGGTTTAAGATAAAGCGAAACATGAAAAAAAAATGTTTTCTTCGTATGATCCATTTGATTCCAAATCTTCTGAAATGATTAAAAAACCTGTCATTACGAGTAGTTTTTTCCCACCTCGAAATTTTTTCTAATTCCACATATGATGGACCAAAATTCTCTCGAACAACATCGGTAAAATCATGGTACCTGAGTTTTACTGAACTATCTTCGGTAAAACTCTTCACCAAACCAGTTTTAGACGATTCCCGAAGGAAAGTTCGGTAAATTTACCGATTTTTTTTACAGTGATAACGCGAGGTAGTAGGCGCGGTAGCGTTACGCTCTCAAGCGTGTTCGCCCTAATCGCCACTTCGATCTACCTTCGCTAGGCACCGCGCGTCACGGCCACGCGCTCTGACTGGAAATTAAACCAAACCGGGTATAAGACCCATGGTCCAGCACTTCACATCTCGGTGTCAGAAGCCAAGGTAAGAGAGTATCTCCACCAACCGAGTTGAAAGTCCAGGTATTATCACGGCCATTCTCTTAGTCTGAAGGCTTTCCACTTGTACCTCACCGAACACAACTGAAGTCTTCACAAGATTCTCCCTTGAGGTACATAGAATGATGAAATGAATAATGAGATTTAAGAAACCTCTGCATGTTTTCCTATAGGATTCCACTTATTTTTCACTCTAAAAAATTTAGTAGGAAAGGGTGACTGATAAAAGTACACCTCATTTCCTATTACTTGTGTTTTTTTCTCCAATTGGATTCAAGGATTTTTTTTCCGTCAGAGAGGAGCATAATTCATAAAGTTCAATGGCCCTCCAGGCAAGCTTGCGACAAAATTCAATTGCTATCTGCTGTCTCAACATCAGTACTGAATTCTGACTTTGACCCAAATAGACTGTTTCTCGTTACGGCGATCGAAATAATAGTTTCTTTATATCGATGCCAATGTCACTTGATATTTCTATAACGTGGTCTGTGAGGATACGAAAATAGGAAGTATCGTTCGCTTCAAAAACTCTGTCGTAATATAAACAGAAAAATAACTTTATTTCCGAAACAGAATATAGACAGTTGCGAGACATGGCTGTGTCTTTCCTTCACGGTGTGGGCAGCCATACTGGCCCAAAGCGACGCGGCAACGTATGAAAGACCCTGGTAATAATAGAGGGCGTCACCGTTCAACGAAATTAGTTCGTAATTCGAATTTTCAAGCTCCTACATAGACACTCTATTAAAAGATGGAATCTACATTCAATTCGGGACGTAGACATTAAAGTATATTTCGTATAAAATTAAAAAATTCTTCATTTGCTGATAATTGAATATTCTTTGTCCCAGATTGTTATGGGACTTTCCGTACAGTAGAAGAATACACGAAGGACAGTACACAGTACCAATCAGTATCTTCGAATCCCAAGTGTGGCTACAAGTTATTATGGCGGAAAGAACTATAATCATGCGATAGTTTATCTCAACGCTCTTTGAGTTTAAAATGCATACTGGTAACAACATACAGGGTTATCCTTTGTATGATCCTAATCCCACGAGTATTTTACTGTTCGTTCAATAATCTTCAATACAAACTTTTCTTCAATTGAAATTCTAGCATACGACTGAATACCGGAACTATGCGCATTTAACGAATGTTTACCGCTTGAACTCTCATGCGATACATTCAGGCACGCAATTGGGAATGTCTCTTCGGAAAAGAAAGCTACCCAGAAGAGAAAAGTTATATTGGCTGGAAACAGATATTTGGGTTCCTCTTGTAGGAAAAAACATATTATTCTATAATTTCAGGACGATTTTCAAACAAAATTCCACATTTTTTGAATCAGAATCATTGTAATTATATGGATTTGTTTCATGATACAGATCATGTCTTAAACGCGAACAGTTAATAGAGAGAGGTAAAGATTTATTCTCAAAGTACCTATATGGAATATTCAATGCAAGGGATATAAATTTTACTCAAGGTTATTACACATCGTTTATTATACAAGATAGCTCGAGGAACATTATAGTTCAACTTATGTTCAGAAGGAATTTTAATTTAATATCCAAAGTTGTTGACTGATGCCATTAATCGCAGTTAAATTGAAAAAATATGCAAACTGTAAGCAACAAGAATGTAATTGAGAGTTGTTGGCTGCATCTCTCGAATAGAAGATGCACTAAAATGAAGGCATGTTGCGCTTATTTTTCTCCAGACGAATCAATTGCGTCATTTCCTGTGAGTTCCTCGATCGATCGAAACGAGAGGAAATTCCACGAATTGTACTCAAATTGCACAGATGCCCGGTTATCAAGTTTCATTTGAGCTAGGAAAAAACAAAGAACTTATCCCATGTAAATATCAATATAAGTGAGCCAAGATCGATCTTCAACGAATTCTCACTGAATATCTGATGTTGTATTCATGATGTCGAACGATTGAAAATTCTCCGTGAAGGGAACTTGTTGTTAGATCGTGAATAAAATATTAGTTTTCCCCTAAGAATAAGTATTATCTTTTTTCAGGCTTGCTTCCTCGAGCGAGATCTTGCTTCAAATATACCTGAAATAGATCTGAGATAGGTTTGATAAACAGTTTCGATTTCGCTTTGAGCATTTACATGGACGTACATGAATTTCGAAAAATCAATTTCTTTTTATCAGATTTAGACTTTTAAATTCTCTCGCTTTCTGTTCTTGCTACTCTTCGACAATTGAATACATGTTTCAAGTAATAAGATTTATGAATACTTGACGAATGAAAATTTTGTTGTAGCACAAAAACAACAGACAGGAAATTGTCAATCTGCAGATCGGAACTTTGTTTCGTATAATAACAATTATCGATTGGTGAAAATCGAGGGAGTAAAGCATATAGTATATCATGGATTGACTCGATTGACAATCATTCATTCAGTCTCTTTCGTGATGATCGAGATTTTGCTTGTACTCGAAGTGTTGAGTGATAGAACTAGACTTGGAAAAAAATTGAATAATTTGTATGAAACGGAGAGGGAAAGAAAGATTTCAAAAAATACATTGAAGTGGATACATCCATATCGTGGAATTGAGGTTGTCTCACAATAAGACTTTTACTTTGAAATATAAAAAAAGATGAAGGCGATGATATCGTGACCTTGCATTACAAAAACTCCTCCGAAAGCTCTTTGAGCTGATGATGAATTTCCGCTCAGGTAATTGAGAAAATCACTTACATTCATGGAAAGGGAATTCAATTTAAAATAAACACACTATGATTCTTGTTTTTCTTCTCCCGAAGGATGATTTATTCCAAAACTTTAGATACGAATAATATCATCGATACAATGCTGACAAAAAATGGAAAAAATAAGAATAAATCATGTTCTTGGAGTTGGAATCGTTTACAGAAACGACATGAAAATTGAAACTCACAAAATATGATGAATCATCGGTGTTTAACTTCTCGAATCGACTTCTTGAAACTGATAACATGATTTGAAGAACGTATTGCAAAATTTTAGATCTTCAACAGCCGAGTTTTTCGTTATTCGATTATTAATTCGTTCCAATAAACGATTAAAACTTCAGCGACATAATAAATCATTGGAATCGTGGTCCTGAATCCGTGTTCGCCGAGGTTATTGATTCTAACCTTGACATTTATGAGTATAATTCTTGAATGAAACAATCGATTACGTCAAGTGATAGAGATGTACAATGTATATACTTCACAGATGCATACATGGATGTAGACACTGATAACTCTAATGAATTAATTCCATCGACTAATAAATACAACGATAACTAATTCCTTGTGAAATTCCAAAAAACTGTCGATCTGAGACCTCAAAGACTCCTCTGAATCACGATAATAATTAATACTTTCATAATTACCTGTCTTTCATTGATACGTTCTTATGAGAATTGTTTTAATCCATTCATACGTATACGAAGAAGAAAGAAATTCCCTATGACAGTGATAGTATATTACACACCTAGGGCAGTAAAATCAGAAATGGCTAAGATCACATGTAATTGTCGGCCGAGGCGAAGCCGAGCCCGACAAACAAATGGGCAAATTTTTGTAGGAATAACAAAACAATGAACGGTTATTTTTTTAGAATCCATTAATTCTTTTCTTGTCTATCATTTGCGAACAGAACGTAACAGAATGTTACATAAATTGTAACGAAAAGATAAATAGAAATGAAACGAATTCCAGTTTTTTATCAAAGTGATTGAGATTTTTTCTATAAATTTCAATGTTTATTTGAAACAAATGGGAATGTGTACAATGTAGATGAACTGTACATCCAGTTGATCGGTATTGATGGAAAAAACACTGTAACAGGGATAATTATTTTTATACAAAAATTACACGTTGAACATCATGCATTGGTTCTTTTTATTTTTATCCATTTCAATTTTCATCACATTTCTGATTTCAAAATGTTTTCCTCATGCATTGATTTGTATTTGAAAAACAACATTCGTGAATACAAAAGATCAATAATCTAAGTAAACACGTGATATTTAAATGGAGGCAGATAGTGAATGTGACTCATATGTAACAAGATAAATTCACTTTGTTCAAAAGATCTCTGCTGGATATGCCAAAAACGTTTCATAATCTACAGTTTTCATTGTACTTTTAGAATATATTTTTACTATGTTAACTTTCATTCCCATAGTAATATATAGTAACCATTCATTGCACTGCTCCCAGTGTTAAATGGTACTCTTTACAATTTTGGAGTGGCCCTATACTTTTCTGCACGTGATTCATTGATGCATGTGATATATGCATTTTTTTGTATGGCTGGAACACAATATCTACGTCAGGCTGGTGCGAGGAAATTAACTATTCTTTGTTTCCGTGTCTCGTATAGAAATATTAGTTTTCCACGATTTCCTGTGAGTTCTCTCTGAAGATCAACTCAAAGAAAAAATTTTTAGACGTTACTTAAGATTTTTGAAAATTCTCAAAATAGTCAGAACCCATTCTTTCTAATTCTTCTTCTCGTTGCGGTACAATTCAGTAAGGTAGATGACCCCATTTATGAACGCGACCCCTTTAATGAACGTTTTGGTTTTTGATTCATAGTACTTTTCATTTAGTGCTTTAATTTCATCCAAGCATGACTGACTGGATACTAAATCAACCGCTGTTATGTAAATAAATTCAGAATAATATGCCATAGGAAAGATATAATAGATAAACGATTGTTCGCTAATGGAGGTTAAGGTGTTCATTAATGGGGCCTGTCACCTTACATTGAAAAAATGGTCACTCCCTCAGAGTTGTAGCTCAGAATTTTTATTTTTAAGGGTTTTTTCCTGTTATGATTTTCAAGAAAAAATTTCATTTTCTCATACACTGAAAGAAAAAATTTCCGGGAACAATAGAATGATTAGTTGGATAGTTGCCATAAAATACTTAATTGATTTGAATAAACTTTCATTGACTCAATTAAATAACTGTGTCAATTGGTGAAATATTTCATAGCATATTAAATATTTGTTTGATTGAATGAATGTTTAATCGAGTCAATGAAAATTTATTCAAATCAATTAAGTATTTTATGGCGACTTTTCATTCAAATATTTTATTGTTCCCGGAAATTTTTTCTCTCAGTGTAGAAAAAATCAAGATATTGTTTTGAAAATGTGCAGGTATGTTTATTAGAACTTAAATATTACGAAAAATTGTTTTTCAGATTTGAATAATTTCTTTCTCGTTATACTAATTTGAACATAAAAAAAACACTACAAAATGACGGTTGGAGTGATTTGGGGCTACCAGATGGTTTGAATGAAAAATGGCAAATTATTCCTTGTTGAAGTGGCTATCGCTTGGATTGGAATCTTTCTGATTGGTCACAAATTGTCCGATTTGCATCCAATGCATTTCCAATTTCAGAAATCGATTCTTTCGAAAATGACCGGCATTTTGTTATTTTTTGATGAAAAAAGTATCCTAGTTCATGCGATAGGCACCTCAACAAGGAACAATTTGGCATTTCCTTTTCAGATTATTCGATCGCCCCAAATCAGTCCCACCGTCATTTTCTAGTGTTTTTTTTGTTTAAATTAATATAACGAGAAAAAAAATTGGTTTGAATCTGAAAAAAATTTGTTGTGATGTTTATTGTGTTCAATAAACATACTTACAAATTTTCAAAACGATATCTAGATTCTTATATGAGGAAAAAATGTTTGAGAGAAAAATTTTCCTTTAAAATCTCAACCAGTAAGATCCCTTAGAGATCGTTCAAAATTCAGAAAGGGGTTTTCAATTCATTACTGTTGATGTTTTCGAGCGACCTTTAAGGGGATACTAGCGGCGTGGCAGCAGCCGAATCGTTTATGAAAAACTCCGCCAAATGCTTCAATTTCCCATACAGGAAACCCCGAGAATGTAAACACAGCCAATAATCGGCCCATGTATGGCTACCATTTAATGGCCAATAATGGATTCACATCATTGGCACAACTGTGGCCCACCACTGGCTGATAAGAAAGGCCAGCAATGAAAACAGCCGATAATCAGCCGATGTACGGCTACGGTAAACGGCCAACAATTGATTCCCCGTTACTGGCTGGAATATGGCCTATTACTGAGTGAAATGGATTCCAAAGTTGAATGTATTGTATTCGTAATCACCCCTGAAAAAAGTTTGTTTTAGCCTTATTTCTATTACGTTGAATAAATAATTCATATCCATCAAATACGTTTTACATGATTCAAATGAATTCTTATTCATATAGATAATCAATTACTTTCTCATGTAAATAACAAAAAAATTTGAAGGAATAAGCAACTGAATTCAACTGATTTATCGAGAATACTTTTGACTCGTATAATTTTACATTTGAGATTGTCGAAATATCAGGCATGCAAATCTATTTGGAAAAAAACATCCATTTCCGATCTTGTGAAAACTGGAATGACAAACATCCCAAAAACAAAAAAGTGTTTTGGGTCATGCTTAACCACTCATTTGAACTAATACTGAACCGATTATTCTGGAACGCAGTCATATTACCATTGGATATCATTATTATTATGCCCTCGTAATCTGCTATTGATGGCTAACATTCGAACATTATCCCGAAATTTCTGGCCATAAATCGGGATCATTTAGCCCCATTACTGGGCCAATCAATAATTTTATACATGGCCCATTATTTATTGCCATTACTGAACCCACGTTATCATCCAGCAATTAACCATTGATGAGCCATTAATGGGCGCCATTAACGGGCAAAGACGCCGTTTGTGGTCCAGTAACGTGCCATTATTGGGCCAATTGTTGAACCCTGTATGGGTTGATCAAAATATCGCTCTGTACAGCATTTCTGCTTGAATCAGGAAAGCGATATTTTGATTCAATTCAAGCGTTTGCCCGTAGTTTGACATAAACGATTTGGATGTTGCCATGCCACTAGTATCATCTTGACAATTCATATCAACATTCAATATGTACTATTACTTTTAATTAGCACCTTAATGGATAAAAATACACCATAAGATTGAAGAGAAATTCAATGCATTACAAGAATATAAACTTTTCTCATAATTGAATTGAATTAATCAAAAAAATACATCAATTGACTTCATTGAAATTGAATTGAATTATCTAATTGGATTAATTACTTAATTTCATAAATTTTGGGAATTATATTCCTCTTTATAATTTCCAAGTTATTGTTCGAAAGATCGAAACCAATGAGTTGGAAAATTTGCATGAATTCTGAGCGGGCTTTAGAAATAAATATTTCGAGCTGTAACTTTGAGGAAGTTACCATTTTTCCAGGTACTGAATTTCACCAAAACTAGAAAAAAATTGGAAAATAAAAAGAGAATTTTTACAATCTAACAAATTTTTTCAAATCTTGAGTGACCCCTATAAAATTTGTCTCCGAGTGGATCTTGGGAAAGGACTCCGAAAACATCAAAGACCAACATATTTTTATACGTGATACGGAGAAAAAAAATACTCATCCACATGAAAAAGCGCCATATTACATATCCCCTTAAGAAATCAGCCTTCCGAATTCACGTATAAGTTCCATATATCATTCATATTACGATAATTGTGGAGTATGTACTGGATAAATATATATTCCACAAACTGCACGTGAAAATGATTGGCAAGGACCAAACGTGGATTCTGTCGAAATACATTCTCATTCGGATTGAATGAATTTCACCTGACCAGTTGAGTCAATCAACATTCCAATATCACGGAAAAATATGTTTTTTTCCTCCGTCTCGTTGACTGCTCTCGTGAGGATGATTTAACTGCTAAATATAATTATTCCTTCCATGTAAATGTGAGGAGAATCAAAATCCTTGTTATTTTCAATTTTCACTAAAAACGTTCACTATTTATGTGAAGAAATTCAAGGCATTTTTCGAATTCTATCATTATGTTTCCATTAAACTCACTGATAATTCCATTGACGTTATTCTGTGTGATGAATTCAATGGTGGATTTTCAGACAAGTGAATCTAAATGAATACGTGTTGTATAATATCGACGTTCAGTTTAATATAAAATGTTTCCAACGAACATGAAATGTAATTCATTTATATCATTTACAGTCGTTTCTAATGAGAATTGTTTGAAAAATTCCAACTCATTAGTATAAATGATCTGCGGGTTTGGTTCGCTTCACTAAATTTATCTCATAGGTTGTGATTTTTCATTCATTATTTTTCCCTTCGTATATAAAGAGCTAGAATTAATAAATTTTCTTGGAATCATGATCCACATTGAAATGAAAATTGACAAATGTATGGAAAATGTGGATTCTTTCCAAACAATCCCTATAATTCTCCAAAATATTGTTTGATAAATGCAATGCATGTTGTTTGACAATATTTCTACAGTCAAATTGCCTTAAATATTTCTTCATAACAAATAACAAACTCCTAATTTTTTTTAAAAATTATGGAAGGATGATATCTACAGGTTCACTCTCTGAGTATTCTTTGTATCTTGAAACTGGTTTAATTTGTTCCCCCATACCATTCTTTTTGCTCACGTTTTGTTAACAACAATCAGTCAACTCCATAAAACAAACGTTACCATGAAAATAGAAGATGCGATTCGATAAGAATTGACGTGGTTCCTCAGAAATCACGCCAAGAAGTTTTTAAGGAATCCGATTTTAGTTCTATGATCAATTGGAAGATACGTGGAAAAAACCATCACTTCACTCAATTTATCAAATCATATGCTGGATGCTTTAGATTACTCACAAATTCAACTACCGTGCAACAAGTGTCATTACTTGAACGTTCTTCCAAATCGAGCGTTTTTGCGCATACTTTGGTTCACGTACAAGTTGAGTTTCAAATAAGACTGATCCGACACTGCAACTTTATGAACGAACGTGCGAGCGTGTACGCTGATCCCCTTCCTTCAATTATTACTTTGACTCTCACCTTCGTGCTATATATCAATTGCAAAATGATGTATTTGAGTAGGGATTTCGATGCTTATCAATACAGTACCGGTTTGGTTGTACGTCTGATCGAATCACGTTTTCTTACTCGCAAGAGGCGCACCTTCAGCTGTCAAGAATGGTTATTTCGTGATTGTTACTTTCAATACTTGTCTCTTAGGATATGAGATGTATATTTGTAAAAAGAAATACTATTGAAACAGAAGCGATTCATCGATGTACACTGTCAGAAATATCTGGAAGTTTCTTCAATTACGTACGTGAAATCAGGTTCATACACATTCTACATTAAATTGAATGTACAAAAACATGAAAAGACCATTCAAGATTACGCTATAGTTTGCATTGAATTTGATGTAAAATGTGTATGAAACTGAATTCATGCACGTATACTTGAAAAAAAAAACTTCCAGCAAAACATCCAAATTAATGTAGGAATTTCTAAAAGTGTACTTCGATCTACAAAGGTGGATTTCATTCACTGGAAATCATTGTATTTCATTATTTTTGTTTAGAGATCGATAGAAAGAATTTATCACAAATTCGTTGTCATTTCAATGCTAGAAATCGATGCAGAAACCTTGTATCCCACATCACATTTCTGAAAGTTTGTTCCTTGAACTTATTCTGATTGAATCGATTCACTTCCCTCAAAGCGCATAATATTGCAGCGATGTCATTTTGTGGTCTCGTAATATTGCGAAGTAATGTTGTTCCGATATTGCTGCAAGATCTTCGGTCCCCGGTTTTCAATCACCGTAATATTGCAGCAATATACCAAAAGTATATGGGCATTTCCACGGAAAGTGTTATATTTCGTTAAAAAAACACGATCAAAAAAATGTTGAAGCACACCATTTAAACTTTTTCCTTATGTTATATACATTTATTGAAGTCGATTTTTCAGTGTGGTGCTGAGCTCTCAGCTTGCGCTCGGTTTTGACAAATTATTTTAGTTAAATTTTTAAATCTTATTCAACCCTTTGCGGCACATGTGTTCTAAATGAACGGATTTTCGTGGAAAGTTGTATACGAAGGTTTTTTGGGTCACTGGTTACGAATCTGACTCCAGATTTTGAGAATTCAAAATGGCGGATCCAAGATGGTGATCAAAAACTTGAGATGTCACCCGATTCCATTAAGAATCACCACATAGGGGTTTTTGGGGTCGCTGACTACAAATCCGAACTCAGATGTTAGAAATTCCAAATGGTGGATCCAATATGGCGGCCAAAAACTTGGAATATCACCGCATTTCATTTAAAACCACCATATAGGTGTTCTTGGGGTTGTTGACTACGGATCTGACCTCAGGTCTGGAAAATTCAAAATGGCGCATCCAATATGGCGACCAAAAACTTGAAATATCACCGGATTCCATTGAACATCACCTTATAGGGATTTGTGAATGCTTTATATCAATAAAAAAAACATACCAGAATTTTTTCAAGGAATAATGATTTTTTTCTTTGAAAATCGCAATTTCAATACCAAAATAATCATCAACGTGTTATTGATTATTCAAAACATGACCTAGTATTATTCCTATGGAATATGTCAATAAAAACCAGGGGTTGCAGAATGGAAAATTGTCATAACGAAAAAAAATAATGTATTTTTGAATCACGCGATCAAATTTTCTAAAATACTTCGAAAAATATTTTTAAAACTTCAAATGTTCTGAGAAAAAGTTTCCTAAAATACAGGGCCCCCCCCCAGACATTGAAAGTCAGGGAATTCTTATTCAATCAGGGAAAGTCAGGGAACGGTTGCAAAATGCTCCATTAGTCAGGGAAATCCATTGAAATTTATAAAAAGTCAGGGAAAATTGGAACATTTGATTCCAGCAGAAAATTTTCAAGGTCCATTTGTGTAATTTTTACCATTTTGTGAAGTATAAATTTCATTGAATTGTCTTGCGATTTTGTTTGCGAATACCATTCCTTCGGTTCGGTTCAAAACGCGATGTCAAGAGAATGAGTATTCACAATTGATCTATTGACTGTGCTTATTTTATTTCAATCCGTAGATCACCTCCAAACGTCTCAAAATACTTTAAGAAAAGCGGTGTCAGAATTAACACCGCGCGGATTCTATAACAGTCCACTCCGGAATTCAGTGTTGAAATAATTCCAAATGGTATTAGAATGACACCATACGGTGTCGAAATAACACCGTCAGGTGTTGAAACAACACCATCCGGAGTGGACTTTACCTAACACTGCCAAATTTTTTAGAGTGAAGTGTAATACCATTTAAGGGAATATCCAAAAATTTACTACCTCACTTGAAGTGAATAATAATAAATTACATGCCTAGAGTTCTACATCGCCGCAAACCTTGAATGGCTAAGTGATTTCTGAAGACTCAAAAATAAAATTGTAAAATTTTAACCTCCAAATATTAACAAATTTGAATTTTTCCGTCCCCCACTTCCTTATGCTCGAGTCCCCTCAAAGGAGGATAGTGAGTTTCTGAATACGCCCTTGATACCATTATATGGATAGGGAAGTATATACAGGTTGGTTGAAAAGTTTCTGCGCTCGAAATGAAAGAATACTGTTTTTGTTACGGAATATATTTTTTTATTCAATATAATCTCCTAGAAGCTCAATATACTTGTTCCAATGATCTTCCAATAATTTTATCCCATCCTTATAATGGTTCTCCGGGAGCTCTGCAAAATAACCGTCTACGGCTGCTATGGCCTCTTCATTCGACGAAAAATGCTTTCCACGAAGGAATTGTTTGAGATTTCTGAAGAGATAGTAGTCGCTAGGAGCCAAATCTGGCGAATACGGTGGATGTTCAAGCAATTCGTACTTGAGTTCTTTGAATTTAGCCATCGTCAAAACACTTTTGTGAGCAGGTGCATTATCTTGATGAAAAATGATTTTTGTCTTCTTTAAACCAGGTCTTTTCTCACGAATTTTTTCATCCAGCTGGTCCAAAAGGCTGCAGTAATATTCGGAGTTGATTGTTTTACCTTTCTGAAGATAATCAATGAACAAAATTCCTTTTGCATCCCAAAAAACTGATGCCATAACCTTCTTTGCTGATCGTTGTGACTTCACCTGCTTTGGAGCTGAACAACCAGCTTCAGTCCACTGTAAACGTTCTTGTTTCAATTTAGGATCATGGTGGTAGATCCAAGTCTCATCCATAGTTATAAAACGACGCAAGAAGTCGGTTTTATTCTGCTAAAAAAGCTCCAAATTACGCTGAGAAATTTGTTTTCGATCCAGTTTTTGTTGAATTGTTAACGTGTGCGGCACTGACTTTCCAAACAGTTTTTTCATATGTAATTCTTCATGTGAAATATGGAGTACTCTTTCGTCTGAGATGCCTATGGCATTAGCAATTTCACGCTTAGTCAAACTTGGATCTTCACTAACCATATTATGTACATGCTCAATGATTTCTGCTGTGGTTGCAGTTTTTGGTCGTCCTTCGCGTGGATCGTCTTCAAGGCTAGTACGACCACGTTTAAATTCACCAGCCCAAAATTCAACGGTGCGTTTTGAAGGTGAGGACTCCTTATACACTTCTAACGATTGTTCATAAATTTCCTTTGCTTTTAAACCCTTCAAAACAAAGAATCTAATGACTGCACGATATTCAATTTTTTCTATATTAAGAAAAATCAATGACACGTCAACTTCAAATGGCTTGTAAACAAAGAATGAATTGACAGAATGACTTGTAACTTTGCATGTGTTCTCAGGACAGATATACCAACTTGAGAAAAAAAAAGTTTTGAGCTAGCAGTGCTATCTCTTGGTGAGCGCAGGAACTTTTCAATCAACCTGTATATACATTCTGTCAAAAAAGTACCGGGAATTGATCATTTAAAAAGTGCGGCTAACGGGTTTGTCAACATTCTTTTTGTTGTTAAGTTGGTACATTCGTCCTGTATATTGACGCGGAGTTCGACTGTCATCTGTCATTCAGTTTGTTTATAGTGCTCGATCTTTTCAGTTCTCTCAAGTGTGTCCCGCGATTGTTACAATGAATACAAAGATTGAACAAAGAATTTGTTTTAAATTTTGCGTTGCAAATGGAATTTCGTGTGCCGAATGGCTGAAAATGTTGGAGAAGGCTTACGGTGAATTGACTCTATCAAAAACACGTGCATATGAGCGGTACAGTGCATTCAAAAGTGGTCGAGATGTGGTGGAAGATTTACCTCGCTCTGGTCGTCCATCGACGTCTTTAACTGAAGTCAATATCGATAAAGTGAAGGAAATGGTGACTGAAAATCGTCACTTAAGTTTGAGAGTGATAGCAGGTGAACTTTCTGTGTCTTACGAATCAGTTCGTACTATTTTACATGATTGTTTGGACATGAAACGCGTTGCCGCTCGATTAGTTCCGAAAGACTTGAATTTTCTCCAAAAACTGAATCGCGTACAGGTCACTGAAGACATGCTAGAACGAGTCAATTTCGACTCCACATTCATAACACGCATTATAACAGGTGATGAGACATGGGTTTACGAATATGACATGCAAACCAGTCAACAAGCTTCGGAGTGGCGGCTTCCAGCTGAGCCGAAACCGAAAAAGCCACGCCAAAGCCGATCAAAAGTGAAGGTAATGTTGACTGTGTTTTTTGATTATCGCGGTGTTGTACATTCGAAATTCTTGCCAGAAGGTCAGACGGTGAATAAAGGATATCATCTAAGCGTTATGCGGCGTTTAAGAGAGCAAATTCGTCGAAAAAGCCCAGGTTTGTGGAAAGAAAATTCATGGATTTTGCATCACGATAATGCA
This sequence comes from Gonatopus flavifemur, assembly GCA_018340375.1. NCBI lineage: Eukaryota > Metazoa > Arthropoda > Insecta > Hymenoptera > Dryinidae > Gonatopus > Gonatopus flavifemur. Next base: position 115,020 of record JAFFJZ010000019.1, read on the forward strand.
CCATCTCACAAGGCTTTCATTGTGAACCAATTTTTGGCCAAAAACTCAACAAATATCATCGAACAGCCATCGTATTCATCTGATCTGGCTCCAGCCGACTTTTTTCTGTTTCCAAATCTTGGATTACCACTTCGAGGTACCCGTTTTGAATCGATAAAAGATATTAAAGAGAAGTCGTGGCGAGAACTGAAATCGATTCCGGAAAAAGCGTATAAAAAATGTTTTGATGATTGGATTGTTCGTTGGCATAAATGTATCATTTCGGAAGGGGACTGCTTTGAAGGCGATACAATAGATTTGGAAGAATAAAAAATATTTTGTGTTTTATTCAAGAATTCCCGGTACTTTTTTGACAGAATGTATGTACTATCACACTCATATTCAAAGGAATTTGGTGACGATGCGATATACTGGTAAATTGTAACAATATTCCATCATAAATCATGACAATTCCACAATTCCATTTATAAGCTGAGGCGTCCTAAGTTATCCCAACTTGCTCCAAGTATTTCGGATTTGCTATTTCCAGTTATAGAAACAAATTGATTGGTTTGGTACAATTTGAAGCAACTTGTGTGCTATCTGGGTATACTTATTTGAGAGTCAGGGAAAATTTTGAACTTGGTCAGTGAAAGTCAGGGAAAGTCGGGGAAAATGACTCTTCAAATTTTGGGGGAACCCTGTAAAAAAGTTTGTTGTCTTAAACTTGAAAAATAAACGAAATCAAAAGAATAAGGATTTTTATGTAATTTGTGTAGATGATTGTTTATAACTATGTGTTCACAAATAACAGGTGTTTGTAACATTCTTCATGACCAATTTTCATGAGTACTATTATGAACGAATTTTTTTTTTATGAAAACCTGTTACAATCAGTATTATAAGCGAATCGCATGCAAATTTTCATGTGAGTGCTTCTTGTTTGTTTTGTAAGATGAAGCCAACGATACCATAGAATGAAGTATAATTGAAGAGAAATTTGTAATATGATGGTCGATTTATCCAGTTGATGTTGTTTTATCAAGAAGACATAAAATATAACAAATTTCAGAAAAATACCTTTTTCGGTTGAAAATTTCGATGTAAGTAATGCGCGCAAAATTTCTATGGTGGTTTTGTGGGAGTTTACTCTGATGGAATTGCGTATCGGTTTCTTCATAATGTCATTTATGTACAAAGATCCGATGAAAAACTCATTTTCCTGAAAGTTATAATCTTCAAGTGGGTGTTATTTGTGAAACCATAACTGTCGATGTTTGGAAGTCGAATACTTCGACAATTTTTGAAGCACACCATTGTCCTTCATAGAGTATTTGTCCGAAACCTAAAACTGATCGAAAATGTAAGGAAATCGACCTCAAATTGATGCGCGCGATTTCTACCTCTCTGAGTGTTGGAGGGGACATTTTTACTGGAAGATCGGAGGGGACATTTTGGCTCTGAATCTGAAATAACTCCTGTGCGCAACGCAATATTGACACAAATTTTGATGTACTGCTTCGCCCCAACGTACTATTCAATTTGATGAGACATAGAAAGATGTGCTTTGAAAACTCTTGCAATGAAGTGATATAATGGAGGGGACATTTTTTTTACGGAATCATGATTTTCGATTTTTCGAAGTTGAATACTCCAACAATTTTTGGAGTACATCGTCGTGCTTCACGGAGTGTCTTTCCATAGCCTAAAACTAATAGAAAATCCAAGGAAATTGATCCTAAGTAGATACGCGCGATTCCTACTCCTAAAAGTGTCGGAGGGGACATTTGTAATTTCAAAATCGGGACATAAATTCGCAGTTTTTTTTGACAGATATTGGATTGATAGCACAGTGTCATACTCATGTAATTTGAGTAGCTTGAGGTGTAAAGTGGTCGGTTGATTTTTGTTAAAACGTTTCAGTAAAGCGCAGAAATGTTTTGAGCAAGCGAAGTAGTCAATTTGTACCCAGGGACAAATCAAAACTCATGTTTTTCGTACTTTGTTCAAACTTTGTTCAATCACTATAAGTTATATCCGTTGTCAAGAACTTCTGCGATCATCTTGAGTTATTTTTCCTACATTAGGAAGTCTGAATTGATATTTTCACGCACACAAAATTGGATTTCATCCACAGAATTGGTTATGAATGGAGAGGGATAGAAAAATGACGCTTTCCGTGGAAATGCCCATATGCAAAAACGTCAAATATCCAGAAAAATTACGTTACTCTAGGAACATAAGGTCCCTGACTGTTGAAACATTCTCTCGTGTGTTTCAATCCCCTTTATAGAAGACAATCAATTCATGATGAGATGGTTGGAAACTTCGCTGAGGGAGGATCAAACCTGGGTTCTGCGAGTGAGAATTAAAACCTCTATCACATCGGCGAACGTCCGGAATGACAATGGAGCACCCAAATCGTCATATATTATGATCGCTCGTTAAAATTTTGATTTGTGCAAAATTGATGACAAAAACATACTACAAAACAACATGAAATGGTTCAACCATAGAAATTCTTATAAAATGAATGACATTCACAAATTAGATAATCGAAGGAATTGAAGACTTAATAATCAATTTGGAATCAGAATATATTTTGTTGGTGTTAGGGAAGTTGGGGAAAAACTTATCCGAACAAGGTTTTCCGTATTCCTATAATTTGGGTACGAAAATTGTTCTCTTGCAAAAAAAATGAGCTAGGACAACTGTTATTTTGATTCATTCATATTTTTATAATTCCAAAATATTGATACAATATTGAACTGTGATTTGTGATATCAAAATATTGCCACAATATCATATTACGATTTGTAATATACTGTCGGGATTGCAATATTGCTGCAGTATTGCATTGTGATTTGTAATATTGCATCAGGATGAAAATATTGTAGTACCACTGGAACAATATTACTCGCTGCTTGAAAAATTAAGGAAATTAAATCCCAATAAAAAAACTCCAAAAAAATAAAAAAATAACGCCAACCACATGAAAATGCGATCAATATCTACAAAAACAAATCTATAAACCTATTCTCAACAGAAATTTCATTACATTCAAAAAATCGATGCAATACAACAGGATCTGCCCCATCTGAAAAAGAAGAAGTGAAATCAATATGCGCTGCCAAGTATATTTGGTTACCCAAATGGTATATGTAAACGATTTTTTGTATATTGTAACTTCAATTTTTTTCAATTCTATTCAAAGTGATTTATGATCTATGAAAAACATCATTGTATCAAAAATTAATATAAAGTGGAGTAGCAGAAAAATTAGGTTCAATTATTTGGCATACCTACTAGAAACAAGTCTGACTTATTTTGAACCAAACGTATTGGTCATTTCTGAACAGTTGTGAAATTCATGTCCATACGAAACACTTGACGTGGCTAGTGGGAAATTTTGAGCTCGTATTATAAAACACTTTTATCATAAAATCCTTATTGGCCAAGCCAAGCGGTTCGTCTTCAACGCGTCTTCGGTCCGCTTTGAACTCGTTGTACCATTTATAAACGTTTTTTTGTGCCATAGTTTGATCACCAAACGCCTTCCGCAACATTTTCAACGTGTCCGCACAAGAATATTCTTTCCGCAAACAAAATTTGATGCAAGTTCTTTGCTCAAAAAAATCACCCATTGTAAAAATCGAAAAATTCCCTCTTGGTTGTTCACAAAAACACGTGTAACTTGGAGATAATTAAACCATTTGACAAGCAGACGTTTGGTAAATGTTATAGACCAACCTAGGAAAAAAAATTTACCCGCCTTCTTAATGCCCAGGAATGACAATTTCACCTTACTTTTTGATCACAGTAGTAGACACACGGTAGCGCACGACTTTTGCTTTTTCATTTGAAATGCTTTTTTTCAAGATTTTTTTCCATGTACTTGGCGTTGAGACGCTACCGCGTCTCTTGATAACACAGGTCTACAATGATTTTGGTGCCGCTAAAACTAAAGCAGATTGTGAGTATATTCGATACCCTGACTCTGGAAATATACTTATTTTTTTAATGCTACGTGTAGTTTTCAAGAAATCGCAGGTGTAAAATAAAATGAAAATGCACGATTTTGAAACGTTTTATTCAATTATTCCACACGTTAACAACATTTTATCAAATTATTCTTCAAATTATCTCAAAATATGAGTCATTCTCTTCCAAATGCGATTAGGTTTGTTCAAATATCTTTTTTTTTCTCTGAGATACGACAGTTTGAAAATTGTGTTATTTCACCTATTCACTAAATCCATGAACACACAAATTTCAAATTGTCGTGTCACAGTAAAAAAAAAGATATTCGAGCAAACTCAACGGCATTCGGAAGGGGATGGATTATATTTTGAGGTGCATCTACTAGTTTCATGAGAAAAAATTACATTCTGACGTCACGTAATCTCAAATATGTCGAAAAACGGTGTTTTTCACACTTTGACGTTAAAATATCTCAAAAACCACACGTAATAATGCAATTTTGAAGCCAGATTCGGATTCAGCGCGCCAAAATACTTCGGAAAAGTATGATACAGTTGTTGCACCAAACAAAAAGTTCAATTTTGTAGGCCTGTGTAATTTATTACTATTCCTAAGTTCTATTTTCGGAACAATACTTTGAGAAATAACACAGACAAAAATCACGGTGAATATACATAAATAAAAATTAAACAAACGAAGACGGCAGAACTTATCCCGCTGAAGCTTCACAATGCGCATTTATTATACGAGGATCATACATGTCATGCAACAAAACTCTCTCTTTTGCTCTGAAATACATTCTCGGATAATAGAAGATAAAAAGTGTGGTCTTACCGTCACAAAATCTTAGTACAATCGTGAAGTCTCTGGTATAAAACACATAAAGATGTATATGCTATATTTTTTTCCAAGTTATAAACTGCTCGACAGAACAATAATTTTTGGTATTCCTGAAAGTGAAAAATTACTTAGAATCCACCACGAATGAGGGAAGACTTAATGCATTCTTTATGTTTTGTAGAGAACCTGAAATACCTTACAAAGTGGAGTACGACGAGGTGATGAATTATTTACCCCACAAGAGAAAAGTACATGATTTCTTCTGATGTTGAGTAATGCTTTTATATGTTTCATGAAAATTCCTATATCTGAAGATCAGAGTGTCGATTATGGACACGTGAATAAACGTGTCAGGGTTTTGCAGGTGTTTTGCTTATCAGAAAAATATATTTCTATCATGTAATTAATTTATTTTTTCGATCAATCCGAGCAGATTTACAGGCATTACAATACAAAGCACAAAAAGAAAACAAAATTCAAGCAGCTCGTTGTTTCGATGCAATATTGAATGCTTCCCACATAATTCTGTCTGAACCAATTTCAAGTCCTAATTATGTCATGATAATCAGTCAACCGTTAGCATCAGCAGTATCAGCATTGAACATAATGAACCGTTATTATACCCATGACGACAAACGACCGTGTGGTACACCGGAAGAATGTTCCAATGTATGAAGGAATGAAAAGGAAGCAATACCATACAAATAATACAAAGTGTAAATCAATAATAATTAAACCTCCGTTTATTATCCACACTAAACACGTTTGCAACGCATGAGTATCGCTTTGGAAGATAAAATCTAGGAAAGACCTCTCAGAGACATTGAATCGAGATTCATTGTTGATAGAAATGGAACAGTAATGATCGTTGAAAAGTCATCAATATAATGATGTATATTAATTCTTATGATGAATTCAATCGCTCGAGAACAGGTTCTTATTTCAAGGACGTGCCTCGCTCGTATACGTACATCAATAATAAAAAACGCTGTCCTGTCGGTATTACTTCATATAATTACAGCCAAATTACTATTCAAATTGAGACTTTATCACATGAATATAATTTCAGTTGAATTCTGCCGAAATTATGATAATTGCATGTTGTACTCTTGAAGTACGAGTAATCTAATCAATTAAATAAACATTGTCAGCGTTCACAAGCTCCGCAAAAAATATGTGCTGAAGCGAGTAATGAAACGCCACAGATCGCTCGAATGAGAGGAAAAAGCAGAACTTGTTTCCATGTACAATTTGATGTCACTAAAAATCATCCGTTTTTCAATTGATTCGAATTCTCAGAAATGTAGATGATCCACACCGTCTAAAAAACAATTATGAAAAAATATTGATGGTCAGTAGCGCGATGAGAACATTTCTATCCTCTTTAACTCGGGGTGTTTCCGCCTTTTATCCTTTGCTTCGCGTCAGTTGGAGATACACTGTCAGAAATATTTTTAATCGCGTATATATATGAATGTAGATTCATACACATTCTAAATTACATTCAATGTACAAAAACATGAACAACTACAGATTATGCTAAAGTTTCCATTAAATTTAATGTAAAATGTCTGTGAAACTGAATTAATGCACATACTTTAGAATAACTCCCAGCAAAAACATTAAAATTGATGCAAAAATTTCTAACAGGGTGAAGAAGGTCTTATCCTGCCACTGGTGGCAGCGAAATTGCTCCACGATGGAGAACTTTCTCTCACTGCTCGCAAAATTCAACACTCAAAAACTACAATAATTCCTCATGAAGAAAAATTTCCTATTCTCAATCAAATACAACGCCCGCACAATCAGGGGTTGGGAATTCCCCACTGAAGTGGAAGACAACTCCCAATTGTTCTCACAATGTAGATATTCAATCATAAATCTGTATTTCTGTAATGTGGGATCTTTTCATGTGAAATGATGGAAAAAACCCGTAATGTGAATCAACCGTTCAATATTAAATATCAAAGTGATTTAAGATATCTCCTTTTTCGAGCATACGGTTATATGAAAACGTATGTTCGACTGTGAACGTTTGATCGTAACATGATAGAAAAAGTATAAAAAAAAAAACAGAACCACACATAAATGAACCCTCAAGCAAACTCCGGTTTTTATCCTCGAGTTTTAACGTGCATTGTATTTCTAAAATGAAAAAGAGAAACTTCCAGTGGAGCGAACAATGGGAAACACACGACGATTCAGATTACATTGAAATAGAAAATTCATTTACGGATTCTTAGTCTCCTCAGAGATTTCTGTTGCTTGACCTTTTTGTGTGCGCCGGTGGTTAACGGCTTTTCGCAAATGTGTCAGAGGAAAATCGTAGCTAATTACACCCAATGCGACGATGATTGCTCCTCACTCTCCTTCTTCTAATGTTGATCATTACCGTAGTCGCGCGTGAGTCGAATCCAGGTGAAATTAGGAACACACAAAGTGGAAGAGGGATGAGGTCTGTTTAATTGGACAAACTAGCGGAAGCGCTCGTTAGATTAGACTGAAAGACGACATTTGTCGGAACGTTGAAAACGTGGAAGAATTTTGTTACCGCGGTTTCAAAATTATGTTGAATTGTTGTCCATTGTGAGGATATCAATGATATACGTGAATCACATATCGGTCTTTATCAGAATATCTTTCGGTCATATCTTAGGGATTTTAATCTTATTCTCTGATTATTCGATATTGTGTTTATGTAGCATAAATTCAATTGAGTCCACGAGATATCTTAACGGTCTTTAGAAGACTGATATGAGGCAAGTGCTGGAATAATGTACGATCTTTATGGTCTTTACGGGGAACAAATCCAGCTAGGTTGATGTGAATCCTGCACTGTGAGAAAAAAGGAGAGTCTTTCCCTGTGCCAGTGTCAGATTTCGTCCTGTAATTGTAGGGAGAATTCTGTCTTTTTCAACAATGAGGAACACTATGAGAAGAATCTGCCTTGACTTTCATAAACATATTATGGAACTTCTTACATTACAAAATTTATTAAATCTCATACAATATAATATCAATATGAATAATATAATTCTTAACTTTAAGGATTTTCTTCTCAATTTTAGTAACATATTTGTCAATTCAGTAATCAATTTTTTATATCCAAATAAGAAATTCTGAAATTTCATAATCATATTGAATTAGAGAACTTCATAAAATTGAATACGAGAATATCATATTTCATAAGAAATTCTCCATTAAATTTAAGAATTTTTCTAACAGTAAATGTTCCCTTGACTTTGAGGAACTATTTTCCCTTTTTTCCTTCTACAAAGAAAGAGGAAGTCATAAAAATCATGGCAGAGAATGACTCATGCGTGAAGGAGCTTTTGTTGCTATATTTTTTCCAGGCAAAATGTTATAATTATGTTTCAAAATGTGTAAATGATTGAGAAAAGAACATTCGATGATGATAATTCAAATTAAAATTAAGGAATCCTTGAAAATACGAACGTACCACCACTTTCAATCTGATTAGTAATTGGGTGAACTAATTGATAATCGGTAAACTAATTGATAATTATTTACTCTAAAATCTGCAGGAAGGTTTCTTCAATTTTTTAGTTGGACAAATTTCTAGAAATTATTATGGTTTGGTTTTTCAACCCTAGAACACAACTCTGGGGTATTTCAGTACTCTAAGGCGTTTTGGAAATTGTAGGTGAAGTAGGTATTACTACATATCGATCCAGGATTCTGACCGTAAGCCAGTTCAGAGTTCTGAAAGAGGGCAGGGTTGATTAGAAGCGTAAATTTGCCTTTTGATTGTGACTGATGAGGAATCGCAGTAAGCGTGGGGTACAAAATTACCCCAGTGTTGTGGTAACGTCGTCTTCCCGCGTGAAAAAAAAAATTCGACGAACTAGGTCTGAGTCAGATATGAATTGTGTATGGGAACGGGCATGCAAACACTATCAATGTCATTTGAAGAGATGACCAATAGATACGTCATTCAAACATGTATAGTTTTCTATGCCCATTTCCATACAGAACATATGTCTAGTTTTGACTGAGCTATGTCTAATTCCTCTACATGCCCGACTAGAAATTTACCCCATGGACCAGATCAGGTAAACCTTGATCCAGATCAGGTCCTGATAAGGCAACCTCATCAGGACCTAACAAGTCATGTCACGCTGCACTATTATTAGGACCCCATCAGGAAAGACTAATTAGGATTTTGTGAGGAATTCCTTACTAAAACCTCAAAAATAAATCAAAACTAATCTATGAGCCTGTGTGAAAATTGCAGTTCGGTTGACAGATGTGAGGTTAAATTTATGTGATCAACAAATGGATGAATTATTTTTGTGAAATGTGTGGTGGTTATTTCTTGAATAATGTGTATCAAAAAGTCTGTTAGTAAGTGCAAAATGATTAAGTAAGTCAGTCATAGCTGTTGTAACGTGTCAAAAAATCGTAATTTGTTGATGCAGTGAAAATGAATTTTCTTCAAATACTTACATCAGCACTTCTAGGCAAAAACTCAGAGATCATATTGATTTTGTAAGAAATATGAGTCATGAAGAACTCATTTGATCAAAAATATTTCAAGCGAATGTTCAAAATAAAATGCAAAAAACTTGAATTATTCACTTTCAGCTCGACGGATGGTTTTATTTTTCAAATTGAAGAGCACTCTTGGAGTTGAAATTTTCAAATTTGAGAAAAAAGCCTTATCTTCTGAGTTGAATTTGTTGTTAGGGTGATAATAAACTTGTAGGAAGAGTTTGAAAGTTGAGTGGAATCTATATTGATCAGGAAAGTCCAAATCGTGTGGCAAAAGTTAGAAAATCTGTCAACTTAGCTGACAGCGCATGGGTATTCTATCAGCTTTTCTTTACTAAACCAAATGCTGGCAGGAGAAATTCATCAAAATATAGTGAATTCAAAGTGATGTGAAGTAAGAGAGGACAGATACATGCATTGAATTTTATTAGTTATTATAAAAATGTTGATAAATATGGTGAGGCTATGTATGACTCAATGTATCGTCTCTCAATATTTTTGTTTCAATGATTTGCATTTTTGAGTGTGCATTTTCGTATCTTTTCACCAGTAACTAGTGTTAGGTTGAGAAAACATGTGTATTGAACCTGTTTCATAAATATAATAACATTCATTTGTAGGAACATGACACAACATTATTGGAACAAAAATATGGGAAGACGACACTTTGGATCTTCTATAGTCTTTTCTTATTTTTTAGAACGTTTATAAGAACAAATAAAATCTAATGAATATTTCGGTCCTCTCTCACTTCACATCACTTTGAATCCACTATATTTTGATGAATTTCTCCTGCCAGCATTTGGTTTAGTGAAGAAAAGCCCATGCGCCGTGAGCTAAGTTGACAGATTTTCTAACTTTTGCCACACGATTTGGACTTTCCTGATCAATATAGATTCCACTCAACTTTCAAACTCTTCTTACAAGTTTATCATCACCCTAACAACAAATTCAACTCAGAAAATGAGGCTTTTTTCTGAAATTAACAAATTTCAACTTCAAGAGTACTCTTTAATTTGAAAAGTGAAACCATCCGTCGAGCTGAAAGTGAATAATTCAAGTTTTTTGCATTTCATTTTGAACATTCGCTTGAAATATTTTTGATCGAATGAGTTCTTCATGACCTTCATTATTACAAAATGATTGGGATTTCTGAGTTTTTTCCGAGAAATACTGATGTAAATTAATATTGATATAGATATTGTCGTTGTTGATATTATCGTATATTTGAATAGAATTAATTGTCACCACATCAGCAACTTATGATTTTTTACATATTACAGCAGTGATAACTGATTCAACAATTCATTTTGCACTCAATAACAGATTTTTTTATGCGTATTAATAAAGAAATAACGAAAGAAGAGTACTTGTTCGAAACTTATATTTGATTATGACGAAACACATATTCATTCAGTTCATATATACTCTTTGAATAATACTCAGATGATGTGATGTGTAGGAAAGAAAAATGATGCTGAATAGTCAATAAATCAACCTTATGAGAATTGTGATAAGTTAAATGAAATACTTATTTCGCTGGTGATGGTTGAACGTTTGCTAAGTTTTTTTCGCTGTATGCATAACGTGGAAAATCTTGTGAAATTTTCATAAGTTCCGCCTAATTAAAACCCGAATAGTTAGTTTTCAATTCACATTGAGAATAGATTGAACAAATTGTTCAACAGTTTTCAGAAGTAGGTAATGTGTTCGGAATGAAGGGATTGAATTTAAAAACAGGCACAGTTGAAAATCGTTCAAACATGTTCTTCTTATTGAAGGAAAATTTGTTTAATCAAAGAGTGTACAATCTGAAATCAAGTCTGTACATTCTTGTATTCAGTTTATCAAACTATGTCCATGATCTTAGGATGACCGAACGAGGTCCTGATGCGGATACAGCGAGGAAAACCTACTTCGACCTTTTCAGGATAATTTGAGGAAATCCTGACTAGGACCAAATGAGGTCATCCATACGTGAGTCATCCACACCTAATCCCGATCAGGACCGTAACGGGTATTCCTTATTTCGGATGACCTTGTCAGGTCCTCATCATATGTTGGGTTAACCTGATGACAATTTCCAGTCGGGTGGGTTCTGCGATTGTGTGAAAATTCATACTTTAAAATTTGGAGGAGATTCTTGGGTTCTGCAGCAGTTTTTGCAGAATTTAAGTTCTCTATTATTATTTGCAGTGCTTTCATGTTGAAAAAAAAATATATTGGCTATGGGAATAAGTTTCCGCCCTCTTGGAAAAAGTGTTGCTGCTGATACTATTTTTGAGTTCACTCAAGTGCTATACTTGTGATTTGGAAGTGTATATGTAAGGTGTCGATTGCGGTAGTTGACATTTGTTACAAGCGTAAACATCATTTTTTATCTGGTGTCAAAAATGACAACGCTGTCCCGATAAAACAGCATTTGCGGGAAGTTATGCTTCATTATTTTATTTCAAAGAAAAGTCCCGCTGAAACGTATCGTGTACTGTGCAATATTTACGGTGATCACGCTCCGTCTAATACAACTTGTGAAGAGTGGTTTCGACGATTCCAAAGTGGCGATTTTGACGTGAGTGATAAAGAACGCGGGGGGGCACCGAAAAAATTTGAAGATGTAGAACTGGAACAATTATTGAATGAAGATGCATGTCGAACCCTAGATGAGTTGTCTGAAGAGTCGGGTGTTGACAGGTCGACCGTCGGTAAACGCTTGCACAAGATGGGAATGGTCCAAAAAGCAGGTAATTGGGTGCCGCATCAACTGAAGGAGAGAGATATCGAGAGACGTTTGGTAACGTGCGAGATGCTTCTTGAACGGCAGAAAAGGAAGAGTTTTCTGCATCGTATTGTCACTGGCGATGAAAAATGGATCTATTACGATAATCCTAAGCGTCGCAAAAGTTGGGGGCTGCCAGGTGTACCAGGTCCATCGACACCGAAAACAAATATCCCCGCTTCAAAGATTATGTAGTGCATCTAGTGGGATCAGAAAGGTCCCATGTCGAAATTGCCGGAGTTGACAAATCGTCCAGCACTGCAAAGGTTGTATTTGCCAGACTTCGGCAAAAACAACTGTTCCTGTTCAGGTCCATTACTGTTTTTCAACTGGCTGTACATGTTCGACGGAGTTGAGACGGTATTGGTTGGCGTGGACAGGCAGTGTTGGGCCAGTAATGAATCAATACTGGCCGGAAAATACACGGATCGTAGTGTAACGGAGCCGCGCCGGTACTGTGCCAGAGTTGGGATGATCATTCAATATATCCAATCGACAATGAAGGGCCAGGATCGGTTGGGCAATGGCTAACTACAAAATCGGTAGTCGAACTACGTTAAAATTATGTCCATGGAAATCCGGCTGTTATGGTAAACCAAAGCGGCGCCAGTACTGAGCCAGAGTGCGGATTACTATTTCATAGATTTGATAGCCGACTATATGCTAGTATCAATATGGCACTGGCTGACTACGAAATCGATGTTGTATTGTCGTTAAAATCGTAGCGATGGGGATCAGGCTATCAGGGTGAGCCGAAGCTTCACCAGTACTGAACCAGAGTTGGGATAACCATTCAATATATCCAATAGGTGATCGAGTGCCAGGATCGGTAGGGCAATGGCTAACTACAAAATCGGTAGTCAAACTACGTTAAAAGTATGTCTATGGAAATCCGGCTGTTATGGTAAATCAAAGCGGTGCCAGTACTGAGCCAGAGTTGGGATTACTATTCCATATATTTGATAGCCGACCATATGCCAGTATTGGTATGGCACTGATTGGCTACGAAATTTGTAATCAACTGAATCAGTATAGCCACTTCTCCGCCCACCTAATATGGTAAATGAATTTGACGAAAGTTGATAACCGATTCCAAAGCCAGTCAGTCCTCCATTAGTTCAGGCACATTGTTTTCGACCTAACATATCGTACTCCCTCCAACTCTGGCTCTGTTCTGGCGTAGCTTTGGCTCACTACAACAACCAATCTCCGCTATTTCAATATTCTGCCAATAATATTATTATAATGAACAGAGTTCACGCGAGTCATGTAAACCAATGTCTGGTTGTTTGTATATATGTATATATTCTAAGCGCCAGCAATTTCCATGCACGCTCGTTAGACGTATTCAAATTTTCTCGTACATTTATCAGACACACACAGAGGTTTGGGTGTTCTTAGAGTGTAGTTCTACGTGAAATCGTCGATTTGAATTCCCAAATATGTCTCATAATAGAGCGAAAAAATATCGTGAACTCCAAAAAGTTTCAGTCGATGATACAGATTCTGACAATGAAGAAAGTAACCAAGGTTAGTATATGATATAATCAGCATTTATGGTATTTTTACTCCATTCAAACTACTTACAACCCTAACAGATCCCCAATAGTTTTCTGCTTGAAATTTTCAATACGAACGCAAAAAGTACAGGAGTTTTCAAGGAGCTCATAATGAATACAATATATTTATGAAGAACTCTTTTAGAATTCTTGTGCTATTTGGGAAACTATTTTGAAAAAGAATGATTGTCAGTAAGTGTTTTCAACCAGTAACTTCAAGTTTTTTCAATTCTATTCGAAGTGATTTATGATCTTTGAGAAACATCATTGTATTAAACATGAATATAGGATATGAAATGAAAGAAAAATAAGGTTCAATGATTTGGCATACTAGGAACAACTCTGACTTATTTTGAACCAAATGTTCTGGTCATTTCCGAACAGCTTTGAAATTCATGTCCATACGAAAAGCTGGACGTGGCTAGTGGAAAATTTTGAGCTGTTATTATTGAACACTTATTGGCCACGCCAAGTGTTTCGCATCGACATGAATTTCAAAACTGTTCAGAAGTGACCAACACATATGGTTCCAAATAAGTTACAGTTGTTTCTATTATGCTAAATGATTGAACGTAATTTTTCTTCTATTCCATATTCTAGATTCATTTTCAATACAATGATGTTTTCCAAAGATCACAAATCACTTTGAACAGAATTGAAAAAAATTGGAGTAACAATTGGATAACCATACGTACTTGGCAGCTCATATTGATTCCACATCTTTTTTTTTCAGATGGGGCATATCCTGTTGTATTGCATCGAAATTTTGAATGTAATGAAATTTCTGTTGAGAATAGGTTTATAGATTTTGTTTTGTAGATATTGATCGCATTCCCATGTGCTTGGCGTTATTTTTTCACTATTTTGGAGATTTCTATTGAGATTTGACTTCTTTTCCTGAATATGCCTTCAATTGGAAACAAATAAAAATTAAATACTTATGATGAGTTTGATAGTAACATAGCAATGAAGAAAATGTCCTCAAATTATTTCTGTGACATGAAAAACCACTTGGGTTCTCATCATTGATCTCATCATTGGACAGTGATAGATTATTGAAATCAAGAATGAAGAAGAGAAGGAAAGGAAACTGAATTTCCTTAAATAGGTATACATGTGAAGAATTCTGGAAACTGAATATTAGTTTATCGATGAGTTGGTGCTACAGCAGCTCGAAACGCTCAGAGCAGCTCATAATTTTGAACAGTTCACTGTCTACCCTTACATCGGGATGTTCTAAATCCTGGATTCATCAGTTCCAGCTAATCGTAGAGAAGATCCAAAAGTATGAACATATTTTATTGCGAATTCTTTTAGAAATTGACTTTTCCCTTTACAGACTCCAGAAATGAAATTATGAAGCATACCCAGATAGCACAAATGATCATGAATATTCAATATAACACCAATGAATTCAAAATGAATACATTTTGAATCTTCAGAAACTTATTTCCGAACTTGCAATATATATTCTTCCTGAACACTGAGGTGTTAATGAAAAATTCAATTTGAATCAAAAGTATTTATAATGAATCCTTTTTCACTCTCAAACTGGAGCTCTTTGTTGAGACTCTGGCGCTATCTGGGATAGAGTAAGAATAGAAATAAAACTCAGCTTGAAGAATAACAAGAGTGATCAAACTTTCGGAGAGATCATTCCAAAATCAATCGCATTTTCAGTCCTTTTAGTCAGACAAAGCTGCCCTAATAAAACTGACCGTTGGAAACGGACAGAACCTCTATTCGAATCCAACGAAGTGAATATTTGGTTTTGCAAAATACATGTTGATTCCGTTAAGGTTCAGCTGAAGGTGCTGTCTGTCTTTAACGGCTATTTTTATCGGGTTGTAGTTATGTTACATGGATCATCTTGATGATAATCTCATTCATAACGTATATATACATATAGGATGCTTCCGATTGCAGGCATTCATAGTCCCTAGGACTTTGAGAATGAATTCCCATTGCCTAATTCATGGCCCCTGTGGCTAAGGGTTTTTGCAAACGGAAGGATCCATAATATTCCGAAATATCCTTACTCCCAAATACTTTATTTTCCACTAGACATCCGTATTTCAATTCTGCACGGGAAAAAAGAAATAGTTGCGGCAACTACTTGAATAGACGATTTTCGACCATCTACTTAAGTAGTTGCTACAGCTACCTAGTAGTCAGGACAAGTAACTCGATAGTTGCAGTAACTAACGTGAATACCTAAGGTATTTTGAATTAGTTGAGACAGCTAACTTGTTACCCCCTAAAGACTTCTTGAATAGTTCCCGTCGTGCTAATCAATATATATTTATTATGAATATTTTGAATTCGAAATGAAAACGACTTGAGTGCCCGGACAATACGTTATGAAATCTCGATATGAGTGCTTTCTGAACATTGGGGTGTTCAATAATAGTTCATTTTGAATTCAAGATATTCGTAATGAATACATATTGTTTAGCATCACGGGAACTCGTGTGCTGTATGGGATGATACCCCAGATAGCATAGAGTTCATTGATTAATTCTTAAATAACTTTTTGAGAACTTTGGATTTTAAATGAAGTTTTTTGAGGATTCTTCATGGACCCCATGTTATCAGCGATTTGGGAACAATATATCACGTAAAAAACAAATAAACAAGTATGATTGTACAAAAAATAGAGGTTTGTAAGAATAGAAATCTCATTCAGCTTGACAACAACTGGAGAGATGAAATTTTTGAAGAGATCATTGTAGAATACATCGTATATTCAGCCACACGATTCAGGCTATTTATAGTTATTCTACAACAACTTTTATGATTTCAAACTCATTCATAACATATATGATATTCCGAATTTTTCTTATTTTCAAGTACTTTGTTTTTCATAAAACATTCGGATTTTTATTTTGGTTCAATTTCAACAAATTTTTTTCTTTAACATCATATCCGATCATAAATATCTATTTCTACCCAGTGAACAATATGTTATCATCCGGAGCCCTTAAAAATCTCCTAAATATGTGTAAGAGGTCAGATAGACCTTTCGGAAGGTTAACATAAAGATATCAGAATGTTATCAGATGCGTCAATTTCTGAGGAGAATAAGAGATTGCCAGAATGTTATCCAAACGAACTCTTCAAGAGGATTTTTTTCTGAGATCTCAGAAAAATGATACCATTCAGATATCAATATGATAACATTGATAGGGCTCTTTCAAAAGACTTCTTAAAGATCTCTTCCTCTTAAGAGTGTTCGCTGGGTACATAGTTGTACTCTAACAGGTCTTCATTGTCGAATATAACATAACAAGTCTTCATTTTTTAGTATATCTTAAAAGGAGACAAATTGCTGTTAAATGAAATTTTCTTCCATTTTCGACACATATTTGGGAATACAGACCTGCAGACATGAAAATATGTAAAGATGTTCGTAGTGTGCTTAAATGAGAGTATGTAGTCGAATTATATATTAAAAGTGTAATTATTTTTCCGTGACATTCAATGTGTGACGAGTTATTGTGTATTGAACATTTTTTCAGGAGGTTGAATCTCGGTTTAGGAGTAAAGATACACGATAGCGCGCGACTTCTGCTATTTCACTTACATGTTCCTTTGTAGCCTTTTTTTCGTGTACTTGGCGTCAAGATGCTACCGCGTCTCTTGATATTGATATGAGAAAAATATATTCCTTGATTTGTTTCCTCGTACTTGAAAAGTTAGTGAATAATGTTGATTCAGTATTTCAATTTTTTTACCGAATTACTTTCATAATCATTCTTCAAATTTACTTACTTTTCAATGCATGCAAGAATAGGGGGGTGAAACTTGAATGGAGAACACTTGGGACATGTATGCGCGCAATCTTCAAATCCCGACTTCCACGCGAACTGAAAAACAAAATGGTGGTTGGCGTTGTTTGTCAGGTTTTGTTGGCAACAACATTCCTTCAAAATAATCATACCTCGGAAGAAATTCCACATTCCAAAAGGAAAAATATCATAAAAACTCATAGAATTCATAGGATTTAATAACCGGGTACCCAAATACTGTTATAAAAACTGATAAATTGTCCCTAAATTTTATGAAAATATATTAGATTCTGGAGCAGTATTTGGCCATCCATGACATCGTTTTAACGAAATGGTACGTTTCTTGCGAGGATCTAGACAGCTGGGGTATTGTAATTGACTGGATACAGAGGTCAGGAATCAAGTCGTACATCCAACATTAACAATGCGGGTACTGTGACCAGTTAGAGCTGAACGTCTCAACTGTTATCATTCCACAGGAACTCTGTTATAATCGTTGGAGTTTGAATCGTTCATTGAAATCAATTCAAAATGAAATATAGAGCAAACTTACTTCAAAATTGATGTGGCGCTTCTGAATTGACTCCCTTGAATGAAATATCACGATTAAATATATTATTAGAGAAATGAGGATGGCTTGGGTATTTCTGTGTTCGACTGGGAAGTTGTTTCAATAAACGATTCAAAGTTCAACACGGCTTAATAATTCATTAAATGATTGGATCTTGTACACGTAATCTACATTCACCCTCGTTAATATTACTTTCTCCATTAAATTCAGTTATAAAGTTCAATTCAACGAGATTCATGATATACAAAAGGAGCTATTTCAGAGAATCCGATAATGTCATTAATGGAAAAATCCGAGCACTCCTAATCATTTCAACTGAAAAATCAGAAAATTGATCACAGAGTACATCGAAAAAGAGTTAAATTGATTTCAATAACACTCAATGACAAATGGAGCAGCAAGTAGTTCGAATAACCGTGAGAAGTTGAAAGATATTTTCTCACATCTGTGAAGTAAAGTGATACTGAGAAGAAATTTCGTTCCGGTTAAGCTCAGATCCATTTCTTCCCAAGATAAAGAGAACAGAAATTAATTGATATAAGATAAAAACAAATGAAATGAATTTCGACGATTCATCGTGGAAATTAAAAATATAAGTCAGCGGAAGAAGAAGGAATTGTAAAAATCAATTCTGTGACCATATAATGGATGATTCGAACATACAAAAAAGAATGAATTTCAATTCCACTTTCCAAACTGAAAGATGGTCTCAAGATTTTTAATACATCAATCAATTTTCCCACTTAAAATGCACATTTCAACGTTTAAAAAAGAGTACTTGAATCTAGATGCTTCTAACCATTATTACAGGAGAAAATGGAATTCGCAAATAACATGGATCTATAGTGATTATCAACAACATTCTTCGTCGTCATCGCTTTTATTGGGATGTTTATTGGTATGATGGTATGGAATTTTTCGAAACCGATTAATTCATCGCTCGCTATAATTCGTGTACTGGTTTTAACGAAGTGGTCTTAATATGCTTATTACGAAGAACGATTTCGTTTTCGGGAAATTTTATCGAGTTCATATCACATTGTATAGCTTTGCATTCGAGATGAGTTCAAAAACAACAAACGTATTCTTCTTCATAAAAAAAGCGATTGATTTGGAATTTCAGTGTAATTTCATGGTAAAGAATGTTTCGGATAATTTTTTTCTCGAAATCGGTATAATAGTCGATGAATGTTCGCAGAATCAATCCCTCGAACGGTGAATATTCTCTCTGCTCCCATATACATTCAATAATTACCTACAAATAAGCTTACCATTCCCAGTCATTGACTTCTTAACCCATTAGCGCCTGAACAGACACTTTTGGACATCAAAGTTCAGAGATTCATTGTACAATGAACTTGGTCGAAAAAAATTCTTGAGCCACTGTATCCTATGTTTTGAAGGTCGCTCTTTCGAATAGTGATGTTCAGAAGTCCCTAAAATGAGTTTTCTCGTGTGAAAATTGCAAATTAAAAAAAAAGCACTGTTTTTTTAAAACCAAATTTTTCAAGATCATATTTTTGTTTGCTTTTGCATTTTTCTACATACTCAAAACCGATGAATATCGTGTCCATGGAACCTCACCTAAAAGTTATTGGCTTAAGATTGATAAAAAAAAATGTTTAATCACACAAAAAGGCGTCCGAAACAATAAATTTTACTCTTAATCTTTCAGCAATTTTTTTCTCGATTTCTAAGGACTTTAGGACAAATTTCCTGGGAACAAAAACGTCTCAAAATTGGTCAAAGAATACCCTCAAATTTTTTCAGACCCGTGAAAAAACATTTTCGATTTTCCGGAAAATAGAGAAATTGGCATTTTTGAAAAATTGTTTCAAAAATCTGAAAAAATTTGAGGGTATTGTTTGACTGATTTCAAGACTTTTTTGTTCCCACAAAATTTCCCCGCAAGTCCATAGTTATTGAGAAAAAAATCGCTGAACTTCCTTCAAGTGAACTAATAAGTCCGGATTGCAAAAGTAATTGTCAAAATACAAGTGATACGAACATAGTTTCTTTGGAGATACCGTTAAAAGTCATTGTTGGACCATGAGCATTACAACGTGACTACCCACAGCACATTTAACTAATGTCATTTTATTATTTGATGAATAAATGTTAGATCCTCGACCGCAATATACATCTAAATCAAATAAATATCCTTCTGGATTGCCCACATTTTTATACCAAACCTCTCAGGTTTATTTGGCATAAACTGTAAGGCTGGAGCTCGCCCGTGGAATTTGACCATCATCTCATCAATAGATAACGCCGTAGGGAAAAAAACCGAATTGTAAAATATTTTTTCTAAGTATGTTTAGTATATTTCTCACTCTCCACACTTTGTCATGTTCATTTTTATCTTGCGGCCTACTAAATTTTATATTCCGTTTGATTTTCAAAAACTTATCGCGGCTCATGGCAGATGCAATCGGATTGCAGCGTAACAGCTCATCTGAAGACCAGTAATCTCTTTGAGATTCACGATTATTGAATATTGTCGTAATTATTATTCTCAAAAAAATATCCAATTCATTATTAGTTAGCTGATACCCGTTAAAATTTGTACTTTTTACAATACATTCTTTTAGATCGCTACAAAAAAATAACTCAAACAACTGAACTGAGGATAAAGTTTTAAAAAATTTTTTTGTTTTATCAGGAAGTGAAGTATTATTTTTGAGTACTTCATTATATTGCCTTTCTCCCATTATCCATTCGTATTCGTGATTTGGGGATAATTTTGTCTGATTTTCCTCATAATTATTTCGTACCTGCCTATAGGACACTTTTGGAATATTTGTTATGTCACTTGAGAAATCATCTGATTCTGTGTTAGATTCAGAACTTGAATCAGAAGATCCAGAATCATTCGAACAAGGGATTAAGATAGCATTCGCAATGCCATTTTCATTTTCCTCTACTTCAATGAGTTCTTCACGAACGCGTTTTTGTCTTTTCTGTTGACGTGGATGTGACATTTAAAAGAGTAAATAAGCAAATGACAGTAGTTCATTTACTTTTGATTACTCAAAAGCGTAGAATAGAAATACCCACCCAAGAATTACTATGATAGGAAGCTCCTAAAATAATACGGTGCAATATCAAAATAACGTGGTATATTGATGTAAAACAATGTGAAATATTGATATATGGTAAATATTTCTATGTGATAAATGTTTGATTCGATTGCATCTCAATTTGAACAGAATTTGAAATAAATAAATGAAATCACAGATTTATTGAGAAAATATGTTTTGATATTTATTACATACTAATAATTACACAATGAAAATGTTGAATTTGTAATTGGTGATCTCAGAAACCATTCAGCAATTTTTTTCTCAATAACTATGGACTTGCGGGGAAATTTTGTGGGAACAAAAAAGTCTCAAAATCAGTCAAACGATACCCTCAAATTTTTTCAGATTTTTGAAACAATTTTTCAAAAATGCCAATTTTTCCATTTTCCGGAAAATAAAAAATGTTTTTTTACGGGTCTGAAAAAATTTGAGGGTATTCTTTGACCAATTTTGAGACGTTTTTGTTCTTAGGAAATTTGTCCTAAAGTCCTTAGAAATCGAGAAAGAAATTGCTGAACATTAAAAGTAAAATTTATTGTTTCGGACGCCTTTTTGTATGGATAAACATTTTTTTTCAATAATCTTAAGCCGATAACTTTTAGTTGACGGTCCATGGACGCGATATTTATCGGTAATAAGTATGTAGAAAAATGCAGAAGTAAACAAAAACATGATCTTGAAAAATTATTTTTTCAAAAAAACAGTGCTTTTTTTTTAATTTGCAATTTTCACACAAAAAAACTCATTTTAGGAACTTCTGAACATCACCATTCGAAAGAGCGACCTTCAAAACATAGGATACCGTGGCTCAAAAATTTGTCTTCGACCAAGTTCATTGTACAATGAATCTCTGAAATTTGGTGTCCAAAAGTGTCCGTTCAGGCGCTAATGGGTTAAACATCACGAAAATAATTGACCTCCAATATCAAACTCCTCAGTCCCATGAAAAGCCGAAAGGTAAGTTCAGGATATCCAAATGGAAGTTCGGTCACCGTCCATAATGATTCCTGATCGATACAGCACATTTGAGAATTCATAAAAAAATTGAAACAATATCTCTCCTTCGTAAGAGACGAAACCACGAAACCAATTTTCCTCCTCTCGCGTTTCGTTGAAGATATTTTATCAGACACTCGAGAAAAATGTGTTCCTCTATCAGATTCCACATGAATCACATAGAATGCAAGGGAAAAAATCAAGAACTATACCAAATAAACGTTTTGATGTTTTATCCAATCGAAGCTCCTAAAAACGAAACAAAAATCAATAGATAAGAATTGAGTTGATCAGATTGCAAACATAAATGTAAATCAAATTTTACGAGACTCGAGGCAAAAAGAGAGAAAGGTACATAAAATCAACTACGATCATATTCGATGCGTTCGACAACTCGGAACGGAGAAAAATGATAATCATTTCCTTTCGAAATTTCAGTTCCCGTTAAATTTTTTATGAGGTTTTCTTTTCATTGTTCTTACATTACTCTTTGCCAAGCTCAAAACACAAGAGAGTTGTTGACCTGCTAACCCACTCATACGTATACACGTACATACGTACGTATGTATGAAGGGGAGAATCCTCGAATATGTGGTGACTTTCATCGGGAATTCCAACGACAGCTCACACGACCAAGGATAAATAGGATAGACGTTGGGGAAGTTACTGTTACGAGCCCGAAGGCAGTCACACGAGTAAATACAAATCACAAACTACGCTCTTGGTCTTAACGTCTCAGAATTCATTCTCATTATTCATGAACTTCGACTCTCGCCGTATGTCCGTTTTATAATATCGAAAAAAAATCAGAGTACATCATTTGAACATATATATCCATTGGATTCTCAAATGTGTTGCCATTAATTAGAACCTTGTTTTAGATTGAATAAATTTTTTATTATCAGTCGTTTGTCCTCGAGAGCACGAACAGCGAGATATTTGAATGCTCTTCAACCGTATGATACATTTTCTTGCTTTGAATGAGGGTTCAACAGTTACTAGAGCAATGATAGTGTAATGAGAACACATCATGATACTGATGGCAACATTGCTATTATTTATCAAAGGGAAGATTTTCTTGTCGCTAACCTTCCTCGTATAACTCTGGCATGAGGTTGAACGATTCTAAATTACAAACAACGTCCTCTATTCTAGATTTATAAATCACTGCATTGTAAATTTTGTATACAAATATTTCAATTGTTTGTACAGATTATTTTCAAGATATCCAAGACATACATTCAAGATACAAAGGCCCAGATTTGCGTCGAGTATATTGTGATACAAGAGAGGATCACGGATGAGTGATGCTCAAACAAATTCTCTCGACATCAGTATCAATCAAATGTAATTAAATTCGTAATTAAGAACTTGCAAAGAGGATCATAGGATTTGTAAAGCTATAATCCTTACGTGGAAGTGAATCACCGATTCGCGTTAGTGTAAGGACAGTAAAGCTATTCTACTTATCTCGTACCTGCTAAGTTTATCTTCTTGGAATTGAAGGCGATCCCTATCAATTTCTAAAATTGATTAAATTAGAGCAACATTATGCAAAGCTTCGAGAGAGAAGAATGATTCCCTGTTGTCAATTGTGGAAGTAATTGTTTGATTCTGATTCAATTTCTATCGCAATCATGAGTGAACAATTGAGATTATTATTCTTTCTCACAATATAATCATATGATGACCCACATGGGAATTTTCGGAGTCGACAAATGGCCTGGTACTGGCCAAGTTATATTTGCCAAACTGTGGCGGGAACAATTGTTTCTATCCAGGTTCATTATTATTTTTCGAATAGCACGAACTATTCGATGAATTCCAAACGGAATTGATTCGAGTGAACAGACAGTCTTGATTAGATCGATACTATTTGGACAAGGTTGGAATGCCAGGATTTTACCATAGTTGGCGCATACAAACGAACAGTACTGACCCAGTTGTAACTTTTATACAGACCCTCTCGTGAAATGATATTATCATGCAGACTTCTCGCCAGTAAAATGACTATAGCAATTGGCTAGCACCTTTTAAGGTGCTTGCAGTGAAGCTAGTCACCAGAGAAGCTTCGGTAGCTTTGGATTTGCCAGTACTGGCAACTCCAACTTTGGCAGCAGTACTGAGCCCATGAGGAGGTTTGAATGACATTTTCTCCTTGGATGTGGGAATGTTGAGCTGATTTCTAAATTGAGTGAGCCACGAAATCATACGTTGTTGCAATTGTCACGATTCAAGTCCGTTTACTAAGATATTTCTGTTCTCGCGAGAGATAAAGCCAGGAGGAAAGCTAGAGAGTGTTACATGCGTGCCTGATGAAAGAGTGGATGATCTCTCGCTTCGACATTCAATCGTCAATGGTTGGCGCGGGGAGTAATTCATCATTCCACCGGAATTCTATTGGAACAGGATCCGTTTCAGGTCTATCTTTGCCAAATGAAGATGTGACCTGCCCGTCGAAGTAGACCATCTTGTAAAACATTATGCCGATTAATTATCACTGATTGATGTAAAATAATTGAAACGATATTCTTCACCTGCGTAGCATTGCGAACGCAATGCTTTACCTCCGTCTAGATCCCTCGTAGAACGATGTCCTTCTTAGCATACCTGTAGAACAGGAAGATTAGAGTGTAAATGGGAAGAGGGAATAAAAAAGTAATGTTGAAAGTTTATACCTGAGAATCTCATGATGGAAAAGTACCACGCAGAACCCAGAATTAAGACCTGTGAATGATAGAGTTATAAATTGAATTGTAAGAGGATGAAAGGAAGAACAATACGTAATCTGCCACAAAGGAACATAGTTGAAATCAATACCTGTAATAGAATAATATTAGATTGAATTAATTATTAAACTATACACAGAAAAAAAACCTATCTTGTATCAAGAAAATATTGTTTTCGTTATATATGAAACACGGATTGTCTCAGTTCAATGCAATTTGCTTTGAATCAAGAATTTTGTTTTTTCCTGTTTTTGTCTTTGTACAAGATAGTTTTTTTTCTGTGTAATGCGCCCGTCGTAGACGAGATCGTCCGTGGAAAAGTTCTCCCTATTCATTTCCATAAACTTGCCAAATTTCCATTTTCTTTCCCAACTTCCGAGGAAAAAATGGGGGAGAGAACAAGGAAATTTGGCATCAACGAGGAAATCTTCCCTGAGGCAGAACCGTACAAAATACCGAAGTGAAATCACTCGCGACAAACTTGAACGACGCAAAGAGAGGTTAAAAACAATAAAGAATTTCTCGCTAGTAAACCATGAGGCACTTATCAGTTCATCCTTTTTACTGGTGAGGCACTAATCGGGAAAACTTATGAGTAACTGGTAAGAATGTAACGCTCTCACCAACGAGGGACTAATCAGGTAAACTAAGCAGACCCTAGCAAGTAACTGATGAGGCACTTGCTAGTAACTGACGAGGAATTTTTTGGAATGAATATGACTCTCTAAATTTCTTGGAGTGGAATAGCACTCTTGAAACATGTGTATTTCAGGGGGAAAAAAATCGGTCACAGATTTTAGTTATTTTTGTAAAAGAAAATAAAAATAATTCATTTTTATCTTTATTCACCAACATCCCCAAACTCCGCAACATTCTGTAATTGCTCGTTGCACTGATAGGAATTTATTATGCACCTTCGAGGATTCGAACCGCCGTAAACAACCTACCTGAACGTGAACCTACATAACCTATGCCTAAACGACCTGAGCTAAACCGACACTTGTGTCTGTGGTAGAAAAAGTTGCAACAAGTGTTTCTGGAGTACCTCGGTTGATTTCCTGTAGAACGATGTGTTACAATAATAATCCAATCAGACTCGATGTATTTTTGCATCATTATAATATTAGGGATAAATGAAGCGAAGTATTGAAAATTCTGTAATGATGTGCCAGTGAATAGAATTTTGAATAGTGAATAGTGAACGAATTTCCAATCCATGTAATTTCCTAACCTCAAAATTTTTGAATCACACATACTTATATGATATATGTATTGTGAGAGGTTATATAATTTTCTCAATAAAATTAATTGAACTTACAATTATTGATGTATAATTTCATATGAAGTGAATTGTGAATTTGGAAGTGAATTTAATTCAATGTATATTAAATCGACGCTCAAAGTTTCTATTTTTCTCAATGCTTTGGTTTGAGTCTGTATCGAAATTTTTGTTTACTTTCAAGATCATCATTTCATTCTCTTGCAGACTTACAGAATTTCCTTATTGAAAGTGATTGTGCTGATCTGGAATACCTTTCCCAATAAACATGAACATCTTCAAGATATCTTGAAGATATCTTTTGAAAGACATCTACAAGACATATAAAAAGACATCTTGAAGACATCTTTTGAGAGACATCTTGAAGACATGTCGAAAAGATATCTAAAAGACATCTTTCAGATATGTCTTGAAGATGTCTTTCAAAAGATATGTTTGAAATGTTTTGCCAAATGTATCTCTAAGATCAGCAGTTTTGAGGTTATGAGTGCATATGGATAACACTTCAAATGTCTTTGTTCACAATCAAATTGCAGAGAAGGTGAATTCATTCATAAATTAAAAGCTTGAATAATCCATGTAAATACTAACAAATTCTGTGAGAAGTACGATTTTGTAACCTTACAGTGCTAGCACTGAAACCCTGGCGAAAAAACGGCGTGCACATAAAGTTCAAACAGCGTACCAATAACGTGATTCTGGCCAATATACGTTCAATGCACGCTTACTTCAATATAAGCGTGAGTACAGCGTGCATGAACGCTTTTCTTCACGCTCGATCCACGCTCAATTGCGCCAATTGACTCTCAATACACTCTCATGTGACGGTAATAACACCCCTATGCGACGCTCCAAATGCACGCTTTATTCTCACCAGGGAAGTAACGAATCTCAAAGTCATAATATTTTGCGAATTATCGAACTTCTTACGCTGAATCTTATGTATGGCCTCAGTGTGCGGTGATTTTATCAAATTCTCATGCAAATTTAGTGATAAGAGGGGTGTCATAGCAAAACCAACAATCTCCATTTTTCACGATTTTTCATTTGACGAGTCATAATTCCCCTTCAAGGTGAGTTTTATTTAATTTCAAATATAAAATGCGTTACCTTATAGGACTACATTCCCAATTATCATGCAATTACTAGATGCTTGAAGAATTGTTAACAATATGGAACAGTTTTTTGTTGATACTGAAGAGGTTTTAGAAATGGAGATTGTTGGTCTCGCTACGACACCCCTCATAAGTTGTTTTGCAATAAAAAATAATTTAAAGGTATCTATGATATTCATCAGACACTAACGATCACTGGATCATGTACTTCAATATATTCCACCAAATTCATTAAACTGTTCAAGTTTCAAGCACAATTGACTTATCTTATATATTTTTATATGTAATGAACACCTTGTTCAAAAGATCACTTTTTTTCTGAAAATATACACTGCTGACATTATATCTCACTATGTCATATTGACAATTATAAGCGGCGTCATCAAATTGTCTGTATGGCTCAGGTCGTTGAAGCGTAGAGGTGCGTCGTGAAATGTCTGGGTTCGAATCTCGGAACCCCATGATTCCAAAATAAAGTGAAATTGGTAGGACCGAGAGGGGGATCAAAAGAAAAGGAAGGAGGAGGAAAGAAGAAGAAAAGGGGGAGAATTTTTTTAATGCACGATTCAAGTTTTCCTAAGATATTGTTATGAATTCTTCAATACATTTTTAAGACTTGATCGAATACGTCTAAAACATATCTTCCGCAAGACCTTTAAGAGATATCTTAAACTTGTCGAAATCAGTCGCGTAAGACATCTTTTAGATTTCTAAAAGACATCTTCGAGACCTTTTTGCAAGACATCCTTCAAAATTGCGAGATATCTTTTAGATATCTAAAAGATGTCTTTTTGTTTGATTGGATTAGTTCTGTATGATACTAATAATTGATAATCCTAGGTGTCATTAGTCAATCCCGCATATCTGAGTCACTGTGTTTGATACCATGTATTGATAAACAATAGTGAGTATACCCTGTAACAATAAACAATACTGGATATAGTTGATCAATACCATGTATCGATGAACAATATTGGATGTAGTTGATCGATACCATGTATTCATGAACAATATTGGATACAGTTGATCTATGCCATGGATCGATGAATAAAATTGGATATAGTTGATCGATACCACATATCCTTGTAGAAGATCATATTTCGGTTGTTTGAACTGTATATATGAACCTTAATGTTGATTTTATTTATGGAAATTGCAATTGTAGATCTCTTTCAATTTCATAAAACTATTTTGAATTAAATCCTCCGAAAGCTTCTCAAATTGATATTTCAGTACTGGATGCACTGAAAATCATTTCAGTTCATTGGGTTGATTTTTCATAAAAGAGTCTGTTTTTTGTGATTTATTAAGTTATACAAACAATTTTTACAAAACCTCAGTAATTTTACACTTTTGAATCATGAAAGATTTATTCTGATACATAGTTTCAAGTGTTTTGTCTTTTCAGATACCCAAGAACGTTTCAAACAAAACATTTTATTCTAAGTATCTAGTTTTCATTGAAAACATATGTCATTCAATGGAATATTTTAATCAGTCTTCTTGTATTGTAAGAGTTCCCTTCAGATTCATATACTCCTAAAATATCTTACTAAAATACATTGAAAATCTGAATTATTCTTTGACTTATTCTCTTTTCATGGGCTTTTTTAATGGCTTATGTATATGTTTATTAATCGTATAACACTAATATACAACTATCCAATTGCATTGTGAAATATAACACCTTTTCATGTATACATCTCATACATCTGTACCGTTTACTGTGAAACATTCACTATATTTCGAACATTTATCACAATTAATGAAATTATTATACATAATTCAACCTAACATAAACAAGATATACTGAATGTTACATAATGAAAGCCACAGGCCACAGATATATGAGATGTATACATGAAAAGGTATTACATTTCACAATAAAATTGGATAGTTGTATATTAGTGTTATACGATTGATAAACATATACATAAGCCATTAAAAAAGCCCATTAAAAATAAGTCAAAGAATGATTCAGATTTTCAATGTATTTTAGTAAGAGTATATAAATCTGAAAGGAACTCTTACAATACAAGAAGACTGATTAAAATATTCCATTGAATGACATATGTTTTCAATGAAACCTAGATACTTGGAATAAAATGTTTTGTCTGAAACGTTCTTGGGTATCTGAAAAGACAAAACACTTGAAACTATGTATCAGAATGAATGTTTCATGATTAAAAAGTGTAAAATTACTGAGGTTTTGTAAAAATTGTGTGTATAACTTAATAAATCACAAAAAACAGACTCTTTTATGAAAAATCAACCCAATGAACTGAAATGATTTTCAGTGCATCCAGTACTGAAATATCAATTTGAGAAGCTTTCGGAGGATTTAATTCAAAATAGTTTTATGAAATTGAAAGAGATCTACAATTGCAATTTCCATAAATAAAATCAACATTAAGGTTCATATATACAGTTCAAACAACCGAAATATGATCTTCTACAAGGATATGTGGTATCGATCAACTATATCCAATTTTGTTCATCGATCCATGGCATAGATCAACTGTATCCAGTATTGTTTATTGTTACAGGGTATACTAACTATTGTTCTTAAATACATGGTATCACACACAGTGACTAATGGGGTATGAGACATGAGGTATTGGCTAATGACACCTAGGATTATCAATTATTGGTATCATATAGAACTTAAGGTATTTCAGATCAGTACCATCACTTTTAATAAAAAAATTCCATAAGTTTCCAAGAGAATGAAATAATTATCCTAAGAGTAAACCAAAGTTTAGATGAATATTCAAAACCAAGCATTGCAAGAAATAGAGAATTTTATTCTCTATTTTACTCTAAGACATTTATGGGATATTTTACTCTAAGACAGGTGATATTTTAATTCACAAATAGGTGAAGTATAATTCACTCTCTACTTACGAGTGATACTTCTCATTCTAGTTTGAAAAGTGGAGAGATTCACTCTACTAAAGTGATCTTGTCACTCTTGGAGAGTGAAAGTGCTAATGCATTTTACATTGAGAGTGGAAATTTCACTCTTAGAAATTTAGGGGGTATATACTGTAGTAATAACTCCAACTCTTCACTTAGAATATAGATGCAATTGAGAGAAATTACCTCTCGAGTCTTGAAATGAATAAAAAGTTATTTGCACTTATGAAATATGCCAATATTGTTGCTCAATCCCTACTCGTTTTTAAAGTCAATCCATCAAAAATGTCGTCTTTTCTGATAAAAAGTGCAAGGAACATTTTATTCAATTCATGATTGAACAGCTCATGTCTCTTCATTCAATTTATACCTGGAGTGAATACTTGTAATTATTGGTAGAGAAGATTTTACTCTAATATTATAAATTAGTTCAGATTATCAAATACTGATGAGTAACTCATCAGCTTGTCCCAATCAATACTAGTTGGATCCAACTTATCAGTTATCGACTAGCCCCTTGCTAGTTTTTCCTAATTAGTTCTTCCTTCTTAGTGCCTCATCGGTCATAGGGAAGAACTTGTAACATTTCTACCAGGGTCTATTCCGAAAAATGATCGCTCCGATATTTCGTATCCCGACGAGTTATATTCCGAAAGTTCGTTTTACCAACAAATCGTGATTGGTTAGTCTTTTGGAATCCATAAGAAATGAGCGATACAATTGGACCGAAAATAATCGGGATATTGAACTTTCGGAATATAACTCCTCCAGGGACAAAATCTCGAAGTAATCGTTTTCCGAAATAACTGGAATTCGATATAAAACAGATCTACCCCCGAAATTGATATCGATTGGACTCTCTCTGAGCCGATCAGATTTCATAGAGTCAATAACGTCGAAGAACACTTGATTCCCGTTTGAAAGATACTCAGTCACGTGCAGCTATTGCTTGGATCGCGGAAATTGATTATTCCGGTGATCGTTTACCACTGACCCTTGACGCATATTGGTAAATCCCGCGTAGATGTAGGCCGCGTGTGCACATGTTCTCTAGGATATAAACCGCACTACGTAGTTAATATTTGATGAGGTTTTATCATTTGTTTGATTATTCATTTTGATTTTCATCTTGTAATTAGTTTTAAGCTTGATTTTATATTTGTTTGAGGACGAGCCCTTTGATTAGCTCAATCCATGTCTTGGATCTCGAAATAAATCATATTGTTTAAACTTCAACCAGAATTGTTGGTCTGAATGATCTGAGGTCTGCATTTCCCAACTCATCCAAAGAGAACCCTGGAATTTGACGAGCCAGAGGCATTTGCTGGGGGCTCATTACTTCTAATTAGCGATAATTAAAATTCATCGAATAAAACATCGCAAACACAAGAGATGTCTCAAGGAGACGTATAGGCATCATGTGAAGTTTCAAATATGGGTTGCGTTGATGATCTTGATCATCGCCATTGAAAATGAAACATTTGTTTCTTTTAGAATCAAACTTGAATTCTATGATGTATTATATTTCAATCCACTAAATACTCCCACGTTTTGGTGATGAAATCTTTAAAAAAGTGCTGTTTGCGCCAGGTTTCTCACTAAAAGCCATATCATGGATTGATCATGGATTAGTATGGCGTGGTAGCATTAGTGTTGCCGCGATATTATCGTCGATAATTGAGGAATAATCGATTATCTCAATTCTTACACGTTCCTATGGAATATATAATCCACGAATCTTCGATTATGCTCATGATGAAACGGAATAATGAATGATCCCAGACTTGTACACAAAATAAACCAAGGTATGCTTCCATTTATCGTTACGATATATCGATAATTATCGTTACGATAGTGTAAGAATATTTTGATTTATTTTGCTTAAAAGACCAAGATGATCCATTATCCCGTTTCATTTCATGCACAGTCGAAGATCTACGCGTTAAAAGTTCCATGAAAACCTGTCAAAATTGAGATAATCGATTATTTCTGAATTTCGACGATAATATCGCGGCAACACTAGGTAGCATAGCAATCAGTGTTCGATATTATGGGAGATACACAACTGAACTCTTGTGAGTGGATTTGGCAGGCAACCAACAATGTAGTCAAATGTGTGAAGTGCCAAGTGACAGCGAAGCTGAATTCCACAAATTCTGAGAGCTCAATTCTACCGGACATTCTATCCAACTGCAATGATTCAACAGAACGCGGATATATGAATCCACCAAGTACTCCAGGAACAGATGTATTGAAAGCGATTTGCTCATGCAAAAGTACGGGAGCATACCGTGAATAGCATTCAACCACCCTACGGTATCCATATCATCCATCTATTCTTCTCGAAATTGATTGAATTTTTCATTGATATTTCCATAATGTTTTTTATTGGTCCATTAACAGGAAGAATAACTATACCCCGCTGACGCTAATAAAATCTTTCTCTCCGCTGTGAAAAAACTGAGATGAATTTCAATGAATTTCATCTCCGCATGATGAACCTTTACTCACGTTGTTGAAATATACTGCATGGAATAAGATTCAGTGCACGAGCATGTGAAGATAAACCAAAAAACCTCAAATACCATGGAATTATCCAGTCTCTCCTCCTTGCTTTTCATCGCTGATACAAGACCATGATGAAAAGGATGATGATGATGATAATGATGATGACGATGATTAGTAGAACTGGGTCCTCCGTAAGTATATGCAACACACGATCTTCCATTTCATTTACATGGTATTATGCAAAAGATAACATTTCCTCAGCGTTCTTATTTGATTGTACCCAATGA
This sequence comes from Gonatopus flavifemur, assembly GCA_018340375.1. Lineage (NCBI taxonomy): Eukaryota > Metazoa > Arthropoda > Insecta > Hymenoptera > Dryinidae > Gonatopus > Gonatopus flavifemur. The sequence continues at coordinate 147,939 of JAFFJZ010000019.1, forward strand.
ATAAGTCTCGACAAACTTTAAGGTAACGAAGATTCACAGCGGTAAGTCTTGAGGAAAATTAACAGAATTAAATCCAACACGAGGTTACTCTCCTGCTTTTGTATAGCGATTTGCGATCCTGCTATTGTTGAGGGCACAATCATTATGAAACACGGAGATAAATACGTGTGTACAGTCGTATGCGTGAATTCTATGCAATGAATATTCTCTTGGTATCAAAGAAATACACCTCCCGAGTACACCCAATAAATTCGCGATGCTATGTATGCTATGCACGTGTAAACAGATCGTATTAAAATGATGGAAACTAAAGTATTTAAAGATTATTTCTGCGCTTGAAGTACAAAGTACATAGAATTCAAAAACACTGACGTAACCATGTATTGAGTGCAACAGATTTCCAATAATATCCGATTTATGATCAAAGACGATGTTGAGAAGTATGGATTTCACGTGCAGCTTTGCTGAAAATCGGAAGATGATGGAAAATATGTACTTTGTGAAGGAATCAATATTCTACCTTGATATAATTATTCATTTCGAACTTGTATCTTGATATTATATGAATGTCCTGATGTGGAAAAAATAATTCGACAATCGTTTGAGATCGGAAAAGGCTTTGAACGTATCTAACAAAGGAAACATGTTAATAATGCACCCAAGTCAGCTCGGGAGAACGTATCGGAATCGAATGTGTATTGTAAATATATACAATCCTTATAGGAGTTGTAATTAAAGCTTTCTCCAATATGCTTCATTTTCTATCTTGATACATGCACGTGCGCATGAGAATTGGCTATGTTCACATTTCCTAGATATTTATCAACCAAAAGATGTTTTGGAATAGGTTTTTGAGAAAGGAAACACATGCAAATGTTCATACTATTTATGTTACATTTCTATTATCGGATAATGGGCACCCATATAGAAATTTACAATTGGCGCTAGCATGGTGCAACGTAGATAAAGTATGGCCGAGGCTTGGCAACCAAGCATGGCGCAAACCTGGAATGATAACATCATTTTATGATTCACCAACGTGTTTTCCCAATGAAGTCCCATCATCGATGAAACAATGGCAATGATATATACCATCATTGGCAAACAATTGAAAATTTAGTTTGTCAATGCTGCGTCAATGATCAAAGTAAAAAATATTTAACCCAGAAATATATAAAAAGTATGCGCATTTCGCAATTTCTGACATATGTTGTTCGAAGTCTTATTGTTTTCCCTTCATTTGTTTGTGAACAACTCGGCGTCTTTTGTCGGTAAATTTTGCCATGCTCTCTAAATCTGAATGAGTGAAAAACCACTGATTCACAGTGAAATTTCACTGATTCCATTAGTCCTAAGGCGTCCACTGAGAATCAGTTAAAAATCACTGATTCAATCAGTGCAAACCACTGGTTCAATCAGTGAAACCAGTGACCTGATCAAATGGTAAGAAAAATTATCTTTTCTAGGACCTGAACCCAGACCCGCAGCGTCACAGTCGCTCACCATAACCGCTCAGCTACCGAATCTCACTTGGATAAGGTAGAATTATAGATGTACTTGAAGAACGTCAGATCTTTGAAATACTTATATCTCAAAAACGGTTGCTCATGTGGACGAATAGCTTGAAGGTTTTCAGTTTGTTAAAACCATGCGGGTCTGTATTGTTTATAATTATTTCAAACACCTTGTACAAGCGACTACTTGCATATTATTTCTCTTATATGAATGTTGGCATTATAATTTGAAAATGTATTTTTTCGAGTATATTTTTTCAGAGTATATATAACGTAATAATGTAATTCTTAATTAAAATGTACCCCTTTCAAAAAATTTTATTCACATACCACAAAGTTTCATTTTATTTTTCGAATATACTTTGAAAGAAACTGCAATTCATCTGCTTACTGATCAATCAGTGAAATGACATCTCACTGATTATGTCAGTAGTTATTTTACTGATTCTCAGTGCTTTTCACTATCAAACCAGTGAAATCTACTGAAATCTCAGTGGTTACAAAAATCACTGATTCAAACAGTGGTTTTTTCACTGATTCAGATTTAGAGAGTGAGAAGTAGACACAATGTATGTTAGCTCAGCGGTAGGAGCCCTCTAGTGTGACTCATAGTAAAGAGCGATTTACTGTTCTTCCAAAGACTTACTTAAGCCTTATATATTCTTCGTATACGCGTTTCACCACTCGCGTGAAACACTTGATTAGTAACGTAGCAAAAATATGATATAGGTCGCCAATGTTGAGCCATGCTATTACCAATGATCGGCGCTACATTGAAAGCTAATTTCTACCGAAACTAGGCCAAATTTTGGGGCAATATTGAACCACATTTTAAATGATCCTGGCGTTGAATGGAATCTATCGTTTAGTCAATGTGGGGCCAAGGATGAGCCAAGAAAGAGCCAAGCTTGGCGCAATTGTGCCACAACAATAGGCTGACAAACGAAATCCGTCGAACACCGACATCGGTGCAACATTGTATTTATTGTTAATTAACATTGAAGATTTATAGATTGCCAAGCCTTGTCTGTCAACATTGCGTCAAGCTATATTTTATTGTCAGCATTGGCGAAGCCCAAAAAATTTTGTATGGGCATATGTGATGTCGGGATAGGAATTACTTTGTTTTTCTTTCAGTGGTTCTACCCAAAAAAGGTACATGATTCAATCATTCCGTAGGATTTTAGGATTTCTTGGACACGCAGATCGGCTATGTACATGGGTGGTCCCAAAACTTTTGTCGGGCTAGAGGGTCTTTCTCACTTTCTCGAAATAATTACCGTCGTAATCAATACGCGTCTTTATACGGTAAAACCATTCGTCAAACCAATGTTTTCATATTCCTTCCGGGCCTAGATTACATCCTTCAATAGCGTCGACTATTCCCTCATCTGATGAAAAACCTTGACCTTTCATGCAGAGTTTTACAAAAAGGAATAGACCGAAGTCAAACATGAACACCCCGCATGATACTAGATCTGAATCATTCCCCTAGAAAAATGGTTTACTTGAATATGAACCTACTAAACATTTCATTGCATCAAATAAAATTTTACTTGATTTTGATGAAGTTCATTTGAAATGAATAAAAATTTATTTGGGTGGAATGAATTGTTCATTTGATCCAACGAAAACTCTACCCTTAGGGAAGTTTTCCTCGTCCATGCCAAATTTCCTTGGAAAAAAACATGAAAATTTGGCAAGTTTATGGGAATGAATAGGGAAAACTTTTCTACAGGTAGTAGGTTCATATTTAAATAGAAATTCAGTTGATTCCAAGTTTAGTCAATCCAAATATAAAATTCTCTCGGTGTAAGGAGGTTGATTCAATCATCTTACGTTTAAATTCTCGACACGCGGGGCGACGTACAGGTACGCTGTCGTTTAGAAACCAGGAGGATAAGGGCATGTGACAAACCAAGTTTTCGAATAACTGAGGCGAACAAACTTCGGTGTACCATGTAGATGACACTGTTCTCGATTTTTCTAATAACCCTGCTGTAAATGTCTATCGAAGAGTACGACAATCATTCGCTTGCCAATAAATTTTGATTGTTCAACTTGCAATTACTGGTCTTGGTCTCCGAAGATTCAAACTTTGTTCTGAGACTTTGTAGGTACATTATAGTAGTATAACCAAATTTTATCACCTGTCACAATGCACTTCCTTAGGACTGCCTGCCTTGAAAATTCTTAGCATTTCGCTTACACCATATCACAAGGTCCTGCCGTTGAACATCACTGAGAGTGTGGAGTACCCGTAAAATACAGAGCTTTCTTATTCGTAACTGTTTCGAAACGATGAGATGTACTGTTGTTTTAGGAATATGGAGAGTCTCTTTTAATTGTCTCTTTTAATTGTCTCTTTTAATTCTTCTATTCAAACCGATCACTTCTTCTGGGGTAGCAACATCCGCAGGGCGCCCCGTATAAGCATTGTCATCTAAATCGAAAACGCCGCATGGAAATTGTAAATACCAATGCTCGATGGTTCTCATGGAAGCACAATTCTCGCGGAATATTCTAGCCATCCCTTAGGGAAGTTTTCCTCGTCCATGCAAAACTTCCTCATTTTTTTCCCCACTTTTTTCCTTGAAACATGGAGAATGATACATAAATTTTGCAAGTTTATGAGAATGGACCGGGAAACATATGTTTTTGGTCTACACCACGTGAGAAATTGTAATAAATAATCGCACGGAAGTCACGTCTCGCTAGAGGCGACATAACTTGAACTTTTTGTTCAATTTCTTGCAACATATTGGAATGTCCGTAACAGGATTGAAGCATATACATTCTAACAGAGACAGATTATTGAATGACGTAATAGAAATTTCTCGTCTCTTTTGGAAAAGTCGTACGACAAAAATTCTGAAACAAGCAACATACTTCATACGCGTCCGCCATATTCACTGATACACTTTCAGAATTACCCAAGCAACACGTACGGTTACTGCGATATGACTCAGTTATGATAACATTACAGTGACTCATCATGTCACTATGATGTGGCGAGCGTGTTACTGGGACTACAATCAGGAAAATTCGCATCCGTTAAATTAACAATACTCTGACAACTTTATCATTTTAGTTGGAATAACCGGAAAATTAGTTATTTTAATTGGAAAAAAAGAATGGTTGAATTAACTTCTAAAAGCGGTTGTCGTGTTTTCCAATCAAGCATGATCAGTTGAAATGACTGCAAATTTTTTTGAGTGTAGTTGACAGAATTATTGGGATTACAAATTAGTTCGGTCCGGTTTGAAAAGATGACTCCTGCTCTCATGAATGTTTCATAGTCACAACCGATTTCAATTGTTTCAGGGAGGAGTGAATAATATTCAGTTGATATCACTCCAAGTTCCTTCTAGAATCCCGGTTTTACTCGGTGAAGTATGTCAAATTTCGTTTTAACTAAGTAGCATTTGCGGGAGGTGCTAGTTTTCTGTTTTAATTGGAAAAAAGTACAGCTGAAGCCCATCGAATGCTTGTGGAAGTTTATGGTGACAATACCCCAACTGATGAATCATGTAGGGAATGGTTTCGACGTTTCAAGGATGGCGATTCCAGTGTCGAAGACAAGCCTCGCTCAGGACAACCATCAAAATTCGAAAACGAGGAGTTGGAGGCTTTACTCGACGAAGATCCGAGTCAAACGCGACAGGAGCTTGTGGAATCATTGGGAGTTATGCAACAAGCAGTTTCCGTACGATTACAATCCATGGGCATGATTCAAAAACAAGGCAATTGGGTGCCTTATGACTTAAAGCCTAGAAACTTTGGACGGTGATTTTTCACTTGCGAGCAGCTGATTCCAAGACAACGAAGAAAGGGGTTCTCACATCGGATTGTGACAGGAGATGAGAAATGGATATTGTATGATAGCCCCAAGAAAAAAAAATACTATATGCTATGCCCGGTAAATTGTTACCATCGACTTCAACATCGACACCAAAGAGAAATATTCATGGTTCAAAGATCATGCTGTGTATCTGGTGGGACTAAAAGGGTGTTATATACTATGAGTTGCTAAAACCTGGTGATTCTGTTACGGGTGATCGGTACAGGCTACAATTGATTCGTTTGAGGCGTGCGTTACGATAAAACCGTCTGGAATACAAGGAAAGACATGACAAGTTATTCTTCTACACGATAACGCTCGGCCTCATGTCGCAAAAGTGGTGAAAAATTATTTAGGAACGTTGAAGTGGGATATTCTACCGCACCCGCCGTACTCGCCGGACATTGATCCCCCTGATTACTGGTTATTCTGACAGATGCAGCCCGATTTGGCAGGCCACCAGTTCACTTCGTTCGGAGACTTCGAAAATTGGCTCCTAACTTGGATCGCTTCGAAAGACGAGACGTTTTTCCGTAACGGGATTCGAAAATTACCCGAAAGATGGGAAAAAGTGATAGCCAGTGATGGACAATACCACTGTGGGCAAAAAAGGAGGTGAATTTGTTTGTAAAATGAAAAATCTTCATTTATTCTTCTACATCAATTTCATCCCCTTCAAAGTAATCCCCTTTCGATAAAATACACTTATGCCAACGTTTTTTCCAATCATCGAAACATGCTAAATAGTCCCTTTCCGGTATAGCCATCAGCGCCTTCTTCGATTCAGCTTTTATCTCCTTAATCGACTCGAAACGCTTTCCCCGGAGTGGTCTCTTGAGTTTTGGGAATAGCCAGAAGTCACACGCAGCCAAATCAGGCGAATACGGTGGTTGCGAAACGATATGCGTCGAATTTTTGGCGAAATGGTCACGAAGAACGAGTGCAGTATGAGACGGTGCATTATCGTGATGCCCAAATGGTTTATCAAAATGGTTTTCACAGATCCTTCTGATATTCCGATCATATCAGTAAGGTCTCTAACAGTCAACCGACGATTTGTGAGCACTAATTCCTTCACTTCATCGACGGGTTGGTCATCTGTTGACGTTGATGGTCGTCCGGAGCGCTCCAAGTCATCAACACGTTCTCGACCCTCTTTGAAGTCTTTGTACCAATTATAAACATTTTTCTGCGACATGGTAGAATCACCAAAAGCCTTCCACAACATCCTCAAAGTTTCCGCAGCCGAAATTTCATTCCGCAGCCGAAATTTCATTCCGCAGCCGAAATTTCATTCCGCAAACACAATTTGATTGCACTTCTCTGCTCAATCAAATCAGACATTGTAAAAATCGAAAAATGCACTCTTGGTCGTTTGGTAAACACAAGCGTAAATGTATTACTGATAATGACATTGACATGAAATTTGGCACAGATGTCATTAACAGTCCTGCCAACTTAAGAAAAAAAGAACTAGCCTGAAATGTCAAGCCCGCGAAGTTTAAATTAAAAATTCACCTTACTTTTTGCCCACAGTAGTACTTTGATGAATTTGATAATTCATGTTCTCCTGAAATAAACGCATCTTTAACTGTAAAAGAACGGACCGAATTAATTTGTACTCCCAATGTCTCAAGTATAGCTCAAGCCCACATCGATAATTGTGCACATAGAGGCATGAGTGATGAGTCTCGGTAAACATATTTGGTGAATGGATCCAAACATACGCTTCAAACAGTGAGCAATTGCATTACACAACTTTTGATGTACTTGCGATATGGGGACTTAAATTCCTCGAATTATTCTATTATTCCATGTTCCCGATGTTTGAAAAGACTTGCAACGTCAACCTGTCGAAAATATAAATTGACAGATTGTGAATGAAGATATGGGCAGCGACCTCCGACGGTCGCAACGCAAATCTAGTGGGCATGCGAAATACGCGAATCCCTACTTGGGGTGCGAATACCCGGAATAAGAAAGGACGGAAGATAGGGGTAGCGATCACGCGTGGGTCCGCTCTAAAATCTGAATTCTAATCACAAACGGTAGGCATCAAGCATCAATGCAGTTAGCACGGCAAGCAAAATTATTTCTGGCAGGATATATCAAGAGGTGCGAGCATGGGTTTCGACACTTGTCATCTCAGAGCGCATATCCAGTACTCATCAACTGGCAAGCATTCCTTTCGAAAGGAGATTGTAATTGTTCGCTCAGGGTCACGACCATTTACGCATAGACCAGGTCTCCGTATTGTTGATACTTACGGACATCTCGGTGGGTTAAATAGGGAAAGTGGGAAGAATAGTCTATTATATTTTCTTCAAGGGTAGAGTTTGGTTAGGGAATGGATGGAATCTTAGTGGAAATATCCAGCCAAAATGGGGTAATATTGAGAACTTGTCCCGAATTACTCTTGAAGCCAACTTCTCACGGCTATTTCCGATGGAACCCTTTTTCCCAACTAGATAAATTCACTTATCCCGAAAGAGTCGACCCATTTCCGAATTAGAAATCCAATTGTATTACCGATTTCTATTGAGACTGGTGGTTTCCTTCAGAGTCAATCAGAAGAGACCGTTCAACTAAATCCAGAAGAATCACGGTCCATTGTCAATATCTCACCAATCACGTTCCTAAACAAACGTAGTTCGTGAATGATGAAACGCGAATGGTTTCTTACCGTCTGAACCACTAAAATATACCGTATTTCTGTTAGATCCGGTACTCTCTATTCTTATATAACGTTAACCTTTAAATTGTAATGTCTAAAAAAATGACACTATTGGTAAACATCGGTCTCACAGCCCGCTAATATTATTCACTCAGATTTTGAGCAACTTGAGGTTACAAAAGTATGTTTTTGACTGTTTTCGAAGTTATGAAAGATACTACAATAGAAAAATCAGCACACGTTTCAATATATTAGGAATATAAAATATATCCTGCTGAAAACTGCTGCCAGATCTGCTCAAAAAATAGTCATCAGGTATTGAGCGGTTTTTGGGTCTGTAAATCTGCTCAGGAACTGACAAACTTCCAACTTGATTCTCTCCGGAATTGCTGAATCTCAATATTCTGTCAAAACCTATATAGTGAGAGAAATTTGTTAATTTTTGACCAAATATCCCAGTTATAGATTATGAACAGAACCATCCTAAAATTTGCTGTCGTTTTTTGACTGGATGTTCGGATTTGGTGATTCCAGGCGAAATCGGGTAGGAAGTTTGCAAGTTTGTGGACCGATTTACAGAGATAAAAACCTCTCAAGACCTGAAAACTATTTTGTGAGTGGATCTGACAGCAGTTTCAAGCAGAGTGAGTCATTCATCTTAAAAACTCGGTTTTTTTCAGTTTTCAGTGTGTCATACATTATCATTAGTAGTGATCAAAGTAATGATATCAAAATAGGACAGTGAATCGAAATGTAATCTCATTCCAATGAGCCGATGAAATATCAACCCGCACAACCTTGCAAAAAAACTTACACAAACGGTGAACACCGGTCTGCTAGACCACTACACTTTGAAAATCCAATCCGTATGGAAACTACTTGATGAATGGCGGAACGCGTGATACAGCATTTGGTTTGGTCATGTGAAATAAGAAGGTACTCATGATTTTGAGCATCTCTTGCGACGATTCATAAATTTATGAACAAATGAAATTCTATCAGCAGTCTGTGGGACCGAAATTACAGTCCAAAGGTTAAATACATAGTTCGCGTGTGCACACGTTTTACGATAGAATATCCGGACTAAGAAATAAAGTTAGATCCAAGAGATCTCTTTTGTAAATAGCTTCTTTGAAAGCTTGAGTGATTGTTTTTGGATTTTGTAATTAGTTTCAAGTATTTCTTTTTAATAATTTTTGACCTGTACGATTCTGGGATTGCTTTTGTAATAAAATTTATTCAAACCCTCGTGAAAATGAAGCGTATACACAAAGCGAGAAGGGAACGTATACGAAGCGAAAAACGTTTCAACTCCCTCTTTCTGGAGCGTATGATGCCCCCTTGGTGGAAAGTCATCAAATCATACGTTCTGTGTACGTTTCATAAGCCTCCGATCCCGTTTCGCATACGCTTCATGTAACGTAATAGTAGGTTATATGAAGCGTGTGCGAATCATATCTATTCTGACTTGAAATAACATCTTCCAGCGAATGACATCAACAACGATCCGTGGCTCAGTGGATAAGACCCTATCATAGTGAAAGTCACCGGTTTGATTCTCACCATGGGGTTCGATTTCTTTGTCTGGATTCCTTGAATTTTTCCCCGCTTTCTTTGTTTTAATTCCCACTCCACATACTCTTTGTACCCTTTCTATTCAAGCTTTGTATACTTTCTATTACCGTTCCTGTTACCCGTTAGAATACGCTTCGTTTACTCTTTCTTCTCGCTCCCATTTTCACCAGGGAACTTACAACCGTCTTCTGTCCTGATTAAATAATCTGTGGCACAGCTTCCCCTACGTTATTAAAAAGAACCTTGGAATCCGACGAGTCAGAGGCATTATTGGAGACTGATTATTCCATTAATTGGGGATAATTGGAATTATCAACGCGCAGGACTTAACGAAACGTCACAGGCTTCCAATGAGTCCCTACGTCACCAACCGAACTTCTGTACGTTTGCCAAAAAAAATCTCTGCATTTGCTCTGATTATTCAAAAAATGCATTCATTAACCCGGCGCCATTGTTGCCGGGTATTTAATACCCGACAGTTCTAGTCGGTTACCCTAAGTAACTTGAACACAAAACAAACGCGTAATCCGCGGCTCACTGTAGCTGGAGTTGTTGACTCCTCTAAGCGTATGAGTCACAGTACTCAGTGTTGCTGTGGCTACGGTGGAGTTCACATGTCTATAAAGAGCACTTGGGTAAGTTATACCCGTCCACAATGGCGGCGTTACATTTCTTACATATGTTGTGTTTTCATGTTTCATTGTAGTTTTATGTTTCATCTTGTGGTTTCATGTTTTTATGTGGTTACCTTTGCGAAAGATATATCTCAAATCTTTTTCCTACAGTTTTATCAAGGATGTCTCATAAAAGCGAACGGAGAAGCGAACCAATTCTGGCTTTATTCGAACAGGCTTCACCCAATGAGGATGAACAGTTGACCTTAGATGAAGAAGAAGAAATAGACCATATTTCACAGCGGAGTGAAGACAGTGACACAGAACAAGAGTTAAGCGATAATGAGGAGCGAGAAGAAAATTCACCCACCAGTAACCAGTTTTTTCACACCGGGAAGTACGGTAAGACTAAATGGTCTCCACAACCATCTCGCACCAACGTACGTACAAGGGCAGAGAATATCATTTCCCAACAACCTGGCGTCAATTGTGTTGCACGAAATGCTAAGACAGAAATACAGTCTTGGGGACATTTCATCACCGATAATATGTTAGAACAAATACTTTGCCATACTAACGCTAGAATAAAACAGAGGCGATTAGCTAGCGATAAACAATCCCAAGATTCATCATTGGAAGAGGCAACAATGGATGAACTATTGGCTGTTTTTGGTTTATTGTACTTAGCAGGGCTAAATCGTTCTAATCGCACAAGTTTGAGTGACTTGTGGAGAACCGATGGCACTGCTGTGGAGATTTTTAGAACTACTATGTCCTTGCAGCGCTTTTATTTCTTGCAAAGTTGTTCACGTTTCGATGATGCAGCAACACGCCAAGAAAGAAAAAGAGTGGATAATCTTGCTCCGATAAGATCTATTTTTGAAGAATTTGTCTCGAATTGTAAAAAAACGTATACTCCCAGTGAATACCTCACAATTGACGAGAAGTTGGGAGCATTCCGCGGTAGATGTTCCTTTCGCCAATACATTTCGAATAACCTGCCAAATATGGCATCAAAGTTTATGCTTTGGTGGACGCAAAAAGTTTTTACACAGTTAACCTGGAAATTTATGCAGGTAAACAGCCTGATGGGCCATTTCCACAGAGCAATTAAGCTTTTGATGTAGTGGATAGGTTAGTACAGCCTATTCCTGAAAGTAATAGAAATGTTGCTTTTGATAATTGGTTTACAAGTATTCCCTTGATGACACATCGACAACAAAATCATCAGCTGACATCTACAGGTACACTACGTAAGAACAAAAGAGAAATCCCACTAAACTTTACAACCATTCGGAGAAAAGAATTATATACCAGGTACGTAAGTATGAAACCGGAGTTTTTGTACAGAAAAAACACGTTTATTGTAATGATATGATACCAAGTAACTTATTCAAAGTATTGTCCGTCGCTATCTATACATTTTTTCCATCTTTCTGGCAATTTGTGGATTCCGCGCCAAAAGAACTGTTGCTCTTTTGAGGCAAACCAGTCATTGAGCCATTTTCGTACATCTTCGTCAGAAGTAAAGCGCTACTCAGCAAGTGCGTGTCCCATCGATGCAAACAAGTAGTAATCGGATGGGGCAAGGTCCGGTGAGTAAGGCGCGTGCTGAAGAATCTCTCAACGGAACGACTCTATCGTTTCCTGGACCTGTTTTTCTTTGTGTGCTGGTACATTGTCATGCAGCAAAATCACCTTGTGTTGTGTTTGATGGTATTCTGGTCGTTTTTCACGCAAAACTCGATCCAAATCGATCATTTGTTGTCGGTAGCGTTGAGTATTGACAGTTTCCCCAGGTTTCTGATCCCACCAAACACACAACATTGTCTTTCGTCCGTAGCGGTTTGGTCTTGCCGTCGATGTTGATGGTTCACCCGGAGTAACCCATGACTTTTTGCGCTAAGGGTTCTCGAAATATATCCACTTTTCATCGCCAGTCACAATTCGATGGAGACATGACTTTCTTCGGAACCTGGCGAGCGGCATTTCGCATGATGTTTTGCTGTTTTCCTGCTGTCTTTCGTTGAGTTCATGTGGAACCCATTCCCCCACCTTTTGTATCTTTCCCATGGCTTTCAACCGAAGGGAGATGGCTTCTCGAGTCACCTTTAACTGATCCGCCAGTTGTTGTTGTGTTTGAGCGTCGTCTTCGTCCAACGAGGCTTGCAGGTCAGCGCCTTCAAACTTTTTCGGTGGTCTTCCACGTTCTTCGTTCCTGACGTCAAAATCACCACTTTTGAACCAATCGAAACACTGTGTTTTACCGAGAGCATGCTCACCAAACGCCTCCACAAGCATTCGATGCGATTCGGCTGCGGTTTTGTTCAGATGAAAACAGAAAAGTAGTGCTGTCCGCAAATCGTAATTTGTTGGCACAAAACTCGACATGTTTATCTCTAATAAACTAATGCTACTAAATGAAACTCGTGTTATTGTGAGTTGGAAATCTTTGTCGGATATCAATACAATAACAAGACACCACTGACATGATGTGTCGGTGACTGCATCGACATCTAGCGCCACCTATGAGCAAATTCCGGTTTCATACATACACACCTGGTAGTACTCAGTTTGCATTCAAAAAAAAATATAACTCTTGTATCCTACATACCCAAAAAATCTAAAGTGATACTGGCGCTGTCTTCCCTTCATCATGACAAAAGTATTGACTCAGCTACTGGTGATATGCGGAAACCAGAGATCATAACATTCTACAATTCTACAAAAGCTGGCGTCGACGTCGTGGATGAACTCAGTGTAACCTATGATGTTTCACGGAATTCTAAACGGTGGCCGATGACTGTGTTTTATGCCGTCATGAATGTAGCTGCGATAAATGCTATAATTGTATATCGTAAAAATAACAAATCACAAACAAACAGACGTGATTTTCCAAGAAAACTTGGTCTAACAATGCTTGAAGATCACCTTCGTATGAGGAAGAACATAGAGAATTTACCAAGAGATTTACGTAAACGTATCCACGAGCAGACCGGAGAAACTATGAGCTACCCTAAAAAAACAAAAATTTCTGAAAGATACACGAGATGTAAAGACTGTCCTTCTGCCAAAGATAGGAAAACAAGGTATTATTGTAACAATTGCAATAAACCTATTTGCATACAACATGTTATTCCTGTATGCCAAAATTGCATAGATCTCAATAGCGATTGATTTATTACGTAACAATAATTTTGCTATGGTTTTTCATGATTATATATTTTGTGTTGATTTGCTACAGCAAACATTGATTTACTGTATTCAAGATGTGATTTGTTTTTGTTTTTTTGAAGAATATTACAAAGTTCTGTTTTTTAAAAGTGGATTCGTGAAACAAAATTACTATCGTTGTATTTTTCATGATTACAGCTTTTTTTAATAATAAAAAGTTATTCAATTCTTACAAATATTGTTCACATTAACCAATTTCTCAATATTTAATAATAATATGTACATAAAATTTATTCTCTGCGTGAAAATGTGCATGGGTATTATATACCCAGTCACAACGGCCGTGTTCTGTTTGCCCGCCACAACGGCGCCGGGTTGAGGAATACCCAATAAACATGAACATCTTCAAGATATCTTGAAGATATCTTCTGAAAGACATCTACAAGACATATCAAAAAGACATCTTGAAGATGTCTTTCAAAAGATATGTTTAAGATGTTTTGCCAAATGTATCTCTAAGATCAGCAGTTTTGAGGTTATGAGTGCATATGGATAACACTTCAAATCTCTTTTTTCCAATCAAATTGCAAAGAAGGTGAATTCGTTCATAAATTAAAAGCTTTGATAATCCATGTAAATACTAACAAACTCTGTGAAAAGTACAATGTTGTGATCTTGCAGTGCTGGCGCTAAAAGTAAAAGAATCTCCAAGTTACAATATTTTGCGAATTATCGAACTTCTCACGCTGAATTTTATGTACGGCCTTCGTGTACGGTGATTTCATCCAATTCTCATCCACATTTACTGATAAGTTGTTTTTCAATAACAGTGGGAAAAAAATAATTTAAAGGTATCTACGATACTCAGCAGACACTAACGACCACTAGATCATGTACTTCAATATATTTCACCAAATTCATTAAACTGGCCAAGTTTTCAGCACAATCGACATATCTTATATATTTTTATATGTAATAAACACTTTGTTTAAAAGATCACTTTTACCCTGAAAATATGCACCGCTGACATTATATCTTGCTATGTCATATTGACAATTATGAGCACCGCCATCAAATTGAGCGTACGGCTCAGGTCCCTGAAGCGTGGGTACGTCGTGAAATGTCCGGGTTCGAATCTCACGACCCCAAGAATCCGAAATGAAGTGAAATTTTCAGGACTGTGTAACGTAACTACAGGACCCCTCCTACGAATCACGTTACATTCGCTACAATACAAATAAATAGTAATTATTTAAATGTGATCAGGATTGACAATGATTTTTTATATGAATATGCGAGGAATAAATATATTTTGGAATTGCATCAATAAATACAAAATTACTGAGGTACCGATTTACAAAAGGACATTTACGTTAAAAGATAGTGGCTCACAAGCCGAGCACGGTAGCCAAATTATATCGGTCCTCTCGAAAGAAATCGATTATGTGACAGACAATTAAGATTATAACTTCAAATTATTCGCGATTTCATTTACAATTGATCTTTCATAAAAGTGTTTCGAATAATAGCGAGGTGAGAGAAATGATGAACGAGGCAAACGTGATCATGTCAAACAATGACAATACTCATCTAGTTTTTCTATTGGCGTTGGTCTGGAGTCAAAGACGACGATCCCCTCAATTAGGTGTCCGTCTAATTCGTTTGTATATACATTTTTTATAATTCGGCCTCATTCGTGCGGGTGAAATATATATGTACTTATAGGCTCGTCGACGTGAGAGATTGTTATATAAATTTTTATTGATCAAGCGGCCTCATCCGTGCGGACTTCGGATAACGTTTATGAATTTCAAAAAATTGTGATCTAATCAGACCACCCGTCGGTTCCGCTCTGATTTAAGAGGTGTCGTCTTGAGTCATCGTCGTCAAAGGACCCCACTCTTTCTCGATACGTATGTGTATATTCGTATACGCATATGTTCTTATGTTGTATATGTATATATATATATATATATGCATATGCATATATGTTACAACTGAGAGGGGGGATCAAAAGAAAAAAAAGGAGGAAGAAGAAAAAAAAGAGGGGAGAATTTTTTTGTATGCACGATTCAACATTTTTCTAAGATATTTATGAATTCTTGAAGACATTTTTAAGACTTGATCGAATACATCTAAAACATATCTTCCGCAAGACCTTTCTCAGATATCTTGAATTTGTCGAAATCAATCGCGTAAGACATCTTTCAGATTTCTAAAAGACATCTTCGAGACCTTTTTGCAGTACATCTTTCAAAGTTGCGAGATATCTTTTAGATATCTGAAAGATGTCTTTTTGTTTGATTGGGTAGCTGATAAACGAAATATTATTATTCCAAATGAAATATGTTCAAATATACGCTGTCCGATTCCAGTTTATAAAATTTTGGTTCCTGTAAAATTGATGATACTTCTGTTTCATATGTGAATTATTTCTATCGGGATTCAATAAATACTTCAAATGAAACCGCTATTGACACCTCTAATTAATTGCAAAATTCGTAGAATTGGAATGAGAAAATTATCATACGAATAACGCACGTGTGCATCAAGAGCATTCATATCGAATGAGTCCGTGGGTTTATAATCGAACAGCATTTGACCTAATTTATCATGAGAGTAGCGGTTCCAGGATGTGCATTTGGCATTGTTGATCCCCACAGTACTTTGTCATTATCTGATCGAAAGTTTTTTATGGTGAATATTTTTTCTGTTACATTTCTCAACTCCAACCCCGCTGATTATTGTTTATTCATCATTTCGCGAATGAAGTAAACAAAAGCCCATATTAATTCTGTTTCTCCTATTTAAACTCAAAAATAAGTGTAATAAAGGGGGATTAAATTGACGTTTCAAAAATAACGTTGGTTGATTTTGATGGGAAACTCATCTGGAATCACCCATGGAAATCGAATTAGACGTGAAGAAAGGGCAGAAAAAAGGTGAGGACGAATAGGTTGCTGACTCGACTACACCTTCAAGTGATACCTTTTCTAAGTATCTCTGAAATTTCATTCGAAGCAATCCATCTAACTGAGACGAGAATGAGTTTAATTACCGTTGAATGTGATGGAATTTAGCATTTGTTTCTCGTTCCCCTTAGCTTCATGGTTTCTCCTGAAAACTTCCGATATACATGTATCGCAGAAGATGTCAGATTGGATTTATCAATTTTGGAAACGGTTATGTGAGTTCATTGGGAAAGCATATTGGATTAAATAACGAATCATATTTTCGGATAAACGTACACAATAAATACTTTCACTCACGTTGTATTAGAACTAAGTCGAAGGTAACTGTGGGAAATCGATGGAACACGTAGATCAACGATTAAGAAAATGCTGAAAAATGTTTTGCTCTAATTAGTCTTTCAAGACTTGGAATTCTTTCTTTTCCATGATATTCTTATTTCATGAAATATAGGAGTTGAAACAAGTCACTCAAATGGAATCTGAAAGATGTCTCATTACACGGAAGATTCAAACAAGTTTTAGATATTATGTTGATTGGGTTGTATTGATCCAAATTTGGCCCAGGGTTAGGAATGATAGGATCGAGAGAAGTTTGCACCAATGTGTTGCCACTTTTTCATACAGTATTGGCCCAATTGTTCCTAGCCAAGGTTTGGTTTACGCTTTCGCCAAGTACAGATACCATCTCTGGAAGATCATGAATAAAATACACTACGAACAATGATTACCCATTTTCGATAAGTTTAAGATGTCTTGCGCAACCCATTTGGATGTCTTTTAGATATCTTTTAGACCAAAGAAGAGCTTTAGACATCTAAAAGACGTCTAAATGTGTTGCACAAGACATCTTAAACTTATCTAAGAGACATCGCAAGACATGAATAATTGTTATGTGGGTATTAGAGATGACGGCACAATTATGGTCCAATATTGGACTAATTGTGCTGAAGCAAAATTTGTCATCAGTATAAGATATATAGCTCAATTTTCACCTTCTTTTCTACAAAAAAAAATACATAAACATCAGATCAATCCTCGGAATATTGTTCAATGTTTCTGACTAACTTGCGCCATCGATCGGCGAACATACGAACACCACACTGAGAGAAATAATTACTATCACCAACAACGTATTTCCATGTTCGGAGAAATCCGTTGCTTGAGAAATATGTATCCTTGATATAAGGAAATTGTTCTGAAGCTGAGAATATAATTCTTGGATTGGCAAAATATTTTCTTGATTCAAGAAAATTTTTCTTGGGTCTACAACATGTCAACTGTTTATCAAGAATGTGTATTCTTGAGAAAATTCAAGAATACATTTTCTTGGTATTAGTCATTATTTCTCTCAGTGCATCGCGAAGAAAACTTGCAAGGCTTTGAGACGATAAATTCATCGACAAATTTTCTCACATCTGAAGTTTTGGAAGCGGCTGTCCTTCAACCTTCAGGAAAGTTTTCCTCGTTCATGCAAAATTTCTTTGTCCTTTCTCCTATTTTTTCCTCGAAACATGGAAAAGAACATGGAAATTTGGCAAGTTTATGGAAATGAATAGGGAAAACTTTTCTACGGGAAGGTCTGCTGTATCGACCGGAAGAGATTATAACCCAACGGAGCTACGTCCGGTGAATATGCCGCGTGGGAGTAGCCCAAGTAACACCAATGTGCGTAAAATATTCTCCGAACGTCCTGCAAACATTCTCAGAACGTTTGACGAAGATTGTGTGTTACTAGGGAGAACTTCTCAGCTCAAATTCAAAATGGTTTGCTGAGTCACGCGAGCAACATGAGGTTGAGCATTATCATGAAGCAACATAACTTTTCGGCTTCCTTGCCGAATGAATAGCCTCTTCTCATCAAGAATGCCGTTGAATTTGTTCAATTGTCAGCTATAGCGTTCTGCAGTAACTGTTTGACCTGTTTTCAAAAGTTCGTAATAGAGTACACCCTTCATATCACACCAGATGCAAAGAAGAACCTTTGTCAAGTGGACTTTTTGTTGGGAAGTAGATCTCAATGATTTTCCAGGATCCACACATGCGTTCCACTTTATGCGTTTGGGATTAGCAAAAAGAATGTATTTTTCATCCCCCGTCGCAATTCCTAAAAAGCAAATTCTTCTTTTGGTGTTTGGCGAGCAGCGAGAGGGACATGTTCATTCGTTCACTAGGATTCTGGTCGGTCAATTCACGTGGCACCAATTTTCCTAACTTTTGTATTTTTCCCATCACGTATGATCGTTTGAAGATGACTGTTCGAGTGAATCTTAGAACCACAAACAGGAGCATGGATCTTCCAATTTCAAACTCTGGTTCAAAGAGTCCATTCAATCACATTGATAAATGAAGTTTAATACAAACTTCGCAACGGTAAATAACCATTCACAATTGTTGAAACCCGTTGGGATCCGTTGAAGTAACAGATTCAATGAGAATTCAATGGGTTGGAATGGTCATTTACCATTGCAAAGTACCCGAGTAGAAATTGATATTGGGTGTTCGATCAGGACCGGATCTGGAAAGCCTCATTTCCAATCGGGTCCTAATATGGAAAGTACTAAGGGATCAGAGGCTGAATGTAACGCACCGTTGCATCAGGGCCCGATGTGGCAAACCATATCTGGCCCATACATGGCTTACCGGATGTGGACCATACATGGCATGCCATAAGAGTGCCAAGTGTTGTAATTTCAAAATGTTGAAAAACAATATTTTTTGTAATTTGAAATTTGGACCTCGCACCGCAATAGATAAACCACTGAAGAATTATATTTTCATGAATTCAGTTCGGAGTAATCTGAGCGAGAGAATATTTACTCCACCGGTACACTAGTATCCTTGAAGACTCTAAGGTTTTCCAGATCTAATCTCAATTGCCCGAGCAGAAATTTATATCGGGGTCACATAAGGACCTGATGTGGAATGCCTGACTTCCTATCAGGCCCTGATGTGGCATCCACATATGGTCCCGATGAGGGATGTAACGCGCCGTGTAATGTGAGCCTGAGGTGAATATCCATATTTGGACCAGAGATGGAATGACCATATTTGCCTCTGACGTACGTTCACGACAATTCTGTGCTATAAATTTCTAGAATTCGTGGAGAATGAAGGTCTTACATAGATTTCGAAGATAATGCCCAACTGACTTCACAAAAATACAGACTTTTTATTGGGATATCGAATATTTCATTATCAAACAAAATCTAGTATTTATGTGGAAGGTGGCGAGCACATAACCTCAAAATAATGGTATATCATCAACAGCCTTTGTGCATTGTTGAAGTTAGCAATAAAGTCAAGTATAAATATATCAATTCGAGATAATCTATGTTTATTGGATTGCGATCAATATTAGATTCAAGAATTCAATCAGACTCCGTAGATATAGAACTTGTATCAATGTCTCTTTTATGATCTTGCACATTTTCAGAGTTTTGTTTACGAATTTTTCGAAATCTTTGTACACGTAAGCGAGAGTACATGCATTTCCTCTCCTTTTTTGCACCATCCATAATTTACACATGAATAATTCAACACATGATTCACTTAATAGTTCAGACATATGAACAATTATCAAAAATGTTTCTTGATAACACGCGAAAACCCTAAACAGGTGCCACAATACTTGTAGAATATTCATTTCAATTAATTTATTGAGTGAACTGGTACTACAACCAAACCCATACGAACTTGTGAAGACAGGAGAGGTTATGGTTGCGTGCGCAGCTTACCATGCTTTCTCCGTTATGGCGAATTTGGCTAACTGCACTGGGACAAACTCAGGATATCTCTGTCCTTTGTTATCACCATTAATGAATCTCTTATTATGTATTCGCGAATTCGCTATAAGTTGCTATAAGTCACTAGGAAATGAAGAAAGGTAAACCACGTTCTGCACACATCAGGATCACATTTGGCATAGCAAGTCAGGATCAACTATATTATGCCCTTCTCAGGGCCATATCTGGCAAACCCAAATATGGCAAGCCTCATTTCAGCCTGATGTGGCCCACATAGGACCTCGGGATTGCCATAAGATTTTTCTGTTCGGGTAAGTATCAAATCTCATTGATCGATGGGATTCAATACACATTTTTTACCAGGAAATAAGACTTCTTACTCAATGAAAATAGGAGTGAAAAATTGAGTTTCGATGCCGAATACGTGTGCCAACCCTGGTACAAGCTTGGGTTTCATGGGTCTTGTAAATATTCACATAGCTCGAAATATATTCGTATTCAATAAAAAATAAATTTAATATGAAATGTCAGTGGATTATGAAAAATTGATGAGCAAGATAAGAGTTTGTTTCGTTTGTTTGTTTGAGGAAAGAATGAATTGGAAAATCTCTTTTCAAGCCAAAAATGAAGAACTTGAAAGAAGCTCATGAAACTACTTTTGTTCCATTCGAGGATAAATGAAAGTACTGGTAATGGTGGCAGACTATCAGCGTACTCTCAGTACTCTTCTAAAGCTCCGTGAGGCATTCGAAAAGGTCAGAACCAAGCAAATACTTTTTGCCAATGGCGTGAAGCATAGAAAGAGGCAGACTCATATACAGAAGTTTCGACAATAACAAATGATCCAATTCGAACCAAAAAAGCTTTTTTCTTTTTCTTCTTTTTCCAATTTTTTCTGCAGAATTATAAATTTGTTCAGAATGATCTATCATCGAATCGTGAAGCATATATTTTTCGTCATGAAAAACGACATCCCTCTGTATCGTAATGTTAGAATGATGAGTCGAACCTATCTCAATCGGGATATTCCATCACGTATATATCAAACGATTAACCGAATGGACCGTCAGATCTTTAGACATTTAGACATTCGTATACATTACCCTCATACTTAATTAGCGAAGTGCTATATATTCGTTGATTCCGATACGTATTCACGCTCACACACAGATACAAACATGACCCTTGCTTCCCTTCTTCGGGATCCGAAAAGACGATGAACCCACCGACAACACGTACGCGGTAGCCACAGTACCCTTATTTGGACGAGTGGGTCATCTTTACAACTCCTCAACTTCTATCCCTGGCGATTCCTTTCGCCAGGATGGATAATGATACTACGAATCCCCCGTTCGATTCTTCCTTCGTCGTCTAATGCCTCTGACCATTCATTCTCCACAGTTTTTCTTTCGTCCTTTTTCGACTGAACCTTTCCCTCTTTGTCAGTCACTTTGCCTTCACTTCTTTCGGAATGATCTGTCTCTGTATGCCAGTGAATGTACGAGCAGGGGAACCAATAGCAATTTGAACACATACATACACACCGTGAATACATTCAAAGTCATATGAGATTCAAAGTATCATATTGTATATTTAGAGAAAAGCAATTTCAATCGTGAAGGAAAATTGTGTGATCACGGTTATTTTATTCCGATGATTTCTTATTCTATGGAGGAATGTTATCATTCCATTATGGTTCAGTGAACTGGTTCTTGAATTTACATATTGTACTGGGTCATTCAAAATTCACGTAACGTATTTCACTGACTTATCATGGCGGACTTTTATTGGATTCTTAGATTCCAGATCTTGGATAACGTTTCTGATTGTATTTTTCTTGAAATATTGGGTTGGGGGCAGAGTAATTTCGGTTTTTTTTCATGTTTTTCAAAACGAATTCCCTGATACACATTCAAAACACTGATCAATAATGTGGGTGTGTGCCATTTTGATCGATTACCTTTTGCCACCTTTCTGGTGGTATCATAATTTCGTCACTGTAGAACTTCCGAAATTCCTGGGCGAAAAACTAAACCTGTTTTGAAGCTAGTTTTATCCCGTTGAAAGAGTTCTGCAGAGACTGGACCAGATATGAGTTGGATAGGGCAAGGTACTAGTTGCACGATTAATGCATCAAAACCTTCCAGTCAAGCTCTGTCAATTTTTGTCGAGTCACTAGAGATCTGTGTGGTCTAGTATTGTCGTAATGGAAGACCAGATCTTGCCTAATGATCGATTCTGTCCAGTTTTTTGAATCGCCTACTTCAGTCACATTGACTGTTGGCAGTAGAGAGTCGAATTGATGGTTTGGCCAGGTTCAAGCAGCTCATCTTCCTTGGCGTCAATAGAGGCTTCGACCACGATCTTTTTCGCAAGTTATCGTGGTAAGTGATCCACTCTCCGTGCATACCTTATTCACATACCTCCAATACATATAGAATTGGAACTCTGTTCGCTAACTTGGTTAAATATTCACTGCAACAACTTTCTGAATTGCTGAGAGAGCAACATAACTAATTGAGATATTAGATTTTTGCTGGACTAGCAGAAAATTTAGTATTTTCACAGCTCGTATGAAGGAACGATCACAGATCGACTGAATTTTGAGCCGAGTTTGGTTCACTTTCCTATCAATGGTAATTCTATTTTGTAAGAAGAAATTGGTGGTGCATGGAATGATCGGCTGAAATTTCAAACCATATGACGCCACTCTGATGACAATGATGAATGTTCATTTGAATCTATCGAAGTGTCAGAGATGACACAAAGCAGAGAAAAATTCTTGCTGAAAAAGCGATTCCGGAAAATCTGCTTTGCTAAATTAGCAAATCAGTTGCTGTACGGCAAAAATATTGCTATTCCAGCAAGATCTTTCTTGATTCAGTTAAATTTCCTAGCCGTCTGTATATCTACAATTCCGGATTGCTGAATGGCAAGCGCTTGTTAAAAGAGTAAGATTTTTGCTGTAAAAGCAAAATTTTTGCTAATTCAGCAACAAGTTTTGCCGTATCAGCAAGACAAGTTTTCGAGGTTTGGTGTTTCAGCAACTTTTTTTCTCTGAGTGTATTGTCGTGAGAATCAAAGAAGCCCGTAGATCAAACAAATCAGCATTCGTGATACCATATCATAAAATATCAAGGTCAAATCAAATCGGAGTTATCATGATATCCATATTCGCAAACGTTACACGTTCTGCATTCTCCATTTCCACTGTGCAAAATCACGTGGATCTTGTACACCGTCGTTGAGATCAAAGTTGAGATGCAATTCAAAAATCCTGAAAAATTCTTGGACATAACTTTTGAACGACTTGTACACCTAGAAGAAGATCATCAATACAAATGATTTTGAGAATAATAAGGGATGCTTGAGGAGCGGAGAAGGTGAGATGGGAATTTTTACAAGAAGATTTATCTATTCTCTCCTCTCGTCATGATATGATGAATATAATCGGATTTAGAATGATAGATGCTTCAAAAATCCCATAACATATTCGGAAAATTCCCTACAACATATTGTCGAATCAACAATGAATAACTGACTCAGATTGAATATCTTGTGATATTATAATGATTCAATCATATATGTTTATACGTTGTATTTGAATTTGAATAATTTTCATCCATTCCAATGTTTATTTCGAATAACCGTGTAATCAGTTTACACGAGATCACGAAAATAGTGATATGAAATTTTGGAATTCTTTGCGTACAAATGAGATGAAAAATTCGTCGACCGCATTGATTCGTTCAATGAAAAACAAAGCTCTTTTGTTTGAACATTCCCGAACAAAGGATAAAAATGGCCAGTGGGTAATTGCGGTCACAAAGAGGAAATTTATCGAAAGTGTGGAAGAGATATATTGATTCTGAGTTATCTTCCCCTGAGAATTTAGGAAACGACTCTTCACAATCCGATTAATCTTATCGTTTTCCATTTGGGAAGATCTCATGTTTTACACAAAATAAAATCTTCAACAATGTCGATCTAGAGTAACGAATGAAGATCCAACGCTCCACAATTTGATGAACTCGAATAATTTCGGATCACTATATCACGTATTCAATTGAAGGAATTTAAGACTTCGCTTCAGAGTTTTGACAGCAATAAACGCAAAATACAGAGTAAAGCCACAATCATCGAATAACCCCAGTAAATACAACTTGTAACAGTTGTATTAAGGGCCCATTTTGCATTTTACTGAGATAATTGATTCATCCCGCTCGGTTTCACTGAACGAATCAGTCCGAAGCTCATGCAGGACGATTATCATTCGAGTCCCTAAATGTGGATAATATCTGCGCCGATTGTTTCAACCTTGCACGGAGAAAAAGGAATTCGCTATGGCAGCGAAATCTACTTTTGCTGGGTTCCTTTTGCCAGAGCAGCAAATTTTTTGCTGTAACAGCAAACTATTTGCTGCTCCAGCAATCTTGTTGGCTGCGACAGCGAATTTTTAGCTGTGGCAGCAAAAAATGTTCGCTATCCCAGCAAAATTCGTTTGCCATTCTGTATATAATACTGAAAATTTGCTGGCGGAGCAAACATTTTTTGCTGTCGTAGCAAAAAATTTTGCTATTCTATCAAGAGACGTGGTAGCGTCTCGACGCCAAGTACATGAAAACCCTGAAAGAAAGAAAGAATGAAAAAGCATAAGTCGTGCGCTACCGTGTATCTTTACACGAAAACCAAGATTTTCTATAGTCAAAAAATCTTTAACCCACAATAACTCATCACACATTGAATTTCACGAAAAAATAATTACCCTTCTATTATATAATTCGAATACACACTTTCGATTAAGCACACTACGAAGTTGATCCGTTCACGCGATCCCGAGATACAAACGTTTCAAATTTTCATGCGATCAAAATATTACGATTCTGATCCATCATCGTCATCTTTCTTCTAAACACCTCAGATCTTCGCTAGAACCAATTCAGGCCGGTTTTCAATTTCCACTACCTTTTAGATAGGTTTCCAACAGGGGGGTGCAACTCGATAAAAACTATACGTAACGTTTTGTCACCATTCGATATTTCCCAAACTGTCCGCAAGAGACGCTGATTGTACTATCAGAAAAAGTCACGTGATACGATAATTTTTCGGCGCCTGATTTTGCATTTGAAATCGCTTGACAAATCATATCAATAATCGTGTTGATATATACATACAATTCTTGAATATGTCACATAACCAAATATGATAATGACGATACTGACACTCGTATCACGTACGTAGTGTACAAAAAAAACATCACGTGATTTTGACTTAGCTACAGACAGCGCCGTTCACGGACTTCAAGTGAAGTTTACTGTGGTGACAAAACGTTTCGCGAAACATTTGAAGGTGATTAGGTGAGTTGCACCCCCCTGGTTTCCAATGATACCCATGTCACTCTCTCTCTTTCTTTTTCCTAACAGCCAATAGCGTTCATTGTTCATTTCAGTATATATTATAATTCAAACATCCAATAGCGTTGAATTCAGTGTAGTGTGGTCTATACATTGTTAAAACATCAACAAATAACCTGTCAATGAGGCGATGTGTTGATAGGTTATTATAATATTAAAAGAATAATTGAAAAATGCTCGAATTGCAGGTTAGTACATTACAGGTATTACAGGTGATTATAACAACAATCAAACGCACACAAATAACCTGGAATTATATATACTTTTATATATGATTTGAAAAAATTCATGGATGAATTAATGAATAAATTATGAGGTTAAAACAGAAAAAGTTTGAGAAAGGTATAAATAAATCTATTTGCTACATTCAGAAAATTGGTATATACACAGGTAAGCTCTGTATGATGATTATTATTCATAAAATACAATATTCCTTCACAGACAACAGTTCAGCAGATATACCGTAATCTCTTATGAACAGTCTGCTACTGTTGGTTCTTACCACCAGAACCACAGGCTGATGATCAAATAAATCATACAAGGTCTAGTCGAAAATAATGATTCAAATTTATGCATTACTTTCTAGGTGAAATCTTATCGGATATACCATAACCCCCTTACAAACAATCTACTATCAGGTTCTCCTGCTAGAGTCGTTGGAAAATGATCAAATGGATCATATCGAGCATGCTCAAGGGAAAAGATTGAAGTTCATTTGCAATTCCTCCACATACCAGAAAGTCAGAGATATATCATAAGTTCTGACGGACAGTCAACTACTGGAGCCTCCTATCAAAACCAGATGACCAGCTACTTCGGAAGGCTCCACTGTCGATTTCTTTTATTAAGATCATAAGCAATCGATGAAAAAGATCATACCGAGCCTGCTCAAGGGTGATTATTGAAGTTCATTTGCTATTTCTTTACAGGCAAAAGGATAATGGATACACCATAATCTCTAATGGAATCCACTATTCTGCAATCAAAATCGTGAACAAATAATGAAACAGAATAGTGAATAGATAATGAATGTAAATTCAATTATAGCAAGTGTGGAAAACATTCGAAAATAAGGTTAGTCACCGAGCACTTCAGGTATACTAAAATATGACATCCTGAATCAAAATTATGAACTATGTCCAAAATGGTTTCCCTAGATTCTTTGAGTGAAATTACAGGTGGATCAAGAAAAAGTAGAAAGGATGCAGGTATACTATACATCTGTATGTTACTTACCACCACGATCAATATCATCAGGTAGCGTAGAAGGAAAATGAAGAAAAGACAGGAGTGCAGTGGATATACCACAGGTCCTTGCGTTAGGTACACTATTATCAGATTCTTTCAATAGAATCACAGATAGATGAAGAAAAAGCAAGAAGGATGCACATGTACCATATATCTTTATGTTACGTACCACAATGATCAATATCATTAGGTAACGTCATAGGACAATGAAGAAAAAGCAGAAGTGCAGTGGATATACAAGTCCTTGCGTTGAATAATACCATTATCAGATTCTTCCACCAGAATCATAGGTGGATGAAAAAAATGCAAAAAGGATGTAGATGTACCATACATCTGTACGTTAAATCCTCACATGATCATTAGGTAGCGTTGAAGGAAAATGCAGAAAAGATAGGAGCGCAGTGGATATACCACAAATCTTTGCATCGGGTGCATTCCACTGACCAATTGACGAATGATTAGAGAGACTGTTTAGGATCAACTCGACGAAAATTGAGCAGATACAATATTCTGATTATAGGAATGGTTGCAGAACAACTACAGGTCAATGGATTGATGTGACTGGATGTGACAATTCATTCTGAATGTTTTCTCCCAAAGTTCTATCTTTTCAGTTGTTCCATTCAAGCTGGATTATATCTGTGTTCTTACAAACCTTCATTTTCATCTTCACTTATCTTGGTTTTGGAATGATTCAATTCTCAAATATCATGAATATTGAATGGTTTGGATATTTGATACAATATTGCTTTTTAATGATCATGAATCACTTTGAATACATTTTGAACATTACATAGATCCTAGAGTTACTAAATCTCTCAACCCAGAAAACTCCATCACAATTTAATAAAATTCATGATATTTGAGAATCGAACAAGTTCGAGAATCGATCGTTCTTGGTTGATGCGAATTCCGAAACAGGGTCGCCTTTCACATCTTTTTTGTCAATGGTATATTTTTTATATCAAGTAATCTTCCGGAAAGGGTGAAGTATTTTTTTCAAGGGTTTTTTTTCAAGCTTTATTGTACAACGTTTGTATGGTTTCTGGGATTTGAGGTTATTTTTTACTGTGTTGGAGTTTTTAGAGGTTTTTGTGAGACATTTGTATGTTTTGTGAAATGCTACTTTTTTCCACTTTTTGGTATCTATATACGGGCAGAACGATACGCTTGTTTTATTTATTTTTTTAATACGATAATGCTTTTTTGAAAATCATAAATTACCTTTAATACAGTTGAAACAAACTGAAATTACAATATACCAAAAATCTTTCACATATCCTTTGGATAACCAATGTACTTGGTCGCTCGTATTGATTTCATATCTTTTTTTTTCAAATGGAGCATATCCTTTGATATCCCCTCGAAATTCTGAATGCAGTGGAATTTCCCTTTAGAATGTGTTTTTAGATTTTTGTATTCTTTGTTTTTGGGATTTTCATGTACTTGGCGTTATTTTTTTACTTTTATATAATACCTCGATCTAATGCGTTAGCAAATTTTTTCTCTCCGTGTGGGAATGATGAAATAAGGCCAAGTTCGCGCCAATACTTTTTCCTGGCCTAGTCCGAAGAATTCACCAAACATTAAGCAATGCTCCTTTGATCACACCCGTAGAAAAGTTTTACCTATTTATTTTCATGAACTTGCCATATTTCCATGTTTTTTCTATGTTCCAAGGGAAAAATAGGGAAAAGAACAAGGAAATTTCGCCGGAACGAGGAAAACTTTCCTAAGGGCGGGTATTGAAATAACAAAGGTAACCCATCCACACTGAAAAAAAAGTATGGCTCTCACAGCTTTACTATTCATGTGTTCTTGCTGTCAGGAGGTATAAGGATGCCAGTATAGCTCCCACAGCCGAACGCGTCACTATCATAGCAATCTGTCGGCTGTGGGAGCTATACTGGCATCCTCATACCTCCTGACAGCAAGAACACATGAATAGTAGAGCTGTGAGAGCCATACCTTTTTTTCAGTGCATACTTCAGTTCAAGAGTTTTTCCCTCAAAATAAGTGGGGTATCATTCTGAAACCATGAAAAAAATGTGCCAGGTCTGAGACAAGCTCACGAGTGTGTACTAACTACGAGTTCAATATGCGGCAAAGTTTCCCCGATATGAAGCCGAACTAGGTAGGCGAATAGTGCCAACCCTTGGATGATAACATCGTTTTCAGCTTGACTTTATTGCTTTGCCCAAAACCTGGCTGGCACAATGGGCTCAGCATAAGCTCAGAATACGCAATCAGTACTGCTTACTCCTTTCTTCCAATTGTGGGAAGTTTTATGTTGCTGGAGTTTGAATCGTTTATCGAAACGAATTGGTCACTGAATAACGAAATCCTCAGCTGTTGAAGACCCAAAATCTTGCGATATATTCTTCAAACAATGTTTCCATTTTCAAGGAGGTAATCCAAGAAGATAAACACCGATGATTTCTCAAATTTTGTGAGTTTGAATTTTCGTTTCGTTTCTGTAAACGATTCGAATTTCAACAACATGAAGTTTTTTGAATTTCATCCGTAGGATGTTATGATGATGAGCCAAACATGCGCCATCAAAACAGGAAAATTACTCGGTGACCTGGAATTCATAAGACAGCTTTTTTGATGGTGAATTTTTATTAGAAAATCCTGAAGGGAATACAAATCTAAAAAATGCGGTACAACAGACGATAATAGAGATTCATTCGCAATTATTGCATTCAACCACCCTAGTAGAAATTTGGTCAGTGATTCCCTATTTATAATAAGATCCTGATCAGGTTAGAATCCGGAAACCGTAAATAAGGAGAACCTAAGAGGGCCTTACAAGGGACTGATCTGCTTCCCCTAATAGGATTCAAATAGGGTTGTAATGCAGGGGTACAATAGAGTTCGGATGAGATTTCCATGAAATCGAGCGGAATAGGGAAAACCCGTGACGGAACCTGATGATGACCTATGTGTGAGAGCAGAATAATCCTTAGGGTATGTTGTTCCTCGCAAACAGGGACCCTCGTACGATACTTCCTCGATACACGCAACATACACCCACCAACAATCCTCGTGGTGGCGTGCTCGGAATATCTCAAAGAACAGGAACACTTCATAGTCATCTCGCCTGGCAGGAGAAGGAGAGCAGAGTTGAGTTTCCTGAAGAGCATCGGACTACCCTTGATGTTCCCGAGGAACTCAACTCTGCTCTTCTTCTCCTGCCTGGCGCGATGACTATGAATATGAAGTGTTCCTATTCTTTCTGATGAGGATCTGATAGGAAAGGCATGCCTCGTCAGGCTCTAGTATTTTTTCTCGTCCAAAATTCCTACTAAGGCATTTTCATTTAATCTGTCTCAAAAACTATTGAGCCATACAAAATAAAGGAGTATTGGAAGTAAGCGACATAATAAAAATGGTTGTATGT
Source organism: Gonatopus flavifemur (assembly GCA_018340375.1). Classification (NCBI taxonomy): domain Eukaryota; kingdom Metazoa; phylum Arthropoda; class Insecta; order Hymenoptera; family Dryinidae; genus Gonatopus; species Gonatopus flavifemur. The sequence continues at coordinate 178,111 of JAFFJZ010000019.1, forward strand.
ACTGTAAAAAATATTCGAAATTTTCCCATACCAACACGGAGGAAAAAGGAAGTTGCTATGACAGCAAACTATTTGTTATCACAGCAATCCTGTTAGCTATGATTTTTTCAACTGTGCTAGCAAGAAATGTTTGCTCCCCCAGCAAATTTTGATATGATATATAGAATAGCAAACAAATTTTGCTGGAGAAGTCAACATTTTTTGCTACCACAGCTGAAAAGTCTCTCTGGAGACATCAACGCATAATTTCCCCCATATTGCCCATCTCTGAATTTCTTCGGATATCTTCAAAATTCTCTAAATTCCTCTGGAAACTTCGATTAGAAATTCTTTTCAATTCACTTATTTTCAAATTTGTTTGAAGTGTCCTTGAATTTTTCCTAATTCCCCTTTTAGAGTTCAATTCTCCTTCCTCTGTGGTTTTCTGAATCATTCCGAATCTCTCTGAAACTCCCTGAATGCCTTTGGAGTTACAATTCGCTCCGAAGCACCCATTTCAGAATCCTTCTGAATCCTCCCGAATCTTGCTAAATTGTTTTGAATTCAGCTGGAACATGCACTTTTCCGAGAGATCCAGATACATTTCTTTACCTGAGTTATATCATCAACGGTCCAATTTGGAAACTGAAATTATTTTAAAGTATGCTGAGTACATAATTATAATTGTGAATGGATTATTTGAATTCATTTTCTATATTCCGCCAATGATTCTTCCATTACACATTTTGCATCATCAACTGTTATTGCTATTTCCCTTGAATGGGAAGTTCATTTCATCCAGAGGAATGTTTGTTCATTTCAAATCAAATTTCCACGTCAGTCAAGTGAAGCTGTATTAAAATGGAATAAAATGAAATGTTTATTAGGTCCAGATTTGATTCCTATCAAACTTGCAGGATGCCGATTCAAATCTAACGGGTATTGATCGATTTCAATACAAATTTGGCACTTTTGACGGGAATGAATGGGATTTTTCGATCGGGGTAATTTCCTATGTGTATTTTCATCATAATCTTGGCTCAACGTTGGTCCAAATTGAGGCCAATTTTCAGCCTGAATTGGTTGAGATTAGGGCTTCATTGGAGGATTGGAGCTCTTACTTCAACCAAACCAGAGCCCATACTGACCCCACTTTGAACCAAGCTCAAACGTGCCTGCTGTAAAATTTAGTATTCTATTTTCTACTACACATAATTGTATAGGGAAGGACAATAGAGCCAAGTCTAGTCCAAGATGGGTTCCATCGTCATTCTTAAGACTGGATTGAAGAGGATGGACCCAATATGAAACTCCTTGTCAACATTGGCAATGCACGCTTGGGCTTGTATCATTACTGCCAAATTCACATTCTTTGATATAATCGAATATTATGAAGTTCGGAAAATCAGAGAAAAATTGCGTTGTTTTTGCAAACACACATTATCCCTAGTAAAAATAAATCGTATATGAACCTATATAAATCCTATATGAATCACAAGAGACATATATTACTCCTATATAATCTATATGTGACCCCTATATAATTCATATATGAGTCATATATGAAGATTTTATTATATATGGTGTGAATATTCAGTCATATATTAAGTCTTTTCCCATATATGTTACGCTCCATGAAGTTGTTCCATATATGATTTATTTCATCGCCATTTCATAGATGATGTTCAAATTGTTTGTGGTTATAAAAATTCATATATGATTTCGACTTTGTGTATGAAATTATTTTTTTTTATTATTGGTGAAATGTGATTAAAAGGAAATATCTAAACGCCTCTCCCACGACCTATTCACTTCTTGTTTCAGAAGATTCTGAATCAATTGGTCTATATCCCACAGAGGCAAATTTCTTAAATTTTCTCATCAATTTACTCCAGCACTTGGTAAATTTTGGAGGTGCACGTTGTGACACTTTTATTTGTCATAATAGTTATTATGTGATGATGATGTCAAGTAAATCACAGGAACATAGAAAATGAATGATGATTTCTGTTACTCTTTCTTATTCTTCTTCCCTTTTAATTATAATCTTTGAATACAAATTTTTATATAGTAGTACTCTATCATCCGGTACAACTTCGATAATTTTATAATGTCGATAAGTGAACATACATAATATTTTCCAAATACATGTCCATAATAATTTGAATTTAGGTATACCTTCAATAAGAACACTCTATGGGAAGTCAATAGGGAGAGAGAATAGAGATATTCCGTGATCGATTCGTTCTCTCTTTATTCCTCTCTTTCGTCCAAATAATATTTATTTTCTGAATTAATCTTTTGGGACCCCCCTTTGTATATTTTGATTCCAATTATTTGGCGTTATTCAATTATAAGTTCCACATGGATATAATTGCAGTATATACTTGGACTTTTATTGCGATAGTTATCGATCGAATATTGGTAGTCGACTACTTGCTTTTGGAAACTCTTTCCTCTCCTTTGCTCTCATCCCCACTCTTGGTCCCTTATCTCTCTCTCTCCGTTACAACGTTTTGAAAAACGTTTCTCTCAAGTGCTATTCATTCTTGATTTCAGAAGATTTTGAATCGATTGGTCTACTATATTGCACGGAAACAAATTTTTTCATCAATTTACTCCAGCACTTCGTAAATTTTTGAGGTACACTTTTCAAAAAACGTTCCTCACAAGTGCTATTCAATTTTCATTCCAGAAGATTCTGAATCGATTAGTCTATATTTCACGGAAACGAATTTTTCAAACTCCCATCACGATGATCACAATAAATGGCACTTTGAGAGTAGTGTCGTCTTCTCGGAGATTCGCTGATGTGATAGAAGCCTTGACTCTCATTCGCAGAACCCGGGTTCAATTCCCACTGGAGGACATTTCTAATAATCAAATTCGAAACAGGTTTTTTCCCACTCAAAGTGATCCTGGCCAAGCTCATTCAAAATTTGTAGAAGTAAACTCTGAAGAAATTTTTGTTTGTGTTGTGTGGGTGTGTATGAAAATACCTGAATTCATTTATGAATGTGTTTGAATTTATATATGGAAGGATAGGGGTCATTTTTACCAGAGTAGAAAAGCGAAAAACATCGTAATCTTCTAGAAAGAAGATACGGATCCCAGGATCTTTCAGTCTTACCGCTTAGGCTAATTTATCTCTCATTTATCGATCAAAATCTAAAAATTCTTAATATCTAATTCTCTCTCATTTCAAAATCTACATAATTGCTACGAGCTCGATACTTCACCTGCTCTGTCTCGCTCTCGTCGCAACACATATGATTAGTGAACTCGATTGAAAAACAGTTCAAATCCCATACAATACGCTATTCTCTGATGAGAAAAATGAGTTTGAATCAAGAATTGTTCTCCAAAGAATATACCGTGGGAGACTACAAAAGAAAAATCCTCCAACGCACGGTATGGCACAGAACAATGAGATTATGAATGGAGTTTTCTGTTTTGTTAAAGAGTTCCATTTTCTGTAATCTAATACTCCTCTCAAGAATTCAAAGTATATATTTTCCCTCGACTTCCTTGCCCTCATAAGAATTAATCCTAATCATGAACAATGTTGTGGATACAATTCTTTTTTTTTCCAGCCCACCCTTCCTTCAAAAAGGGGGGAAAGAGCGGAATGAGAATGGAATTATATACAAAGTGACAAGAGAATGCGCGTCGCGACGCATGGCAAAGGAGTTCAGTTGTTCGGATGTGTGTGGAAGCTGAAGCCGGCGCCCTCGACCCACGAGTTACCTCAGTATACGCGCGTTTTCAGATTCGGATGGACCTTATCTCCCCAGTTGTCCTGAACGATTTCGATCATACTATAATGAGACTCGTCGTCCAATAGACACTCCGATGATCGTGAAATACATAACTCCTTCAAATACTTTTGTCAGATCGATGCAGAGATATAGAATCTAAAAATATGTACGAAAACTTTATGTGATTAAATTTAATGTTCGTAAAAATGAACCTTCAGTGAACAATTTGCATGTATAAGCATAGATCACAAGAAATTGAGAATCGTAAAGTCTATATACCTTTGTAAAGTGCAGAAACATGCAAGAATGTTTTTTATGTCACGAAACTTGGTACTGAAAAGAAAGGGTGGTGAGTGCTTGTGTGTATCGTCATCATCGTCGTCGTAGTCGTCGTTTCCGTCGTCAGTTTCTCAAGAAAGAATATAATCAACCTTGTCTCTTTACGAGGTGATTTTACTATATGTACTCCTTCAACGACGCCATAAACGACAATTTTTATCTTTTTCCTTTCCCCGTCTTCCTCTCCTTTATATCCGTCCTTTATATACTCTCTTTTTCCTAATACATGCTAACGATTATAAGCTCAACGAGAGATAAATTTAAATTACACGGATCTCGCGCGGCAATTCTATGAACGACTGAACAAATTCATGGGATACGCGATCTTTGTTCTCTCGTAATAAAGAAGGCGCAGCAGGAGCAGTGGTAGCAGTAACAACGACAACTGGTATGTCCTCCCCGTCACCACTTTATCTCGATTCTCTAAGTTTTTCGTTGCCAGACGATAAATCTGATGAAAAAAACCCACTCTGTCTTAACTCACAACCCTTTCGACCTACAGTAGTAACAGCGATCAGCTTTTTGCAATCGTTATTGTCGATACAAAATGAAATAAGTAAGATATGATTATGTCACAAAGATCTTCCTTGGGAATTAACCAATTGAAAAACGTATATTTTATGTCTGTCCATAGATTCTTTTTCTTCTTCTTTTGCTTCTTATACTACTTTCATTTAAATTCAAGAATTCCCATTTGGAATTCAAATGCCGTAAATGAATTCGACTTGTTTTATATTCCATTAACTCTCTCCTTTAAAAACTCGGATCGATAGAACGATTATTATTTTGGAAATTGTGTATGGCAATGATATGACAGGATTTTTTATTCGTTGGGCTGTTATAACTGATACATTTGGAGTTCACCACAAACATTTTCTGTGAAATCGTTGAGAAATTTTTAAATAACTTATAACCTGCCTGATTCCACAGTAGAGTTGTTTGTGAACTGACAATAAAAAATAGAGGAAAGTTTGATGAAAATTCCCTTGCAAATAACGTTTATTAAACATTCATGCACAAAAATAATTTCTGCTACGATTATTGATCAATAAAAACCATTTATAGCATTGAAGAAGACTTGTTTTCGACGGTTTAGAATGAGTTCAAATGGGATTCGATGGAATTTTTTAACCAGGCTTATGAGGGACTGGAATGAAAATAATCGACTAAATTATTTCCTCGTATTATTTTCAAATGAATATACATTGAGTTTGAAACTCCGAAACACGAGTGGAATAGAATACTTTGAACGATTCCGTTGTGGATCGCAGAAGAACAAGTGGAATCAAATAAAAAATTTTATACTTTCCTTTTGTGTGGTCTTTCACCTCGAAATTTTGTATAAATACAACGAGAAATACGTTTCGTTAGGTTACAACGGAACATTCCACCTTGCACATACGAACAGAATTTGTTCAACAATTCCAATACTGCATATTTCATCTACTTTTATAAGAATCCTGTGGAAGAAAGTTCCATTAGCTTCAGTTCTCTGCTATCATTGAGATATTTTTCTGAACGAAGAAAAATTTCACCATGCCCTCAAAGTTATACAACTCCAACAGTTTTCAAAACAAGGTCCGTGGATTTTAAACGGTAACATAATTTTGACATAAATGTTACATGGAACGACATTTTTGCAAAGGCATTGTGAGGCCTTATAACAACCCAAAGTTCCTACGTACATCATGGTTCCTCCAGAGGAGAAATATTTGAAAGAAAAGTAGAATGTGCTCGAGTTTGTTTGCTTTTTAGAATGAGTACGTGGCGTGCTTTCGGAGTATGACAGATGCACTACGAAACCGTATTTGCTCTCTCCAATTCAACAATCATTCTTATGATTGCTCATCAAGGGCGAGCATTCTCAAATCATTTCCTCAATAAGTACAATTTATTCGAACACTAATCAAACGGGAGAATCTGTGATAGAAGTTGATCCAGATTTCAATCCCAATGCGGATTATGTTCCGGAGAAAATATTTTAACGGATGAAATAATTTGTATATGTGCATCATATATGGTAAGAGGGAAAAAGGATGAAGAAAGAAGAGAAGAATGGATGATAAGAGGGGAGAAGCAATGATAAGAGCGTAAAGCAAGCCCCTTGACCAGGGATCGGTACACGATCAACATTGATTAGAGATAATATCAGTACGTGATATTTAAAGGAAAGCACGTGCATTGTAAAACGTAAAATTTGACGAAAGAAGACCTCTCCTCTCAAACAACTGAGATTTTAAAACAAGCAAAAGACGTGGACCATAAATTAACACGATGCAAAGAAGATTTTGAAAGTAAATTCAAATTCTTGATTACAAGATGATTGCCAACCTGGAGACACCAGTGACGATCGGCGATTCAATTTTTCATGACTCGAGATAAGTTGACATCAAATACGTATATTCAATGTCTCTCTCGTCTTTTTCTTGAAACGCCTCTCGACTCTTCATTATTCATTGTTCAATGATTGATCGATATTAACTCAAGAGATTTTATAGAACATATAATTCAATTGTATAAAGCATAACAAGATCACAAGAAAGGTGACGATTTTGAGCTCCTCTAAATGAGATTGATATTTCGAACTTAATTATGTACACATAATCATAGATTACAAATACTCATTGATTCGATGTCAAAGATTTCTCTAACTTATCCTACGAATGTACATTCGGCAAAATTCGTATCGAAACTTCAGAAGTCGGTTTAATTTGAATATTCCGTTTCATTTGCCATAATAATTGATTAGAATTATGAAATTTCTTTCTATCAATAAGAAGGAAAGAAAGATCAGTAATGATAAACTGGGAAGACAGATATCTCGAAAAATACCATAATTTATGGATTTTTGGCGTTGGTCTGGCTCGAGTCAAAATATTTACGTGAACGAACCTCTGGAAGCTCCATAATTTCTTGGACTTTCATAGAGAAGTACGGTACCTTCCTCATGAAAGTCCCAGCCATTATGCTACTTTTAGAAGTATCTTCACGTAAATATTTCGACTCGGGTTAGACCAACGCCAAAAATCCATAAATTATGGTATTTTCCAAGATACCTTTTTCTCCGTTCATAAAAATTTAAAAAAAAAATAGAGAATGGAAATGAAAGTGAAATTTTTTCCCAAAAAATGGTGGCAGCAAAAGGCTTCCAGAATGAGGGACTTTTCCCCATGATTCAGTACAGTTTTTTCTTCCTCTTTGTTAAATTCAACGCCTGAAAAGTCAGTTAATTCTTCAAAATAGGGAAAAAATTCCCTATTTTTGATTAAAGAACAATTCCCTTTGCATCAGGAAATGGAGTCCATCACTTGAGCCACGAAAACCTCCTCATATTCTTCACAGCGCATCTGCACCTTCACGAAGAAGAGAAAACAGTATTCACAGTGTTCAAGGCTTATCGTGATTTCATCTCATTCTGGATGGATTATTGTCGATTATAAGGATCCATCTTATTTTGTTTCTTTCCTCTTGGACCCACATCGTGCACACTGCAGACAATCGATATATTTTGTACCGTGAAAAATTTTTTCAAGCAACTGTCAAGATATAACTAACTATTACCAAGGAGGGTATGATTTATAGATCTTAACATCGCTGTGAATAAATGTCCTATTGCAAGTGACGGAAATTTTAGGATTGAGTAATCCGGTGATGTTAATAGCGATGTTTGAATGTTCTCGTGTTTACCCATTTATCACAAAAGCCCACATCATCGTTCCTCTTCATGCGTCTTTGATACCCTTATATATATATATATATATATATATATATATATATATATATATGTCTGAGAAATCACATTAAGGTGCTCTCTCAACCTTGTACATAAATCACTTGAATTCAGCGAGAGTTCTAAAGCGGCTTAGTTGTTCGCGAAACCTCGAATGGAAATTGAGATGTTGGAATTCAAATACATATCGTATGTATATCTATAATTATCCCAAATAAATTTTTCATCTACAGTGAATGATTGATAAATTAGTTGATGATTTGAATAATCGAGAAGAAGATCTTCAGGGTTTCCAGATTTTAAAGTTTTCCCGGCTAGAGACCGCGAATCACAACAGTTTATAAAATTTCCAGCCTCAATAATCCAAATAAACGAGAGTCATCGAATGAAGTAATGATCAACCTTGAATGAAACAGATTGTTTCACAACAGATGTCACTGGTCAAGTATGAAATGATTGGAATACGTAATGAAATCTCACCATAAACACCTTTTGGGTCGGAAAATAATGGTTGTTGAAAACATGGTTGATAATCGTGTATTAGTTACTGTAAAGGAAAAACCTGACAAGCTCCAGAATCGAGCGCTTGGAGCCCCATGCACTTACGGGGCCCCCGATGCCATGTCAAGAATGATGATTCCAGATTTTTACAATGAAAATTTAAACGTAAACAAGATTTCCATAACTTTTTTTTTTTTTAATCACTATAGATGGGTTCCTTAAAACAATTTTCATAGATTTGTTTGAGTCAACACCCATACTTCACTTCCATTATGATTTTACATTTTCTAATAATGAACTTGGGTTTTCTGTGCATGTGAAAGAACTCCTCACTGAAAATACTTGTCAGAACCAAGCAGAGGATTCTTATTAGTCTGACAATTGTCATGCCTTGTCAATAACAGGGCCCTACTCATTTTCATTTGGGTTTCCATACTCGAGTGGAAAGATTTTCAAAATTGTATAAAATTTATATTGAATTATATCTGAATTATATATAAATTGTATTGAATTATATAAAAATTATATATAATTTTGAAAATTTTTCCACTCGGGTAGGTCCCTGAACAACTTGGATCCCGAGTGAAAACCAAGATAATTTTTCACAGACAGCGACTTTCTGGCGTACCAATCAACAAATGATCAGCTCATTAGTACGTTCACGCGTGGATTGATTGGAAACTCCGGTTCCCAGTGTATTTTCCGCTTTCATGCTTAACTGACATGATGTGTTATTCTTTCTATCTTCGAAACTTGGCTCTTCAAACAGTACAACATTTTCTTTTGCTTGCAAACATGTTGACAACTCCGATCGTAACAAAAATTTATTCATAAAACATATGTGCGATACAGTAAAATATTAGAATCAATTTCTAAGAACTACAATGCATAAATCATATATTTTCCACAAGATCATCGATAAGATTCATTTGACATTCTTTGATCTTCTGACGATTTCGCGAAGCATTCTCTTGCAGTATCTCGCGGGCTGCATCGTAGCAAGAACTTGCACTTGCAATTTTCTCAATATAGTACTTCTTCAGGGACTGCAATTCCAATTCCACTTCAACAATATCTAATTCCAGTTGCCCGCATATCGATTCCAGTGGGCACTCAATCACTCCCTTTAAAGAGTTGCCGATGCTCAACAAACTCTGCGAATATTGATTGAATAAAACAGAAAAGAAGTGACGGAAAATGAATTTGAAGCAACAGATAAAACCAAAACTCACTCGTTCTAGAAAGAAATCATTCCACCAAATATCCGACGTCCAGTTAAAGCATTTTTTAGGACCTAATTTCTGATCATAGTATAGTCGAAGACTTTTCAAAACTGAGATGGTGTAGTTTTCATGACAAGTGCCTTCTTCCTATATGCATATGATATACACAGAAAATAAATTGTACCTCTAAGAATGACAATCATATCTTTTACCTGGATGATAGTCTGCAAAGCAAGCGTCACGTTCTCGAACTCTTGTTCGTGACTTCGAAACATATGTTGTTTGAGGTTTTCCTGTGCATCTTGCATACTCTTCGCCACAACCATCAATCTCCTTACTAGTCTTTGATTTGTCAGCATGGGTTCATATGCACGAACCATTTCAACATTATTCCATCTCTCTTCCACATCTTGAAATGAATCTGCACGAATTCTGTCCTGAAAATAACAATGTGTTTGAACTTCTGTTTGCTTAACTTCACTTTTGGGATACCTCTCCGACTGCTTCTTCCGTAATGAATGGTACGAATTGATTCACAGAAAATGGCGCTAACGACAATCTTCGCAACATATTTTCGTAACTCCCAACACCATTGCATTCCGTTAAAATGAGAGGAAACACCTCTGTTAAATTTTTCTTGATTAGTTCACTCGCATTTTCGAAGCAAATCTTGCTCTCTACCCAATCATAGGTGATACTGTTTTGTTTCATGTTTGAGAGAACATTCTTCAATTCTCCCAGCCAGGATCTGACAATTGTTGTAGGAATATTCACATCACAAAAAACATTTAGTTTCTTGATTTGTTGGAACAATTGATTCCCTTCGATATCACAAACTTCTACGGATTCTTGGATCGCTTCGAAAACTCGTACATACTGAAAGGCGTTGAAACATTCAAGTAATTTCAGCTGCTATGATGTGCGGACAAGAAAATGTAAATTCACTCACAGTTTCTATCGTTGGAAAATTCCGGATGACTTTGAGAATTCCCTCATTGAAACACGTTCGTCCAAGATCTTTGCTAAACATCTTTTCCATGTCGCTCATCAACTGTTCAATGTAAGATCTATAGCAGCCAGGTGCGACAAATGTTGGTCCCCTTGTTTCGAGTATACGCTGTAATAATCATAGTACCTGTTAATAATCATAGATCGAATGTAAATGAGTAGTAGTCTAACTTGTGATTCCTTATTTGAAAAGTCCTTCAACGACGACCAAACTGGCACTGTTACTTGATTTATGCGGAAATCAAACACACGCTTGAAAGTGTGCAGATCTGAAGTCAAAGATATCCACTCTGGTTGTGACAACTTGTCATTTGGAGCCATATTCGCAATCCCCACCACTGAAACGCACTGTTGGACAAAGTTATAGTGAATGTCGGAATTTCGGCTTGTTCCTTTCACGAAAAAAACAAGAATTAGCTCAACTAACTTCTCAAAAATCCTGCAAGCGTTTACATGTTTTCCGACAACTGCGCTAGCGAAAAACTAGAGACTTGTGAGTGACTTGCAGCTGTTTGATGAGTTGGCTAGTTTTTCCCTAGCGCAAGCATTATGAACTCATGAATGTCCGAAGTATTTCTACTAGGATATTTATTGCGAAAATGGTATTGAAAGGTGTTGAATTTCAATACTATTTTCGGAACAAGTTGTTTAGCTAATACTATTTCTCATAAGGATGAAAAGCTTGTCACATACTTGCGAATGGATGATGTTCGACACAACGAGGAGAATTTGAAGAAGGCAAACATTTATCATGATTGTATGAAGAGGATCCTGATTTATAAAATTTGTTATATCAAATTGCGATATTTATCCGATCGTTGAATTCATAAGGCACCTGCGATGTTGAGTGATTCAATCACAATTGATGAGATCGATGACTGGAGGTGACCTCTTAATATAATATCACGAGAACGAATAGTATAATTATAACATTGACAATCCTTTTATAGAACCATCAGTTCATTGCGAAGACACGTGTTCACTTTTCCATTAATGCGGAAGCTCTTCAACCAGCGTTTCAACATGTTTGATACACTCAAGGCTGCATTGAGGAAACACTTTAGTTGCGATAACTAAAAGCGTCATCGAATAAAAAATTGAGATTGCCTGAACAATGTTGCTGAAGTTTTAATCGTTTATTGAAACAAGTTAGTAATTGAAAATAAAATGCTAAGTTTGTTAAGGATCCAAAATCTTGCAGTGCATGTTTGAGACGTTTCATCCAGTTCCAAGCACTTAATTCGGGAATAACAATTATTCATCCAATTTCAGGAATTTGTATTTTCGATTTGTTTCTATAAACGATTCAAACTTCAACAACATTGCCTGAGCTGAAATATTGTTTCTTTCAACAAGAATTCTCCCTCACAGAAAGTAATACTTTGTCGGGACGACTAAATTCTGTATTTGAGATCTTATTTCATTAAATTTTCAGCCATGACAACTAAACCTTCAGGAAAGTTTTCCTCGTCCATGCAAAATTTACTCATTCTCTTCCTTATTTTGTCCTTAGAACATGAAAAAAATATATGAAAATCTTGCAAATTCATGGAAATGGACAGGGAAAACTTTTCTCCGGGAACACGTGATCGCTGCAGAGTTAGTTCCGTTCTTGGAGGGTAGTCATCAAAATGACTGATATCCCAGGGAGAAACTCGCTAGTCTTCGGGACGGAGATCATAAAATAACCCCGACTTCTTTGCAAATACTACCTTTGGTTTTCCAGCGGGTGGAAAAGTGACAACACTACCTCACGCACCTCCCGATATACCCGGCGGAAGTTATTCTTGCTCTGATGCAAATTTCATTTATAATTTATGCTCCGATTTAAATTCAATTTCTCTAGAAAATTGTTGATAGTAATCTTAAAAATTCCCCCTGTCAACGACAACCCATTGAATTATAAGAACAAGTTTAGCCTACCGTGGACCATCAATTACCCTGACAACATATAGTTACTTGACATTTTTAGAACGTTCCCACTCAGCACAAATATCGCAGTAATATTGCTGCGACATTTGTGCTGGATGGGTTCAAAGAATGTTTTCAACACGTTCGGACGTGCTTGGGACGTTATAAAAACCTTGGAGTGCTGTTAAGGTACTCATCAGATTTCCGCAATGAATTGAAAGAGAACAGCGGAAATTTTTTTTCATTTCGATAATATCTATACTTAAATATGATTCAAATCAATTGAAATGGAAGTACTAGAGTATCTAATCCTATTTCAGATTTTTATTCTTTCAAATAAAATGAATCGATACAAATTTTTAATTCCAAAGCCTTCCACTGAATTTAATCTCTGCAAATTTTATGAATTGTTTGGAATTTGATGATTCTATTAAAAAAACATCAATTTTTACCAACCCCAAATTTCTTCATTATTCAGTATTATGCATTTCATATCAATCATTTATTGGGAAAATTCCTCAAGAAAATGTTTATCTAAAAAAATTATATTTAATCCACTTAAGAATATACTAGCGCCGTGGCAGCAGCCAAATCGTTTATGACGGACTACGGCCAAACGCTTCATTCCAATCAAAATATTGCTCTGTACAGCATTTCTCGGATTCCAGCAGAGGTGCTGTACAGACTCTAGTAGAAGTTTGACAGGGAATTCCCTATTAGAAACATGGCCCTCGTAAGGCTGCAATAGGGAACTCCTAATTAAGGAAAACTTTTAATTACCTCATCAGGTCCTGACATGGCATCCTGTTGAGGACTTTACAACAATGTAACGCAAGGTTGTTGATAGGGCCTAGTCAGATGTTCCCTCTCAGGACCTCAGACATGGTATTCTTATCAGAACCTGATCAGGATCGCCTTAACTCATCCGTATTTGAATTGTGAGGTAACTGTCAAGATATCTTGGTCAGGACCTGATCAGGATTGCCTTGGCTCATCCGTATTTCAATCATGTGATAACCGACAAGACAGCCGAATCAGGACCTGATCAATTTAGAACGATGAATGTATCAAACTATTCAGAATTCTCACAGAACTCATTAGGAATTCACCTGTCTTTTTGGAATGTTTAACTGAGGTCTATTTGGATCATCAGTAGAATTTCTTCTGTAGGGAGAGTTTCAAAGAATTTTATGGGAAGTGAATTCCATGAAAATTCAATTGAATGTTAGAATATAGATAGCTTAGATGAGGTCGTGATTGGGAATTCCGCTACCACCCGGATCAGGTCCTCACTGAAAAAAAGGTATGGCTCTTACAGCTCTGCTATTCATGTATTCTTGCTGTCAGAAGGTATAAGGATGCCAGTATAGCTCCTGACAGCAAGAACACATGAATAGCAGAGCTGTAAGAGCCATACCTTTTTTTCAGTGCAGATTGGGAATTCAATCACTACCCTGATCAGATCCTGATTGGGACACATTTGGTTTTCCTGGTCAGGACCTTGTCTTTTCCCTGCGTTACATTTTTGTCAGGGCCTTATCAGATACTCAAGTCAGGCCCTGAACAGAAATCAGGCATGCCTGATCTGGACCTGATGTTTTCCATATCAAAATTTCCACTAGGGGAGTGATATTTTAGTTAACGTGACGTGTTTGCCCGTAGTTTGTTATAAACGATTTTGCTGCTGCCACACCGCTAGTATCATCTTCCCTAAAACTGAATGACGCGAAATTGTCAAAGTCAAATTACATATTTTTACAGTGAAGAAAATATTTTCATTTCAAACTAAAATTTTGTAAAAAATAGATTAATTTGAAACGTAAAATTTTCAGATGAAAGTGAAATTAAAAACATATTTTTATGACTGAATCTGTATAAATTGAATTTCACAACAACCATAGTTCACATCCAATGAGTAGTTAGAAATTTTGGGAACTTTTTATCAACTTTCAACGATTCACCATAAGATTCAATACATTCATTATTAGAATCAAGATATCCTCTCATCAAGAAGATATAATTTCCTCAAACTCATAACATCATATCAACAAAATCTTATCATCAGCTTCATAACATGATATTGAATTTCAGTTGAATGTTTCTAACCGTGCAGTACACTTGAATACAATTTTTATGATGATTTTTATATGATTCTTTATTTATACATTAATGAATCAGAATTCTCGATACAAATTCCATGTGGATACTTATTTTGGGGAATAGTATTTGGAATTAGTTTTAAAATATTCAAACATTCCGAAAATTCTCCATAACACAAATTAATTGGGTCTATTTTTAGAGTCAGTTAAAACAAGCCTTTTGATTCTAATATTTAAGCATCACATTCTTATTCCTGTTTGAAATACTGTATACTCTAATGATGGAGGTAATGAAATTGTTCAATCAAAAGTTTTCAATATACACGGATTGTTTGTGATAAAATCGAAAAATTTATGATCCCAAATCTAGGCTTAACATGAAATTTTCGCTTCCTTTCCATCAACGAGTTCCAAATTCTAGTCGTGGCGTTGCATCCTCTCGCTTTTCATCGAACAGATCCTCATCGATGCATTTAGTATTCTATACAGGAATTGAAATTCCACTCACAAATTTCTTCGTCGATCTCATTAAGCTACAAAGCTTGGATGATTAATTCATATCCGCATTTGTAAGTAACAATGACGTTCCACGCTCATGTTTCCCAATTCATCTTTGTAAAATCAGACGAAACGGTAACTCTCTGTTTGTGACTATAACAATAAAAATCCAGGAATAACAATTCTCTTCAGATTTCAATTCACCAAAATAACCATTATCGTTCCAAAAGGAGGGAGAGAAAAGTCGAATACACCCCATCTTCTACTCATTACGGCTGTGTAATGTTTTACCACTCAAATTATCCAGGCCTTCATCCTTTCTCCTTCCGTTGTTAGTTCCGAGTTAGTTCCACTCTACGCGTACTCGAAGTTAATTACATCCATTCGAATAACCGCTTGATAACAAGATTCTGATCACGCACGCGTATGGGATTTTAATCATTCAACATAATTCACATTTATTAAATTACATCATCCAAAATTGAATCTCTTTAATTATAAATTGACAAATCTCCACTCTGAATTCCTTTGAATTTTTTGTATACATATATCCATGAAATACCGCTCAGAAGAATGGAAGAAAAATCTTGTAATATCTGTATTCCGAAATTCTGCGATTCGCGGCAACCGATTAACGAGAATTCGTTCTTGAATGAATTTAAAGGAATGTTCGAATAAAGGGTAGCAGCGATCACCCGTTAAATTAAACGAGTAAATGAATTACATAAAATTCGGGGATACTCCATTGAACACGAAACTCATTTCGAAATTGAGAATCAACAGCGGATGCCTATCGTGAAAAAACAAAAAAAAAGAACACAATCAATTCCGTGCGGAGTTAAAAATTCATCGAAGAGTGGAATAATTCAATTACCGGTTGGCTTTGTACAATATATAGTGATGAAAAATACTCTGAAGCTGACAAGTTTTTCAAGATGGTGAGGATATTGAATGAGAAAGTGAGTTCATATTCTTCAAGAAGATGATTGTGAATTAGTTGAAAAAAGTTTAGTGCTGTTCATCTAATAAACCGTTTTTACTGAAGAATAGAAATCAATTATCAGATCCAATGACGAGTACTGGACACTGCGAAGTTTAACTTCTCTTCAACTCTCACTGAAAACGTGAAAATGAATTTCTCCCATTTCTCTTCTGATCTTTCAATGTTGCGGTCTGGACTAATTATATCGGAACCGCGTCAATAAACTGTTTGAATTTCATTCATTAGTTTTATTTCTTCATGACTCAATTCAGAATTCCCCTTACACCATACTGTCATTGAAGCAACATTTGAATTGAAATTATGATCATCGCATCCAACGATGATTCGATAATCCGAACATTGATTCCGGGATTTAAATGCGTTACAATGGTTCACTGATCGTTGGATCGTTGATGTACTGTGATTCTGCGCTGTCATTGATTCAATGCCATATCGCTATCATACGAAAACGAGAGATTCGTAACATCACTTCATCACGTATGTTCGATAAATTAATATCATGATTTCGGCATGAGGATAAATGGAAATTCACATCATATTGATGATGCATTAGAATTTCTGAATACATATGTTATTGAAATAGACGAATGCTTGGGAAAGATAGGAAAAATAACAAGCGAATGACAAGTGGAAGTGGATCATCATCCCAGTGACCTTCACTTCACATGTTTCTGTGAGATGTGAATTCTATTCTTCAAACGACTGTCGCTTCTCTTATAGAGTTTCGAAAGCTCCTTCGAAAGATACAACAAAATACTCCTATAACACTCTTCGAGGGATAGCGAATTCGACTTCGGGTTTGTTCTCTTCGGTTATGATAAATAAACACGTCCAGACAGTTATCGGATACTATCATTGTTAGTCGAGAAATAGTGAATCTGCTATCAAAATTGAAGATGGAACATTGTGAGCGATTTCTTGGTGATTTCAACTTCAAACAACGAGATGTTCGAGAATGAAATATATTACCTTCCTGAATTGATTATACGAAAGAAAGAGGGAGTCTATTTCTCATTGATCTGTCATCGAATGGGAGAATGAAACGACAGTAATTCTTGAAGTCTAATCCACAACCGTGAATTATGAATTCGCAATAAATTTCATGAAATCCTCCTTAGTCGAATAATAAAAGCTGATTCGAATATCAGCTGGTCGCATAAATTTACTCCGAATGCTCTAAATAACGGACGACGAGAGACCCAATTAATTATAATGATATGACTTAACGGTGAACCACTCACGGACGTAATTAGCTATGGCAGTGAAGAATAAAAGATGAGAGAGAAAAATTATACATATATATACTATATAGATGTTTCAAGAGAATCATATTCCGCCAGCTGTACACAAATGAAGTTGAGGTCTGATGAATCTTAAGAATTTTCAAGAGCTCGCGCTTTTAGGATGAAATTCAAGATATATTTTCCAATTATTCGTGAATAAAAGTGTGAATTTGATATAGCTTTTTTTCTCTCACTTGATTTACGATATCGATATCATTCTCTTCGAACGTTATATTCTTGCTGAGCGACATTTTGAATTCAATTCGATAATTCGATCCATTGCTTTTGAAATATCTCAGCTCAGATAGCACAAAATGGCTCAGAATGTTATATACAAAAACATTTTTGAGGTGCCTTCTTCCGAATAACTGCAATGGCTGGATAGAATGATCAGTTGTGCGGATAATTTTACGTTCAGTGCATCTGAAAGTAAGCTATCACCCCCAATCGCAATAGCAATTTTTATGATCCAACAAAAAAACGAATTCTTATGCAGGGGCGTGAATGAGGTCATTGAAAAAAAAACACCATTAACCATAAAAATGTAATTTTCGATTGAAATTTTCCCCAGTTGATGAATAAATTTGATTCTCAATTGGAATTTGTTTTATGTAATAATCGAATGTAATTATGATTTGAAATTTTTTTTTATCAACAATTGAATTCAATTTTCAATCCCAGGTTTGTTCAATTAATAATCAAATTTAATTCTCAATTTGATTTTTCTCAATTGACAATTGAATTTAATCTTTACGGAGTCTTTCTGGTTAAGATTTTAAAGAGGAATTTTTTTTCAAAAATTTTATTTTCATAGAAAAAATTGAGATATTGTTTTAAAAATTTGTAAGTATGTTTCTCAGACCTTGAATATCACAAATATAATATAATATTCCTAATCGTGATGTTTAATTGCAGCAATTTTATTTTTTCGAAATAATGTCTATCTGTTGATTAGTGTATGAACTCCAATAATATAAATTGAAATCAAACAAAAAAAGTGCGGTCAATCATGTACACAATATTCATGCAGTCTTTTTCTCATATTGACTTTTCTCATCACACGTTCTTCAAGCTATGTATAGAGCCAGAATTTTGAATCCAGAACAAAAACTACCAGTACAGAAATATTTCGCTGAAATAACCATGAATAATCTCTGAAACACATCGCATTTTCTCTGCAAAACTTTGAGAAACCTCTGAAATTTCCATCAAAAATCTCATATTCTTGGAATATTCTCAACAGATTTCTTTCAGATTTTTTGAAGAGTTTACAAGAGTTTCTCTTTTTTTCCAGAAAAATATAAACGAAATTGCGCTTTGAATAAATCTTGACGGAAGTCTGGAAAGTTTCTAACATTTTTCTGACTATTGAGAAATGTTGTCTTGATCTTCCAAAATTTTTCCACATATGATATTTGAATTGAAAATATGAATGTATTCATAGAATTTTGAGAATTTCCAATAGAAATAGAGTTTTGTCAGGATTTTTTCAGAGTGCAATTTCATTCCTATTTGTCTGAAAAAAAACCTGAGAAATTCTGGAAAATGTCTGTGTACAGAATGTTCCAAAAATATTAGATTTTTCATGAATATTTCAGAGTTTTTCAAAGTTTTGCAGAGTTTTGCAGAAATAATGCGATGTGTTGGAGATGTTATTTATGGTTATTTCAACAAAATATTTTCGTACGGATAGTATTTGAAGAATAAAATTCTGTTGAAATTTAAAATTCAGGCTTTGTACAGATTTTTGTCAACAATTGAAAATGTATTACTGACAATTTCAGAATTTTTGATCACTTACGTTCCGAGCGGCTTGTTTGAGGAAACAATGTCATCGTCTGGAGCTAAACACTTTGAATTAGGGATTCAATTCAGTTTTCAATTTCAAAAACTGTGAATCAGGAATTTGATTCAACAAAATTCCAGTTAAGAATCAAATGTGATTATTAATTAGAAAGAGCTTTAGTTAAGAACTAAATTTAATTGTGAGTTGAAAAAACTTTGGATTGAGGATTAAATTCAAATGTAAATTGAGAAAACTTCGAATTGAGGAATCAATGTAATTTTGAATTGAGAAAATTTCGAATCAAGAAATGAATTCAGCTTTTTAATTGAAACACCTTTGAATTGAGAATCAAATTCAGTTGTTAATTTATGAAACTTTGGATCAAGAATTGAATTGAATTAAGAATTAAATTTAACTGTGAACTGGAAAAATTTTGAACTAAGAATTGAATTCAATTGTGAGTTGAAAAAACTGCAAGTGAGGAATTGAATTCTATTGTTAATTGAAGAAAAATTTCAATTCAGAATCCAGCTTTGACGGTTAATTGAACGTTGATTCAATTGAGTGTTAATTGAATTACTCCCGAGCCTGTTCTTGAGACTATAAGTGCTTTGAGCCACTGTATAAAGATAACTGAAAATTCATCAAATTGTCGTTGAGTATGCCTGCAATAATTTTCTCACTGAAAATTCTTTTAGTTTTGAGAATTTTTTTTTTCTAATCCCTACAACCCTTAGAAGCCATTTGCGGTCGTTGCATAGTTACAGGTGCACTAGAATAAAGATCATACGCATAATAGATTATTCAATCCAGGCATTTAATTTCTCCACGTCATCAATGACAAGAGTGAATTCGGGATCCCATTCGTGATGAGGAGTAGGTGAGTAATTTCCTTCAGAACACCGAAATAACGAGGGACAAGTATATGTATAATTAGGAAATTGACGCGCTTTAATTATGATATCTTTGCGCACCGGCAATGCATTCGTGTAATTACGAGTATGGTAATCGTGTTGATGTGCTGTTTCCACTGAGGAATGGAAATCGATTATCAAATGCGGGAGTTAATATTTTTGTATGAAATTATTCTGTGGTTCTCAAGATCCGAGTGGATGAAATTGTTTATGCATTCAGTTAATGTGATTCATACTCGGTGGACTAAAATTGATTTTGTTATGTGAGAAAGTGGATACAAAAATTTCGGTCGAAGTTGGAAATTAAATATTGTGCGCCGTTATGTATGTGAAACATGTTGAATTACCTGATGCGAGGATGATATGCAAATACGGGCTATAACCGATCCCTAACAAATATTTCAATGTACTTTATGAAATTCTTCACAGGGAAATTCCACTGTTCATGCAGTTAGAAGGGAGTCTATCCATTTTCTGATTGGAATTTCTATTCCTGTATACTATTGTAATACGGTAATATGAACCTGAGGTTTGGGACTCAAAGTCTCCAATCATTTTGAATTGTTAATTGAAATTTTATCATAAAACAATTGAATTTTATTGGACATTAGTGAGAATACCAATTGAAATGATCAGGATTGGTTTCGGAATACAATAAAGTAGGAGCATTGATCTTCCACTCTTTCAGATTCCCAACCCTACCGGAGAAAGGTGGCCCGGTCTTGTGACAAAGCCGTCTGTTGAGATGTTGAAGTACCGATGCCTGTTCTCGTACCTCCTGATATATCCTGTGATACACTGAAAAAAAAGGAGAGTAAAAATATCGCCAACGTGAAAATGTAGTTGGAGTTACCACAATTTTAGTGTATTCTACAGCGGCGAGGGTAAGATATACTTCAGCTGGTGTATATCTTACATTCGCCATCGCAAAACCAACTAAAACTGTGGTAACTCCAACGACATTCCGGCAGTTGGCGATATTTTTACCCTCGCGCCAGTAAACTCAACAGCTTTTTTTCTCCGTGTATATATTCTTATTTCAGAGCACCTGACGGCGCCGCGCTGTCCCTAGCGTCGTTCAGTAGACTTAGCGATTTAAGGAAGACACGCTCAGAAATTCAGTCACCGCCTTTACTCTGGATACGCCGTACGTTGCATCGATGCGTTCTATTCCTCACTGCTGGAGGGGACTCATGCAACTCGTCACACGCGCTTGCTATTAAATATTCCGTAACAAAGTTTTCTCTATTCATTTTCTCAAGCTTGTAAAATTTTGTTTTCCATGTTTTGAGGAAAAAAGGGAAGTCATGGAAACAACCAGGAAATTTTGCAGAAGCGAGGAAGAATGAATAAATTTTGACGGGTCACGTCAAAACTTTGATTTCGAATTGATGGAAAATAAGATAGAACTAATGGAATTCCTTCCGTCTTATCCTTGAAATCCCACAATGTTGTTAGGAACAGACACAAAAAAATGGTATGAATGTTTTATCTAACTGTATGATGGCATTTGACTGCCCGAACTAGAAATTTGGTTAATGCTATCAGCTATTAATTATGTTAATACTGGCATCAGTACTGGAAAGAAGGTTCCGGATAGCCGACAATATGTTGGCGTGTGAATATTAGAGTGTTTCATTTCCAGGCAATCTTTTTTTTTTCTCTGTCCTAATCGAAAATCTGATATTCCATATACAAAAAAAAATATTCCTGCACAACAAACCATCTTCGAGTCAAATACGATTTGTTAATTGTTAACAAACCTTATAATTCTGAGTGAATTAGAGACTGAGCTCATCCAAAAATTCGATTTTTCATTTGAATAACACAGAAAACTGGTTAAATTTGATCTTGACTCGATTTTTCGGCGTTGACGGAATTTTTTAGGAACAATTAATATGATGCTTTTGTGGGACATGGAATTTGCTACAAACAATGCATACAGAATTCGGATCTGCATTTGATCGTTCCCAACTGGTACTGTCTAGCCTGTACATTAGTGCTGGAGTTGATGTACCGGCCAGACAAAATCCAACAAAACCTGCTAAATATTCTTCACAATCTCGTGCTGTTACATTTACCGTGGGGCAAAATCCGACACATAATTTTTTCTCCGGTTCTGTTTGACATTTGAAAGATGACTAATAAGATTTTATTATAGGCTACTCCGAATTTGTTTCAACAAACGGTTCAAACTTCAACGAAATCCAATTGGGAGACCTCTCAATCAACATTTCGTTTTTTCAAATATATTTCAACCCAAAAATATATTTCAAAACTAAAACTGAACTCCATTTTCCTCCAGCTAAATCTCATTCCTCATAACAATAAATTATTGACCATAAAATACACAAAATTTCGCGAAACAACGTATGAACCGTTGCCAAATAATCAAGTTATATCCTCAATGTATTGTAAAATTAATGTTCAGTAGGTATAACAATTTAATTCACCTCAATCACGAACAATAATAGATAAGTACATATTGCTGGACCACGGTACATGTACAGAGGACGTAATATTTCCTGTTCTCACTCATTAATATAATTATACAGAATTCTGTGGTAAAATGTACTATCAGAATCCCTCTCCACAATTAATAACCCTTTCACGAGCGAATAAACCGCGAAGCGAGCCATAAAATTCATCGCTGTTGATTTAATCTTGTTAAGGAAGCTGAAATTCATCAAATTGGAAAACCGATCGATGTTTGTTTTCATGTTCTTCATTAATTGATGGGAGTGATTGATGAATTACAATCAATGATCGGTTGGGAGCGTAGAACCAGGGAACAGTACGCAGTACATTGTCTATAGAAACAGGAAATCTCATTCAATGATGCAATGTCTCGATGCATCAAAATTATAAAATTGTGAAAGGACTCAACAAAATGATGCTGTAATTCAAATTTAATTCGATCGGAATCTTGTTCTTTCCAAGTGGTCGATAATTTTGACACAAACCAAGCATCACGATCCATTCTACAAATCTATAAAACTATTTCATAAAATTCCTTTGGGAATAACAACAGTAGAGGAGAAGAAGATTCACCTGGAATCTCTCTTATTTTGATCTTGACCATCACTTGGCTGTTTTTTATTGCTCGTGACTCTGTTTTATGTAGGATTGTTATTGTATGATGTGCCGTTCACACTAGGAAAAGACAATACCGTAAATTTATATCTCTCTTCATTCCACGGTTTCTACTGCATTTATACTGTTCTTCTATTCGACTGAAGTATCTATTTCGGCTTTCTGTATCAACGAATTACCTGCTATTCTTTACTCTTGTATTCCTATACGAATAATTTCTACATCAAAATCTCTATAGTCGAAGGAGCAATACAAGTTTGAGATCAAATCATTAATAATTTGTTAAAATAAAATGTACTCTCCATGTTATATACTCTGATTAATTTGAGAAAATCTCTCAGTGAAATTTCTGAATTTCATAATAAAACATTGATCAATTTGTCATTTTTCGAATAAACTCTAGTTCTTACAAGAACTATTTTAGTTCCATAATATAATATTCAATTTCCGATATTAAATCCACCCATTTTTCATTATATTTCATATCGAATTACTTGGGATTTGCTCCGGGCTACGTATTTCGAGTTTGACAGCAAATATATTTCAAAACTCTAGCTTCATTTTTTTATGACTTGTCAGTTATGTGAAAAATGTAAATCTCTGATCGGTACAGAATATTCCATACGATCGCTCGTTCGTGAGCTATGATTCATCTTCAAACAGATTTTTCAACGAAGTTCTTCAATCCTTGAACGAAATATTAACTACGTAAAATAAACTGTAAACTGAGGGAAAATTTAATGAAAAACTCATGTATGATCTAAAGCGATGAAAAATCTTACCTCGAAGGAGAAGAAAATTTTCTTTTTAATCTTTCAGAATCTACGTACAGCATGTACAGAATAATGCATCGAAAGTTAGAAAAATTATTCCCTTGTAGAAAGAAAATAAAATCCTATGATTTATGTGGACTATCTTTCATTCTTGAGTTAGTTTTTACAATCTCCGAAGATAACGTTGCTCGGGGGAAACCTATATCTCCTTTCGATTAGTCATTTTTAAATCTATGGCAATCATAAATTCAATTTTTTAAATCTCAGAATGCGGATTATTACGAAAAGTTTATACTCTTCGTGTCGAACTTGGTTTTTTATCCTTCACTTTTTCAAAATATAAAAAATTATCGAGCAAGAGTGTCTCCTTTTTCATTCCTCCGTATATAACTTTTCGAGTAATCAGATTTTCAACTCCAACAAAACTGTCGAAATCATACACCTGTACTCCGACAAATGGTTTTCTAAGCCAGCACATACAAGAGATATATATAACTATAAGAGAAGATCTATATCCGGGTTTCCAAGTTTCTTCTTCAATAACAAGGTTACACGATAACATTTTCATCTTTTGACTGTCTGTGAGGTTTGTAGAGTTATTTCAATGATATATATTCATTCTATTTTGACATAATTTGAGTTTATCTTCGGAATCGATGGCATTTGTTTTGTAAAATTTGCATATAAATTGATATATTCTTTGCTTACGTTGAGAATGTATTCTTATTTCCATTGAATCTTAGAAGACGTTATGTTCAATACTATATCTGATGTTTGAGATCGATCGATCACAAGAGGATAAAGTCGAAGAAAAACTGGCTCGGAATTGAAAAATCTCCCTTAGTGTGAGAAATCAGTAGAAAAGGATGAAGGTAGTCAAACACGGGAAATCTAATTATATAATTCAGACAAACGATCAAGGCATGAACTTCAGTTGAAATGCGTGGTTATGATGAATAGTCTGATACCAAAAGAATGCAGAGTTTCCAAAGAATAAGAATAGCTGAATTATTTTGAGATGTCACGGAGTGAAACACGAAGTGTTGATCATTTCCACTGTTTCGTGAAATAAGATTTTCACACATTCGATACTTTCTGTGGAATATGAAAAACTCGAGTTGGAGCGATCAATGGGTCACTGATTTCACTTGGATTACAATACGACGGGTTATATTTCCAAACGATAACGATGTGGTATCACCTCGTTTCCTCAATTTGCACCTTGGATCAAATGAATCGATGAAACAATTCGTGCACGAACGATCCCGTTTTCCCGAATCGGAATAATTCACTCTAATGTGAATGAACTGTATAAACTCGAATACGGCAACAGTACGATCATCATTCCGAATCGATCAAGCGAACATATTCTTCTCAAGACACGAATATCGGAATCAATCACTCGATAAAAAATCGTACGAATACTGAAGTCAGGTGAAACTCCAGATTCCCCCCTTCGTATGAATCTGTGCAAAAGGAGCCGTCGCTCCATAGTTATGAAGTTAAAAGATCGAGAGCAACCATTTGGCGTGTAAAAACTTATTCGATCAAACTTGCATGTCGCAGTTACATGTTACTCAAAAGAAAAAAAAGAACTTGATATCCCGGGAGATCGATATTCGTTCTTGATGCCAGAGACTCAATTAATTTCAAAATAAATTTACGAGAATAAGAAAATTATTTAGAAGCAGACTGAAATGAAACTCCGTTCGATCTGTTCTGGTCGTCAAATTAAAGAGGAGTAGGGAAAAAATTCAATCGTTTTGGTACGAGGAGATGCAATTCGATAAAACACAAAAGAATCGTATTAATATCTTTTGTTTTTAGTACCGCGAGAGACTCATTTATATACACTTCCAATTACAATTATACGAATTGAAAAAAAGGAAATAAAGAAAAACCCTTGATGACACGGCTGAACGCTGAGAGTCGGCCTCTTGAACCTTCATTCATTTAGTCCCATGTTTTTTACGATAAAAACTCTCTCATCTATTTGTCCTGCTTATCTATCACCCTATAAAACAAGTTCTTCGGGACATTGGTTTTTCTTATTTCCATTTATTCTGGATTCATCCTTTCTTCAGATCTTCGAGTGGAGTTGAAACAAAAAATGAAAAGATTCTCTATTACCTTTCGCACAACGTAATTTTCGTTTCGGAATATAGACATTCAGATTTATGCGTCGAGATGAGTGGATCGTTAGAATCCATTGTCGTTTGAATATTTCGAATAGTGAATCATTCTTTGTGAATTCGAAAGGAAGTAAAACTTTAGAAATGACTTTTCAATTGAGAGGATGAGAAGGATGTTTGCTATGTACGATTTTGAACACAGAAATCCAACATTTATAGTTCGGTTCAGCAAGCCGTGTAGAAATTTGGCAATTCGTGATTTATCGTGCCTGTTTTGGTAGTAGAAAAATAAATCGTGTTGAAGTAGCACTGGTTCAAGGTTGTGCCAGCATGGATCCAGACTTGAATCAACAATGGCTCCATGGCAAAAGTTGTCGTAGACCTATTGAATCAAGCTCGCGCCGACGTTGCTCCGATGTTATAGTTCTAAACCTTAGTCCAGCTTCTTTCCAAGGCTCTGCCTACACGGAAAAAGAAAAAACAGCAACAGGTTACTGTACACGGAAAGAAATTCTTCATTAAAAATTACTGGTTTTCCCATTAGAGGGGGGATATACTTGACATACAGTTTGATATACTTGGTATGAGATCAGAAATCAATGAGACAAAACAGTAATTTCTCATACTATGAAGTTTGAAAATTAAAACCAGTGGGAATTCATGTTGAAAAACAGTAATTTCTTATGACCCAATGTAGAAAACAAGAACTCTCAATTGGCGAGACTGATATAAATTGGAAACCATAACATTTTCAAGAATGTTCCGTGGCTTCGGGGAAAGAAGCAAGGATCGTGATCACAAACAATCATGTTCGACGCTGGTAACGATAAAAGTTTTTTTTCTCGGTTATTATAACGCCAGGAAAAATTACTGGTATTTCCCATCAGTTTGTAATCACATGTCAAGTATATCCCTCGCTTACTGACAAAAATCAGTAATTTTTAATGATACATTTCTCTCAGTGTAGATCACAAAAATATTTCAGATTCATCCCATGCAATAATGCGTTTCCCAGTCCTCATTACTGTCGAGTCAGCATTGACGACTTTCATCACAATACCCATCACTGTGATCGCGCTAATCTTCATTATCCAAGCGTGTTGTCATTTGTTTTTCAACCGATCGCTGTCATTCACAGTAACCAGAAGTGTTTCCTTTTTTCAATGTATGTTTGTCAGGACTGGGCCAGTCTCGCGTTCCTGCTCACTTTTTACGTGCAGAAAAATATCGCTGTTACAACGATACTGGATAGTTGTTATGACTATCCAAAGTTTAGTGGTATCAGTATCGTTGCTTTGATGATACAAATCATCCGAGAAACTATATAGATCGCCAGCATAGCCATCTGTATCGTCACCATACACGGAGAGGAATAGATACTAATGGGTATAAGAAATTTACTAGTGGTTAGTATACGAGGACAAGTATCCAGATTGTACAAATTTATTCTTGTCCTTAGTATCCATATGCTAAGGAGTATTAAATATATCATACCCCTTAGCATATGGATACAAGGGACAAGAATAAATTTGTACAATCCAGATACTTGTCCTCGTATTCTAACCATTAGTATCTATTTCTCTCCGTGTAGTGATACAGTATTGTCACGACAGCTATCTCTTCTCAACCATACTTCAGATCGTTATAATAGCCATACTTTTTTCTCCGTAGGGTATGTTTTTCCCTGTCCATTACGATGATGTTGAATCAGTTTCGTGGTTTTCCAAACAAATTTATCAAAAGGCAGATGGCGAATAGTTTATTCTAATATCGTTAGCATACGTTTGTTTTTTCAAATTTTAGTACCGTCGTATCACAATCATTAAACATCGAACGAAATGCGATAATGAATAATATGTCATAAAAGTTTATCAAAGTTCGTTGGAATTTATTTTCGGTTTTACTTGACATTCTTTCTGTTTTATAGGAGTTCGATAATAATAGAAGTTTGATGTGATAAAATTGTAGAAACCGTGTGTTTGCTTCAAGAGTGATGATTCTTACGAATACTTTTTACGAAGATTATTATCGAACGGAAATTTCAAAAGAGAGAATATATCTGCATCTCATACCCTCCCTATTCTCATGAAATTTCATATATGTATATATTTCTGTAATGGATTGATATTGATGGTTGAACTCTACACATTTCATGAATTCAAAGACGTTCTTCAGGAACGAGAACTTTGGACTGCACATTTTTTACATTTATCATAAAATACACATGAAGGTCTGTGATGAAGTTTCATTTTCCAACCCCCAGAGACATTTATTCGAAAGAGAAATGTAATTGATTCGGGATGAAAGAAAATAAGGAGTTGATTTGTATCCTCAGTTGATGAATTTGAAAGCATTCGATTAAATTGTTGAAAGAATGAGAATATGAAACATTTCTCTCATTCTATTGAGTTGAGGACATTTCTAGTGGAAATGCTCTGAATGACGAGCAAGGACGGTAGTTTTTTTTACCGCCAAGAGTACTTTTACTGGAGCTTTTCATTTTCTGGGATTCATGTGTGTCACAAAATGCGTGGGAAAATTTCAACGATTTGCTACACATTAAGAATTGAAGGGCGGGATCGAGTAATCGGTTGTGCGCGCGACCTTTCGTCTAGTGCACCTGAAAGTAGGCAACCACCGCTAATCACGTTTCAGGACTTTCATATTAAAAACATACAAGAAATTCGCAATACTAAAAAAACTTCCAGTGGGAAAGTTGTTGCAAATGTATTCAACAACACTCTGACGAATTTTGAGACAATTCCGTATTGTAGGTTAGAAATTATTGCAGGTTGAGTGAACAAATGCCATGTGCATCGATTGAGATGTTACAATATGGGTGTTTTCAAAGGGGATGAAAATGATTAGATACATGAAGCTGTCCAAAAAAAATTCTCAAATGCACTTCACCCAAATCGATTAAATATTTCACACTTTTTTTTCAATAAATCATAATCACTTACATGAAAAAATGTATGATAGTTATTTGAACGTCTTATTGGAAAGAACCAATAATTGAATATTGGCAAATTTGGGAACATGAACGTTTCTGTTCCTCTGACATGGCTGTTGAATGATGGTTTCAATCTAGAAACATCAATTTTGCGATAGTGGAATTCATAAACAACACATTTCCTCGTCTTTAGTTTAGATTCCGTTTCAATGAACGATTCAAAGTTTAAGAATACAACCAGTATGCCTTTGGAATGAAAGAATTTTAATTCCAATACATCGTATAAATCTTTTCCATACATCAAAAAAACAACAAACCAAATATTATAGAATAAAACATGAAATAATAAACTCAAAAATAAATCATACGAATTTCAAAATTTGTCCTATCATTCACAAAAGCTCTTTATGGTTTTTTTTAGGATCAGGAATTTCCGAATTTTTTTTTAAAAATCGATTCAAAATCTTTTACGTTGCATTGTGCAGCGTCAATCATTGTAAAAAGAGGATTTCTAGAATTTTCAATGATTTCAATATACTCTTCGGGTTTTTCAATGGTTTCTTGCATTTTTTTCTTCTGACCGTATCTACCAAAATTCCTATCACATTCACAATACGAGTGTCCACGGACAGGGTAGAGATGTTAAATAAAAACCTCGAAGATTTGAGAGAACATTGACAAAAAAAGGACCATCATATAATTTCTATTTTGACCTCCTGCAGCATCAGAATAAAAAAAGATTTTGTTATACCCCTTTTTTTGTAATCCAAGGCGCGAAGCATAATATAACAAATTACAAACCGTGTTTTTTCCTTTCCTGAGCATTCCATCAATGAAATGAAACATATAAGTCGATTCTGAATGAAGAATATGTTTCATTTCATTGAAGGAATACTCAAGAAAGGAGCAAACGCAGTTTATAATTTGTTATATCATGCTTCGCACCTTGGATCACAAAAAAAGGGGTGTAACAAAATCTTTTTGTATTCTGATACTGCAAGAGGTCAAAATAGAAATTATATGATGGTCCTTTTTTTGTCAATGTTCTCTCGAAACTTTGAGGTTTTCATTGAACATCTCTACCCTGTCCATGGACACTCGTATTGTGAATGTGATAGGAATTTTGGTAGATACGGTCAGAAGAAAAAAATGCAAGAAACCATTGAAACACCCGAAGAGTATATTGAAATCATTGAAAATTCTAGAAATCCTCTTTTTACAATGATTGACGCTGCACAATGCAACGTAAGAGATTTTGAATCGATTTTAAAAAAAAAATTCTGAAATTCGCAAGATCAAAATAGGATCTGCGGTGAAAATTGATTATTTCCCAAACGGTAAAATTAACATGTACCATCAGTACAAAGGAGAACCGTTAAAAATTTTTGTCGAGGTGAATACTTTATTCAAAGATTTAGGAAATGCATCCCCGGCGCCTGAAATAGGGATTTCAAGCGCAAAATCGAGAGATCTAAAAAGTTTGCAGCAATATTTGAGCGTGCAAGGTCGAGCTTTTTATGAAAATCTCTTCAAAAACACGACAATTCGTGATCCTAACAAAAACGATAAAACGATAAAGAACTTTGTGAATGATAAGAAAAATTCTGAAATTCGTATGATTTATTTTTAAGTTTAATATTCCATTTTTCATTCTATAATATTCGGTTAGTTGTTTTTTTAATATATGGGAAAGATTTATACGATGTACTGAAATAAAAATTCTTTCAATTCAGATGCCGTTGAAAAAATCTCATAGACTTTCAAATACCGCTCTAGAATCCCCTTGTATGTTTATAAGATTTTATCAGGTTCAATAGTGGCATTTGGACACTTTTATCAGGTTTTAATAAAACGTACGAGTTCCTATTATTTTTTCCAGTGGGAAGGCATACTTGTTGTATTCTCAAACTTTGAATCGTTCATTGAAACGGGATCTAAACTAAAGACGAGGAAATGTGTTGTTTATGAATTCCACTATCGCAAAATTGATGTTTCTAGATTGAAACCATCATTCAACAGCCATGTCAGAGGAACAGAAACGTTCATGTTCTCAAATTTGCCAATATTCAATTATTGGTTCTTTCCAATAAGACGTTCAAATAACTATCATACATTTTTTCATGTAAGTGATTATGATTTATTGAAAAAAAGTGTGAAATATTTAATCGATTTGGGTGAAGTGCATTTGAGAATTTTTTTTGGACAGCTTCATGTATCTAATCATTTTCATCCCTTTTGAAAACACCCATATTGTAACATCTCAATCGATGCACATGGCATTTGTTCACTCAACCTGCAATAATTTCCAACCCACAATACGGAATTGTCTCAAAATTCGTCAGAGTGTTGTTGAATACATTTGCAACAACTTTCCCACTGGAAGTTTTTTTAGTATTGCGAATTTCTTGTATGTTTTTAATATGAAAGTCCTGAAACGTGATTAGCGGTGGTTGCCTACTTTCAGGTGCACTAGACGAAAGGTCGCGCGCACAACCGATTACTCGATTCGGCCCTTCAATTGCACGAAATTCCATGTGAAACATAAGTGAACTTCAAATTCCTACCTCAGAACCGCAGAAATTTTATTCAGAATATCTTTCAAAACTTCCGGGGAAGTTTCATTCATGTGGGAGTCTGGTTCGAAAGTAACCGTAATTGATCTCTTGTCAATCGAAACTGCCATCACTGAAAATACATGTTGCGCTGCGTGAATTTGATGTGATTGAGTTAGTGCGGTGGAGAAGAAAGGAGAAACGGGGGACGTGCATTCATGCAACGTGAAGGCAACGAAGAAATGTTAGCGGTAAAAACTGGGCGAATGTTTCTCTGTTGGTTTTACGCAAGGGGCCTTCCCATTGATTATACGTTAAGATAGTGACTCTCAATGAGTCTGCTGTTTTCAGCTGATTCCCTATTTAATTCTTCCACTTATTGCTTCGATTCTTTATTGATCAGATTTGTTACTTTGGTTATTCCACTGAGCCGTACATTAAATTGTTGAGTTCCATAACTTAGGCTTGATTCGGATCTTAGAAATTCAGTGATTTCCGAGTGGAAGACCCCTCGGTCCTACGTCACACACGGGAAAAACAGAGGAACGACAGTTCTATTGGGAGTACAAATTAGTTCGGTCCGGTTTGAGAAGATGACTCTCGCTCTCATGAATGTGTCACAACCGATTTCAATTGTGTCAGAGGTTAGACACCTGTGAATGATATTCAGTTGATATCACTCCGAGTTCCTTCTAGAATCCCGATTTTTACTCAGTGGAGTATATCAAATTTCGTTTTGACTAAGCAGCATTTGCGGGAGGTGCTAGTTTTCAGTTTTAATTGGAAAAAAAGTGCCGCTGAAGCCCATCGAATGCTTGTGGAAGTTCATGGTGACAATGTTCCAACTGATAAATCATGTAGGGAATGGTTTCGACGTTTTAAGAATGGCGATTTCAATTTCGAAGACAAGCCTGGCTCAGGACAACCACAAAAATTCGGAAACGAGGAATTGGAGGCTTTACTCGACGAAGATCCGAGTCACACGCAATAGGAGCTTGCGGAATCATTAGGAGTTACGCAACAAGCAGTTTCCGTACGATTACAATCCATTGGGGCATGATTCAAAAGCAAGGCAATTGGGTGCCTTATGACTTAAAGCCTGGAGACATTGAACGGCGATTTTTCACTTGCAAGCAGCTGATTCCAAGACAACGAAGAAAGGGGTTCTTACATCGGATTGTGACAGGAGATGAGAAATGGATATTCTACAATAACTCCAAGAAGAGAAAATACTATTATTATTATATGCTATGCCCGGTCAATCGTTGCCATCGACACCAAAGAGGAATATTCATGGTTCAAAGATCATGCTGTGTATCTGGTGGGACCAATAGGGTGCTATATACTATGAGTTGCTAAAACCTGGTGATTCTATTACGGGTGATCGGTATAGGCTACAATTGATTCGTTTGAGTCGTGCGTTACGAGAAACACGTCCGGATTACAAGGAAACACATGACAAAGTTATTCCTTTACCCGATAACGCTCAGCCTCATGTCGCAGAAGTAGTGAAAAATTATCTGGAAACGTTGAAGTGGGATATTCTACCGCACCCGCCGTACTCGCCGGACATTGTTCCTTGTGGTTACTGGTTATTCCGACAGATGCAGCACGATTTGGCAGGCCATCGGTGCACTTCATTCGAAAAAATCGAAAATTGGTTCCTAACTTTGATCGCCTCGAAAGACGAGACGTTTTTCCGTAACGGGATTCGAGAATTACCCAAAAGATGAGAAAAAGTGATAGCCAGCGATGGACAGTACTTTGATTGATTTGATAATTCATGTTCTTCTGAAATAAACGCATCTTTAACTGTAAAAAAACGGACAGAATTAATTTGTACTACCAATAGAACCAAAGAGATCATGACGAGACCAAGTTTGGAATTGTCAGACTTGTTGATGATTTCCTAGTTAAAAATTCTGAGGTCAACAGGATGGCGAAATCCGCACGCGGACTCAGATTTCCACCCAGGACTCGTGTTATCTTTCAGGGTTCTACCAGCTTCGTGGAGTTTGAATCGTTTATTGAAACGAATTACCCATCAAATAGCACAACATTCAGCAAATAAAGACCAGAAATCTGGCAGTACATTTTCTGAACGATGTTTCTAGTTCCAAGAAGTTGATTCGAGAAGATGAATAACGATGATTTGTCAGATTTGATGAGTTTGAATGTTCGTTTCGGTTTCATAAACGATTCAAAATTCAAAACCATGGTCCACCCGAACCCTCTCAGGTTCCAGCCCAAAACCACTCAGATTCTCATTCGGGATCTCTCAGGTCCATGTCACCCTAGGACTCGAGTGATCCGGGCACTGAGAGAAATAATTACTCATACCAAGAAAACATATTCTTTATTACAGCTGATATGTTGCAAGCTCAAATGGAATCCCCTTGGAGCAAGGAAATATTTTTTCAATTCAAGAAATAACTTCTCAGTTTCAAGAAAACTTTTTTGCATCAAGGGTACAGATTTTTCAAGAAATAGATTTCTTGAAACATCACAATATGTTATTGGTGATAATAATTATTTCTCTCAGTGGGGCGGGATCTTGGAGGATCACATCTATCTTGAGTAGACTCGACTGGTTCTGGGTGAGAATGTGAGTTCACATGTGAATTTCACTATCCTATTCATCTGGGAATTTTCAACTGGGTCAATGGTTCACCTCAGGTGCACAAAAAATTACTGAATGAAAAAGAGCAGATTTCATTGCCACTGAAGAGATTTGAAGTTGAATTCTAATTCTGGTTTCTCCAGGAGAGTTACGTATTTGTTCTACCTAGTACAAAGAAATTGAAATGAAGGTTAAAACGATGGAATATTCAATCAATCGTGATTTTGATAATTATTCTAGAATATTAAAATGGATTTATAATAATTGGATAAATAGCATTTCATGAATGAAAAACATTATAATTGCATAAGTTCAAGTAATATTTATTATTAATTGAATATCTTTTTGTGTCATTTTCTATAGACTCGTCAATTGATATGAAGATATATATATATATATATATTGGGTATGGGAATAAGTTTCTGCCTTTTTACAAGCAAAGTTGATTTTTATTCAAACAATGGATTATTACATAATGTTATCCAAAGTATGCACCATTGGAAGCGACCACTTCTGCCCATCTTTCAGGCAGCATACGGATTCCTTGGAGAATAAAGCAGGTTCTTTTGACTCAATCCATTCATCGAGCCATTTTTAGAAACTATTGTAAGAAGTAAACCGCTCTCCAGTAAGGGCTGACTGCATAGATCGACATAGATGGTAATCCGAAGGCTTTCGTTCCAAATATTTCTCAACAGGTTGAGCAACATGTGGCCTAGCATCATCATGCAGCAAGATAAGTTTATCATGTCTACCGTCCCATTCCGGTCGTATTTCTTTTAGAGATCGATTCAAACGTATTAGCTGTAGTTTGTAACGATCGCCAGTGATTGTTTCTGAAGGTTTAAGAAGTTCATAATAAATGACACCTTTCTGGTCCCACCAGATGCACAACATAATCTTTGAAGCGTGGATATTTGTTTTCGGTGTCGATGGACCTGGTACACCTGGCAGCCCCCAACTTTTTCGACGCTTAGGATTATCGTAATAGATCCATTTTTCAAGAAGCATCCCACGCGTTACGAAATGTCTCTCGATATCTCTCTCCTTTAGTTGATGCGGCATCCCAATTACCTGCTTCTTGGACTATTCCCATCTTGTGCAAGCGTTTACCGACGGTCGACCTGTCAACACCCAACTCTTCAGACAACTCATCTAGGGTTCGACATGCATCTTCATTCAATAATTGTTCCAGTTCTACATCTTCGAATTTTTTCGGTGCCCCCCCGCGTTCTTTATCACTCACGTCAAAATCGCCACTTTGGAATCGTCGAAACCACTCTTTACAAGTTGTATTAGACGGAGCGTGATCATCGTAAATATTGCACAGTACACGATACGTTTCTGCGGCACTTTTCTTCGAAATAAAATAATGAAGCATAACTTCCCGCAAATGCTGCTTCTTCGGGACAAACGTTGTCATTTTTGACACCAGATAAAAAATTATGTTTACGCTTGTAACAAATGTTAACTACCGCAATCGACACCTTACATATACACTCCTAAATCACAAGTATAGCACTTGAGTGAACTCAAAAATAGTATCAGCAGCAACACTTTTTCCAAGAGGGCGGGAACTTATTCCCATACCCAATACATGTGTTGATATTCAACTATATGCGTTCAATATGTTTTTTAAGGCAGTATTTCATTCTACAACTTCAAAAGAAACGCTGTGAATTTTTTCGAAGAATACTATCGAAGATATGGATGTAGGGTTTGAAATGCTCAATAAATATACTCTTGAAGTACATAAAAAAAATTTGTTCATTTATTTTGTACATTTTTTATACATGTAGAGTATGGTCAAAGCCAACACCTCAAAAAGTAGATACCTTTGCCGTGATCGTACAATCTTGCCAACGAATGGTCTGGAACAAAAAAATCAAATGGTTTTATGTTCAGTATGGCTTCAGGAACCGATCTAACTATAGTTGTTTTATGTATATTTTTATGTATATGCGAAATCAACAAAATGGCGGCCAAAATACGAAAGGAAACAAAAATTGTGTTTCTTACTTCATCGACTTATCTACGTTACAAGGTTTGAAATGTATTTTTGCGACTTGAAATGAATATTGTAAAAAACTAAAACTCATAAATATCCTGAATGAGACTGACGGAAACTTTCAGCCGACGAGTGGAGTTTGGGACCTGCTCGCACCCCGTGGATCCGGTAGGGAATCGGTTCGAAATGCAATGAGGGTGAGACTCGCGCTGAATTGTTATACGGAAGGGAATCGTTTGGTCATACCCCCTGGGAATTTTCAACTGGGTATTTAATATCCCGAATGTGGAGCGATGCTGGGTGAGCCTTCAATTTCCTTCCAGCATGGTGTTGATATAGTTTATCCAATTACTACATAAATCAGTGAGCTCTCCTTCACGCTACAAGCTTCAAGTCCAGAAGAGGAGGCAGAACAAGTGACAACTCACCGGATCGAGGCCAGTTCCTGTCCCAAACAAAAGAAAGCCTCCCTCCATGATATCGAGGTAAAGCACAGAGTATTCTTTATCTAATGGATAACTTACTATGTAGCCCAAAATTTTTTCTGTCCAAGTCACGTCGCCTCTGCGTTCTATCCTCTGATTTCGCTCACCTCTGGATTTGTTGGATTCAGTTTGCCCTGTCCATTACTATCATCGCGTGACTTTTGTCAGCCAGTAGGACTATTGAGTGTAGGTTTTTGTAGAGTGTTGTATAAGTGCTTCCAGTTACGTCCTTGTGATATTTGGTGTCCGAGGTTTGGCAACAGTCAGAATTTGTGCGGTTTGGAATTGTAGGAGTTTGTGGAGTGTAGATTCTATTCGGGTGATGTTTTCTTCTTCCGGGACAGTTTGTGAGCTTATGGCGGAGTTGTATTTTTTGGAAAGGACTTGTATTGTGACATTTGTCGGAAGTACTGAGAAGAAGGTTTTGGAGCATCTAGTTGCAATGATCGCGGAACATCGCCACGCGTCAGCAACCAACTGATACACAATGCGGCTTCATTCCGGAAGCTTAGAGTTCGCATCATTCTGAAAATTACAACTTTACTTCCTGCAAAAAATCATGTATCCGTGATCATGAGCGAATTTTCTCGTGAGAACAGCTTTTATCCTGTTCATCCGTAATCCTGACAGATTCTTTTTCAATATAATCGTGAAGATATTTCTTGGTGACAATGATTGTTATGCACAATCCTGACAGCGTGGTAACCTCTGTGCTATTAGAACCTCTATTAAACATGTTCCCAGAACGTAGCATGATGAACATTAGACAGATTTCACGAGGCATTTGTGTGTACCTGAAATATACAAGTCAAACCATCTTCGGGCGTTATTCGCACGTTCTCAGCGCGTGGACTCACGTTTTTTGGGAGCCTGAAAATTTTCCTGCTGGTGTATGGGAATGAAAACTCCAGCGTTTATCAACTTTGGCCTCATTTCGGCCTAGTCTTGGGTGCAAGCTGAACTAACATAGTCCCTATTGTACGTAAATGCTAAGGAACCCTGTTTTTTCTGTGAAGAAAGGATATAATCATCAATTTCAATGGAACGTCTTTATGAAAAAGATCTATGTCTTCGATTGTCATCATATATTTCTGTTCTTTTCTTCTGAGAGAAATTCTCTTCGTCCTTGTAAAATTTTTTTATTTCCCCCTCAAGTATAAAATTTGAAGGAATGAACAGTGAAAATTTTACAACAGACATATATCCATCTGCAAAACAATGAAGACCAAATTTCGTGTGGAAACGGCACTCATGCTTAAACTGACTGAATTCTCTTATGGAATGAATTTGTATTTACAATCACAATTGGGATCTTGATTAAAAGTGAAAGAACGTTTTTGTCCGCAAACATGACCATTTCGTTGCATGGAGTAGACAAACCCTGATTCAAAAATCATTTCCCAACGTTCCCTTTGGAACATAAAACCTTCTATATCATCCAAGTTCTTATACGACATTCATTATTTCTGTATAAATTAGAAAGATTGAACACAAACGTGGAAGCTCTACGCCTATTCATTACCAAAATATTCTCCAATATAAATCAAAATTCTATCAAACAATGTTGAACTTATGCGAATAAACCTCAAAATATGAGACCGCATTGATGGAAAAACGAATAAAGAAGACTGATGAATATTCATCAGCCGTGGGCGAGGAATTAATCAAAGATTCTCCATTTCGATTCTAATTCTCATACAGTACTTCATTCAATCACCTCATTTTCGTTTTCCATATTTCTTCCACCCAGCTCTCTTCACCCTTTCACAAATGTAATCAAGCTCAAGTTGAGCGATGATTGTGGATTGGATCAATCAATTGCACTCTTCCGTCTCCGGAGAAGGAACAAATATTTCTTCTTTTCCAAGTGTAGCGAAAATGAGGAACATCACGAAGGCATTTTAAATGGAAGCGTAAATTCGTCGAGATAAATGGCTTCAGCCAAATTTAATCGTATTGTTTTCATCGATTTGGCTGTGTGTTTGAAAAAGCTCGGGGCTCTAATTGATCACCGACAACCGTTATATCCAGTATATATGTATACCTCCACACATCTAGATATATGAATTGTGGTTATCACCTGGACGTATGCCAATTTCTCACATCGATGTATACGTATGGGGAATAGAGGGGTGGGAATTTTCTGGACGTCGAAAGGGAGTTCATCGCGAGAAGATGTGAATTTTCGGAGGGGAAATATTGCAGCCCTTGGATGTTCGAATGTGAATTGATTTCGAATATGTGGGAAGAATCTTTGATTGTGAATCTGCATTTTTGAATTCCTCCCAGCCGTATGGAAAGAAATTGACTCGCTGTGATGACCACTCACTTTTTGATTTCAAATTTACTGCTAATATGATTGAAATAATTGTGGCTATCGCTACTTATTAAGAGTCACAGCAAAAATTCGTTACTGTTATTGCATGATTTCAATAGCTAATAAATGTAGTCATTTAAAAATCTTCATGTTCCGCTAATGTTGAGAATGGAACATCGCTGGGCAATCTACGTAGAAACAAGGGTACATGACACTGATCCAAATACCAGTATTACTGGTCGATGAATCAATTTTATTGATGTATCATTGTTCATAGGCTGCAATACGCCCGGCCCATCCACCAACTTGATTCCACCCGAGGGTCTCTAGTGCAAGGCGGAACACTGCCCCGAGTATCAAACAACCCTGGATGACAGGGAATTCTCATGTTGTACTGAAGCATGGCTGGTAGTCACGTCTTTCCTTGTTGATAGCCAGATGGATCATTTCCAAAACCAACATTTGAATCTCTCAGATTATTCGCGTCGTCATATCCTGTCTTTTCAAATCATCGTGAAGTGAACGTAACTACGATAGGAGCTTTACTAACTTTCTCTTCCCCAGCTCTGTTCACAGATTCAACACATTCTTTTGAAGTTTGTATACTTCCATAAATGAATCATTTTTGGACAATTTCCAGTAGATTCTTTTTGTGCTTTTTTTTTTAAATATTTCATGTATTTTCTACAATTCATTATTTCGGAATTCAACCGCGATACTTCCTCACTGCAATTATTGATTGATATTTTAAAGTTTGTAGAACTTTGACATTCTCTTTAGTTTTTCCAGTGTATTCCTCTATCAAAATCAGCTATTGCTCGATTCTTAATCAATTGCACTTTGAATCAATCGTGACATTACACAAGGATAACTTGGAACAATACTGGTTATCGTTTCAGTCCATGAAACAACACTCAGAAATGGAGGCAGCATAGTTCATCCATAGATGGGGAACTTTTTGCTATAGGTGATAGTCTTCTCCCTAAGTTTTTTGAGGATTCAATTCCCAAAAGAGACATGCAATTACGATAGATCGCAACAACAACTGTGAATCATTTAATATTCTCTCTAATATAATCAGAATTTTGATGCACTGAACGAACCTTGAATTACCAGAGGGTGAACCAACGGTACACAGTTTGTAGATTTGAGTTCAAGTATGGATTATGAAAATTATCCCGCAATGAATCCATAGTTCACACATCTATTATAGTAAGTAACTTTGTTTAACTTTAGCCAGCTCCTCACAACATCAAACATGGTTGTTTGATGTATCTGAATTCAACAGCAATATATTTCCTGAGCTCGTATACATCGCTAGAATACAATGTTTATTACTTTCCAACCCAAGCGATGTGCTATAGACTCGAGAGCTTCTAAAATATGTACGATAACAGAGTACGTGACTGAAGAAATGAACTTCCGAGGTCTGGTTGTCATCACAGGGTTATTTCATTTCGAAAAATCATCATTCGATGAAAGTACGAAAAGTTAGGGAGAAGAATAAAGGATTCCTTTTGTTCTCTTTGTATATTCAGTCATTCCCTAAATATATCATGAGACGAGAGTCCAATATTTGGCCTAAAATTAACCCTTCGATGGTCGCAAAGAGTGAAAAATACTCCTCAGATACTTTTTCCGATCCCTACAGTGACGTAGAATTGAATTCAAGAGCTGGAACTCTCATTACTTGAAGAAAAAATTTGCAAAAATCTTAAAATACTACTCAGGGAGAAGTAGGAAATCATTCCACAGTAGCGTTTTACAGGAAAAAAGATTTCCATTTCATTTTGAATACTTCGAATTATTTCCAAAACAATTTTCTACGAATTGTTCATCACGCTTTTGTATCCGTTACATCGATCCTGAGAGGTTTTTACCTTAGAAATGATGATCGGAGGATTTATTCGATCACTCTACGACAGACATTTGGAGGAGAGAAATAATTATAGTACATATTCCATAATCAATCTATGTCATAGTCTTCTTTTTCTACACTCAAATCTCTTGATTAATTAAAAATCGGTATGACGTTGGGAGATCATTATCCTGAGCGTTCAGAGATATTTCATTCTCGTAATGAAGAACTTTCTCCATTATTTGATTTGACAGATCGACGGAAGAAGAAACATCTTGAAGTTGATCAAACAGATAATTTTATCGGTCAACTTCATACATCGACCTTCTTTCATCTCAACATCTCTCCGAATAAAACGATACTTGCTCTTTATTTTCCTTGGTTTTATGAAGAATCGATAAATGAATATACATTTTATCTATAGCGAAAAATATTCTTCACCTCGAGTGAATATTGATTCAATGCAAATCAATTTTATTTGTTTTGATTTTTAACTGCTCTGAACAAACTCATGAAGTGAAGGGAATCCTTTTAAAAGCCTCCCACGCCAGTTAGATTTTGTAAATAAAGAATTCACGGTTATTGATTTGAATCGCTCTTATTGTATTGTCTCTTCAAACTTCGCATATTTCAAATTATATTCGAATGTGCGGTGATGATATTGATCCCTGTAGAAGTACCTTTGATTGGTTCGTGACTTCGTAAGAAGATTTGGTCTCATTGGAATCGAATTCAAGTTTAGTCTCATTCTGACACTACATCGTGATTTATGCAACAAATCCGTCAACCGCACGAACCAAATTCGAAGTTTCTTTTCCAATCATTCGATTAGAAATTAGATGGATGTTTGTGAAATCATCCATAAATTGAGTTCAAATCACTCTCTGTAGCTTGAACTTTGTAGTAGGTAACTGAATTTTGTTTTCAGTTACAAGGGACTGAAAATTGGATCATGAAGCAGTGGCATGTTATGTACTATCTGTCGATATTCAAACGATATAAATTCATTTCACTGGAAATTTCAGAAATTCATACTTGCCGGTTTCAATAACAGAACGACCCTGAGGGGAAATTTGGATCGCATCTGATGTGATACAAATTTTATGGCATGATCGAATCAATGTGCATTGTCTAATCTACTCCCATCGATTGAATGTAATTAACTGCATTTAACGTGCAGTCAAAACAATCCCGCTAAGGGCTGTCCTCAGTGCAAAATACAAGGCAATTAAATCGTTGATTAATTAGAAGTTCTAAGTTCATGAAAGCAGCAATCCATAAAAAAAGACAAACAACAAATAAACAAAACGAGTGAATTTCTCAAATCTAACAAATACATAACAAATCACAAACAATCAAAATAAACAAAAAAAAACGAAACATTTGTTCGTTGGAATAACGAATTCATTTTGTAATACGCCAATTCATATCACAATTGAATTCAAATTGAACCGTCATTTTTGGAGCTAGTGTCATTCGTTCTACATAATTTCACCCTCAACAGAGGAAATTAAATTTGTTAAGTAGAGAAGAAACAAAATTTCTCTCGTAATTGATTTTTTTCAATTGAAAAAACATTTTTCTAAAATCAGACAAACATTTTTTCACACGTTTTCATATTATACACATTTTTATTCGAATCATACAGAAGTTTTTC
The DNA here is from genome assembly GCA_018340375.1 of Gonatopus flavifemur. Classification (NCBI taxonomy): domain Eukaryota; kingdom Metazoa; phylum Arthropoda; class Insecta; order Hymenoptera; family Dryinidae; genus Gonatopus; species Gonatopus flavifemur. The sequence goes on from JAFFJZ010000019.1 coordinate 220,591, forward strand.
CCGTGCTTTAACGTGATTCTCAAAGTTCAAACATTTGCCTAAGTAAATTTGCGAATTCTCGTCTCACTTCAAGAACGTATGTACATGAATATTGAACGAACGGAATCAACTTTGACGAGTATTCCGATCAAAGTTCTCGACACACAATTTTCTCTCCAGTCATTTGTGTCATCATTTATTCAATCGTTTTTTCGAAACTATTTAGGGACTATTTGAAGACTGCGCATGAATACAAGATGATATTTTACAGGTTGTTTTTTGAGGAGAATCTGAATTTTCATATTGCCGATAGTTCTGTAATTTCCCTTCAAGGTGAAGCAAAAGAAGAAGCGAGATACACGTGATGTTTAATACCGTTCCCTAATGTTCTGCTACTTCGACTTTTGTTTGGGCTTCTTATTGGACGAGGATAATGGAATAAAATATATTCTATTGCTGTGTTTGTTCTATTCTCTATTAATTCCCATTGTTTTTATATCGTCGTGCTGATATATCATTTTAAAATTGTTACTTGTGAGAGACCTGTGGTACCCCTTGAGAGTAAACTCAATATAATCACCCAATATTTGTGGAATCAATGAACATTGAATGAAATCATTGTGTTTCCCTTTTGATTACTTATTTGTAGAAGATGTTGGTTTTGGTAATTTGATGGTGATTTTTGACATTTTTTTCTCTGGTAATTTCTGAATTAAGGAGAGTGTATTAAAGCCTTACCTTGCATGAGTAGCTGACCTTTAGTGTATAAATTCAATTTGATGAGCCAAAAATTTATCATTTGTCAAATATTCATAAAAACGCTATAGATGCATAGAAATTTTACAAATAATTGATACTATCAAATGATATCTATTGATAAAGGGTCAGCTGCTGGTAAAGGTTCAAACACTGGTACACCCACCTTATCTCAGAATACATTTTGGGGTTTTCACCTCAAGAAAAACAGAATGATTCCCAGAATAGACCATAGTTTTTTTTCAGTTTTTGATGAAAAAGTGACACAAACAACCCATTATTTTTGGTCACAAATCGATCATTATATGTCAAGAACCATAAATGAACCATTTCCTGACCAAGTTTCCCGCTCATTCAAAAATAACTGGAAGTGAACCATAAAAATTGGTCAGTCTAAAATCGCTGGAGGACTGTCAAAATTCCTGCAAAATTCAACCCCTGATGGATCTAAGAGGAACTTTCGAGACTGTGAGTCCTTCTTCAGGCTTCATATTTTGACCAAAGCCCATCTCTCTACGATCTTATCGAAGTTTTTTCGACGTTTTCAAACTTTCTAATTTAATTAGGTCTTGCCTGACACTGTGAATTCGAGTATTTAACATTGGACCATCTATTGGACACATCCTAATCGTCTCCTAGACAGCACAGGAAGTTCTCTGAAAGTTTTGAAAACATGCATTTGGTTTTGCGTGTTTTGGTCTCCGGAAAGTAAGTTCTCCGAACGTTTAGAGTACCTTCATTTTGGATGCTCCTGAATACGTTTTCAACGCATCATCTTCATCTACTACGCGCCGTTCTCATAATGTTTTCTCAACGTACTTTCATGAGAACAAACTTTTGAAAACACGTGCGCAGCTTCCCATAACGTTGTGAAAACCTTCATCGAACACGTTCCCAGAACGTTGCACAGTGCACATGAATACAACTAACCGGGACATTTGCATATAGCTGGGACATAGGTACGTGTGACGTTCTGAGAACATCCTGAAACGTTTTTTGCACGTTCTCTGTGTAACCAAGCACGTTGTCTGAATGTTCAAAAGATCTCACGGTGCTGTCTGGGCTTAGATTCAATTCGATTGAACCAAATGGTTCTCTTCGAGTCCCTCCTTCTTGTCTCCAGTTGAACTCGGTCCTTCTTGACAGTGAGATTCTCTTGACTCTGACATTTCATTCCCATCGCTTGCGTCTTCAGTATTGGGTTTTCATACCTTTGATTGATCGATATGTTATGCAGTACCGAACAGAAGTCCTGTTTTCCTTCATCGTTCTCCATTGTTTATGTTATCCCTATCCTATACGGATTACAAAGCAAGACTCGAATCAACGTAAAAGGACCTCTGTGTACAAATTGTAACATGGTGAATGGATCCGATTAGATCGGAAGGTCTTGTTGATACACCCTGAGTTCCTGGTATCAAAGCGTTAGTGTTAGTTGAGTGACTCTTCACTCTTCGTAAGAATTTCCATGTTCCTTGCGTTTTTCCATTTGGGTTGTGCTGTTAACTATTATCGCACCTTTTGATGAAATCCTGAAGCGTGATCTGTTCAATGCTTTGAATGTTTGATTAGGATTCTAGTTCATCCCTTCTAAGCTGCATTGCAGATACTCGATTTTCTTTGAGGCTTTCACAGAACCTGAATTTTTTGATGCTATAATAAATTCTAACAAGTTATGAACCATACATTGACTGATTATTTGATGTTTATACATTGCTGTGCTCTTTGTACGGGCATAAGATCAGAAATTCTTGTACAATGAACGGTTCTTGCTGAACTTGTATTTTTATCAGGGTCAAAATGTTTGAAATCAGCATGCATGAAATTCCAACTCACATAATGCAATGAGATTTAGCCGAAATGATAGTTCTCTGTATTCAAACAGTACCTGACAAATTATTCTGCAAACTTTTCGGGGGAAATTATGAATAATTGCAATTTTGAGGAATTTATTTTTCAACATTCATAAGCTTTGAACGGTGAAGCTGATTTGGACGCATGAGCGCTGGAATTGAAGATGATTGATTGAGCTGCATGAATTCACAAATAGAAACTAGCCACAAACTGGACACTCACAAGGGTGTACCCCCAACACACCAAATCCTCTTTGCATCGAATGCTTATTGTACCGAAAAGTCATGTACCGAACGTTGACAGATCGAAGGATTATTGTACCGAATGTATTTGATCAGATGGAAATTGTACTCCCTTGAGGATTTTACAAGAATGATGAATCTGATTGCATCCGAAAAAACGAGTCTTCGGCCTATCAACGTTCGGAATATGAATTTTCGGTGCAATGAGCATCCGGTGTATGAGGGGCCCACCACTTACAAGTACAGCTGGCTTTCGATTTTCTTACGCCTGACCCCTTTTTCCAATTCTTTCCCCCTCGATTGGTTAGAAAGAGAGGTCAGGCGGAAAGAAATCGAATGCCTACTGTACTTCACCAGAGCCTCACGAGTAACACCTGTCCCACATAGCATAAAATATTCTAGCAATATCCCCAGAAAATTACATTTGGAATTTGCAATATTTTAGAGATCGTCTCAGAGATATTGTCAGAATATCTGCACGATGTCTCATATCACCTACTATGCAATATTCTGGAAACATTCTGGAATATTGATGAGATCATTTCAACGATATTCTGTACCGAAAAACATTCAAAAATTACGTATGTTAACATATTCAGAAAATAATACTTTTAGTCGGGAAAAAATTTCTTCAAAGTTCACCTCTACAAATATTGAGTGAGCTTGACCTGAATGACTTTTTGTAGAAGAAAACCTGCATTGGAAGTCGATTATGGGAGAGTCCTCCCAGTGGTAATTGAACCCGGATTCTGCGAGTGTGAGTCAAGGCATCTATCACATTAGCGAATCTCCGAGATCACGACAATCCTCTCAAAGTGCCATTCATTATAATCATCGTGATGAGAGTTTGTAAAATTCGTTTCTGTGAGATATAGACCAATCGGTTTAGAATCTTCTGAAATCAAAAATGAATAAGGTGTGAAGAAAGGTTTTTTTCCACCTCGACTTGTAAATTTCACGAAGAGTTGGGTCAAATCGATGAAAATTTTTGACAAATCATTTCCGTAAAATACAGACCAATCAGTTGAGAATCTTTTGGAACGAAGAATGAATAGGTCGTGGGAGAGGGTGTGATAAATAATTGATCTCAAGCAATTTCCATACATTTCAAATAATATTCTGAATCAAAATCGTGAGTTTCTTGAAATCATTGTAAACTAAATGACTAAGAATTCTCTGAGATGAAAAACATTGGTCGTTGAAGTAACATTTTTGTTCTAATCAATTCATAAATTTTATCAAATACTGGTGCGGGTTACTGGACAATTGTTTGAAAATCCGTTTCTGTGCAATATAAACTAATAGATCCCAAGTGTGTATTGACGGCGGCACAATCTAAGCCCAGGGTGGGTGCCCATGCTGCCCAACGTGTAGCCAAGCTGGCCAGACACATGGGGCCAACTCTGAGATGATAGCATCGTTCCCAGCTTGGCTGTATTGCTTTGCTCGAGGATTGGTAACACCATGGGCCCAGCATGAACCCAGACTAGGCAATCAATACTGACCCTTCCTTTTTTTTTGGAATTGGAAAATTGCTTTGAATTATACCCCAGCGGGCATGAATTTCAGCCCCACTTTGGCCTAATGTTGAGCCCCATCGTGCCTATATCGTACACACATGCTCGGGATATAAATTCACCCCAATCTTGATCTAACGCTGGTCCAAATTGGGGCCAAGTTCAAATGTGCCCGCATTAGGATTCATTATTCCCATTTTTCACCAACCATAGTTCTATGGGAAAGCACAACAGGGCCAACATTGAGCCAACATGGGCCCCATCGTCATTCCCCAATACTAGGTCAAAGAGGATGGATAATTTTCCTTGTGAATTTTGGGTTCAATAATTTCATTGCAGAATCATTGTCATTTATGATTTTCTTATTTATTCTTTTGAATCTCAACTGAACGAAAAATAAACGTTGGCTTATCTCGTCGAGGAAATTTCATTAGAAGGCAGGACGTAATACGTTTGAACCGACTTCATCGGTTAAACTTAATATTCATTCGTTGGTTACGGCTACACCGTAACCCCCACAGCATCACAGTCCCAGAAGAATTCATAAAGAATCCTCATTGAACTGATTGCGTTTTTTAAGAATTCTTCTGGGACTGTGGTCCTGTGTGGGAACCATAAAGCCACGCGCGATCTAAATTTAAGTTGAAGATTTCAAACATAAATTGTATCAATAGATCTCGCGATAGAGCGAGTTTACCTTTATGATTCAATGCTCGATTTTTTAGGATGTAAAATGTCCTTATAAATCGTTCAATTCTACGATAAATGAAGTGACATTTAATTCAGAGTAATTAACTATCTGTGACCTGCGTTCTCCTTCTTAATTGAAAATTCTAGGCATTCAACGAGAGATGGGCATATAAGCAGACTGAATATCAGTGGTATCGTCAAATACTGACGCATTGAAAGATTTCAAAACATCAAAATAGAAAATACAACGAAGTGAAGAGAACACGCTTTACTGCGCGATAATTCACGATACGAGAAATCTGTTCAACGCTCAAGGTGGCAATGTGCATTTCCGCATGGTATGTTATAGTTCTCATTTCGCAACTTCTTCAATTCTGAATAAAATAAAAAAATGCATGTACGAAATTTCATATGAATGTTCAGAAAAATGCCCATGAATTGATGAGGAATTCCGTGAATATGATTACTAAGCTTCAGGAATTTTTCTGATTTTTGTATAATCTTATGAGAGGATTTCCATCCATCCATCCATCCATCCATCAGGAAATGGTTTTCCGTACAAGATTAGGAATGCTCACATATTTATGAGAATGCAAATTCAGAAGATTCCTTTTCATCATTGAAGGTAATAATGTCGCTCCAAAAATGTCGATCATTTTTCATCAAGATCCTCACAGGGAAGCTTGGTCTCCAAATTATCGTGATATATGGGAATCGCATTTTCAACGAAATGCTTTTCGTATTGTGATCATAATTTCAAATGAATATATGATATTGGAACTACGCCCACAAATGTATGTCGGATGACTCTTATTGAACGAAGATCTTATACACTTTATGAATGATCTTTGCATCAAATATCTTTGACACATGCATAAATCAAGTCCAAATTCCGTAAAATTTTCGAAGAATCATTTTTCTGCGTAAGATTTTGTGTAACTTTGATTGAATCTTCGTTCAATTCATTTACTCTGATATACCCATGTTGTTTCAAATATCAGTCCTTGACATACCACCGCATTTTCGTTGAATTTTTAATTTCGCTCTGTCAAGACAAGAAGAAATCGATGGAAACGTTGTTTTCTCAAACTCTGGTGAGAAAATTTCTCCGGACATTTCAAAGGTTTTCATAGTTTTTCAGAGAGTTCCAGTGTTTTTCAGACCAATTCTGAGTTTTTAGACATATTCATAGATATTCAGAGAAATCTTCGGTAAAAAAAGTGTCCAATATCAAAGGATTTTTCAGAATTTCTGAGAGATTTTCAGCGGTTCAAGCGGTTAGTGGGATCTAATGTAAGTTTACAATTGAACTTGACTGAATTCATCTCTTCCACAAAAATGTGAAATGACGATGTGTGATGTATGATTGATGATAGATGATGATGATAATCCATAATGAATCTGTTTATTGGGTATGTTTAAAGAATCAGTTTATTCAAGAACAATAAAAATTGCCATTTTAACGTCCTCATTCTGGTTTCAAGCTCTCATTCTGCAATCCTGAAAATCTCTTGCGTACCAATCTTGTTTTGTGGTCCATATAACAAACAAATTCGCTATTTTTACGTGTATTTCTCTCCTCGTGTGGCTACATTCGTGCTACAAAATAATTCGTATTCATCGTGCCTTCGTCAAGAGATTAAAAAACACCTTCCATTTTAAACCCTGTTGATGTTGTGCATATTATTTTGCTCACAGAAGGGAAGAAATTTTATGGAATTTCCATGAGATACGTGAGGCGTATTCAATTCGCAATTATATTTTCCAAAAGGATGCAAGAAAAGGAATAAGAAATATGAGTTCCGTTATGAAAGGGAGATTCGCTTATAGTACGACAGATCATTGATATACAAGCGAAAAGTATGACAATGAAAAGAGTGAGGTAAAGAGAGGTAAAACTCGTGTACCTCGAGGAAGGATTGAATCTCGAACATTCGTGCAGACATCTATCTATACGACAGTGTGGATGAGGCTTTCACGAAAGTCTAGCCAAGTTTTATCATTTCTTATCAATCTGTGAATCATGAGATGTCCTGTCGTTTTCTTCTTTCCTCCTTATATATTGCAGTCTGGAGATAGAATCAAGTCTACCGACATTTGTCTTCTTCTGTTATCAAGATTCACGAAACTCTTGAAGGAATCGATATGATTCAATCAAGGTTGAATAGAAATATAAGTGAGATTTTCCATTTCAAATCATGTGTACGTGCATACCTATTTTCCATTACGGTTCGCGATATATTTCAAAAATGCCTTTGAATCCAGTTTTGTATATCCAAAAAATAGGGGCAATCAAGGTCGTTCGTGAATAATACAGGAATGAAAATGCAACGATCCAGATAGAAGAACCAAGTACTGCTCATTCGGGAGATACGATGTTAAATTTTAACGCTTTCTATCTGTCCCAAAAGTCTACTAGATACCCTCTGTCAACTTTTTTCATTTTCCCCCACACATTTGCATATGTGAATACATATGTATATGTATATTACGTAGAAGGAGGGAGTTTTTCAGGTCGAATCACATTTGTGTGATAATATCCGAAGTCGTACCGTTAATACGTCCTGTTTTCAGGATCTCGCTTGATTGATTCCAATATTTGTTGTCACGCATAGTATCATGTCGATGTAATTCGATTCAATTTTGTTTAATCACAATTTATGAGCACGTTGAAGAAAATACAACCTCGTCAGGGTGGAATCAATGATAAACTTCAATGAAGAACATGAATTGTGCATTTATTTATGGCAATCATTAGAGTGATGTATGTTCATTTTTGTTTCTAAATCATCTTTGGGTACCTCAATTCATTGGAAACTATCTTCGATCGTGATATTCATCGGACAACAATAGATTTCGTGATTAATCATTGATGGAAAAAAAACGCTTCCGTTGTATCAAGCTTATAAAAAACGACATTGTGCGTGTATCGTGTAAGTTTCGTGGATCATCAATCATATTCTCTTCGTGAAATATTCTGGCATTTAATTTGTCTGAATTTGCACGAGATAATTATTAAGTTTCACTCTAAATTCAATTAAATGTTCACTAGTGAGATGGAGGAAACGTGGATGTGTTGTGTTATTGGGAGAAGAAGAAGTGGATAACAACATAAATGGCATTTCCTTCGTCTCATTAGTAAGGTTTGGTGTTTGGTTTCCCACATAAAAATTGTCGATTGGTGCTAAGATTGTGCAACGTTGAAGAAGATCAGCCGAAACAAGACAATACCGATTAGATCTCGTAAGTATGATTGTTGAACTATTTAAAAATGAACATCATCTAAAAAGTAAGAGATTGTGCATACTTATCAATCCCATCATAGTCGGATCTGTCTATCCTGTCTCTGCACATGCCCTTGTTCACTTAAACTCGCACATTTTGTTCTGAAGAAGCAACCTGCAATGTTTGCGAAACATCGATTATTCAAGAACAACAAACCATCGTGCTAGAGCTAGACTACGTGAGAACAACCAAAAAGCAACCGCTGAAACGAGATCTCTCGACGTTTGGAAGGAGTTTGAAAAGTAAATTGAAGTGTACACAAAGCGTAAGTTTAGACCTAAAACGCACACCTCAAATATACAGGTTGTGTATTGGGATTATTCGATATAAACGCTTTCCAAATTTAAATAGCGCGAATGAGTTATCTTCAGTGAAGACAGAAAGGACGCAGGAAACATTCTTCAAATTAAATGATGATAAACGGAGAATTCCGAATTGTGTGCCAAATTTCAAACCATAGAACAAAGTTATAATATCCCTAAAAAGTTGGATTTCAAATATGTGAGTGAAATTGAAGGCCTGAGATTTTGCTATATTGCGATTTAACATTCTTCCTGCCTCTAAAACAATGTGTAACTTGAGGTTTTGCATTCGCATTCATCAAATGCATCAGATTTTCGACCATAATTCATATACAACATATTTGGAAAGTAATCATCTATGTAATGGTTTTATTGTGATATTGTCACATTTCAAAGAAATGTCAAATTCAAAGAATATTTTTTCTCAACGGCCAAAGGGAAAGGAATAATTATAAAATATTAAGACCTAAAATTCAAGTTCCCCTGTTTTGTGTCGTAGACAAAGATAGGAAAAAAATAGAGCGATTGAGGAATCAAAGTCGAATAAAAACATAAGATCATATTAAACAAACAATAATATATATCAAACTGAACGTTGGAGCATATTGATATACATAAATTGCATTTTATTCATTCAATCAAAGTTCCCACTCGCGAAGATTCAATCCAACAGAAAAACAACGTTTTATAAGAATGTTTTTGAATATTCCCTTTCCACGCGAACACTGGAATTCAATCATTTCAATTCAGAAAGATGTTTTTTTGATTGAATAACAGTTAAAGTTGACTGAAGGAATTTGAAAGACGACTTTCACACTTTGTTGAAAAATAACACTTTCACTTGGAAAGAATTTGAACTCGAGCTTAAGTTGAACTTGTAGAAACTTTCTTTGAAGGTTTAAATTTCAAAGCTCATAAGTTGTATGGGGGAAGAACGAACTATGGAACTCAATCCATTGATCTTTCATATGAATTCCTACATAGCACACAATGTCTCAGCAATATTCCCTGAATATTAAAAATGTCTCATTTGAAATATTCTGTTTGAAATATTTCTACGATATTATATGAATATTGTGTGTACAATATTTCTCATAACATATTCTTACAATCTTCCAATTGCAGCATTGTATATTTGATATTTTGCGATGCTCTCAGAATGTACGATGAGAAATGTGTGAACTTACCCAGCAAACACGAATGCAGGCTATTCAAAGGACCATTGACGGCCCTTCGCTGGAATCGCAGGGCCAATCAGCGGCCCATCGAAACGCCAGTGTTCATTGTTTTTAGGGTAGCTGCAAATGGGAAATTGTGAGAATATTCTGATAGCAATATCCTTTATTTGACCCACGAACGCCCATTGCGGAACTGCTTGGCCTACGGAAGAAGTAACTATTGGAAATAGGATATCTAAGTTGGAGGATAAACATCAGCATAAAAAAAATTTTTTCACAATTTGTTTGAACAATCTGTTGGAAATATCAATTCACGTGAACTAAAAAACTGGAATCATATTCTACAGAAAATTTCATGCAAGACACGATGGTTCGGGAAATTTTTGGCCATCGCAATTATTCACTGAGAGAAAGAATTCTTTGACTCAAATGGGATTTGTTTACAGTAAATAAATCGTATATTTGGATACAACCAAAGAAATATTTAGTACTATTCATTTTATCACATAGTTTTTTAATACACCACATATTTCTTTGAGTCAACTTCATACCGATTATGATTCGATAGATCTAAATTTGACAAGAATTCATATTCATTCACATGAACTTCAATCACTTTGAATCAAATGAATGATTTGGTTATAGTTAATGAACATGAATTTCTTGACTCAACGCAATGTTTGGTTATAATCCATGTCTTATTTGTATGAAATGATCTTCTTGAAAATGCTCAACCAAATGCGTTGATTTGTCAGGAGAAAACTTTTTTCTCAGTGTTGTCAATAAAAATTATAAACAATTTTGAATTCTTTATACACGTTGGTGTCCACGACGGAACTGCTCGGCTGACGGAAGTAATTATTGGGAATAGAATATCTAGTTGGAGGATAAACATCCGGAGGAAAAAATTTTTCCTCAAATTTGTTTCAACAATTATTTTCCAAACAATTCGTAGAAGAAATCAATTCACGTTGAACGGGTATGGAAAATTCGAAATTGTTTATAAGTTCTATTTACAAAAATTGCAATGACCCAAAATTTTCCGACCCACCGTTTCTTGTATGAAACTTCCCACAGAATACGATTCCGTGGTTTTCATTGACGTAAATTGGTATTTCCAACAAATTGTTTGAACAATAATTGTTTCAGCAAATTGTAAAAATTTTTTTTCCTCTGGATGTTTATCCTGCAACTAGATATTCTTTGTCCAATAGTGACTTTCCCGCAGGATAAACAGTTTCGCTATGGACATGAATGAGCTAAGAAACATAAGAGTCAAGAAAAAACGTGATTTCAAAAATTAGGGGTGCACGAGACCCGAGATTAGTATCGGTCTCGTCTCGGTCTCGTCTCGAAAATACGAGACGAGACCGAGACTCAGAACTCGATACTCGAGAATATCGTCGATACTTTGAAATATTTCTTGATGAAGGAAAATGGAAAAAATTAATTAGAATTTTTACATATGACATAATTTATGTTTTTTCGAGCATTACATTTCTTCACTCTCGATCTACATTTGAAGAAAATGAATTAATATTAAATCATTTAATAATAATATAATTATAATGACAAAATAATAAATGATATAAAAATCAATTCAACAATCATAATGATGAATATTCGTGTGCACCAAACCGTTATCATTCGGAAAAAGTGAATTCGTGAATATTCAGATGATTCTATGAATGTATTAGATTCGGTAGGGGATGGATTGAACGAAAGATGATTTGAACCAATGCTGTATTATTGGTCGATGCATAAAACTTACTAGAATGTCACTATGCCCTTCTAGGGGACTTTCTTGTTCAACCAATAGTACATGCTTTAGTCAAATTATCTTTCGTTCAATCCATCCCCTACCCTACGTTCATATAAAACAGTCTCATTCGAACATACTATGAATGTTCTATGAACATACGAAGAATCATAAACGAATATTCTTCAAACGTTTCTGTTTCGCATCATATAAGAATATAATTCGAACATCTGATGTTACTTGGGAATTAATGAACATTTTTTATCCGATATGAATAATAGTATTTATTGAAGTTCATCAATTAAAACAGCAATATTCGATAATATAATTGAGATATTCCATACATTGTAATCATCAATAGAATATTTCGATGAGTTAGGATTGTCAGACATAGAAAACAGTAAGAAAGTGTTTTGAAACGTCAAAATTTCATAAATTTTTGAACAAGATTGACACTCAAACTGAATAAAAGTTGAAATTCTTAATAAAACAAATGAAGTTGAGAGTCGATATGAAGATTGAAAACTGACAATTGACAAATTGCGTCGTAGAATAGGAATGGAATTGAATTATTCAATAAAAAATAATCGTATATAACATAAATCAAATTCGTGATCCAGGAGTCATCCCATATACCATATAAAAACTATCAAAAAATAATTCTTTATAAAGTCTCGGAATTCTTTATGGATCCTTTTGAACTATTTTAGAATTCTTGTAATTTATGGGATATTATATTGATATTTAATGAAATCAAGTGGATTCCATTTCTAAGACCTACAAAAATAATACCCATACGGCATACCAGATCAGAAAGAGTTTATAAATAAATCAATTGAGACTTGAATAACTCATTATGAATTCTTTTCGAATTTTCGTTCTGTGTGGGCATGGTTCCAATCTTGAAATGAAAACGTCACTAACTATAGTTATTGACGTTCATAGAATAGAAACATATATGTTCCTATTCATGCTAAATTCTGTGGTAAATTCGAGATTTAATGATCTGCTCCGATAGAATTGATAATCTAATACGAATGTACTTATGTAACTAGAATATGAATGCTTAAAGGGTCTCGAGCGACAATCATTTATCATTTATCCATACATGACTTCGTCTCTTTTTAATATGTAAATTAGCGACGTATAAAATTATGATACGCTCGAGTACCCTTAATCCAAGATTTATAAATCTAGATTTAGTATTGCTTGAGATAGTCCATGAAGTTAAGTTGGTCCAATAGTATTTGTGAATTGTCAGTTCGCAGTCTTTATAACCGACACTTTGAAGACGATTCACTTCATTAATAACATTTTTATTCAATTTAAAAATGATGTGAATATTTTCACTGAAGTGTGTCAGCAAAAATGATCGTAAATTATCATTACTAAAATTTAATTGTATGCAATTATATATGAACATGAATAGAATGAATCCTTTGGTTTCGAAAAACTTCTAACATGGAATGCTCCATTAATTCTTTAGTTTTTTTTGCATCCTTTTGAATTCATGAATACTTTAATGATCTCGAAGTTTATGAATATTTGTTGGGAATTGAACTGCAGTCCTCTAAACTATTCATTTTATGAGTAATTGTTGAACAGAATATTTTCATGTACCTAGTTGAAGTTTGAATCCTTCTTTTGGAATGGAATGAAAATTAAATCTAATGAAATCTGATGAATACCGGTATCCATCTTTTTAAATAAACTATTTTGAGCAGGAGAAAGTGTTTCAAGAATTCACTGAAAGATCTTAGGCTTCGAGCTATCGAGTGTTTTGTTATTCAATTACTAATTTGTTTCAATAAACGATTCAAACTTCTGAAACATATATTTTGTCGATACTATCGAGACGATACCGATACTATGCCTAACGATACCGAGACGATACCCAAGTCTTACCATATTTTTCGATACCGAGACGATACCTTTAGAATATCGGCGAGGATATCGTCTCGTGCACCCCTATCAAAAATGAAGTTCCAAAAGATTCTCAATCTATTAGTTTATATTGCACAGAAACGGATTTTCCAAAAATTGTTCAGTCACCCACACCAGTATTCGATAGAATTCATAAGTTGATGACGAAAAAAACGTTATTTCAACGAGCCACTTTTTTCGGCTCAGAAAATTCTTTGTCATTTAGTTCACAATGATTTGAAGAAACTCACGATTTCAATTCAGAATATTATTTGAATTATTTATCACACTCTCTCTCACGACCCATTCATTTTGTGTTTCAAAAGATTCTGAACTGATTGGTCTATATCTCACAGAAATGAATTTTTCAAACTCTGATCACGATGATTACGATAAATGGAACTTTGAGAGGATTGTCGTGATCTCGGAGATTCGCTGATGTGATAGAGGCTTTGACTCTCAATCGCAGGGCTCGGGTTCAGTTCCCACTGGGGGGACTTTCTCATAATCGACTTTCAATGTAGGTTTTCTTCCACAAAAAATCATCCAGGTCAAGCTCACTCAATATTTGTAAAGGTAAACTTTGGAGGAATTTTCTTCCACTAAAAGTATTCCTTTGAGAATTCGTTAATATATAGGATTTTTGAATTTTTTCCGGTACAGAATATCGCTGAAACGATCCCAGCAATATTTCAGAATGTCTCCAGAATGTGACCACAATGATCTCAGCAATATTTCAGAATATCTCTAGAATATTGCAAGGTAGGTGACATGAGACATGGTCGAGATATTCTGACAATATCTTTGAGATGATCACCAAAATATTGCAAATTCCAAATATAACATTCTGGAGATATTGCTAGAATATCTTGTGCTATGTGGGTATTTATCAAACAAAATATAATTAATCAACAGTCAATTAATTAAAATCATAAAATCAATATATAAAAAATACAAAATGTGAAAAAAACACAGTTCTGTCACAATAATATCGATTGATGGTCCATAAGATAATTATTCCTCTAATAATTCACTACACTGGAAATTCCCACGGATATTTCACATTAAATTGATTCCCTTTATAATTTTTCATTTCAAGTCAATCCTCAGTTTAACGCAGCGCTGTAATAATCTTTTCTCTCCGTTCCTCGCAGAAACTTCTGTCTTTTCAAACTTTTTCAGCCCTTGTTAATCGTCTTCCTAGCTTCACCTTCATTAAACACTCATGCTCCGTTCTTGATTCTTTTCACAGTACTGATTCTTCCTCTTTAAGTTTTTTAATTTGACACTTAATCTCTTTATCTTCAATTTTCCTCTTCTTGAGATCTCACACGCATTTCATATTCTCTCTATATTTTTCATTCCGTTATTATTCATGGGTACAGAATGTTTCAAAATTCACAAAACTAAACGTTCAGTGTATTTTTAGAGTCCTCTTTTTTCACAGAAACATCAAGAGTCAATTACATCAAGACCTAAACCACATAGAAACATTACACGTTCCTTCACCTCCATTCTATTCATCTCCTTTTTGCCAGTTTCCTCGTGTGAATCCTCTCTGCCTGTCTCACCGCCATTCCCTACCCAAATATTCCAACTTTTTTTCTCGTCCGTTTCCGCTCCACAACGTGACAGATCTCCCTCCATATTCGTTCCTTCGGATCATTTACGCAAACTTAGAATCGTTTTCATTATTATTTCTCAGCTCCACACTCAAGAAATTTCGGGATTCTTCTTGATACCTTTCAACTGTTGCAATCAATCAACAAAATTCTCTCTTTTCTTTAGATGAACATTCATTTTTTTGGCTCCTTTATACTCCTTTGCCACGTGATTTTTGTTCTTCTTTCTTTGTCTCTTCATCGATTTCATTGAAATTGGTTTTCTTTTTTCTTGTCGGTGGCATTATTCTTAGGATTTATTGATATCCCAAGTATCGTTGAGTTATTTCTCATTATGCAATATCTCGTCTTTTAGGTATTGCACTGACATTTAGCGGTGAATGTTTTTGTATTCAGTCCAAAAGTTCAAGATTATTACGTTGAGGAATGATGAGGTTCTGAAGGTGTCGGATTGTCTTCATAACTTGTGGGAATATATTTACTTTGATGGACAAAAACTTCTCGCAATGATGAATTCACAACTACACAGAGTTGCAGTTGAGTTATTTAATTAGAATACTTGATATCTACGTGGAACTTAATAACTGTTACATTTCATTACAGCTTTTCCTTCGGAAGTGTGGAAAAGTTTGCGAAAAATTATAGTATTTCAATTTATTAAATGGACCATGTTTTCGTCTCTCTAAAATTCATAAATTGAATCTATCCAACTTATTCAAGACCCATTAAACTTAAAGTCCTGTTGAAACTACAAGTACATCATTATCAATAAAATGATATACATCTGTATACGTCGTAATTGGATTCTCGTTTAAATACCAAATGGAACTTGAAACTTTAACCTCTTGAATTCTCCGATAGAACTTTACAGTATCCACTATCGAACTCAATGTCTGCGAATTATTTTACGATCGAAGTTCTCTGATCCATTCCAATTCATGTTGACCGCGTTAGAATGTTTCAAATGGTGTCAAATTAACGCTCAATTGTTTTATCAAACATCCTTTCAACGGAGTTTATTTTCATAATAAAGCACAGATTTATCATTTCCGTCACACAGTACTTTATCCTCGCAAAAAGAAAAAGATGCAAAGTAGGGGAAAAACGTAGAGAAAAAAAAATTCATTATAGAGCATCTAGTTTGATTGTGGAGCAATAAAAGAGTAACAATAATCGTTCAGAGTGATACACAACAGGCTCATGTACAAATTTACTAAGCTAATATTTTAACGGTACAAGTTTCTTGTACGACAGAATGAATTGTATTACTCTTTTCAATATACATGCACAGGAAAATCATTCTTGCTCACAATTGGAGGATAGAACAAAAAATACGAGGGCTTTTTTTTCATCGGAAGAATGTACCGTAATATCCAGGATATGCAAGGTACGGAAAATTAAAATGAATGAGTGTGATGTGATCATATTTTACTATACACTTCGCGTCACAGGATAGAGCAGTTCCGTACGTTTGGATTTTACTGACGTGTGTATAATAGAGAGCATCCAACAACTTTTCCTCTATAGCGTATGTATACAAAAGAATAATAATCAAACTTGATCTTAAAAACATATAGTGAAAGAGTAGATGTGTATTATACACACAATTCTCAGAAGATTCATCCATCGATATGAAAATGTCTAAAAGAAGAAATGAATGATCAATTTCTCACACGAACAAGCAGCATACATTTCACGATGTTTTACCAAAGTTTTAACTTTTGAATAAAAAATTATTCCCTTCCAGACGATAAATTGAAGCAGAAAAACTTTGTTTTAACTTCTTACTTCCGCTTGAAATTCCATGGCACCCGCGTGTAGCCAAGGGGGTTGGAAAACGAAAACAACCATTTTTCGGTTTGTTTTCGTTTTTTCTTGTCCTTGTTTTTTTGCCCTCATTCATCACTGTTCTCTGAACAGTCTGAGGTGAAACACTATCTTTACGGTTAGATTGAGTTCATGTTGAGTTGAAAAAAAGAAAAAAAATTAGTTCACAAAGGTTTCTTTCTACGCGTCCGTGAAGGGCATATTGTCTTCTTATGCTACATTCTTCCCACGTTTGTACAAAATACTGAGAAAAGACCACGGAGTTGGGGGGAGAAAAAAGTTGAATTAACTATAGCTTCACTTGACTTTGGTTGGTATCTTTCAATGCAATCTTGAGGATGAGTCTAGCACGTTTTTGTGAATTCTAATTATGCAAATAGCTTTATGGAAGAGTAAGAATTGGGTTGATGATTCGTTAGAAAATGTATCCACTATGAAACATGAATCTATCAAAAATTACACGATATGAATGGAGATTGTTTTTTAATTATATCTCTTTATATCAATTTTCAAAGAAGGGGTTGGATAGAAAATCATTGCTTCCTCAAATTCGATTATTGATTGGATAAATGAAAGAGAAGTTTTTGAACAATATGTCGAGTTAAGGTATTTCAGAATCACAAATATACGGAGGAATTTTGAATTTCTTACTCTTCGAAATCATCAAACCCTGCATATCAAGTGCTGTTTGTTGTAGCAACGAGCACAACAAAGATGATGATAACGATGATATACCATCACCCAAAGCAAATTTACCTACCCTTGTTGTAATACTCTCAACATTTTACAAAGAGAACTTTAGGTGCCATTGAAATATGAGATCTTTCGGAATTTTCATTTAGTTTTGGAAGACAACGGAGAGCGCTTTTGTCAAATTTGATGGAAAATTCATCCTTATACTTCTTTGGAAGCGGAAATTATTGAATAGTTCAAAACATAGTCACAAGATTTTTGAAATACTTTGGAAATATTATCTGTTATTGATTGTACACTCAAGTATCAGAAATAACGTTTAGATAAATATCTTGTTTTTGACGACTTTAGAATGAACAATCATTCCACATAGTGGTTCGAAATAAGAGAAAGGGACAACAGAGATAGTGAGAAATCTATGAAATTGCTTTCTAGATTGTTTCCGATTCGTTCTTGGTGATTTTTATTGGAACAGAAATTGCTTCAATATAGATTCGAGTAACCTCGGTGTGTAATTCTGCTATTTTTTCTTCTCTTCAAGTCGATATTGTATGAAGGGCAATAATATAATAGAAGATGCTTTGTGAATCAACCGAATCCATCGACTTCATGAGAACGAAAAATCATTTTCCGTTGTGAAATTGTATGCAATTATCAATTGGAATGAATTTTTCTGTATCGGAAATTTCATTTGGCAAACGTGATGTTTTCATCATTCCGTTTTAGTCCATGGAATCTCTGAGAATGAGATTCCATGTGTATAGTATTTTTCACTTACGTGAGGTGAGCCATCAAAAACGCATTAACCTCCTGTAAACGAAAAACTTGCACAACGATATTCGAATGAAGATTTCATCCTTCTTTCTGAATTTTCTTATCTCATTGAACGGGAAAATATGATATATGTATGCACAAATATGGGCGTATATGAAATCCTAGGGGAAATTCTGAATGTTCAGTTGGTGCATACCTAACACGGAACACACGTTCATTCGTTGCTCATTTTTTGGGATTTAAGTTGATATTTGAATAGTTGATAAGTGTAGAATAGGTTGAATCTGACTGGAAAAATATTATTCAATAGAAAAAAATATTGTCAATTGAAAAAGGATCAGGATAGTGAGTAAATTCTAAATTGAATAAGCTGACATGTGTTCAATGGAAATTTAAGTGACTCGTTCTTTAATTTATGTTTATGATTTCTGAGTAAGCGTTTTAAATCAACGACTCCAATTCTTAAGGTTGGAATTCAGCATCATAGCAAAATATAATGCCTCATCTATATTGAATTCGTAACACTCAAGTAACTCCACGGTTTTGTTGTTTATTGAAAATCGATAGAGCATTGATTTTGCAGAATCGATTTGTTTCCGAAACAAAGCAATTTTCCAGTACACATTTATGGGAATTATTAATATGTTCTTGACGTGTGATCCAAAAATGTGAAAATCGAAGTTTGAAGATTATGATTCAATGCAATGAAACGTTCCACTAATTAAAACTCGATTCTTCTCCAGTATAATATTCTCTGTGAAAACGATTTTGGAGTAATAGAATAACAATTCAGCGAGAATTTCAAATGGAGGTGTTGTAAATTCATATGGTATTCTGTGTAACAGAGATAAGAAGTCAGCACGGAAACAGAGCATATGATTTTTTGATGAAGTATAGACATTACAAACGTTACAGTTTGAATTACAAATGGAATAAATAATGAGGCTATAAACATTAATTTTCTTGCATTCCGCTGTCTGGATATACCGACATCTATCTACTGGGTGTTTCAGAATCCATCATTCGAATTTATGTGACCTCATTCTAAAAATGAAATGCAACTACTTCTCTGTTTGGTAAAATTCAATTTGCACTGAGAAAACTCTCTAATTGTAGAAACTAGAAGCGACATCAAACAGAAAATTTGAGTCGCCTTAATTTCTGCCATTGTTGGTTGAAATGAAAATTTTCAGTTGAAGGGACTATAACTATACCAATATTTATGCAGTAATATTTAGTTATTTTATTTAGTTGAGGTTGTATTTCACTAGAATTTTTAGTCACGACAACTAAACAGTTTCCTCAGTATGAATATTTTATGTATTGGAATTCCCATGTGAAATTAAGCAAATCTGCCAATGCTGATGACACACTGAGAGAAAGGGTCTATTCAAATATTCGACACCTAGTAAATTTAGTCACTGTAAATAAAACTTTAGTTGTGCCAACTGAATTTTATTTGTCACAACCATATTTTTTATTCCCATTGAATAAACCATTCTATTCATATTTCAGACAGCTAGCCTTTTATTTACCCCACCTAGAGTCTAGCTAGCGTGAATAAAAATCTAGTTGCGGTAACTAACAGTTAGTTGTCCCAACTGGGTACATTCCTCTCAGTGCAGGCAATGGCTTGGTCCAGGCATAGCAGCCAAGTGCAGAAAATTCATATCGACTCAACGTAACTTACTATTGTGTCACATGGAGCATGTATGATTTCATCACTTCACAACAAGCGGGCATCACATACTCCAGGAGGAGTGCATTGTAACATTTCACGCTTCGTATGCACTTCTTTCACTTTGTGTACAAGCTTCATTTTCACCTAGGGCTGCACGAGACCAGTATCGATATCGTCTCGTATTGTCTCGACTATCCGAGACGATATTTCTATAATCAGAATCGAGACGATATCGATATTGACGCATTTGAGACTCGAGAATATCAGCGATATTTTGGAAAATTGAAAAATCTGTATGTTCTCTGAAGTATCCATAGTACCGACGTTGCCACGTTTGGATTGCGAAATTCAATGTGCACCAACTCATCCCAATTGATCTCCATATCATCCAAGAATTATAGAGAATTCTTTGGGAATGCATTAGATTATTACAGACTTCTTTTTGATTTCTTGTTGTGAACGGTTTTTTTTCAGAACTATAAGCCATGTCAATGTCATTCTGTACATAGCACTCTTTGCCCTATGCGAAAAGACCAATAGAAACCGACAGGCCAAATCCTATCGGAATCAATGATATACTATCGGTTTCTATGGTGGTTAGTGTCACAGAATTTCATGGTTTCTATAAGATTCTATGAGGAATCCGATGTTCTATGGGCCTCTATCGGTATGATCTACAAACCCTGATAAATACCGATAGAAATAAAATAGCCTATCGGTTTCTGTGGTGGATGGAGATTTATGGGGATCTATTGGACCTCTCAGCCAGGGTGTCTAAAAGATATCAGAAATGATTTAGAACAATGCGAGAAGTTTGTGCAACACGAGGAGATATCTTTTAGAACTCTTACAATGTTCTTACTTCTAAAAGATATCTTCAGAAACGTTTTAAGATCTCTTAGAAGTTTCTAGAAGATACCTTTTGAGATGTCGTTACCAATGCATTACAAGAGAAAGAGGGGTTCTGAAATTGTGCTAATTTTACATTAAGTGATCCATGGATAGCCTCTTGCCGAATTTTATAGAATCTTCCACGATGTTCTAATTGAAGTCAATTCGATGATTTTTCATTAGATACGGTTACACTAAGAAAACACCAGGTTTGCCTCCAGCCTGTAAGAGTTTGGATACGCCGAATCTCACCGCGTGGTTGAGTCAACTGATTACCGATTGAAATGACTGAGCGGGGATTTATTTCAATCGATATTCAGTTGACTCAACTGCGGGGCGGAATTTGCCGTATCCAAACTCTCACGAGGTGAGCTCCACTATTTTTTTTCTCAGCGTAGATTTCATAGACTTTTTCAATGGAAAACCCACTGCATTTTACAAAAACTCATTGAAAAGTATATAACTTCCTCGCGCAAATCCCGGTAAATTTGATTCGAGTAGATTGTATAGGTTTTCTCAAATCAAAGAATATTGAAGTACCCTAGCATCGAATGGAACAAGGGAACAAATCCATCAACCCCTTCTCTCATTTTTTAATCCATGTTATCCATGATGGAAAAAATCATATGCATTCACTGTCAATATTTGATTTAAGTTTAATTGTATTGGAAATAATACGAAAAGAATGCGCCATTTTTTGCTATCAAAAAATGAAATTCCAGTGAATTTACTTTCATGATCCGACCACCAAAGAACCGATGGGAATTTTTACAACCAGCGAAAATATGTCCGTGAGCCTCATCATTTTTCCCCTCTGTTAATATTGCTACAAATTTCCATCGCTATTTTGCTGAAAATTCTCAAGTAGACCGTACTCCCCAAAAGGGCTCTTAAAATCAAAATGATATAACAATAAGGCTGTCGTACTGGCCCAGAAGATAGTTAATTCAGTTTTTTTTGGAAATTATTTTTTTATCCCACCTCATTCAGGGAAATTTCCCGAATTGAATGATACCAGAATCACATTTTGATGAAAAATTGAGTTGACCACGATTTTGTTCTGTATGGCAGAGGGATAAGTTTTGAAACTTCAAACTTGAATGAGATAGTGTTCAGTCCTGAATGGCTCAATTCTGGAAAAAAATTAACATGTGAAAAAACATAAAAATGAGTGTGTTATAATAATATAATAATAAAATAGGACTGCTTCGATTTTATCCGATCATATTCAATTTTACAACAGAAAACTTTCTATTTCGAAACAGGATTTTCATTGCTTCACAAGGATTTCATAATCTTACTTTATTTCCAACTCAAACCAGAGTAGGGAAACATCAGTGAAAAAGATAATTTTTTCAGAAGAAGACAAAAATTTCAACGTAATGATGATATGTGTATTTTACAAATTTTTCATAGATTCAAGTATTAGGTACAGTTTAAGAAAATTGTATGCCCCCAAATGATACCATCCATTTGATGCAAATGTTTACTACATATTTTCATAGTCAAATATTTTATATACATGACCCGGGTGAAAACTTCTCCGATTGAGAACGGGGGCATCCTCTACTAGAAATTACTTCAGTCATTCTTTGGGTCTCGCAAGGCTTCACGTAGCTCTTAAGAGGGTCTTGCGAGGCCTAGCAAGACCTCGTGACAGTCTAAGAAGTTACCAGAGTAATATCTACTAGGATCCAAGGCCCTGTCTGGATACAAACCATTCCAACTTGGGGTCGAACAGGGTCTTGAATGAGTCGATTCTCATTTTTTCCCAGGGATATGTATGATTTAGTATGCATATTTTATGAATATGTGGAATTTTCTGTATCGTATTCTATATCACATTCTTATATGGAAAATTTGATTGAAAACAAAATTAATACTGTAAAAAGTCAGTCCGAATGTGGTTGCAGCTTACTTTGAAATTTGACTAAAATTCAGTCTCTTCCATTGTGTCGGCATTTGTTTTTCATGCTCAATTTGAGTGGAGATAGGGCTAGCTTTAGTTGCATTTTAAAATAAGCTGAGTTTCACTTTTTACTGTGAAATACTAGTACAAATTTTAAATCATGAATGCAGAATCCTTTATATCGACATGATATCGAGACGATATCGGTACCAGTCCAACGATATTTACACGATACCGAGACGACATTGTTTGAACATTGTCTCGTTTCGTTTCCAATGCACCCCTATTTTCACCAGAGCTTTCTTCAACGCTACGTGATGCGGCCCTTGCTTGTATACATACCCATCCAAAAATTTTGCGATTCCGCCAATGTTGGCAACAGGCAATGGCTTGGGTCAGGCCTAACAGCCAAGCGTCCCCAATATGGGATTCCTATGGGGCCAACCTTGATTGATAATAGAGGTAATATCGTGCCTGTGTCGGCAATACAAAGATGAAAAGTGTTAAAACAGTGGATGTACACCAACTTTTTTTAAACGCATATTTAATCGTGGTATCTCGTTCAAGAAGTTACAAGGTCACCATCCGAGCATATTCCGTTCTTGAAAAGCATGCTTGAAATTCGATTCATAAAAAACACATGCAATTTTCAGGGATGATGCTTCGAGATTCTACTGATACGTAGACAAAGTCTCTAAAAATCAATTTTATAACCCCGAATAGTTTGTTAAAAAAGAGACAAAGTACTGGGATGTGGACCTCGTATCCTCTTGAAAGAATCGATTGTGGACTAATCTCATCAATTTGGGAGTGAATTTTCCCACATTTGAATTTGAATTCGTTTCGATAACCATTTCAAATTCCAAGAACATTCAAAACCTAAAGATTGCATGATAGAATGAAAACTGATAGATTCCAACATGTTTAGATTGGGAAATGTTTCTGAGATCACGCCTGATATTCTCAAAAATATTCTAAATTGTGGATAGATCATGGGTGCATCCATGTCTGTGATGTACTGAACTGATCGTTGACTGTTTTGATCTATGTATACATGAAAATCCGCTCTTCGATCTGCATATTGTGTGTGTGTATTGAAATGCTCATCTGACTCGTACAGACCTGTTGATTTCCACTAGGGTGTACAACAATGATTATGTCGATTCGATTAACCACTCTCTCACTCTTCATTCTTTGCGAACAACTGCGGTTTGTAGTTCCGATCAATTCATCCAATTCACTCTGCTCTGGTTGAAAAAATCCATTGAATCTGACACGATGAAGTTTCATGAGATTTGGCCAGAAAATTGTCCGAGATCCAATTAGATTTGGCGAAATTTAATCAGATTCACATTCGAAGAATTAATTCAACTGTCAAAATCTCATTGACAAATCACCGGATCGGATTCAATCAGACCTTTGTTCAATTTCAATGAGATTTGGCAAGAATCAATGGGTATCTCTAACCAGAGTACATCGATTCAGATATCTCTCGATTCATGCATGTGATAAAAATCTGGTCTATGGAAAGAAGTGATCTTCATCAGGTTTTTAAGGGAACCCGGTGGTCTATTATACGTAAATTTGACGAGTTTTCAGGATTTTTTATCAATGAAAATAATGAACGATAGTATTGAAACTTGTCTGATATGTTGAATGACTTTCAAAGTATACAAAAATATTACAGTCTGCTCTCTGAACAGTGCCACTCTGAATAGTGCCGATTCTCCTCATTCGTACTCGAACACTACCCCCACCATCCATCACGCTATCGTGTGGCATCACATTTGAAACTGTTTCTCGCAATAGTGCCACCCGCAAATATGATCAAGAACTCTTCATAACTGATGTTTAATTACTCTGATCCATGAAAATTTTTTTCTTTTCTCCAAATGAAAATCTCTTCCTCATCTTTTTTGGTGGTTCCTGTATAGAAATCTGCCCTCCCAATGGCTTTGTGAGAGATTCGAAAGTTACATCCGAAGAAAAATCTTTACTACCTTTTCGTTTTTTTGTTCTTGCCTGGAGCTCCATAATTACTTCTATACACTACAAAATGATAATTATTCATTATTTTCTATCTGATATTCTGATGTCTTGATGAAATGTATTCAATATTCAATGATTCTATAAATTGTCCAAAAATACACATAAAATGGATGCATAAATCTTATACAAATTATTACTTCAAACCTTGTTTTGGACTTCATAAAATTGATCCTTGTAGAATTGAGTGTGAATACTATGTATGTTGTACCCGATAGAAGACAGAAAAGAGTAATTTTGCATACACAAGCGTGTGGCACTATTGCGAGAGTGGCTTACGAATGTTGAGAACATACGCGTACGCCAATGGTGGGGGTACATGAGTTCTAAGAAAGATACTCCCCTACTCTCCCATCACCGGCACTGGTGAGAGAGCGGACTGTATTCTTCAAGGAAAACAATTTTTTCAAGGTGGTTTAAACTGATTTATCTCGAAACTACTTTTTTCCGCACGGTGCTGTACAAAAAAAAAACTATTCGACCAATTTGTTTCAAATTTGAGTATGTTATTCAGTACATCAGTGGCTATCGCAAGAACTGGAATGAAGTTTTTACGTTGAATACTTCTTATTTTTCATACACAAAAAATGATGAAAACATGGTCTATTTTCGGAAAATAAATTTCAACGACGAACCATTTTGTCCATTCTTGAATTTTTTTTTATCTTAGTTTTTGCGTTAATCACACTCATACTGATAAAGAATTTATTCGGTTTTTTGTTTCCAAATAAGTGGAAAAGGTGAAACTCACAACACCAGCCAGGTCCATTTTTTTGAGGAGGGCAACTTCAGCGCCATTTTTAACCCAATTAAAAAATTTTTGTTCCTCGAAGAATAATATTTTTGTATACTTTTGAAGTCATTCAACATATCTGTCCAGTTTAAATACTGTTGTTCATTATTTTCATTAGAAAAAAAATCCTGAAATCTCGTTAAATTTACGGATGCTAGACCGCCGGATCCCCTGGAAAGAATTAGAAGGGTTAAATATTATCTCTTATAATATCTAATTCTTATCAGATCTCCAGTGACACCTGAATTCATTCAATGTATCAACAATTTTGAGTTGTGCGAAGAATGCTGTATTCAAAACACTTTGAATTTCAATCGTTTCCACACTGAGAAAAAAAATTCTTTGAAATCATAAAAATGATTCCATTGATTCCCATTTCATTGCATTAAATAAATATCTTTTTGACTCTAAAATAATTTCATAACCATAAAAAGTCGCTTCATTCGTACTCTCAAATCAGCTCATTGAAATTTATTTTTTGAAATTAAAAACACACTTTATTGACTGAATAACTAATCATTTTTGTCAATATGTATCATCTTTCATCCGATTTATAACTCTCATTTGATAAATTCCAAAGTGAAAATCAATGAAATACAACTTCAATTTTATAACGTAAAGTTTCGTATGGAAATCGAGGTTGATTATACTTAGTATTTGAAATTCTTAAGAATCAAGTATTTGACATGACAATTGTTTTCTTCACCAGAATAATTATCGACTCCAAGTGAAAATATATTCCATAAAATGAATGGACATGGCTTACAAATGATGAACTTCTTCCATCATGAGAAAAACTACGCGAGATCAGGTTAATAACATAATTATTATATTCAAGAACATGAAGTTATAGGACCAAAAATACTGTTATTTATAAACCGGTACAGTTAAGAGTATTATAATCTCATTCATTTCAATACAAGTGGTTTTGTTCAGATGATAACATCAAATCATATACTGAATAGTTGTGAATTTTAATTCCGAGAGTTCTATTTTTTCAAAAGAAAACTAAATTCATGATCACAATGATTTCAGTTCAAACTTCAGAGCAATTTCTTTGGATAAAATCTATTTTATAGAACAGATTTCATATGAACAATGATAGTTTGGATACTTTTGAAATCAATAAAATGAAGTATTACAACCCATGATTTGGGAATTCAAATCGAATGAAGCTATTTTATTCATGCTAATAAATGTGTTCTCGAAGTTTGAATCGTTTATAGAAACAAAACGAAAATTGGAACTCATGAAATCTGATAAATCATCGTTACATATCTATTCGAATCAACTCTTTGCCACTGGAAAGATCGTTTAAATAATGTACTGCAAGATTTTTTGGCTTGAATAGTTGAAGATTATCTTATTTGATGGTTAATTAGTTTCAATAAACGATTCAAACTTCAGCAACATCTAAAAAATTACCTCATTAAAAATTTTCATTTATGATTGAAGAAGGATTCTAGTCAAGAACCTGCCAACCTGATTATTCTCGTCAATACTACGTTTGATGAGGTCCAGTGCTTCCTGCAAATAAAGGTTCCACCGAGTTCATAAAATGGATAGATCGATCGAATTTATGAATTCATTGAAACAAAGAAATATGTTGTTGAAATAAAAATGTATTGAATTCACTCCGACAAATTGCGTTCACTTCTCAGAAGGTGGCAATACTTTCTCACAAGCTATCTTCCTGCAGTGCAGTTCGCATATAAAGGATTAATTCACCGTAAACCTATAGTAAATAATGTTCCGTCCTAATAAATATTTCTTTCAGGCTCCGGCATCGAACATCATCAACGGATATGACTTGATCACAGAGAAAAACAGTTTCTTCGAACTTCTTGATCATACTAATCATCTGATCAAATAATCCAATTGTTTCAAATGAACTACAGATCATACAGGAACTAAGGAGGTCGGCTCCGCCCTTGCGCGAATGCTCTGACTCCTGCTTATTTCTTTTTATTCTGGAAATTTTGTAAAATATCATTCATCCAATCTAAAAGAATTTCATTGATTCGAAGAAAGATTTATTCATATCGATAAGTTCTCTGAAGGATTAGAAAATCTCTTTGTACATTCTATGGATAATTTCTTAGATAGGAAAGAATATTCATTGTTTCAAATATTGATTTATTTACAGAAAATTTTTATTTCATATTCATGAAAACATTTTATTTTGAATGCAAGAAATATTTATATTATTTATATTGATATTTTCCTATTTTAAAAGTTTTTTTATTCAAATAATCAAATATTTCATTGAAAGGAGAAATTATCATTTTGGCGCTACAGTTGGTTATTACAGTGTTATGAATAATTTCAGCCCATCAAATGCATAATTCATTGAATCAAATTATATTCCATGAATTCGAAAATCAAAATTTTCCATCCAATAACTTTTTCATCAATCCTAAGTACCTCATATTCCAATCAATGATCTCACCATTTCCGTGTGAATTACATATTAGACGAAGTTCATGCAATAACTCCACAGATACCATTAGGGACCATCCATAAATTACGTAACGCTTTCTCTTCTGTCGTTCCTTGTTTCACTAACTTTGAACATGATGAGTGAGATAGAGAAAGATATAGTCAATAGCGTTACGTAATTTATGGACGATCCCTTAGATGAATTCATTTCTTAGACTCACAAAACATTTTTGACAAAAAAAACATTTTTTTTCTCAGTGCAAAATATAGGATTCTGTTTTTTGATCATCAACATTTTATAGAATGAAACTTGTATGTATTGAGGTGCCCAATTTACTCGGCTGTTGTCCTCATATCTTACAGTCAGCATGTGATTCTCAGGATTCTATTGAAATCGAACAGATTTTCTTATGTTCTCACTAATCCTCAGTCAAACGACTATCGAATGATGTTTCTGAAGTCTGAATCGTTTATTGAAACGAATTGGTAATCGAATAACGAAATGATCAGCTGTCGAAGTCTCTGATTCTCGCGGTACATTTTTCAAGTTCTACAGATTTTCAGTAGACTGATACGAATTTTCCCATGAATTATGCAACGAATGCGAAATTCAAGCATGGAAGAATGAAGCGCATGTCTGGAATTGAACTTTGTTCATGTCATATTAAAGTTATAGAGAGGTTCCAATTAGCTGCACACATTTGGCATAGAAAATTACATTACCAAGTACGTTCAAAGAACATTCATTCTACTGAAATGTACAAAGGGCCTCCGCCGAATATATTCAGCTGTATCCAATGTATTTCATGCGAACCTTGCATCAAGACTGCATTGTCAATTTCCGTCCTATTATTCACACGTATTTTCTGTATGATCCGTTTGTTCTATCAATGATCTCACCTTTATTCAATTTTGAAAATGTAAAAATAACACTCCAAGCCTTTTTCAAGATTTTTAGCTTTCAGTTTGCTATGAACGAGAAACTTAAAATTCATTTGAGAAGAATTGAGAGTTTGGGAAATCAGTTGATGAAATTTGAGTCCCTTAATCACAAGATATTCTTCCTATACGGATACAGAATCTCAATGATGAATAATGGAGAATGGAATCAGGGTCGAATTAAGGGATGTTGAGGCCCGGGACTATGAAACAATTCGAGGTCTCCCTCAAGAGGTAAAAAGCGGGAAGGAGGAATGTTCTTCAGAGCTTTTTACATTATTTTTCTTTCTCAAATGGGCTCCCTGTGGGACGGGGTCTGGAGCTATAGCTTCTTCTCTAGACCCCCCTTGAGCCAGATGTTCGCAGAATCACGCCAGATGTTTAAGATGTTGTATTTACGTACTGTAATTTTCATGTTCTGCCCAACATATTTTGAGGCAGTTCTCTAGTAGTATTCAGGATCAAATTGTAAAAATTATTGTAAAGTGGAGGACCAAGGCTAAAGCAATTCGATGATCATTATTCGTTGGGGCTCATATTCGTATTGATGATGAAAAAAGAATTAGCTCGAGTTATAAGCAAACAACTTTGTAACAACCACACGGGATTTTTCATAGTTTTTTTCTTTAAAAACTCCTATTTTCAATCCGTTTATGACTTTCGGAGGCTCATTTCATCCCTTGTGAAATTTGAAAAACCTTCACCGTGGAAATTTTTCATACATGTAATTTTTACAATGATTACTGGCATTTGTTTATAATTAGTAAAATACATTCGCATAAACAAAAGTGTGTGACAGTGTCATCCCTGTTAAAAAAAACCCCAGCTGGGTCCCAGCTGGGTTCGACCATGAGACCAGTAGGAATTTGGTTACATGGTTGAACCATGGAAGGTAGACCATGCTGGGGAGGACCCACCCATATGGGAGCAACATGGTCCTACCTAGGTCTCCTATAGGTAGGTCCTATTCAGCATGGTTTTATCTAGGTTAGTATTACCCAATATGGTTCCACGTAGGTCAGCACTATCCTGCATGGTTATACCTAACTTCACTGACCTAATACCTACGTAATACCTACGTAAGTCAGACCGTGTTCGACATAAACTCTGGTAGCAGTAAGTGAATCCTAAAAATTCCAGTAGTATGTAGCAGAATGACCCAGGAGTTTCAACTTTTATTATATCTTACTACACGGAGAAAACGAAACATCAGTGAGTAGTTTATCAGACACGATTGGCTCGTGTTGTGGAGACAAAAGAAGTCTAGTACCACTGGTTACTGCGTACACATGAACCAATCGTGTCTGCACAACAGACAATACTGTGGGGACATGACTGATTCATGTCTATACATTAACAATTAATGTTAAAATTATTTTCATTCCATAACACGAGCCAGTTGTATCGGAAAAATACTCACTGATGTTTCATTTTCTCCGTGTACAACTTCATCTTGCTGGCATTTCGAGATTTTTTTTCCATTTGGGAATGATTCGAAAAGAATCATTTTCCAAAATCCGCAATTGTTGGTTATGATAGTGATTCTCGGGTGTAGTTGGATCCAGTAGAAGCAAGATATTTGACTCGTTTCTTGTAGGAATTAATCAATCTCTCGCAGGATTGGTGATGATCTGTGAAGGATTAATGGAGCTCTTCTAGGTCCTACTAATTCCTGTTGACTCACAGGGGAAGGAGAACAAGTTTATACGATTGAAAAGCTTCTTCAATCGAATAAAATGAAATATCTTCAAAATGTATAGTGTCCAGTAGTTGTGGACTGTTCTGCGCTACATATAGTGTTCATACGTAATGTACAACAAAATAATTAAAATTCCAGCAATGTTGCCGCAGGATATTTTGTTCAAATAATGAATTCTCACAATTGGGATGTGAATATTTTTGAATATAAAATCATTATAACGCTGATATATTCAAACTTCTAGAAGTTGCATGCAACCAACTTGGTTCAGCTGCGATCAAGTTGGTCCAATTGAAACCAAGTTGGTCCCACTTCGGTTATTGGGCCACCCATCATGGTCGGTATGGTGGAAGCAAGTTAGTCCAGCTCGGACCAAGTTGCTTCCATGTTGGATCATGCTGGGATTTTTCAATAGGGATACTGGTAAAATATAAAAAAACTCTCTACGGTGAAGGTTTTTGAAGCATCAAAAGGAACGAAATGGGCTCTCATAAGTGATGAACGGATTGAAAATAACAATTTTTTAAGAAAAAAACCATGAAAAAGTTCGTATGGTTATTACAAAGTTGTTTGTTTATACTTCAAGTTGGTTGTTTTTTTTCTCATAAATACGAATAGAAGCCCCAACGAATATGATTATTGAATCTCTTCGACCTTGGTCCCCTACTAAATAATAATTTCTCAAATTTGATTCCGAATATTGCTACAGAACTATCTCAACCGAGTCTATGATGATAGGTATATCTTAACATCGTAACACGGGAAGATATTTGAACTCACTCGTTTGAACTCGCCTTAAACAATGTTTGAAGGTTATGTTGTAACCTCAGAACTTCAATGTGCACTGTTCGATCAATACCAACATCCCACAAATTCTTACGAATTTAGGTAACTTGAAATGTTGGATATCGAACGTTACGTCATTTGGATTTCATCCATTGAATTGTGAATGAAGTATGAAGATAGAAGGATTGTCCTACATATCTTCCGTAATATGAAATTCTATTACATTCGGAAATTGATTACTTTTTGGTAACGATCTCATGAATCAAATGGCAATTCCATAGAGTTCATTTATGAAGAGACAGGAACTGGTTTGTTAAATTTTGTTCAATTCATACTCGTGGAATTATGTTTCACGCGGCACAACGATTTGAGAATGTTACGTGAATATGCTTTTCCAATAAAAATCGGTCGAATGAAGATCGATGAAAAGTGTAAAATGAGGCCAGGAGGAAATTCGAATATCGGAAGGAAAGTAGGGGTGTACGATTTCACAGGGATTGACGGAATCAACCCGGCCTTGAAAGATATATATATATAAAGTTTTGATCGATATTTCATAAAGTTCGATAGACAGTAGGAATTGTTTTGTATGGAAGAGAATCGATTCTGTCAAGAATCACACACTTCTAGACTGGGGAAAGCATCTCGCGAGTAAAAGAAGGCGATGGCACGTCACTTACGAGCCAACTCTGTTTCACCCTGCTTGTTTGTCAGATGCTTCTCCTCTACCTAAAAGTTTTATTATAGTGCAAACAATACGTCAACCGATGAGATTGTATACAGGCAGCAGGAGTCGAGGAAAAATCTGTTGAATTCTGTACAAAATTTGAAGAACGACAGGTTGACTATGATTGATAGGATGTTGAATTCACTTTCCTACGAGGTAACAATTTTGGAGGAATGCGGAACATCGATGCACACCAAAAATCATCCAATGAGAGTAGCGAGGAGTGAGGAAAGAAACAATTCAAATCTTCCAGATCTGTCTCCAATCAACCTCAATTTTCTCATAAAGGACGTAATATTCAATCAATGAAACCAATCTAAAAAGCTACAATTAAAATTTCAAATCGATTGGATAAAAAACCTGGTGAAAAAATCCCTCAAATTTTATTCCAAACACAAACAAGTAATAGGAAATAAGGTTTGCCTTTATCAGTCTTCCCTTATCCCAATCAGAAAAAACCGAAGTATGCCAGTGTTGACAACAGGTGGAGTACAGTGCCAGTATTGGGCCCCCAAGAGTCGGCTAGCACGTACCCAGTATGGAAAAGCGTTATCATTTCGCACAAATGCCAGTACTGCTGCAGTACAGACCACCAGTACCCCGCCAGTCTTGGCCGGTACTGGCGCAGTACAAGCAGTAGCTGTTTGTGAAATTTGTTTGGCGGCGTATTGCGCTGGTACTGATTACCGATTACCACCACCAGTACTACCAGGTACGGTACCCAGTACGGAAAAGCGTTATCATTTCGGACAAATGCCAGTACTGCTGCAGTGGAGACCACCAGTACCCCGCCAGTGTTAACCGGTACTGGCGCAGTACTGCGCGAGTTGTTAAATTCTGATTGGGATTTCTCATGAACTTTTTCAGAATCAAGAATGATTAAAATCCGATAGGAAAATATGTGGAAGATCAATCAATCCCGTCATTTATTTGATCACTCAATCTGTCTGAATGAGGTATTAATTTTGTGCGTTTAGTGATGATTAATCCATTCGAGGAACGCTTGATGTTAATGATTAAAAACCTCCATAAGAGGTTGAAAAGTATATGTATCCAATGATATCAATAAATCATGAAACATAAAGATCCAATTGAGGAGTTCAATGCTGCGGTAATAACCCTTTATCTGGAATTGATAAACTGATAGTCACTCAAGCTCTTTCGGATCATCTGAGCTTTCCTTTACAGAAGAAATAATTATTGTAGTACTCATTTTTTCCATAACCCTTGTAAACAGAATTGACTTGCAGTAATTGATCATACACGGAAAAAATTGGTGATTCAAATTGTCGTGAACCAGTATGTCACTTTTGAACGAAGCAGAATCCCGAGAAAAATTTGTGTACTGGATTCTCAGTAATTTGTTGACTTTGTCCATTGTTTCAACACTGGAATTGAGTTCCCAATCTGATTTTCGTAATAATAGACAGAGTCAACGAATTATTAAGGGGTAATATCACCTTGTAACCAGGCAAACTGACCCTTATTTCGAAGGCTTACTGTGAAGTCAAGAAAATTTTTTTTATATTATTTTTTGTTATTATGGAAGTACTAGTCTTCAAGTGTGAGAAATATTTTATTTTTTTTTTTTATGAAAAATGGCGGCGTAGAAATTCATTGAGAAAAGCCGTTTTTTTATATACCTGCCCGGCCGTACCCGTACTGGTCACAATTTTTTTTTTAGAAAAAAAAAAAAGATTTTCTCAAATAAAAATATATGGTAGAATCTATAGAATTTCGTTTTTTTTTGAAAAAAAAAAAAAAAAAAATCGTTTGAAGTTGAAAAAAAAAAAACTTTTTTCTCCGAAAAATCGATCGAAAACCGGCTATAAAATCGGTTTAACACAAAATAAAAAAAAACTTACGGTGTTTCTATAGATAATCATGTGTCATAGATACAGAAAAAAAAAAAGGAAGAATAAAATTGAAAATTGGCAGAGTACGGCTGACTCCAAAAAAACAAAACATGGATTTGAGATAAATGCGTTTAAAGTAGTAAGTAGTATGTTTTTAGTTTTTTTTTTTTTTTTACTCCTGCAATGCTAATGCCTGCCCCAAATAAAATTTTTAATTTTTTTTTTTTCTTCTTCTTTCTTGTCTGGCAAGTTGCTTCTTTCCTTTAGCCTGCCTCTTCAGTGATGGAACGCTCGAAAGTGAGATACGCACCGCACGGCTTCTGAGCAGAAATTGTAACATTTTTTTCTTTTTTTTTGATGCCCAATTCATTCATCTCTTCATTTCCACTGTAACCATCATTGAAATATAAAAAAATACAAATAATACAGAATTGATGAGGATTTTGCCACTTAGAAATGTTCTAGGGAGCCATGGATGATATATAAATTGATTCTCATTGGAGTTCTGTGTATATCCACCTAAGCAACGAAGTAAGAAGCTCATCTCTTCCACTTAATTCTTCGTAAATTGGCTTCACAGCTTAAATACTATCATCGGCATATTTTTTTGTTGTTTATAATTTTGTACATCTTCCGAAATTTCCTCAATTGCCTTCAGCACTTGACTGACTCACCTTCAGGACTCAGGTGGTTCAAAATGAGGCATCACTCAAAATATTCCAAATATTTCATTTTATTCATCATTCTATATAATTTAGAAAAAGAAAAAGAAAAAAAAAAAAAAATAAAAAAAAAAAAAAAAGAAATCCATAAGATTTCCAAATTTTGTTATTCACTTTGTAAGATTCCATGCGTGACTTTGGGAAAATTCAAATTTCCTTCTATTTGTTGTTGAGTATTGATAATTTTTCATTGTTTTTCAAGTAAAATCCAACACAAATTTCAACCGTTTTATCTTTATTACAAATTCAAGAAAAACTCACAGATTTTAATAATTATGCTGAGATTTTCTATCAAAGATAACGGGTTTAAGAATTCTCCTCGGATATCTATGCTTTGTCCAAAAGTGACACACTAGTCAACGAAAATGTGGATTGATTATTTTTCCCGTGAACGTGCATTTTTGACATATTCGTAAAACTGCATTGTTCACCGCTCGATAACTAAGATTATCAAGTTTTTGTGACACCATGATACTGTATGTATTAGAGGAAACTGGAGAGGAATCAAAGTTTCAAACTACGTTCAGCGGTAACAGCAGCAAAACAAACTGCTGACTCACAACATCGCAAAAAGTTTATTCGAAATTCTTTTATAATATTGTTGAAGTTTCCCTCTTTGCGGATAAAAAACGCTGATGTATCACTTTTGTAAATATCAAATAACTGAATCCGTCCGTACCACTCACTTTTATAGTTATTCCTCTGCTGAAAGTAATTTCCATGTACACGATATTGTGTCACTAAATAATGAAGTCTAGAAGTCACTCTTGAAATCCACGTGCACGGAAAAAAATGAACTGTTAATTTTACCAGAATTCTGGTTACTATATGGACAGCAAGGCATATCTG
Source organism: Gonatopus flavifemur (assembly GCA_018340375.1). Taxonomy (NCBI): domain Eukaryota; kingdom Metazoa; phylum Arthropoda; class Insecta; order Hymenoptera; family Dryinidae; genus Gonatopus; species Gonatopus flavifemur. Next base: position 256,329 of record JAFFJZ010000019.1, read on the forward strand.
TGACTCTCACTGGAATTCTTGTTAAATTTACCGGAGCCCTTGTTAAATTTGCCGGAGACTTGATTCATTTAACTAGAATTCCGGTTGAAATGGCAGTAATTCTTGCTGTCCATATATTAACCGGAGTATTTTTTTCAGTGTGGAGATGCTCCAATTAAAAAGTATCTAAAATTAAAGCAATCTTATCCAAAAAAATTTCAGAAGATCGATTGCTCTACTTATTAACGCTCAACATGTACAAAAATGATATAGTTTGTACACCAATATCGATATAATATGCATAGCGTGTGCTCATGAGAATGCACAGAATATCCATAAGATAGCTTTGTATCGTTGAGTTGGTTTTCTTGCAAGAGGATCTCAAACGGACCACAGAGTATCGTGTATTCCATACAGTATTGATGAGTTTAGAATTGATGAGAATGTAGCAGGTGTATCACGATTGCCTAGCCAGCATGCCAGTAACATAACTACTTAGCTCACATAATGTACCTACCACCAGTCCAATCCATTCGAACGGGATTGCACGAAGTCGTTTCCATTAATTCCTTCAAATACAATGAAAATATCGATAGTTTTTGTAACGTTACTAATTCTCCTATATGTATAAAAAAAGAACAGTGTTGAGAAAAACATTTTGTACTGCGCTGTGTAGTTTCTGAGTGTTTTCCTTTAGAGTTTTGAGTAAATTCACTTTGAATTGATGTCCCATATAAAAATGTTTGTGCTTCGCCAACGCTGACAATAAAATATAGTATATGCAATGTTGACAGATAAGGCTCAACAATCTATTAATATTAATTGTTGGTCAATAACAAATAAAATATCGCACCTATTTCGGTGTTCGATAAATTTCGGTTGTCAACTTACACGCAAAATATTATATGTTTCAAAAAGTCCCATAATTTATTGAGGACGGATCAAATTATTGACCCGAATATACCGTCAAGACTACCATAAATTCTTGTAGAAATACATCTAAATATGGTACTTTTAGAAGTGAATCTAAGTAAAAAGTTTTATCCGGAACGAACTGGCACCGATCCTCAAACATTCGTTTTTCCCGTTCATTATTAATTCACGATCCCGCCAGGCTTGGCTCTCGCTTGGCTCATTTCTGCTTCAACATTGACTGAACGATAGATCCCATTTGAAGTGAGGATCATTCGGAATGTGGTTGAATATTGTCAGAAACTGTGGCCTAGTCTCGATACCAATTAGTTTTTAATGAACCAGATTTTGTGAGTTCGAATTTTCGTTCCATTCTTATGAACGATTCAAACTTCAAGAACATGTGCCAATGGTAAATTTCTATATGGGATTTTTCGAATTCCACTGCATTAGAAGAATCTACAAATCAAATTCAATGGTATTTTTCGTATTTTTTTTTGTTTTCATTCAATAAGTATTATTATGAGGTTCTCAAGTTTGATGTTAGAAAATTCCTCAGTTTTGAAAACAAAAATATTCAAAACAACATGATTATATCTGTGTTCCTTCATTCCATGGTGCTTTCCGAGATCACATTTTTCTCCATGGAAAGATGGTTGAATATCGATAGTAGGTTATACTATTATATATATATTCAAGGATTCAAATCCTCTCATTTCCCGATACATAAATCAGCAGACGAAAAAGATTGATTACAACATTTGATTCTCTTCCCACTCACAGTACCTCGGTTTTTTTTATTATTAAATGATCACATACATTCCTCCACTACGAGTGTGCTGTTGAAACTAGGTCGACTTGGGAGGAATAATGGGAACGTGCGGCGATGGAAAAGTAATTTTATTAGACTCCAAAGTTTTTTGCTCCTCCGCTACCTGATTGTAAAATATGGGAAACTTGGTGATCTGTTTGTTTTGAGGTTGAGAACATTTTTAGTTCTTAGCAATGAACTTTCTTGCAGCGGAAGATGGCTGAGAATTGGGAAAATAAACGTGGATTGGTACCGTCTGTTGGTTTCACAAGCTGATTTTCAAAAAAAAGCTAATATATTTTGGTTCGATGAATATCTTGCGCATTTCTATTTGAAATATTTTTATACAGACGTTTCAAAGACATCGGATGTTCGAAAATGAATATCATGATTCCTATTCCACTTTAACCCGCTCATTGAGGTGAAATGTGTGTAATAGTTAAGGTGATTGAGAATCGGACACCCCTGTAGAACGTGCAATATTACAAGTACTACCGTGAAAGGAATCTTAACAACATCAACTTGACATGCATTTGGTCCTTGGGAATTCACAGATCTTCTAGAACTATCCACCCGGAGATCTTGAACAATATCTAATTCGGTATTCCAAGAAAATAGTCTCGGGGGATTTGGAATTCGATGTAGAACAGTTTTCTCTTCTTCGGGAGATATTTACAATCGATTTGTTACAGAAATCCTCTTTCGAGAGTCTTTTTCCATAGTCCTCCATATAAAGAATAACGAACGCAATAGAACTAGAATAAGAGGAAGAATTGTGGGAAAATTTTGAATTGAGATCAGTTCACTTGGATTGTTATCAAGTGTTCGAACAAAAGAGATTTTGAATAAAATATAGTATCAGTTGCCTTCAGAATCTAAAAAACGTGCCCATAAGCAAAACATGTTACAAAAGTTTTACAGATACCTCAATGTGAAGTATTTTACGTAGATGTTATTTTCTAGTACGAGACATTACGAAGTTATGATGAGAATTGAATGAATTAATTTTCTATCTCTTTGGATTTCGATTTTCGAGTATTCGTGTTCTGAAAAGTAATTCCTTGTTTCGTTGTCTCTGAGGGACTTTTCTAGTCATTTCCCTTCCCTAGTAGAGCAGGCTCAATTTCATTCAGAGACGGCAGGTCGGTGGCAAACGATTCCGCGGGTGCAGAGACGTAACGCGTGTGGTAGTGGGGTTGGGCACGTGATGCATGATGACCATTGACAGCAGTACGTTCATGTATTGGGTGTATAACTTTGCTTCCGCCGTTTTGCAATAGATGGCTGTAGCGGTAATTGGTAGTTGAAATAAATAGATCATAGATGTCATACAATAAGCTTAGGTATTTGTAAACATAACGCCGTCGAAATATTAATCGATTTGTGTCTGCATCATCAAGTTATTCTCGATTAAACCTGTCAGCTTACGAGCCAAATTCTCGTCATTTGCGTGAGGTTTTGATTCTCTGCTTTAATATGAAGAAATCTGTGGCTGAGGCTCATCAAATGCTCTCAAATACCTATGGTGAGGCCGCTATTAGTGAAAGAACGTGCCGAGAGCGGTCTCAACGCTTCAAGAACGGTGATTTTAACGTCGAAGGCCAGCATGGCGGTGGAAGAGAGAAGGTTTTCGAAGATGCAGAATTGGAGGCATCACTTGATCAAGACTTGTGTCAAACGCAACAAGAATTGGCAGGATCATTGGGGGTGACGCAACCAGCCATTTCAAAACGCCTGAAAGTCATGGGAATGATTCAGAAACAAGGAAATCGGGTGCCGTACGAGTTGAAACCGAGAGATGTTGAACGGCGTTTGTGTGTTTGTAAACAGCTGCTTGCAAGACGGAAGGGATTTCTGCATCGCATTGTGACTGGGGACGGAAAATGGGGTCATTACGATAATCCCAAGCGCAGAAAATCATGGGGATATCCCGGCGATGCCTCAACGTCGACGGCCAAACCGAATATTCACGGTTCCAAGGTTATGCTCGGTATTTGGTGGGACCAGCTCGGCGTAGTGTATTATGAGTTGTTGAAACCGACTGAAACAATCCCAGGCGATCGTTATCGAACGCAATGATTGCGTTTGAGCCGAGCATTGAAAGACAAACGACCGCAATACAACGAGAGACATGATAAAGTGATTTTACAGCATGACAATGCTCGACCCCATGTTGCGAAAGTGGTCAAGACATACTTCCGGTCTTGTGAAGAAGTAAAAAATTGGATCGGTTCGTGGATCGCTTCAAAAGATGACCAGTTTTTTCAACGCGGGATTCGTATGCTGCCCGAAAGATGGGAGAAAGTGGTGGCCAGCGATGGACAATACTTTGAATCATAAATGTATAACCAGTTTCTTACAATGAAGCCTCGAATTTGGGAAAAAACGGCGAAAGCAAAGTTACACACCTAATATCACGTGACCACCTCATTACCACGCGCGTTAAGTCTCTGCACCCACGGAATCGTTCGCCGCCGAACTGCTGGCTCTGAATGAAATCGAGCGTAAGTTTGGACATGCCTGTAGTGGGAGTTTGAAGGTTGAGAATCTTTCAAAATTCCTCAAGGATCAAAATATACACGGAGGAAAAAGAATTCGCTATGACAGCAAAACCTGATTTTACTGTTTACCTTTTGCTGGAGCAGCAAATATTTTTATAATTGCTATACAGCAATATCTTTGTCATCACAGCAATTGTGTTATTTCAGACAGCGATTTTTCAACTTTGTCAGCAAAAGAAGTTTCCTCCTCCAGTAAAATTTGCTTGTTATTCTCTATATAATACTGGAAATTCTGCTAGTCCAGCGGAAAAGTTTGCTACTTTAATTAATCATGTTGCTCTTTTAGCAATCCAGTTAACTGTGGGAGCGAATTTTTGGCTAGGTTAACGAAAAGATTTGCTATCCTTTATTTCATACTTCGATTCACTGCAACAGTGAAATTTTTCGCTTCCTCCATAGAGGGAAACTTTGTAATCGTTTCGAGGGACCGGAAATTTCGTTTTCTCCAAAATGAAAATTTCTCATACCAAAATTTTTCTCCGAACTCCAAGAGAAGTTTCGGTTTCGTGTATGTCTGTGTATCTGTGTAGACGGATGTGTGTAATCCTAGGAAGCAATTGCGAATGCGAATATCTCCCATTCCTATTATCCGATCATTATGAAATTCTCACCACAGTTACATACAGAATTGATAGTGGCCTCATATAAGTTTTATCCTCACTCCAACAGATGATCGGGAGAGGAAAAGGAAATATGTTATCGAAAATTGTGATTTTGTGACTGTTTATATCTATGGTTCAGGCCACTTATTGCAATTAAAATTATACCACGTTTCAGTCACGATCTCATAGTGGTTTCATTTGAGTTTCGTTTCAATTGGTTGAGAGATGTGAAAACAATTTTTTTGCAATCTCCAATATTTGACATTGTTTTCAGAAACGAGGAAGCTTCGTGCCTATAAATTGGCAGAGTTTTTCTTCTTGTACATTAGATCACCCTACTATATATATTGCATCATCTGTCAGACTCGTAATATCAATCCATCTGTTTTTTTCCCAAGTACATCATACGAAAGTTGGACACAAACATTCTAACAATCTTCATCTCATCTTTCATTAGCACGAACCAAAAGTGAATTGAATGGTTTCATAATTTTTTCCTAACATTTTTTTTCCAATTTCGTAATACGAACTACCTCGGAGCAGGAAAATGTATTGGAAACCATATTGGAAGATATGCTGGTAATTCACCTGCATCAGCTATAAATGGAAAAGAGTTTGAAAATGAAACTTCAACGCTTTCCGTAGATCCTCTTTCGGGTTTATTCTGTAGTTTGTATTGTTTTACCGCTTGGGAGGGATGATACATATTTTTTTATGATTTCTCATGATGCGTTTAGAGATGTTATTTTGATAATCGCCGATGGAACCACTTGTCATCAAGGAGAATTTTATTTTCGAAATATTTGAAAAATATTCATTGAATAGGAAAGGATTTTATATGGTGAAAGAATCTCATTCAGATCTAAAAGATGTGATGCGAATTTTTGTAAAAAATATACTCCTCTCAAATTTAATTGACCTGTATTCAATTATACGCATTATTCAGCGAATGAATACTTGTACCAAGAACATCAGCCGTTCTTGGAACATCACAAATCTACCATGACCGACTGATTATTAGAATCAGCAAGGCAAGTGTGGTACAATAATGGCCAAATTGTTCTTGATCAGAATTTTTTCCTGAAGAATATATCAATCCTGGTCCAAGCTGGGATTTCTTTCAGTCTTGCCAATACTCGCATAAGTATGGGTTTCACTTCCTATAATTTTCGCCTTCCTTCAACCCTGCATGACGCCCGCTTCCAGGGTATATATAAATTCTCACTCATTCCACATGGAGCTAAAAATTTGCTGACGCAGCAAATCGAGATATGATCAACAGAATAGCGGATTTTCTGCTAACCTAGCTGAAAATTTACTGCCATGGCTAAGTGGTTTGCTGAAAGAGCGACATAATTAACAAAAGCAGCAACTTCCCCGCTGGAATAGCAGAATTCCCAGTATTATATACAAAATAGCAAACAAAGAGTAAGCGCAAAAATCGCCTGTTTTTCTAGGACCGCGAATTTCAGGTTGAAATGCATTCTAAAAAATACCCTATGTCGATCATTTGCAAGAGAATACCATTCCCCGGTGAGCACAACAATGGTTTTAGAGATACAGAAATCGACAGGATCGATAGATTCTTGACAGAACCGATTCTCTTCTATAGACAACTTATAGATTTTTATATAATCTTGATCGAAAATTGATACTACTTCACCTCCAAAACCAGTGTTATGCTCATCGGAAAATGGTATCCCCTCGCTAATGATCAACATAGAGGATTTGTTAGAATGCATTTCAACCTGAAACCTGCGATTCCAAAAAATAGGCGGAAATATACTCTTTTTCGCGATCACTCTTTTGCTAAGGGAGCATAAAATTCTTGCTGTCACAGCTATGTAATTGCTGTTGTGGCTAACAAAATGACTGTGATAACAAATAGTTTGCTCTCATTGCAAAAAATTTGCCGCACCAGCAAAAGGGACCCAGCAAAATTGATGCGGGATTTTTTTCCTCCGTATGAAAATGTAAGTACCATCACAGACGCACAGGATATGGATTCTTACAGGAGATAGATACATACCACGACAAAATTGCAAAGAACAATGCAGCAAATACAGATGTATTCTCTTCTACTTAGTAGAAAAATGACCAGATCCTTCAGATACATATTTCAACATAAATATGAATGAGAGACTCATTTATATTTATTGTAGATTTTGTGAGTTCAAAATCATAAATCATACCAGTCATTTGATATTATTGAAGCTCGAAAGTACATGAAGTAGGAAGATGGAAATTTATGTTACCCAAAAGTCAGAGTAGTTCCAGTACAAAATTCCTTGGAAATCGTTTCAATAAAATTCATGAGATGGTAGTACTACGTTTGGAATTGCCTACGATTTACATTTCGCGAAGAAATGAAATATTCTTTACATACAAAAGTTCCAACAATTTGAACCAACCACGGAAATTTGCAATTGCCGATTTCACCCTGAAAGTGGTTAATAAAAGTCTTGTAAGTTATTGTTATCACGAACACTGCGCATACTGTTGAAATATAGCCCTTACTTCTAGAAACCAATGGCAACTTAAATTACACTGTCAACAGTTTCGAGATATAATTTTTATCAGCACAGATGCCGAGTCGTGAATTATTGGAAGAATTTTCACTGTACATGAGTATCAATTCATTAGATTTCATGAACGTTGTTGTTTGTACTGCGGACTCGGATTTTAATACGTTTTCAACACGTAATTCAGTTCACGAATACGTAAATTGTCCCAAAATCTTCGTTGAACTAGGTTATTTTTCCCAGATTCTAGAAATAATTTCTGCCACGATCAATATACTTTTTCATACGGTAAAACCACTCGTCAAACCACTCCTCTCACATTTCTTCTGGTACTGAATTGCACTGTTCTTCAAAAGGACCGATCCATCCCTCATCTGATGGAAAACGTTGATCTTTTATGCGGAGTTTCACGAAGAAGGATAGACCAGAGGCACAAGGTGCTAAATCCTGACTATAACCCTAGCAGAAATAATCCTAGCCCCCTTATAGTTTATTCCAAGGTCTTTTCTAGCGACTAGTTCTACTACAAGTACTTTGAAACAGACTAGACAACCACTATAATCATTTTTACTAGGGAAGGAGAGTGATTCAATAATTTCCAGTTTGAATTCCCCTAGCATGCACGTACATCGGGATCTGCACCGACCCAGCATAATCCCCATCGTGCATATATGGGTCCATAATTGGACCGACGTGGAGCCAAGATGCATACACACTGGGGTCTTTAAGAAATTCTGAATACCAGCGGCGCGATGCGGAGGTGAGTTGTCGAGTTGCAGCAACCAGAAGGATTAAGGCGTGTGACAAATTAAGTTTCCGGAAAGGCAAACATATTCCGGTGTCCCATGTCGATGACACTTTTTTCGATTCCTCCAATCACGATTTTGTGATAATCCCACATTTATTGGAAAAAACGACGGGCATTCGCTTGCCAACAGATTTTGATTGTTCAACTTGCAATGGCTGATCTTCGTCTTCGAAGAACACTTATTTTAAAAACAATTGTTCCAACAATTTAATCATAAACAATGTGTACATGCATGCGTTTCACATGAAAATTCGTTCCTTGATGCTATGCCAAGATTTCAAGTTTCTATGCCATCTCTGTGAAGGATGGACACATGAATTTTGTACAGATATTATGGACAAATTATATTATTATCACGATAGATGTAAATTATCCAATCCACAGTCTAAGTACGAGTTGATAAAACCATATTTAATGTTTAGAACGAATAATTTTGTGTTAAACAATATGTTCTCGTTTTAATTTATCGGCTTTTAGATGGTCGGCCATACCAACCGACACCGGAGAAATTTCCAAAAATCCATCTATGAACTAAAATTGTCCCTGATCTTTTATTTCAATAATGAAAATTTTTTCTTCAGGATGTATGTGAGAAAAATATTCCAAAAAGTTGTATCCCATACCGTAGCGACATTCTTTTACGCTAAAGTGATTTTATCTCAGTTTTCTTTCAAGAGGGCTATACCACCCGTCGTTCCCCTAGTGCCAGACTTGAACATGTTCATCATTTTTTGATTGATAACAAAAATATCATCGGGCTTGTTTTGATGATTCAGAGATAAATTGCGATAGTACAGCATTGAGGCAAGTTCGCGCCAGCAGTGAATCAAGCTGAACCCAACATCAATTTCACAATGAACGTTGTAGAAACATGAATCGAGTTTGCATCAGCGTTGGAATTCTTCAGTCACCGTTGCCCCAGGTGTCGAAATTGGAGCTTGTTGATTACTGGAACGATGTTATTATTGGTCAAGCTTCCTCTCAAAGCTCTGCCAATATTCATCAGGGCTAGGTCAGTCATGCGTCACTGTTATATTTTCACATCCCGAGGCCTACACGGAGAGAAATTTAGAGTTGAATTTATTGTGGTACTTTGTAACAGGGGAACAGACTGAACTTACAATGAAATTTACTAAAACGAGACAATAGAAGCCTGATGAAATTTCCAATGTTTTACAGGAAGTTCCATTAGAAACTTAGTTTGTTCCTCGGCTGCAATAATCCCACAATAAATTTGACTACAAATTTCTCCCCGGATGGGGAACAGAGATATTTCGACTGCGGTGATCATTCATTCTTGGAACAACTGTATTTCGAATTAGTATCATTGATTCCACAATACCTGGAAAATTCATGGATGGGCTTGAATATCTCAAGAACGTGCTCAAATCATTCTGAGGTGGGAGTACAAGGTGCAACGCACCTTGGAGAATCCCGGAATCTTGTGGAATTTAAAGAAGAACAGATTTTCCTGTAGAAAAATTCTTTCAGCCCATCCCCATGAATTTGCAAAATTTCAATATCATTTTCCATTTTTTCTGAACAAAAGAGGGAAATAATAAGGAAATTTGTCATGGACGAGAAAAATCTTGCTGAGGAGTTTTTATAAAAAAAATCGTGAGTATCCAACTGTTAATGAAGACTGTCAATGAAAAGTTTTTGAAATGCTATAAATCCTCGCCATCAGAATTCGTATTTCATAAAATACTCACAGTTTTGACGCGCAAAAAAACAAAGCGTCGAATATATTTCATATATTCAATTATCCTCCATATGGTTTGATAATTTACGCGAGAATTCACAGCGTCGCACAACGTAGATAATGAGCGGGAACCGATGAATTTTTTCGATATTGGGTATATGGGTCGTCAATTGAGATTGTCATGCTCCATCATCCTGAAATTGGAAGAGAACGAAACTCCTGATTCTTGGGATATATGATTTGTACTCCAGTAAGAAATTTCGACGGGAAATATCGTGCAAATACGGTAACGAACCGAACAAAATGGTCAAAGAATTTCATGCGCCACTGATACATTTTGTCGGCATCGACGTTTCTCTCGCAACATCTTTTTGTGATAACATTTTAGTGTTAGGATAGCATCATTATTATTATTGATGAATGAAATGGAAAGATTCCATAAAATCTTTGTGAAAATCGTATACAATCCTCTTTATCAGAATACTTCTATAGAAATCATACTTGATATATTTGATTTATAAAACTTATGTAAAAAGAGTAAAGAGTATATCCTCGAATTCGTGGAATATTCTTCGAAAAAAAAGTCACAAATCAATTCCTCTCGTTCTTGTGGAATTATTACTATTAGAATTGTTCTGAGAAACGTATGAATATCGAGATGGATGTAATGAATTGGAAATAATCCGTAATACTCGGTGGATCGTATGCATAATCCCCGATCACTCACGCGTTTCAAATTATGCAAAATCTTGGACAATTATCATACATATTGAAACGCGTAATCGATTTACTATCGTGATTTTCACATTCATGATTGTGGAGTTTTATGGATTGGAGTCTTAAAGTCAACTGGGAAAATTTGTATACATTCTTTCCCAACTGCAATCGATTCACTTTCACCGTTGTTTTCAATGGAACAGATGACGCATTCGTTATTGAATATTCATTTAACTCCGTTCAGGACGATTCTCCACGGTTTGATTTATTAAAACTCTCCATCCGTCAGTCTTGGAACAGAACGTCAAGATGGATATGATGGTACAGTCGCATCAAGTGTGATACATTTCGCTTGGCAATATTTTTTTCTTCCTTAAAATCTTCTAGTAAACCCGGTTCTCATAATTGATCGTATATAGTCACTTCGTTCTGCAGAATTTATATACATTTTAACCATAGAACTGTATTGAAAAAATCTTGAAATTGAAACAGGGCCTGTAAGATTATTCACTTTCGTTACTCATTATACATAATATATATATATATATATTGTATACAAATTACATATTTATTATATATATTTTATATACGATGAGTAACGAAAGTGAATAACGGTACAGTCCCTGCGTTCAAACCCACAAAAAAAATTAATTCGTTTAAGTTGTGTTTCTGCATTTGCAAAATGGTTGCATTGAACATTTCTTAAATTCTGAAGCGATGAAACTTTTCGTCATCATACAACTTATAAGTTAATATTCATCGGTGTTATCAATATTCGGAGGAAAAACGTGAAAATGTAGCAGCTCTTACATTCAAATTCACCCTTGATCCTCTCGAACTCCTAAATCAATGATCTGCGTACGCAAGTACGGAAACACAAAGATAATCCTAGAGCTTACTTAAATACCCATTGACCAACCACAGAGGAACGAGTTAACCGAGAATTACGCGAACGCACTTAACCTATTATTGTCGTGTTTGCTTAAGCGTAACTTTTTTCACGGTTCCCGTGAACACGGAAACTTACTTATCGAGTTCACTTCGTTTCTTCATTTTTCATCCGCGTGCCGAGGAAGAAATACCGCTTTTCTTTTAAAACTTTGATTTCATGGTTCTTCGTGATTCTTCGAATAAGATTGAGGCAAGCGCATTTTTCTGAAGCGTTCGTGTTTGAATACTGTATAATCGGAACGTATTTTTTCTCCTTTCTTCAATCTCACGTGAACTGGAACATTCAACCCTTATTACGAAGACGCAGGATTTTTGTGACTTCAACAGAGATTCATGATGCAGATTTTACAATAGGTTCTGAACAACTTTGAAATTCATGTTCATACGAAAAATTTGACGTGGTTAATGGAAAATTTTGAGCTCTTATTATTGAACACTTTCATCATAAAATCTTCATTGGCGACGCCAAGTGTTTCACATCGACATGAATTTCAAAACTGTTCAGAAATGATCAACACGTTTCGTTCAAAATAAGTCAGAGTTGTTTCTAGTATGTCAAATGATTGAACCTCATTTTTCTTCTACTTCACTTTATATTCATTTTTGATACAGTGATGTTTTTCAAAGATCATGAATCACTTTGAATAGAATTGAAAAAAATTGAAGTTACAATATACAAAAAATCATTTACATATCATTTGGATAACCAAATGTACTTGGCAGCTCATATTGATTTTACATCTTTGTTTTAGATGGGGCATATACTGTTGTATTGCACGGAAAAGAATGTTTAGGTTCATTCCGAAGATTTCTTGGTATCCCAGCTAAACGATATCACTGGATTTCGTTGAGATAGAAGTTAAGCTGTAGGGAATAAACTTTATCGCTGATGAAATATAGTTTCAACCACTGAAATATTTAGCGATGACGTCTATATTTTCACTCCAAAAAAGCGACTGGATTGTATGGGTGCGACACCTAAACACAATTAGCTGCACAGTCTAGCTAACTACTTTAGCTGTAACAGATAGAATTTTTCATTGGTGTTTCCAAGTGAGCTCACATGGCAGTAGGGGTCATGCATTTTCAGAAGTTCTCTGGAAGAGACGTTTAAGATATTTCATGCAATATGCACGGAGAGAAATAGATACTAATGGTTAGAATACGAGGACAAGTATCCAGATTGTACAAATTTATTCTTGTCCCTAGTATCCATATGCTAAGGGGTATAATATATTTAATACTCCTTAGCATATGGATACTAAGGACAAGAATAAATTTGTACAATCTGGATACTTGTCCTCGTATACTAACCACTAGTAAATTTCTTATACCCATTAGTATCTATTTCTCTCCGTGTGGAAAGACCAAGATTCAAGAAAGATTCTTTCTAAACAACGAATCATTCTCAAATTTTGTTCTTTCCATGTTGCATAAGACACCTTGAAGATGTTTTTCAGAATACTTTTGGAACTGCCTAACCTCTATCGCTATGTGGGAGGTGATCATGAATTTCCACTGGAATATGAACATTCTGTTTGCAGCATTCTTCCATCGTGTCAAAACGCTATCAGTCGGCTTGACTTCGGATATCTTGAAATTATATTTTCCAATATCAAAACGTTAATATCATATCATAATTGAAAAGTCAACATAATCATGAACTGAATTTCAAAATAAACTCCAATTGTTAGATGCTTAGGATAACTTCGATTTGAAATGTCATAATTCGAGCCAAAAGCTTCTTTGCTCCTAATCGGAAGCTTATTCCCATACACTGAGAAAAAGGTATGGCTCTCACAGCTCTACTATTAATGTGTTCTTGCCGTCAGGAGGTATAAGGATGCCAGTATAGCTCCTGACGGCAAGAACACATGAATAGTAGAGCTGTGAGAGCCATACTTTTTTTTTCAGTATAATGCTCGCAGGATTCCACATATTTCGAATGGATTCAATGAAGTCCGAAATATTGGTGAATGAGGTTCATTTCTAGATTATATTTTTCCATTTTGCTGAAGTTAGGGTCGTTCATTGGAACGAATTAATAATCGAATAACACAATAATCAGCTGTTAGAGATAAAAAAATCTTGCAGTGGATCTTTGAACGATATTTCCAGTTCCAAGGAGTCAAATCGAGAAGGTAAACGACGGTGATTTATCAAATTTTGTGAGTTTGAATTTTCGTTTCGTTTCTACAAACGATTCAAAGTTCCACAACATATTTTTCCATGATTCGTGATGTCTCAGTTTTCACATAACGACCAACGAAATACTCAACATCGAAGGAACTTCAATTCACAAATATCTCGAAATTTATTGAATATATTCAAAGTTTAACAACAAGTTTGATCAAGTAACATGGAAATAAACTTTCGATTGTAATGTCTTCGAAGACATTCGATCCATGTAGAGCTGAGATATCGACATATGAGAACTGAACATTTCGCGATACAATCTTTGTGTATTACTGGCGTAAAGTGGTAGAAACCATAGAAACATTCAAACATTAGCTATCCTCGTTTAGGTGTAGTTCCCAAACAAAGAAGCTGTGTGAGTCGTATAGTAATAGGAGCCACTTAGAATTATGCTGTATGTTCGTGGTTGATGAACTGCATTACAAACAGTAATAAATACGTTTTTTAAATTTGTCGTGAATCACAGCTAAACGGTTAATGCATTATAATTATTCCTTCTTGCAGTTGTGAATCAATTTATTGTGAGTCTGGCTATATTCCATCAGCCATATATTTCTTTCTATTAAAGTGAAGTCATTTTTTCCTGTGCATCGAAATTTCGAATTTAATCAAATTTCCGTTGAGAATGAGCTCGTAGATTTTTTTTTGTAGACATTGATCGCATTTCCATGTGCTTGGCGTCATTTTTCTGCTGTTTCGAAGTTTCCTTTATTTACAAAGCTGCCCTGATAGAACTGACCGTTAAAAACGGACAGAACCTCTATCCGAATCTAACGGAGTCAATATGTGTTTTTGAATAACACATGTTGATTCCGTTTGGTTCAGTTATAGGTTCTGTCTGTTCCTAACGGCTATTTTCATCACGGTGTCATTATGGTATATGCATCGTTATCTTGATGACGATCTCCTTTATAACGTACATATACATATAACATTCCGGAATACCCTTCCTGTCAAATACTTTATTTTTCATGATTTATTCGGAATTTGATTGTGTTCAATTTCAGATAATTCTCCTCTTGAATGTCAAAGATGATGAATATCTATTCTCACATCCCACACAGTGCCATAGTCTCAAAAGAATTCTCATTGGACTGATGTTGTTCTTCATGAATTTTTCAAGAATTCTCCTGAGACTGTAGTGCTATTAGGATATTTCTACTCTCACAGATCCTCATTCTTGAGCATATTGCGAGTACAAATTAGTTCGGTCCGGTTTGAAAAGATGACTCTCGCTCTCATGAATGTTTCATAGTCACAACCGATTTCAATTGTTTCAGAGAGGTTAGACACCTGTGAATAATATTCAGTTGATATCATTCCAAGTTCCTTCTAGAATCCCGATTTTTACTCAGTGAATTATGTCAAATTTCGTTTTAACTAAGCAGCATTTGCGGAAGGTGCTAGTTTTCTGTTTCAATTGGAAAAAAAAGTGCAGCTGAAGCCCATCGAATGCCTGTGGAAGTTTATGGGGACAATGCTCCAACTGATAAATCATGTAGGGAATGGTTTCGACGTTTCAAGAATGGCGATTTCAGTGTCGAAGACAAGCCTCGCTCAGGACAACCACAAGATTTCGAAAACGAGGAATTGGAAGCTTTACTCGACGAAGATACGAGTCAAACGCAACAGGAGCTTGCGGAATCATTAAGAATTACGCAACAAGTAGTTTCCGTACGATTACAATCCATGGGCATGATTCAAAAGCAAGGCAATTGGGTGCCTTATGACTCAAAGCCTAGAGACATTGAACGGCGGTTTTTCACTTGCGAGCAGCTGATTCAAAGACAACGAAGAAAGGGGTTCTTACATCGGATTGTGACAGGAGATGAGGAATGGATATTCTACGATAACCCCAAAAAAAGAAAATACTATGCCAGGCCCGGTCAATCGTTGCCATCGACTTCAACATCGACACCAAAGAGGAATATTCATGGTTCGAAGATCATGCTGTGTATCTGATGGGACCAAAAGGGTGTTATATACCATGAGTTGCTAAAACCTGGTGATTCGATTACGGGTGATCGGTAGAGGCTACAATTGATTCGTTGGAGTCATGCGTTACGAGAAAAACGTCCGGAATACAAGGAAAGAGATGACAAAGTTATTCTTTTACACGATAACGCTCGGCCTCATGTCGCAGAAGTAGTGAAAAATTATCTAGAAACGTTGAAGTGGGATATTCTACCGCGACCGCCGGACATTGCTGCTTCTGATTACTGGTTATTCCGACAGATGCAGCACGATTTGGCAGGCCACCGGTTCACTCCGTTCGAAGAAATCGAAAATTGGCTCTCAACTTGGATCGCCTCGAAAGACGAGACGTTTTTCCGTAACGGGATTCGAAAATTACCCGAAAGATGGGAAAAAGTGATAGCCAGCGATGAACAATACTTTGATTAATTCGATAATTCATGTTCTACTGAAATAAACGCATCTTTAACTGTGAAAAAACGGACCAAATTAATTTGTACTCCCAATATATTGAGGGAATGAGAGGGATATGTTGTTGAATAAGATTGTTTTCCATTCTCAATACATATTCACAAATCAAGATCTGTGAGAGTGCGAATGCGTGACAATAAAGTCATTTGACTTCGATCCCAACCAGCACAAATGATGAATTTAATTTATAAAGACTTCATAAAGACCTCTTGCATAGTTCCCATTACGCTAATCAATATGTATTCATTATGAATACTTTGAATTCAAAATGAAAACGTTTTGAATGCCCGGACAATTCATTATGAAATCTCGATATGAGTCCTTTCTGAACATTCAGTTGTTAAAAGTTCATTTTGAATTCAATATATTTATAATGAACACATATTGATTAGCATAACGGGAACTCTTTGCGGGAACTCGTGTGCTGTACACGGAAAAAAGAAAACCTTACTTGTTACTGTGAATGACAGCGATCGGTTGGAAAACAAATGAAAACACGCTTGGATAATGAGGATTAGCGCGATCACAGTGATGGGTATTGTAATGAAATTCGCCAGTGCTGACTGGACAGTAATGAGGACTGAGAAACGCAGTACTGCATGGAATGAATTTGAGTTTCAATGTATTTTTGTGATTCACAGTAACCATTGCTGTTTTCTTTTTTCCGTGTATGGGATGATACCCCAGGTAACATAGAGTTCATTGATTAATTCTTAAATAACTTGTTGAGAACTTTGGATTTAAAATGAAGTTTTTTGAAGATTCTTCATGAACTCCATGTTATCTGTGATTTGAAAACAATAAATCAAGTGAACAACAAAGAAACAAGTATGATTTTACAAAAGAATAGAGGTTTGTGATGAAAGAAATATCATTCAGCTTGAATGTAACAACAGGACAGATAAAATTTTTGAAGAGATCATTTTAGAATAAATTGTATCTCTAGTCACACGAGCCAGGCTACTTATAGTTATTCTACAACAATTTTCATGATTTTAAACTCATTCATAACATACAGTATATGATATTCCGAAATGTTCTTACTTTCAAGTACTTTGTTTCTCATAAAATATCCGTATTCTTATTCCTGTTTATTTTCAGAAACTTCTCCTCTTTAATACCATATCTGACCATAAATATCTATTTCTACATATTTGTACTCTAACAGGTTTTTATTTTTTAGTACATATTGAAAGGAAAAAACTTGCTGTCGAATGAAATTTTCTTTCATTTTCGACCCATGTTTGGGAATGCAGACCTGCAAAAGTGAAAATATGTGAACATGAAAATATTTAACGTGGATGATATTAAAGAATAGAATTATTTGAAAACAAACGTAATTAAAACTGAAGATAGAAGTTCGTGAGAATGAGAATAGAATTCAGCTTGAATGAAACAACTAGAGGGTTCAAACTTTTGGAGAGAATATTTTAGAATCAATTCGAACTCCAGCTACATCGATAAAGTTGATCTTCAGTCATTCAAAAACAATATCCGTAATTATGATCTCATTTATAACATATATAATACTCCGAAATATTCCTTGTCTCAAATACTCTATTTTCAATTAAACATTCTCCATTGGAGATCTGTATTCTCAATCATCTCCATTTTCAGATAATTCCTTCCTACATATTACTGTCATAAATATCTATTTCCACATATTTCCACTCTCACAAATCCTCATTATTAAATATATGTTGAAATGAGGAGGGAAATGGGCTGTTGAATGAGATTATTTTTATTTGTAAGCCATATTTGAGAATGATGATCTGTGAATATCAAAATATATGAAAATAAAGATATTTAATATTCATGATATTCGAGAATTGAATCATTCGGAAACAAAGATAATGGAAGATAAAAATAAAGGGTTGTAAAAATAGAAATGTAATCCAGCTTGAATGGAACATCTGGAAAGATAGAACTTTGGACGAAAACATTCAGAATGAATTGTATCTTCAGTCATATCAGTCAGGTTGACCTGTAGTTATTCTACAACAATTTCTATAGACAGAATACTTTTGTATGTGCTCAATTTTCGTCCTTAGCATCTGATGCAAAAATTTGTGTTCTATCCACAGCGCTCCTGTCTTTTCTTCATTTCCTTTCAATGCTACCTAATGATCATGATGGTAACTGACATTCAGATGTATAGTACATTTGCGTCCTTCTTGCTCTTCCTTCATCTACCAGTGATTCTATTGGAAGAATTTGATAGTAGTATACTCCCAAACCAATCAATCCGTCTGTATAACTGGAAATAGCGAATCCGAAATACTTGGAACAAGTTGAGATTACTTGGGACGCCACTCAACGAGCTTGGCTATTATAGCGTGTCTGCCCTGAACCGTCAAGTTCTACTGCTAGACACCAGGCGTTCCATGACTTCCATCTCGCTGTCTCGAGCACAGCAATCGAAAATACTTCCATCCAGATAGGAAGCATCCATATATTACGTAACACTATTTGGGTGAGGGGGCGTTCTAGAGCAACGGTACGTAACAGCAAAAAATATGTTTTTTTCTAACACTGTGCGCAGAATTCCATAAAGTATATACTAAAATTTGGATATTCAGCGTTTGAAATTTGAATCCTGCTCATTATCCACCCAGCACCACAGTTTAGAGACAGTTCATAATAAATTCATTTTAAACTATAAGAATTCAAACTAAATGCATTAAGTATTATTTCTGAACTGTGGTGCTGTGCGGGTACTTTCTCTACAATATTCGTCATCTTCCGTATTTCCGTATAAAAATTCATTTTACAAACCTTACTAAAAAAAGTAAGAAAAATTCATATATTTCCAAGCGATTTCCAAACATTCATTGAAATATATTTTGTCACGAGTGGAAATTAATGGAGGTCTCGAAATATACACAGAAAAAAAAACATTCTTGTATCAAGAAAACATGGTTGTCTTCGTTATATATAAAACACGGATTGTCTCAGTTCAATGCAATTTGCTTGAATCAAAACGAAATTTCTTGATTCAAGCAAATTGCATTGAACTGAGACAAGCCGTGTTTCATGTATAACGAAGACAACCATGTTTTCTTGATACAAGAATTTTTTTTTCTGTGTAACAAATCCGTTGCTCTGAATGAATTATATTAATGATTTAAGAGTAAGTGAATGATTGAATACAAAATGGAATAAATTGATGGAATCATTGATTCAATAGACCAGTTTTATTTCTTATTCATAGGATGTTCAAGACTATCAGGAAATTCAATTGTTACGTAACGGCAGTTTGGGGTGGGGGGGGGGGGAGGTAAGGATGCAGTGTTACGGACATCTCACTCAGGGGGGTGGGTGGGTAGTGAAAATGTGAGGAAAATCTGTTGCTTAATTGTTATATGAACGGTCCCAATATAACACATGAATTCCTTGTTTGACTTTGTTTGGCTATAAAAACATTTTTTCCGCTGGGGCAGATTAAAGAAAAGGAAATTCGACGCATTCGACCGATGTGTGAAAAAAATTTATATTAGGAATTTGTGAAGATGAGAGATTTTTATAAGGATGTGCGGATCCATTACTTCAAACAGCATATTTACGCACAGAGTTATTGTATGCGATAACCGAAAATGAATGAATGTGGTATAAACCAACAAATTCGTTCCATTGACTTCCTATATCTATCCTGCATAAATCAAGCGGATGAAAAACAATGAAGTTTCGGTAAGCTCCTCACATCATTCCAGCGATATTCTCATTCAACCAGAATCCATTAGAAATTCATGGTAATCATGCCAGAAGTTTGATCAACTCTTCCCTAAGCTGCAATAAACTGAACACTGTATAATCATATCATAATACAACTGCATATATATATAGGTCAAGTGTGAATTGTTTATGGAATTAAATTTGCAATCGGACACAAAATTACTGAAGCCCATAAATCTTTAATTCCCCTCATAATATACTCAATCGTCGTGTTATATTCAAGAGAAACAATCTGGGAGAAACAATTGGTTCTGAATGAGATGTTTTGATATTTGAAGACAAGATGTTTCCTATGAGATTTATATTGCTGATTCATTGATGGAATAATTTTTCAAAAGTTCCTCAACAGGAAAATCTATGTTTTCGTAACATTTCACAGCCTGTCGCAAGACTTTTTTGATAACCAACCTATTCCGATGGACCGATTCGATAACCCTCAAAAACACAAAAGGTACGTCGGATACGTAAGTAACGCGGAAAGATCTTCCAATTATCATAATATAGTACACTTTATGAATATTGCCGAACGGTGTCTTCTTCAGTGTATTAAGGGAATACCAGCCACCCCTAAAAATGCAACCAGAACCAATGGTTAGAAAAAGGCAGAGCCAAAAACTATTGTGGCAAATTATACGAAAATGAAGCAATAAAATCAAGATGTCGTTCTGTACAGACCTTTTTCAATCAACGAAGATGGTCTGTACACAGCGATATTTTGATTTACTCGCTTTGTTTTCGAATAATTTGTCAGATAAGATTTGTCCTGGATTGCATCTCCAGGGTTCGCTGGTATCACCTGAAAGAAAGACATTTGAGCGAGACAGAGGTCCGTGGCACCATTCGGAGAGCGAATTGAAATAGCTATTCAATCATACTGCAATCGTGATCTACACAACATAATCCATGAAGTGATGCTACTGGTGAGTGATGCACAGAAAAGTATTTCTTCGAATCTGAGAAATGTTTATTTGAATAGGTTCAAATAGATGTTTATTCAACAGAAATAAATATTTCTTCCATGTAAAAGAATTTATTATTTGGTTCTTCATTCAAATAACAAATTTGTTTGTATCAAGAAAATATTTATTTTTGTTGAAGAAATATTTATTTGGGCATTCAAATAACAATTTGTTAGATTCAAAGAAATACTTTTTTTCCGTGTGGGGGTGAATTTTTACCCCTCTATCACGTTTATCTGTATAGGAATTTCTCATCCACAATGAAACCATCGACCAGAGGAATTTGATTGTATAGAGTGTGATGGAGAGGGTAACAAATGCCAGTCTACAAAATGCTGAATCGCTGAATCCAAGTGTTCAAAATTTAAAATTCAGGCGGAAAATCACGAGAGATTGAAATTGGTTAACCTGTGCAACCACCCTCACCGGCAGTGGAACCACCAATTCTGTACAATTACTTCGATTTCTATTGTTAATCGAAGTTTGAATGATTTATACATGTATATCTCTACAAGACCTGTTGCGATATTTTGTTTCATAAACTCAAAACGCTCTCTCAATATTTTGTTTACAGTTAGATGACGTATGATGATAAAATGAATATATAATGAACAAAATTCACTCACGTGAACGGTTATCCGATAAACTGCTTTCAACACACGAACAACTCGCATTCGCAGCGATACGATCTCAACGTGTCCAAAGCAAGCTGAATCCAAATACCGTCAAAATTTCATGGTTTTCACATCAGTTTCACAATGAACGTGTTGAAAAACTATTATACCCGACAAAACTTTCTCACGAGATTCATTCTTCGTTCTATTTCATCTGTCAAATATAATTTCTCAGCCTGTACGTATTTTGTATACTTTTTTCTTACACGAGGTGATACCGTTACATTAACTCACAGTGAAGAGATGATTTCCAGATCGTTAACCATGATATTCGTAACTCAACTCAATCCCTCCCCCTGCAGATCATTCATTTTCAATTCGGGGTTCAGAAGGAGAGTCATCAGACAACAAATGAAGACACATGGTACTTATCATTATTCCTCGTACACGCGCGAAAGAACAGAAAATAAGAACAGACATCGCTATAAATATGAAAACTTCTTACTTCGAGCAAAAAGTTTTTTTTGCAGATAATCCAAGTTCTACCGTTCAATCAAACCTCCACGTGACTCAGAGATGCTATCTCATTCGTACGGCTTGTGAGAATTTCTTCTCTTCTTTCACCTCTCCGAACTGAAGTAGATTGGAAATCCTTTGAAAATATTCAACAATCGCTGGTGTCGTTTGAGGAATGAAGGAATGATCATTAAGAAAAAATACAAATAAACGAGTACATGAACAAAAATGAGAATGTAAAAAGAAGCAAGGAGGAAAATACTTTCAGTATTATATACAAAATAGCAAAACACTGCTACTGTCACAGTTGAAAAATCGCTGTCAAGTTGAGAAGATCGCTCTCATAGCAAATACTATCTAAATTTCTGAGAGTGAAATTCCCACTCCCAATTTGAGGTGGATTGTGCTTTCACTTTTAAGAGTGATAAAATCACTCTAATAGAGTGAATCCCTTCACTTTTTCAACTAGAGTGAAAAGTGTCACTCGTAATCAAAGAGTGATTTATACTTCAAAATCATTTGAAAACTCAAGGTCTTTTGAGTGACGACGTGAGGAATATACATATAATTCAAATAAAAAAATTTATTCAAGACGTGATTAATAATTGAGTGTACGTTTTTTTATTCTGATGTAGATACGTATATATTGATAACATAACCTCAATTTTCATAAGGAATTATAATCTTGAATAACCCCTGGTGGAAATATTTCTCCGAATTTTCTCCGATTTTTTCTCCGTTTTTTCCGATTTTGTTCGGGAATTTCGAATTTTATACCAAATTGAGACGTTTCTCCGAAACACTTCACTCATAGTCATTTCTCCGAATTAGAAGATTAAGATTTTTCTCCGAATTATTCATTTGTCCAACGTAATTTATTTCGCGATCGAAATATTACTCCAATCTTTTCCGACTTACTCCGAAATTTTCTCCGATTTATCCAGATTTTCTCTAAATTTCATTTTGAATTCACGAATCTCTCCGAAATACTCTGCCTCAAATGATTTTTCTGAATCAAAAGTTCAGATTTCTTCCGAATTCTTTCTGAAATGATTATAGTATTTTTCGAATTATTCATATTCCTCACATAATTCATTCCATAATCAGAATATTTTTCCGAATTTCTCCGAACTACTTCTGAGAGAGGATTGGAACTGTTCTATTCAACCTTTGACAATGCCCCTGATTCCCTCCAAAAATTTTCCAATGTTTGGAAATTTGTATATAGATAAAGTTCGGAGAACTTCGGAGAGGCAGGTCCTTCCCACCTTTTTTCGTAGCCATTCGGAAACAATCGGAATAATCCATCACGCGTTCAAATGTTGGTGAGTGATCCAAAGTCCTCTGAATTTTCTTGAGAAATACATGTCAATAAATCTTCAAACATATATCCGATTTCCTCAGAATTTTCCCTCAGTCTGACAAAAAATCATGCCTAGAAATCCACTAAACCCTCTATTTGTTACATGTTTTCGGAGGAATTCGGAGAAAATCGGAATACTCGGATCGATTGAACAATTCAAGTAATTTATATGACTTTCTCTAATTTGCTTCTGAGAAGATGTGGAAATTCAGAGAAGATGCATTCAATTTCTGAAAATTTCCCGGATTCTATCCGAACATTCCCTAATATATATTGAACACATATATGGATGAAATTGGGAGAAATTCGAAGGAAATCGGTATGATTTACTTTCAAAATTTAGTGAGAAAGTGTTCAACTTTTGACAAAAAATCACAAATTCTTTCGAAAATGTTGCATTCGAAACATTCCAAACTTCTCGATTACTTTTTTCTGATTCGCGGAGAAATTCGGACCATTTAGGAGGAAATATGAACATTTCGTCAAAAAACGGAGATTTGCGAATATTTTTCATAACTTCTTCTCCGAATTCCTCCGAAACTTTCAAAAATGAGAAATTTGGAGAAAACTCGGAGAAATATTTTCACCAGGGACCCTGAAAAAAAATGATGGAAAACGATTGAAGTTCAATCGGTTTCTATCGTTTTGCTTTACCAGGGAAGGCCGTGTTTAGAAAAAAAAAATTCGGTACTCGGATCCTATGCACCTAGACACAACAATTTCAAATAATTTATTCAATCATGAAAAATTTCAAACTGACAATCATATTCATTTATTAAAGATTTAATACTTTATATCTTTCAATATATTTGATTATTCCACATGCGTGTATTATTCTGATGGTATTCTATAGGAAACCCTCCATGACTCAGATGCGTTGATGAAATTTTTCACTCTTCAAGGAATCAATGAAGAAGCTATCAATATTCTCAGAAGTCAGAAAATGTTTTTTCAATAAAAAAATATTCCAATGTTTCATACAATCACAAAGATGTCAATGCTTGGATTTGAATTTTTATCAAGCGCTTTGTTTACTTTTGAGATAGTTATTTTATCTTCTTGAGAACTTATAGAATTTTCATATTAAAAGGGATGGTATAGATCTGAAATACTTTTGGTTCTACGATCCCAGTAATCCTAAGTGTAATCAGTCGATACCTCATATCTGTGTGCACTAGAACTATTCTCTGATTCCATGTATCGATAAAGAGTACTGGATGTAGTTGATTGAAACCATGTTTCGATGAACAATATTGGAAATAGTTGATCGATGCCATGCATCGATAGACAATATCGGATGACTATGTATTGCTGAACAGTTTTAAGTATAGTTACCCATAGGGGTGCACGAGACCCGAGATTAGTATCGGTCTCGTCTCGGTCTCGTCTCGAAAATACGAGACGAGACCGAGACGATACTTTGATTATTGGAATCGAGACGATACCGAGACTCAGAACTCGATACTCGAGAATATCGTCGATACTTTGAAATATTTTTTGATGAAGGAAAATGGAAAAAATTAATTAGAATTTTTACATATGACATAATTTATATTTTTTTAAGCATTACATTTCTTCACTCTCGATCTACATTTGAAGAAAATGAATTAATATTAAATCATTCAATAATAATATAATTATAATGACAGAATAATAAATGATATAAAAATCAATTCAACAATCATAATAGTGAATATTCGTGTGCACCAAACCGTTATTATTCGAAAGAAGTGAATTCGTGAATATTCAGATGATTCTATGAATGTATTAGATTCGGTAGGGGATGGATTGAACGAAAGATGATTTGAACCAATGCTGTATCATTGGTCGATGCATAAAACTTACTAGAATGTCACTATGCCCTTCTAGGGGACTTTCTTGTTCAACCAATAGTATATCTTTTGGTCAAATTATCTTTCGTTTAATCCATCCCCTACCTTACGTTCATATAAAACAGTCTCATTCGAACATACTATGAATGTTCTATAAACATACGAAGAATCATATACGAATATTCTTCGAACGTTTCTATTTCGCATCATATAAGAATATACTTCGAACATCTGATGTTACTTGGGAATTAATTAACATTTCTTATCCGATATGAATAATAGTATTTATGGAAGTTCATCAATTATAACAGCAATATCCGATAATATAATTGAGATATTCCATACATTCCTGGGAAAAAATCATCAGATCTGATTGGATCTGATCGGATCTAATTAGATCTCATCAGATCTGAACAGATCTTTTTTTTTGGTTCAATCAGATCTGGTCAGATCTAACCCTATATCTGAGTAGATCTGAACAGATCTAGTGAGATCTGAACAGATGTAGTCAGATCTGAACAGAACCTGATTAAGATTTTCCCCTATATCTGTCTAGATCTGGTCAGATCTGAACAGATCTAGTCAGATCTGAACATATTTTCCTGTATATCTGGCTAGATCTGAACAGATCTTCCCAGATCTGCTTTTCCATAACATAAAATACGGAACTTATAGATCACCCGAGAGAAAATGATTCAGATCTAAGTGGATCTAATTAGATCTCGTTGGATCTGAAAAATGGAAAATGTAGATCTATTCAGATCTAGACAGATCTGGTTAGATCTACATAGATCTAAATTACAAAAAATTCCATATTAATTAATCAAAATTTGCATGCATCTACTGCCCATTTTCTTCACTTTTAGATGGTTTTTCAGAACTACATATTTTCGAGAAAAATCAATTAGATCTCCGTAGATCTAAGTAGATCTAAATCAGCCCACAGAGCATGCATTTTTCCATTTTTTAGATCTAAGGAGATCTAATCCATTAGATCTAATTAGATCTAAATCATTTTTTCTCGGGCATGGATTTTAGATCTAGATCTCCCTAGATCTTGGCAGATCTAATGAGATTTGGTGCAGGCCCATTCTGTGAAGAAGATTCAAAGTTCCCCAGCATAGTTTTACCAGCATTTTGTAACTATTCAGTTATATCTATCGAGTTGTAGATGCATAACTAAGATTTTTGCTTATACAGTCACCGAACTTGGACTTTTATTACCAATAAACCTTAGTAATAATAAAACAATCACATGTTGAAGACAACAATGAATTCGGTAAATATTTTCTCAGTAAACTTTGGATTTGTTTAAATGTAATTACTTTTGGTACAAGACAAATTATATCAGACCAAAACAATTTTCCACTCAATAAATATGCAAGTGGATATTATTTAATTTGATATAAAATCGGTACTTTAGAGTTCTGATTGAGTCATATTTATGAGTGTTCATATAATGGATCAATAATAATAAGAAACAAATCATTTCAATCAAAACAATATTATAATTAATCTCTATTTTCATTCAATAAATTCCATTTTCTTGTAGGTACATTCAAAAAAATACATAATTCAATTCTATATATATATATCTTTCACATCACTTTTTTTAATTGATTGGGACGCTCACATATGTAATCACCAACCCTAATAACGTGACATATATTATCAATGTTTTTCGCGTTGATGAACATGAAGTGTTTATCTTCTTCAATCGGTAGGATATGTCTAACCATGGTATTTGATTCGCGGTGAAAGAACATCTTTGAATGTTCAATTGTGAAACGTTGCAGTATGAAGCATAGAACGCTTCCAGTTTTGAAAAAGAAGCGAATGATTCCATAAATAACATGATTGTTGGTTTTGATTTCGATCATATAACTATTAGTCTTTGTTATTTTGTACATTAGGGAAGTGTATATTTCTCCATTCAAGTGAGCTCGTGAATAGATACGTAAATCTTTGAAACATAAGCCTGTGGATTCGATGATTCCAATTTCAATGTCAGTAACATTTTTGATATCGTGAATTTCGTTAAAGAGTGAATCATTTTTCGATTCATGGCTAATAGAAATCATTTCCTCATTTTGACATTGAATTCCTAATGCTTGCATGCCGATTATTCTATGAAGGATATTGATCATTTCTTGTCCCAAATGTTTCGTTCCGTGTACAGATTTAGCGAGGAGGCCGTTCAAGTTTTCAGATGGGAAAGCAGACGTTGCCCATAGTGGACCCCATCGCTTGACGTATAAGACAAAATGTGTTAATTGGTAGATATTATAAGTATATTCCCCATCAGCATATAAGTTTTCAATATCCCTGACGAATAATCTCAATAATACTTCTGTTTGCTCTAGATCATTCGAATGTATTTCTCTTTCTAGCAAATTGAATAAAGATATGACAAATAAGAGCCAATGTTGGGAGTAAACATCAGGCAAGTAATTGAATAATAAAGGGAGTGAATAGAATAAAATAAAGTTATAGAATTCTGATGCTTTATAAAACATATAATCAGTAATACCCCTTGGCATTCTGTTAAAGAAATAAGGAGGTTGAATATTCAGTAATAAGATATTCAATTCTTGTGTGTATTTCTTGATATTCCAATTACCTTTCTTGTTCAACCAAAGATCAGTGAATTGTTTGCCCACTCCTCCAAGAGCACAATGCATGTATTCAGGTGGTACACATATTCCTAAATCCAGAAATGGTAACGAAGCAATAACTGATTCTCCCTTCACACCTTTCACATGAAGGAATTGATTTCCTGAATCCATTTTCTTTTTTTGTAATACTTCACTAGCTTGTGTTTTCATTCTCAATGAGTTCCTCAATTGACTTGCTTCGTTACGAAAAGTATATACCGTAATTCTTCTTTCTCCTTCGATCTGTTTACAACGCTCACTTTTGATTTCGCAAATATTACATCCCAATCTTCCATTGAAATTTAAAACATTTTGTATTTGTGCTCTTGCAGGTGCATCTGCTATGAATAATGGAGCTACAATTTTTGAAGTGAGAGTAAGATTTGTTTCAGGTTCAGTCCAAGTGACGCCGTCATGAAAACATTTGATAAGTTTGTCACAAAACGGCTGAAGAAAAGTATTCATCGGTGGTTTATGCTTTTTGTCATACCAGAGACCTACAATCATGATATGAGACTCTCAGATATTCTGGTAATTCTGCAATCGTGCACATTAATGGCCAGCAATGACTTTTCGAACTTTTGACTAAAGAAAGCCCATCAGTATTCAAAATTAAAGTCAAGTCATATTCATTCCTCGCCCTTTGTGAGTTGATTGTTTTATATTCTGAGCCATCAATTATATCAGCTATTGAATCACTTTTTCTTTTGACTTTGAATTGTAACTTGGCTCCAAGATTTCTTTTCTCGAACATAAATTTGATTTGTTCAATTAAATCTAATTCTTAGAAGCAAGGCCCATTTTTAATGCTCGAACCACATGAACATGTAGCCAATGCACTAGTGCCATTATAAGATAAACATTGATTACAATAGTAATGTTCAATGATTTTACAAGTTGGTGCTGCATTCTTGACGAACTGAAACAACTGAAATTCTGTTTTTGGCATTCTATTAGGTATCGGAAGAAATACTTGCAGCATCATTAAAAGATCTCGTAAGGCAGTTTTAGTGAGTTTGTGATGGATATAAAACTTCATAATCATCAAAACGCTTCGATTCAGAGTAATATCAGTATCATCATGCAACGTATCACTGACGACTTTTATCACAGAATCACGCTGAATTGGATCTTCTGAATCATCATTCTCATCATCAGAAACATGGTTTCCAATGAAATATTAATCAAAATATTCATCTGATTCACTTATGTTGTCCTCGTTTCCAGAATTAGGATCTTGCGATTCATTTTCTTCATCGTGGAATTGTTCTGGATCACATTCCATGCTGTCATCACTTGATTCACTTGTATTGTGAAAAATATTCTGATCACTGGTATTATCTACAAATTCTTCACACTGGTTATTACAACTAGCACCACCTTCTTCAAATTTTGATGCATTTCTAGACCATCGATTAAATGTGCTTGGAGGAATCTGAATGGAAACAAAATGATTGTGAGAATCGTAAAAAGGCAAAATATTCCAAGAAAATTCAAATTTTCAGTTACCGGCATGTTAAGATTCTTTTCCCAAAGTTTATATTTTTGCTTTTTTGGTGGCGGAAGATTATCCGTGTTCTCTTCGGAAGACATGATTTTTTCATGCAATTTCCAATATATAATGCTTTTTTGAGTTATTTTCAAATCTGTCTGAAAAACAAAATTTACTATTTCAGTTCTTGAAGTGTAGAAGATTTTTGGGTATTTTTACAATTACTTTCCATAACTTCAGATGAAATTCTGAAGTGAAATTGTATCATGGAATATATGATGATTTTAAAAAAAATTAGTCAGTTAGAAAAATATATCACGCTGATATTATTGCATTTTGCCTCAGAAATATTCATTAGAATCGACAGAATATTTCCTCAAACCAAAATAATTTATTTGATTCAAATAAGTTATCTTGAAATCAAAGTGTATCACTGTTAGAAAAATTCTTAAATTTAATATGAAAATTCTTATGAAATTCTATGAGTACATCTGAAAATTAATAATATTCTGTGATTCACAACATGTTTATGAATGTTCACATTAAATGCATGAAAATTAATAACCGGTTATGAAAATTCAAAATATATTATTGAATTCCATGCAAACTTCCTAATTCTAATAATCTATAATGAAAAATAACAATAATACATGTTAAAATGTTAAAGATGGCTTCTATGCGCCTAATTCACTGCGCACTTTGTTTTTGGGAGCATATAATAGTATATACGTGTATACATGTGATAGAATCCATAACTTCTTAATTATCACTAATGGTCAACAACTCATGGGTATGTATACCATGATTATATTAGGTGTACAAATAAGTTTCCGCGGTTTGTCAAAAGATGGCCCCACCAGAAGGTTATGGAGAAATTGTCAGATGTAAAACGTAATATCCCAAGTTTAGTCATCTGGCAACACCATAACCTTGAAGTACTAGTGATTCCGTATCAGCATCACGTAATTTTTTTCGTGCAAAAATGTCAAGTTTTATTCCGAATAAGCATCATTTGCGGGAACTTTTGATTTACTTCTTTAATGTGAAAAAATCTGCAGCTGAGGCGCATCGATTGCTTCTAGAAGCATATGGTGAAGCTGCTTTAAGTGAGAGAAGTTGTCAGGAATGGTTTCAAAAGTTTAAGAACGGTGAGTTTGACGTTAAAGACAAAGAACGCAGTGGAAGGCCGAAAGTGTACGAAGACATGGAATTAGAAGTACTATTGGAGGAAGATTCGTCCCAAACGCAAAAAGAACTTGCACTTACTCTACAAGTGACTCAACAAGCAATTTCACATCGTTTAAAATCGTTAGGAATGATTCAAAAACAAGGAAATTGGGTTCCATATGAACTAAAGCCGAGAGACGTTGAACGCCGATTATGCATGAGTGAAATGCTGCTTGCCAGGAATAAAAAAAGAGTTTTTGCATCGTATAGTCACTGGTGACGAAAAATGGATTCACTACGATAATCCAAAGAAGAGAAAGTCATGGGTTAAGCCCGGCGAACCATCAACATCGACAGCTAAGCCGAATATTCATGGAAAAAAACTCATGCTGTGTATTTGGTGGGATCAGCTTGGTGTCGTGTATTATGAATTGCTGAAACCAAGCGAAACCATTACTGGAGCTCTCTACCGAACACAATTGATGAGATTGAGTCGGGCACTTAAGGAAAAACGCGCCCATTACTACTCCAGACACGACAAAATTATTCTTTTACACGATAATGCTCGTCCACATGTTGCGGCGCCGGTAAAAACATACTTGGAAACACTCAACTGGGAAGTTTTACCCCACCCGCCGTATTCACCAGACTTAGCCCCTTCTGATTATCACCTGTTCCGGTCGATGGCACATGGTCTGTCTGAGCAGCGCTTCACATCATATGAAGACACCAAAAATTGGGTAGATTTGTGGATAGCGTCAAAAGATGAAGAGTTTTTTCGACGGGGTATCCGAATGTTGCCAGAAAGATGGGGAAAAGTAGTAGCAAATGATGGAAAATACTTTGAATAAAACGTAATGTACTTTTCCTTTACAATAAATTCCTAATTTTTTATAAAAAACCGCGGAAACTTATTTGTACACCTAATATGTCCTAATTCAATTAGCTTTAGTTACATGTGAACAAATTCCCGAAGTTTTTATACACAATAGTTGATAACAAGATCACTTTGAAATATGGGTAAGTCTTGTTCTTTTCTCTTTCATATTTTTATCAATGCAACTCTATTTACGGAATCAAAATTAAATACTTTTATGAATGTATGTATATATGTGTGTTTTTACAGAGCATATGTGATATCTAAAACTGCATCGTATTTTACAGTCGATTTCTTCAATCGTGATGTAGTCAAGCTGGTTGAGGCGTGAGGTCGTAGGTTAGGTTTGGTAGGCAAGCAGGTTCGATCCCCCGTTAGGCCCCCAAAACTTCGCGCTCCAATTGACTTTGACTACATTCACGATTACGTACTCACTTCGGAAGAGTTTCGAGGATTCTAAAATATGAAGGAAATTCCCAATGATTTCTGTTGAAAACTTCAAGATTTTTTTCTGTTAATTCATAATTCAGAATTATGAATTCTAATATGTAATACATCATTGGATTTCATAGAAATTCCATGTATATCAATTTATAATAATTGTCATTAAATTTAATACTCAGTTTTTAATATACAATACAGTATTGAATTTAATAATAATATTATGTAAAAAACTTCATAATAAGTATTATTGAATTTAAGACAGATTTTTCTAACAGTATTTCTTAAGAAGTATACCAATTGAAGTACATTTCACAGCAAAAGAAGCATCAAACGTTGAACAACTTGTGTGATTTTTTTCATATAACCGAAGTTTCCATCACAATTCTTTTTTGTGTTGATTATTCACCACAGAAATCACTAATAATTATTTTCTTCAAAGTGAATCGCTCGTTTTCAAAACAATATGTCAAGTGTGTGCGTGTGTTTTGTATGTAACAACTGCCGTCCTGTAGATGAAAGATTCTGTATTCGAAGTTATATTTTAATGTGGTTTTTGAATAAAACTTGCAAACTAAAATGAAATTGATTTCAATTTGAATTCTCATTCCTATTATTTGAATACAAAATATGTGTCAGCGAAAGAAGAACTGCAATCTTCCTGTCGAGGTGCTTCCAAACTTATCAACAGTTACAGACTCAGTACAGTCTCTATAACCAAGTCCGGCCAATTCACCGTATGATGGCAGATTGGTTTCCCTAAAAATCACGGAACCAATTAGGAACGTTGGAAATGATCGTGGAATTGGCGGGATTTCAACGGATGTGATACGTATATCCTAGTAAACGTATATGAAAAAAAACTAGCGGTGAACCAAAATTCCTCTCTCCATGAACCCATCGCACACATGCGTGCTAGATTTATATGTATCTTACATGTATGTAGTTATACCGTGCGTTTCATAAGATGAGTCCAAGAAGGGGATGATTTTAGTGTATCGCTATTTTTCTGGTAACACTTCTTCACCGTCCTAAAGGTATTTCGTATACATTATAGTTAGTTCACTCACGATAGTTCACTCTTAAAGAGTGAAATTTCACTCTAAGGAATTTAGAGAGTAGCTTGCTGCTCCAGCGAAATTAGATATCGCTTCTACGGCGAATTTTTTATTTCTCCATGAAGAAATGTTACATGGTCGGGAAACAATGCAAAGATGAAACAAGGACCATCACAATATCGTTAAAGAGTAAGTCCAGATGAAATTTCATGCTGGAAACTTGGATACTTGGAGAATGAATTTGGTCCATTTTTTACCCCAATTTCTATCGGGGAATTATCACTCGATCTATAAAACATTTCCTCTGCCAACTATGCGATCAATTCGTCTCCCAAACACAAACAATTTGAAAAATTCCTCATTACAGATGAGTATACGTGATCAAACGATACACCCGTTTAAAATACGGTGAAAAAAACGGAACTCGTGACAAAATGCCCACTGTCGAATTGAAGGGACCCTCACTTAGATACTGGATTTCTGATATCAGTTTGATTTATATGAGAGAATAAAAAAGAATCCAATGTAGCGAGATTTGGTATCCGATAAAGAGATGTGTGTTTGAACCTTGCCTGTGTCATAGCTGATTCTTCTTCGTCTTCAATAGAGTTATCTGCACCACAGGGTTGATTTACAGACGAAAAACGGATTGCTAGGATCTTGATTGCATCACGAATCATCGACAGTGGTGTTGAGTTTATCGATCTACAATAAAGAAGGTTTGAGAATTCAAAAAAAAACTCCCTGGTGCTGCAGGTTTCTTTTTTTTCGGTCAGGCGTTGGCGAATAAAGGGGAGAAATAAATTTCATACGATCGATGTCGTGGACATTACAGGGGCGGTTTTTCGGAAAGTTGTATCAGATGTATACTTCTCGATATGTGTGTGAATTTGCCGAAAAGGTTGCTTTGTCATTGAACCTTTGGAGAATTCATGGCTTTCCTTGTGAAGTTACTAGATTCCAAATCTTCCCCTTCAAATTCCGTCAAGATGAATAGATTGGATGAAAAAAACAAGAAAAACATGAGTTTTTTCTCATTTTCTTTGATATACCAATGTTTTTCCATTAAAATACATTCAGAAACAATATTTCATTAGATTCTTTTGTTGGGAAAAATGTATTTGAGGACGAAAATATTTTGCAGTAGGTTTTAGTTGAACATTTCTATATTTCAGAAAAATTCGTTGTGTTATTGTATCTACCCGATAGCGAACGAGTTGATGAGAAAGTTCATCAGTCTCAGTCGAGTATTTCATCCCACGCTAGCGTATTCAAAGGGGAACTCCTACTTGTACTGAGTGTTAATAAAGAATTTCATATTCAAACCAAGAGCGTTTCATTGAAATATTTCTCTTCCACTCTTTGTACCTAAGCGTAGTTTGATGGTGGATTTGATTATCCAATTCGAAATATTTAGTGAATTGATACTTGAGATATGTTATCAACGCAGAAGTCTGATATGGCATACAGGGTACTTGAAATAAGAAATTTGAAGTAACAAGTTTCCGAATTTGACATGAACCTATTACATCCAGGACACTGAAGGGGGTATGCATACTTTCAAAAGGATGGAGAGTCGTATTGAACCGTAATGCAAATATGATTCATTCAAAATGATTTTAAAATGAGATCTCTTTGAACTGACAACTTTTTTTGTGGAATTCTAAATTGAAAACGATTGGAGTTTTTACGGATCAGTACATTTTCATTCGATTCAATGATCTTACATGCGAAGTGTGGAGCTTTCTGGACTCTTAGTTCTCCTTGATTACTGTGAGAGAGTAGATTGTTGGAATGAGCTTTCTTTGTGTATGAAATTCATGCAGTTTAATCACTGTCAATAAAATCAAATGATGCGATAGTGCTTATGTGAAAAACTATGGCATCGAAGTTCGAATTGTTCATTATAATGGAATTTGAAACAAGGATAGGAAATATAAATGTTGCTTTATTACTGTTGTAGGATTTGAGCTCGAATAAAATATCTCATCTATATTTACCCGCTCTCCAGTTAGGATAGGAGGTCCTTATCCATTTAGGGCATTTCCAATTACGTCCAAATCAGCATGTCAAACAGCCGCACCTGCTCGAGATTTCTTCATTTTTGGCTCATCCACTTCCTTCAGCCGTTGGGAAGAATTCTCCATACCCTGGTGGAGCTGTTGACCATCCTCGTGCTCCACCTTTAACCCTGGACAGGGACCCTTGCATGTTATTACAGGCATGCAGGTCAGGTGGACCATGGTTTTTATGGTTCCTCTCTTCCTTCCTCTCTCCCATCACTTGCGTGACGGCATTCCTGGCTTGGGGTCAGTGCAGCGGAGTTCATCATTTTCTAAATGTTTTTTGAATCAAGTATACCAACAACCTCTCCACCCACCTTCATCTTTCCGTAAAAAAGTTTTCCTTGTTCATTTCAATAATGCTGCCAAATTTCCATCTTATTTTCCATGCTTTGAGGAAAAATGGGGAAAAGGATAAGAAAATTCGGCATGGACGAGGAAAACTTTTTTACGGGTTTCCTTGCAAAAAGCACAGACCTGAAAAAGTACCAAGGATGAAACCCAGTGATTTTTCATCCAGTTCTCTCTGGAAGTTATCTGAGTTTTGAAACTGGATATAATTCTGAATGTTGAATGGATCATCATCATCATGAAGTAATCAGTCCTATGACTGGTTTAATAAAATTCTCCAACCCTGTCTATCATCCGCTAAACGCGTAATCTCTACATATCTACGACAACCCTTACCTTGTGTAACTTTCTTCATATAATTCAATCTAGGTCTTGTGACGAGCCCGTCAAAGTTTATGTAGTGTGACGAACTCGTCATTGAATTCTGTGACCTGCAACAAAGAAAAGATTATTAGTACAGTAATATTAAAAGTTTGATTAGAACGATACTTTCTCACCATAACATCGTTACGCTAACCAGGCAGCATCAGTATTTATGCTCCCTCGTCTCACCATCCGGGGGGTAGAAAACCTGTGAAATATAAACACCTAGTAAATACAGAGAATTTAATAATTTAATAAGTCAATAAATAAAAGAGGAGTGTCATACCTGTTATAAAAAAATAACTATCCAACGCTGTTGCTCAGGATGAACGTTAAACTGAAAAATAGTAACTCTAGTGAGTAGAAGAGAATAAAGCGAGCTTAGTATAAAATATAAGTAGATTCTAGAACGATACGTAACCTACCACACAGAGTCAGTAGGTCACCTGTAAATAGGAAAATAGAAACATTGAAAATAAGTAAGAGTGAAATCAATATATGTATATATAAAAAAAAAACTTTATAGATTACCTGAATTATCGTGATGGCGAATTGATACGCCCTGGAGCTTCGTTAAGGCACGTCACCAGAACCAAAACACGCGAGAAACTCACGAGGTTAGGCGCGTCCCTTGTGGGAATATATCTACGCACAATTACACCAAAAAATACGACAAAATTGTGCTCAAAAGTACAGCAAAACTATGCCTAAAGCTACACCTAAGCACGTGGTTTCGAACACTTCTGTAGAAAGGCGTGAAAAACTACGGTAATTTATGTTGGCCAAAAATCACGTATTTTCAAGCCAAATCAAATATACCCACGCCAAATAATATTGAAAAAATGGCCCGAATCACTTACAAACCACTCCTAAGCCCTTAGTTCGAGATATTCCCGCAGAAGGGCGTAGAAATTCATGGCTATTTTCTGTTGACTAAAAATTACATATTTTTGAACCATGTCATATATATTTACGCTAAACAAAATCGGCAGAGTTGGATTAAAATTACTCCCAAGTGCGCAGTGTAAAATATTTTCGTAAAAAGGCATAGAAATTCATATTATTATACATGTTTCCACACTAATATACCCCAATCTGCATCCACTAGCCGGACTGGAATAGTGTGGCTTGAGAATACCCTTGAATGCATTGGTTCTCGCCAAATCTCACTTCGTTTCACCAAATTTCATTGAATCTCAGACAATGTTATGACCAAATCTCATGAAATCCTATTTTTCAAATTCAATGGATTCTTCTAATCAGGGTACTTAGAAATATTCAAAATGGCGTAGACCTTAGAGTTCGTACGCTGAAGTATGGTTTACTATGTTCAGTCATCATGAGCGGGTTGACGGTTTCGTATAAGTCCATAGTATTCCACATATTTCTACGCCGAAGTACGCAATTCTACAGACGAAAGCACAGTTCAGCGATTATGACTCAATAAGAACGTAGAAACGCGTGGAAAATACGTATTTCTACGAAGAACTACGCTGAAACGAATTGTTAACATGTCAAAATCCGTATAAATTTCTGGCTTTCATGTAATTCTCCGTAATTGAGTCATTATTATTTTGGTTCCTACGCCGAACTACGTATTTCTACCCCTTCAGAGTAATTTTGCATAGTTTTGAAACAAAAGTGCGTGATTTTATCCACGTCCAATTACATAATTCTATGCCAAGTAGCATGGCGCAACATGCCGTAATTTCTCGTAGTTTTTTGCATAGTTTGGCGTGGAAATATTCCCACAAGGGGTGATGATGACAGTTCGTAAACAGAACCTGTCATCCATATTGGAATTGTACTTCGCGTGCTGCGCATGTGCAGGATGTGTTTAATTCGACCCTCCAGCGAGACGATCGATAGTTTCGAGATCGACTTCGCTTCACGCAACAACTGATAGGTGGCGGAGTTGCCCGCGACTTGAAAATAATTCAAGCTGGGAATAAGAGGAGGTACTCGAGAGGGATTCTTCATTTCACTATCCAGACCAGAATCTGCATTCGAAGAGAAGGTCTTAGGAAGTGAGAGAATTGCTCCACTGAGTAGAGGGATAGCTGAGTCCGTTGGGTGTTTACATCCAAGGTTAGTTAGGCTTGAGTTGGGGCCGGGTTGGTCGGCAGGCAAGAAACCGCCGCCAAAGCGTCAAGCTGGTTAGGGCACTACATGACAGGGATGGTAATAATACTCCTTAGTCATTAGGCGCAAAATCCAGCCCATGGGGTTAGTTAGTAGCCACCCTCTCACGGCTAAAAACACTGGCAAATAAGCCTTTCCAAGGCCGAGTATTCAACTTTCCGTCAGATCTTGGATGGATTCCTTCGAAATCCATCAGGGCATTCGGTTGCCAATCAGGATGCAAGATCTCGAAGATCTGCGACGTGATTGGTCTCCTTCCGAGACGCACGTTCGCCTTGTCATTTGAGGAAATCTAGTTTGTTACTAAAATAACCCTAGGTTTTCGAGTTACGCGATTAGTCCGCGGAAGAAACATTCGGATAGGCCCATCACAATCGCCGCGCACCATATTTGATTCAAATCGCGCCTTATTCTCCAATTTTAGAATCACTGCGTGCTAAAATTCGCGCCTGGTCACATTGGTTCCGGTCAATAAAATCCAATCATACAACGTTTCCCGTAAGTCGCG
Source organism: Gonatopus flavifemur (assembly GCA_018340375.1). Classification (NCBI taxonomy): domain Eukaryota; kingdom Metazoa; phylum Arthropoda; class Insecta; order Hymenoptera; family Dryinidae; genus Gonatopus; species Gonatopus flavifemur. The sequence goes on from JAFFJZ010000019.1 coordinate 294,667, forward strand.
TGTGCACACGTTAGGAGAGTCGACTTAGGGATTTGAATTAAAATTAATGATTGACGAGAATTTACTTAGTTTTATTAACATTTTGCGGATGAATTATCGTACTCCTAGCAGAACTGACCAGTTAAATCTTATGAAAAGAGCTCAATTAATAAATGTAATTTACTTGATTGAAAAATTAATCCTACTGTGTCGTTTATTCTTGTAATAATAATCTGCGACCCGCGTTCCTCAACCCATCGAATCCGACCCTTGGTCTTCCGACGAGCAAGAGGCATATTTGAGGGTAAATTCTTCAATTTACGATATCTTCATATATCAACGCGTTAAGGTTTTTAAAACGGAACGTCACAGTCCACCTTTGCGAGTTTTACCATTCATTTTTCCTTTCAATATTGTTTTGAATAAACTTTCATGTCTTAATCTGCGTCCTATCAGATTACTTCTCCTTTTCACGACATGTTTCAAAAGACTTCTTTTTTCATTTATTTTCTCAACCACTTCTTGATATTTTACTCTCTTTATCCAGTTCATTTTGAGCATCGTTCTATAACAACACATTTCAAAGGCTTCAAGTCTTCGTTGGTCCGTTTTTCCAATTGTCTAAGTTACGCAACCATATAATGCTGTGCTCCAAACTTAACTCTTCAAGAATACCTCTTTTACCGCTAAGCTAATATTCTTCGAACATAGTAACTGTTCCTTTTGGTGGAAAGCCTGTTTTCCTTATGATATTCTTGCTCTTATATCTCTTCCGCTTTCACCATTTTCTGTAATCAGGCTTCCTAGATGTTTGAATTCTCTGACTTGCTGAATTGTCTTTGCATCTATTTTGATTTCCGTTCTTCTTGATGTTGTCGCTGTTGTACAAATCGTGTTTGAAGTTTTGTCCTTATTCATATTTATACAATAGTTTTCTACAGGTTGGTTGAAAAGTTTTGAAAGCAAAAATGAAAGAATATGTATTTTTTGATGGAATGATTTTTTTTATTCAATATAGTCTCCCTCAACTTCAACACACTTATTCCAACGATCCTCCAATAATTTTATACCATCTCTGTAATGATTTTCCGGAGGCTCCACTGAATACTGTTCCACAGATACAATAGCTTCTTCATTCGACGAAAAACGCTTTCCACGAAGGAATTGTTTCGAATTTCTGGAGAGGTAATAGTCGGAGGGAGCCAAATCTGGTGAATACGGTGGGTGTTCAAGCAATTCGTACTCCAATTCGTTCAGTTTAGCCATCGCCAGAACACTAGTGTGAACACGTGCATTGTCTTGATGAAAAATGATTTTTTTCTTCCGTAAACCGGGTCTTTTCTCACGAATTTTTGCATCCAACTGGTCCAAAAGGTTGCAATGATATTCAGAGTTGATTGTTTTACCTCTTTCGAGATAATCAATCAACAAAACCCCTTTTGCGTCCCAAAAAACCGATGCTAAAACCTTTTTTGCCGATCGTTCTGACTTCACCCGTTTTGGAGCTGAACAACTGGCTTCATTCCACTGTAAACGTTCTTGTTTCAATTGAGGATCATGAATTTTTCAGTTTTTGTTGAATTGTCAACGAATGCGGCACTAACTTTCCAAAAAGCTTCTCCATATGGAATCCTTCGTGTAAAATATGGAGTACTCGCTCATCCGAGATACCTATGGTATCAGCAATTTCACGCTTAGTCAAACTCGGATCTTCATGAACAATATCATAGACTCGCTCAATGATGTCTGATTTCGTTGCACTTTTTGGACGTCCACTACGTGATTGATCCCCAACGCTTGTACGACCACGTTTAAACTCTGAAACCCATCGATGACAGTTGGAAATGAAGGAGCAGATTCCTTCAACACTTTCTTCATTTCAGTATGAATTTCTGTTGCTGATAAACCTTCCAAAACCAAGAATTATATCACTGCACGATGTTCGGATTTTTCCATTTTCACAAAATACACTGACACGTCAACTTCGAATGGCTTGTGAACAAAGAATGAATTGACAGATCGGAATAAAATTGTGTGTTTGTTCAAATGAAGGATGGAAAATAAGAATAGCCTATAAATTTTGATTCCTGTACTGGTTGATAGGTGTCGCTTTCAAAACTTCTCAACCAACCTGTAGTAATATTGTTTTCATAATGTTGAGAATATTTTCTAACTCAACACCACTCGTAGCTAATATAGCTATGTCTTTTCTCCCTGAATCTGTAATTTCAATTGCACTTGCTTTCTCACTCCGTTCATCGACTTTTCCATATACAAGTTGAAATTTCTTCACTGGAGTCCAGATGAAATCCAATCGGTTGCATGTTCAAGTGTCGCCCGAGATTCCCCAAAATCCCGAGCAGGAGTTCTTATTCGGTCAGCCCTGAAGTGGTCTGCAGGATCCTGTTGTGGAACCGGATATCCAATATAGGGCTCCATATTTGGGCTCCTATATTTCTCCACAGTTGAAAACCTATCGAGAATTCCAGATGAAGCACGGATGAGAGTAACCTGATGGTAGCTCAAACGGCGTTGATCCTATAAAAATGTACATGGTCCTGATATGTTTTCCTGATCAGGGCCAGGCGCAAATAACTTGAATTGGATCTGAACATAACTACCCTCATTTACGTCCTAATAAGCAAAGTTTCATCCTGTATTACCTGACTAATGAATTTTCCTGATGAAAACCAGATGCAGATAATTCCAATCAGGTCTTGGTACGACCAACCTAATTCACAATCTGATAAGAAAAGCCTCATTCAATCTTATTCGGCGTTGATCAGTTTACCAGACGAGGCAAAAATGAGCGAAATCATGATTCAATTCGAAAGAGGCGAATTATTTTTTAGCACCCTCAACAAGGTAAGCGTTTCAAAATCCCATCAGACCCGGATTACTTCTTCTGATTGGAGCCAGATGCAAATAATTTCCATTGTGACCAGATAATGCTACCCTCATCTCCACCCTAATAAAAACAAAATCCAAATGAATCCACGTAAATTTGTTCTGAATGCTCCCACAATTATACAAGTTTTGATCTTTCCTTGATAAACTCCAGGGCATTATCAGATTAGGAGTTAGATGAATGTATAAACTATGTTTCATCGTGAAATTTAGATGGAGACGGTAGTTCGATGAAGAGGCGGTGAAGTCATGAAGGTAACGGGGGAATATCCGGCCTCTATTCACAGTAAACCATCTAAATAATGCCGCAGGACTTCTCTCTCGCTGGAATGTCTGTTTTCGATAGAGTGAGGAAGACACCTTTCGGCACTATTGAGAGGGTTTACTGTATTCTATGCGTACATTTCTGCGACGTCTCTATGTCGCTTCCATCGAGCCAACGTCCCTCTATCAGTCTACCTTATTGTCCACCGATTCTCAACCTAGATTCTACAAGAAAGTGAGATACCATATTGATGGTGGTGCTATACGAGCCGATTTATGGTATACTGTAGAAAACACAGGCAATTTTGTTGTCATAGGAAATAAGGAATTCCTCTCACTTTAAAGAATTATTTTTTCCAAGAGTTTTTAACTTTCTATAAATGAGGGCGAAGTCGACTGAATTATGGTGAAAAATTCTCAATTCATTGAGGGAGTTCGCTACCACTATTTCTTGAGAGATAACTCCGCAATTATTTTTTAATGTGGGGAAACATAAGAAAGTTCTATTTCCAAAGTTAAATTCATGAATGTGAATCTTTTCAAAGGGTATTTGTAGAATGCTACGGTAAATCATGGAAAATTATATGGGTCAACGTGATCAGTTTTCTGTTCAAAGGACCTCTCAAGATTGTTTCAGTTTTGGGAAATGGTGATAATTTAGGTTTACTTGGAACGACACTGTGTAATATATTTGAGGAGGCATTTTCTTGGCATTTACCAAAGTAATGACTCATTCACTTGTGCCATTTTCGCTCAACACACGATTTGGTTAAACACAACACAAGTAAGAAATATGAATTATTAACACCATACTATGAATAACACTCTACAATGCATTATTAACTGTTGTCATTCATGTTGAGGTGAAAATATCACCTCTCATCCGTCGACTCGAAGGAATGAATATTCCATTTGCGAAGAAGATTTCATGCTGCGAAGGAAATTATATCAAACTCATTATTTTGGAGAATATAAATCAATCAAAGTTGTGATAGAATGATCAAACAATTTCTCGAGATATAATGATTCAAGGAATCGACCAGTGTATGTCAAGGATCGTGTAAACTGCATGCTGTAAATTAATTAGTGCAAGAACATTTGCGTCGTCACAAGCGGCATAGAGTTGAGTCAGATAGTTTGTTGAAAGACCGTTACGTACAAATTCCTTGCTCCTTTCTCCTACGAGTGATTCTACAAGTTGATTGAAAAGTTTTGAAAGCAAAAATCAAAGAATGTGTATTTTTTGATGGAATGATTTTTTTTGTTCAATATAGTGTCCCTCAACTTCAACACACTTATTCCAACGATTCTCCAATAATTTTATACCATCTCTGTAATGATTTTCCGGAGGCTCCGCTAAATACTGTTCCACAGATGCAATAGCTTCTTCATTCGACGAAAAACGCTTTCCACGAAGGAATTGTTTCAAATTTCTGGAGAGGTAATAGTCGGAGGGAGCCAAATCTGGTGAATACGGTGGGTGTTCAAGCAATTCGTACTTCAATTCGTTCAGTTTAGCCATCGCCAGAACACTAGTGTGCACACGTGCATTGTCTTGATGAAAAATGATTTTTTTCTTCCGTAACCCGGGTCTTTTTTCATGAATTTTTCCATCCAACTGGTCCAAAAGGTTACAATAATATTCAGAGTTGATTGTTTTACCTTTTTCGAGATAATCAATCAACAAAACCCCTTTTGCGTCCCAAAAAACCGATGCTAAAATCTTTTTTGCCGATCGTTCTGACTTCACCCATTTTGGAGCTGAACAACTAGCTTCAGTCCACTGTAAACGTTCTTGTTTCAGTTCAGGATCATGATGGTAGATCCAAGTCTCGTCCATAGTTACGAAACGACGCAAAAAATCGGTCTTATTCTGCTTAAAACGCTCCAAATTACGCTGAGAAATTTGTTTTCGATTCAGTTCTTGTTGAATTGTCAACGAATGCGGCACTAACTTTCCAAAAAGCTTCTCCATATGTAATCCTTCGTGTAAAATATGGAGTACTCGCTCATCCGAGATACCTATGGTATCAGCAATTTCACGCTTAGTCAAACTCGGATCTTTACAAACAATATCATAGACTTGCTCAATGATGTCTGATTTCGTTGCACTTTTTGGACGTCCACTACGTGATTGATCTTCAACGCTTGTACGACCACGTTTAAACTCTCAAACCCATCGATGTACAGTTGGAAATGAAGGAGCAGATTCCTTGAACACTTTCTTCATTTTAGTATGAATTTCTGTTGCTGATAAACCTTCCAAAACAAAGAATTTTATCACTGCACGATGTTCGGATTTTCCCATTTCCACAAAATACACTGACACGTCAACTTCGAATGGCTTGTAAACAAAGAATGAATTGACAGATCGGAATAAAATTGTGTGTGTGTTCAAATGAAGGATGGAATATAAAAATAGCGTATAAATTTTGATTCCTATATTGGTCGATAGGTGTCGCTCTCAAAACTTTTCAACCAACCTGTATTTACCTCAATATTTCAGTTTATCCAAAATATTCTCCACAGCTCTCTCCTTACATAAGATTCTTGAATCTCTAACGTCCATTATCAAAAATTTTCCTTGCATCAATAAAGTAAGAACTAGAGATTACATCTTCTTGTATCGTGGAAATGATATGGAGAAGATTGAAGCGCTGCATGGATTGAGAAACTCTCCGTTGCAATGCAATCCGAAAGAATAATTTGTCTATCATTTTGAACGAACTGCAAGAATTGCCATCCACTTCTAACAAATCCCATAGAACCTCAACTGATTGATCTTGAATGAAAAATGGAACAATAAGATTCATTGGAATTCAAAAATCTTCTCCATCCTCATTCATTAAATTCCAAATGAATCGAATAGAAATGTAGAACTTTCACCAACAAACAATGTGGCGCTTGTGGAAAATCTTGCGCAAAACTTATACAAAATTCTCTCCACTCTCTCCATTCACAGATGTTACTCTGTTTTTGTCCAAGTTTTTTTATTTCATTTCTTCTATTTCTCTTCTTTGTCTTTTTCTTTCTTCTTCTTGCCAATATCTGATTCTCTTCTTATTCTACAATGCATGATCGATGTGACATGAATGATGCACGCATTTGACTGTGTATTTGCGCATAAACGTCTATAACTCGATGCTGTTGGGCTAGAATTCACGTTGAAATATCACCGTTTTTACCCATTCGTTTGCAGATTTATTTGAACTCAGTGTTTTCTGCCAATCACTTGGAGGATTTGATATTGCAGAAACTCGATATCGAACTGCAGTTTTAAAACTTGCAGTCAAGTCGAAGCGTTGATCAAGCTAAGTAAAAAATACATCCACAATCCTTCAGTCAACTTTTATTCAATTCATTTCATCATCCTCCCGAATGTTGTAGCATAACTTCAATCGATATTTCATATGATTTTGATGAGTAATAATCCACCTTCGTTGACAGAAATCTAGAGAAGAGCGATACCACATATCACGATCACCTTCATCAGTCAATACCGGGCCTGAGACAGTAATTTGGCAATAAAAATCAATTAGTCCCAGCTCATCCTTTACACTGAGAAAAATGCAGCTCGAAAGGATAGTAATCTTTGATAGAAAATTAGAGAATATTTCTCAAAATCTGAGAATATTTATTAAAACCCAAGAATTTTTCTCAAGTTCGTAATAAAACATAAAACGGTTCAGATTTCTCTTGAATATTGCTCGAAAAACAATGAGAAGTGAAATTTTACAAAGTGAATAACAAAATTTTGAAATCTTATTTTCAAATTACAGAATTTTGTTATTCACTTTGTAAAATTTCATGCGCGACTTTTGGAAACTTCATATTTGTTTTTATGATTTGTTAAGTATTGATGATTTTTCATTGTTTGTCGAGCAATATTCAAGAGAAATCTGAACCGTTTTATGTTTATTACGAACTTGAGAAAAATTCTTAGATTTTAAGAAATATTCTCACATTTTGAGAAATATTCTCCAATTTTCTATTAAAGATTACTATCCTTTCGAGCTGCATTTTTCTCCGTGTACGCTCGGAACTTCGTTCAAAAACTCACTCTATTTTTTCCTCTAACCTTCTCTCTCTTGGGTGCTCGATTCGCGCTAACCCAAAGGTTAGCTTCCTTCCCTTCAGCTCAATAAATCGAGGAGTCAAGTTGTGCCCTCGCTTATTGGGCCATGAAAGGACGAATTTCCCGTAGTAGAAAATTCAGGTTTCCAGCTTTCAACCGGGGAAGTAAAACATTGAAGATTTTTCATCAAGGGAAAACTGTCTCTCCTTCATTACTTTCATCATACACTCTTATTATTAGAAAATGTTATGCACATGAGACTGGAGATACCAAAAGAGGAGAATGAATTAAAACTTTCGTTACGCATTCAACGCGGATATTTGCATCTCGTTAAAGATCCATGGACTTTACTGTTCCCAAGCATACGTATATACACACATCTGTGAAACCTCTTTTATGCGCGCAGATGCTTTGGATAAGATGTTTGTTTTAGAAGTCCTTTCATCTCTCGAACCAAGTACGATGTATATAATAAAGTGGTGAAAATCCGCACGCTGAAATTGCGTCATGTGTTATTCTTGAGATGAATTTCTAACTTGATTCACTCAATCGAGAGGGAGGGTTCAAAACATTTCGTTCATGTTCCTTCGCAATCCGTTGGTGGAGATGTGAATATAGATATAGACCCTGAAATTGGAAACTTGTAATGAGCGGCAGCCACAGTTCGAGTAACGATCTAATTTTCCTTGAATTTTTGAAAATTCAGATCCACTTGGAGCTCGAGTTGTCTTGAGATTTATCAAGTGTTTGAATATCGATTGTGAATACATCAACTGTCCAGTGTAATAACAGGTTGGGTGTTCGAGTAACATGAATCGGTTATAAGCTCATTACTATACCCAATCATTATTATCCAGAATCTGCTCAAATATACTGTAGTAGAAGTGCTCTGGGTGCTACGAATTTTTCAGCACTTAGAGGATTTCCAATAAAGTACTTACATTTAGTGTATGCGAAGATGATGTCATTTTTTCCGATTTCTCGAACTTTTTTCTACCAAGAACAAACTACCTATCAATCATGGAAGTACTCTGCGATATTGTCCAATACCTTCAGCTATCAATGTGGAAATAGCCAGAGTTGACAGATAGCGTGGTACTGAAGAAGTTGTATTTGCCCGACTTCGGCAGAAACACTGTGCCCATTCAAAATCATTACCAGTTTTCCAACTAGCGCCACATGTTCGCCGGATTTCAGATGGTACTGCCTCACGTGGTTGGACGGTCTTGAACCAGTATCGAATTATTGCTGTTCGTAGAATACCCAGACCGTACAGAAATGGAACCGTGTTAGTACCGAATCAGAGTTGGTTGGATGGTGAAATGCGAAAAAAACGATACGACACCAATATCAATGCAACGTTGTTCTAATACGGAATAGATAGAGGATAGGGATTCCACTGATCTTTCCGATAACACTGTTAGACGGAAACCCTCCAACATGGAGATTTCCCGTTGATTTAGTTTTAGTTCACAATTGAATTGATTTAGAAGGAACAAATGAATATTTACGCTGCATTCGGCCATTGAGAATGATTCACTGTTTAATTGACCTTGGGAGAAAAGCTCTTCAGCATAAAAACTCCCCGATAAATACAAATTACAACCAAATATTGACAATATATAAATTACAAATGAAGTGTGGAGCTGTGTGCGTTTGTGTTTGTGTGTATAGAAGACGTCTCTCCTTTGGACCGTTGAATGGACCACGTTTTTGGATTCCTTTGGGCGATTTAGGCCACTGATCACGATTATTGTGGTTCTTGAGACCACGTAGAGTGGTGACCACTTGGACAGATAACTGAAGGATGGCACGGCAGAACGGTGTAAGTGCCAAAATATCGAAAGTACGTTTTTTTTGTTCATTAATTTCAGAAAATTCGTACGCACGTCCTTGCCAAACGATATGGCTGAAAAAAATTTATTCACGGAGTTATAAAAAGTTGGCTCGGCAAAACGGTGTAAGTCCCACCTGCCCCATCCTACGATGTATGTTGCTTATTCCGGCCAGGGTACCCAAGCCCCCGTCATTCAGCCGTAATAACGAGTGCCAGCGCCAACTAGCGGAGCACGGTGAAGTAGGGCTACACATACATACACGCTACATATGTTTACAGCATACACCAGCGCGTATGCATGTGTGGCCCTACTTCGCTGGACTACGCCACTTCCTGCAATATGACGGTTAGAATTTGCCTGTGTGTTCATGTGTGTGAAAGTATATGTGTTCCAAACGTGTGTACATGCTTTCTTCCGTTCCTCCCTGCTCTTCGACCGCTATACATCAACGAATCCCATCGGTGCCACCATATTGTAGGAGGTCCAATCAAAATTTGCTTTGTGAGTGTCCAGACTCTATCTTCTAGGGACTCCAGTTGTGACGGCTGAATGACGGGAGTTTGAGTACCTTGATTCCGGCCCTTTGCACCCAGGGGGCATAAACATCGATTGGACAATTTCAGACTCCCTTCAGCGCCGCCGTACGAGTGGGTATTGAACCTTCCGTCTTTGCCTTGCAAGCAGCTGTTCACAAACACACAAACGCCGTTCAACATCTCTCGGTTTCAACTCGTACGGCACCCGATTTCCTTGTTTCTGGATCATTCCCATGACTTTCAGGCGTTTTGAAATGACTGGTGGGGCACTCCCAATGATCCTGCCAATTCTCGTTGCGTTTGACACGAGTCTTGATCAAGTAATGCCTCCAATTCTGCATCTTCGGAAACCTTCTCTCTTCCACCGCCATGCTGGTCTTCGACGTTAAAATCACCGTTCTTGAAGCGTTGAAACCACTCTCGGCACGTTCTTCCACTAATAGCGGCCTCCCCATAGGTATTTGAGAGCATTCGATGAGCCTCGGCCACACATTTCTTCATATTGAAGCAGAAAATTAAAACCTCCCGCAAATGACGAGAATTTGGCTCGTAAGCTGACATGTAATCGAGAATAACTTTATGATGCAGACACAAATCGACTAATATTTCGATGGCGTTATGTTTACATATACCTAAGCTTATTGTACACGGAGAGAAATTTGTAGTTAAATTTACTATGTTATTATTGTTCCCGAGGAACAGACTGAATTCTGTCGGATTTTACTATGAAGGGCATATTTTTACTATGGTACAACAATAGAATGCTGATCATATTTACTATGTTTTATGGGGAAACCCGTCATAGTTCAGTCTGTTCCTCGGGAACAATAATAACATAGTAAATTTAACTACAAATTTCTCTCCGTGTACGACATCTATGATCTATTTATTTCAACTACCACTTACCGCCACAGCCATCTATTGCAAAACGGCGGAAGCAAAGTTATACACCTAATAATAAAAAATATACACATATTCAGACCGATGTAACGAAGAATATTATTGAAAGTAAAACTTCCTATTCTGACGCATATTTGTCATGATAAAAATTGAAAACCAAGAAACATTCTTGGTCTCCAATCAATAGTCTCGAAAACAGAACGATTACTCAGTCGCTTGTTAGCGAAACCGAATGAAATCCATGGTGAAAAAAGAGTGTGCAATTGAGCGCGTGACGGGAGTGATGAAAAAGTGATTGAAGAATTGGTGAGAAGTGGATGAGGCGTGCATAAAAAGTTGAAAAGCGTAAATTGGCGACGTGGAGCGTGCAATCAGAAAACCCCAAAAGGACGCATTCCACGTGTTTAGGAAAATGAACAATTATGGTCGCCTTTTCAAGCTAATTTGATGCGACATATTTCCACATATCCAATTTTTTCACAATTTCATTATTATATCAAAATTTATATGAATAATTCAATATATGGAATCGACAATAAATTGAGTTCCATGCATATTTTTTGTGTAGGATTACGTTCATTTGTTGTACAAATTTTAACCTCAAACTCATCGTCAGATCTCTCATTCATTTCATGTACTGTATACTTCAGGCACTGAAATCAACAGCTAACCAATTGATATATTTCACAACTCAGTTCACTTCATTCAGTGCTGTTGGAATGTGATACCTGCACTAATTTGAAGAATTTCAAAGTAAAAATATTCAAGCACTGCACGCGCGCAAAAGTTCTATGAACGCTTATTACACTTTTTCAGCGAGAAGAGTCAATCGGCGCTGACCACGCTATTTGAACGCTGTTTTCACTTTTGTGTATTTCAAGTCCCCGCTGAGAGCACGTTCTTTTCTCACGAGAGATATTCAGGATGTGTACTCAACAATGTACCGATTGTCACAGACCACGGGATTCAGTGGGGAGCATAATTTGTTGGATGTTATTCAATCACAAATCAATGATCATCAAAGATTATGTTCGAAAAGAAGAAGTATTAGGAGAACTTCAAGTTCCATAAAACTTACCGTAACAAAAATGTTCTTCATGGTTGAATGAAACTTCCAACAGAATTAGAAAAAACGCACAACTTCAGGAAAAATAAAACAAGGAAAATAGTCGTAGTACATCAGAATGTCGATCCTCCTCGATGTTTCTCTAATTCTTTTTACCCGAGTACAGCGGACGACATCAGATCTTTATTTGTTTGCACTTTCAGAATCTGATGCCATTGGGAAGTTGATTGTGTTATATTTGTGGTATTTTCGTACTGGAGATTGAAACTCCAGATTCATCAATCTTGATACATCTTTTTTCGGAGTACGTAAAACATAATTCTCGTTATCATTTATTTGTGATTGAATGACATTCAAGAAATGATGTTTTCCACTGAATCCCGTAGTCTGTGGCAATTGGTATACTTTTGGGTACACATCCTGAATATTTCATTCGATTTCCTTAACAAACGACTGAGTGATCGTGAGTTCTGTTTTCGAGCCTATTGATTCGAGACCAAGAATTTTTCTTGGTTTTCAATTTTGATCATGAAAAATATGCGTCGGAATGGGAAGTTTTAGTTTGAATAATATTCTTCGTTACATCGGTCTTAATATGTGTATATTTTCTATTATTTATTTTGGCCTCCTTTTTTTATCGCCCAATATGATGACTGGTCTACGTGATTTCAAGCGGTAAGCAAGTTATACTTTCTGTTCCAATTTTTATAACAAAATCATGAATAGATGGAATTGAAATGTTGTAAGAATAGTTGAATATTCGAATTCTCCGGACCAAAAAACATAAACTGTGTTCGGAAAATTGAACGAATACAATCTTTTGTACGAACCCTGGTATCTAGCCGGTAAACGAGACGTAATTGTGATAGATTTGCGTTGCGGGCTTATAAATAAATCGCTGTATTTTGCAAATTATTGGGTATGGGAATAAGTTTCCGCCCTCTTGGAAAAAGTGTTGCTGCCCAATAAACACACGCACGTTTTACAAACGTCAAAAACAGTCAATAACCACACGTTGTGAATTAGTAATATTCTTGCGTTAATTCAACGTAAAAATGTCGCGGCAGAGCACGTGTTTTTCAACCGTAAAATAACGTCATATCAACGGTTTAAACATCGTTTAAAAGACGTTAAGTATTGACGTGTCCTAATGATGGTTCTAAAACGTGAATTGAATCCGACAAATTATTTTGAAAACTCTTCATTCAATATCGAGAACAATAGTATTTCTGAGTATGACAAAATTTGGAAAGTATGCCACACTATTTACTATCTTGCTCTTTGTTGAAATTCTAACCATTGTTCGGTTTCGTTCGATATTTTTAGCAGAATTTATCTTCAATTGAAGTTCAAGCACATTTTAAACGCGTGATTCAAACCCGTTAAAAACACGTTTTTTGAGGACATCGTTGGATGGTTACTTTTGAATATTAGTTTAAATTACACGTCACCAGAACGTAATTCCTGTTCATCTATTTCCCTGTCAAATTTCAACTAAAAATCAACGTTATGAAACCAACGACTGACGTCCGTTTGACAGTCTAACGTTCTTTCAACGTTGAAATAACGTGTGTGCGTTTATTGGGTGCTGATACTATTTTTGAGTTCACTCAAGTGCTATACTTATGATTTGGAAGTATATATGTAAGGTGTCGATTGCGGTAGTTAACATTTGTTACAAGCGTAAACATCATTTTGTCCCGACAAAACAGCATTCGCGGGAAGTTATGCTTCATTATTGTATTTCGAAGTAAAGTGCCGCTGAAACGTATCGTGTACTGTGCAATATTTACGCTGATCACGCTCCGTCTAATACAACTTGTAAAGAGTGGTTTCGACGATTCCAAAGTGGCGATTTTGACGTGAGTGATAAAGAACGCGGAGGGTACCGAAAGAATTCGAAGATGTAGAACTGGAACAATTATTGAATGAAGATGCATGTCGAACCATAGATGAGTTTGTCTGAAGAGTTGGGTGTTGACAGGCCGACCGTCGGTAAACGCTTGCACAACATGGGAATGGTCCAAAAAGTGGGTAATTGGGTGCCGCATCAACTGAAGGAGAGAGATATCGAGAGACATTTCGTAACGTGTGGGATGCTTCTTGAACGGCAGAAAAGAAAGAGTTTTCTGCATTGTATTGTCACTGGCGATGAAAAATGGATCTATTACGATAATCCTAAGCGTCGAAAAAGTTGGGGGCTGCCAGGTGTACCAGGTCCATCGATACCGAAAACAAATATCCACGCTTCAAAGATTATGTTGTGCATCTGGTGGGATCAGAAAGGTGTGATTTATTATGAACTCTTTAAAACGTCAGAAACAATCACTGGCGATTGTTACAGACTACAGCTAATACGTTTGAATCGAGCTCTAAAAGAAAAACGACCGGAATGGGACGGTAGACCTGATAAACTTATCCTGCTGCATGATAATGCTAGGCCACATGTTGCTCAACCTGTTAAAAAATATTTGGAAGGAGTGAATTGGGAAGTTTTGCCCCACCCGCCGTATTCCCCAGACATTGCGCCTTCGGATTATCATCCATTTCGATACATGCAATCAGCTCTTACTGGAGAGCGGTTTACTTCTTACGAAAGTGTCGAAAAATGGCTCAATGAATGGATCGAGTCAAAAGAACCTGCTCTTTTTCTCCGAGGAATCCGTATACTGCCTGAAAGATGGGCAAAAGTGGTTGCTTCCAATGGTTCATACTTTGAATAATATTATGTAATAATCCATCGTTTGAATAAAAATCAACTTTGCTCGAAAAAGGGCGGAAACTTATTCCCATACCTAATAATAATAGTCCAATTGATCTGAAATTTTCCATAAAGTTGGTCCATACATCAGCGAGCAACGATGTCGCTGGAAGTTTCTTGTAGCTCATACTTCCTCCACCATTTTCCCAATGTAAAACATTAAAAACGTAGTTTTCACTTCGAATTAAACTTTGAGTAATGTTTTATCAATTTTTCAAAAACTTTCACGACAACATGGTTTTCTGGGGAATTTTTGCGAATTGAAATCCGCAAGGTTCATTCCGATTCATCCAAAAATGAATGAGAACGAACGAATTTAGTGTTTAAAGACATTGATTTTTGCTACAAAAAAATTTGTAGTTTTTATTCTTCATATTTTTTCCGGAAACTATAATATGTATCATCAAAAAAATGGCGAACGTATATTGACATTGATTCTTCGAACCCTATCACCTAGTATCTTCCAATATTCGAAATTCCGAATTTTTTTTTCGACCTGACGGTTTGGACAATACTTCTCCGGCTTTTCGACCGCTCAGCGAGTCATTCTATCTGGCACCTCAATTGTCGACCATATACTTCCGCCGTGACGGTTTACTTCGGTTGCAAAAGCTCACAATACAAAATTCCTTTCCAATTCTATCATATTACTTCATCTGCATGAATTTTTTCTTTAGGAATCGATGTAGAAGGTTGCCCGAGATCTGAGTTCCCAGATACACGGATTTTTCTCATTGATCCACGTATCAAGGACACCATTGAATGGAACCATCAATGAGGAAAACCGAAAACCCTATAGGCTGGTAACGCTGCCTAGGATTAACATAAGAGTTCTAATGCTCTGAATTATCAGAAATTTACAATTCACATAATCCGAGCCTATTGGAAGCCAGAAAGTTTTGAAAATCCCCGGGAAATTCCAAATCTTTTCCAGACTTCCACCGTTTAGGATGTTCGGGTGACTGATAGGTCTACATGATCATTTCAGCATTAGGCTTCTGTACGATTCCAATCGAACTCAAGGTCAGTTCATTTGATTGAATGATTTCGTCCCATTCGAAAATATTTAAATTCTCAACGCGCATTCGGTGTAGTAAGATTCACTTCCACGAAACATGTTGTGTTGAATGAAGTATGATCTAATGTCATTTACAATAACATGATTATTCCCATTCAAACAACCTACGAGGATGTTGTTGTTAGTTTCGTTGAACAGGATTCCTCACAATAATTTGCATAGAATTGTTTTGTCATTATTGACGGTACGCATAACGTTTGTGTTGAAAGTAAACATCTGAATTTCAAGGTACTGTGAACACCATCTGATTATTATTATGACGGAATGGTAAGTAATTGCACCATCAAACAAACTCACCTAATCTAGAATTCCTATGTGAATCTTCCCAACCTAATGAATCATGATATTCCTTCGTTCACATCACATGTATTCCACAATTTCTAATTTGAATACTTCAAACTTCGAAAACTCAGACCAATTATGTACTTTAGGAGGACCAAATAACCACTCAACGTTCAATGGGAATCAAAATTTCATAAACTCATGAACATTTGAAGGTTTAAACAATGTTCAACAAACACGTTCCTGAACGTTCATTCAACATTTTAAAATGTAAACTCTCTCGGGCTGATAGTACAAAATTGATGAAATTCTGTCATCACAGCGTACAGAAGTTGTCCCATATAAAAATGTTTGGGTTCTGCTTGGCTTGGCTCATCCTTGGTCCAACATTGACTGAACGCATACAACATTTCTTATCGTTGCTGTATGCGGTCTACCCAAGTGATTTTAAAATCGCCAGTACTGGCAACTTTGGCAGCAGTCTAGGCCATTTTGCAATTTCGACATTGAATCCAACTTCAGGACCATTGAATCTTTCATTCACGACAAATTCGAGACAGTAAAGAGCGAGAATTCCACAACTCGTCTTGGAGACAACATCACAAGGTGCGGATAGACAAAACCAGATAAAAAGAACACCACGCGGAATGGAGAACAAACTTCGATCCATCCTTACAGCACCACGAAGCATAAAGTTTGGAATATGAAATGTAAATCTAAAACAGCCTGATGAAGCGTGAAACATGAAACATAGAATATCAAGTGGATGTCAAAACGTGAAGTGAATAACATGAGAACGCGTGATATGTTTTCGAAGAGAAAAAAATTCTTTACAACTTTTATGAAGTATTCTTCTTTTTTTTCACCCTTGTGGCAACAATATCGAATGAATTTCAATTCTGTAAACCTGTCCACGTTTTTATTTTTTTCCTTCCCCAAGCTGCCATTATTCGCGCTTCTCTCACTTGGATTATAATTTTGAGAATTTTATCCGAATGAAAGTCAATAATTGTGTACGCGATTACTCCGTTTGAAAGTTGGTTGATTAGATTCAACGCGACAACGTGGTGACTACATTTCTATTCTCGTATCGAAGGAAAAAGTACAATACGTCATAATGGTGAATACACGGAACACGAGTAGGAAATGTCTTGAATACCAAGGAATCGTTGGTTGCATCCAGCTTGATAAATGCGGTCGGTATATTTGTTGATTGTGTATTGTCCGGAATTTAATCCCAAATGAGATAATACCGCACATTCCGTAATTCAAATCCATAGTGTTTCATGAATATGATGATGCACCCAACAAAGTTACCTCGACGATTTCATTGTTTGATTCTTCCGTTGATTGATATTATCTCATGTTGATAAACATTTGCCTTCGCAGATGATTTTGTTTTCTATTTTTCGAGTACGAGATTCATCGATATATGAATTTCAGAACAGAAATTCATAGGTTTTTATAATAAATGCTTCCTGTTTACATCAATTTACTGAGTTTTAGTTCACGAAGAAGGTCAACGAAACATCTGCTCCCTTCAAAAAATAATTTCGTCAGGGTTTTTAAACGATTCAGTACAATTTCTGATCATCGATCTATGGATTTACATTTGAATATGCAGATAATGGGAAGATGTTCCCCGTTTCCCGTTTGATTAACATATTTCTTCCCTATGGTTTATTACATAATGAATTATCTATCTATCTATATCATTCCCAATGTAACGCTTAAACATCGTGAAACAATGTTGATGTCCTATTTTCACGTTGATATCATATCGCCCTCGTCGTTATAATGATTCAAGTTGCTCATCAATTTTCGGATGTTATTATGTATCGTCTCGGACCGAATGGCTCTCATTCCTATTCTTCGCTGAGATAGTCTCTCTCCCCCTTATCCGCTATTCATTACGTTTTTATCAAGAAACTTCAAAATGTTCGATTTTGGCTCAGACAGAATAAGAATTCGTAAAATGTCCGTAATAAATACATTCTTATGATTTCTCTCTCAACTTTTATACTTTCTGAGATACGTGCACTGTGAAAAATTTCTGCATATTTATACGATAAAGATAAAATATGCATGCGTTAGGAATTTTAAAGTGTGATAAAAATCCTAAACAGTTTCTATGTTCAGATAAATTAATGGGAAATTACCTAATTAGTTTGCTGTGTGCTTTTTATCCTTAGAGATACAAAATATCAGAAATTCTCAAACGGGATGGATTTTCAAATTCACACACGCATGCAAGTGGATATGGAAATGGGAAAGACTCATGGAGAGTGAAAGGAAGGAAGGATACTTGTTGCGCACAGCAAGTAACTTCAATGAATGGATCCCTACGGTTCTCGTTCACGTTCATGTATCGATTCGAGTGGTATGTATATTAGTGAGGTAACTTTAGTTTGTTTCTAATGCCGCATACGAGATAGACACGATAACACACTAATTCAGTTGATAATTTTATACTAATAACATTCTCTTCTAATATTTCAATCGCATAAAAATGTTTCTAACCCACAAAGAATTCACTCGCCAGTTTTTTCAATACCATCGATATACCAAAGAATAGTTGGAAGATTTACACTTTGAAAATAAATTCTTCACACGCGAAATCAACGAATTTAGTACAAAAATAACAGCATTGTCGATTCTTCACATAGAGGTCAAAACAAACAATTTTACGAATCTGAAACCTCGAGATACTTAATCTGTGGAAACAAAAACATGTTTGTCGATGAAAAATCCTTTCGGATAGTGCGTGCTTCCAAACCACAATGACGAATCCAATTTTGATTAGAAGAGAGAGAGTAAATACAGAATCGCAATGAGAGAATGCATGTGTACACTGCGAAATGGAAAGAAGAAAACAATCATCCTCGCTCAATATTTTCAACGAATGGGTGTTTGATTATCATTTTGTAAATAAAATTCCATCTTATATTGTTTGTTCAGTAAAAACGCATGTACCTGAACACATTCAAAAACATTTATAAATTTTCATGTAGTATTTCAATTTTATATGAAACATCTAAGGAAAATCTGATGGGCATGAATGAAATTTCTTATTGAATGAATTGATTTTCCATTAACAGTGTTTTGGGATAATTCACTCCATAACATGAACGTTAATTGAGTAATTGGAGGAAAATACTATTCACAATTCGAGTTCAATTTTTGATTGACATTTTTTCAATGAAAAATTAAATTCAATTTTTCATTGGGATTTTTTTCAATTAACAAATCGTATTAAGGTAGATAGTCCCATTTATGAACGCGACCTCTTTAATTGACATTTTGGTTTTGATTGATTGGCCTTTTCATTTGTGCTTCAATCTCATTCAAGCGTGACTGACTAGACACTAAATGAACCACTGATACGTAAATGAATCCAGAATAATATGTCATATGGAAAATATAATAAATAAACGATTGTTCGCTAATGGGAGCTGAGGGATTCATAAATGGGAGCGTTTACCTTGATTCACAATTGAAATTCTCATCAATTAACAACTCAAAAAACAACAATAAAACTCAATCAATTATTGATTGAATCAATTGAATCAATTCGTTAATTGAGGACAATTACAATTAACAAGCAACTTTTATTGTTAGTTGGAGAAAATTTAAATTACACTGAGAGAAAAAGTTTCCGAAACCAGTAAAATATTCAATTAAATAGTCGTGAAAAAATACCTAATTGATTTGAATGAAGTTTCATTGAATGAACTGAATGTTTATTGAATCAAAAAAATACGTAATATTCTATGAAACATTTTGTCCATGAGAATGGATATTGAATTGATTCAATATAACTCCACTCAAAGTGAGTAATTATGTTGCAAATGATCAATCAAATGTCGCATTGTTCCTGGAATTTTTTTCTCTCAATGTGAGAATTAAATTTCAATTGTTAATTAAAGGTCGATTTAATTAGGTTTTGAAAGAATTACTTCCAATTTTACTTCATAACCACTCTTGTCTATGAGAATGTATTAGTTCTGTCGAATACAAGTGAGTACAGACGCATTCGCACTCATATTAGAACACACAAACACGCAGACACGAACACTAATACGGAAAGAAAAAGAGTGGGAAAGAAGACGACAGGAAATAAAACGAAATGAAATGATTTGAGAAAATTATCAATGATGAATACTATCATTTTCTTGTTTCATTACTTTGTTGCGGTTTGTGTTGTGATTATTATTTTATTATCAATCTATTATCACTATTCATAATTTATGATAATTGAATTTAATTTGATTTTCCTCTGCCCTAGTAGAAATTTTATCAGGCATTCCCTATTTTCAATGAGGTCCTGATTAGGTTAGAATCCGGAAACCTTGGATAAGGAAAATCTTATGAGGCCCTTACAAGGGATGCATCTGATTTCCCTAATAGGATTCAAATAGGGTTGTAACGTGGGGGTACAATAAGGTTCGGATGAGATTTCCATAAAATCGAGCGAAAAAGGTAAAACCGCAATGAAACCTGATGAGGACCTGATAGGGAATCAGGCATGTCTCCCTTGGTAGAAATTCGTTTGGGGGTCCGACTTATCATCCACGTATTAGATGGGACCCACGTGGGGGCCCCCGGATAACACATTTCAGCCAATTTGACTTTGGTGCCCAAACATTTAGTTGGTTTGTGTAGATTTTTCATGCGTCAACTGATCGTACAGTAACATTGATAGTCCATCAACGCGGTCAGAGAAATAAAAGGAAGCCCCAAAGTTTCAATTCTTCACTCACCTAAGTGTGTATGGACCAATGGCCCAATGATGGACCAAGCCTGGCACAAGACCTGCCGAGACTTGTCTTGAAAAATTTACCAAACTTAGTCCAGGCTTGGAAATGATAAGATCAGGCCAAGCTTGGGCTAGTGGTTTTGCGAGGCCCGGTCTAATTCATTCACCAAGCATCAACCAATGCTTCTTTGATCGCAGATATGGATGAAAAAAGTAATTGATTCATATTTCAGTTCGTGACTTCCTCCCTTAGAATACTGTACATGAATTATCTTAAAACGATAGAAAAAATGTGACAAGACTGGGACAAGCTTGTATGATCATTGGAAAATTTGCATTCTTTGATATTTCAATCAATTTTGATTCTATTGTTGAATCATCATTTTGATCCAAATTCAGTCCATATTTATGAACATTGTGCGACTCATGTGGGCAATATTGGCACAATTGTTCTCAACGAATGCTCGATTTTTACACTTGTGCCAAGCTTGTACCAAATGTAGTGACCATTTCAAAAATATGACCAAATGCACCATGACTGACTATCCATTGTGAACAACGGGACAATCATGATGCAATATTGGGCCAATTGTTCTTCGCGGAGGTTTATTTCTGACACATGTGCCAACCTTGGGACAAGCTTGGGGTTTTTTCAGCCTTGGCAATACTTACATGGGCAGGATTATTTCATAGAAATACTAATCCGAAAGCAACATTCTTGACTGGAGATTACATGTCAAAATGCATACCTTATTCATAAGTGTGATTTTACAGAAAATACATGATTTCACATTTCTAATTACCAATTTGAACAACATTCTAGCAATTCCCTGGGACATCTGAATGGGCACAGGTTAGAAAGTGCGTTACAAAACTAGCTAGACCCCAATCTAACATCTGGGAAAACTAGCTGGGGCCCATCTAATTCCCAATCATAATTTCTACTAGGGTCATCAGGCCGTGGTATTTTCCCATCCAAAATTTCTACTGAGGAGTTCATTTACGCATATTGAAGAAATCTGTCGGAAAATTTCATTGATAATACAATTTTGTGACTATCATTCACAGAGTTTTCGTTATGACAATAAACATGTATGAATACTATGAATCCAAATTGAGATTTCGATGAACAATTGATTATTCAGAAATTCATTCTCATTGTCATGATGGAACTGTTCAAGAATTATTTGAGAAGTCTTCAAGAATTCAAACAGATCATTTATGTTCTGTCGAGGCAATAATTATTCAAGTGACTCACTTGTGAACCTTTTGTTCACACAAGTTTTTTATAAGAAAAGTGGTTCCTTTCCAGAATCTTTTCATCCTCAACAGATGCAAATGTGGAGAATCCCTTATCGCCTCCTGTTGAAATTGCATGTGAAAACAACAGGGAATCCGATTAGAAATTGGAGCTCATCGATAAATGATGTTCCAGACATGTAGAAATAATTTTGAAAGGGAATTCCCCATACGAATATATTCGACGTTCGTTTTCTAGAATATTCCCATTATCCCCTCTCAGAGCAAATGTGGAGAATTCCCAATGGCTACCCAGTGAGCGTTCATATGAAAGTGACCGTAAATCCAATATTGGATATCCTTTAAAAAAAATCTCAACTGATAATTATTTTGGTAAAAGTGCTACACTCATGCTCATAGAATCAACGAATAGAAATTTTTAATCCAAAACAAAGGACCTTTGATTTCAGAATTAGCTATAAGATTTATTGGATCTCTCCAGTACATAGTCTGTCCTGGAGGTGATGTCAGTAAGTCTATCAAAAGTGGAAATCCTCAAAAGACTGTAACGCAGGGTTCAATACATCCAGCCGAACATCGCAGACAACTGGAAGTTCCACCGCGATAATGCATCGGCCCACAGTGCTTCCTTCGTCAACGACTACTTTGTCAAAGCAAAGGTGCTAACCATCTCCCAGTCCCCGTACAACCCGTTTGGAAATTTCTCCCGGGCTCAGAACTGGGCCAGGTTTATAATCCCTACCTGGAAAGTGGCCCCAACTTGGAATATTACGCTTTTCAATCTAGGACCCGTATAATGGTATCAAATATCCAGCCAAAACAATGGTAGCTAATTCGGGGCCTATATGGGCTGTGGGTGGGCATACCTGGATTGAAATATTCCAGGAAAATACTGGCAACCCCAACTGGGACCCAGATGGGCCGTGGGTAGGCAACCTCGTGTTGGATGCCTAAGATATACCCCTACGGGGCCAGGGCCTACCTTAGGATGCCCAGGATTGATTCCCATACGGGAACGCGGACTTGGCTACTGCGACTTTTTTCCCATTCCCACGCCTCAAAGCACCCCTGAGAGTTGAGCATTTTGGAACAATGGGCGAGATCAAAGCTGCTTGCACCACAACATCAAAGGATATTCCGGAGGAGAACTACTGCAACACATCCGAGAGTTGGGAGTCCCGCTGGAGCCGATGTATCACCGCAAAAGTAGACTATTTTGAAGATGTTCAAACACTTGTAACGATAGATTCAATATATAATTTCCAATTTAATGACGTTACTTCCAATACAGACTATGTGAAGTTTGTTAAATCCGTACGGTGATAGACAAGGCTGGAAAAAGACCCAAGCTTGTCCCAGGGTTGCAACGTACTTCAGCAACAAATTTTGGTTCAAGACGATCAGGCCAGTATTGTCTCATAATTGTCTTGTTGTTCCCAATGTTCAGTGAAGTATACTACATTTGTGTTATTCCAGGAATTCCTCTGGGCACAAGCTTAGCACAAGGGTAAAAACAAGCTGTTGTTTAGGATAATTGTAACCATGTTGTATTATGAAATTATAATGAGGAAAAATTTGCGTATTAAGATAGAACCAGGACTGGCCCTAACCTATCCAAGAGTTAGCAAGATTAGCAGCAGCCGTGCGCAGCTTTACTCGATAGCTTTCGCACGTAAATATAGATATCATAGTTGATCAAAATAGAAATGGAGGCTCAATGGTAATGTACTGTTAAACTATCAGATTTTGAGGTGACTCTTCCCTGGCATGTATGTACTGTGGGGCTTACACTAGTCCATTACGGGCCCCGTTCTGTCTATATGGACCAAGACTGGGCCAAAGTGGGGCCAAAATTCATACACGCTAGGGTTTAGAGAGAAATCACATCATTATAATATTAAGTTATGGTGCTGCAGAGAAAACTCATTAGTTTAAGCATAATTCAACGTCATCAGGACGATTGATGAAAAATAACAGAGGACGCAGACCTGCAACGTGATAATACAAGTTTTCCCGCGCTTGGTACATTTGCTCCTCTGTTGCAACGTGATTCTTGTACGATGTTTCCAGGGAAAAAACCCATCAATTGAAATACGGATCAATTACTTTGCTCATTGCGTGGTTAATCAAATGGGCCGGGTGTGGTGAAGCTATCAGGCAAAGCCCAAGCTTGGCCTGATCTCATCCACCTCCATCGGAGCTTTATAGGTATTTTAATTTTGAGTTATTCAATCCTGTGAATTATACCTGTCTATGACAATATATCGTTGATTAAGAATACCACAAAGGAAAACATATCGATATGAGTCTGACAAAGAATATATCAAAATAAAGATTAATCTTAGCCTATTCTGAGGAGAAGGAGACAATTTCAATTGAAACAAATAGCATATCGACATCCCCAGCAGTAGAAAACGATCAATATCTGTTCTGCAGAGAAAAAGGTTCTGATAGTATGTGTTTCCATAGTAAGCTGCTCTAGGGAAAACTCATTTGCAAATTCAATTGAAAAGTGATTCAGAGCGAATGAATTGGTTCAATTTTCGTGTTTTAATTGTATAAGAAAACCATCTCGTATTCTGTGAAAGCAGCTCCTAATTTTGTCGACCATATGCGCACGTGAGAGCTTCTTTCACAAGTTACGAAATGGCCTTCTCATATAATTAGAACACGAGAATGAAAATGATGACCGGGTTATTAATTCCTTTGGATTCAAATTCCATTGAAATCATAGATATGTCTCTATCGGAGAAGCTTTTCATAGCAGTTGAACTATTTGCATTTTTTTTTGTGAGCCAGATATGCAAAGAACTGACTTGAATTCATCAACCTCTCAATAAAAGAGCTGAAAACAGCTCAAGAACATCAGTGATATATGTTTTCCAAGTGCGTTATTTTTGGCCCCTTGATTCCTTTTATAGCCTGATCAGGGCCTATAAATACCCAAGTAATGCTATGAATTATTCCTCATCGGATATTATCTTCACAGAAATCAATTTTTTTCTGAAAACTGTTCCACAACTTTAGAGAAGATTCATTGGTGATGCTATAAATCATTCTTCTGATGGGTCTAATCAGTTTCTCCTCTGTATTTGAATTTTCAGTGCAATAATTGTCTTCAATGTAGTCTCATAGATAACAGCTCCTTGATCTCAAATCTAAAGAACACGGAGGGCAATGTATCTCTTGTTAAGCGAATTCTGCATATCCCAAATCACCTACTCAATCTCCGTACACTTTGCGGTTTCAAACACTTTCTCCGTGCGATGAGGTGCTGCCTCATCCTGCATGAATTGTAATTCCTCTACTAGACCTCTTTTTTTCGTGTGAAGGAAAAACTTTTTCTGCAACAACTTCTTGTGAGTCTCTCCAATCAAAGTCGATTCGAAGGATTACTTTCACCGAAAATGCCTGCCCACGCTGTTGTTTTTTCTGAATGTAGAGATGTTGTGAAAGAAAGGTTAGGGATTTTGTATTCCTCAAAAACGATAATTCTGTTTGTGCGTTATCGGAATGGAGTGATTTGATTTTCGTTTATTCCTCCATTGTCATCGTTGTACGAAACTTGAAGCGCGTTGTTCCATCCTACGTTCTGTTCCCTCAAGAACATTCTTCATTCTGCTTTCAGGCAGAGTTGTTTTTATCACTATCGCATTTTCACTTATTATTGTTCTCATCGAAATTCACCAGTCGTTTCAGTTCTTCCGAATGGCTATAAATAAGAAATATATCAAATATACATCACTCACGCACTTGACAATCATGTTAAAGTGGAATATTCACAAAATCAAACGACGTGAGAACTGATATTGGAGAGGTCAAGAGATTCCACGAGAAAAATGTCTCGAATGACTGTGAAATCTTAAGAAATTCGTATCACATTGGAGAAATACGTGAATTTATTCGTGAGATGAATCTCATTTCATGCAAGAACATTATAGAGTTAACGTCTGATCATTAATTACATCACTCTACTTAACGAGCGCTACGTCCTCTTAGTACGTTGTACGACGTTATTGAATTCGTTCGCTACGATTTCAGGTCTGTAGGATTCTTTCTTTTTCAAATTTATTTCATTCGGATGATTGAATGGGATTCATCCGTAACTTAATTACAGTTAATTCCGTCTGTATGAAAATTACGATCAATACCAACATATTGGTAGAGTTCTTCATTGATATTAAAACAGTGAAAAATCAAGATATTTCTTGTGAAGTGAAGAAATTCGAGATTTTCAATTTCTTTAACTTTGTGCGGAGATTTCCATGTGGATTTTTTTCTATGTAAATTTGTTTCGAACGAGATGAAACTTTCTTTGTATAAATTTGATACGGGAAAGTGCATGCAGGAAGGCAACATATCTCCATATTATACATGCTTTGATAGTCAAAAAAAAGATAAACACACAAACACTGGAATCGAGAAATGTGTTTGGACCTTTTCTGACGCGATACGGTACGCACATAAATGTTTTCATATTCTCTCACATAATTTCTCATATCAACCCCCTGGAGGCGAAGCATCGGCGAACGCTATTTCGCCAACTTTATATGAGGTACTAAAAACTAGATAAGATGTCCCCAGATAACAGAATTTTTCATACCTTCTCATGGATCCTCATATTTCTCTCATTATCTTTTATGTTCCCCAAATTTGTGGAAGAATCTATGAGAAAGTATGAATTCCGGAGTGATTTTTCCAGAGAATTAGGTTGAATTTTTGAATAACCGTTGAATAGAAATTGATCGATGATTCGTCAATTATTTCATCAACCTTTCCGAATTGTCAATGGGAGGGAATTGGGAGTTTGTATACAAGAATGAATAAACAAAATAAACGAAATAATAATCCAAATATATTTCAATCACAAAGAAGAAATGAACCGATTTTACAGCGCTGGCGTCTGCTTGAGACAATCAAAAAGGGATGGTTTTGATCGCCTAAACGTTCCATAGAGTTTTATGATGCTGTATATAATCAAATATAACCCAGGTAATGAACCTTCGAGGGGTGAAGATTGTAAATCGATTTTGTTTTAATGAAATGTGATTCATATTCGCATGATATCATCAACGAATCGCGAAAATCATGTTTATATTTTTTCTGTGGTATTTTTCACGGTCGTTATTTCAATGTGTATCTTTAAAACTGGAAATACATATTCGATGGAATATTCAATTCACCAACGGTACATTTCAATTTGGAGATAATGGAACCAAGAGAATGTAATATATGTGCCGATAAAATATTATAATGTTCGACCGTAATTTTCGCTTCGATTATGCGCTTCAAATCAAATTCTGAGAGAATTTATATTGAAATCTATATACATGTGCGTTTAAAATGGTATACGGGAGAACAAAATAGAATTTATGCTTTTGTTTGCAAAATTATGGATTCATACTACGCATTCGAGACATAATAAAATTCTATATTATTTCAATGCTAAAACGATCGTATAATTTTGATTTTCCAGAGAGTGAAACTTGATTTGTCAGTAGTTCTTTTTTGAAGATACTCCCAATTTCAAATGCTGGAAGCGAATTTCAGACACGTTTGGAAACATCCCCGATACTTTTGAACCAATTGTTGATGAGAACAGTCAGGTGTTGTGACGCTCGCAAAAATATTTCAATAAGTTCGTAGGATGATCACGCAATCGTCTCAGCGCTGTTGCTGCATAACAAACACAACGAGCAATGATTTGTATCGATCGAACTCAATTGATCCATAGGTTATTCTTCCGATGATTCCAAATCAAGGTAACAATTAAAGTCTGGTATTTTATTTCACATTAAATTCCCCAAATCAGCATTGAATGAACATGTAATCATGCTCTCGCAAGGGCCGAAGACTGTCTACAGAAATACTTTCACGGTAATCGATCTCAAACACATGCGTTCATGCAATTTATGCACTTTACCATGCAGTTTTGCCCTGGATTCCCTCTGAACCTACACGTAAATAAAGCAAACGTGCCTAGTTGTATACACTTCAAACACATGTGCGATTATTCAAACTCGTCACCGTCTGCTGGTGCTTTCGAATACCCGGTTCGAAAGACTCCAGAGAATTGTGTTTGATCATCTATACGATGAGCCAACGTTTTGATCACTCGAGCGATATCAATTTTCACAAATATGCATCACTTCAAATCAACATCACTGGAGAAAATTTCTGTTCATACATTGAAAGTTGATTTGATTCTGACTGGAATTTTTTATTGAGCTACTTTTTCAGAAAATGGCTCCATTAGGATCACAATACGTTTTGAATAGTCATCAAAAAGCTGAAGCATCCATCTCGCTTCCATAAAATGCACACAAATCACGGAATATGATAGCTACGGCGATAAAAAAACCAACAAAAGATATTACATCAATTAAAAGGCCTATAATTCGTCACAGATGTGGTCACTATCAACATCGAATCGTATAAAATACTCTCAACACGTCTGTAATCAAAAACTTTTTCCCTCCTGTACGCGATAGTACTTTCTCCAAATTTATGGTTTCAATATCATATGTCACGGTTTAATATAATGCTATCAAGATCTTTCGTTGCTCGATCATGAACATGGGAGAGGATTTTTCACGAGGATAAAAAAACAAAAATTTCTGGAATCCTCTAAAAAACAAAAATAAGGAGCTTCGAAGATCATGAATCTCAAAAACGAAATGTCTCTGATTGAATACAATTCAATTTCTTCATCATTCATCTTAATGGATCTCAAAATTGTAAGAATGGAGAGAGAAAACTCGTCGCTCGTGAGAATCAATTGACGTATATGTATGTGATATATTTTAATCACTCCACAGTCCTCGAGACTGAGAGATCGTCGGGGTTCAAAGATATTATGATTTTCAAAGATCGTCGGAAATCATTGTCCGCTTGTGGCAGAGATATACGATATTCAATATAGAAACTCCATGAAGAACCACTTTGATGATATTGGAAGATTTTTTTTCGTTTAATGTTTTTTCTCCATGTGATCAAATGTTCTGGGATATCGATGACTGCTCGTTGAAAGAGTGTGCATTGTCCACTTGCAGTTTTAGTGACGATGATACAAGTGAGTGATCTGAATCAATCAGATTCGTGCTAATTTTGAAGTCTGATATGAGCCATTGTACTCGCGTGGCCAATGAAAGTGAAGTAACTCTGGTTACAAAAACCCACACGGAGAAAAAGGAATTTGCTGTGGCAGCGAAATCTACTTTTGCTGGGTTCCTTTTGCCAGAGCAGCAAATTTTTTGCCAGAGCAGCAAACTATTTGCTGTTCCAGCAATCTTGTTAGCTGCGACAGCGAATTTTCAGCTGTGGCAGCAAAAAATGTATGCTATCCCAGCAAAATTTGTTTGCTATTCTATATATAATACTGAAAATTTGCTGGCGGAGCAAACATTTTTTGCTGCCACAGCTAAAAAATTGCTGTCGTAGCTAACACGATTGCTGTTATAGCAAATTTTTAGCTAGGTCAGCAAAAAATTTTGCTATTCTATATATAATACCTCGATTTGCTGCGTCAGCAAATTTTCTCTCTCCGTGCAGTCATTCCCACTAGAAGTACAAATTTCTGATTCAAATTCAATGGGTTTTAACCCTTAGCTCTCACACTTCTGCCGAATAACATACCTGCCACACTGGGGTCGTTTTGTACCTCAGCGTTGAAACAATAGATTGCGAAGCGTATATTGTTTTTTTTCTTAAAAAATTTTTCTGATATTCGTTGATACGTACTTCAGAATATGGAATGGTTGTTCATATCAGAAAATAATTTTTAATATTGGAAAAAGAAATCGTTATTCGATGAATAATTGTAGCTGCCACACTGGGGTCTTTTACGGCACCACTGAACTTTGTACAGCTGCCAGAGCTACACTAACGTTTTTCAATACTTGATTTGGGCTCGAGGGGTTGGGGGGGCACTCTTACTTTGTAATATAGAATGAAAAAATGATTTTTATTAGGTGTATAACTTTGCTTCCGCCGTTTTGCAATAGCTGGCTGTAGCAGTAAGTGGTAGTTGAAATGAATAGATCATAGATGTCATACAATAAGCTTAGGTATTTATAAACATAACGCCATCGAAATATTAGTCCATTTTTGTCTGCATCATGAAGTTATTCTCGATTAAACATGTCAGCTTACGAGCCAAATTCTCGTCATTCGCGGGAGGTTTTAATTTTCTGCTTTTATATGAAGAAATCTGCGGCTGAGGCTCATCGAATGCTCTCAAATACCTACGGGGAGGCCGCTATTAGTGAAAGAACGTGCCGAAAGTGGTTTCAACGCTTCAAGAACGGTGATTTTAGCGTCGAAGACCAGCATGGCGGTGGAAGAGAGAAGGTTTTCGAAGATGCAGAATTGAAGGCATTACTTGATCAAGACTCGTGTGAAATGCAACGAGAATTGGCAGGATCATTGGGAGTGACGCAACCAGCCATTTCAAAACGCCTGAAAGTCATGGGAATGATTCAGAAACAAGGAAATCGGGTGCCGTACGAGTTGAAGCCGAGAAATGTTGAACGATGTTTGTGTGTTTGTGAACAGCTGCTTGCAAGGCAAAGACGGAAGGGATTTCTGCCTCGCATTGTGACTGCGGACGAAAAATGGGTTCATTACGATAATCCAAAGTGCGGAAAATCATGGGGATATCCCGGCCATGCTTCCACGGCGACGGCCGAACCGAATATTCACGGTTCCAGGGTTATGCTCGGTATTTGTTGGGACCAGCTCGGCGTAGTGTATTATGAGTTGTTAAAACCGGCTGAAACAATCATAGGCGATCGTTATCGAACGCAATTAATGCGTTTGAGCCGAGCATTGAAAGACAAACGGCTGCAATACAACGAGAGACATGATGAAGTGATTCTACAGCATGACAATGCTCGACCCCATGTTGCGAAAGTGGTCAAGACATACTTGGAAACTTTGAAATGGGAAGCCCTACCCCACCCGCCGTATTCTTCAGACGTTGCTCCCCCGGACTATCACATGTTTCGATCAATGGCACACGGCCTAGCTGACCAGCACTTCCGGTCTTATGAAGAAGTAAAAAATTGGTTCGATTCGTGGATCGCTTCAAAAGATGACCAGTTTTTTCAACGCGGGATTCGTATGCTGCCCGAAAGATGGGAGAAAGTAGTAGTCAGCGGTGGACAATACTTTGAATCATAAATGTATAACCAGTTTTTTACAATAAAGCCTCGAATTTCGGGAAAAAAAACGGCGGAAGCAAAGTTATATGGTACACCTAATAGTATTGAAAGAAAATTGTTATTCGATGAATAATTGTAGCTGCCACACTATAGTGTTGATAGTGCCCCTATAGGGTCTTTTGCGGCATCACACACTTCCAATGACTGCCAAAACGATACTGGCGTGCATATCGTCGTACTATGGGTTTTAGGGGGAAGAGTAACCCTCAACCAATAACAGATGACGCCATGATTTCAATTTTTCAAAAATAGTATGTTTTAATGCAACTTAATTGGCGCTGAGGTACCCAGCGGCTCCCGTCTCAGGAATAAATAGGAAAAACATTGTTGCTATCCATACAATCCTGCAATATGATGCCACGGTTATTCGTTACTTCAATCTCCCAAACGCGAATTCAAAATCAATCATTGCAATGTGCTGTGATGTCACATGCTGAGTCGAACCCGTCACGCAGTTCAACGCGAAGGCAAGGTTTTTCATCCATGGTGGAGTTTTATGGGAGATTATTAGACAAGAATTGGGAGGCATTCGAAATTTTATCTTCATATTTCAAATTATCGAATGCAAAGCAATCGTCTTCGAACATTACGTTCCGGATTCTTCTTCATTGAATATTTTCCATAGAGTTGATGTTAGAATCAAAGATGAACAGTTGACGCTTCAAGATGTACTCCAAGGATTCATAACAGGATTAAACTGCATGATCAAGTTCAACGGCTATGAAGTTTGTAGAACTGTTGGTGCAGATGTTACATGCTCACAGGGAATGCTTCAATGACATTTCGATATGTTACTTACATTCAAAACATAAAGGAAAAATTAAATAAAGTGAGCTGTAGATATAAAGTTTTGTGAAAAACTCATTCAAATGTCGAATGCCAAAATGAAATTCGATACTGGATATGAACTTTTTTGAAAGATGCAAATAAATAGTAGACAAGAGACCTTCATATGAAGTTTGATAAACAGAAAGAACGAGTTACAAACGATCGATGTTATACTCTTCAACATAGATTTCAATATTCTATTATTTTAGCCAAATATCTACATTTTTCGAATGAATATTGAGTTGGATTACACATTTGAAGAATTTATATGGAAAGAGATGGTTGAGTAGGAAATAAGGTCACATAGGCAAAAATTTTTGAATTTTCCATACACTTTTTCACACAATAGCCCAAGCTTGTCGCTGACTTGACACATGTGCTGGGAATGAACTCATGAATCAATGAGTCGACATATCTCCTGGATCTTGAAATTGATGTTGATTTCTATTATTTCAAATGTACTGGGTCTGTAAAAGTATCGACAAAACAGAATCACTCGAAAAACTTTCCTTTCTAGGGCAGAATTTCTAAACAAGCATCTGAATTGAATATGATCTCGCGAGATCATACTCACCAATATTCGAAGTCTTGTTTGGATACAAAATTTCCCGCTTTCCACATTCTTGGGCTCAAAACTGTGAAATCTCATTGAAAAGAATCATAGCCCAACCTTGGAATTACCTTGAAGCTCCTAGTTGAGGTCGAATCAGATATCACCATCGGACGGGCAGGAAAGAGCATAACAGTCCAACACTTGACATATTTCCAATGACTCGAATTCTCCCAATCCATCTCTGAAAATATTGTTAAAGAAATGAATTATCACACTGAGAAAAAAGATTCGCTGACTCAAATAAGATTTTTTCATAGTAAATAAATCGTATAGTTGGATATGGTCAAAGAAAAATTTATTAATATTCATTTCACCGCAGTTGATAAATACCGCACATATTCCTTTGAGTCAACTTCATACCGATGATGATTCGATAAATCTAAATTGGAGAAGGAGTCATATTCATTCAAATCAATTTCGATCAGTTTGAATCTGGTTATAATTAATAAATATGAATTTCCTAACTCAACACAATGTTTGGTGATAATGAATAAGTCTTATTTGTATGAAACGATACCTCTCAAAAATGTTCAACCAAATGCGTTGATTTGTCAGGAGGAAATCTTTTTCTCAGTGCACTGTATATCGTTAGATCTTGGACAAAGTCTCAAATGCATTCAATATAAACGTGACATGACAAATGCGAATAATGGATTCAGCTCCATCCATTGATTTTTTGACACGAATTTCGTCGTAATTTCGTGAAAGCCCAGAAATAATGTGGAACGGGAATGAAATCTCACCGGAAATTCCGTGCAAGAATTTTAAAAGAGTTGAAAAAAATAATTCAACGAAACGCCAGGTAGATTTTCCGCAAACATAAATTGAGTTTTCTTTGAAATTGAGGAAAAAATGAGATAGTTGTGACGATTAAGAGTGATCTGTCTCTATTCAATCCACTCAAACATGTCGTTTTCTCGCCACCCTCGTCCTCGTCTCGCAAGAAAAATCTGATGGTATGAAAGATGAATAAAATATGCTTTTCTACCAGGAAACTTTGTTACGTTCTCACTCTTCACTTTCAGGATTTAATTTGTGTATTTTGTGTTCTTTGATGGCAAGGAAATCCATTCAAAAGACAGAATAATCTTTCTCAATTCTCCCTCATCCATTCAGAGAATGAAGATTAAAATTCATATGATTTTTAAATCAACTCTCCCCGCTCAATCTTCTTACTCGGTATTTGAACGTCAAATTTTACTAGTACATGTTATTTTTTAAGTTTGTTTTCGATAATTGAAGCTGTACTCAGTTGGTCGGCTAGAGAAGATTTTCAAATCCACTATTTTGTTCCATTTTTCTTGTTCGGTTTTTGAACATGAAGCTTGAAAGAAGAGGACAAAAACGTAATTTGTGACTGTAGCGTTATGAATTTTATCATTGGAGATGAATGGTTTCGTGGTTTTCATTTCAAATGAAATAAATGTTCTTTGTGTTATTCCAAATATTTCAGTTGAAAGAATGAACAAAGAATATAATGTTCCAATAAATGTATTCATTCAAAGAAATTTTTGTTATTCATGTTTTTCTTTTTGACATGATTAGTAGAAAGAGATGATTCCTTTTCATGAATTGTAATATTTGATGGGAGGAGTCAATTGTGAATTCATTAACGAAATGATGAGATAAAAAATGGATTCGCCACATTATCAATTGAATCCATAAGTTTTGTCAACCCTACGATTCCATCCTTTCTGAATGAAACAAAAACTCTCATGTCAATTAATTGAAATAATAATTATTATCTCCATTTTCATCGTGGGAACATTTGTTTTTTTTTGGTTTCGGAACTTCTAAAAAATACGAATATGTACTCATGGATTGGAGTATCAGAATCATCCGGGGCGTGCTACACCCTAGAGTTGTGACGAGTCATGATATAAATATTATTGTCGGAAATCGGACGCCTAGTTGGGAATTTTTTTCCAAAATCAAACCCCTAAAGAAAACAGAGTACAAGAACAAGTTCGTGAATGGGGGGTCACGTATAACGGAGGATCTAGCCTCCAAACGTTTTTAGAACGAATTGAAGAGTTAAGTACTTGTTTCAGTGTCACTAAAGACCAGTTAATTTCGTGCATACCCTTGTTATTAAAAGACAAAGCTCTTCTGTGGTATGGTAATAATAAACAGAACTGGACACAATGGGAACAGTTCGTCAAAGATTTTGGGTCAATACGGTATCTTACACCAGCAATTTCCAACTTATTCACCCCAATGCAATCCGGTCCAACGGATGGATAGAGTTATTGGAACAATGATCGTACAATTCATCGAGAAAACCCCCGGGAAAAAATCATCAGATCTAATCAGATCTGACCAGATCTAAATTTTGGTCAGATCTAAACAGATCTGAGTAGATCTGAATAGATCCAAGTAGATCTGGATAGATCTAACTAGATCCAAACAGATCTTACTAGATCTAGATGGTTTATGGTAAATATTGTTAGATCTGATCAGATCTAAACAGATCTGCATAAACACGGAGTAAAAAGATATGGGAATTCTTGCTATTATTCATACTGAACCTGAAACAGAAAGGTTTGTAAAATCATTTTTCACATGAAAATATGGAGGATTATGAATTGATAGCCAAATTTTACAAAGCGTATAGTAAAATTTGATTATTCATTCATAATCTTGACATCTGATAACGGTATGACAAAAGGTCTTAATTGGAAATCTGTATATATCGATAATTACATCCAACTGAATGTTGATTCCGCCACATCCAACTTATGAAATTTGATAATTGTTACCAAACGCTGATATATGTATATATATATAATTGAATACTTTTCTTAGTGTGAGTCTTCACCAAATCGCATCTGATGAGATCTCATTAGATCTGAGCGGATTTGATCAGATATAGGAGCAGATTCAATCAGATCTGGGTAGATCTAATCAGATCTAGGATCAGATTTGATCAGATCTGAGCAGATCAAGTGAGATCTGGGAAGATCTACTGAGAATCCACCAGATCTAATGCTGATGAGAATTGAATTTCATATTATGCAAAAGCAGATCTGAACAGATCTGAACAGATCCAGTCAGATCTGAACAGATCTAGTCAGATATAAGGGAAAATCCAATCAAATATGATTGATCCAATAAAGAGATCTGTTCAGATCTGATCATCTAATCAGATCTGATACCCAAAAAAAAGATCTGATCAGATCCGATTGAATCTAATGATTTTTTCCCGGGCCTAGCGCTCATGAGACAGATACATTCCGGAACTTATCTTCGCATTGAATACGGCTATACATGACTCAACTCAGTCTACGCCTGCTTATACTGCGGTAGAGAGGTTGAACCACGAAGAACGCTGCGTTTGGAGTGGGAAGCACCAGGAACAACTCCATCAGCCGATCATGAAAAACGATTGAGGATACTTCGCGAAGCGTTCAAATTGGTTGGAGTTAATTCGGCTGAAGTGTTTTCAAAACAAAGCCCACATTATAATAAAGGTGAGGGTACATGGAGGCCAAAGGTAGGAGATGTAGTTTGTAGACGCGAACATTACCTGTCATCCGCTGCAGATGCTTTCTCGGCAAAACTAGCCCCGAACATTCCGTTGGGCACAGAATCACTGGGGTAATAGGGAATAACGTTTACATGTTACGGGAGGATGGAAAGTTTAACCGCGTCCATATCAAGGACCTCAAACCCGATACCTCGGCGCACCAAAGTCCAATCTAGCATTGATCAGGAAGGGACCACTTTTCTGTTGTTTCTTTGTTTGTTTTCGCATATTGTCAACTAGAGTTATATGATTCAGGTTCAGTTGGAACGGAAAAATGGAAAGCCAAAATCCATCGACCGTTGCTTCTTCATTCGAGATGGAAGGAGGTATACTGTGAAGGAACGATTACGGAAGCTCTACGCCAACGCCCCACCAGTGGCGTTAGCCGCCAAATCAAAGATCGTCGTCCTGGTGCTGAAGCCTTTTAACCGCCGACCCCGGGGAGATTTCTTGAAGTACGAAGTTTTGGCCAAACCACCCGTCGAAGTGGAGGTTCAGCCCTATGACCCAGAGAACGCGGGTCTTGTTTGATCGACAGTTAAGTCTCATCCCATCAGCCAACAGGGTTCCAGGATCGTCAGCATCGAAAAGCATCGAAAACTCCGAATTCTGCCGCATCAGTTTCCAAAGGATCCAAAAGCGATTTAGGAGATCACAACCAATAAGATCCCAGCTGTGCCGCGGGTGTCAACACCATGTCCTCCGTCAGCGATAGCTTGTACTAAGGAGGTGTCAGCCCTGTCCGAAAAGTCCCATAGATTCCCATGGATTCCCATAGGTACTGTGACAATAACCGCATAGAAACCGATAAGCTATTTTATTCCTATCAGAATTAATCAGGTTTTGCCGATCATGCTGATAGAAACCCATGGAACATCAGATTGCACTTAGAATCTCATAGAAACCCTTGGGTCCTGTGACAATAACCGCACAGAAACCGATAGGATATCATTGATTCCATTAGGATTTCGCCTATCGGTTTCTATTGGTTTTTTCGCACAGGGAGAAGATCGCCGATCTATCACGCAAGAAACGGGATCCAGTGGGATGTCCTTGGTCACGCAGACCCGGAGGATGGAACAGCGTATCGAGGATCAGAGAACTTACATGATGAAAGACAGTCTTGACCCCACTCTGCCAAAAGAAAAGTTTTCCTCAGAAAAAGCAGAAGGACCCGATGACCGGAAATGTACGACAAAAAGATGATTAAGACAGGCTGATTGGTGCTTACCCTTACTGTCCCACCTAAACCTGGACGCAATTTGTCACAAACACGAACGGACCAGGGTAATGTTTAGGGACAGCCAAGGCAATCTATGGAGAGTGACCAGTGAATTCATCGCACACAACTCTGGACCTGAAGGAAGACTTTCACCAGGATGGATCCCGATGCGGAATCACGAAGGCGAGACTTATGGTCTGAACAGTGATGTGATTTTTTTTGTGCATATTTTTCTACGATTATTGAACGTTCCTACACTGAGAAGAATGAAATGTGAAAATAACCTCTATTTCGTATATTTTCCACCCGTCAAATAATGAAAACTCAAGCCAGCCTTTCAAAAGTGAAAAGTACCTTTTCAATGTTGAATTTCACCATACATTCGGTTTGATTCACCAAAAAGATGGTATTTATCACCTAGCTCATGGTAATAATAACCAAAATAATGTATTTTTCACCGTCAAATACATTACTATATTGAAACATGATTTCTACAATGCAGATTTCTCTCAGTGTACCTCGTGATAGCAAGCCTAGAAAGGCGAAGAGAAAATATCATTTCATTTATAAACCATTCAAAGACATTCAAAATATGGAGATTTATGAAATGTTTTTTTTTTGCGGCATCACGCCTGAAATATCTGATGATTGATGTACACATTACACAAGGTTTTGAGTTGCGATCTCGTTTCTTTTGTTGCGATCTATACAAAAATAATTTTTTTTAGTCAAATTATATTTACTCTCAAAATATTCCCCTCAGAATTGCTCTCTATATCCCGTAGATAAGCTGCATTTTTTTGGAATGAGATTATTAAGCATAAGGATACAAGAGAAAGACCAAGTGTGGAAAAAAATACGCTAAAAGCATATACAGCAACGATACGGTCTTGGAAAGCGCGAGGAACAGTCGTAAAAAACAGCACCTGGGATCAAGAAAAGAGTTCTGAACGAGGAAAAATTTCACATTCGTGCTTGTAAGAACCGAAAATTCTAAAAATTGACCAGGCAAGAAGAATAACAGAGTCCTGTAGCATATACAGTTGCAAATAGGAGAAAAACGGAAGACTCCATACTTGTAGCTGATATCACAGGGAAAGAGAAGAGAAGTGGCAGGAAAATGGTTTGTAACGCAGTTGAGTGATATCGTCAGCGGTAAGGAGATCAAGCACAGAAAAATCAAGCAGAACCTCTGACCATAACAGTGAAAATAACACGCAGGAGAGTTAGATGTGAGAAGGTGAAAGTTCGAAAAGTAGACGATGAATTCAAAGAGAAATGAAGAGAATGCAAAAGTTGAAAATGAAAATGTAGAAGTATAAGACACGATACAGCAGAATGAAGAAGAAAAGTGAGAAGAGCAATCACACGACCTCAATGATTTCCATGGTAGATAACTTTGTGGAAGGAAGGGAAGTGGATAAAGATATTCGAGAAGGACTAGTTTTCAATGAAATTCTTGTGCAGCAATTGCGAGGCAAGTATAACAGTAGCCGTTATGGAAGAAAGCAAGCTGTACGAAAAATTGTATGTGGGTGGGTTATAAAGAAGTATCGCAAGTTCGGCAGCGTGGAGCAATTAAGGGAACGGCGGGTGGTATGGCCTTCCTCAGGGAAAACTGAGATAAAATCACTCCAGAGTGAAAGAATGTCGCTATTTTCCTCACATAGATCCTGAAGAAAAAATGTACATAAGTGAAATGAAAGATCGATAACAATTTTAGTTTATAGATGAATTCATGAGTTTGTGTAACTCGGGAAGGTACATATAAAAAAAAGCAGAAATATGTAAATACCATCGATTCATTTTCTCAATTGCATGAGTGTTTCAGTCATTTAATGGTATATTGTTCATCAAGGGGGGAAATTTCCCACTTCTCGCCGAGGTGAACATACTATTTTTTCCCACAACTGCAAGGAAAGTGAATATCATCTGTTCAATTGCATATAAAATATTCATATGCATATTTCAGAACGAAAAGATAGTTTGTATTTTCCTTCCGCTGCAAGCGGGCAGAAAGTATTTTCCTCCCGTTGCGAGCGGGCAGAAAGTACTTTCCTCCCGCTGCGAGCGGGCGGAAAATATTTTCCTCCCGCTGTGACACATTCGCTTGGAATTCAGCACTTTCTTCCCTAAAAATAGGTCAGAAAACATCAACTTTCCGTGCAGGTGTGGGAAAAAGAATCTTATTAGTGCGTAGAGTCGATCTTCAAACATTTCCCATATAAAAATTTACCATTTGCGTTAGCGCAGTGCAACGTAGATAAAGTATGGCCAAGGACCAGGGATGCTGGCTGACAACGGAAATTCGTTGAACACGAACATCGGTGCAACAATTCATCTGTGGTTAATCAACATTGAATATTCATAGATTGCCACGCTTCAGCCGTCAACATTGCGCCAAGCTATATTCTTCTTGTCAGCATTAGCGGAGCACGAAAATTTTTATATGGGTGTTTGATTATTTCTGGTGATTTATGTAGTTTTACATATCTGGGAATAATTTTGTATTCAATATTCGCGACGTTATAATCGGGTTTGAAAAGGAATTCTATAGAGCTTCTCTGCATTAAATTTCATATTAGTACTATATACACATTATGCATATGATTTTTACATAAAAATTCTTATACATTCGATTAAATGCATCTCGGAGCGAAGAAACCTTTCATGCTAACGAAGTGAGACGTATCAAAAGCACAGATTTCTTATAACGGAACATACTCGTTGGAGAATTATGCCGTGGATCGCTGAATCTCTTAGAAAGTCATGAAACTTTATGAGCATCCATCAAGTTATGTACAATATTTTGTTGTTCGTCGAATATATAGAATGTATTGAGCGTGTTTAATCAGTCACCTTGTTGATTTTGTATAACAGGCCAGAAATTTTTAGTCAAGATAATTATATGTATTCATAATCGAATACAGATTCGGACGAATTAACATGAATCAGAATGCGAATTTCACTTCGTGAAATTATCACGCTCTAATTCACGTGGGCCTTGTTGAATTTGGATGGATATTCGTGTCTACCCTTGCTCCCATACATTGGCATGAACAATAAGCTCCAATGATACTATTTTGAAGAATTGTAGCAATTATAACAAATAATTGAGGATGAAATTAAACTATGGGATGAAGGAATGTATTCAATTCTTCTGCAAAAAATTGGTCAACTTTCTCTACTTGTTTGTACTTTTGTGATCGAAGTGATCAAAATTAATGATCAAATGTGACCTCAGTCGAGCCTCAGCTGTGGGATACAAAGCAAATAAAGTTACACTCTTGAGTGAAAAAAGTTTTCCGACGGGGCTCAAGAAAGTAAATGATATCACTTTATTAATGGCATTAAAATGAAAAAACATATGATGCACGCTTGTCGCAAACCCCTTACTCTTTCATAACTCATTATTGGATTAAAAAAAAATCTCCTAACTGAAGCACCCTCGTTCCTCATTCGATCGCAGCACTCGACTCTCCTGCATAATTTTCATTCTAGTTTCGAACAACTCTAAGGAACTTGAAACTCTCGATGGAGATAGAAGAATCTCTCTCCATCAAGATCAATGCAATTCTCATTTTCATTTTTAATTTTCTCTGAACAGTCGATCTCAAGAGCACGAAAGTGTATTCTTTCTTCTACATCAAACAACTTTTCTTATCCCAGAGTTCATCAATTATATAACGAATGAATTTCAATTTTGCACCCGGAAGAACAAATTTAACGCGAAGATGAGATTTTCAAACGGTATGAAAATAGCCTCCTTGGCGTCATGTTTGTTATTCATCGTAATTTTTAATTATCAACAAACGCATTTGTCGTCGTTGTTATCGTCGCTGCTATTACGCGGAGTAAACATTGAAATGAAATCTGAAATAAAGACACTTTTTTCCCTTCATTGTTATTTTTACAGCAGCAGACTTGATGACAGTAATTTTCTTCACTTGTGTTTTTCAATTCCTTTTATGCACAGCAATTATGTGAATAAACAACATTTCCACCTCGGTGAATCTTGTGAATATTTGAAAATTCCCTGTTTTGAATACACAACAAATCCAGCGAGAGAGAGAAAAAATCAATTTACAAACATGAAAAAAATTATTGTTAGTATTTTTTACGAATTCTTGGTGAACTTTATACCACACATTTTGACGTTGATATTTAACAAGCAGTTCATAGTTCAAAGTGCAGCTTCCATTCCATCGATTCAAAAAACGAAATCCAGTCATTGACAAACCCATTCGAGTCGAAAATTCTACACGATGTATTTGATCCATGTGTAATCCTAAACCTTCCGTACATCACAGTTGAAATAGAATATTCTTGGGAGAG
Source organism: Gonatopus flavifemur (assembly GCA_018340375.1). Classification (NCBI taxonomy): domain Eukaryota; kingdom Metazoa; phylum Arthropoda; class Insecta; order Hymenoptera; family Dryinidae; genus Gonatopus; species Gonatopus flavifemur. Next base: position 336,114 of record JAFFJZ010000019.1, read on the forward strand.
ATTTATCATTTCAAAAATTTATCAAATCTAAGTTCGTGTTGAGGGAATTGTGAGATTTCTTCTGACTTGATTTGTTGGAAGGAGATGATGTGTCATTTTGGATAGAGACTGATGCAGTATTCGAGTGCTCTTAACTGATGGATGCATACTAAAATCCGAGTTTGATGGAATTAATTGATTTTTCCATCCGCTTGATTAAGGAGAAAAAATGAGAGGGTTGCGCGGGTTTTGAAGAGGTATCAGAATCCATTCAATTCGAAGTAGGCTTATCGTTTAGAATGACTTTTATTGGGATTCATCATGAATTCGGATTCCATTATTGAAAGTGGTATCTCGATTCCTGTATCGGAAAGAATGGATTTTTGAAAATACAGAAAATTCGATTAATGCGTGAATCCATCGAGACAGAGATTGATTGCATCATTTGTTTCATTTCCAGTCAAAATATCTTGGAGAATATATCCTAGATGGAATGCCTCGAACTAACATACTCCCAAACAAGATCGACAGAAAAACGTTAATTTTATATAGTTTTTCGATCAAGTTGTCGCTTCTTCACTGCTTCTCTCCCTACATTTGACGTACAAATGACACGATGCTCCTTTATCAGTTGCAATGCTGTATGGAAACTTACGAAGAAGAGTGGATGAATGTGATTTGTCATAGTTACGTTTTGCGTCCCCCTTGGATGAATAGTTTTGAAATAGGATGACAGAATCTCAGTTATTGCAGCTGGATACCTATCTTTCAATCCTTCCCCACAATGTTCAACCTTTCAATCAACCCTCAAGAAACGAACAATGAATTGGGTCAGAAATCAATACAACATGGCATTATTTTTGCAACTGAAATGTACATAACATTTATAAATCACCAACGGCCAATGAATGTTATTGTAAGGGGCCAATAATTTTTTTTCTGTTTCCTGTCGAGCGCCGATAAATTTTCCATGGATCAACTATAACCTCGACTTCTTCCCACGCACAGTTTTCTTCTCTTCCACCTTCTACCTCTCAGTTAAATTTGGCAAGCCACCGTACAATCCTCACATAAGACTGAATCAAATCTCGATTCACTCTCAGCCACCGGCTTTGGAGATTCTTCTTTCATTTGGTATGATACGCGCAAGATAATAGTCGCAAAAACGTTTAATATTATTGGAAAGAGGTTGAAAGATAAGGTGATTTCCAAGAACAGGAGAGTCGAGAGAGCATTTTCCAGTGAGCTTTCTTTTTAATTTGCTAAACGATCGCTTTCTAAAGCTTATAGCTGTTTATTCCCGTTGTTGGAAGGGAATAATATATACGAGTGTCCTCTTTCTTCTTGATTCCTAATCCTTATTGAAATCCCATCTGAAATCCTGGGTCTCTCCATTCGATTAGCCAATTAAATGAATCCATATCAAAAGATTCGAATGAATGGATATATTAAAGTATCTGAAGAAAATTGAATCTATCGTATTGAATATTACACACACACGCGCGCGCAGTACTGAGGTATCATGATAGGCGATGATAATCCTCTGAAATTGTGGAGGATATTGAAGATTGAAAAAAATGTATACACTGATAAAAGATTGAAATTTGTAATACGCTACATAGTACGACGCTTGCACTATACTTTCATTGCCAGTGTACAACGATATGAGAATTCGCCATGAAGTTGACGATGTAAGGGATCGGGGTTGTAGAAAATATAATTAAAGCCAAATTAATGTATTCGTCTGACCTAAATTTGTTCTAGCCCAAGTAAAGGATATCCACCGAGCAAAATAATCAGAGATCCGCGCGCTGTGAATGTAATCACATAACCGAAGCATATTATCGTGGATTCTTGTGCTCTACCACTCTTCCTTCTGTCTCGTGAATTTTATAATTCATCGCCATACGAAGCTACATTCCTCATAGATTCGAATCGATGAATGAAGTTCTGCCGTTAGAAATGTGAGAATATCTTTCGTGAAATTTTAGGTAATGAAATCGATACCAACTAGTGTTTTTCTGCATATTATTGTGAAGAGGAATGATAAAAGAGTAGTTGCTTGGAATTTTATATCCATTTACTTTGCATACGAAACGATGGGTATGTAAGTTCATGCTTCCTATGTGCTGGCAAAACATGTGGTGGTTCTGAAATTAGCAGTAGAAGCAACTTCGACCAAGGTATTATGTCAATAGCGGGCCATTGAGCAATTTCTATGTAGGTTTAATAGTCTTCCATGGTTGTTATTCCATAGTAGATTGCATTTTCAATTCCTTTTCGTGTAATCTTCAGAACTTGCATGTCATCAAGATCCCACTCACGAATTTAATATCAACTAGCACATGGAAGGCACGTATAAATATATTCACAGTCAATAAGTTCTCTGTGGACATTGTTGACGCGAAAAAACAAATTAACTACTCAAATATGAAATGCCGTAAAACCAAATCAGTGAAAGGTTCGTAATCAATCTTGAACATACGAGGAAAATTCTTGTCCCTGAAGGAAGATGGAAAATTTCAATTTCTTCTAGAATGCCTTATTTCGGGAATTGTATTCCCCGGAAACTCTTGGAACCTCAAATTTGATTGCTACATGTTGCATTTAACTTCTCCGCGAACTACCTTCGCAAAAAACTAGAACTACTGCATTACTTTCAGCAATTCCCACGATCCGAATACCTCAGTAAAATTCTCTCCAGCTAGCGCAACTCCTGTGATCCAGATGATTAGTCGCTGAGTGGCGGGATCCCGCAAAATTTCTACATCAAAGTTCTGATCAAACTTGATCAACTGGCTTTCACTTGATGTATCGATTTGTGGATACAGACGGAAGCGTCATTGAAGTATCATATAAATCCCATAAGAGTTTGACCGGGATATGACTGAGAGTTCGGATAAAAGTTCAGGAACTGGATTTTCTTCGAACTGTATCGATTTGTGAAAATATGCGGTTGAGATAGGGAAGTCTCTCCAAATTAGACATTGGAAAATGTAGAGTTTTCCACAATGTGCTAAAATACAATGCGCTAAGGTGGGGAGAAAATGACGAACCACAATACCTTCCACGATCGATTTTCTCTCAGGAATGGTCTACGCGGTATGCGTTCGACGTATGTTTGAATCAGCTATAGCGTATGCATGCACAGAGAGAAATAATTACTGTAATCAACAATATATTTTCTTGTTCCAAGAAATTCATTGTTCCAAAAATATTTTCTCTTCATTTAAGAAAATTTTTCTGCAACGAAGCATAGATTTCTTGGATTGAGAAAATATTTTCTTGTTTCAAGAAAATTTCTCTTGACTCCACACCATATAAACTGCAATGCAAGAATATATTTTCTTGGTATTAGTAATTATTTCTCTCGGTGTGCCGGTCTGATAACCACTACCGGCATGATACGTCGTTGTGGAACGTGATTGTGGGCATTGATTAGGAGCGCAGGAGACAATATTCTCACCCAAATTATAAAGATATCGTCTTGGTATCGAAAAACCCTTTCATGTTTGAGTTCGTGGACACAGTTCCATATTCTATCATTGCCAAATGAATCAAAATTATCCGTAGAATTTACTTTTCGCAGAGAACGAACATTATTTTATGTGGAATACACGTGGTTCTTGAGTACTCTGAACCTTCAGGATTATCCTATCTATGCAAACCCTGTGTGCAGTGAAGAAATGAGTTTTCAATAAGTTGAAGGATTCTCTCTGGAGAAATAAGAGAAGCAGAATTCTATTCCCTGCATGCTCTGTAACAATAGCAATTGAAGTGGATTGGATGGTAATCCAATCTTCAATGTTGATATTGAATTAATATATCAAGTGAATTCATCTCCAATCAATCGTAGAAAAACGAATAACTGTTCCACAAATTCTTTTCCCTGGATCAATTGTTAATACCCTGGAGTGGGAACAATAAGGATGATGAGATTCTTCACAAGGGATGTGATGGATCCAAAATATTTATAGCATCCACCGCCGCTGGAGAACATCTAAAAATTACAAATTCCGTTTCACGATGATAGTTGATATTCTCAACCTTTGGTGATCACGGATTAACTTGACCCACTGACACATCCATCTTCAGAGGGTGAGAACAGTTCACTGGCACCACGCACATATTTTGCGTAGGTGAGCGAGGGGATAAAGGCCTTTTCACACCATTCAGATCGGTTTGAGATGTTGATCTCGTGGAAACGAAATCCTGTGGATCTGGAATGCGTATTAATGAAGCTCCCTAGCATTCGATGCTCAACATCTCTACCTTCGTGAAAATATCTCTACGTCAAACTGCGTCAAGAAGTACGAGGAATTACGCTAAATCTATGCCACCCTATTTGACGAGGAATTACGTGATTGAATGTAGATAAAATTACGCATTTTTGTACCAAAACTAAAAGTGGCCTGAATAGGAGATAAGACAAGATTGGACAGAGTCTTGTATTAGCTCAGAAAAAATACTGATTCTTCGTCTTATGTTGGTTTTGTTTCAGTCTGGGTGAAGAGAAATAGCTTTCGAAGTCCCAAATATAAATTTACCGTTGGCGTTAGCACGGTGCAACATAGATAAAGTATGTCCACGGCTTGGCAACCAAGCATTACGCAAAATTGTTGATGAATTTCAAGTAGAATGATCTTCTTCTGAAAGAAAAACAATATTCAGAATTTCATTCCTGATAAGAACACCGTAATTACCTTGAAGCTTTTTCAAATCTTGAATCCGTACCTCGCAATTTTTACATCTTGCTGTCACAAGTTTGGATTTTATTTCTCTCAAAGGGGAAAAAGACGAACTTTAAGACTTTCAGACTTCACTGACATAGAACTGTAAATTTAACCATCACCTCCGCTTGAAGTTCGCTGGAGTAAGAAAATTTCTTCTTCGTTACAACTTCCGTGTAGAAAAACAATAAATTCATCTGTCAACTCGATTTAATTAACTTTTTTCCCTCTTGCTTAATCATCTTTTTCGGATTTAAATTTTCATAAGATGTTGAAGAAAATGAATATAATTTAAATATCCTCATTCTATCAGAAGCGTTTTTTGAAAAGTTGAAATTCGTGGAGATCCTATTTCTGAAGGATTATTATTATTCGTACACTGAGAAAACAGATATCTTGAAAAATACCATAATTTATGGATTTTTGGCGTTGGTCTGACCTGAGTCAAAATATTTACGTGAACGAACTTCTAAAAGTCCCATAACTTCTTGGACTTTTATAAAGAAGTATGGTACCTTCCTTATCAAAGTCCCAGCCATTATGGTACTTTTAGAGGTATCTTCACGTAAATATTTTGACTCGGGCCAGACCAACGCCAAAAATCCATAAATTATGGTATTTTTCAAGATACCTTTTTCTCCGTGTAGTTATCTACGATTTCAAAGGCAGTGCCTTTCCGTGACTTTGCTTGCCACGATTCGATTTGTACACCTTCTCTTTTGAAATACCACGAGTTTCACGTTCGTTTCGTTACGCATCCTGAGGATTAGAATGATCAACGTTGGTTCCTCAAACTTCTCATTGCACTGACACTGAGAAAAATTTTTTGAAAGTTTTAAATCGTCACGAGATTGAGTTAATTGATTGGATCGACCAAAATGGAAATTCAATCAACTCCCCTGTGTGCAAAGTACACAGTTGAGGGTACAGTAGACATTGAATTGAATCTTACCACATTCCATAGTATTCCATCGAAAAAAGAACTCAAATCTCCCTGCATGTAATTTGAGGAGAATCACAAACGACATGTTTCATTGAATTTTCAATTGTAATTTCCTCAAAATAAAATGCAATTCAAATTCGTTAGAACAAAATCTCAAGCTGTATCATATCATCACGGGATACAAGTTTTGAGAAATTGGTACTCATATTGAATATCTGAGAAAATTCAACTCGTTTCGTTGTGATTGTTTTTGTAAGATCACCGTCTGCTTGCAAATTTCCATGGAAGTTTGGGTCGGAGAATGTAATGATCAATTTAATTCTAATTATGTTACCGTATTATATCATTAGGTGTGAAAAGTTTCAGCGAAACTCTCATCTTCATTATCAAATTGCATAATTCCGAAGATAATTTGATTACCATGTTGGACGAACAAAATTAAATTCTGTGGAGGATAGGTGAAATTTATTAACATAAACGTTCAAGATTCTGAAGATAGAAATGAACTGGTACGCTCTCAGATTCTCGAGGAATAATTGTAATATTGAAATTCTGAAAATCATTATCTAAAGATTTTAGAAAAAAAAATAGAATATCAGTAACATATGTTTTAAATAATATGAACCACAGAGTTGTCCATGATGTTTTTTTTCCAAAATACATCCCATACAAGCAAAAATTTTCATTTGTCTAAAAGATTTCTTTTAGATGTCTAGAAAGATTTCTTGAGCAACAGTTTTCACTGTCTTTGATATGTTTTCATCTAAGAAGTCTAAAAGATGTCTTCAGATCTCTTTTAGATGTCTTCCAGGTTTCTTAAATCGAGACATCTTATCCCAAACAGCACCGAAAGTTCTCAAAACGTTCTAAAAACGTGTCCAAAGTCCCACAGATGTTGGTTTCCAAGAGCATTTTGCAAACGTCTTAGGAACATTCATTCAATGTGTTGGGGAGCACGTTTTGGGGACATTGTTTACACATGCTATGGTACGTTTTCAGAACGTTTTCGAGACGTTATATGAAAACCAAGTATTTTATCATATACAAATGTATATTTATGGTTTTACTAGGGAAAAAAGTACCAAACAACCATAAAAATATGTTTTGTATTGAATATTTGGAGAGATTCCTTTCCAGAAGTTCAAAACTATTGGCAGAATGTAAGTTATCAAGAATTAAGTCAATATATTAAGATTCAGATAACCTCAAAATTGACGCGAAACAAAATTTCACTATCTGCAATGTATTAGAGAAATGCAAATGTAATTTATCAAATCTATCGATACAGGCTCCACCGTAGTTCATTTGCATCTCCTCGAAATGGAAAATATTGAAAGATTTGGCACAAGTTTGATCTTGAACAAATTCTCATTTAACATGTTTCATAAACGTTCCATAGAAACCTAATTAAGACTATACCGGAAACATTTTTTGGACGTTCTTCTTGTGACCAAGTACGTTTTCTGAACGTCCGAAGAACGTCTCAGTGCTGTCTGGGTAAAGACAGTGAAAACTGTCACGTGAGAAATCTTTCAGACATCTGAAAGAAATCTCTTAGACAAAGCAAAATTTTTGCTGTATGCTCTGTGAATCCGAATCAGTGAAAAGTACTGAGAATCAGTGAATTTCACTGGCGAATGATTCAACCAGTGGCAGACTTAGCACTGATTCACCAGTGGGTTTCACTGATTCTCAGTACTTTTCACTGATTTGGATTTCGAAAGTGGGATCCTATGTGTTGGTAGACCAATGGCTTAATCGTGGACTATGCCTGGCATAAGACCTGTCGAGACTCGTCATGAACATTTTCACCAAGTTTAGCCCACGCTTAAAAATGATAAGATCAGGCAAAGCTTGGGTCGATGCCCAACTAACATTTCAGTTCTTGAATATACCTAAAAGAATACTCAATTCAGAGATCTTCAAGAACGTTATTGAAGAGTTCTTGAAGATATCTTTTAAAAGTCTTGGGAAGATTTATGAAAGATCTCTTGGTGAGGATACGTTTAAGAAGAGAAATTTTTCAGCAGATTTGAGGTTATATGAGCACATGATTATGAATAACACAGAATGAAACTTCGAATGTACCTGTTATTATTAAACAATCATATTGCAAATAAGGTAAATTCATTCATGAATTGAAAGCTTGAATCAACCGTAGAGATACCAAGAAATTTGAAAGTTTGTAAACACTACGAGTTTGTCACCTTATGATGTGCATACTAAAATTACCGAATATTCACTTCACAATAAGTTTTCAGAAATACTTTAGAAAGAATCTTTCGTATTCATGAAATATTAACGACCACTAGAACACAGAATTCATTTCTAAATATGTTTCACTGAATTCATTCATTTTTCCTATTTGTAAGTACATTCATTTTTTCTGATATTTATTCATGTAATATTGTTCAAAAGACCATTTTTACACTGAAACTATATACCGCTGAGATTATATTTCATTATGTCATATTGTCAATTATGGGTGTCTTTATCATATTGTACGTATATGTCTTGAAGACATCTTCAAGAATTCTTCAGGATCTCTTTATGGATTCTATACGTGTTTTATGAGATATTTTTTAGAATTCGTTTCGGTATCTTTTGGGAAGTTTCGCAAGAGTTCTCATTGAGACTCCTCAAAGATATCTTCAAGATATCTGAATATGCATGGTTATGCTAGACTCAGTTCAATTCATTTACCAAGCGTGGGCCAATGCATTTTTGGTTACAGAGATTGTGATGAAGAAAATAATTGATCCATATCACAGTTCATGAGTATTTCTCTCGGATCACCTTACGGGAATCAAGTTTAAGCTATGGAACAGATGTGCCAAGCTCGGAACAAGCTTGTACTATCACTAGAAAATTCGCGTCCTTGGACATTTCAATCAATTCATTTTCAACGTTGAATTATGCGCAGACTGATGAGTTTTCCACTGAGGAATCATAATATAATCTTCAAAGATTTGATTCCCCCCCCCAGAAAGTCGCCTGAGAAACTGATGGTGTCCCGTGTCCTTATCACATGCATATCTAATTATCATGCTCAACAATCCAAAGATTATATCAATATAAAACATGAGAATCAATAAGATGATATCTGAAGATTTTGTCGAAAAGTTATCTTGAAGATACATAAAAGATGTGTCCAATTGTTTTTGGCCGAGATTTGCTCCTGGTACATGAGCCAACCTTGGAACAAGCTTGGATTTTTTTCCAAGCTTGTCCAAACCCGCATGGGTTTCAATATCAACGCATTTAGATTGAATCGATCCCTCATTTCATTTGATACCACTCATTTATCAAGGGAAAATTATAAACTTCATATTTTCTTACAAGTTATTACAAAAATTGCACATAAAATTGTTTATGTTTTTGGTGGAAAAATTGTTCTTCATTATCAAGGAATTTATCACTAAAATAAGATAGAATTGTTCATAATTCCCACAGTGTACAACAGGAATCTGTATCAATCTCAACAGTTTCTGTAAATTACGTGACAACGCAGTATCTTCCTCATTCATGAGTTCTAAGAAGATTACTACACAAACAGTTTCTGGCGTTCTCACAATGCTGTTCTTCTCTTTAGTAGAATGGAATTAGTCGAACAACAAAGAGAATAAATACTGCAAATTTCAGAATGTCTTGTTATTCAAACTTTCCGCAACTTAGATTTATTTTTAGCAATAGGATATTTCTTTATGAGATTAGATTAGAATAAAATTGAGAATGTGACCAATTGAAGAGAGTTTATTTCATGATTCATACGATTACTGGAGTCAACATTTTCAAAACTGTGGAATGCAAATAGTGTTGCTCATGTATCTATTGCTATTAACATGTTTGAAAATCAACCCCCTGAGAAATTCATGTTTTCTTATTTCATGTTTCAGGTGAGTGAGAAGATCTAAGATAACATTTCTGAGTCTTCTATGGGTGGAATTGGTAAGACAGTTTCTCAAGGATATTCATGAAATCGATCTATTTGATCTCAATGCTGGTACTGTTTTATTTCAAATTATAACTAGTCCAAATACGATAGAATGGGTGAGTGAATTATAGAACATGACGTTTCATTGAGCAACTCTGAAAAATTGCAGAGGACCGCGCAATTTATATATTGGAGACTATATTTTTGCATATAAAAACCTCGGCTAGTATCTGACGCTGGAGCGTTTCGAAGTTAACCCTGGTCAAAATACCGGATAGAGTCCACACGGAGAAAAATGCCATTTGAGAATATAAGAATTTTTGTTATTCTCTTCATTAAACTAGAAACAGGAAGGTTTGTACAATGAATTTTCACTTGAAAATACGGAAAATTACAAATATTGTAGAAAAAGTAATAGGTAGGATTCAAACTTTAAACGGTGTATGTTAAATTTTATAAAGTGTATGATGAAATTCAGGAATTCGTTCGTGATCCATCATGTTTTTATTTTAAAATTCTCCATGTAAAAATTTACCTTGATGAGCATTGGCGGCGCTTTGGGAGGAAGCCGGACTAAGGACTGAAACGATATCGACAACATCGTTCCAGCAATTAACGAACCATAATTTTCACGCCTGGGGCAACGGTGATGAAGTGTCACCAATGTTGGCGTAGGCTTGATTCAATGGTTCTGCGGTGAGTGGTCAATACAAAACTTTTCCTATAAAACCAATTTTGGTTCAATCCTGAACCAATGCAAGCACAAACTTGCGCCAACACTGTTCACACACTTTTCGTCTTTGTATTGCCGACACAGGCACGATATCACTTTTATTGTCAATCAACGTTGGCCCAATATAAATTCCTCACACTTGGCTGTCACGCCTGGCCCAAGATTGCCCGTGGTCAACATTGGTGAAACCGCTAAATTTTAACATGGGTCCATTTTACAAACCTTCCCGTTTCTGGTTTAGCACGTAAAATAAGATGAAGTGCTATATTTCTTTCTCCGTGTGGGCACAAATTCGAATTGCATGATATCCGGGTCCATCAGGGTGTTCCACGCGGAAGATTTTTGATTTCGGGTACAGTAGGCATTCGATTTTCTACCGTCAGACCTCTCTGTTCAATTCTCTCCCTTTACATCGATCAAAAAGAGAAATGAGGCTGAAGAAAATCGAACGCCCACTGTGTATACCAGGGTCTATTCGCATTCGCAACAAAAGTTGATTTGAATACATTTTCATAGAATCAATTGAATATCCGTTCTCATTAGGGAAAGATTTTATAGCATATTAAATATTCCTTTGACTGGATTAATATTCAATTTATTTGATACAACTTTATTCAAAACAATTTTTTGGATGAAAAGGTCCGTTATTTTTGTTTATAAACCAACATAACTTCTTCGGATCGCATTTTTGAAGAATTTAGATGACAGATTTGGAAAATTCAGACAATTTCACGTTAGACATACTTACACTCAGAGAAAAATCTGGCCGGCACAACCACATCACGTCGTTGATTTTTGCCTTGATCATCTTATGTAGTTACTACCACTACATTTATGTGATTTTGTCTTGTTTTTCTCGTCATCATAACCAAATTTCACGTCACTGCAATCGTGAATCTTCAACCATGCGAACATAGTTCCTGTAACCACGTTGCTTTTTTCTCAGTGTATTCTAAAAATTTCTTTGAAGCGATGTTGTGGAGAAGATATGCGTTGGAAAAAGCTTCAAAAAAGCGTCTGTCTGGGACTCAATGGGTTAAGAATGAACCACATAAGGAATCAGTGCGAAATCTGCATTCGCGTTCGGATGCATCTGAACACAGTCCCGGAGTTTTCCATCCGGTTATCTCCTCTACTAGAGATACTACTCAACTTCCTCCTATATGTTGTTATAGCTCACATCCTCTCGAAGATATTTCCATGGTTTCCAAGAGCTTTGTTGGAGAGTTGAGGGTCACAGAAGAGGAGTTTGAAACTAGTAGTACAAGTCACTGTCAAGGCCTACGGAATGAAATTACATCTACCTCATCCGATCACGGTTGATTTAAAGAGATCTCAATTGGAAGAATTTCCCTTGCATATAACTTCGGTCCTACGGTTTCTACTAGGATGCCCTGAGCCGTAAAGATCTTTTCTACGAGTGACTTATAAGTTGTTTCTTATTCCCTGATAGAAAACTCTCCCCAACTCGGTGATAGATGGAGAATTTCTAACTTAAAGTCCTTTCATACTCATCCTCAAAAATAAGTGAAAAAATGGAATTCACCTTCTGATCAAAAAGTACCTGGAATTCCTTAATGAAACGAAAACGGTTCAATTATTCATCGATATTCACTTCATTTCCTCCGAAGTAATCTCCATTGCAAGCAATACACATATTCCAACGCTTCTTCCAATCTTCAAAACATTTTGCATAGGTCGATTTCGGGATCGACTTCAGTTCCTTCTGCGAATTGTACTTCATTGCCTCAATCGTCTCAAAAGGCTTTCCGCGAAGTGGTAACTTGAATCGTGGGAATAGGAAAAAATCACAAGGAGCCATATCAGGTGAACACGGAGCTTGAGGAACGGTATGAACATTGTTTTTAGTCAAATAATCGCGTACAAGATGAGATGTGTGTGCTGGTGCGTTATCGTGATGAAGGAAACACGAGTTATCTCTCCACAATTCTGGTCTCTTGCGACGAATGTTTTCCCTCTAACGCTTCAATACGCTCACGTAATATTCCTTATTCACTGTCTGACCTGGTGGAGAAATTCGGAGTGGACCACACCAAGGCAATCAAAGAAAACAAAACAGTCAACAAAACCTTGATTTTAGATCGACTCTGTCGCGGTTTTTAGGTTTTGACTCGTCTGAAAAGCGCCATTCCGATGATTGTTGGTTAGTTTCGATGTCATATCCATAGACCCATGTTCCGTCACCGGTAATGATGCCTTCGATAACATTCTGCCCCAAAGAAAGCATTTCTTCAGCAACATCAATGCGATGCTATTTCTGCAACAAATTCAACACTCTCGTCACAAGCCGTGCTTCAACTCGTCTCATGGCCAAAATATTGTGCATAACGTTCTGCACCGATCCGAACGAGACACCAAGATCGCATGTTATCTCCCTAATGCTCACACGACCATTTGCGAGGACGATTTCTGTAATTTTATAAATATTTTCGTCAGTGATACTGGTGGATGGACAACCGGAACGAGGGAAATTATCAACCACGATACGACCTGCTTTAAACTCTTTGTACCACTCGTACACTTGTGTTTTCGACATTGTCGAGTCCCCGTAGGTTTCTGTTAACATCTTCAACGCTTCCGCACATGAAATTTTGTTAAAAACACCAAATTTTAGACAAACCCTTCGCTCAACCAAATTCGCAGAACACAACAAACACTGACTCGTTTACAAGGCAACACGCACTAACTTCTGACGAATGAGGCGCAAACAGACATTTGAGCGCTAAATAACAGATGAAATAACATGGAAAACAAAAGATTCCGACAATATATCAAGCGCGGTTTGTTTGAATAGAGAATTCCGGGTACTTTTTGATCAAAAGGTATATTCACAGTTTACTGCTGATGATAAAGTTCATTATTATGCATCAACATTCTCTGATGAACGCATAATTTCTTGGAAAAAATTAGTGCAACATTTGAATCGCATCTTCTGATGCTTGAATACTTTTGATCCCATGATTACTGTAAGTGAACAAATCCGAATCAACGAGTACAGAATCGACACCTCTGCCCTCTAAACGTCTAAGTAATAGATTTTGCCTCAATTCTCCCCAAATAGATAGCAATGGCAGCAATAGTGGCAAACATGTTCTCGTATGAAAATTTTTGTGCTCCGCCAATGCTAACAATAGAATTAGCTTGGCACAATACTGACAGACAAGGCTTGGCAATCTATAAATATTGAATGTTGATTAACAACAAATAAAATGTTGCACCGATGTCAGTGTTTTACAAATTCCGTTTGTCAGTCACCATTCTTCCACGATTCATTCTTAGTCCAACATTGACTGATCGATGATGTGGTTGAATATTACCAAAAACTTCAGCCTAGTCTCGATAAAAATTAGTTTTCAATGTAGCGCCGATGATTGGTAATAACATGGCTTAATATTGACATGCGCCTCAATTCTAATGTTTGATACCTGAAATGGATCGTAGATACCCTAGTAGAAATCAACACCGGATCAACGTTGTTCCGAGGTATCTAAGCTTGAAACAACGTTGATTCGGTGCTAATTTCTGCTAGGGTACATGTACTACTTCACTGATCGAGTGTTTCTCGCAAGCAGTGAAGAATATATGATGCTCAAATAATTCTCTAAAAAAAAAGTCAATCGTTCTTTGTAACTTGTTACACTAAAGAGCTCCTATTACTGATCCACATTGTGTGTACTTCTCGTGGCAAAATTTAGCAACAAAAGATACCGAATTGTTAATCCCGTTGACTTCATTCTCCTCGACTACAGATGAAAATAAATTCAAATGCTTTATTATCTCCACAAGTTGAATACTGTTGGAAAACATCTGAATGAATTTTCATCTGTTGTCGAGTGAAACGGAGTCAAATGGATTTTAAACTTCGCGTCAATGCCACTATGTCCCCGTTTATTCAACTTTGGATCATATTTCGTCAATACATTTTCTCCGTGTAACAGTTACAGTAATTATACGAAGATCTAATATCCACATGGTATATAACCTATAATAGAAAAGAAAACACTCATTACACGCAGTGATGTATTTTTGACATTCTAACTGGGAATGACATGATATGAGTTGTAAAGTCGATACCACGGGAATATAAACAATATCGATCGTCCTAGTAAGAGTATACAAAAAGGATTCTCGCGTTGCTACTTCCGCAAGACTTCTTCCAGACATTATTTACGTGAAAGGGTTATTCAAGCTTCGTCGAAGGCAGAAGGGATTTGTTAAAGCACTTTTGTTAGCTTCACTGGTTTCTCATCGAAACAAATAGAAATTTGATCCACCCGTTCGTGTACACAAACAATACTCATTCCAATACTCTAATTTATTTTCGAAACTTATCCACTCCTGTTCATCCCAATTAAAAATTCTAGACTTTAGAATTTCTTCTCCGACGACATGGGATAAAGCATAGAAAATGTGTGAACGATAAAATACGATAGAAGAATTCAGTTTGATATAATAGGTCAATTGTTCCAGTTTGTATACTCACTTTCTACTCGAAGTATATATCTTCAAGGAAAGAGATATTGATCTAAAGTGGTACTTAACTATGATTTATCTTCAAGGAAATCGATTGTCAACACGAATTAGCTACTTCATCAACGAATACTTTTTTTCCTTTTCACTATTCTAGAACTATCTACGATCATGCTAAATGTGAAATTCCGAATGAATTGAACATATTTCATGAGTGCGCTTGTGTGTGAATAAGTTATTCGAGTAGATCTCTCAGGAAAAAGATAAATAAGGATATTCTTCGTCTTATGGATGATAACTAATAATATTAAACTTGATGGCCTAGAAATTAACAAGATGAATGTTTTTATCATCGACCTCGTAAATAACTACGAGTTGTAATGTATTTTCCTTGTAAACAAATGTGAACGCCCAGCAGAGATGAGTACGTCGATCCCCTGTAGTATCCGAGATATTGGAGAATGCTGCAGTCGTGGCTTGCAATGTTAACCACAGATTCTTGGGGAACAATGGTGATTCATGATGCAATATTTTTCCAATATCGTCATGTGACATTGATTTTATGTGTTCAATATAAAACATCAAGAACGAATTATGCGGGAACTGAGCAGGGCTGGCACCAACGTTGTCAGTCTCCTGCCTTTTTTTCTCATGGATTAGCGTATCACCTACAGCTGTTGGATGGAACGTTCAATGATGGAAGGTGAAGAAGTGGCAGGCCGCAAGAAAAAAGTTTGTCCGAATCTGTATCATCATATCTTCAATATTTGAAATGAATACCCCGATCTTGCAGTGGTTTATTCTCTTTTTTTTCCATCCACAATTTCGATCTTATCCTATATTTTTCTCAAAAATCCGAAGACAAGATGAAAGATCCCTCAAAATTCACATAAAATTTAAGAAGAAATCATCATTATTTTGAAATTTGCCACAGCAAAATTTTGAAATATCGCACCCGTTAACTCTATTTTCCTTCACCTTATTTCTATGAACGAGAAATTTATCTATTCCCCTTAACGTTAAATTTTCTTCAGACGATCTATCTTCGTGCACTACGTTCGATAAAGAGTAGAAAATTCTATCTTTTCTCCCCACGGCAAGGGTAATAAATGTTTCGTTCGGTTACCGTGGTTTCACAGGAGCATAAATTTTCTTATAAACAAGAAACAAATAGATCCAAATTCTTTTCTCAGTATTGTTATTATTATTGTTACTATTATTATAACATTGCAGATACCAAATAGGAATCAATATCTCGAATGGTTACGTCGAACATCTACCAAATTTCTGTTACGTATCTTTGAGACCGAAAATTCGGACATTCATGTTTGCCGATACTTCCAAAGGAATCATTTTTAGGATGTAAGGTATCGTCGTTATCCCCATCATCATCATCATCATCATTATCGTCGCTATCGTTGTAGGAGAGAAAAATCATAATAAGAAGAAGATGGAGAAGAGACAGCTGATCAATTCAAGAATACAAAAACATGGGGATGAAAAAAGAAGAAGGAGAAGAAGAAAAAGAAGAAATTCGAGAGATCGTAGTGGTATAAAAAAATGCTGAGCATGAACCTTGTCGTCATTATTCCTGCGATTTGTTATGCGAGGAAGGAAAGAGCGGGGGAGAGGAAATTGGAGTTTTTTTTCAAGCGATCGAATTATCTGACATCTCCTTGATCGAGTTTCGTGGTAGGGTCAAGGGATGATTCGGTTCGTTTATCAAAGCGCATGAGGATGAAGGAAGGGGACAAAATATTTGTATTTCTTGGATGGGATTTTTCTTGAGTTTTTCTTTGATTCTCAATTATAAAAAGAGCATCGTTGAAGGTTTTTAATTTCATACATAAATGTGAGTTATTATACGGATCAACAGCTGTACGATTTTACAAGTTCTTGTTTCTCTGGGTTGTATGAATTGTGAGAGATGATAATAGATGCTGCTTCTGAATTGGAATACTTTGTTTGAGCATAGGATGAAAATGGAATGTATGTCAAAAAGGAACATGAGGATTCACTTAGGTACCATATTTATGTAAATGTCAAGGGATCCGAATATTCGTCTTCAGGATGCAATAGAATAGTTCATAACATGAGAAATTCAGTAAACAGACCTCACTTTTCTGTACTGTTTGAATTTTATTCAGAAGCATTTAAGTACATTTTGAAGTGTTCACTCCCATCACTTGACATTTATGTGAGGCGTTTATTAGAATTGATATTCTCAACTCGAAACCACCATTATTACTAGGAACTAATCATAACTTTTTAATAACGTTCTATATTGTAACGATAACGTCATTTCCACAATTCACTTTGCTGAATTCTCATTCGAAGGAATAAATTAGTATTCGGATTGCTATGGACCCTCACAATTCTATTTGAAAGCAACAATATTATTTCCGTCATGGAACTTCGAAAATATTTCCTTATTCTTTTTTGAATACCTCAAATTCCTTCTTCAATATATAACTTTGAAACTTCTACTCGTTCTTGCGTAATACACTTGAAAAATTATCTGGTGTAATGTTTTTGTCACGTTTGGACGAATTCTTTGAGGAAATTGTTTCCGGATCAACATTTGAAATACTTTCTTGAGTAATTGTTCCGAACGATACCGTTACACGCCTGTGCACATTGTGTTTATTTCTTTCCCTCTGTTCTCTCGGTCCATGTCGTCATGTTGGGAAACACTTGTGTTAGGAACTTGAGTTGTCTACGTGCGTGGGTCAACGTATCAGTATAAAAGCTCTATTATTTTCTTTGTTCCTCTTCGACTTTTTCTTTCCGATGCATCGTTCACGTTAAACGATACATGTATGTTACTTGGTTTCGTGTATACGAGTTTGACTCATGCATATTTGTGCGGAACATATAACATTTCACCTACGATTACTCCTCTACTGACTCCTTCCTCCATCGAACAGTTATCGAAAGTCTTTCCCAAGCTAAGATCTTCCGAAAAATTCATTATAAATTATCCTGTGTCAGCTACATAGCTGCACACGAAATCATCGCTCAGTAACATTGACGTATGACACTAACTATCTTGGTTCAAAAAATCAGAATAGTTAGTGCTGTAGCCTTGAATACTATCCCAAAAGGAAACAAATCACAGGAACTGAGGTGTGGTTTCATCAGTTCTCTTTCTTATTTCCCATCAACATTTTGAGAGTCAGAAATTATGATAATTCAATGGGAAATCATGTGGAAGATGATTGGATCTCAATACATATTTCATCATTCAACCTCTCTTAGTGAAATATGAATTTTCCACATTTGTTAATGAATGAGTTATTTCAAGAAACGTTTGATGTTGATGATCAATAATCTCCATATGGGAAGAGATATGTATCCGATGATATCAACAAATCATGAAACATAAAGGTTCATTTTAGCAGTTCAACTCTGCGATAAGAACCCATTATTTGAGATTGATAAACTGATAGTCACTCAGACTCTTTCATAATCCTGGGATTCATTATTTCCATTCCAACTCATGAATTGTCAAAAGTGCCACCTCGTGAACTGAAGAATGAGTCTTTGCTTGTTCTCATCCGCTTTCACGGGACTAACTTTATCGAGGATACAAGCATTACAAAGGATTATAATTATTCTCAAGTGAAGAAAGGAATCGACACCTCCTCCAGTTGATTACAAGATGTAGCTTTATGACAATCCATGCATTGAGAATCAATTGTTTTCAGGATTATAGAATGGCCCAAGTAGCTACTGATTCAATAATTCTGAATGACAAGTTCTTATCGCAGTGTCGAACTGCAAAAGTGGAGCTTCATCCCGTGAGGCGTTACAAGATATTTGAGAATCGATTTCGAATGACCATTGAATATATTCAAAGTATGTACAACGCCTTTGGAAATTGATGGAAGAAAAAGTCATTCACAAATGTGAATACAAAGAGATTCAAGGGCATTCCCCTCTGAATTTGTTTGATAATGATTCTTATTTTAGATTCAATGATCTTCCATATACTTTACTATCGAATTACAATCATTTTTCACTCTGAGAAAGTTCGTGAAAAATGAAGAGGAACTGACAAAAGAACAACTCACTTCCCATCACTTTTTCTATTTCCTAATAAGATTCGAGGGGTCTTGTTCGCTAGATTCATTCTCAGGAACCCCGAACTCTGGAATTTTTGAATCACATTCGTATTTACTACAATCCAAATCATGTTCATCATTCTGCAAATCTTTGTCTAACAATATGTGACAAATTCCACATTGCGAGTAATTTTTGCGAATGGGATTGTTCGAAATATGAATAATGATAAACTTGGCTGGCAACGATCTGCGGCACATCCGCTTTCAGTATGATGAAGGTGAGTCTCGTCGCCTTCGATGACAATGAAACTCATTGGTGCATCGATCTTACCGTTCAGCCCAGTGCACTGGTCTTTGTTGTGACGATGATTCAACATTTACGGCAATCCATTTCCCTTCTCGCTCTGTTGCAATGTGAATTGGTGACAGCAATGAGATGTTTCCATATTTGTCATGTGGAGAATTGTGGAGATTCTCGCTGCAGCTGGAAATTTTTTCCATTTCATAACACTTCTTTTTCTCAAGAGGGTTTTAGTGAAATTCTCCATCCGGTACTAAAGTTTGCAATGTTTCCGAATCGTTGAGAAAATTTGATTTGGATTAGCTTTTCTGTTCCAATATATTGAACGAAGAAAGGATTTCCTCCTCTCCAGCTGAGTTCCTAGTGAGAATGAATGTCTAATACATGCATGGCTTTAACCTCATGAAAAGAATGAGGACATGTCTGGAGAGTGAGATCACTGTAGAATGGAATTAGGGAGGTAAATCGTGAGATTTGTTTCACCCTAATGATGAAACGAATTGGAATTTTATAAAAGGTCTTTCATTACATAACCCATGGAACATGAGGAATATTTTTCTTGTAGTCATCGATGAGAGATAATCCGACTAAGTAATACCTTTTTGTTGACCTGTTTCATTTATGTATCCATTTATTTATTATTATTGTCTTTTTTTGTTTTGAAAAGATGAACGGGTGGACTGGGATCTCAGGAATTTTGGCCTGGAATTGAAATTAAATTTCATCCGATCATGCACAGGGTACCCAGACTCGCCTATGTGGAGAAACAATTGAATTCGACCTTTATTCGGACAGTGATGCCAGAATTCTTACTGGTGGAGGATGACCAGGAAAAAGGCGAGACGGAGTATCTTTTCTGAGTCGGTTCGAGTGGCCGAGATGGGAATCCATCATGCCAGCAACCAAGTTCTGCCCCCTGCTTTGAACCGTTCTGTGGGGAAATCTCATATGCACAGTGACAAAGAGAATTTCATTGTGTAGACCGGAGAAAAACTTGATCGAAGCGGCGAGAGTTGGTTTTTCAGTCATTACTGGTGGAAATACATCCATTACATTCTGAACAAACCCTCTGAATTGTCACACACATTGGAAGACCAATTCACAACACCGAATCCAGAAGTGCCTGAATTCTTCCAATCGATCCATCTGTAGAACACCTTGGGAATAATCTAATCGAGACGTATTTTGAATCCAATTGTTTGTCTATGGAACGAATTGAATACACGATTTTTCCGTTAGATTCGACTAATAATCGAAGAATTATAGTCATTTTTCGTTAAATCATTCGAACTGAATTGTTATCCAAACTCACGAAATTGCTGTCAAACCCGACCGTTCTGGAAATCTTATTATGAATCGTTAGTTCGAATTTCTGAAAAAATAAAATATATCGATCCGAATATTGCATGGATTGTGGATTTGAGAAAGAACAACCGTAGCCACCGTTCAATTCAGATTCCATGCGGAATCATTCCGTCATTTTCTTATTATTTTATATTTTCGATGTGAAACGACGTTATGATTGATTTCTACCATTTATGATTATCTTTCATTTTTCACTTTTTCCCTAGATTCATCAGGTGACATATCGCTTATCTAGTGGCGCATTGGCAATATTACGTACCTCTAATCAATAGTGAGCCCCCTGAGAAGCTCCTGGCTCCTCAAATTCTGAGGACCGACTCTGGTCTATGAAAAATGGTCCGACTCCTTTCACTCGAGGTGGAGAAACTCTCTCACCTAAAGACTCCTGTCAACTGGTAGAACCGAGCTATATGCCCCGAAAAAATGGAGCACCGGACCACGGGTTTGCACCTTTCATCATATCCTCAGAAGAATAATTCTGCCTGCCGCGTTCGAGGGAGCTACACGCGGCTTCCGATATCTAGCAGTGAAATCGGTCAACTCACGTTCACGCTGATGTATCGCACGGAACGTGTGAATTGATCTGACTTGGAGATGGTGGAACTCGTACACGAGACCGTCGAATATTACTACTAATACCATATCAACAGATTCTGACGAGTCTCCTCGCAATTGAAACGAATTGAATTACGTTGTAATGATCTCTAATTCACGTTCCAATCTCTGAACCCTGCACTGTAAGAAATAATCGGAATTTTCCTGCACGTAAGGATGTGAATATTCCAACCACGTTCAGGGAATAGATATTCCATTACCTCTATATGAATTTTCCTTATACTATTACTAGAAATCCGACGTGCATCGGAATTTTCCGACAAGAATATGGGAAAAGTATCAAGAGACGTGGTAGCGTCTCGACGCCAAGTACATGAAAACCCTGAAAGAAAAGAAAATGAGAAAGCATAAGTCGTGCGCTACCGT
This sequence comes from Gonatopus flavifemur, assembly GCA_018340375.1. Lineage (NCBI taxonomy): Eukaryota > Metazoa > Arthropoda > Insecta > Hymenoptera > Dryinidae > Gonatopus > Gonatopus flavifemur. The sequence continues at coordinate 357,635 of JAFFJZ010000019.1, forward strand.
GTATCTTTACACGAAAACCAAGATTTTCTATAGTTAAAAAATCTTTAACCCACAACAACTCGTCACACATTGAATTTCACGAAAAAATAATTACACTTCTACTATATAATTCGAATACACACTTTCGATTAAGCACACTACGAAGTTGATCCGTTCACGCGATCCCGAGATACGAACGTTTCAAATTTTCATGCGATCAAAATATTACGATTCTGATCCATCATCATCATCTTTCTTCTAAACACCTCAGATCTTCGCTAGAACCAATTCGGGCCGGTTTCCAATTTTCGCTACCTTTTAGATAGGTTTCCAATGATACCCATGTCACTCTCTCTCTCTCTCTCTCTCTCTCTCTCTCTCTCTTTCTTTTTCCTAACAGCCAATAGCGTTCATTGTTCATTTCAGTATATATTATAATCCAAACATCCAATAGCGTTGATTTCAGTGTAGTGTGGTCAATACATTGTCAAAGCATAAACAAATAACCTGTCAATGAGGCGATGTGTTGATAGGTTATTATAATATTAAAAGGATAATTGAAAAATGGATGAATTGGAGGTTACAGGTTATTACATTACAGGTATACAGGTCATTATAACAACAATCAAACGCACACAAATAACCTGGAATTATATATACTTTTATATATGACTTGAAAAAATTCATGAATGAATTGATAAATAAGTGATGAGGTTATTTGTAAAAAAGAACAGAGAAAGTTTGGGAAAGGTATAAATAAATCTATTCGCTACATTCAAAAAATTGGTATATACACAGGTAAGCTCTGTATGATGTATTTATTCATAAAATACAATATTCCTTCACAGACAACAGCTCAGCAGATATACCGTAATCTCTTATGAACAGTCTGCTACTGTTGGTTCTTACTACCAGAACCACAGGCTGATGATCAAATAAATCATACAAGGTCTAGTCGAAAATGATGATTCAAATTTATGCATTACTTTTTAGGTGAAATCTTATCGGATATACCATAACCCCCTTACAAACAATCTACTATCAGGTTCTCCTGCTAGAGTCGTTGGAAAATGATCAAATGGAACATATCGAGCATGCTCAAGGGAAAAGATCCAAGTTTATTTGCAATTCCTCCACATACCAGGAAGTCAGAGATATATCATAAGTTCTGACGGACAGTCAACTACTAGAGCCTTCCGAAGTAGCTGATCAAAACCAGATGACCAGCTACTTTGGAAGGCTCCACTGTCGATTTCTCTAATTAGGATCATATGCAATCGATGAAAAAGATCATACCGAGCCTGCTCAACGGTGATTATTGAAGTTTATTTGCTATTCTTTTACAGGCAAAAGTATAATGGATATACCATAATCTCTAATGGAATCCACTATTCTGCAATCAGAATATCGTGAACAAGTAATGGAACAGAATAGTGAATAGATAATAAATGTAAATTCAATTATAGCAAGTTTGAAAAACATTCGAAAATAAGGTTAGTCAACGAGCACTTCAGGTATACTAAAATATGACATCCTGAATCAAAATCATGAACTATGTACAAAATGGTTTCCCTAGATTCTTTGAGGAAAATTACAGGTGGATCAAGAAAAAGTAGAAAGGATGCAGGTATACTATACATCTGTATGTTACTTACCACCACGATCAATATCATCAGGTAGCGTAGAAGGGAAATGAAGAGAAGGCAGGAGTGCAGTGGATATACCACAGGTCCTTGCGTCAGGTACACTATTATCAGATTCTTCCAATAGAACCACAGGTAGATGAAGAAAAAGCAAGAAGGATGCATGTCACCATACATCTTTATGTTACGTACTACAATGATCAATGTCATTAGGCAGCGTCATAGGAAAATGAAGAAAAGGCAGAAGTGCAGTTGATATACAAGTCCTTGCATTGAATAATACCATTATCAGATTCTTCCAACAGAATCATAGGTGGATGAAGAAAAAGCAAAAAGGATGTAGATATACCATACATCTGTACGTTAAATCCTACCATGATCATTAGGTAGCGTTGAAGGGAAATGCAGAAAAGATAGGAGCGCAGTGGATATACCGCAAATCTTTGCATCGGGTGCATTCCACTGACCAATGGACGAATGATTAGAGAGACTGTTTAGGATCAACTCAACGAAAATTGAGCAGATACAATATTCTGATTATAGAAATTGTTGCAGAACAACTACAGGTCAACTTGACTGATGTGACTGGATGTGACAATTCATTCTGAATGTTTTCTTCCAAAGTTCCATCTTTTCAGTTGTTTCATCCAAGCTGAATTATATTTGTGTTCTTACAAACCATCATTTTCATCTTCACTTATCTTGGTTTTGGAATGATTCAATTCTCAAATATCATGAATATTGAATGGTTTGGATATTTGATACAAACTTGCTTTTTAATGATCATGAATCACTTTGAATACATTTTGAACATTTCATAGATCCTAGAGTTACTAAATCTCTCAACCCAAAATATTCTATGACAATTTAATGAAATTCATGATATTTGAGAATTGAATCATTCCAAAACCAAGATAAGTAAAGATAAAAATGAAGGTTTGTAAGAACACAAATATATTCCAGCTTGAATGGAACAACTGAAAAGATGAACTGAAAACTTTGGAAGAAAACATTCTGAATGAATTGTCACATCCAGTCACATCAGTCAAGTTGACCTGTAGTTGTTCTGCAACAATTTCTATAATCAGAATATTGTATCTGCTCAATTTTCGTAGAGCTGATCCTAAACAGTCTCTCTAATGATTCGTCGATTGGTCAGTGCACCGATGGAATGCACCCGATGCAAAGATTTGTGATATATCCACTGCGCTCCTATCTTTTCCGCATTTTCCTTCAACGCTACCCAATGATCATGGTAGGATTCAACGTACAGATGTATGGTACATCTACATCCTCTTTGCTTTTTCTTCATCCACCTATGATTCTGTTGGAAAAATCTGATATTTTATCTGGTATTTCATTTTTATTTGGGTTCAGTTGGAAGCATATTCAGAAAAAGAAGTGAAATCCCCCCAAAAAACTCCAAAAAAGTAACAAAATAACGCCAAGTACATGGAAATCCCAAAAACAAAGAATAAAAAAATCTAAAAACACATTCTAAAGGAAAATTTCACTGCATTCAGAATTTCGAGGGGATATAAAAGGATATGCTCCATTTGAAAAAAAAAGATATGAAATCAATATGAGCGACCAAGTACATTGGTTATCCAAAGGATATGTGAAAGATTTTTGGTATATTGTAACTTCACTGAAAATTCATTCTTGCCGAGTGAAAATACTGCAACTCCGAAAGAGTGAAAAATTTCACTCTTCAAGAGTAGAAATCAACTCTGGTGTTTGGAGTGAAAACTCACTCTTAGGAAAAAGAGTGAATATTGACTCTCAAAGAGTGAAATTTCACTCTTCAAGAGTTGAGCTCCCACTCCGTTCTAGAGTTGCAGTATGTTGACTCTTTGAAGAGTAAATATTCACTCCGAAGAATTTAGAGAGTAGATACCGACGAGTGAAAAAAAAGTAGAATTCCACAAAACATACAAATGTCTCACAAAAACCCCTAAGAACTCCAACACAGTAAAAAATCACGTCAAATCCCGAAAACCATACAAACGTTTTACAATAACGCTTGAAAAAAATACTTCACTCTTTCCGGAAGATTACTTGATATAACAAATATACCATTAAAAAAAAAGATGTGAAAGGCAACCCTGTTTCGGAATTCGCATCAACCAGTAACACTTGGCGTGGCCGAAGAAGATTTTATGAAATTATATCATTTAAATTCCTTGTTTAATGTTCTATAGAAATTCATTTGTACATAATAAAGGCTAAAAACTTCTACCATCGGCCATGCCAAGTGTTACTGGTTGATGCGAATTCCGAAACAGGGTTGCCTTTCACATATTTTTTTGTAATGATATATTTGTTATATCAAGTAATCTTCCGGAAGGAGTGAAGTATTTTTTTCAAGGATTTTTTTTCAAGCGTTATTGTAAAACGTTTGTATGGTTTTTGGGATTTGACGTTATTTTTTACTGTGTTGGAGTTTTTAGGGGTTTTTGTGAGACATTTGTATGTTTTGTGGAATTCTACTTCTTTTTCACTCTTTGGTATCCATATATACGGGGAGAACGATACGCTTGTTTTATTTATTTTTTCATTACAATAATGCTTTTTTGAAAATCATAAATTACCTCCAATACAGTTTGAACAAACTGAAGTTACAATATACCAAGAATCTTTCACATATCCTCTGGATAACCAATGTACTTGGTCGCTCATATTGATTTCATATCTTTTTTTTTTTTCAAATGGAGCATATCCTTTTATATCCCCTCGAAATTCTGAATGCAGTGAAATTTTCTTTTAGAATGTGTTTTTAGAGTTCTTTATTATTTGTTTTTGGGATTTTTAAGATATACTTGAAGGTTCCCACTGAAAGCGAGCACGGCGCCGCAGCCGAAGTCGTTGCGTGCTCGCTTTCGACCCAAACGACCCGGCTTCGATCCTGAGTACAGGTGTTGTGCAGTCACATACTTTTTTGCCATGAATGTATAGGAGAATTATGAACCAATGATAGTATTTTTACTTCCGTGACGTATGAATATTTTCCGATACAATGTATATGTTAATTACTTCACATACATTCATAGGAAATTTCCGATGGAAATTTCTCATAGTGTGGAACCAACGAACGGGAGTCATTTGGGGGTTGCCTTTTACTGCGCTCATTCAATATCACCGGCCCGTAAAATAGATCCGAAACGTGACATCCAATTGTGTTCTAGGTAAAATGAACCTGGACTCTGAACAATCTAAAATCTGAAACGGCATGTGTAAAGAGTCAGTTTCGTGGCAATACGCTTTGATCGCAGTTCCGGTTGAATTCTCTCAAGTTCTAGGTTCAATCACGAGAGTTTCATATTCCGAGGAACATATATCTCTCAGAACTCCTTCGTAGGAGTCGAGAGTCCCGAGGAATCTCTCCAAAACTATGACAACCAATCGAAGGTCTGAACGTTGAACCTCAGTTGATTGTGTCCGTTCACAGTTGTCACTCAAGTATGGTGAGTCTCGGGTTAAGCGATACCGGTACCATGATTAGGAACACGAATATCTCTCAGAACCCCATCCTGAGATTTCAGGACTCTCATGGGACTTCCCGGAACTGCTAAAGTGGATGGAACTATTTTGTTGGCAATTCATTTTGTGTTCAGTTCTGAAAGGATCCTCCTTCCCGAGTTCTGGGTTCAAACATGGAGTTCTTTATTCCCAACAACATTCATCTCCCATACACAAACTGTAAAAAAATGAATCACACTCTAAATTTATCGAGAAATTTCTGAATAATTCAGACAGTAATCAGCTCGAAAGAATTATTGTGATTCTGGTGATTGTGTGGAAAATTGGGATGAATTTACCAATTTCTTAGTAATGCGATAAAAAAATTAGCTAAATTCGACAAAAATTTGGAGATTTCTACTCACTGCGGCATAGCCCTGGGAATATCGTTCGGAATTTTCGGCTCACGCGATGTTATCCTGAGGAATATATGTTCACAAGCTTAGGAAACTCTTATGATTCATCTCAGAACTCGAAGTGATTCGCCTCTGGCCTGATTTTTCAATTTGCAATGCCAGTTCTAGGAAGTCGTATGAAAGTTCTCTATTTCTATGATGTGGTCTGGGTGATAAATATGTCATAGATCGCAGAACTGGTGTTAACTAAGCTGGAACTCAATCTATCAGAATGGAAATCAAGGGGGAAAACGAATTCTCCACACTCCGGCCACCCTAACAGCTGAACGTGTCTCTAGGACTTTTTTTGAATGTTCAGAAGATCTCCTCTAGATTCTATAAACTTTTCATGGAAGTTCCAGTAGCGCATTGTGCTGTCTGGGTACTGGTTCATCGGCATGGTTCTGGAGTGTCTGTCCGAAGCGCTCAGTTTTTGAGCAAGAGTTCTCGAAAATAAACGTTTCTAAGATCTGAGAACTTTCATGATTCATTCCAGGACTCGAAGTGATCCGGCGATAACTGAATGAAGAATCTATTGCCTCGTGACCAATTTTCTGATTCACAAGGTCAGTTCTGGGAAGTTTTGCAAAATACAAAATACTTCTATTTCGAAATCAACTCCATAAGTACAGAACTCATTGTAGTTCAATGAAATCTACAGGGATATCACGCGATCTTCATTTCGAAGTCCAGGTTGAATACACGCTCTGATCGAAACTCTCATTTTTATTCACAAAAATATAAAAAATACTGATCCTAAGGAAAAAGTCATTCATCTCATTTCTTGGTAGATTTGATCTTGAGGAAATTTTTCCTTGTCCATGCGGAATTCCCTCATTCCTTCCTCCACTTCCCTCTCAAAACAGGGGAAATGATACCGAAATTGTGCAAGTTTATGGAAATGGACAGGGAAAACTGTTCTACGGGGAATAGTGTTTCTGCATCGAAATCAATAGGATTTCTCAACCAGAGATGGTACGTTCCGTGTATGAGACAACGGTTGTTGTATCAAAGCATCTTTTTTCCTCCGTGCGTGTTTTATTCTTCCTTCTCTTTGAATTTCCTTCTTCTTCCCCAGCAAGGATAGGGATAAAGAAAGTTTATCGTTTTAAATTTGATGTTAATCCCTTTCCAACAGCTTACAATGTAAGATTACAAAATCTGACGCGAAGAAATGTTCTCAAATGCCTTAGCAAGGATGTGAAAATTGAAGAGTAATCTCTCCAAATGGCTCTTTTATTCCTTACATCAATTCTTTCTAAATGAAACCCTAAATTATCTCTCAATACAATTAAACAGAATTTTCTTCAATAATATAACTAATTGGTTGGAGAAATCTTCATGAGAAGTTTTCTCAAATAATATCAGCTTCATTGTGAGATTCATTAACCTTTTTCTCAGCATTTTATGATGAAATCTGTTAAGTCACTTAATAGAGGTTTATATTCACATTTGATTTGGCGACGAAAGAGTGATGTTTAACATCCATCCTTATGAATCATGTGAACATTGAAAAACAATTTCTCACCAGGAAAATAATTGTTATGCATCCTCGGTTATCGAATGGTTTCACTTCATTGACACAATTCTTCCACCTGTTTTGTATCATAAAAGAATTTTGTTTTCTTGAACCGGTAAGAAGCTATGAGGCCAATGATTGTAGGAAGACCAACAATTTGTGCGATTCATCCTCCACCTTTCAAGCTTAATGAACCTTTTTCCATGCGAATAACATTGAATCAACAATTTTCTCTCACTATCATTTCATTCTTTCACTCCCTCATAATTAACGCGACTCACGTTATACTTTCTGTCATAGCATTCTTCATTTTCCTCATAATATTTGATACATCACTGTATTACGAGCCCTCCTTGTTTTATTATTGCGATTCCACGACTCATTAAGTTACGCACAAACTGCGGTGGTGAGGTAACGGCGTGCAGAGTCTTGAGGATGAAAGTAATATTATCCTGACCCTAAACATACGCTCGTAGCATACTATTGTAATGATTGTCGTAAAACTCCTCCCGTGGCAAATATTCCGAATTATCCGCAGAAGATTGTACACTTATACAGCTGCGCGATAATAATGGGAGAAGAGAGAAAAACTGAGCGAAAGAAAGGAAGAAAGGACAAGAAGCGTCAGTTTCATTCACCTCGATCTATTAGATCATTCCACCATTTGACGGATGATTACAAACGTGGAGAGTCAAACTTTCGCAGAACAAAGCCCTGACACACTTTCTACGGGAATCGTGGAAAAGGAAGCCGATATACGAGAATGCGCAGTCGATAAGTACTCGTATATAACGTAAGAACTCTTTTATTCGTCGTCTCTCCGTGAAAGGATAAAGTTTGTCAAAGTGATCCAGAAGACGATCGAGGGAGGTGAGAGGATACCCACTCCACTCTTTATATTTCGCGAGTCAATCCGTGACGGAGAAATTCAATAAACCTAAAAGGAAATATAAGAAGTTGAGTTACGGAATGTTCAACTCGATCTTGAGAAAAATTTTTACCGAAAAAAGAACGTGCTGTTCTCTTGTATTCCTCCACAAAAACGATAAGACGTCTTGTTAGTTTGAGAAATGGAAATTGCATTTGTTATAAACTCTAAATTAAGAGTGGAAGATGTAAATAGAACGGAGAAATTGAAAATATCATAAAGTTCGAACTTAATTTAATCAAGTTTGCGTTGTGAGTGACTTCCAACTTCTAGCCAAAGTAACCAACTGGTCGTACGAATGGTAACGAATGCATCATGCGTACTACCATCCTCGCTTGCAGTCGAGTACGATCGTAAACTGCCTTCCTCGTCTCGTAATTTATAACGTCGAACCACGAGGTTGAAATCTTGCTGGCATATGCTAGTATTTGCATGGAAAGCAATATTAATTGTTCTGGATTCGAGTCGAAAAGCAATTACTCGTTTCATGGTCGAAAACATAACAATTATGTTGATATGTGATTATTCTGCATTCTGAATTGGTTTTCCATATGTAGTCTTGAATCGATCAGCAATTCTCATTTTATATCAAAATCAGAGCTGTTGTGATTATCCACGAATAATGGATTTCATCCTCTGATCGCGGAGGATGAGAAACTTCAGCACTTTGAGGAACTATTTTGCCTTTTCGGAGTTACAGAACAAAAACTGTGCTCGGAAGTACGAGAATGTAAACCAATCATTCGATATAAAGAAAAATAAATGAGACAGGAACATCTGTTTGAGGATCGACTCTGAAACCTAGGATCTACACAGTGTATTCATCTTGGAAAAATTTCGATCGAGATATTGTGAGTTTCTTACCATCACGATGGGAAAAAAATTTGGGAAAGAGAGAACGACAGGACTTGGTGAAGGAATTCTAAAAGTTCCAAAAAAGTATTTGATTGAGATGATCACACATACTAACTGTAATATTGTTATAGAAAGTTCAATAAGTAATTTCTCCCTTTTTCCCAATGAGAAGGGGAACAAAGAAAACATATTTTGTTTTTCCATTTAACACACCGCGATATGTCGAGTCTACATTTCAAAATTCATCCTTTGTTCTTGGTTGTAAACCATGAAAGTAAATTCCTGAAGCAATAAAAAAGAGAAGGAATTTCATTCTCTCGATTCAATGGTTGATATTCCAAATATCTATTGAGAAAAAGTGACCCGTGGAATTGTTTGCAATGTTCGTGTGTATATTGTATACTCTCTTACACCCTATACATTTTGATCCATACATCATCGTCGTACATACCTACATTCTCCATCATACCTTTGTGCTCATATAAAATTGTGCACCATATATACGTATCCATATTTCTCACTTCATATGCTCTGCATTCACTTGAAATCTCATTTCTACTCATCACATTCAATTTTATTTAGTCACTTTCACGTCCCTCACCTCCATAACTCTACATTATTCAAGCGAACTTGATTGCATTTCGAGGTTTCGCATTTTCCATGTCTGTTACTAGTTTGAGTATCTGATTTTATCTTTTGAATATTATTTTGTATCATTTGAACAAATATTCACTTAATTTCCTTGATTCTTTAGTGGTGAAAGAATGATTATAGGTGCGTACAGAATTTTCGTGCTAACATGCAAGGATATATGGATATAGATTTTATGGAGAAAGGATTTTCTCTTGCATGAGGTGATAAAATTATGGGAAAAAACATTTTTGCCAAGCAAAAAAAGGATATATTTTGAAGTGAAGGAAACATTTAGATATTCTGCAACAAAATCGCGATTCTCCAGATGTATTCTGACTAAATTTCAGGATTTGCCGAATGACGAATTTTCCTCACGATTTTTTATCAAGTATTCAGCGATTATTATTGACGAAAATCATCACGGCGGAATTGTCGAAAACAAAGGGAGATATACAATATATTTGTAATATCCAATACATGTGCTCGAATGCAATGTCCTAAAAGATTTCCTATCTAATCAGAAATGTGGTCGTTCTTCACCCATCATCTGAGAATAATTGAGGACTCTGTTCAATTTTATCCTAGGTGCCGGGTACTCAGAAAAAAAGAGCTGTCCTGATCCATAATCCTCAATTATTCCGAAATCCTAAGGCCATAGGCAAGAACAATCTCTTTTGTATACCTAACAACCCAAGAAATGTTGAAAAAGTGCACTATCGTCTCAGAAGCCGTGTACTTTGTTTGGTGAACCTGTGTTATTGACAGATCGGAGGCGAATACATTGGAAACGAGGTTTCCTGTGTGGTTCTTTCTCAACTATCATGAGTTCCGAATTCATGAACTTTGAGAACAACCATCGAACCTCTCGTGCATGATCCCAGAGCATTTCCAAATCACCCGCAAATTATCGAGCAGAGTAGAGAATGCTGGAGCGAAAACTTCAATCAAAATTGTCTCCCGACAAATTGGGTTCTTCGATTGGTCTTTATAATTTGAAAAGCTGTAGAGTTGGACGATGGACTTTTGGGGACATAAATGCTCCGTGAATTGCGGCTCTCATATTATGGAACGCATAACTCGAACTCGTTGGGTGAAAATTGCAGCCCAAGTAGGCGTCTACGAAATTGAAACTTCCGATTCTTCATCCCAGTTCTGGGGCGTTTCGTGAAATACTTAGACCAATATTCAGTCATTTCAACTGATTAGGTTAATCGGAACACATGCCAACCGCTTTCGATAGTTAATCCAACCATCTTGTTTCAATTACAATAACTAATTTTCCGGTTATTCCAACTAAAATGATACCGATGTCTCGACTTTGTTAATTCAACTGATGCGAATTTTTCTCAGTGAAGAGTTGAAGTCTTGGAGAATACTTCTTCTTCGGATTGTGGAACTATCAGCATCCAACACGGAATCATAATACTTGAATACAAACGGCAGAAGGAGCGCTTTTACCAACGCTGTGACTTTGAATTCATCATTAGAGTTCTGTTGAATCATATTCATTATTGTGAATTTTCGGTCCATAACGGTCACAATATGTCCCAAAATCTCATCAAGATACGCTCAATTATGATCAGTTTTCAATCATTCTTACAATCATAAGTCATGTTGATTCTTGTACACGTTTCATAACTGAATGAAAATTCTTCCTTAAATCTGACAAATGTTTTCCCCCTCAACGTATTGTATTGGAACAATAAAAGCGGGTGGTTGCTCTTGAGGGAAATACATAAAATGATAGAATAAACAGAATACATCTCTCTTCCTCTGAAATTCATATTCATGAAGTGTGCTGTTATCGTGACTGAAATTCAGCGTCAAGAAATATTGAGTGGATTTCAGAACAGATGCGAAGTGATGAGGAACAACGATACCAACAACAACAACAAAAACAAAAATGTGTGAGGATAAAAGAGGAACTCTGAAAGAACGTGCGATCATTTACTGCGTAAGCGTTCGGAAGTATTAAAGAGACCGGTGAAAGGAGTGTACTATACCATGTCCTCGACGTTAAACAAAAATGTCATCTCGCTAGTTGAATCAAATATATATATGTATATATCATATTATGTAATGTATTCCAGGATTTATCTCATTCATCACGTAATGTGTATATAACCACACCAGTCCCTGAGGATGACGTTTGGGAACATAGTTGCATCTCTTGGTATTCTTTTACACGTACAGATATGGATATCCGTCCCCACATCTTCCAGATGAAGAAATAGTATGAATAACGTGTGCACCGATGTGAAGATTTTTATCAACGTTCATGATTTCATAAAAAGTTGGTGTATGTGCGCGTATCACACGCACACGCCTACGCTGTTGGAAAAATATTTCGTATCGTTACGCGAATTCATTTTCAGATGCTTTTTGGAAGATGCGAGAAAATCATTAATCTGCTCTCTGCTCGGAATTATTTCGAAGAATTGGAAAATTTTGACACTCGAGATGTATGTTACGTTGTTATTTTGTTGGAAACCATATGACATGAGACAATTTTTCTATGAGAATGGTTCAGGTCTAGGATGTGAAATAAAAACATAAATTCCGGGCAGATGTTGAACGCGGTCGATGGAAATCGCTCTTGAAAGTTCTGACGTCTTTTCTTTCGTTCTTACAGTTCGTTCACGTGTCAGAGATAGGATGTCCGGAAGACAACTCGAGGAAAGGGAAAAGTTGGAGAAAACAGACCAAGACGTGTTCGGGAGAGGGTTTTTTTTCCAAAATCAATCGTATACATCTGATCTGTCGTTTATTTCACAGTGGAATGTCTGTTACAAAGAGGATTCTAAAATTTCGAGTTGAAATACTATCGTGAATTGAATACGTATCGACAAATTCATCAATGTTTTATTGGTAGGTGGAAGGAAACTTGCGCTATGAATATATATCCTAATCAACAAAACATATCATGAAGAAATTCAATCACAAATCCGCTCTCTTCTCATTTCATCGTCGTCCCAAGGATTCTTGGTACGACTGATGCTGAGTCACGTTACGATCGTATTCTGATAATGTTTTTATTCGTGCTTTCCTTGCATGGAAACTTCTCGTACTTTAATTAGAAAATTTCGAATGAACCGCAGTGTATATTCTTTCGGACCGAACGTATGTATCGACATGCAAACGTAATACAAACGTGACTCATTTAAAATGCAAGTAAGCTACCGAACCCGGTTGGTGACAGAATTCATAAGAAGCCTGATAATATAGTCATGTACCGATATAATACCCTTGAGAGCTACGCATGAGGAAATTTCATCTTTCGGATTCTCCCCTCCGCGATATACATAACACCCTCATAATCTTCAAGGAGATTATAATAATTATCGTCCCATCAAATTCGTAATCTTGATAAGAATTCGATGTAATGTCTTTTTCTCTGCAATTTTTTTCATACCTAAAATCCAAATTAGTACTCGCTATTGTGATCAACTCCTACTGCTACTTCGTGAGTAAAAATTTGATTACAGTTTCTCATTCTCCACCATTTTACAGTCCTCCATTCTCCCAGTTGCTTTTTTGGATCCCCCTATTTACACCTGGACTGCTTTCAAAGCGCGATCGCGTTCTCGAGTAAATGAAAATGAAGCTGACTCTTTTTTCATGCAGATATTATTATTGTTATTATTATCGTGTTTGTCAATGCATTTTGCATACAAAAATTATCCATGAAATATTGTGAAGTAAATACTTGCAAAAGTATGGAACGGGAATTTTTTTGTCAAAATCATACGTTTGTTGTTTGAAAATGATGAGAAATATTTTATTCGGAATAATCTCCATTGCTGTTTATATACTGTAAAAAAATTTTACCGGAAAATTCCAGTACATGTCCTGGAAGCAATTAACCTGTACATGTACCGGAAAATTTTAGCACATTTGTACTGCAAAAATTCAGTGCGAACGTTATGGAATTTCAGCATCACAACTGGAAATTTTCTGAGCCTCAGTACTGGAATGTTTCAGTACACGAACTGGACTTTTCCAGGACATGTACTGGGAAATTGATGCTGAAAATATGCATGAGAATTGGAAAAAAATTGCTCACGCAAAGTGATTTTGCAGGGTCTTTGTGTTCCAAGATGATTGAGACACTTGATCGTTCATTTAGATGGACAGAAACTCATGTCTACCTAACGGGATTTGAACCTACACTTTTCTACCTGCCTACCAACTGAAACTTAAGACCTAACCGATGAGCTACAGCACGACATGTTGGAAGGCCAGCTTGGGTTACTACATGTGCTTTATATCCAGAACACACAAAAGAATAAGTCTTCGAAAAACCTCATATATCAATTTTATTTGCTACAATTACAATTATTGTTCAAAATCTCAATCAGGAAATTTTTAATATAAAGACTAGAAATTTTCAATATAAAGACTTGAAATTTTTTTTGAAATGACGAAGTCAAATAGAAGTGGAAAATTTCAGTGCAACAGTGATTAAATTCTAGCATAACTGGAAAATTCCGTTTCATAGCAACTGGAAAATTCCATCACACGACCTGAAAATTGCAGTTCAAAACCTGTATAATTCAATTGCATAGCAACTGGAACATTCCATCACAAAACCTGAGAATTGCAGTTCAAACCCTGTATAATTCCAGTATACCAACGATTAGGTTTTTTTTTCTAAATTCGAAATTTTTCCCACGTCCTTTTTGAGGGAATATTTTTTTCTGGTGCACAAGAACTATAAAATTGTAGTACGAGCCGGTAAAATTTTCGCGAAATCATGGCAAAATCTCAATACATCATCTCAAACTTGAAAATTCCAGTACAAGGACTGAATTTTCAGTTATGCTTGGTAAATTTTCAGTAACGTACCAACAAAATCTCTGTACATGTAGTGGAATATCCATATTCCAGTACTAGCGCTGGAAATTTCCAGTTTTTTTTTACAGTGTACATTTTTCTCACTTTTCCGGCAGTTTATGAATGCCACACCAAGGAAACGGTTCCTCTTTTGAAGCGAACCAGTTATCGAGCGATTGTCCTACATTTTCATACGAATTGAAGCGTTGTTCAGCGAGAGCGTGTCCCATTGACGCGAAAAGATTATAATTGGACGGCGCCAAGTCTGAAGAATAAACCGCATACGGTAGCATCTCCCAACTGACCGCCTCGAAGGTTTCCCTGACTCGTTCTGCTGTGCGTGATAGGGCATTATCATGGGGCAAGATGACTTTGTGTTGCCGTTTTTCACGCAATGCGCGATTCAAGTCAATCATCTGCCCAGGTTGTAGTAGCTCATAGGACATTACACCCTTCTGATCCCACCAAACACAGAGCATTGTCTTCTTTCCAAAACGTATTGGTCTTGCAGTGAATGTCGATGATTTACCTGGATTCACCCATGATTTCCGACGCTTGGGATTCTCAAAATATATTCATTTCTCATCACCTGTCACAATTCGATGGACAAATGATTCCCTTTTGTGTCTGTCGAACAACATTTCACAAGTGGTTTTTCGATTTTCTTGTTGTCTTTCATTCAGTTCATGCGGAACCCATTTCCCCACTTTTCGAATCTTTCCCATGGCTTTCAAACGAATGGAGACGGTTTTCTACGTCACATTCAGTTGATCCGCGAGTATTTGTTGCGTTTGAGTATCATCTTCATCCAATGAGGTTTGGAATTCGTCGTCTGCGAAATTTTTCGGTGGTTTTCCACGCTCTTCGTTTCTCGAGTCAAAATCACCACTTCAACATTTTTTGAACCACTCGAAACACTGTATTCTACCAAGGGCATGTTTACCGTGAGCTTCGACAAGCATTCTATGTGATTCTGCAGCAGTGCTTCAAATGATAACAGAAGACCAATGCTGTCCGCAGATCATAGTTCCATCATCATCATCAAGTAATCAGTCTTATGACTGGTTTGATGAAATCCTCCAACCCTGTCTATTACCCGCTCGACGCTCAATTTCTACATATCTACGACAACCCTTATCTTGTATAATTCCCTTCATATAACTTAATCTAGGTCTACCTTTCTGAGTTTCACCATTCATTTTTCTTCCCAATATTGTTTTCAATAAGCTATCATGCCTCAATGTATGTCCTATCAGATTACTTCTTCTCTTCACGACATGTCTCAATAGACTTCTTTTTTCATTTACCTTCTCAAGTACTTCTTCATTTTCACTCTCTCTCCCTCTCTCTAATCACTTTATTCTAAGCATCCTTCTATAACACCACATTGCGAAAGCTTCAAGTCTTAGTTGGTCCGTTGTTCCAATTGTCCAAGTTTCGCAGCCATATAATGCTGTGCTCCAAACGCAACTCTTCAAGAATTTCCTCCTTACTGCTAAGCTAATATTCTTCGAACATAGTAACTGTTTCTTTCGGTGGGAAGCCTGTTTTCCTTATGCTATTCTTGCTTTTATATCTCTTGCGCTTTTACCATTTTCTGTAATTATGCTCCCCAGATATTTAAATTCTTTGACTTGCTGAATTGTCTCTGCATTCATTTTGATTTTCGTTCTTCTTAATGTTTTCGCTGTTGTACAAATCATGAATTTTGTTTTGTTCTTATTTATATTCATACAATAGTTTCCTAGTGATATTTTTTTCATAGTGTTGAGAATATTTGCGAACTCAGCACCATTCATAGCTAATATACCTATGCCATCCGCAAATTTCAACATGCTCACATTTTCTCCCTGAATCTGTCATTTCAATTGCACTCGCTCCTTCACTCCGTTTATCGCTTTTTCTATATACAAATTGGAAATCCTCCCCACCCCCCTCTTTCAATTTGTGCTCCCCCTTCATGACCTTCTATTTTCATTATTGCAGTGTGATTCTTATATATTATTCTCCTATCCTCAGAATTAATTCGTACCTTTTTCAGAATCGCGAACATTTTCTTCCAATCAACATCATCGAATGCTTTTTGTATATCCACGAAACTCATATACATTGAGAGAAACAATTACTAATACCAAAAAAATATACTCTTGAATATTTCTAAGAATATATATTCTTGAATGCAGCTAATATGGTGTGGAGCTAAGATATATTTTCTTGAATCAAGAAAATATTTCTTCAATTCAAGAAATCAATGCTTGGTTTCAGAAAACTTTTCTTGAATCAAGATAAAATATTTTTGGCGAAATGAATTTCTTGGAACAAGAAAATATATTGTTGATGATAGTAATTATTCATCTCTGTGTACATAGACTTATTTAACTCTAGTCTTTTTTCTACTCCTGTTCTGAGTGCTAGAATTGCTTCTCGTGTTCCCCTATTTTTCCTGAAACCGAACTGATCTTCTGCTAATTTACTCTATATTTTATTCTCTATCCTCCTGTATTTAATTTTGGTCAGTATTTTCGAGGCACGTGAAGTGAAACACATTCTCACATTTGCCTGCTCCTTGTTTTTTCGGAATGGCAACAATTTTATTTTTTTGGAAATCTTTCGGTACTTATCCATTTTCATGCATATATCTCTGACCAATTCAAACAGTGCGTCACGAGTTCTTTGACTGGAGGCTTTGATGAGGTTTGCACTTATGCTTTCTATTCCTGGCGCTTTATTATTTTTCAATTCTTTTAGAGCCCTGTCGAATTCCGATCTCAAGATCGAATCTCCCAACTCTTCTCCATCGACATCTTCCTCCCTCTCTAAAAATCCCATGTCATCGCTCCCTTCATACAGATCTTCTAAATGATTAATCCATTGTTCTATTCTTTCCATGATCGTAGTTTGTAGGCACAAAACTCGTCATGTTCAAGGTTATGAAACAATTACGTGTGTACAGAACCTCTATTGTTTTGTGTTGCTGTTAGGTGGAGATGATGGTGCTGAAGAAGTAGTCTTAGGGTCCCTAAACTAATGGCTAGGACTATTTATAGGGAAATTCCAGTTTCATACTTCTACACCTGGTAGATATTGCATTATACGAATGTATTTGCGAGTTTTCAAAATAGTCACTTTGGAAGTTTCATGGAATAAATTTCAAAAACATTACAATTTTCAGGCAGAAGGACAATGATCTGAAACAAAGAGTTGGATTAAAAGTGAACAATGGAATCGATGAAATTAGGTATCGTATCCAGTGAATTCTCCTTTTTGCGACATATGATGACCGATACTACAGTAGAAATGGATAGTATTCTGTCAGCCGAAACGATCTCGGCCGCACATGACTTCCCGGTTCTACTGTAGTTCGTTCCAGTGATCGAGTCACATCCCTCCTGAAGGCAATAATAAAAATCGAAACGCGCATCATTCACCCAAGTCGCAGGGTAAATGTTCTACCAACATACATGGAATATCCTCTTCTCGAATCTCGTTCCTGGAACGAGGAGATGAAAGTTTTGATACGAATTTACAACTCTTCCAACGTTCATACAATTCCGCATAATTCATACAATTTCTCATCCCGTTCTCCATGTTTTAACACGTCTTGTACACGTATGTATGTACGTATATATCAGAGCTATCTAGTTTCAAGTCTCGTGTTATTGTAAGAAGAGAGAACAGATTCGTTCTTACATCAATCTTGAGAGATTGAAGTGAAAATGTATCTTATCGTATTTGCTTTTTATTTCATCATGATCGTTTGATGAATCTCCTGTATGCTTCTTTGCTTTTTATAGCGGGATTCGAGTCAAAATTTTTAGAGTGAGACTTCGTTATTCAAACAATTACTCCCGCTTGAAATGTCTGTTGGAAAATTTTTGACCGGATTTTGTCATAGGAGAAGTTAGTAATTGGTGTTTATCATACGGAAAAAAAGATTGTTTTGAATAACCATTCAACTATTAAGCGAATATGGACCCAATTTTTTCCGTTAAAGTAACAAATTCATCCATTAATTCAACCAATTCAAAACAATCCACTGAAAACAATCAGTCAAATCAACGAGAATTCTAACTAGAGGAAAAAAAATTTGTCCATATGTACTCACAAGTTGAATAGTTATTTGAACTAATTTTTTTTCCGTGCAAGCATTCATATCAAAGCGGCTGAGAATCCAATATTGGATATTTCCTAATAGATCTCGTTCGATAATTATTTTGTGGCTTCCACCCATTCATCCCTCAAGAAAGTTTTCTTCGTTCATGCCAAATTTCCTTGTTATTTTCCCCACTGTTTCCTCGAAACATGGAAAAGGACATGGAAATTTGACAAGTTTATGGATGATTAGAAATTTACAATCGAAACCAATTAACCTTCACCTTGAAGGAACTGCAGTATTCGATTGGATTTTTCCCAATGGAAATTATTTCTTGTTCATCTCAGATAGAGATTCAAGGATATCTTATTTATTCCATCAAAGCCCATTTTATTCCAATCCGAAACCTATCAGTTCTCATAGGATTCGATTGGATCTTTCAACCAAGGATAAAATACAGACAAAAATGAGTGATGGGTTCAAAATATGAAGAATAAATTCGGAAACATCTAGAGTTTCATTAGAGATTGAATACATACACACTGTGAAAACTTTCACTCAAATGGCCTGCGTTTCAATTGGGAAATTGACTTAAATTCAGTGATTCCACTAATGTTGAATTCATCAAGCTCACGCCAAGGTTGGAAACCTTTTACCACCCCCAGGCATCAAAATTAAGGCTTGTTGATAGCCAACACGATGTTATCTTCCCAGTCTTTACTCAGGCTTCTTCCTAAGGCTTCGTCAATGCTCGTCGGGGCGAGGGTCATCTTTGTGCCACGAGTCAATTTTCACACAAGAACTTTTTTGTGTTTTGTCGGCGATTGTTCTTTGTGCTTGCTTGACACTTGAAATAGGCTACTTTTGGCTGCCCCTTAGATTCCATCATGGCACGATCTGAATTCAAGACTTTTTTCATTCCATGATTATTCGAATTTTCTGTAAATTGTTTTTTTAAACTAATGTACAAAGAATTCCACAGGTTGGAAAAATTTGTGATCAGAAGGAGTATTTTAGAAGAACCATGATGCGTCGGGAACTAGAAGCTTGTTGATATTCAAGTGCAAAATGAAACATTCTCGAATATTTGAGAATTATCTGATGTCTAGGAGTTGAAATATGAAAGATTATAGAGAGTTTGATCTGACGTATGGAGTTGAATGCAGAGAAAAGTATGAAGAATCAACAACTTTGGTGAGAATGAAAACATGGTGCCGCAGTGGGAAGATCGAGCACCGATCATAGCGTAAAACTTTAGTCTTCGCCCTAATTTCGCTTGCCTGAAGCATGACTGGGTGAAGATTGAAGATTAATTAAATCTATACTTCGGATACGTCTAAAACATAGTTCTGGCTACAGGCCAGTGCTGGATTTCTTTGTTAGGGACATACAAGAAGATGCACTTCCGGTGAATCGCTGAAAAAGTACGATCAAAATAAGAGTACAAGCTTGTTTTCGATTAGTTCACAATAAAATTGACGAAGGGAAATGTGAAGACAAAGATACCATTGATTGTTACGGTAAGCTGGTTGCAAACCGTATAACGTGTGCGCGTATGCTCCAGTGGAAGAGATATTTTTGTTAGTATAATTTCCGTTGGATTAACCCACGATAAACCCTACGATAATCATGAGTTGGATTGAAATACCAATCAAAAATTCCAAAATTGTCTTTTGAAGCGTCCCTGTTCGGTGGACAAGGATAGAGTTCGAGCGCGGACGCGAGTTGAAATCGGTATCGTACCGGCGCGAGTCCGCCCCAAGCGGATATTCCTCTCCTTATCCGCTAGGAAAGTTGCGTTGCTACCGTATGCACGGCAAACAAGAATAATTTCGTGCAGGTATATGGATGGGGAAGTGCCACGCCATGCCTCAACATCCATGACATGGCACTTCATCCCGTCGACTTTCGCAGAGTAGGTCCACTTTCCGGAGAAACTGTTTGGGTGACTCGAATGACTCACACTCTCAAGGGAACACAAACCTTCTAAGTTAAAATCATGTCCATTGAATGTAAATCCACGTCAATGGACGATTCAATGGACCTTCGAATGTCTAAACGTTGAATAGACCTCTATTGAACGTCTCTTGAACCTTCATGTTCTCTTGGGCACCAGACGCTAGTCCAACTTTGTCATGGCTTTGTTTGATGACCGGTGGGTCTACCTTGGAATTCCGCTCAAGTTAGCTAAATAATGTTCCAAAGAGGTGCGTTGAATATCCAGACATTTGATGGTCCACTGAATGCTCTTTGAACGTGAATATACGTATAATGAACCTAAATTCCACCTAGGATGTCTGTGTTCTCTTGGGGATCGATGGAGAGTCTATTTTCTCGACCGACTGAGGGCACTTCACATCTCGAGGGTCTATTAGGGCCATTCTCTTACGCCCAATCAGAGAATTTCATCTCAGAATACGTATATTTTCCGCTGAAGCCAGCCCATCTGAGCACTAAAAAACACAGCTACTTGGTAAAATCGCGTTAAAAGATTGATTGAAGCTGAACGAATCTGAATCACCCGAACCAAACCTAGAAAAATCTAGGAAAATTCATAGGGTCCTTTGCACCCGATTCATGACTGCGAAAAATTCCATTGAATATTGTGAATTAACAACGTTAATTAACGTTAGTTAGAGTTAATCGTTGGAACAACGATTTCTGTTGGAACTGTGATTAGACAGAGTATTCCATTGAATTATAACCAATCTATGGGTTGTTTCCGAGAAAACCAGCACTTTGAATCAACGTTTATTGTCTTCCATTCAGTATTTTCTCTCTGATTTAATTGTATTAAAGAAAATCTTTCGATCAGTCTGACTATTCTGATTACATTTATATAATAATTGAATTCCACCCGCTTTGTTTCCATCTCTGATTTAATAATCTGTGATACGCGTTCCCCACTCCTGATAACGAACCTTGTTATTCCGACGAGTCAGAGACATTTCTGGGAGTCGATTATTTCATTTAACAGTAATTAACATGGCCAACGCGCTGATTGACACACAAAACGTCACAAGAATAGACAAATTTTGAATCTGGAGGTATTCGACTGATATGGGAATGTGGTGCTCTAACGTTCGTTCGAAACCAGTTGCAGGCTCACTAGCATCACCTAAGTAATATTCTATTGGAATTTGTTTGAATCTGATGCGGAATTCTATACCGCGACGTTGTCGTACTAAATCTCTATCAAATTCCGATGCAGCAATCTCTTCGTAAGAGAAAATGTAGTGGTTAATTCAAGTTAGAGTTCACAGATGAAAACAATCACTAAATGGACGTGAAAACCTCCACCATAGGGAATTCTTGTAAAAAAACGAGTGATTAAAAATATCATATACACGCGATCGATCATCTCGCATCCAATATCATCTATTAGTTAGATGAATGCTATTCGCGTTGATGGATGCTTTGTGTGATTAATCGGGAAGGATTTATTTCTTCCTGTATGTCACATATTCGTAAAATTCCTTCGTTCGTCCGATTGATATTCTGTTAAACGTTTGTCTCCAAACTGAAAAACATTATTTCCCTGTTTAACATTCCTACAAAATACTCGAATTCATGATAACAATGTCTGACCTATGAATTCATAATCAGTTTTCAAGAAATAATTCATAGATAAAACTCATTATTTATTTTCACATACCCATGTACTTGAGATAAAATGGACACAACCAGATTATCATATAATTTTATGAGCACACAAAAGACGTGCAATGATAATAAATTTTCAAAATGGGGCCTAATTCTCGTTTTTGCAGTACAAGTAGATTCTCACAGCGCATTTGAACTCTAACTGATTCGGTAAACGCTTATCTTTGAATTAAATGCGCTTTGTCTGGATTATCTTCATTGGAAGATGATCTCATTCTGGAACCGAGAAAGAGATGTTTGCGAAGTTTCGAACTGTATGAATTCATAAATTGTATGATCAAGATTTCCATGGGTGGTTTCATTCTTTGCATATCAAATTCAAAATCATTTCCACTTGCATTTCGTTCAAATCCAACGACCGATTTGTTAGCTTTCGAGGATTGTCTTATATCTCTTTATACCATCATATTCGAGAATTCATTGGAAATTTTATTCCGGCAGTGGTGAAAAGGTAATTCCAGCAGTTTCATTTTTGTCAAACTCTTCCAGTTAGAGGGTGTCCCATTTATGCATAAGATGCAAGGAATATGAAACATATGAGACGAAGTAATTAGCCGAGAAACGGTCGTTAATTAGAGTAATTTAGACACGTCATCTTCATACCTGCTGAGCATAATGGGAGAATTAACGTTCTTCCGGGAAAACACCGCACATGAAGCCAATGATAGTTCTTGGATATGTGCTGATGCAAATGGAAGCGAAAGATGAAGAATTGATAGAAAGTATTGAGTTTAATACCTCAGATAAAACATGAGGGTTGAGACGAAAACATTATTGTGATGTACATATTCCACTCCTCATTAATTCTTGAATTCTTGAGGTATTTTGTGTCATTTGAATGGAACTGTCCAATTGGGGCTCTACGTTTCCTCAAATTCAGAGAGAATGAATAGGATAGAACCGAATGCATCGCATATCACGAGATTTTTCACAATATCTAATGGATCGTTTATCCGAAATATATCTTCGAGAAATTCAATACGTCCCGAAGATATGGGAATAAGAATATCAATAGAAATTGTTGAATGGTTCCATATTTTTCTTACTCAATGGTTTGTGAATCAGTTGTATTACATTCACATCCGAATCGCATTCGAATATTCTATTTTTGTGTATTTTATATAATTATCTTCAAGTATCTTTGACCGAGAGATCTAGTAACTTGACATTCCATTGAAATCCTTCGAAAAGAGAAATATGGAGGGCAGCTAATTAAATGTACTCTATGATTCAGTTTTGATGAAATTCGTTGTACTCCTCTCTTGCAAATGTTCTTTATTCAGGGACATCAATAATATACTTCACGATACCATTCAAGCTCTCAAGGAATTATTAGACTTCATACAATCTAGACATCAAAGACTTCATGAAAAAATTCTCCACGAATCTTAACGCTGACTGAACATAACCTCACCCATTTCGGTTATTGATAATTGAATACTTTGAGGTTGCAATCACTCGTGCAACGAGAAGTCTTCATTTTACCCTTTGAAAAACTGAGAATTCCGTAACTTCTTGGAAGCCTGCCAACTTCAGGGGTCTTTTATTCTTTGAAATGAAGGGAAATGTAGACCAGGAAATCGTAAGAAAAAGTATCCACAACAACAGTTGCAGTTTTCTGCAAAAAAAAGTGGTCTCCAAGTTCTTTTCCTCGCTCCTTCGCCTCATAGGTATGTGCGCGAATGTTTTTTGGCCACAGGTTAACTGCTCTTTACAGTGATTTGGAGTGTAATTATAATCAATATCAAGTATTTCCGTATTGGATAATAATTATTCCCTAATTGATTCAGAAAGAGAGCAGGTTTAGGGATCTGAATCAGTTCACTTAACTCTCCAATGTATCTTTTTTGTCACAACACCTCACATTCAATTCCAAATTTTTTGTGTATTCGTATAACACGACGATCATTTCTGCTCTGACAGTTTTTATTATGAACTTCATTCATAAATTGAAGAAAAAGACGTTGAATATTCCAATATTCAAAACTAGGATCCTAAAATTTCATTCAAACTAATTAGTGAAAACAAGGATATTACAGAATCCACGAACCAAGAGATCCGAAGAATTCTGAAAAGATGTTTGAAACGTATAATTTTAATCGGGAGAAAATACCGTGAAGACGCGTTTACATTCCGTATATTTTATCTTCAAAGATAGATCTATTACATTACTGTCGGAAGAAAACAACATTCAATCTTCTGAATTTCGAAGAGAGTATTTTGAAGTTCGTATAAAGAGTGAAAATAGAGAGGAGTTATTACCATCAAATTTCTTCATAGCAAGTTTCAAAGTTTCAGTGGAAAAAAGATATTACTGCAACGATGCAATATTCATGAGAGTAAGTTGATGTTGTTTCCATTGATAACTTCGTAATTCAAAGATCTTTCCATTTGTATCCACCAAAGGTATGATAATATTCATCTCAAATGTATGGGGCATGGGAAATTTATGCACATCGTTCAACTTCTTAAGAACAGACTTGAATTTCCGGGAATATTTAATGCTGGCTCATCTTATTAATTGTTACTGGAAAGGAGAGAGATGACGCATTTTGTAATTTGCTTGATGGAGCGTCAATGGATCAAGGATGAAAGAACCGACATTGGCTTGTGTTTTTATACGAAGAAACCATTGCAGAGGAGCATCGATATCAATAGATAACCGCTCCAAGAGAACCAAGATCTCAAAACATTCCAGGAACTTTCACAAACGTGTGTTGAAGATTCTTTGACCATCCCAATGTCCGCGTTTTGGATGAATAATGGAGATCAAATGCGACTTTGTCTAAGATTGTCAGTAATTGGACATGAATGACCATCGTGGACATGTTCAAGTCAATTTTCATACATATCCGGATTTTGGAAATCCAAATTCATTCATTTTCTTATGAGGGCAGCTTTCATATGAGTCTTCACTAAACATGAAAGTCATTGAACATGACGGATTCGATTTGAAATTTCCAATACGCAGATTATTCTCCCCATTCCCACACATGCATTCGAAGACAAAATAATAAAAAATGTCCCTGGTGGAAGAAGTTTCTCTGGAGATTTTTAAGAATTTTTCCGAACTCTAAAAATATATGAAAAATTCTGAAAAACTCTCACTCATCGGGCACGTTTCTGCAAGAAAAATTATTCTGAATATCCATCAATATCCCTAGAGAACTCTGAATGTTTCTGAAAAACACTGAAATGCTCTGAGAAACGGTGAACACCTCTGAAATCCTGTGAGAAACTCCTCACTGAAAATTTCAGTGATTATCAGTGAATTTTTTTCCTCAGGGATGATTTAGACCTAGAATCCCGACGATAGCGAATGCAAGATGCCCGTACAGCACATCTTTGTGGCCTCCACGAATAACGAGGTAGATCCTTCCGGTAAGCAACTTGGAGACTCCGTCACCGTTGGATGAAAAATACATGAAGTCTCCATACCCGTACAGCACAAACACCGATCACCGGATACTTTCCCGTCACTTCTCGGTCCCTCCACCTTTTATCCGCGTCTCTCTTTTATCCCCCTCGCCTCCACGGACATGCGACGTGGACGTCAGTGAATGTGCTGTTAGGGTAGACCCGTACAACACTACCACCGATCCTCCACCTAGGACTTCGGTGGACTGGGGGTGGAGAAATGGGAGCCGTAAAAATGAGGGAGAAATGAGGGGGAGTCTTCGTTGAGGCGTCGGAGAGGCGACGGAGAAATGTCCGCCCTTTTTAATTTCAATAAGACTCACATAAATCCGTGAATACATACATTCATATTTGGTTATGTAAATGCGCCAATATGAATCATATCGAAAATACAGGGGGCGGATATTTCTCCGTCGCCTCTCCGTTGCGTCAACGGGGACTCTCCCTTATCCTCCCTTATTCCTACGGCTCCGATTTCCCCACAAATTCTCCACCTCCAGTTCACCGAAGTCCTAGGTGTAGGATCGGTGGTTATGCTGTACGGGGCGGCTCTTGAGAAATTTCCGCCCCACGAACAACGTTGACTCACCGTGGAGCGAAGGTGGACGCAACGGCCCGAGCAGAAGTGTGAATCCGGTACCGATCCGATTTGTCCTAAGCCAGATCTGGTATGGATCTGGGTAATCGAATTGGGCCCGGATGTGATGTGTCACGCTTCATTTCATCCAGGCCGGATCTGGCAACTTGATCCGGGCCAAACCCAGGCACTTGATCCGAGCCTGATCCGGCAACTAAATTTGGGCGTGATAAATTTTCCTCCACGTTTCTGATAGAGATATGGTTATCCCACTTCAAACAGGTTACTTGATGCGGTCTAAATTGGTTGATACATTACCCCGTGATCGAATTTTTTATAAAAAAAGCATTAACAAATTTAATTGTTGATAATGATTACAACTTGAAATTTTCTACGTAAATATCGCAGTAGTCCAAGTCCACTTACATGTAAACATCGAAGTACAATTATTACACACTCGACGTAAAACATAGTTTATGAACAATCTGATCAATATTTTCATTTCTCTCCTAACTGAAAACATATTTGCCGTATAATACATTATCGCAATTCACACGCTACAGATGGATGGTTGAGCGAGGTATATATATATCAACGAATAGATACAACCAGTACTCGCGAGAAACCTCAGTCATTCAATGTCGTATCAAGAATTCGATGTTATCCCGGAGTTTATCAGTGGAGGATTGAAATTTGTATAATTCTAAGGGCATTTCATAAAAATTTCCTTGCATTCATTCTGAGTTTTCTTATTGAGGCGGAGATTAGATTAGTCACAGCTGGACATGAATATATCAACATCATTCGTATCTGACGTCCGTCAAAAAAACTAATTTGTGTCTGATGAGATTTTGAAAAGCTCGCCTTATTAGGGCCACAATAAGGTCTACCTCTTCCGGATTGGATCATGATTTCCCTAATCTGTGCCTGGTCTGGTAAACTGACCGAGGGTGAACAAGATTAAATAAGGCTCTTCTTATTAGGACGCAGATCAGGTTAGTCATATCCGGATCTGATTGAAATCATCTGCATCCGGCTCCAATCAGGAGGACTGATCAGATCCGGATAAGACTGAATGAGGTTTTGCTTATCAGGGCGTGGATGAGGTTAGCCACATTCAGACCCGATTCAAATCATCCGCATCTGGACCCAATCCGGGAAACGGATCAGGGCCAGATAGATTTTCATAGGATGAACCTCGTTAGAACTATCATTAGGTTATCCTCATCGGTGCCGGATCTGAAATCCCCGATAGGTTTTCATCTACACGGAACTGGTCAGGCCCAGATATGAAGCCCCATATGGGGCATCCCATTCCATAGCCGGATCCGGTCCGGACCACTTCAGGGCTTACTGGATAGGAACTTCTACTCGGGGGAGAAGCGAAGTGGAACAAAGTGGAAGCAATGGAGAGGAAAGGTGGAACACAGGTGGATGCAACAAATTCTGCTCGGTATTGATATATCTTGTAACCATGTCTCCATCTCGCCACCGCAGAAATATGACTTTGAAGACAACGTAAGGCCCCATTGTACCCACATGGAGTGAAGTTTCGCAGTCAAAGGAGAATAAATTTGAGGAGAGGTAGGTTGAAAAAATATATTATTTCTGTGAATTAAAATGAATATACGCAAGCACCGGGTGTGTTCGGAAATATGTCTTCCTGAATTTCACCTCTCCGTTGCGTTCATCTTGGTTCTACCTTCGCTCCACCTCGCCACTCTGTTCCTCCCGCCATCGCTTCACGTCGTCGCAACGTTACGAGGAGTGGACATTTTTCCGGCACTCCTACCCAGACAGCACAACGTGCTATTGGAACGTTCATGAAAGGCTTATAGAACGTGGGAGAGGTTTTCTGAACGTTCAGAAAACGTCCCAGAGACACGTTGTGCTGTAAGGGTATCGAGATACTGCATGTTTCCTACCTAATGGCAACGGAACCTCCACGTTGCTTACGTGGAGGATCCACCTTCGTTGTCCGTGAAGGCCACAGAGGTGTGTTGTACGGGTGGGTCTTCCAGTATGTCGTCTAAGTAACCTGAAATTTTTGCGAAACGTTTTGCTCTTACAGTATACTTCATCTGAACTCAATGAACCACACTATCTATAGCTCAAAAAAATCACCTAATGTTCAGTTTTACATATTCCATACCACGTGACCCTCTAATGATACAATCAGCTTCTCTTGCGGACAGATTGGGAAATAAGTCCGACAGTGGTGACAAATCTTTACTTATTTTCTGATCGAGCTGCACACCTCCTGCTTCATTCCCTCAAGCATGACTAGTCACTTTCATACAGTGAAATTTCATTCTGATGTCGAAGAAAGTGTAGCACTTAATACGCTATTTCAGTGAGGAAATGTTCGTAAGGTAACGACTTGGCGCGTTTTTTATTTCCAATTCGACGTGAGAGGTGTACGCAACTTTAGTTTTACGTTACGCGCACACCTCCTTCGCGATATTAAGTGTAGGATCCACGCTAAGTCGTAAGCACGCATGCACTATACCTCACCGAAATAGTGCCAAATTGCTTCCCGTGTGACATATGCAATTTTCCACTCTTCCGAAGTTATAATATTCTCATTCCTTCTATGTAGATTTCGACAAATTTCTGAACAGCTGCCAGTGAAGGAATCAATCTTCATCCCAACGAGACTTCAATCATCATATCCAAATGTTTGCAGCCAGAGATCTCAACATCTCCAAGCATTCAAAAAAGCCTTCCGTTGTGGGAGTGAAAAATTCCATGTCCTTTTACACGACAAATCCATCGTTCGCCGTATAAAAAATTCATACAAACAACTTGCAAAAATATCTTACTTCATAACGTTACATGATTCCTTCTCACGACCGTGACAAAACACTCCGTCACCAACAAAAGCATATCAACTTTCATCAAATATGAAGTAACGATGAGGGATATATGACATAAGTTTCGGGAAGAAAAGTTGCATCTAGGGATATTCGCGTAAAAGGAGAGGAAAAAGGTAGTAGCAAACCCGAGCGAAATTTCATATTTCCCAGTTTCATATAAGTCTGTGACCGTTTATAGATGACGAAATTCATTTAAATCACAAAACAACGTGACCTGATTCTTCTTATACGAGCGACTACTCTCTACTTCCTCTCTTTTTCATCTTTCTTTTCCTCCCTTCCTCTTCCTTTTCCTTCTTCCTTGCTCCTCTCCTTACGAAAACATAAAACGCACAGCGGCAATTGGTATCTCAGAAAAATGCACTCATTCAAGAGAAAGAAAATAGAAAAGAGCTGGTGCAATGAATATGAACTGAGTTGTATGACTTACGTACGTAGTATACAAGGGTAGTAGTAGTTTTATCGTAAGATCGTCGGTCGTTGTAACAGATGCTCACTACATTTTTTCTGCACACATTTTTTTCATTTTGCCTCTCTTCTTTTTTTCATACGATCATAAATTCTTCTCTTATCTTGGAGAATGTTCACGTTTGTATCAAAAATAATTATGCCTCAATGCAGTGTATTGATGAATGGAACAAAATGGAGTAGTCTTCGAAATATATATATATATACGTATAAATATATACGTATATATATATGTACAAATAAGTTTTTATATCCCGCATGAAAGAGTTGTATTCAATGTTTCGTAACATTTGGGAGAGAAAAGAAAGAAATCATATGAGAATAACATAATTGTACCTCCAATTTTTGTGTAGCGAATGATATAAAAAGAAGCGAAGACAGAAGGTGTTTGAGATTAAATTTCCACCAAAAGTACGAGAGAAAGAATTGGGGAAAATGTTTCACGAAGACATTAACGAACACAGGGAAATTCGGCGATGAACCCGCAAGTGTAGCATTCAGAAACAATTAATGTAATCTCAACAGTCGGTTGATGAATGGAACAGGAGAAGCGTTTAATCACTGTTGCATGCGTTAAGGGTTCCCGCAGTTACCCGAGAAGTGTTGGTGCTTCAACTTCCACTTGTAATCTTCTATGGATTTATAGTATTGTGTGAAATCTATTCCGTTCATGTTTGCGATACAGTTCGATATTTTTCAACAAATGTTCCATCAATAGATAAATTACTCGATTCAATTTTAATGTTTTCCTCTAAAAAAAAATATCTATGTACTGTCTTTTAGAACGATGGTGGTCGCGGCAATTCAAATTTACAAGGAACAAGGTCTCTTCTCCAGGTTGTGGTCATTCCTTGATGAATACTTTTTAACTTTTGCAAATCATCTCTCTACGTATCAGTATAAAATTTGACGAAACATTGATTCGTTAAAGTAGAACCGTCCATCAACACGAAATGAGTTCGATATTTCATATACAACTTTTGATTTAAGACATTCGATTTTCTAAGAAAGTTCTAAAGCTATTTCATCTTAAATTGAGTAGAATAACATCATCGCTCCCATTTTTCATTTTTATATGAAAGGATATGATTCGCATTCTTTTTTTCGAACCAGTGAATGCACGTTCGTTTCAATGCACTACTTCTGCATTGTTTGCTTTGAAAGGAAGAGATGAAGTATAAAGATAAGGAGTGAAAATTATTCCTGCTAGGGAATTCGAATTTATCTTAATCAAAAATATCGCCAAGACAACGTCTTTGTGCGAATGAAAAATAATATTCTGGCGAGATGATTGTATATCAATTTCCGTTTATATTATCAATTAATTGGTATTTCAATTCATCACTTTTATTTTTTCGATAATTACTTTTCTTATTTCAATTATTTTTCCATCTTATTTCGTTTTATTATAGTTTCTATTTTTCAGTTGTCATATTTTTTTATATTATTCATATTATTTTTTGAATCATTTAATGAGGTCTCATTATTGTGAGTTCTCAGTTATTATTCTTGTGTTTTAGCATTACTATATTTCATGTTTTATTAGGTCATTTCATATTTATATTTCAATATTTATGATGATATTCAATGCAAAAAACTGTAAGGGTTGGAATTTATAAATATTTTCACTGATGGCAAAATTCTTGGATTTAATATAAATTGAGGAATTCCAAAATTGTTTATCGAAACGTGAGGAATTGATTATTATATTTACAAATATTGAAATTTGATAGATTATATTATGTAAAAAGTTTGATAATATGTTTGTGGAAATGTTTATATATTTCATATTTTAAAGGGGAATTTCCAAAGTTGATATTCCTGTCAATTAAATGTATCTTGTAAACTCTAGATTCGCTGAATCTCTCCACCCATAATACACAAAAAGATCTCCACTGAGGATTCGATTACAATAAAACCGAATAAGTTTCAATTTTCTTATGAATTCAAAGTTTTTATAATCAACACGAATTTTTAAGAGTTTTCAATCAATCAAATGGATTCAAATATTGAAACTGAAATGTTTATTTCAACTACTACTCTTCGAGGAGAATAGAAATTCAGAACGACATTGTGTTGATGTGCCGTTGAAATCTCTGATATGATATTTTAGGAAGCACATCAACAACACCGGCTGCTGTGAAAATTTGAACATCACCAAGGACATAACTTGTTTCAAGTCGCTCTTTCTCTCCTCTTGTTCCTTCCATACAAATATCATGTATAGCGTAATATGATCACTGCGAACTTCCTTCAATGTGAGTAAACATAAACCCTATCCGTTTCCCTTCTGTGTAAACATCGTAGGTGATACAGAACGTAGCCCCTTTTCATATTTATCGTTGTCGTTACACTACGTGTCCTACGTGTGTTATTCATGCGTTTAATGTGCGCTTGTACATCATCGTTACATCAAGAAATACTGTCACAATTCATTATCATTTGTGTCCCCAAGAATGAAACTTCACGTACAAAAAATATTTTGTATTAATTTATTTTCCAGTATTGCATTATCATCTCATAATGTTTCTTGTATTCTTTCGGTTGATCCAAGCTTGATTCAATGAAGTTGTTTCATATATATCGTATGGAAGAGAACTATAAGTTCAAGTCAAACCCCATGCTGAAGAAAAACGTGAATGTTCAGAGTTTTTGTGAGGTGGTATTCGTTTGAATAAACGATATTTGGTCAGTTGTGACCAATGACCTCGTTGGGAATTCATTTTATTTGGAAGGATTCCGAACTTCTTTGATCTCCCCTTCAGCTCTTATGGGAATAATTCGTAGAAAATTGATAACTAGAAGAGATAATGGATGGATATAGAGATGAATAAATTCCAGTATTACATCACTACTGCAACAACCAATTTCTCTGTCATTCTCTTCGTCTATTCAAACATGCAGTTTTGTGGAGGATCGAATGAGGACGTTCTGGATCTCCCTTCGAGGGTTGCGCGATGAATCTCAACTCAAAATGCTTCTCTGTTTGAAGAAAAAAGTGAATTTGATCCACGCTTTCTCGAATCAAGGCGACGTTCTTGACAGTCGCCGTTATGTTCATGTAAATGATAAGTAAATATTGAATTCGTCACGAGAATAAACACTGCAAACTGTTACTTGAGGAAACACCAGCGGCATGCCATTGACATTGCCTAAAATTGCTTTCTATCAAATTTTTGACAACAAATTATTCAAAGTATCACCCAATTTCCCAAGATAGTTGGAGAAATTGATAACTCACTCGAATGATATAATTTATTCTTTCCCGGAACGTCAAGGTTTCGCTACAGGCATTAGTTTCCAGAATGACCCGTTGATTTCAAAGGACAATGTATGATCGAATGTCTGACAAGACGTTGTCTGAATTTTTAGATTACGGGAAAAGTAGACAACTAGACTATGGTAGGGTCGAGAGTGATTCAATTAGAACCCAATTGAATTGACTTTCAATGAATTAACAATGAGCATTCAATTCTTAATTGAAATCTTTTTTAATCAACAATTAAATTTAATTCTTCATTGAAATTCTTCTTAATTGACCAGTAAATTGAATTTATTCAAAATCAAGCAATTATTATTTGATTGTTTTATGTTTGTTTTTGCTCTTTTGTATTTGTTGGTTAAATGGAAAGGAAAAAATATCAGAAAAATCAATCAGTTATTGCTTGATTTTGAATCCATCGGAATTATTTGTTGATTAATCAAATTAAAATGTCAATTGAGGCAAAGTTCAATGAAGAATTAGATTTTAATTTTCAATTGAAGAGAATTTCAATTAAATAATCAAATTTATTTGTTTATTGAAGCAAATCCGGATTGAGAATCAAATTTTGATTTTTAATTCTGTTCTTCGTTAATCACTAAATTCACAATCCTGAGCTAACACTCGATTCTGTGGATATACAAAATTCATGAGCAGTAAATATCAATTCACGTTAATTCGTCACCAAATCAGGCTTGAAAGTCAACACTTGCTTGTTAGAAGCCAGTACCGATAAGAGCATAAAATTAATCGGTCCAGTATCAGCCATCGGTAGACTTATCCGTTCACCACTGTCAGCTCAGTACTGGCATGTCTCCAAGAATGAGAATGCAGATGAGAGTACTGCTGCTGAATCGATTTGCAGAAATTTTCACAAGTATTGCAGAATCTCTTTGGAAGTACTTCGAAGTCTGGCTGAGAGTTTGAGTGAAAGTTAAACAGTTAACATTGAGGGTAACTTTTTTAATCTATGGAAATTGTTAGTCGTGCTCCATACGACCAACAAGGAAACGACTGGAAGTGCAGTATCTCATTTTATGAGATTTGGCAATTTCATTACTTGAGATTTCGTTGGACTTGTTCCACTTTCCGAATGTGTTTGCATGGACTAATATCAACACCATGGTGAAAGCCTGGTGTCCTCAAACCGGCTTTGTGATTTCCAGAATTAACTTTAAAATAAACTCTTCATAAGTTCAGTTTTGTTTCTCGTGAAACTCAACTCGGAAAAGTGGACAGATTACAATTCGACGTTTCAATTCAATTCCATTTCATTTTATGATTTTTATGAACCATATTTATGGTGCTGTCAAAACATAAGTAATCCATCAATATTGATATGTCAAAAACGAATCATTGCTGGACACAAATCTGTGATATTTGGAACGCTGTTTTCGAGTATCAATGGTCAACATTTCCAATCGTGAATACTATGGTCGTGCGGAAAACCTGGCTGATTTTTTTCTTCGTGTCTCGTATAATAATATGCTAGTTTTTCATGTTTTAACACTGCATTAGTCGCGTGAAAGAATAACATCATTGCCCGCGCCGTATCTATATGGAATGAAATATCAGGTTTTTACAGGTAGCTGTATTTTTATATTCAAATCTTGTTATAAATTGATACACACAACTTGGAATAGGATTTTCATTAATTTGAACATTACCAATTGAATATATTATTTATGAAATGTATGTGTCAGATTACGAGAGACTATTACAGTGTTCAGAGTTTTCTTCCAAAATCAGCTTGAAAAAATTTTCTAAGGGTTGCTAAAAATTCTAAAAATAGTCGAAATTAATTTTTTGAATGTTTCAATTTTTTTCTTGCTGAAGTAAAATTCAGTACCTAAAAAATACACGGAGAAGAAGGATCAGGGAATGATCACTGGAAAAGATAGTAAACTGGTGACAACTACGAATTTCTGTACACAGTCGCTACCAGAGACGAGTAATGGTTCCTATTTTGGTATATTAAAATACAATATAGTATACCAAAGTAAGAATCATTACTCGTCTCTGTTAGCGACTGTGTACAGAAATTCGTAGTTGCCACTAGTTTACTATCTTTTCTAGCGATCATTCCATGATCTTTTTTCTCCGCGTGGTCACTTTCTCAAAGTTACAGGTGAAAATATCTATTCTTGAAGGTTACTCAAAATTTATGAACATGTTCAATTCGTTGCTGTTGAATTCTGAAAAACTCTTTTTTGGACTGATCTTGAGAGAGGACTCTTGAAGTATGAAAAACTAAGATATTTTCATAGGAGACACGGAAACAAAAGATCGTCGGTTTGTTCGCGCCACCCTAATCGATGAATGAAACCGATTAAAGAGACATACCCATTGAAAAAGCGGGATCTCATGAATTTTTTGAGGTATGAACAATATGAAAAATTTTTTGGAACTCTTCAAATCCATTAGTAAAACATTGAGGTTCATGGGAGAATGCATTCATGAACTGGCGGACTCACAGAGTGATTTTCAAGTTCATTTTTGAGTCTGGAAAAGAAATGATAGCCACCATTCTTATCTGAAATAGGGAAACAAAATAGTTTCTCCAAATCAACATCATGTGCCTCGACATGAACCTCAATCTAATTGAAATTGTGCATACTTTTAAACTAAATGAAATAAAAATTGGAAAATCACTATTTCCTACTTTTCTTTTGCAATGAGCAACCCTTTTTTTATTGCAATTGTCAAAATCAATTAGTTCCAAATTGTTTTGCATAATATTAGAAAGCTGTGTATAAAATTCAAGCCAAATCGAATCTATAGTTTTTGCAAAATGCCCAAAAAAAATGCAATTCATGGAAAACTGCGTTCAAGGTTGGCACTACAAGGAACGAATGGAATGTGAGATTTCTCTGGATGAAAGAATTTAACAATTAATTTGCGATTCTGGAACCATAAATTAGATCTTCAACTTCTTCGTACACCTGGTTTTCATTAAAAATTTCCTCTCTTCGTGCTTCTCGAGCTTCTTTTGGAGCGAGATGCGAACAACTATTTTGACGTCCTTTCAACTATTTGAGCAAGTCCAAATTTCGCTTTGGAACTTTGCAGGAATCTTTTCGGGATGTTTCTGTATTATACTATGAAAGGAAAAAATTTAATTTGTATCAAGTTGAAGCATTTTCAATAGGCCATGATTTGTTTTCTCAGTAATTTTATATTTATTTTCATTTTATTTCTACTTTTGATTGGAACTGAATTCAGGGAACGTATAAAATAACCAGGTTCAGTGTGTTTTATCTTTTCATTGAAACTTTGTTCCAGTTTGGTGAATTTTAAATTTCCATGAATAATTGGGAGTTTGCGTGAGAGTTTTGACTTCTGTCTTTTATGGTTGTGAATTGATTATGGAAATAAAGAAATATAAAAATAATCCATGATATAAAGTCGAAGTGCTATGAATACAAAAAAGAACGAAAAACCGTGTTTGCAAGAAGAGAGGTCGGAAACTGCCTCCACTTGAGAGATATAATCCTAAGAGCAATAAATTATCCTTCACCCGCACAAAGGTAAAACATTTCGCATCTAAATTGCCCAATCAACCCGAAAATGACGTGATTGATTGGAAAGTTCAAAAACACGGAAGAAGTGAATGTTCTCCGTTGACCATCCATTGATTTTCTTCTATTCAGTTATCGTTGACCATTCATACTGATTTCATTTTGATGCAATGTGAAAGGTCTGCCACTTAGAATTGTCTAATTTTCAAAACAAAAATTTGCCATGCTTTTGAGCGAGGTTTTGTCTAATTACATCATAACCATCATCATCATGAAGTAATGTTGTACAAATCATGAATTTCGTTTTGTCCTTATTCATATTCATACAATACTTTTCTAATAATATTGTTTTTATAGTGTTGAGGATATTTTCGAACTCAGCACAACTCGTAGCTAATATAGCTATGTCATCTGCAAATCTCAACATACTTACATTCTCTCCCTGAACCTGTGATATTGATTGCACTTGCTCTTTCACTTCATTCATCGCTCCTTCTATATATAAATGAAAAGTTAATGGTGATAGTGAGCATTATTGCGGTTTGATTCTTATTCAATTCATATATGATTTCCCTATCCTAGAAATTAATTTCTACCTTTTTCAAAATAGCGCACATTTTCTCCCAATCGACATCATCGAATGTTTTATGTATCTACAAAACTTATATATACACAGACTTTTCAAACTTCAGTCTCTTCTCTACTACTGCTTTGAGTGCTAAAATTGCTTCTCGCGTTCTTCTATTTTTCCTAAAACCGAACTGATTTGCTGCTAATCTACTCTCTATTTCATTCTCTATCCTCCTGTATACAAATTTTGTCAGTATTTTCGAGGAATGTGAAGTTAAACTACCCAATAATCCTTTAGCTCTCGCATTCATCCACCCCTTCTTCTCTCGGGCTGGCGACAATTTGATTCTTTTGAAAATCTTTCGGTACTTCTCCATTTTCATACATATCTTTGACCAATTCAAACAGTGCGTGAGGATTTCTTTGATCTTATTCCGCTGATTCCCATTATATCGACATTCAACCTATGCATTTTCGATTTCAAATTTTCTAGTTTCCCTACTTGTCTCAGTGATCTCACATTCCACGCTCCGACTCGAAGAATGTGTTCCTTCTCACCTATCTTATGTGTTCTTCTTTGGTTTTTTATCTTGTTTGATGAAGCTCTCTCGCGCAGCCTCCACTCGGAGATCCAAACGTGAGACTATTTTACCTCCGAAATATTTTACTCGAGAAAAAGCCATCATGTTGTTGCTGTTTTTTTTCTTTCAAATTAAAAATTCTAGATTTGGAGGAAAATTTCATTTTCTCGGGAATATTGAAAAATGTGAAGGAAAGTAGTTTCCCCTTGCTTTCTGTCCGTTTTTGCCGATCTTCTTAGCGTTGGGATGATTAAGTTTATCTCAGTTTGTATCCTCCCTCTCGAGTACCCCAATGAAAATGGGAGCGTAAGAAGGGTATGAAGCGACGGGGGAGAGCAAATGAAACAGTATCTAACCGCGAAAGCAACGGAAATGGAAACATTTTCCGCTTTATGTGTTTCAAAGTTCGCTCCCGAAGAGCGGACATTTTCATCAGGATAGTTTATTCTACCTGAGGAAGAGACCCAATTCTGAGATACTCATCCTCCCCACCACGTCAAAGAAGCAGATACTACAAGGATGGATAAGAAGGATATCAAGGACAAGCATCATGAATATGCCCCCCGGAAAACCCGCAATCATCCCACGGGGAGGTCTAATACCTTTGCATGATTTCTCATGATTACCACTCAATTATAAGAATTTATTCACTTTGTAGAAAAGCGATCTCATTAATATACATTCAAACGTACATTCCTTAGTTCGTAATGAGGAAGAGATATATCATGTGATGTCATGATGATGTGGTTTAGATGTCTTCAAGTGCTTTCAGAATGTCTTTTGATGTCTCAAAAATGTATTGAATGAGATGTCCTTGAGGGATTTGAATTTATTGCATAAGTAAGCTTTTTGATTTCCCTAAGATATCTTACACAGTGATCCAGAAGAAGGA
The DNA here is from genome assembly GCA_018340375.1 of Gonatopus flavifemur. Taxonomy (NCBI): domain Eukaryota; kingdom Metazoa; phylum Arthropoda; class Insecta; order Hymenoptera; family Dryinidae; genus Gonatopus; species Gonatopus flavifemur. The sequence continues at coordinate 395,856 of JAFFJZ010000019.1, forward strand.
GTCCAAAATGTTCATAGAATTATTCCATCAACCCATATAAGAATTTCTTGCCTTCACCAATGCTGACAATAAAATGTAGCTTCGTGTTGGCATTGACAACAGCCGAACTCAATATTGGCTGCAACCGTCAGTTTTGGCCTGGACTTGGTCCATTGTTTGACCAATATTGATTCTATGTTGAAGAAAATGACTGGCGGAACATCGAATGATGATTATAATTTCACAGTTGTGCTACCCTAGAATCAATGGTCAATTTTGATTTGGGAATGTTCTTGTGTTCCAATTCACACATTGAATTCATCGAAAGTTCCCAATAACTCATCACCAAATTAACTCATAGATTATGACTGACATTACGAAATGTCACACAGAGCCCTCCTTTCTACATTGATTCATGATGAATATTAGAAACAGCACTAATGGTAGATCAATAAAACCAGCGACCACCAACTAACTGATTGACGATGTACGTTCAAAGCATATGATCGCTGTGTTTTGCACGAGGAATTTGAACAATAATCTCTCAGCGCTTTTCTCTCTGTTTGAACACAAAAATTAATTGCTAGAATAATAATTTCTCTAAATCATTGAACTAAAAATCGCAACACCCAGAAGAAAAGAGAAACGATTTCCTGTCGATAAAAGTATGTTTCAAAGGATTCATTGAGTGTAATTCTCAATTCAAATGAATTTTTCATACTCTGTTTATTTTGAAGTGAGCATTTCCGTTTCCATCACCTGGAGTAGCGGGATTTGTTGAAAACGTATCGTTTCCATCGTATCTACTGTTCGGTCGATTGGTAGGATTCGTTTGCTTTGATCTTTGGTGTTGGGGTGTAATATATCAGAAAAATTGAACTGTAGAGAAGATTTACCACGCATGTTTTTCATGTCAGATTCCATCGAGTATCCTGAATTCTCTCATTGAAAATTTTTTCGTTGGGCTGGGTCGAAAAGCAATGAAATTCACACTTGATGAAGAGTTTATTTGTGTTTAATGAAGCTTTATACCTTATGAACAGGGCTCATTACTATGAAGTGAGTTTTATCCCAATTGAAAAAACTCCAAAAAAGTAAAAAAATGACGCCAAGCACAAGAAAATGCGATCAATACCCAGACGACACAAGGTATTCCATGAGAATTCGTTTGGAATACCAAGATTTTCGAAACAGTTCTTCACGAACATCGGAAGTATTGTGAACGGATTCATGGGAAGTTCAAGGAAAATACCAGTTATGTCCGCCTAAAACTGTTCGTAGTGGTATTCAATCGACATATCACATGCGTTCGCAGAGAATTCATCTTTATCTAATCTTCATCTAATCATGAATTGTTCCCGGATGTCGAATTAAAATGTTTTATGAGCTTCTTCTACAGTATATAATTGGATATGTATTGGATAAATGTCCAAGATATTCAAAACTCCTCATTTTTTTTCACGTGGAGAGAAATTTTGTATGTTCAAACCCCCAGACTTCATACCGAATTGAGGATATATCAAGATTTTGAGGTTATGTACCAAACAAGTTTCATGCAAATACCAGACTTCCTTTCATTCAAAATCATGAAAATATTATACATTTCAGAAGGCACAAATAACATAACGAAGATCATATCGAGGCCATTCTTCAGAATGTATATGAAATCTGATCTCAAAACCCAAAGGAAATCATCAATCATGCGCTTGTAGTGAATACCATTACCAATCAAAGAAAAGACGATTTATAGTTATTTCTACCCTGTAATCTATTCCTTTGCTGTGACCATTCCATGCGTGTATGCAGATTTTACAGATGTCAACAAATATCTATGGCATGATGATTAGCATCTGGGTGAGTAGAATGAATACATCTCAACTTTTGAAGGCATAACTTATAAAATTCCAGATGAATTCTGAACGTGTACTCTGCGAACTATTTATGAAAATTTATTTGAATCATTTTCTGCGTTGAATTCTGATTCTATTTGAATACCGCTATGGATATTTTCAGGCGGACATAGCGGATATTCTCTGAGTGCTGCCTTTGAATTCTGTTTGAATACACTGAAAATTCTTATATGGATTCCAAAACAATTCCAGCAGGATTCATTTCAAATCAAATGCATTCTATGAGACTCCTTCACGGATTCACTCCATGTGATTCTATTGAAATTAAAAAAATCGAATATATTCCGAATTCATATGGGACTTGTGTGTTGTCTGGGTATGTACAAAAAATAAATCTATAAACCTATTCTCAACATAAATTGTATTACATTTAAAATTTCGTCGCAATACAACAGGATATTCCCCATCTGAAGAAAAAGATGTGAAATCAATATGAGCTGCCAAGTACATTTGGTTGTCCAAATGGTATGTAAACGATTTTTCGTATTTTGTAACTTCAATTTTTTTCAATTCTATTCAAAGTGATTCATGATCTTTGGGAAACGGCATGGTATTGAAAATGAATACAAAGTGGAGTACAGGAAAAATTAGGTTCAATCATTTGGCATACTAGAAACAACTCTGAATTATTTTGAACCAAACGTGTTGGTCATTGCTGAACAGCTTTGGAATTCATGTCCATACGGAAAACTTGACGTGGCTGATGGAAAATTTTGAGCTGTGATTATTCAACACTTTTATCATAAAATCTTCATTGGCCACGCCAAGTGTTTCGCATCGATATGAATTTCAAAACTGTTCAGAAATGACCAACAGGTTTGGTTCAAAATAAGTCAGAGTCGTTTCTAGGGCTCACCGACAATTGATCCCGGACAAAATATCCCCGCTGACTTTCATCCCGCAACAATAAACACCCAGATAAAATATCCCGGTGAATTGATCCTAAAAAACAACATCCCCAATTCATATCAAAACAAATTCAGAAAGCATGTAGTACATGGGTGACTGCTTTGAAAGATTCTGTCGTTTTCGTTTCCAATCGTTTATTCCATACAAATCCAGTACAAAATTACGAAAAAATTTCGAAATATACGTTTGTTAATTACAACTGAACCTTCTCAATGCAAAGAAGAATTTAATTTTCAGATGTGATCAAAACTTTTATATTTATAAATCTATTATCGGGGGGCCTCAGGCCCTTCGAACCCCCCTCGGCCAGGGGCTTCACCCCTGGACCCGGCAAGGGGCTCTGCCCCTGGACCCCGCCAGGGGCTGCGCCCGCTGACGAATTGCCGCCTTCATAATCATCACACCCATAGTGACTTGACATATTTTTTCGCAATGAATCCACCGGGATATTTTATTTGACGGAGAAAATGCGTTTCGTAGAACTGGCAATAAAAAAATTATTGGGATTGTATTGTGCAATACGCAATATTTCTCGTTTTTATAGCAATACAAAGTTGTCTTGTTAACAATAAATAGCCAATTCAGCAATGTCGATAGTCATATTTTCACCATGATTATTGTGGGTTGATATATAACAATTCACATTGTCAATTCAGCAATATCATTGCCGGTTTTTTCTCAGTGGTGAGTGATCATGGTTGCGGGATATTTCCTCTAGGTGATGATTGTTGCGGGAGGGAAGTCAGCGGGGATATTTTTTCGTGGGATATTTTGTCCGGGATCAATTGTCGGGACACCGTTTCTAGTTCATTAGTTCTAGAAAAAATTTCCAGAGTGGAGAAGCAAAGGGTATTTCAAAATGACCATCAAATTAACACAGCGACACGTAGTCCCACGCGCCACCTTCACCGTACCGTCACTTGTTTTACAATGAAGTTGTCTGTAACTTATTGGTTCTTATATTTTGAATATCCAGTTAACAAACATACTTTTGATGCTCACTCCAGCATGCATATGGAGTTGAATGTGTATAATAACCCTGATATTGAAAGTTTCATGGTGTTTATGTCTTATATGACAAGAATCACCACGAAACTGTTGTAACATCCTCGTTTTTTTTCACACTTTTTTTGTCTCTGGTTCATCAGAATATGTATACATTCATACTCTGCACTCATATAACATTGTTAAATGAATGTTATATAAAAATTACATAACACGGATTAACAATTTTATAATTAGGAAATCACAGTTGAATCATGATTTCAATTGATTCTAATAAATCAATGTAACAATTCAATTACATGCAAGTAACAATCTTTCATGTAAAGTTCTTCTATTAACTCATAAAACAATATATCAATACAATTTTTGCGTTATGTAATTTTCATTCATTCATGACATATTTTCTTTTCATATATATATATATATATATGTACATATTGATATATATATACATATATATATATGGTATATAATTTCAATTTTCAATCAATATTCCATGAAAATGCGAATATTTGAAGATATAACAATATTCTTTTTCCTATCCCTTTGAATTGTCTCTGAAAGTACATCGGAATATACACAAATTCTGTATACATTTGGGTGACAGATTCAAAGGAAACTCCTGTGCGCTACGGAAAAGCGTTCATAAAAAACCCGAGACCAGAATAATGCCTGTGCTGTTTCGATACCTAGCTATGTGGCGTCAACCCATGCATTCCTAACTCTATGTATACTTTCGGAAATAATTTTGATTATTGAATATGTAATATTATTGGGTAATGTTCATAACCAAACTCAGATTCTTGAGTATTAATTATTATCAACTATACATTTTCTTTAACAATATGACTCGACCCCCAAATTTTAGATGAAAATTCACGTATGCAATAGAATTATAAAATCAAATATGAATTCAATTTATATTAGAACATCTGAGGTAACTGACCCCATTAGTGAACATTTAAGAACACAAGCACTCTAAATATAAATTATTTCATGAATAATTTCTTTAAATGAATTTCCACGTATAAATAAGGTAGATTGAGCATTTCAATTTTCTCTTACCGTGATTTTTTATTCATTTTCTAAGTGATAACAATAAAAATAATGGAATTAATGGAATGTTAACAATACCCCCATTAGTGAACGAGTCGCATGAATTAGTGAACGCTGATTGACCCCATTACTGAACGCGTAGAGGCTGCTCAGATGAGTTATTATCACTTTCCTGATAATATTCGGAATATATTCTGTGCACATTACAATGAGACCTTTTCATAGGTGCTATGCATATTCATCGAACGTATGTAATCGAATATATGACGGGACGTCAGTCGAACGTCGATTGAATGAATATCGTACATTTCAAATGTACTATGTACGTTCTGAGTATATTTAAAACAGTCTCATTCGTATATTCTATGAACTTTCATGATATGTTCTTCGTATCTCATTCTCAAATTCTACCAACGTTTTTATTTCATATATACTTTGAACTTCTGTTGCTGTTTGAGTTACTTTGGCAAGAAGAATTGTGAATTTCAAGTAGAGTTTATAATTCTACATGTTTATTCCAATCCTTGGAGGAATTGAATTGATTGAAAAATTATGCGCATTATGAGAATTCATGAAAAAATTTCCCTAGAGTAGATACCTATGATATGAATTGTTACGTTTATTCGTTCAGTAATAGATTCACCGATCATTTTCGTGTGTGTATTTCTGAACGCGCAATTTTCTAGGTTAGCGACTGACAGTTATTGAAAATAACCCTATATTATCTTAATTTGAATAATATCAATAGATTGGATACATAAAATAGTTCAATGCTCGCATTAATACTATGAAAATGCACAATTGAAAAAATGTCCATTCTTAACTCACCTTGTAAGATTCACGAAGGCAAAGCTCGTTGTGACACTCGGCATGAACTTTATTTATTTCGTGAATTACATTTTTCTTTCTTCCATTTGTTTTCGCATTCATCACGAACAATAATGTTTGAAGATTGGAATAATTTTCACAGCACGTAATAGGTAAACACTTCTTGTTCGTCAAAGAGGTTTTATTATCTCGAGGTTCACTAAAGGGGTCGCGTTCGCTAATGGGGTCAGTTACCTTACGAGCTCATGAAAACCTCTAAGTTCATTCCATGTATTCTCAAAATACATCAGATTTTCAATTTCAAATTTAATCCTAATATAAATTGTTCAGATCACATTTCCAATATTGACTAGAATTCTCAGAATGAAGCTATAGATAGATGTAATACATTGAAAATGATTTTTTCTAACTTGAGCAATATTTAAAACATATTCTTCACAAATTTAAACAAATTCTGAAAATATTCAAATGCATTGAATCACATTTTCGATGAATATTGCTCAATGAAATATCACCATGATATTTTTATATAACATTCATAACAAATATATAATCAGAATATAAAAAAATTCAAGAAAATATTCAAAAACATTTAAATTATAATTCAACAATTTCTATGTTGTTTCTCATTGCGAAAATCTATTAAAATCATGAGAAACCAACAAATATATTATATAAGATCATTATCATTGTAATTCTGAATAATTATTATAAGAAAATCTATTATTTTTAACTCGAGTCTATGAGGAAAAGCTATGCGAACATAAAGAAGCATTGATAGGTAGGAAAACCTATATAAAAAAAAAATGTCGAGCCATAAAAGAATGAAAACGTATTTCCTTCCTTCTTAAGCAACTGACCCCCACTTAGAGGGCAGCCCTCAGAACAGTATATAAGGAGCCACCTCATGCCCTTTGACACATTCTTTTCTCAAAGTTCATTCCACACACATTATTTTCTGAGAGTTCATTCCACGCACATTATTTTCTCAAAGTTCATCCCAACCACATTATTTTCCACTCATTATTAATTCTTCAAAGTTCAAGTTCACTGTATTTGTCAGAAATTATTTCAAATATATTTCGAAATTCAAACAACGTTCAATTGGAAAATTTCATTCATCAACACCACAAAAGTAAGTCCAAGAGAATAAAATACACGTGATTTTATCTTTCACTGATTACCTTTCAATTTTCTTTCCTTTCCCTGATAACGAAACTCGCGGTCGTTGTTAGAACATTTTATACATTTTCCTTGTTTTAAGACGAGATACTCGCGATCTAGTCTTAACCCTTTCAAATTTCCATTCCTTTCCCAGATAACGAAACTCGCAGTCGTTATTAGAACATTTTATACATTTCCCTTGTTTTAAGACGAGATACTCGCGATCCAGTCTTAAGCCTTTCAAATTTTAATTCCATTCCCTGGTAACGAAACTCGCGGTCGTTATCAGAATATACCAATATACCTTCCATATTTAAGATATGATACTCGTGATCAAATCTCCAAAATTCCTATGATACTCGTGATCAGTTGTACAGAAATATACTCGCGATATTTCTTCACTGTGAACAATACTCGTAATTGTTAACAGTAAATGACATTACAAATTTTGGTTACGATACGCGCTCGTGATCTAAAAAAAATCAAATAATTGCCTAAGATCATCCAGAAAATTTATGATAAATCGATTTTTGAAATGTCGCAGAATTACCCCACTTTCCGTTTCTCCCAGTCCATGCATCAAAAACCCTCTATTTTCGTTGGTGAAGGAATTTTTATGAATTCCATTTCAGACTGATGTCAATAGCAAAGTATTTTGTTCCAGCGAAATCCCTCGATGTGACACTGTGAATATCAGGTCTATTATACAAATTCAACTCCACATGCATGCTGGAGTGAGCGTGAAGAGTATGTTTGTTAATTACCCATACAGCACCAGAGATATCATGAGGATTGCAGAAATCTAAGATTAGAAACATTGAGATACTACTGTGGGCAAAAAGTAAGGTGAATTTGTTTTTACAATGCAAAATCTTGATTTATTCTTCTACATCAATTCCATCCGCTTTCAAAGTAATCCCCTCTCGATAAAATACACTTATGCCAACGTTTTTTCCAATCATCGAAACATGCTAAATAGTCCCTTTCCGGTATAGCCATCAGCGCCTCCTTCGATTCAGCTTTTATCTCCTCCATCGACTCGAAACGCTTTTCCCGGAGTGGTCTCCTGAGTTTTGGGAATAGCCAGAAGTCACACGGAGCCAAATCGGGCGAATACGATGGTTGCGGAACGATATGCGTCGAATTTTTGGCGGAATGGTCACGAAGAACGAGTGCAGTATGAGACGATGCATCATCGTGATGCAAAAACCAAGAGTTGTTGGCCCATAATTCTGGTTTTCACGGATCCTTCTGATATTCCGATCATATCAGTGAGGTCTGTAACAGGCAACCGACGATTTTTGAGCACTAATTCCTCCACTTCATCGACGTGTTGGTCATCTGTTGACGTCGATGGTCGTCCGGAGCGCTCCAGGTCATCAACACGTTCTCGGCCCTCTTTAAAGTCTTTGTACCACTTATAAACATTTTTCTGCGACATGGTAGAATCACCAAAGGCCTTCCGCAACATCCTCAAAGTTTCCGCAGCCGAAATTTTATTCCGCAAACAAAATTTGATTGCACTTCTCTGCTCAATTAAATCAGACATTGTAAAAATCGAAAAATGCACTCTTGGTCGTTTGGTAAACACGAGCGTAAATGTATTACTGATAATGACATCGACATGAAATTTGGCACAGATGTCATCAACAGTCCTGCCAACTTAAGAAAAAAAGAACTAGCCTGAAATGTCAAGCCCGCGAAGTTTAAATCAAAAATTCACCTTACTTTTTGCCCACAGTAGTATTCCTGGGATATTGCTGTATGTCACACTGAGGTTTTCACGCCCCCGCAGAAACGTTGCAATGTCCACTAATATTACATTTCAGACAATATTCCTGAATCATTTCTGAAATATTCCCGGAATATTTCATTGTAATATTCCTCTTGTGATATATCTAAGACATTGCGAACAGCTAACATTTCAATTGACAGATTTGTGTCATATTCCTGTGAAAGGATATTGAACCGTAATGAAGATGACAGATTGAAATCTCATTGAGACATTACTGGAATCTATGGTGATAGAACTTTGGAAGAGAATATTCAGAATGAATTGTATCTCCAGTCATGTCAGTCAGGTTGACCTGTAGTTATTCTACAACAATTTATGTGATCAGAATACTTTTGCGTCTACTCAATTTTCGTGGAGTTGATCCTTAACAGTTTGCGTGATCATTTGTCAATTGGCCAGTCGAGTACATCTGATGCAAAAATTTGTGTTCTATCCACAGCGCTCCTGTCTTTTCCTCATTTTCTTTCAATGCTACCTAATGATCATGATGGTAACTGACATTCAGATGTTTAGTACATTTGCGTCCTTCTTGCTCTTCCTTCATCTACCAGTGATTCTATTGAAAGAATCTGATAGTAGTATATTCGACGCAAGGCCCTGGTGTATCTCCTCTGCGCTCCTGCCTTTTCTTCATTTCCCTATGACGCTTCATAATGATATTGATCATGATTGATTGATGATCGATCATACTGGTATGTAATGTACAGATGTATAGGACACCTGTATCACTCTCGCTTTTTCTTCTCCCACTAGTGATTCTATTGGGAGAATCTGATAGTAGTATACCTGATGCAATGACTTGTTGAATATCCACTACGCTCCTGTCTTTTCTTCATTTTCTTATGACGCTACCTATTGATATCAATCCTGCTGGTACATAATATACAGATGTACGATATATCTGCATCTTGCCTGCTCTTCCTTCACCCAGACTAATTCTACTCGAAAAATTTAGGTAACTCATTTTCTACATAGTTTGTAATTTTAATTCAAAATGTTTTATATGTTTCGGTATAATCAAAGTGCTCACAGACTGACCTTATTTTCAAATGTTTCTCGACTTTCCTATATATTATTGATTTGTGTCCATAAACTTCAATTCCTGATTACAAACTATTATTCACTCATCAAAATTACATTCATTTTATGATAATCTTTAGACATCCACTTCATGCCGTTCATCATCATTTTTTTTTTATTTATTCTTTAATAATAACCTGTAATTCATCCATTCCGTATTGTAATTTCATTCTTCAATGTCTTGTGATTAGATTACAATACAATAAACTCATCATCAAAATTCTGAGAACAAATGAATTTTTTCGCGAAGAAATGTCAGTTTGTCGTCAACAACTTTGACAATTTTTTCATTTCCCGCAAATTCCGTATCACAGTCTCTGCGAAATCTAATTGCGAAGCTATAATTAAAATTTGAACTCAACTGAATAAAAACTGAGGAAGTTACCTTGCAAATCAGTTTGAGAAACATAGTTCTGAAATAATTGCGTTCAAAGTTTAAAGTTTTGATCTCTATTTTTTTTTAATAAAAATTTATATCGAAAAAATTTTTGTACTATTAGTCTGCAATGCCAACATCATGCAAATCTCTTCCCGAGTTGATGTCCATCATTCTCCCATTTTTTCATCAATTTCAAGACTCAATGTGTTTCTCTAGATAGCTCTCTCTTTTTGTTTCACCAAAAACAATTTTTGTGTCACTCATCATCGGATTTTTAAAATATACAATCCTAATATCCCATGGGTATTACGAACGTATTGTGTCACAACGGATGCCAGTAATTGCAACGAAAGTATCTAACGTATAGTGAATAGCGTGGTTTCAATGGTTCTACCTACACTATACTAATATTTTGATGGGTCAAATAATTCCGAGCCTCCTGTATTATCATATTCCAACACTAAGAAAAAAAAGTCTCCGGGAACAATAAAATATTTAGTTGAATAGTCGCCATAAAATACTCAATTGATTTGAATTAACCTTCGCCGACTAAATTAAATAACTGTTCCCATTGATGAAATATTTCATAGCATATTGAATATTCGTTTGATTGAATAAATATTTAATGCAGTCAATGAAAGTCCATTCAAATCAATCAAATATCTTATGGCGACTATTCAACTAAATCTTTCATTGTTCCCAGCAATTTTTTCTCTCAGTGAACATACATATGGTAAATATAGGTCTCATTTTTCATGGTTACAGTGAAACAAATGAGACGCGCGGAATACGTATTCTCATACATCCTGAAACGTTATGACTACGTTCATTTAAGTGGTCGAAGCGTACTGATGAAATTTGTTTGGGGTATAAAATGATTCTTATTATATTCTCGAATAATGAATTCATCGATTCAGCCAAAATGATTGAATTTTCGAAATAATTATACAAGGATGAGACCTGAATCAAGTAATTATTTTAGAGAGTGGAGGAAAAGTTTGATATGCGATAATTTATCAGAATGATAAATTATTTATTAGAATGATTCAAAAAATGCAAACAATGATATTTACTTGAATGATAGAAGATTGATTTTCCTTGGTTTCGCAAATCAATTTATTAATTCAAAAAAATATTTGCCTCAAGTTTCATAAAAATTTTATTAAATTTTTTACGTAACACAATCTACACCGTTGGAAATTCACGCATCAATTTTGATGTTCCTGCTGGAAGTTATTTTCGAATACGTGCATGAATTGCATTTCATACATATTTTACATCAAATTTATTGTACTTCACAGCATTGACTATAGCTGTTTCATGTTTTTATGCATCAAATGTAATGTGAAATGTGTTGGAATCTGAATTCATGTGCGTGATTGGAAAAACCTTTTAGATATTTCTGACAGGATATTAAATTCCATAATATGATTCAATTTCGATAATATAATTCTCAGTTTCAAGAATTTTCTTCTGAATTGTAATAGGATATTTCTAAATTTAATAATTAATTTCTCACATTTCAATAGTAAGTTCGGAAATTTCATAACTCAATCAAAATAAAAAACTCTAACAAATTCAATATGGGAATATTAAGCTTCACAAAAAATTTTCTATCAAATTCAAGAATTTTTCCAAAAGAGTAGCGTGCAATAAATAGCAGCACTAATGCGTTTGATCAACCCTCCATCTCTTTCCTTTTCAAAGACTGTAATTATATCAGAATTTCACATATATCTGATACGAGACAGCGGTTACAAAACAAGCTACCCAACTCCACGATACATAGTTCAGCAACTTGTACATTCTTTGAATTTGCTCCCATTCAAAATTACACATAATTTATTGTTTCGTGACACATATAATGTCCTGAAATACTCCAATCTTGTGATGACCGATTGAGTGAAGCGCAATTTGATTAATTTATCTACTAAAGTTGTTCAACAGGCAAAAATAACACGAGAATTTGTCAGCTATCCTGAAAATCCTTTCATAGAAATTCCGTGGTCATTGCGGTGTTCTGCAGTAACGATGAATTTCTGTTACGCGGTTTTCGTTAGAAGCTTGAACATCAAAGTTACAACGTTTGTACGATTACATACTATCTCCTGTAGTGGTGATTCTCCGAAAGAAATCTGAACCAAAGGTGTCAAAGGGAAAATGTAGTGCGAATTGATGATATTTTAAGATACATGTTTCACCATATTCTTGAGAATTATGCATATATAACTCATTAGGCTTGTAAATTGAGTAATCAACGAAGAACACAATTAACAATTGAAATTCAATTCTTGATCAACATTTTTCCAATGAACAGACACGTTCCGTCAAGTCTTGCACGTTGATTATTTCAATCCTCCCCAATTGATGAATTAATCAGTCTCCAATAATGCCTCTGGCTGGTCGGATTCCAAGGTTCTTCTCAAAAAACTAGGGAAACACGTGTCCTGGACTATCAAATCGAAATAGAAACGTTTGTAAGTTCAAATAAATTTTATTATGGAAGCGATTTCAGAATTGCATTGATCAAGAATTATTTCAAAGAAATACTTGAAACTAGTTACAAAATCCAAAACCATTGAATGCAGGTTTCAAGGTAGCCATTGACAAGAGAGTTCGCTTGGATCTAACGGAAATTACTTCACGGTCCGAATATTCTATCGTAAAACGTGTGCATATGCGAACTAACCATGTATCTAACGTTATATAAGAATATAGTCCCAGATCTAACGGAAATGCGGTATCTTTTGATGGTTCTAACGGTAAGAAATCATCCACCATTCATTGATCACGAATTACGCTTGTTTAGGGACGTGGCTGATAAGATATTAAGAATCGACCGTGATCCTTCTGGATGTGATTGAACGGTATTTTCTGATTGACTCCGAAGGAGACCATCAGTCTCAATAAAAATCGGTAGTACAATTGTACTTCTAATTCGGAAATGAGTTGGCTCTATCGGAATGAGTGAATTCAACTCGTTGAGAGCAGGGTTCCATCAGAAATGGCCATCAGAAGTTGGATCCAAAAGTAATTGGGGACAAATTCTCAACATGATCCCATTTTGGCTGGATATTGCCACTGAAATTCCACCCCTCCCCTACACGGAAAAAATTTTTTCCGTCAATTTAACTAATTTTGTTAGTAAATTATTTTAAATTGGTTAAATCAATTGATTAATTTGTTATTCTAACGAGAAAAAGTGGGCCCATATGCGCTTACAAGTTAAATAGTTATTTCAACTAATCTTTTTTTTCCGCGTAACCAAAGTTTACTCTTGAAGAAAGTACAGACTATTCTTCCTCCCTCCCCTATTTAACCCACCGAGATGTCCGTAAGTATTGGCTATACGGAGACCTGATCCATGCGTGAATGGTCGTGACCACGACTGGACTGTCACAATCTCCTTTCAAAAGGAATGTTTAACAGCAGTGATGCCAGAAACCAAGTTTTGCCTCCTCCATCAAGCCCCATCTGTATACAAATTCCACGCACAGAATGAAGCCGCCGACAAAAGAACTTTGATTGTTTAGAGGCAAAATGTCTTGATGGAGGGTGCAAGAGTTGGCGAAAGTTGGAATTGCTGGCATCACCGCTTACCAGTGATATGCACTCTGAGATGAAAAGTGTCGAAACATATGCTTGCACCTCTTGATACACACTGCCAGAAATAATCTTGCTTGCCGTGCTGGCTGCATCGATGTGCGATGCCTATCGCTTCTGTACGGAACTGAGATTTCAGGGTGGACCCGCACGTGATTGCTACCTTTATCTTTCCTTCACGGAATAAGATATAAGGAGGACAATCTCTATAAAAGCGAGGTGACACACTTTTTTTCGCCGACTTGCATGTTCAGATTCGTCACTTGGAGGCGCAACGAGGAGGGTGTTGTTGATTAACTTCAGAGTCTGGAACCAAGTTCAGAGCATACAAAAAATTAGAGGTTATCAACATAACCTTTTATCTTCTGATCAAAAAGTATCCGGAATTCACTATTCAAACAATCCGCGCTTGAGATATTGTCGGAATCTTTTGTTTGCCATGTTATTTCATCTGTTATTCAGCGCTCAAATGTCTGTTTGTACCTCACTCGTCAGAAGTTGGTGCGTGTTGCCTTGTAAACAAGTCAGGGTTTGTTGTGTTCTGCACTGAGAACCCGATTTCTTAGATTTGAAGAAAATTTCTTTGCCCTCATTCTGATAAACCTTGTTTTCAATGGAAAAGATAGTTCATTTCAATGAGAGAATTTCTGATTGAATTGAAATTATATTATTCGAATTCAAGAAGGAAGATATTTTTGCCTCAATTGGAAAATTTTTTATTTCAATCTGATGAAGAATTCTTCTATTGAAAAAAATATTTATTAAAATGAGGGCAAAGAAAATTTTATTTCAATCTAAAAAATTGGATTCTCAGTGTGCGAATTTCGTAATTTCGAATTTGGTTGAGCAAAGAGTTTGTCTAAAATTTTGTGTTTTCAACAAAATTTCATGTGTGGAAGCGTTGAAGATGTTAACAGAAACCTACAGGGACTCGATGATGTCGAAAACACAAGCGTACGAGTGGTACAAAGAATTTAAAGCAGGTCGTATTGTGATTGATGATTTCCCTTGTTTGGTCGTCCATCCACCCGTATCATTGACGAAAATATTGATAAAATTAAAGAAATCGTCCTCGCAAATCGTCGTGTGAGCATTAGGGAGATAGCATCCGATCTTGGTGTCTCGTTCGGATCGGTGCAGAACGTTCTGTACAATATTTTGACCATGAGACGAGTTGAAGCACGGCTTGTGCCGAAAGTGTTGAATTTGTTGCAGAAACAGCATCGCATTAATGTTGCTAAAGAAATGCTTTCTTTGGGCCAAAATTTTATCGGAGGCATCATTACCGGTGACGAAACATGGGTCTACGGATATGACATCGAAACTAACCAACAATCATCGGAATGGCGCTTTTCAGACGAGTCGAAACCTAAAAAACCGCGACAGAGTCGATCTAAAATCAAGGTTTTGTTGACTGTTTTCTTTGGTTGTCGTAGCGTGGTCCACTCCGAATTTCTCCCACCAGGACAGACAGTGAATAAGGAATATTACGTAAGCGTATTGAAGCGTTTGAGGGAAAACATTCGTCGCAAGAGACCAGAATTGTGGAGAGATAACTCGTGGTGTCTTCATCACGATAACGCACCGGCACACACATCTCGTCTTGTACGCGATTATTTGACTAAAAGCAATGTTCATACCGTTCCTCAAGCTCCCTATTCACCTGATGTGGCTCCTTGTGATTTTTTCCTATTCCCACGACTCAAGTTACTACTTCGCGGAAAGCGTTTTGAGACGATTGAGGCAATAAAGTACAATTTGCAGAAGGAACTGAAGGCGATTCCGAAACCCGCCGATGCAAAATGTTTTGAAGATTGGAAGGAGCATTGGAATATGTGTATTGCTTGCAATGGAGATTACTTCGAAGGAAATAAAGGGAATATCGATTAATAATTGAACCGTTTTCGTTTTATCAAGAAATTCCGGGTACTTTTTGATCAGAAGGTATAACCTTACGGTATCGGACTGTATTCACAATCAAATTATTTATTATAGCTCAGAATTGGAAAAAGATTATTCATCAATTGGGTATGGATTCTCTCTATAAATAACTTGTGATTTTGCGTAGACATGAAATATCAAACTATAATATTCTAGATTGAAAACAGTATTCCATTCTTAATTTCAGATAACTTGTTGCGTGCGCCACGAGTCGCAGAAGTTGACTTGCAAGTTGACGAAAATAAGTGTGTCACTTTCTGGAAACGTTTTAATTGAAATTTCTTCCAATCAACAATTAGACTTAATTCTCAATTGGAGTGCTACTGAATCAATGTTTCTGATGGTTTTCTCTTCAATGATCAATGCAGAAGAACAAAAACAAAAAGAAATCGATCAATCACTGTTAAATTTTGGATGAATTACATTTATTTGGTAATTGTGAATAATTTCAATTGGGAATAAAATTCAATTATTAATTGAAAACAATGTCAATCGATAAATCGATTCTACTTGTTAATTAGAGAAATTTTCAATTAAGAATCACATTCAATTGTTGATTGAAACAAATTTTAATTAAGAATTGAATTTCAATTGTTAATTGAACGTGAATTCAATTGAGTCTTAATCGAAACGTCCCCGACCCTGTACTCTATAATCAAATTATCACGGATTTTAATGAGAATAGAGAAATAACATTGCATTCATCTCATTCTACAAGGGAGAAATGGTTCAACATATGTCCTCGTTTAGTTATTCAATATAATTCAGAGAACTCTATTTTCAGTTTCAGAACATGAAATATACGCACTTATGTATTTTATCCTTTGACACAACGACGCGACCACTTCTGGTATCCATACAACACCAAGTTGTGAATTTATATAAATATAAAGGGAAGAAGAATTTATCCTCCCTTTGAAACATTCGTATTCAGAGATCCAACAAGTATTCTTTTAATTAACACATTATTTATCACGTGGAAGAAAAAGCGGAGAGCATGAAATAGAGAAAATCAAGTCCAACAGCAGAGATATGAGTTATTTATGACGCTCGATATAATAATAATTACACGTATGAGATCAATCGTTGCTTGTAGATCGTGAGTAACTGCACAGGAAAAAATGTCAAGTAGCGAAGAGGGAAATAAATTCGCTCCACTCATCAATTATATCGAGTTCCGAGTGAAAGAGAGAATACGACGTTATTCATCATTAGTTTCCGTTGGAAACTTTCGTTATAAATGAAACACCACTATTGATGGAGTAAAAATCTCAATAGATTACTGCATGTTTTGTGAAAACCATATATCTCAAAGTGTAGAAATAAAAAATGTAGTGTCAGTCAATATTGCAATGTATAAATCGATTTCGTGATGGTACAATGAGTATGAATTATACAACGATTAATAACTTTTGATCGAATTCGTTGAGTGTGGAGTTTTATATCGAATTTTTCACACAATTTCTCTCCAACTCGGACCTCAAACATGGAACATGCGGACAGTTTTCAGTGTTGACACGGTTGAATGTGCAATGATAGACTAAGAAATCCGAGTTCCAAAGTGTAATGAACTTTTCCACGCTCTTGACTCAAACTTTGTTCCGTGATATAAGCTCCCATACTTGGATTATAAAATTGCATCAGAATTTCAGAGTGATTTGGGAACTCAATGCTTATTCTTGTGGTTCTTACGATGATATCAACTACAAACTTACGGTTGCCAAATTACAAACGTAGCAGAAACGTCTTGTCTCGCTACAACAGGTTGTGGTCTGGCAGATGTTGATACACGGTTCACCTCCTGTTCCCTAATGAACAAGTGCAATTCGTTTCAGACTCATGTCTTCATTGTTCTCGTTTTCCTCCCACACTCGCTGTTCCATGGCACGAAATTGCTGTTACACAGTTTTCTTTAGACACAACAAATTACTCCTCTCCATTCAACTTTTTGCTCAATCTAAATTGTTGAGGTGGCTGTCACAAGATCAACAGATATAGTGCGGTATAAGAAAAATGATGTTTCCTGCATTTTAACCAGTCTGCTTAGAACAGGTCTCTCAGTATTTCTTAGAATAAAATATATTTGTATAATTTTTCTACCTTCGCCTTGGTTAAGCCATGTTGATATCGAGTGTTAGATTCATTTTTCATTTAAATTAAATCAAAATTCAAAGGTATTGAAATAGCTGATTGAAACTGAACAAATCTAACTAGAAATTTTCAAATTCATTCCAACCAAAAGCAGAGAATTTATCGTAAGAATATCGGAGATTGAGATATTATTTCAGCTAACTTACAAAATACAACCATTATCACGATTCACGGAAGATTTTTCTCACACAAAGTATAGAACTCCCCCGGGGTAAGAAGAAAGAATGTTTTGAAAAATAAAAGCAAACAATGATAGGAGAACACTGCTGTAAAAATGAGATCGATCCAGGAGAAATTTTTCTTTGTTCAGATCTCCAGTGGTAGGTAGAGGTACCAATGTCGGAAATCAATTTGCGATCCAGTTCCCGAAGGATACGCAATTAGTACTGACTTGAACGATACAGCTAATGAACTTTCGCTCTCCAAGGAGGAAAGGAAAAAATTATTCTTTTCCGTTCTTCGTGTTCCTGTTTTTCATTCTTTCTCTAACCTTTAATTTTCTTTCTCCAATTCCCGCGAGTCGCTCTTTGCACGTAGAGTACATAAGATTTCGAAATCTATTAGTTTTCACAGTAACCATGAATCCTCAGCTTTGCGCTGTTCGATGTAGAGAGTTTAAAGTTTTGGGTCTTACTCGATGCTTTTTTTTCTATTCGTTGATTTTTATCTTTTGTTTTTTCTCTTTCCCTTTCAGTTATTCATTTTTCATCCGCTTTAGTGGGTAACGATTTCCGATATGATTCGATCGCAAAATGAATGCAACTGGGAACGTGTGGTTTGTTGGAGTTTTTAGGAATTATCGAACTCCGAATAGCGGTTTAGGATTGTCGCTGGCCAGTGTATTTGAATGGAATATTCCCGATTAGAGAAAGATTCAGGTGCGATTGAACCCACCCTGATGACGATCTGGAGATTTGATGCTGGATAGTTTTGTAGTCCGAGGAAGTGATATGAATCGTTTGCTTAACTGTATATTGAAGTTTGATTATTGGTTCATTTTCCTTCTTTGCCCTTCCCTTCATCGTTCGTTCGCTCACTCGTGATATTATCATTAAACGAACAAATGGAAAACAGAACGACACGTGTGCGAATTACCTTCCACATTATGCGCTGGATAACAGGATTAATTTGTTGATTGCGTTAATTGTGACGATGAGTAACATGGTGCACTTTCAATGTTGTTCAATTTTTCATTTGACATTTTGACGTGGAGTCATGATAAAATATCACTCGATATGAAAACCCATAACACGGTTGTTTAAAATTCAAATGAAGTGTAGTATTTCCAATATGAAGGGGTAACATCCTCGTTGAAGAGTTTTCTCTGTTCATTCCCGGAAACTTGCCAAATTCCGAGGAAAAAATAGGGAAAAGAGCAAGGAAATTCTGCTGAGACGAGAGAAACTTCTCAAAGGGTTGTTCTGAAATTTTTGAAAAATCGACTTTCTTCTCAGTTCAAACCATACTTCAGAGTCGTAAGAACGATTGCTCCTATATTGAAAAACTCTATTTTGGAAAGTCTAATTCTCGATATGGCCATGGAGAGCGTATTGAGCGCGATGCGGGCCGCTTTGATTTATACTAATGAACATCCTTGATAAAAATACTCCATTCTTTGACGAGTTTTGTAACGTTTACATAGCCCTAAGCTAAACGCTTGCGAGTGCCTCGTAAGGTTTTGGTGAGATACTTGTAAGTGTCCAGTTCCTGGCTAGTTTTTTCCTTTTATTTTATTTTTATAATAGAATTATTTTGTTGGATCAAAGAGAGTGGAAAAAGAATCTCACTTCTATTGTTTTTGTTTCAAACTCTGTCATTTTCTTATTAATCAATGAATAATAATATCTATTAGGGTCGCGCAAAAAACGGACTTTTTTTTCTTCGTGTCTCATGTGGAAATATGTGGATTTTTCTATGTTTTAAGATTCCTCTCCCAAGATAGGGCCAAAAATTAATTTTTTTGCGTCATAAATGCCCTATTTCTATGAACACTCATTAAAAAAAGTAGTCACCCACATAGCACAAGATATCCTAGCAATATCTCCAGAATATTACATTTGGCATTTGCAATATTTTGGAAATCATCTCAGAGATATTATCAGAATATTTTCACAATGTCTTATATTACCTACTTTGCAATATTCTGGAGATATTCTGGGATATTGTTGGAATCATTATGTTAAGATTCTGGAGACATTCTGAAATATTGGTTAGATCATTTGAGCGATATTCTGTATCGAAAAAAATTCAAAAATTACGTATATTAACAAATTCACCAAAAAATATTTCCAGCCGGAAAAAAATTTCTTCAGAGTTTACCTCTACAAATGTTGAGTGAGCTTGACCAGGACGACTCTTTGTGAAAGAAAACCTGCATTGAAAGTCGATTATGAGGAAGTTCCCCCAGTGGGAATTGAACCCGGGTCCTGCGAGTGAGAGTCAAAGCTTCTATCACATCAGCGAATCTCCGAGATGATGACAATCCTCTCAAAGTACCATTCATTGTAATCATCGTGATGAGAGTTTGAAAAATTCGTTTCTGTGAGATGTAGACCAATCGGTTTAGAATCTCTTGAAACAAAGAATGAATACCCTGGTGAAAGGGAAGCGTGTAATAGAAAGTATCAGGAACGTAGTTGGAAAGTATTTGGAACGTGGATTTAAGCGTATACCAAGCGTCAAGTGGAACATTAAGAGTGGTTCGAACGTATATTTGAAGTGTGTGAAGCGTATCCGAAGAAACACCAATTTCATAGAAACCGGGCTTGACGTCCGGAAGCGTAGTTAGAGAGTGGATAGGAAGCATATGAGAAGTATTAGGGAAGTAATCTGAAATATTCTTACGCTTCCGTTACTCTTCATGACACGCTTCCCTTTCACCAGGGTAGGTCGTGAGAGTGAGGGTGATAAATAATTGATCGCAAGCAATTTCCATACATTTCAGATAATATTCTGAATCAAAATCGTGAGTTCCATCAAATCATTGTGAACTAAATGACTCAGAATTTTCTGAGACGAAAAAAAATGGGTCGTTAAAGTAATGTTTTTTTCGTAGTCAACTTATGAATTTTATCGAATACTGGTGCGGATTACTGAAAAATGTTTGGAAAATCCGTTTCTGTGCAATATAAACTAATAGATTGAGAATCTTTTGAAACCACATTTTTGAAATCACGTTTTTTCTTGACTCTTATGTTTCTTAACTCGTTAATCTCCATAACGAAACGGCTTGGCCTGCGGGAATGTGACTTTTGAAAAGAGGATATTTGGGTGGAGAATGAACATCCATGGGAAAAGAAATTTTTACAATTTGCTTGAACAATTATTGTTCAAACAATTTGTTGGAAATACCAATTTACATGAATGAGAACCCCGGAATCGTACACAGTGAAAAATTTTGTGTATTTTTGACACACGTCTATGTCTTAGGAGGTCCACTCGCAATCTATGTTGAATATTAACACAAAAAATGTATTAAATCAACACAAAAATGTCAAATTTACACTGGAAATCTTCGAATTTCAGAATTTGATATGTTGTTTTCAACACAAACTGTGAGTGGACCTCCTGTGACACCAAATTTTTCGCTGTGTATTCTGCGGGAAATTTCATGCAAGAAACTTGCAGGTTGGTCAGAAAATTTTTGGTCATCGTAATTGTTGTAAATGAAACTTATAAACAATTTCGAATCCTTCATACCCGTTAGTGTCCATGGCAAAACTGCTCGGCCCACAGAAAAAGTAATTATTGGAAATAGGATATCTATAGTTGGAGGATGAACATCCGCATGAGAGAAGAATGTTTTATGATTTGTTTAAACAATTATTGTTTCAACAATTTGTTGGAGATATCAATTCACGTGAACGAAAACCCCGGAACCGTGTTCTACGGAAAATTCCATGCAAAAATCAGTCATTCAGAAGATTTTTAGCCATCGCAATTGTTATAGATAAAAAATTAGATTGAGCCCTTTTTTCACTAAAAATTATTCTCAACACACTCACTCATATTTTGATCTTTTCGTATGATATGATATTGTCTCGTTCAATCAATTCCACCATTCAGTAAAATATCCTGATTCAACTATCAGGTTGGCAACTAAGTAATTGCGGATTTCACTCATAGATGGTGTCACTTGAATTTTTAGGTTTGCAGACGTAGTACAAATGTAAAACACATCTTGTTATCTGATAGTTGGCAATTCAGCTGTCAATCAGTAACAAAAGTTTTTTGATCGTTTGCGTAGTTTTCGTTTGGCGTTCGTTGAAAACTGAAAAATCAAAAGGAACATTTTCGTCATATTTTGCTTTTTTATTTCCGCAAAGGGAAAAACGCATCGCAAGCTCATGAAAAGTTATGTGCTATTTGTGGTGACGAAGCCTTGAAAGAACGGCAGTGTCACAATTGGTTTGCCAAATTTCGTTCTGGTAATTTTTCACTCAAAGATGAAAAACGCTCTGGTCGTCCAGTCGACGTTGATGACGCCCTAATCAAAGCAATAATCGATTCGGATTGTCACAGTACAACACGTGAGATTGCAGAGAAACTTCATGTATCACATACATGCATTGAAAATCACTTAAAACAACTTGGCTATGTTCAAAAACTCGATACATGGGTTCCTCACGAACTGAAAGAAACGCATTCAACGCAACGCATCAACATCTGTGATCTGCTAAAGAAACGTCATGAAAATGATCCATTTTTAAAACGATTGATAACTGGCGATGAAAAATGGGTTGTGTACAACAATATCAAGCGGAAAAGATCGTGGAGCAGGCTAGGTGAACTAACTCGAACAACAGCAAAAGCTGATATTCATCAAAAGAAGGTTCTGTTATCAGTTTGGTGGGATTACAAAGGAACTGTCTACTTTGAACTCTTACCACCCAACCGAACGATCAATTCTGATGTCTACATTGAACAACTAACGAAATTAAACAATGCAGTTGAAGAAAAGCGGCCCGAATTGACAAATCGAAAAGGTGTTGCACTCCATCATGACAATGCAAGGCCACACACATCTTTGGCCACTCGGCAAAAATTATTGGAGCTTGGTTGGGATGTTTTGCCACATCCACCATATAGTCCTGACCTTGCACCATCTGATTACTTTTTGTTTCGATCTTTCCAAAACTCCTTGAATGGTAAAAATTTCAGTAATGATGATGATGTCAAATCGTACCTGATTCAGTTTTTTGCTAATAAAAACCAGAAGTTTTATGAACGTGCGATTATGATGCTGCCTGAAAGATGGCAAAAGGTCATTGATCAAAATGGGCAATACATTACAGAATAAAGTTATTCAGTTCCATGAAAAAAGTGTCTTGGATTTTCTAACAAGAATCCGCAATTACTTAGTTGCCAACCCAATAGTTACTTTCCCAATGAACTAAGAACTTTCGCTGTGGGCGCAAACGGTGAGGGAGGATTCGAAATTGTTTATAATTTTTATTTACAACAATTTCGATGGCTGAAAATGTTCCGAACCATCGTTTCTTCCATAAAATTTTCTGTAGAATACGATTTCGGGGTTTTTGTTCACGTAAATTGATATTTGCAACAAATCGTTTGAACAGTAATTGTTCAAATTGTAAAAAAATCTTTTTTATGCGAGTGTTCATCCTCCAACTGGATATACTGTTCCCAATAATTACTTTTTAAGATTAAAAATTAGGAATATATTAAAAATTAAAAAAATTAGGAATATTGCTGAGACATTGTGTGCTATGTGGGCACTGCGTTCTTGTATAGTCAATAGATTGAGGAATTTTCTGGTTTTTGGTTTTTTGTTCTCCAACGACTTCATTAAAAACCAGTTCTTCCATAAAGAAGTTTCAAAAGAAGGTGATTCCAAAGATTGGCTGTGTCACCACCATTTCATATTGATATAATAATGAAGAAATTCTTCACATATTCCCACCCGTAGAAAAGTTTCCTCCGTTCATTTCCATAAACTTTAGAAATTTCCATGTTCTTTTCCATATTTCGAGGGAAAAATAGGGAAAAGAACTAGGAAATTTGGCGCGAACGAGAAAAACTTCCCTAAGGGGATATCCGTTCAATAAACGTTCTATCAAGAAATCTTATTCTTCTTCCCATACTTTCAAAATGAATTGTCAAAGTTGTTTCTCCCTTCAAACCACTAGAGCAATTTTATCCTTCAACGTAATCTCACTTTGAAATGTTTCATCCGCATTTCATTTTCTAAATTTCTAAAAAACTCATTCGTCTTGGAATTCATTGCCAATCCATTCTTCCTTATATTAGAAATTGAATTGACTTCAAGAATTAAAATTTTGAATATAAAAAATGTTTCTCTGTGGTCGAATGATGGATTCGGTGCTTTCACGTGGCAAAATCACACAGTTGTTTTTCTTTGTCCTAACGTAGTATGTAAACTCCTACAGATTCCTAGAATTTCAATGCTTGAAAAAGTATTATCAGCAAAGCCCAGAAAGAAAACTGTACGTAAAAAAAGAGAAACATGAAAAACGGAAACATAAATCGTTTCGGTATTTCATTGTGAGACATACTGAGAGATTCAATAAATCCACATACAAAGAGCATGAATTATATTCCGTTTCGTAGAATGAATATTTTGTTGTAAAAACATCCTTCATCCTTGGAGTGTCCTCAACTAGGAATATCACGTAAGCAGCTGTTGAAGCTTTTCGACCGGATTCTCCTGATTGACAATGTATTCTGGCTAAAAGCATAAAATCGTTTGAAATAATTCACAAGAAAAAAAATTCTAGCAATGAATGAGTACGTGATTGCCCCATATTCTTACGAAATCACATTCACAGTGGAGCATTTCATGGCGAATGAGGCGACGTAGACTTCATTCGGTTCATCAAAATATCGGAATTCCTCTCATTTGTTCACGAGAAACCTTGTGGAGAACATAAAAATAAAATATTCTCATCGGATCAGTCGTGTAATGCAGTTTTTTTTAAGCACTCGACATTCAATTGGTAAGAAAATTTTTGAAAAACAAGAGGAAAACATCCGCTCATGTTGATGGAAAAACATTCCCCGAACGATGGCTGAGATTTCATCCATTCCTTCATCATGTGATGGCGGGAATTTCATTCTCCTCAAAATATTGGGATATTATTCGAACTTTATTGAAATTAAGCAGGCTTGAATCAACTTTACAAATTACAATAATATCATTATTACACAACGAATGGATAAATTCATCTTCGATAATACCCTAATGAATCTAAAGCAGTAATAAGTTTACACAGATTCGATTGAATACAGGAGAGAGAGTTATTACTGGGAATAATATTGAAGTTCCGAATCATTCACGGATGCAATTATAACATACAATGTAGTTATTGTCGGCCGAGTTCCCAATTATTGTCCAGAACTTGGGTAATTATTACATTTTACAGCCCTTTGTCATATTCCGCGAAATTATTAACCTTTCCGTATGTTCGTTCAATGTTTCTCAGATGATCACAACGTCAGTTATCAAATTTTGTTTGTTTTATACAGCGTCGACTTTGTGCGTCAATATTTATGGACATTTTCGCGTGAAATTCACATGATTTCTTGTTGAAATATACGATATGAAATAAGGTGACGCAAAAAAACGACCATTCTCTTTCTTCATGTCTCGTATGATGAGAAGATGTTAATTTTTCATGTTTCAAAAGTCCTCTCCAAAGATCGACTGGAACAAAAATTTTCTCGCGGTCGTCTAAGATTTTTTAGAAATTCTAAAAATAGTCAAAATTCATTGTTGTCTGGTTGCGGTGAAATTTAGTACGTAAAAAATCATGCCTCTCTCTCAAAGGCAAGCTCAAAATATTCATTTTTGAAGGTCGCTCGGAATTTCCGAGAATTTTTTAACTCATTGCTTTTGATGTTTTCAAGCGAACCCTCGAAAATCATTAGAAAACAATAAAATCCATAAAATCAATATAATAATCAATTCGATTAAATTTCAGTTAATTAATGTAATCAATTTAATTTTCAAAATTAATTGAATCCATTCATTAGGAACATTATATTCTTGTATTGTATTGAATTTCTTTTTCACTTCGTGGTGTATTCTTATCCATCAAGGTACTAATTAAAAAGTAATAGTACATATTGAATAGTGATATGAATTTTTAAAGGTCGCATCGAACACCTATAGCAATGAATAAAAACATGTTAATGAATTTTGAGAGACCTTTAAAAATAAATATTTCGGGGTGTAACTTTGAGAAAGTTGGTATTCTCCTAGGAACTACATCGTAGCGCCACGAAAACGAAATTGAAAAATAGAACAAAATGAATTTTCACGATTTGGAGGATGTCTGAAAATCTTGAGCGGCCTTGAAAAATTTTCTCTCGAGCTGATCTTTCATACGAGATACGAGACGGGAAAACAAAAAATAGTCAATTTTTCACACCACCCTAATATGGAATCACTTTGATGTTTGAAAAAAATTAATAATAACTAGATATAATTGAGAACGAAAGAAAAAAATTCGAAACGAATTCTAATCATCCCTTCGGATGTAAAGACTGATTTCAGTTCTAGGGGTTTCAATGAGAAATATTGTGGTTTCGCCGTTGAAAAAAACCTTGTTTGAAAACGAGTTCGTTTTCATATTCTTTCATCAAAAAGGATTTCGAATTTCGAACTCTGAATGAGTTTACGTGCGGGACGGCGGGATTCAATTTCGTTCCTGAATTATGAACAGTCTTATCATTCCACTGTATCGAGGATTATATTCGAAACAACGGAATTCATCAACGAAGTAGGTCACAGTCATTTTTCAATTGATAAAAATAAATCGAACGAAGCTCAATGTCATGGACCATCTCATGCACCACATGTTTTTTTAAACTCATTGAAAATTGATGCATTTTGTCGCATTCTCAAATATTTTTGCTGATTTGATGTAGTGGGTAATAGATACATCTTGGATTTTATGTAATTCAAACAGAATTACCAATCCCTTATTCGATGATTATGGCTCGCCAAGTGATTTTTTTTTTTCATTTTTTTGGTAGTTTCATCTACCGTCAAGTTATGCAGCAGAGTAACCAATTATCCATAATTTATGCACTTTTTTCACATCAATTCATCACAATATTGCTTTGAATCAATGAGAAGAGTGAGGGAAAAAATATGTGATTTTTGTCTCACTTCTGTGATGCATAAAAAAAAAATTAATATCAAAGTAAGAGTATCCCTCTTATTTTGATGCAACTTCTTCTCTCATATATGGTATCAAAAGTATTCCTCTCCATTTGAGAGGATTAGTCTTTGTGTGGGAGAATTTTCATTTGTTCGTTGTTTATTTGTTCGAAATTGTAAAGGAATATTCTCAATTGAAGAAGAAAACAAAAGTGAAATATATTTTCTGATTGAGAGGGACTTGTCCTCTCATTTCCCAATTACTTTTTTTTCGGTGTGGATTTCTTTTTCATCAAGAATAGTAGATTTTTCTTCTATTTTGAGGAACCATTCTGATTTTCGATTGATAACTCCTCCAAAAACATAAGGAGAAATTCCAGTAAATCGTGAATCGTGGTTACCATTTTTAGAGAATTTCACAATTATTTCTCAGGTTTGAGAAATTCGATTCGTTTCTTCCATTACAACCAGCAGTATTGAGAATTCAATACTGAGCCTTACACTGAAAGAAAAAATTTCTGTCAAGAATAAAATATTTAGTTGAATAGTCGCTATAAAATACTCGAATAATTTGAATAAACTTTCAATGGCTCAATTGAATATTCATTCAATCAAACAAATATCCAATATGCTATAAAATATTTTAATAATGGAAAAGAATATCCAATTAAGTCAAAGAAACTTTATTTAAATGAATTGAGTATTTGATGGCGATTATTTAACTACATATTTTATTGTTTCCGGAATTTTTTCTCTCAGAATACGGTAGACGCAACGGTACCAACCCATTTCATCCCCACGTTTCAATTTCCACATGGATAACTTTCAGTAGTTGAAATGGTTCGATAAATATATTGATAACTTGCATCCAAAATCAATTTATTCATAAAGACAACTTCAACTTCAAAAAATCAAACCTCCGTAAAGCTGTTCCATTGACTCCCTTTTGATAGGAAACCAGTTCCTTTATTGTTTGAGAAAATAAATGGAAGGAATATAATCATAATTTATATTCGCACAAACGATTGAAACATCTGTATCTCTTTTTTCCTTGATGTAGGTCAGCATGATGTATAAAAAAGCGCTTCGTTCTTCCAAGCAAGTTGTTTAGTTTCTCTCGTTTTACAATTGTAAAGAAGAACACTTCGGACCAGAAGTTGTTCGTTATTCCATACGAAGTTTGTTCGAAACCTCAAGGGTTTTCGAATCATTTTTCGTCTGAAATTCATCTCCCAGTAATTAAGTTGAACATTTATTAACAAGAGCAAAACAGTAAGATTTTTGCTTTCAACACAGTGGTAATAACTCCACGTTCTGTGGATTTTTACAATAGTTTTTGATAATGTTCGTGGAATAAGACAACTCTCTGATATCCTAAAACACTTCTTTTCATAAGGAATAAGAATTAAAAAGATCAAACATCAGAAGATTACATCATGTTCAGTTAAATTAATTATTATAATCACAGTTTTTAGTGAAATTATGAATGTCAAACCGTTGTGTTGTGAAGCGCAAATTCAAAGGAAATCATCAATCACTTCAAATAAATATTAAATTCCAACAAAACCAAACAAAATACATCATATTCATCTCATTTCATTCAAACAGTATTTAAATCAACGACTATTCATTCCGACTGAATGAAGTTCATTCGAACAGAATAAATTCCTGTTCATTCTAAATAAATATTCATTCGAATCTACCGAAACAAATATTTATCCCAATCAGATAGTTCTTTGTTTCGTGTACAAAATTCTATCATCGTGTCTATCAAACATGTTTTCGAATCCTTGAACCAAATCCAGGATGGAAGTGATTCAGAATTTAAATTGAAATGAATGTGGAGTAACCACTAACACTAATTTTCCATGTAAATACGATTCAGGTGATCAATTAAAAGCCACAACCATCCACCGAACGATACAATCAATGCGATTTATGGCCAAATCAACCAATGAAACGATCGTTTGGGTATCCGATTTGTTTCGTATTTCATATTCCTCCAGCAAAAAGAAATCCATAGAGTTGGAAATGGTTCAAAACATCCATTATAAAAATACTTAATTACATTGTACTGAATTTGTGATCTCGGAGAAGAAAATCTTGAAAAAAACCTTGATTCTGATTGGTTACGAGAAAGAAATAATCCTTGAAATAAAACTCTCACAGATCTCGTAACGATTTTCATTCACCCTCGTTATAAAACAAAAGCGTGTAGTAGGAGGTTCGTGCAACAATAATTCAACATCTCTCTTTTACTCGTAAATGAAATCAACATGAAGCTTGTAACGACTGATGTTTCTTCCCAATAATAATACTAACCCAAATCGCTTCGTTTCATGCTACAGTGATTCAGTCACTCTCTCTTTCTCTTCACTTCAGTAAAGCCTTTAATTACCTCGAAATTTACTGAGTGGTCCGGAGTTAGGAGACAATATTAAATTTCAAAAACATTGCCAATCAATTCTTTTGGTCCCTCAAAAATATCGTGATAACTCATATCGAATGAAAACAAAACATAGTTTTCACCCAAGCAGCAACACAAGTTCAAAGTATATACGAAATAGAAACGTGCGTAGAATTTACGAATGAGAT
This sequence comes from Gonatopus flavifemur, assembly GCA_018340375.1. Classification (NCBI taxonomy): domain Eukaryota; kingdom Metazoa; phylum Arthropoda; class Insecta; order Hymenoptera; family Dryinidae; genus Gonatopus; species Gonatopus flavifemur. The sequence continues at coordinate 425,396 of JAFFJZ010000019.1, forward strand.
ACGAAAAACACATGATGGAAGTTCATGGAATATTCGAATGACACTGTTTGAAATATACTTAGAACGTACATAGTACATTCGAAATGTACGATATTCATTCAATCGACGTTCGATTTACGTACCGTCGTATATTCGATTACATACGTTCGATGAATATGCATAGCACCTATTAAACGGTCTCTTGGAATGTACATAGAGCATATTTCAAATATTCTAAGAACGTTCATAATATATTCTGGTGCTACTTGGGCAGTTTGTTTAAAAATTGGTTGATATTTAAGATGAGAAAGTTTCGAAGAATTTCGAAAAATCAATTATTTCTCAAAAATCATCAATTCTTATAAAAAGTCTTCTTTGACGTGAAGAGCTGTGCATGAGTGGAAATTCTATCTGTACAGACGTTACAAAGGAACTTACTTCTCCTTGTTCGAAGAAGTTGGTATGTAAATTGGAATGCCTTTCACTTCAAGTACATTAGCTAGACAATATATTGTATGTTGCATTTTGCGATAGAGTCCAGGGAATGAAATTTCCTTGTTATCAAACGCTTGCGGAAATTTCTCCATAACCCACGCAGATATCGACAAGCCTGAAAAAACCCAAGCTTGTTTCAGAGTTGGCAAATGTACCAGGAATAAACTTTGCGAAAAAAGTTTATTGGGATGTTACTTCCGAACTTTTCTAATGATTTTATGAATTCCATAGGAGAAAATTTCAAAAGCAATAAGAAACGATGATAAAAACCCTCGCCGCATCTCCAAAACAAGAACGCACCTCAAAAGAACTGTATCAAAGTGTATGGACAGAATTCTTCCAAATGATGGAAAAATATATGGAAAGCTTCACTTCAATTAATTAATATTGCAATCCTGCGCAAGATGATTAAGGATTTTCTAAAACCTCATATATTCCATATTTTCGTAAGTAATTTGTGAAGTTACATTCGACATATGTTCATGATTCTACGTAATTGAAAAATCTGGCTCAAAGTATGTATGCGAAGTGAAATGGCTTTGGATGAAATATTCTACTGGAAAATGGATGCATATGAGAACAGTCAGTGTTTAATCTCTCCACGCAGAAATATGCTTTGTAAGTTCAACATAGTCAGGTTACGAGATGCATACTTTTGTCCTTTAGAAAAGAGATACTTTGGCTCGTACTTGCGGTATATTTTATGCAAGATGTGCAATGTACAAGACGATTCGACACAAAGCGCAAAACTGGATTATGTTGTTTCATAAATTGATTAAAGGACTGGGATAGTTCACGTAGTATTCACGGTTAACTTCCAATAGAACATTCCAGGAAATTAGATGCAAATGTTTGATTGAAGAAAGATCTTCCGTGTATGTTTACTACACTATTCATAATCAGTACCCACGAATTTTTTATGAACTCCTTACAAAACGGCTATGTCCCTTCAATGTAGGATTTAGGTAGAAAATCGGTGGAATTCATAGGAGTTGCATGTCAGGGAAGCCTCGTAAAGGCAACGAAGAAAAGTCCGCATGAAAATCAAAGCCGGACGTTTCTTCATTGCCTCCATGTCGCTCCTCCAACGAGCAACTAATCATCCACCGATCCACCTTATTCATCGATTTCCCACCTAAATTCTACGTTGAGGCGACGGAACCCGTCGGTGTGTGTTTTGTACGGGTTCCCGCAAAGCACCCGCGCCGATGAAACACCTCGCCTTCATCCCAATCTGCGTGGATTTAAGGTGGATGAGCGCGATCGGTGGATGGGGCATAGAAGCAACGAGGAATATCCATAATCAAAATGAGTAGTCCTATTGACCTCCAATACATGCAGTTAAACGGGAAAATCCGGAGCAAACATATTAAAGAAATAGAAGAAAGTGGGACCAAGTGAACCAGAGAGAAAATATTCTTCTACAACGAAAAATTCTATGGCTCCTATTGCAATTACTTAGCATTCGATTATAACTTCACTTTTCTACACCTCATTTGATGATATTCATCATATCTTTGTGTTGTGGTTACCGAAGTAATTTGGGTCATTTTGTTTCCTGTGGTAAGTAATAATTCTAATTAGTTTCATAACTTTTTCATGGAACACTAGATCCATTTTCTTTCACATTAGCATTTCTGCGAACATACTTCTATGACATGTCAAGCCTCTTTTTGGTGTATTTCAAAATTTCTATCTTCTTTTGCGTAAAGTGCGCTTCAATAAATCATATTTACATGATCTCAAACTGAACTCATTTAATTTTACTCGAGTAGATACATGATTTTTGGTATTTGATCTGTTGAAAGATGCGGAATGGTGAGATTTTATGAGGAAAAAGATGTACTCAAAAAGCCGACTGGAGAATTCATTTCTTTTTATTTTATTCCATTACTCTTTGACTTCATTAATTCATCAAGAATATATATTTGAATTTTTGTTTTCAAGTTACATGCTGTTATGAAACACTATCAGTTTATTGACTCAAGTTTTCCGAGAACAAACAAAATCGTGCACATCACATGTTCCCCGATTGATAATTGCTCCTATTAAGTGTACGAATAAATTTTAGGACACTTAAATTTCATATCATAGCAACAATTCAAAATGAATTCAAAGGTACCGCTCTTATAATTGATGACGCTTGCTATCTTGTATTAGAACATAAAGGAGTTATAAATATAACCTAGATATTCTGTAAAATCAAACATTCAGACCGATAAGCTATTTATTAGGCACCGCATTTGCTATGAATTCCGTCAAGAGAAACGTGTGAGGAAAGCGTGTGAATCGATATGTTCTGTTCTTGGAGACAACACTGTATCTAAAAGTACATATGAGTATTGGTGTAAGCGATTTAAAGAGAGCGATTTCGACGTTAGTGACCTTGAACGCACCGGGTCTCCTGTAAAGGTGAACGATCAGGAACTGCAAGCGTTGCTGAATGAGAACTGTTGTCAGACGGAAAAACAAGTTGCGGGGCAGCTTGGAGTAACTCAACAAACTGTTTCTCATTATTCAAAAGCAATGGGTGAGATTTGAAAAGGAACAAAGTGGGTGTCACACTTTCTAACTCAAGAAAATAAAGGAAAAATGATTTGTTTGAGTCTTCACAATAAGCACAATAGGAAGTCTTCCTTGTGGAGAATTGTGACCGGCGATGAGAAGTGGATCTATTTTGATAATCCGGAACGCAAATATTATTGGGTCAACTCCGGCAAGCCGACAACATCAACGCCAAAGCACAATATTCACTGTAACTGAAAAGTGTATCACATTATGAACCTCTCCATATCTGGTCAAACAGTTACCGCTCACTAAGTTTTAGTAATTAATGCATGGCTTATTATAATTGCCCTGCAAAAAAGTTTTCGAGCACCAAAGATGTAAATTGGAGAATCGCTCAATGCACTAAGAGTTTGGGAGGTAAGCATTTATTCATTCATTGTTCACAGGCTCGTGAGGATGAAATTAAAAAAAAGTTCATTCCATCCCACTTTCCCTTTCTTTCACACATTCTGTCATAGTGAATAATGAAAAGAAATCTCGTATTGGACAACCACCAACCCTCCATTTTGAGTTTCAGTGAATCCTATGTCAAAAAAAAGGGTGAAGAAATGGAAGCCGTGGATATTAGGGTAGAGTGAAAGAAATTTTTTCCCTAAAATCAGGTTCTAGTAGTGAGAAAAAGTTGCCTTAGGACATCAAATGAGAGCATGCAAAAGCACAGCCCGATCGGATGATATTTTATGTTCGGGGATTGCTCGCAAAGTTTCGAAATTTCAGTTGGAATTTCGCCCATGAGACACTTCGCATTTCGCAGTTGAGCGTGACTCATCATTATCAAAAACGGTCAGTAATGCACCATTATGAAGTATTTCGGTCGAGAATAGAGTGAACACACTCACACCGAAATAGTGAGTAGTGGTAGAATGAACAAAATTCAGATATTTTAGACACTACACGGAAAGAATTCACGAGATTTCACATCACCTATCCTCCGTGATTTTTCATTTCGCCACCGACGTATCGTCCAAATAATGAATGCTCATGACGAGAAATATATTGAAGCCAAAAATCAGATGAGGCAGAAGAAGAAAAGTGGTTAACTTGAAGTAAGGATAAAGCGCTTCAAAAATGAAGCATGCACGCTCTTTGATATCACCACCTGCAAGTGCAATAACTTTGCCACTCGCACATGTACAGAAGAAATAAAGTTGCCTGTCTTGTTTCAAGCCTTCTTTCACGATCAAGGAACAACTGGAATTGGTCGAATTTCTGCTGTTGATATCAAGGAATCTCAAAAACTCTCACAGAGAGAAAAGAGAAACGCACGAAAGCATATGACTCAAAATTCATCAAAAAGTGTTCAAAATGTTCCTAGCTTCTCCTTCTCACAAGTCAATGATAGCTCCGGTGCAAGTACAGATGAGCAAGGCAATACTAACTCTGACCCACATTCCGAGGCTCCCACATTATCCGCCAATAATCAAAACCGGCTTCTGCCTTAAGAGACTGCACTCACAAGCCGAAGATTTGGCTTATCGGATAGAGTGACTGCTGCTCTTGTCACTCCTGCTTTTGAAGATGTAGGGTTAGTCTCAAACGTTAACACACCCAAGGTAAGCGACAGAAGTAAAATAAAAAGACAGAAGTATAAAACTCGGGTCGAGCTGAAACAGTCATGTGAGTCTAATCCACCTCCTATCGCCATTTATATCGATGGTCGGAAAGATTACACTCCAAGACAAGTTCAGAAGGGAGTAAAATTTTATCGACAAATGGTAAAAGAAGAGCATATATTTCTTGTCAGAGACCTCAAATCACAGTATTTGGGTGATGTTACTTCACCATCAGGTACAGCTACCAATATATGCGACAGTTTATATCTGTACGTGAGAAAAGAAGTCTCTGGGGGCTTTAGCGACTAATCGGTGATTGCTTGCGATGGCACTGCTGTTAATACACGATGGAAGTTAGGTGTTATTCTTCAGTTGGAGGAAAAACTTGGCAAACCACTCCAATAGGCTATCTGTCTCCTTCATTTGCACGAATTCCCATTCAGAGATCTATTCACTCACATTGACGGTGTGACTACAGGGTCCCGGATGTGAAACGCTCCCCGTGGTGTCATTTCAAACGATTGGATGTGATCTACCTTCCATCGATATATCAGACTTGAGTAAGGACCAGAAATATATGGTCGTCATGTCAAGAGCAATTGAATCTGGGACTTGCCCCGATGATTTGAGTTTTCGTAATCCCGGTCCAATTTGTCATGCTCGACGGTTCACACCTGCGAACCGAATACTGCGTTTGTATATTTCAACCACAAGACCTTCAGCGAAACCTAACGCCCTGGTGAATCACATACTCAAGGATTATGTACCTGTATGGTTTCTTATGAAAAAAAATGGCTTGTTAAGTGACGGTGCAAAACAAGTTTACGAGATAATTAAAAGATCTCGGTACTTACCACTGTGATATTTGAGAATTGTAAATCAAGTGATCAGTCATAACGCTTCTTTTGTTCATGCCGAGAATCTCTTACTTGCAATGTTATTTGATGAGCAATTTGCAGTTCAAGAAGAAGCTGTGCGGTAAATTGTTCAGGGGAGAGGGGCTTCAAAAAATACAGTAATCCGATTTTTCAAAGTACCATCGGTAAACTTCATGCCTTCGGAATACTTTGAGATCATTGACTGGTCGCAATGCGTTTTAACACCACCCCCAGTTTTGAGCAAGCTGAGCAACGAGGAATTGGAAGAAATGGTGAGCACAACCGATGTGACACATGATTGAGGATTCCTCCATCTTCCTCATCACACACAAGCTGTCGAACGAACAGTCAAGCTCGTGACTGAGACTTCAGCTGCAGTGTGTGGCTACGACGCGAGAGACGGCATGATCTGGGCAACTCTGGGAGTATGATGCCCAAATAATACACGAAGCCACAATATGAATTGTGGAAGAAAATGTTAAGGGAGACAAAAAAACAACAATAATATGAAACTGTATAATAATTTGAATGAATAAATGAGAAAAATGAAAAAAACCTCCAATCAGTTTTACATGGAAGAGGCATTTTGATTATTCTACCATATCATTTACTATTTCGGTGTGGGTCTTTTGAATTTATTCTTGACCAAAATACTGGACAATGGTGCGTAATCAACAGTTTTCAATAATACAAAGTGACGCGCAACTTAACAATGCAAAATGTCTCTTAAGCGCATATATTGGAAATTTTAAACGAAATTTCAAAACTTTGGGAGCAATCCCCGAACAGAAGATATTATCTGATCGGGTTGTGTTTCTGTACACTTTCATTTGATGTCCTGAAACACATTTTTTTCCCCTATCAGAATCTGATCTGAGAGAAAAAAATTTTTTCGCTCCGCTCTAGTGGATATTAAGTCGATGGAGGAAGATTCCACGTTGGAAGAACGAACATGCAACGAACAAATCCACTCACCAAATTTGGAACTGCATTTCTCAAAAATCATGTATATGAATATCTCTGTTGTATTGCCGTATCTTCAACGTCGAAACCTCCTCCGATCCACCTCATATCCACCTATAATCCACCGGACCTCGAAATAGGAAACCGGTAATCGTCTGATTTGAATTTCAGACTTTCGGTTTTATCTCTATTAATTCGAATATCTATTTGAGATAAATGTAAGTGACTTTCCTATTGATGATTTGCTTCTCCAGGTCTTATTCACTCCTTCGAATCCTTTGAGCTATCCTGGATCATAATTTTTCCATAAAAATTGTCCCCAACAAGAAGAGTTACTATGTATTCCACGTAATGATTTGGGGTCCTCTGTAATTTAAGGGTGGGGGGGGGGGGGGGTAGGGTTAATTCGATCAAAAAATAGCCTATTTTTATGAATTTTTATTGAAAAACCAGTTGATTTAAATGAATTTATTTTAACGGGATATCATTAAGTAACATTTGAAATATATTGTGTGAAATTTTTATTGAAAAATATCCAGATATGCGCCGGTGGAAGCAATTTTTAATGAGCGCCAAAAAAAAAAGGGTTTTGCGGTGGACAACATAACTCAGAATTGGATCATCTGAAACAAAAAAATCAAAAAGATTCTGTTAGTTTATGAGTTTTTCTAGGTAACCTCGTCGAGTTTTTTTTTTTTTTAATTTAAAGTATGTTTTATAACAACTTAATTGTTGATTTTTTGCGTCAAAAATCGGTATTTTGACTTATAAGTGCCATAAAAAATCCAAAAATTGAAAAAAAAAAAAAACTCGACGAGGTTACCTAGAAAAACTCATAAACTAACAGGATGTTTTAAATTTTTTGTTTCAGATGATCCAATCCTGAGTTATGTTGTCCACCGCAAAACCCTTTTTTTTTGGCGCTCATTAAAAATTGCTTCCACCGACGCATATCTGGATATTTTTCAATGAAAATTTTACGCAATATATTTCAAATGTTACTCAATAATATCCCGTTAAAATAAATTCATTCAAATCAACTGTTTTTTCAATAAAAATTCATAAAAATAGGCTATTTTTTGATCGAATTAACCTCCCCCCCCTCCCCCCCCCCCAAACCAATAAGTACGTGTTGTATTTTTTGCTTACACTCGAAATCCAGAAGACCCTGAAGATTGAAAACATCGAATATACCGAGCCAAAGTTTACAATATTAGATAGGAAGAATCGAAAATTAAATTATCAATACTTTCACGCTCCAGTTATTTTTGATTACCAACATGCAAAGAAGAATCTCGAGTTCAATAAGTCGAAGCTTCAGCTGCAATCCCGCGCTGTTATAAACTTTCGTGAATTTCATAAACGTTTGTGTATTAGATTTGATACTCTCGTATGGAACTAACTTCACTGGAACTTCGACTATACTGCCATAGAATTCGTGACTCAAATTTCTAGAAGTAATATGCAACATGATCTGGAAAATATATCCAATTCCAACATGTGTATTTTGATACGGAAGATACTTCTAGCTTCGTGAAATTGAAAAAGTCTTGATGTATGTCGTTTTATGCTTCAATAATATTAAAATATTTCATTTTTTTCTCTCATTTATTTTTGTAAGAGTAATTGTTCGCAAATGTTTGTGCTTTACTTCATAGGATGTTATTATATGAGAAATAGAGACGGAAAGAAATTATAGACATGAAGAGGAGAAAAGAGATGATGAAGGGGTGAGAGCGAACCATCAGTGAAGAAGAGAGTACGATAGCCGAATTCAAAGCCACTCGATTGGCTAGTGTCAAAGAGAACTGTTGAGTAATATCGCTCTCGCCACGAGAAATATAAATATATATAATTCATAAGAAGACATAGTCCCAGGGACTTAGGAAATTGGAATCCAGTTGGACCAGAACCCGTGAGAAGGAAGAAGAGATCCCATAGAAAAAGAAGAGGATCAATTCGAAAGATAATGAGGGAAATAATCTCTGACAAATCCTCAAACCTACACGGCGTCTAACGACGCTCTGCAACTCCATATTGAGATAAGTACTCTTCTCTTCAATAAAAGGCGCAAGGAATAATCTCTGTCTCTCCACGAATCTCATAATGTCGATCGAGGCAAAATTAAATTCCCTTCATATGGACATTTAAAGAGGAATCAACAATGTATAACGTATTGAGATGAATGATGAAGAATTCGAAGTATAATCGGTTGAATCTTTATAGAATTAGAGTATGTGTGAGAAGGTGAGTTCTGATGCAATTAACGGATTATCTCGACATTAGGCGAGCGCAGATACCTACGTGGAAAAAGCCAGAATTGACAAATGGCGTGGTACTGGCAAAGTTTTATTTGTCAGAATTTGCCAGAAAAAACTGTGCACATTCAGGACCATTGAGACGTCCTGTTCAAAATAAGATTAATCCAGTTGAAGCAGTCCTTCCCTAAAACGCTCTTATGAATGAATTTCTCAATGTTGTACATACAGAGTGTCCCAGAATTCACCTACGGGATCTTACAAGTGTATTCTGCATCCGAAATGAAATGATTTCCCGTTAGAAAATGTCTTTTGAGGTTCAGTTTTCGAGATATTAGCACTTTTCAATTTTTATGAAACCCTTATTATTCAAAAGCATTTCGTGCTCCATACTTGAGCTCATCACCATTCTCCAAGTTGGAGAACGGTGGATTTCTCGGAAGAAATTGAACAGTAATTTGGAGTTGTTGAATTTTGATTGACTGAAACCCAACAAATTTCCAATCGCTATCACTTCGAATTAAGACATGATAGGATACTCAAATATTGTTTCCAGAGATTCATCGTTTTCCAATTCAGCCAATGGTGGCAAGTTGGAGTTTATACCATACAATGCTTTTGAGTTATTTGGATTTGAGAAAATCTAGAAGTGATGTAACGTTCCAAATCCCAAGACGCATCAACAATGTTTGATCGAACCTAATTATTGTCTATTACGACCCCCTTATGCCTCTAGCTTGCCGAATCCAAGGTTCAGGAGTGGAGGAACGCGAGTTACAAACTATTGATTAAATATTTCACAATCAATTTGAAGTATCAATTTATTCGCTAACTGAACTTAAATGAAGAAAGAAACAAATATAGATCAGAAAAGGATCAGTTGATATGTTATATATAACACTATTACTGAAATCAAAGGACGCGCGCCTGAGTTGAATCAAAATCAGACTTCACAGACCTTATGGGGCTATGACCCGTTTACGGGCAACGGTTCTGTCAATAGCTTACCCAATATTCATACTGTAATGGATTTGACTTGCCGATTTACGAACCCGAATGTCCCTCCCTCTTTCTAACCAAAGAGGAAAGAGGGAAATGTTTACAATTGTTCCTTGATTCATGAGATTTAGGCAAGGGCAAGAATTCGTGCAGAACCTGATTCTAACAGAAATTGAGTTTCCGTAAGAGCGTGAAGCATTCTAAATCTGAATACCCAGTAAACACAAAAGAGAAAAGCCTCTAAAGCTGACCAATGTCCAATCGATGGATATCTTTGAGCTTGCTTTTGTTTCAAAGTGGTCTTTAAGACAAAAGAAGGCTTGAAAATATCTTTCGGTTGGACATTGGTCAACTATAAGGGCTCTGAAAGACCGCGCTTCTCCTTTGTGTTCACTGGGTATGTTTCATGCAAAGTTACAATATTCACTTGGAATCAGTTGAACCGTAAAAAGGTTCTCCTGTCCATTCCCATAATCCTGCCAAATCTCTACCTTATTTTCCATGTTTCGAGGAAAAAATGGGGGAAAGAAGAAGGAAATTTGGCATGGACGAGGAAAACTTTCCTTAGGGAAAACTCTAAAGATTGGCTACAATTAGCCCAGCTGCGAGAGTTGATTTTGACCCAACAATGGCGCCAATGAGGGGTCGGGTGCGTGACCAAATATTATATTTTCTGAATTTTCCTGGGAAATCCTAATGCTGATTGATGCGAGTTAGGTACGCCCGTCCTCGACCACCCACCGACCCTGATCTACCCCACAGGAGAGAGCTGCTGTGCCCTGTTCAATCCTGCGCTATTATCAAATTTGGATCTTCGATGCGCCTGTTGGTCAATGAGGAAGAGCCATAACATCAGCTCTTTGTGAGTTGTGAAAATGACTGTTCTATTAACAAGTCGTGACAACAGCTGTTTTTGCAAATCGTGGTGCGCCCACAAATTCGTGAAACGACTCCTAAAATATGTAAGTAAGCTAGCTCACCTATACAAAGCTTTATTGTCGCTTTCGTTCGGGAGTAGAGTGCCGGTACACTGCCGAAGCACCCCTACTCATATCTGGAGAGAGTTGTTTCTCGCGTCGAGAAGCGACGTGAAACACAATTCGGCCTAGTGGCAGTGGTGCGTACCATGAATTAGGTTAGCACCACCAAGTCAAAGTATGGATGGTATACCTGCCCACGCTTATCGCGCGGGAAGTGGAAGTCACGCAACCACTGGCGGATGGCATCACTGATATCTCCTCACGCACCCGTATTCACCGACAGATATCGCTGAGCTCCTCAGTGTTTATAAACTGTCAATATTATGCAGTTTTATTTGAATTGGTGACTCGTCACAATGCTCATATCTCAAGAACTAAGTTCCGAAAAAAATTCCTTCAAACGGAAAGTTATTTTTATTGAATTTTAACTGCAGAATTCACCTGTAAAAACAGAAAGACTGGTTCTAGAACACCCTGTATATGCAAATATATTTTAAGACAGATGTAATGTGCACAATACGTTTGCAATTAAGTCTTCATTTTGGAAGTGGAGAGGAATAAAGAGCGAGTTTAGGAATTTGTGAACTTAATAAAAATTTTCCGCATGCAAAATTTCAGAGAACTCATCGTCATTGTTTTCAAATTAAGCATTACATATGCAAGTCGATTCCAGTCTCACGTTTATCTTCCTTGTTCAAGAAGAGCTCTCCTCTTGTTTCATAATTTGGTTATCCAATAGAGTGTTACCTATTTCAAATCACGTGGTGAATTGCTACAGTTTTCAAAATAATGTCTGTTTCCAGGTGAACTGACAATTTGGGATCAACAAAACCATTACACTTTGCATTTTCATCTCCAATTCGTAATCTGTTGAGTTTGAATGGGGAGAGTTTCTTGCTCCGTTACGATTCCGACATTTCATTATTTCCAGGCAAAATTTCTATAATACTGTTCGCTTCGCGTTTCATATATTCCAACTGATCATGTAAAACTGACATCAACGAATGAATGAACAGAAGCTGCGACTCTCAGAAATCATCTCCACAACATTGTTCTCGAATTCGCGTCTATTCTTCTGCTGACAGGAAATATGATCGCAACGCCAGATATATCTGAAGGATTCTATCAATACCAGGCATGACAATCCAATATTCAATCTCAACAAAGTCGTAGAATTCTTATAACGAATTCGTTCTACCTGAGCAAATAGAGAAGAAGTTGAGAAAAAAATGTACCGCATCGATTCGAACCGTGATGTATTGAATCATTCAATACATCAGCAGGACAATAAAAACGAGAATTTGATTCCCTTCATCCTTCAAATACGTCAGAACGTTCTCTCCAAGTTTAGTCATTATTCCACCACAGGTTCTTTTTATTTACATTTCCACGCAAAAATTGACGAAATATGCCGCTTTGTGATACTCTCCTGAATTAAATCGTGTGTGAATTATTGTAGGCTTCTCACATTTTTCAATTGAAAAGTATGGAAAATCAATAAAAATAATCAAATCTACTGTCACAAAGGATTGAATCTTTGCCAACAATTTTGAATTTTTACCCACTGAGGGTTCAAGATCAACGTTTGCTCATCGAAATCGTACCGTTGTTGATTCAACATTGGTCTGAATTTAGTCAACGACCATTAGTTTGATTATCGAGCCAGGGTCGATCAGAATATAAAATCATTTCGGTCCAGTACTCACTCGCAATCGGTAGACAACCATTGGTAGTCAATACTGTCTCAGTGTGAGACAAATAACACAAGTTCTTTCTTCTCAGTCTCACCTTCTCAATACACGGAGAGAAAAAATTTGCTGACGCAGCAAATCGAGGTATTATATATAGAATAGCAAAATTTCTTGCTGACCTAGCTAAAAATTTGCTATAACAGCAATCGTGTTAGCTACGACAGCAATTTGTTAGCTGTGGCAGCAAAAAATGTTTGCTCCGCCAGCAAATTTTCAGTATTATATATAGAATAGCAAACAAATTGTGCTGGGATAGCAAACATTTTTTGCTGCCACAGCTAAAAATTCGCTGTCGCAGTTAACAAGATTGCTGGAACAGCAAATAGTTTGCTGTCACGGCAAAAAATTTGCTGCTCTGGCAGAAGGAACCCAGCAAAAGTAGATTTCGCTGCCACAGCGAATTCCTTTCTCTCCGTGTATCTTCGTTAACAAGATCGCAATAATTCAAGCTTCTTCGTTCTGAGGTTCTACCGAATCTCAGGATTCTCCTTGAATTTCGTCACCTGGATCAAAATATTGAACAATTGATGGGAACATTCGAAAATTTCACCTAATTTCTTCCGAAGTTTTAGAAATATTTTCTTCAAGCTAAGTACAATTCCTGGCAAGAATTTTCCCATACCACTGAGGTTTATGTCATCAGGGTCTTGCCCCGTTCACTTTCAATGTCACCCATTGAAATTGATCACGGTTTTCATGACACTTGGAAGTGTCTTGTTCACGCCTGGTGAATTATTCCGGTGGGTTTGATACAAGACTTGGGAGGTCAGGTGTGGGACCTGGGTGTATAGGAAAGAAAATTTAGCTGTAGCAGTGGAGGAGCTAGAATGGACTTCTTTCTTCCAGAAAGAAAATTCAGCTCGAAATTCATCTCAAGAAACTTTCCACGCAGGGAGTAGCTGATGTTCAACTGGTAATTGTTCATCCCATTACGGATTTTTCTGCCGTAAAAACTCCCGGTGAAATTGTGGAGGTTCCAACTTCAAGGTAGGCTGGAGTTGTCACAAAAGAATGATGAATCCCACTTGAGAGCTTTCGATAGGACAATTAACTCCTGAAAACTCAACTTGTTATCAAAGTGATCACGATCTGCGGTATGCCTAATTTCCCTTTTCTATCTGAGCTGGAGGATGTTGTGGCCAGCTTCATGTTTGAGATGAGGCCGATCAGGCAGTAATAGAACACTCCCCTTCTTGGCTTACCAGGTCTGGGCCTGATGAGGCCATAATTCAGCACGCCTGATCGGGGTTAACCAAATCTGGTCCTGATGTGTTTGTGATTTCACATGTCTACTATGGTTTGTTTATTGAGCTCTGATTCAGCGATTCGTTACATCCCATATCAGGGCCTGTTTCAAGATAAGACTCCCCAGACCTGGTCCTGACCCTCGTGAAAATTCCCGCTCGTGAGAAGCGAATGTTAGAACACATGAAGCGTAAGAACGTTTCAGTATGCGCTTCTTTTGCGTTCAGATGCTGCTTCGCTGACTCTTCCGTGTTGCTACATATCCTCATTTTCACCAGGGGACCGAACATTCAATATGAATTTCTACTCGGGTGCAAATTTCTAGGTTATAACCGAATCTTGTGTGTGGGAAATCCCAACTAGAAATTCTCCTTCATTCAAATCGGACTATCAAAGGGCCTCACTTGGCCCAAATCGTGCCAACTTGGCCCAAGACAGCGCCTGATACGCCAAATAGTCACATTTCTAGCAAGGATATGATCAAGTATCTCAAAGTCCACCTCCAGGAAACTCTTGATTACTGGCGTTTGAACAGGCTAGTGTATTCGAGTGTATTCGGGCACGAATATGGGTTCTGCAGTAATTCATTATCCAGTTCCATTCGGATTTTAATACTGAATATTTTTCGTAGTTCCGCATGGAATTCAAGTAAAACTCATTCACGTTCTTGTTCGAGTTTCATCTGAGATTTTGAACAATCCCTAGCATGTATGTACCATGGGACTCATCCCGGCCCAGCATGAGCCCCATTTTGCTAATATGGGCCCAAAACTGGACCAGAGTGGGCCAGAATTCATATACGCTGGTGATATTTCGTTCCAGACCGCGGATGAGATCCGAATGAGACCGGTTGAAGAATGACCGCAAAACTCATATTCGCACCCGGATACACCCGGATGGAGCCCCGAAAGTCTCATCCAGGTTTTATCCGGGTTCTCTATCCGGTTCTTTCACCTGGGTTCTCACCTAGGTAGATCTCACATCTGTTGAAAGTAGTTCCTGCTAAGTGGTTGGATTTCCACTCGAGTTCACTCCTATGCCTGCAGTCTTGCATTCCATCTGAGTTTGCATCTGAATTCCCACTCCGGATGGAATTCACAACCACCTGAATGGTTGGATTTTTGTTTGGATCGAGGGTCTAAATTTTCTCGCAAAATGAGTTTTTGAAAAAACCCACAAAGAAAATCGCTTCTTCTCGTTTTTTCCATTCTTCTTGGCTGGTTACTTCAAACCCTAGTTCGGATAGAAGGGAATTCGTGTAATCGAATGGAGAATCTTGCGTGGAAACCGCTATTCCAAAAAGATACTCCACTATCACGTATTCAACAATGTGAGGTAACTATTTTCATTCTCTCACAGTTACAGTGCCATATCACTCTAATTACCACACGGAGAGAAATAGATACTAATGGTTAGAATACGAGGACAAGTATCCAGATTGTACAAATTTATTCTTGTCCCTAGTATCCATATGCTAAGGGGTATAATATATTTAATACTCCTTAGCATATGGATACTGAGGACAAGAATAAATTTGTACAATCTGGATACTTGTCCTCGTATACTAACCACTAGTAAATTTCTTATACCCATTAGTATCTATTTCTCTCCGTGCATATTATCACCGCAGATTGATTATGAAGATGCATGATGTATGGAAAAATCAAATTGTCCAATTTAGATCCTTTGTGACCCGCAGTTTCAACCCCGGGTTGAAAGATTTGAATGCTTTTGTCCTCGAATTTGATTCTCAGACTAATCTTGTCATATGAATTGTTGAATAATCCGGACAAATACCAGACAAAGTCAAATATGAGGACACAAACCTATGGAGAAGGGAGAAATTCACCGTGACAATGAAGATTAAAAACTAATTCTGCGGGTCCCTTTTGCTGGAACAGCAAATTTTTCGTTCACAGAAAAATATTTGCTATCGAAAGCAATTTTGGGCTGAGAGAAAGGTTCTGTTCAAATATTAGACAACTAGGGAATTTAGTTCATCTAGCTGCGGCAACCAACATTCAGTTCTTCCAACAGGTACCTTTCTCTCAGAGTGTTAGCTACGACAGCGAATTTTGCTCCAAAGCTGTAAGAGCAAAAAATGTTTGTTTCTCTCCGCTATTCTGTATATAATGCTAAGGATTTTGCTAGTCCAGCGACAAATTTTCTGCTTCAACCAATGTAGTTAGGTTAGCAAGAAGATTGATTATTCTACACATAATACCTCGATTTGCTCCGTCAGCAGCTCTTTTTCTTCCACGCCGTCCAAATTTTTCAACTTGGTGCGATACGTCATCTTCTTATCTTCATGCGAAAAATTATAGAGGACAATTTCGAACAATATCGATCGTCATCAGATAACACGTTGAATGTCCTCCAATTCTTCAACCGTAGGTTCGTACAAGAAACGACACCGACATACATAACAAATCAGTAAGGACAAAACAATTCGTACATATTTTTTATGATCCCCAGAAAAATTTACAAAAACGGCATGAAAATGATTTTACCAAGCACATTATTTATTTTCACATCATCGTTCCAACAATAAACGTAATACCTTGAGAAAACTGAAAACAAATCGATTCTCAACGATACCTCCTCATATTCGTCACTACACTATACCGAAGCATAAATCGTTTCTTCGTATGTTTGTACAATCCGCGACACGAGGATATAGATTTTACTTTTATACTCTCATCGAAGATCACAATTCCGCTTTGATTTGTGTGACTGGGAATGCCATTTCCCTACACAGTGATTCCAATGTAAAAGTTCTTTGCCCTTTTATATTGTTTTGATTATACGAATTCGATTCAGGAAAACTCGACTTTCAACGGGTCTTTACGATGTCACATATCGACCGCTCCCACCACCTCCCTCTCTCACACCATTCCTCGTGTTCTCTTCTTTTCTCCTGCTCCTCCTCCTTCTACGCGAATTCAAAAGAATCAAATGTATTTTGCTCACATTCAATGTTTTAGATACTCACAATTTTATACTCGCAATCTTACCCACAGCACACATCAAACACGAATCAGGTGTTCCGGCATTTTATATTCCAAATCAAATTTATTGCATGGAAGAAGTATGAGGTATAACAAATTCCAAGACTCGGAAAATGTGAAATTTAGAGAATATCTTCACATGGAGTTAGTTACACCAATCAAATTGACTGAAGTATCGTTAATAAAATTGTGATCGCTCGTTGCACAAAAATCAGAATTGAACACTGGAATTTTAACGATAAAGTACGGTATACGGTGTAAAATATTGAGCAGATTATGAAAGAACATGTGTTCCACGATGAGAACAACAAATAAAATAACAATAAAAGCATGTTATATATCAAAAAATATCGATTCTACTCTTATTCGTCCTTGATGAATGTAATTTGGGAATATTGAAGCGTACAAAAAAGGTTCGCGATTCGAGTATTGATGAATTCAATTGTATTCTGCGCTTGTATAAGCACATGAGAGAAGTTGTTGATTATTTTGGGAGTTGACAATGGTTTTACGAACATCAGCACCTCTAATATTAGGGCAACAGGTGCGCGTGATGTGATTTCACTCACAACGCGTATAACGATTATGCGAGAGGAAGAAATACAAGAGAGATTGAAAAGGGAAAGAGAGTAAAAAAAGGAGTGTATAATTCCGGGTCTCTGTCGTTGCTGCAGGATTTTGTATTCCATCGATCGTTGGGATAACGTTGATCTCCGGAACTGATTATTCTTTTGGTGACCAAAGTTCTATCAAATATCAGGAGCTTGATATTCCGAAGTAAAACACTACTGCATTTTACTACACTTCGCGATAATTTACAATAATAAGGAATCCAGTATCACGAATGATGATGATTAATTTTCGAACAATAGTGAATAACTGGAGATTACATTTGCTCAAAATTGGTACTGCTGTTGGGAAAATTCAATTGTTCTGTTCGTAAGTACTGAACGATAAATCAACTTAGAGTGATACTTGATGAACATTATTAGAAATCCTCTTATAAAATCAAATCATGCTGCACATCCTACAAAACTCAACTGAAACTACTTCATTCACTTGAATGGTACTCCATTATAAATTGGATGTACTAGAACATCTTAAATTCTCAATTATGTTTCGGAAGGAAGATTTCTAAGGAGTTTCAACGTTGGAAAAGAGTTACTGATAGTTTCGACCGATGACGTATCTGAAAATGCAAAATAAAATTCAGACAAAAATGTTTGAAGAGCATCAAAGAATATTTTCACCCTCCGAATGAAGAGGAGACATGAATGTAGATTACAAACCATAATTCGGTGGGATAATCGTTTGGTACACGATCTCGCTTATTGGCACGCATAAATCCAGCTGGCGATATTGGTACGCACCACATAAATCTGTAGAATAAACTTTCCCAAAGTCCTGTATTATATTACTTGAGTTCCACTATTCTCGTTACCCGTCGAACATGAAATTAATCATTATTGTCATCAATAATCAAGACCAATGGTACCGGAAGTATCAGTTCTAATGCCTTTATAATGCGTGCACGTATCGATTAGGACGCCATACCCTCCGTCAAAGGGGCTGAACGATCGATTTGTCCAGGTTCAATTTTGCATATTGGTAACTCTTCAGTTTTGATTAATTTCCATAATTATCGGGATGCTGTGAATGTACCGTCTGTTGCAGAGAGAGGAAATGCGAGGCAATCAAAGCGTATTTCTGAGCCACATACAAAGCCATTTGAAACAAGTAAGAATTCCCACACGGAGAAAAAGGAATTCGCTGTGGCAGCGAAATCTACTTTTGCTGGGTTCCTTTTGCCAGAGCAGCAAATTTTTTGCTGTGACAGCAAACTATTTGCTGTTCCAGCAATCTTGTTAGCTGCGACAGCGAATTTTTAGCTGTCGCAGCAAAAAATGTTTGCTATCCCAGCACAATTTGTTTGCTATTCCATATATAATACTGAAAATTTGCTGGCGAAGCAAAAATTTTTTGCTGCCACAGCTAAAAAATTGCTGTCGTAGCTAACACGATTGCCGTTATAGCAAATTTTTAGCTAGGTGAGCAAAAAATTTTTCTATTCTATATATAATACCTCGATTTGCTGCGTCAGCAAATTTTTTCTCTCCGTGCAGCAAAGAGAATTGGGAATTTATATTTCCTTATTCACTCATTTATTTATTGATCTCACAAGAATTTGCTAGAAATATGTTGAAGCAACGCTTCATGAGTGTTCAAACAATTCGCATCGTTTCTTTTCGTCAAGTCATTTCGCGAGCAAAGAAGTCCCACTCCTCTCCATCTTTTCCCAGTCAATCCTCTGGAAATCTTCGATGGCCTCAGCAGAAACCCTGATATAGTTCTTTTCGAACTGAAGTAGCCTCACTAGTTTCAGAAATAGTTGTGATCGCACCGAATCAAGGTATTATATACAGAATTGTAAATTGTTTTGCACGGAGGAAAAGGAATTCGCTGTGGCAGCGAAATCTACTTTTGCTGGGTTCCTTTTGCCAGAGCAGCAAATTTTTTGCTGTGACAGCAAACTATTTGCTGTTCCAGCAATCTTGTTAGCTGCGACAGCGAATTTTTAGCTGTGGCAGCAAAAAATGTTTGCTATCCCAGCAAAATTTGTTTGCTATTCTATATATAATACTGAAAATTTGCTGGCGGAGCAAACATTTTTTGCTGCCACAGCTAAAAAATTGCTGTTTTAGCTAACACGATTGCTGTTATAGCAAATTTTTAGCTAGGTCAGCAACAAATTTTGCTATTCTATATATAATACCTCGATTTGCTGCGTCAGCAAATTTTTTCTCTCCGTGTGCTAACTCAGCTACAAAGTCACTGCCACAGCTGACTGGATTGCTGAAGAACATCATGATCAACTGAAGCAGCAAACTTTTCGCGGGTCTAGCAAAATTCTCAGTAATATACACAGAACAGCGAAACGAACTGTGCTGGAGGAGCGAACATTTTTCGCTGCCACAAAATAACCAGCCATCATCAGAATGACCTCAATCTTGCTTAGCTGTAACAGAACAGCACTAAAAATCGGTCCGCATAAAATTTCACCTATTGATTTCTGTTGGAATTTTCCAATAGTCTTCTGGTGATTATCAGACTTCCTTCGCTACAAGGTATTGCTTTTATATTTCTCTTTCTAAAACCCTTTTGCGCGTCGAGCGAAGAAAACTTCGATGTAAATTGAAATTCCTGGGGGATTACATTGTAATAACCTCTATATACACTGAGCGGAAGATATCGTTAAAATATATCTCCAATCCGTAGAATACCTTGATACGTTGTATTACTCTCCCCCTCACAGTAATGATATCGATACGCATAACAGCTACAGTTTGCGCCGCGTCACGATTCGAGGTCAACTTAACCTCGTTTCGCAGTTTCACATATCCTCTTTGCTATGAGCCATAATATTTGTATTCCAAGTAGAAAGATGTGCAAGAGTATCCGTGTGGACACAAGTGATTTATTCACTCTAATGAATTGAAATTTGTTACAGAACTTAGTTTGGAATGGTGAAAAAAATAATAAAACTGTTGTGGAGGTAACTTCAACTCAGTAACAATTACGAAATGCTACAAAAGTCATTTAACAATTTCAATTAATCGTTGGTATTTATTTTGAGCAAGAGCAAGTGATCACTTCCTCCGCCACTGTGGTCTCAAATCCTAAATTCTTAGCCAAAACTCATTCTTTTCAAATCTCCGACGAGACCAAATGAACCATTTATCATATTATACAGTAATCAGTTATGTAAGAAACAATCCATCACATCGATTTAATTTCGCTCATCAATTGTTACACAGCTAGGAATGTCGTCAATTTCATCGCGCATGGCAGTTTCGCGTCAAATGTTTTTCGCACCAAACAATAGTCCGTAATTGCTCATGTTGGGAAATTATTTCGGATGATATCGAATGATGGGAAGTCCCACTTGAGGTACATATTCCCATATTCTCACATTGTTCCATCTCTCATTTGAAATGATTTCAAATAGTGTGACGTTCAAATTAGAATAAAACATATCCAGAGAAAAAGTTTTCATAATCTAATGAGTTGTTTCCGAACGTTACCCAGTCTTGAACCCAACTGATTGAGGTTCTCCAAAGTCCATATCAATTGAATCCATGAGTTTCACGTGCTACTGTTTGCACCTTTTGGAATTATTCAAATTCGAAACGGGAAAACAATATACAGACCATCTGCAGTAGCCGTTCATATGCTCACTGGATGCTCTGAAGAGGAAAACTTTATGAGTTTGTACACCTAAATCAGGTATGCTTCCTCGATTGGCCATAGAGTTGACTTCCTGTACCAACCGGAAATGGGTCAAATAGACCCGAAGTTAAATTTTTTTCATGGAAAAAGGCACTTCGTATCCAAGATTCGGGTTCCTTGTGATGAAACAAGAAACTTATACCCTAACTATTTTTCAAAGAAACGCCGTGGATCCAGTATGGCGGACGAAAATACAGAAAACGCGCAAAATGAATTAATTGTGATTGAAATTGGTATCATGGAGAAATCAACGACCCTAGAAACCCTTAAATGGACTTTCATCACGATCAAGCAGTTTCATGGATGTTCTGTTGCCTGGATATTGCGCAATATATTAAGTTTCCTCTTTTGCGATTCATTATAACAAATTTATTACTTGCGTACTGACTTGTTTGTTGGGAATAAAGTTGAACATTGGAATCTTCGCTTGGATTTTGAATCTACATCACACGATTCACTTGAAATCCGTCAATAGTAGCCGAAACTTTCTTGAGATACCTTTCAGATTTGCTTTGAACTCGTCGCAATCAGCTATGTTTAGACGCCGATTGGTTTTTCCCAATTGAAATCGTTATTTTTCAACTGTCAATCCATAACAGTTACTCCAAAGCCCCCGGGTACGAAGTTGAGAGGAAATCTGATGAATTTTTGAATTTCAGTCCGCAATATTAGATCCGCCGTCTTTGATTTGTTATTTTCCCCTACAGATTCGTAATCAGCAACCTCAAAAACCCCCGAGTACGAAGTTGAAGGGAAATCCGATGAATTTGACAATTTCAGTCCGCCATATTGAATCCGCCATTTTGAATTTGTCATTTTTGGCACCGGATTTGTAATCAGCAACCTCAAAAACCCTCGAGTACGAAGTTGAAAGGGAATCCAATGAATTTTACAATTTCAGTCCGCCATATTAGATCCGCCATTTGGAATTTGTCATTTTTTACACCGGATTTGTAATTAGCGCCCTTCAAAATCCCCTGATACCAAATTTCGAACAATTCTGAAGACTATATAGTTTTGGCCACTTTTTACGGACTTGAGACCACTGCGCTCCGGTGTGCTCATGTTCTCTTGATACTGTTGTCAGACAGACACCTAGCTGTGGCAAGTAAAATTTAATTGTCTCCGCTAAATTTCAGCTCGCGCAAATGAAAACTCAGTTGTTTGGGATATTGATGAAAGAATTTATTCTAATCTGATTAGAGATTCTCATGCAGAGCTTGAAGAATGGTACAGTGTCGGTAGCCAGTATAAAACTGCAAGCATTTCACATCAATACTCGACAAATCACATCAATGCATTACTGAAAACTGATATACTCTCAATTTTGAGAACTGATGACACTGGTGTTGATCGCTCTTTCAGTGCCAGCGACCGTCACTCAATCGTTGTTTGCCCTGTCATTACTTGCTGTATAATTCTGACCACCATCGATGAATGGCGTCTTTCGCCTCCAAGTAGAAGTCAGGTGGAGAATCGGTACATGAACGTTTGTTCAATGGCATAGCAATGTGAAATAGCCGTTCCTTCACCGATCCACCCTTGTGACGAATCTCTACCTTCAATCGAAATGTGATTCGTAGCAACATCCATGCAATGCAACCATGGTTAACCTGATCAAATGTGACTGAATATCCGGTCAGGCTGTGTCAGCCTGGCTTGTGCGGGGTTTACTCTTAAGGAAATCAAGATTTCATATTGAGGTAAAATGCTCAAGTACCGTGAGGATACCAATACTATCAATTGCATCTTCCAATCCGAGTAATAATAGCATCTTCAAATCGTATCCGAGTAATAATAGCATTGAATAACATTCAGAGAAAATGTACCTTAGTAATTTTATACGTTTCCGATCATGTTACTTTCCATTATTCGTGTTCAAAGATGAAATTTATGGTATTAGGCAGTATAAGTGACATTCACGGTATTTGGGCAGTTGACCTCAATTCCTAGACAAAAAAGAAAGAACTGAGAACTGAACGGACCTTCAAATACCGAACAGATCGCCGGGTAACCGGATAGGCGTATTTGACACTGGATGCAATGCAAAATCTAGAAAAAGTCGCATGTCAAGCACGATTGCCCACCGTATTACTCATAACATATGCTGCGACGTAGTAAAGGCGGTCTATCGTCTCACCGAGCGTGTCCACCCAACACAGGTGGGTCTACTTCCAATCGCTAGGCGTTCTGCATCGCTATTACGTGCCCAGCAAGTGAGACTAACCTCGAACAGATATGAAAAGAGGCAAATTCAATGCAACAGCGCATTGAGTCCTCAGCACGACTGTGTGAGACCTACCTGCCTGAGAGATGTGAGTTTCACTCCACCCGGAACCGTTTTCCAGTGTCTGGCACGGCTATCTCTAATGGACCGAAGAGTCTACCCAGTCCGAAATCAAACAACACCAGAATTTTCTAATGAGTCCACCTGATCGTTTCGGCACGTTTGGCTGGAATTTGATGGGAAGAAGTGGGTTCACTTTCCTCACAAGGGCCAAACCCAGATAAGAGAAGGGAGAGGATGAAAGTGGGTGATCACTCCCGATCCGAGTGGAAGCACCACGCAAAACTGCAAAAGGGATGGACTCTCGAAACATGCTCAAAATTTCTGTCCAGGCCATCTTATTACGACACAGAGGAAAGGGGTGATTTATAGGTATATTGTATCATGGCGAGATGAATATTTATTTCACGCAAAGCAACCATGATTCTAACAAATATGATTTATTAACTATTGAAAACGTGTATTTTCACCAAATATCGTTTGTTCATTATTAACAGAATATATTTGATTCAAAGAAACGATTTATTTCGCCATCCGCAAATATGCTATTATTAACTATAAATAAATCTTTTCCTCAGTAGACCAATATCGAATGAGTCTTCAACTTTCGTTGGAGGCATTCTTTCTTATGTGAGAAACATAACCGTGCCCTTGAATTCCGGTAATATCTGAAAGAATATGATCAATTCTATCCGAATCACTCATGTATACTCAAATTGTAAATCTAGACGTATCCCAAACCCCTCGTCTGGATTAACTATACTCGATTTACAAACACGAAGTTAAGCTTACTGTTGTGATTACCGTGAAACAGGGTGAATAGGATCATCGAGGTGTACGGGTTCACGAGCGAAGAAACATGTTACACGATTTCGTAATCAATTGTTCGAATGATAAAAGTGATGGATGACACGCATTTAGCATTCCATATCATCACATAATTAGTTATAATTTCATTTGATACTTTTTCTGGGTGATCCCATTCGCCCCAGAATGATTCTTATTCACCCCGCTTCACGGTACCTGTTCAATTATTCACTTCCCCTGGAACTTTTGGTTATAGAGTTTTCCGTCAGATCTTATGTATCCGATTGGTTCTTTCCGATAGACCCTCATGGTTGATTATAATATCGCTCAATATTGAAGCTTTATTCATCTTTCCCTTATGCTACATCTAGTTTGAAGGATTTATTCTTGTATTGATAAATACTCACTGCCAGTCAAAAGAAAGTTTTGACCTGTTTGCATCTTAACTTGAGACAATGTTTTTTCAATTGTGTTTGTGATTGTTTTTTGGGCTTGATTTGTTCGCATTATAGATTCAGTCTTGAAATAATCTGAATTCGAGATTCTCTTTTTACACTGAGCTCTTTTGATCAGTTCAATCTTTGCACAATACACATCTCCTGGCGACGTCCTCAACGTCCTTAAGAGATCCTGAGGACATTGCAATATCCCCAGGATCTCTTGAGGACGTCGTCAGGACATTTGTGCTGGGTGGGTCATGACCTGAATTTCATAATAAAAGACGAAATTTGCATACCTTAACCACTGGTGCCTCCGCCCAAACTCTACATGGAAGCAACGCACCTTATGGATGGTTGTTTTGTACGAGTGTCAAGGTTTTTACATTTCTCTTGCTGTTGTCATTGCATTGATTAAGAACTCACCAAAAATTTATGAATCTCCCTAATGTGGATGATAAATGTATGCTGTATCATGGAATGAATCAGAAAAAGTATCAGTCAGGAATTCCCGAACAAAAACTCCAAAAGTACACGGAGAAAATGATTTGACGAAAGATTCCCCAAAGTTGAGTAAAACGAGGACATAGTGGCATTTCGGTGAGGTTTCAAATTCCATTGACTTCGTTTTACTCGACAGCAGATGAAAATTCATACAAATGTTCCTTTACAATACTCAACTTGTGAAGATAATGAGAACATTCGAATGAATTTTCATCTGCAGTCGAGTAAAACGGAGTCAATGGAATTTGAAACCTCACCGAAATGCCACTATGTCCTCGTTTCACTCAACTTTGGGGAATCTTTCATCAAATCATTTTCTCCGTGTATAACTGTTTCGATCCCAAAATATGAACGAAATATATCATCAATAATTAAAATATAAAAAATATTGAAGGACATGAAAATAAATCTAGAAAACCAATCCCTTTTCGCAAACCTGTGTACAATGTCGTTGAAAAGCATATGATATTCGAAAATAAAAGCAGGAAGGATTCTTCACCTCCAACATCGAGGAAACGAGAATTTATCGCATTCAGTTAAACAACTCGTTTCACGCCTTCTCTCTGTGTTTTCGTCTCCATCCCGTCCTTCCTCTCCTAATCTGGTATCCTCTTTTCATACACCGCTAAAAAGAGATTGTCGGGAAAAGCTATTAAAATGACAAAGCATCGTGCGAAGATAAATAAGAGAGTATCCGTGCGTTCTCACCTGTGACTGTACCGAAGTGTAAAGTGAACTCACCATTATCAGTCTATGACAGCGCATCAATAATCGATGCTTTCGTTTCTCCAAAATACAATTCTATGTGATTCCCAGTCACAGCAGTGATCTATGAGATCTACGAGTTCTATTGAATCATGGACCAACATTATTTAAAAATTCTCTCAAAAATACTTCTATACCATATCCAGGGAAATTCAAAAGATTTCATTTGTCAGCATTTTTCAAAATACCTCGAAATTCCATTTATTCGTCGAATAACCACCCTTGTTCGCTGAACAATCCTCAATTCTTCGTAATTGGTGACAAAATTATTCTATGTGTAATTGGAATTTCAATCACTCGAACGTACAAAGCTCCCGTCCAGTGAAATCGCAATCTCATTCCAAAAATTTCTACCAAGCGAAATGAATATTTTTTAATTTCATTCTCCGATAATATGATTCCAATCAAAATGCAAATCAATTCTGTGATCATTGTTGTTCTCTGAAAATGGAAATAAAATGACAAACTGGGAACTATGTCGCACAATGTTATGCTATAAAACGAGAAGAAGGAGATTTAATTTCAGTAAAACGAGTCATAGGGTTTCTGGCGTTAAGCCATCTCCTACGTTGCAGAATCCTCAAAACGCATGGGATTACGATTGATGGGGCAGGAATGAAACTAAAAGTGTCCTTCGTTTTCTTGTTCTCAAATCCTTTTTGGTAGCATTGATTCACCGCGAGAAATAGTCATGATGAAGCATATGAAGCTCGAAAATCATTTTCTAACTTTTAGAATACAGTGAAATGAACAGTGATATTATCACTCTCATTCATTCCTGTCCTCGTTTTGCTTTTATTGTATTTTGGAAGATTTTTCACTGATGTGGAATTCACGGTAACGCGGGTTCAGTGAATGTTACAAATAATGTCGCACACCGGATGTCGTGTAATTTCCTTTCCGTTAGGAAAATTGCAAAAGCCATTAGAAAATTATGATATGACATCTGTTCTTGTTCAATTTCTTCGAGGGAATATGTGAAGAAATGAGTGAGAATATAATTCCCTTCATATTTTCCGCGATGATGGATTGATAATGGATGTGGAAATGATATGATTCCGCAAAATAAGGTGATGAAATTTTGTTTTCAATCATCCTTTGATTGAAATAATGTGAAAGCATTGGTGATATGTTTATATCAACCTGAAAAAGTCTATTGTTAACGAAAAGAGATTGATTAATACCTATTGTCACCCAATATTGATCTAGAAACAGTTCGATTTCATCTCAGAATACGTTCTTGGCAAAGACCTCACAAAATTTCATGTCATCTGATATCTTTTGGACAAATTGAAGATGTCTCCACAACATTTTTCAATGCCTCTGAGAGGTCCTCAATTTTTTTCAGGTCTCAAAAATCTCCACAAGATGTGTTTCGAGACAAGTTCGAAGAAATCCGAACAATCCAAGGTTCGCACACACCTAGTTTGGAACATATTTATTTCGTACATTGAAAATTTTCTCAACTTCACGAGTTTTCCTTTTCCTAATGAGTGTCAAAAAACGGAACGAACATGTGAAAAATCAATGGAATCACGATCTTTTACTCACTGTTCGAAGATTTTTTCACAAAAAAGAATAAATCGACTTCAAAGAATTGACCTGAAAAACGATGGGATAAGATCGTAGTTGCTGCATTAATGGAATGAGAATGTTGAGGATTCTCCTCCTTACAGGAAACTATTTTAATGTCGACGTGAGCCTCATTAAAAAGATTTCATTTGAAAATATTCACATCGACTGCGAAAGAGTCCATAGTGAGAGAGTGGGGAGAATTTTCCATCGAAGTTTTGAATAATAATACTTTTTGTTTCAGTATAATGTCACCCCTTGGAATCGATTCATTCTCTGACAAGTGTTTTGATAAGTTTGATTGAGATTACAAATAGGCTTCAGTCGATTGTTTCTTCAATCGAATTCCAAATTTGTTTTGATTTTTCTTTTATTTCATAGAATCTACAAAAATTCCTTCGAATGAATCTATGCAAAGTGAAACAAATTTATATTTCCCACTTATTCATAGAAATTCAAATGAAGTATGTGGGAAGGATGCGTTTGAATATCACGTTCCACGGATGTTTCTTCATTTAACAAAGCACCGAATTATATCGCATATAGAGTTACGCGATTGAACTGATCTCTACCCTTTCATAGAATTAAAGCGTAACTGTGTGCAGTCGTCAATCTCTCTTTGATTCATCAACTGAATCGGAATGAGATCTCAATTCAGAACTTCAAGTCGAAAGGACTCTGAAAGTACTCCCAGTATACCGCATATAACACGATTCTCATGAACTTCCGTCGAATATTTTATTGAAAAATCTTCAACGACATCTGGGAAATGTGAAATGAATGGAATGAATGAACAGAAACAGTTGATACGTTTGATAATGATACAGATTTTAGTCTACTCCAGATACTCTATTGAGACATCGTCCTATTCATAAAACTTCAATTCGGCGTGGTGTATGCAAATAAAAGTAACCGAATCTTGTATTGAATGGTTTGAGATGAATATCAGAACTTCGGCATAAATGCTCAACGATTCAAAATCTTGACTCACGGATAAAATTCTGTGCTCAATTTTATCCGAATATATTTGTCATTGAAGATATTTACGTCCTGAATATATCATTATCAAATGTATCTCTGATTACATTCTCATTGAAGAAAGAAAAAAACATTTTTTGATCGGAGAACTCATCATCTGTGAGACATGTAGTTTCAATAATCCAGTCACGGATCGTTCTACATTGATCGATTATATGATAGTAAAATGTGAATTACATGTAAAATACTATACGGATATCGTTGAAAGTATTTCACCCACACGACTTTCCTTATCGATAATCTTCATTTCTTTCAACACGAGAAAAATTCATATCTTCCGAAGTTATTACTACTTGTGAATGCATACGATGATAATCAGTGTGCTATGAGAAGAAATTTGTAAGAATTATCCAAATAAAATCTGAAAGTTCATACTTTTATGGAATAAAATGACAGAAATATTGTTCCAATTTTGGAAGAGAAGAGTGAGGTTGATGGCACGGGGAGATTTAATTTAGAATTTCACCATCCTGCCGGTATCAACGACCTGCATTTTATACGTTGCCAAGCTCCAGCTCTTTCGTTATTCCAAGATTCTCATATGTGAGAGAACAATCGTGGGGAGAGACAATGCCACAATGAAGACCTCTCCTCATTTTACCTCAGCACTCATTCTCGTACTCGGTTCAACTTACGCTGGATGTCCACTCGAAAATGGTATGGGAATTTGAAATTTCTTAATTCTATCGTTCACTCGGTGTCAGCTCCATGATTTTCATAAAATGAATTTCTGATTCTAAAATTAAATGCAGGATCGTTCATTATCGCACGCAGAAAAATATGTTTTCAAAAATCTTATCATTTATTGAGGATCAGCGCCAGTTGGTGACGGATGGAATTATTTATTGATTCCATTTGTTTTTTTGTTTCGTTGACTGCACATCATTACTAGGGATGGAATTCTTTGGATTCAAAACTCTGCCTTGGGCCAAGATAAGACCTCGAATGAACCAATTTCCACAAAGGAAAGTTCCTAGATGTGATAGATTGTCAACCTTGACACATTGGTTTCATAGATTCAACTTGATTCCCGTAGGGTAATCTGAGGGAAAAATTCATGAACTGAAATATGGATTAATTAATTCTTCCAACAGAATCTCCGTGACTTGAAACGCATACTTGATTTCTGCTTGGTGAATGAAGTGGATCAAGTTTGACATAACCATCAGCCCAAGCATGGGTCAAACTTGGTAAAAATGTTCATGACGAATCTTGATAAGTCTTATGCCATGCTTGGTCCTCGATTGAAACATTGTTCCATACATCCATGGGTGCCCTGCTAAAAATGTCAGGCAGAATCGAACAGGAAATTGTTTTCAGGGTTTGGATGGTTTCTTTTCCAGGTAATCCAGACAACAACTGACAAACTTTCTACTCGATTTTGCCCGGGATTACCGAATTGGAACATCCTGTAAAAAGCTGACAGCAATTTTTCAGGACGGTTCTGTCTGGAATTCACAGACTGTGATATCCAGTCAAAAACTAACGAAAGTCAGGTGGGGAGTTTGTCAATTTTTGCCCGCATTACCTGGGAAAGGAACCATTCAAACCCTGACAACAATATTCTATCCAGTTCTGCCTCGCATTTTTAGCAAGGTGGTTGTCAAAAATTCATTGACGCAGTGATCGACCGACAATTCATATGTCTTGCGCAAATGAGTATCTATACTGTGAATATATGATGTTTTCCTCCAAGATGGATTGTAAAAAAGTGAAAACAACGACCATGATGTATTAGGAAAATGCAAGGTACACTGGGTTGGTCGTCGTCGTCGTTGTTGTCTCAACTATCTCTCGAGTTCATGTTAAATAAAATTCCTGAAGCGCATCGTCAAACGTAGACCAATAAAATATTCGAATGGAACGGGAAAAGAATCAATGGCGAGCACCAGCCGCCTTCGCTTCCCTCGATTCGCAAAAACGAGCAGCGGAATAAAAATTTATCATCGACGAAATAACGATAAGGTCACTCTTTATTTGCACTCCAAGTGAGAAATTTACTGCCGCGGAGCATATCTTTATGCGACGTCACCTCCACTGCTGTGGAGTAGTAGAATTTTTTACGTTATCTATGTTCAATTTTCCTCCTTCTCCTCCTTGTTCTTCTTTCTTGCTGTGTTCATGATGAAGGAGTCTTTATTTTATTCTACATGAAGTTATCTTTAATATTTGGTTCATTGAGTAGCATTACTTTGACGACATGGAGTTTTTGTGGAAAGATAGTTCACCGCTACAGTATTCGCGAGGTAAAACATAGTCGTGACGTGCATGCTTCGATTTATATTATTACTTGAAAAAAAATATGAGGTCAAGTGATGGTATTTGAATCTCAATGAACATAAAAAAAGTCTTTAAAAAATTCAATCGTGTCTGAAAGTGGAAACAAGAAGCCTACCACATTCCTGAAAAATATCTCCCGTATCCCAGGAGAAACAATTATTATATTATAAAATGTTTTTCCAAAAACGAATGCACTTTTTCCTACATATTTAGAGAATAATTTCCACAGAGCGCAATGCTGAAAGAAAGTTCAAAGATGCCGTAACTAGTTATATGGTCATTTTCTAGAGGATGTAATGCGAACGCATGTTCCTCATCCGTTACGATGACTCGCTTCGAGAGCTTGACCTCGCTCTTGAAAGGTACCGTCAACACTTCACACACCACAATTACTCGAATAAAATTCATGAATATCGTGCAATTTTTTCCAAGGACCGACCGAAAGTGTTGATGGAAAGGGTGAATTCTTCCAATCTACTTGAATGGTTCACTCTTGCGTGATCTCATGGTATTGAATTTCTTTACTCTTCTTTCAAGAAAGTCTTCTTTTTTATTGTTTTTGCTCTCCATTCCAAAACCTGCAATCGAAATTCTTCTACCATTCCTGTAAAAATTGGCCACTTTGTACGGTGACGGTAGAAGGAACGTTTTCGATTAATATGTACATCCTTGTGTTGAACGTGGAATTTCTTGTGAATTTAATGTATATGGATTTGATGCATCTCAACCATAAGAAACTGCGACGATTTGAAATGTTATTGCTTAATTCAATGATGCATCGGTATATGAAGATTAGGGTGATCCAAAAAACCTAACCCATCGAATTTATGGGCTGACATTGATCCATATACCGAGGAAAAAATTCCGAGGTTTGGCAGAACTTTTAATTCAATTCCAAAAGGTGTCGGTAGTCATTTGAAATTCCCCATTCGAATAACAGGTACAACAACTGGTTTTCATTGAGAATGCTATAACTTTTGAAACATTTGAGATCAAAATTTTCCATTGACAGATTCTTGTAGGGCATTAAATTCCCTAAAAAATGATCTTAGAATCGATTTTTCAAAGTCGAAAATTTATATATTTACGAGCCATGAAAGTAAAAAAAAATATAGATTCTCATGGCCCGTAAATACACAGATTTTTGATGCGGAAAAATCAACTCACAGATGATTTTTCAGAGAATTTAATGCTCTACAAGAATCTGCATAGAAAAAATGTTTATCTCAAATGATAAGTTAAATGATAAGTTATAGCATTCTCAATGAAAAACAATTGCTGTACGTGTTATTTAAATATGGGAAATTTCAAATCCTACCGACACCTTAAAATTGAGCTGAAAGTTCTGCCAAACGTGGGAATTTTTTCTCGAGATCTAGATCCATTTCGACCAATAAATTCAGTAGGTTAGTTTTTTTTGGCTCACCTTATGGAATAGTCCCCTGCGTTTCCTCTTCCTGCCTTTCTCCTCGTTGGATTGGAGGAGGGAAATATGGGTTACAAATTGTCAAATGAATATCTAGTGGATGAGAGAGAGAGAGAGAGAGAGAGAGAGAGAGTATACGTTCATTAATCGATAATGAGATTGAGCAATTGACGAAAAATTAGAATATTACGTTGGGTGTGCCAGAATTTTTGAAGTACGACTTTTACTATTTTCAACGTTGAAACCTTTTTGGTTTGGAAGTTATAAGGTTGAGAGCGAGAGATACAAACATTTCACTGAAATAAAAAATTCCTAAGGGCTCACCTGAGATTGAGGCAACTAGTCCATGCCTTGGAATTACTTCAGGGAACCCTGGAGAAGATCTGTTATCAGTTTTTCCGCTTTCCCCTATATGCTTATTTATTTGAAGTTCAGTGGGAAACTAGCCCAAAACTTCCCTACGTGGTTGAAAGTTTATAGGGTTAGGAACAGGCGGCATGAACATTTTACTGTGTTTAGAAATTTGTACAGGGTTCGAAAATTCCAAACTGGTACAGACTAGGGATGATCTCTATGATTCTAAAACGGTTAAAAGGACTCCTCGTCCGTGCCAAATTTCCTGATTCTCTTCCCTGTTTTTTCCTCAAAACATCGAAAATAAGATGGAAGTTTGGCCGGACTATGGAAATGAACAGGGACAACTTTCCTACGGGGTTTCTAAACGATGGAAATGAAGGAAAATCTCCTCTAGAGCTCTGTGCAGTGTGAACAGATCATAAGAAAGTTGCTCCTGTCTAGGGCAAACTCATACCATTTTTCAAATATGGTGGAATATTGGTTTTGTATGTTCATAACCTCATACCAAATACCATAACTCTCAAACCAAAAAGATACTCACGATAAGACTGACAAAAATATCTCCTCTACGGTTCCCTGAACTATTTTCAAGTCATAAAGAAGTTGCCTCAATCTAAGATCACCCTGTACCGGATCTTTAAATATAGTGGAATTTTTGTTTTCCTCGTCCTCAGTCCTATAACTTCCAAACAAGAAGTTACAAGCGATGGAATTGGTGGGAAATCCCTTTCAGAATTTCCCAAACTGAATTCAAGTCATCAAGAATTTGGTATAGAGTAAAGTGGGGTGAGATGACGCACTTTCCCACTTCAGTACAGCTTGAAATAATACATAGAATCTCGTTAACCTCAAGAAGATATGAAGATTTACTTGAAATCTTTATATCTTCCTTGAGAGGACGAGGTTTTATTTATTATTTTCTGCTGTAACAACGCGGGCAAGTGCGTCATCTTACCTTGATTTACAATTAGTCCGGGGCAATCCTGTATACGCTTCTGAATATGATGAAATGTTTGCCTCACATGTTCCCAAGTTTATAAATCTTGGACCAAAAAAGTAAGAACGATGGAATTATTAGAGCACATTCTCTGTAGTCCCCTAAACTGGTATCAATTCATATAAGAGTTACATCAGTTTGAAAAAATCCTGTGCGGATTTTCAAATATAGTGGAATGTTCGTTTTTCATGTTCCTCCGCCTATAACTGTCGAATCAAGGAAGTACTAACTGATAGGAAATCTCCAGTGTGTTTAACATTACCTACCCAGATGATTCAAGATTGTTAGATTCTCCCAATTCACGAAAAGTTGAATAAGCCGAATTTGAGTTGAACGGTTGTAGAAAGTCATCGTAATCCTCTGCTTGGTGCCATTCTTCTCCAAATTTCCACCACTCAGATCTCATTCTATCTCTTTAAGTCGCTTCAAGTCCCATTCTCCTCACTACTCCTTCTTTGCTCGATCTCACTTTTTTCCCGCGTCATTTTTATTCACCGTACCGCTACCTTGGGTCACTCATTTTTACCCACTGACAGCGAGTTCTAGAACTCCTAACCGGATAATATTTGTCTCATCTTGACAAAAAAACACCCCATATTTCCTCTTATTTCGTCAACAGTAACATCCCAGAAGAAGTAGTAAGAACATAATTCATACCATGCACTCTCATCCGAGCTTGTGGTAATTACTTCTTGTTGTGGAATCATAATTTATGAATCTTGACGTCATGATTACACATACACATGCTTAATGGAATTCATTACGGAAGGTAGGAGAAAATAAAGTACACTAGAGCCTGTATAAAAGTGTGAGTTCGTATCATCCTTGTGTTTTCAGAGCCAACGACGCAAAAGATGAGAATTTCCTTGAGCAACTTTCAGTCTCTTGTGCGAGGGAATATTATATCAGATAAAAACTAAATATATTCGTATGCAAAGCTCGGAGGAAATCGAAACGTGTGCAAAGTGAATGAATATATTCGATGCTCAATATTCTTCCATTATATACGTATGCTTTATAAAAAAAACAGCATATGAACGATAGTCCCAGGGACGAAAGTAAGAGATTTTCCAGAACTTTGGGACTTCCGATTCTCAAACACGTTGGAAAAGAAAGAATACGAATGAATAATATATATCCCACTTCAAAAAGAGTTAATTTTTTCAATCAAATTCTCTTTCATTCAGTTCTGTTGTGACCGGTCAATAAATTTTACTCCCTTTCAATCGCGGCTCTCTGCCATTCGAATGTAACTAATGAAAAACCGGAAAACCGAGTTTCCTATCTCTCTCACTTGGATAGTCCGGGATGGAACGTGTATCAGACATGTCAGTCACGCGCATCCGGCGCGAATGCAATAATTTTCTCTCAATGAGAAAAATCGTAGGTTCGATTATTCCACATGGTAGGTCAATTCACGTGCTACCGAAACCGAACCTTCGTTCAAACAGAGCTTCGAGCGAAGCTTCGAGCGTTTCATTAAATTTCCTACGTGGAGGATCCAACAGGTCTCTTTTATTCCAAGTTTCCTTCATCGTCTCCTTCTTACGGAGTTAAGTGGCCGCGTAGAGAGTCAGACAGAGACGGTATGTATATAAGCGTCGGGAAACGCGCAATCTCGTTAAGTTAAACTTTCAAGATGTTTTTATCGTCGAGCTTAGGGTTTAGCCTTGTTGAAAAATGTAAAAGGAAGAGTGGATTATCCGGAGAAATATGTGTGCGTGGAGAGTGGAAGAAGGAACACGGTTTGATATCATTCGGAGAAACGGTGAACACAAAACCAACTGAAATTTTACTAAAACGATAAATTAATGATGCAAGCATGGACGTCTCGAACGAGAGTTGAACATGTGATTTTTGTTTCTCGTTCATAAAATGCATTCAAACGTATCCCTTGAAAGATTAATATTGGCGCGAGGACTACGAAGATTCCACCAAATAGATAAAACCATGATAATAATATTCGGTAGGAGTTGAAAAATGAAAATGACGAAAGTTGGATCGCAAAATTCAATATTAACTTTCCAAGAGTCGTAACAATGCTTGTGAAAGGGATTATTAATGGAGGTGAATCGTAAGCGTTGATGAACTCGATAATCGGGGGATTACGGGTCATCGTTGGAGCATAAATTGAATAGATACGAAATTTTCACAGAACTTGCTCCGTCGTCCGAATCAAGCTGTCTCTCATATGAAATTTAAATATCAAACGTGGAATTGATGCGCTCAAATGCATAACAAATCTGCCGTCAAAAGCAAGAAGACCATAACTGCATTCGACTTGAATTCGAGAGAATCAAGAAAAACTGTGTTCTTTGAAAATCAATAGAACAAATCATTTTCCGATGGCCAACCATTAAATATAATATACCCTAGAAATGGTTTGCCATTGAAGTTTATAGACCATTGAAGTATTATAAACTTCCCTTTTTTGTGTTAGTTACGGTTATTTTTCTATAGATGTTTCGAATTTGATTGATTTCTTCATACTCCGAACCACTGTTATCAACAAAGTAATAATTTTTTCTTCAAGATGAAAAACACAGTAGAATGTAGAATTTTTCCATGATTAAAATGATATAAAAACTCATTTTCATCAAAAATGCGACTTACGGTCTTCTTGCTTTGGACGGCAGGAATAATGTACATGGTCTTGTTTCGATAAATTCAAAAAATTGAGATTGAAAAATTATTCTCATATACGTTGTAAGAAACGAGTGGAATTTGTATTTTTTGCTGAAAGGCATTCAATCTCGAACTTTTTTAATTTTTCAATTTCTTTACTCATTTATTCCGCTGTATTCAATCTTGAATCCTTTTCAGTAAACGATCTGAACTTCGAGGACATTTGAATTTACTGCATATCAACTCATCTTCTCATGATTTTCAGCAAAAGTATCATCCCACCTTTCATAGATCTACTCTGTTCTCGGACTTGTGTCGTATCCTACAACGGATCAAAAAATATATAAGATTGAAATGTACTCATATTCTATGAGTCGAGTTGCAATCGTTCATAAAAAAATAGAATAGAAAGAGTCAAATGATTCTATTGAATCACAGTCACGCTCATCATTGAGCTTTACAAAGTGAATCAACCTCAAATCAAAGAATGTGTGGTGAGTCTGCTCTATTCTAGACCTCATATTTATCTCAAAAAACTCCATAAGCAACTTCCATATTAAAAACAGAAAAAAAGAGAGTAAAATACGCATGAATTATTTTCTCAAAGAAGAACCAGTTGCTTACTCTGTTTTTTAGAAAAAAAATTAAAACCAGAGGTAACATTCTTTGAAAAGTGAAAAAATTTTCATCAAGAAAATGAAGATATGTTCACCGAAGCAAAATGAAAAAAGATGAACCTCTTCGAATTCCTCAATCAAGTACTGGAGCGCGATTCATCTGACTCATTGTGCTCTTCACAATGTTACATACAAAACAACTTATGAGATGGTGAGTAACATGATACACCAAACATTCATTTATATTTGAATCAAAAAACGAATCTATTTTTTTATGTTGATATTATAAATTAAATTTTAGTAAAATCCAGCTTCCAACAAGAATTCATCGATATTATATAATTTTGAAGAATTTACACAGGTTGAATATTTTACACTTTGACTTGATTGATTGGAATTCGATACGGATCTCGATATCGATAAGATGATGATAAAATCAATGATATGGATGAATCGTTGAAAAAATTCCCTCTCATCGAGTATCTGTCCAAAATCTCTTTTCATCCTGAGATCAATTTTCATCGAGTTCTTTGTAACTGTCCATCACTGGTCTCCAAGTACATTGAGCTGCAGAGTGTATCCCAAATCGATCCATAGTAATCAAGCTCTCAAGCACATCTGGGTGTATCTGTCGGTGCACATCGTTCATGTACAAAGTGGTAAACCAGAAACGATCTGATGAAAACAAGCTTTCATAGACTTCCTAGTATTCGATAGGTGTATCGGCTAAAGACACAAAAAAGGAGGAATATTAAATTGTCCCCTCTCATATGAAGACAAAATCTGTTGCGCTTTTCAATATTCATGATAGTGTTCTTTGATTCTATGATATAAACATTCATTCCTTATCTCATCCGTTTCATACACGGAGAAAAAAGCAGCAAATTCCTTGCAATGTCAGCAAACTATTTGCTATCCCAGCAATTTTTCAGCTGTGGCAGCAAGAAATGTTCGCTCCTCTCGCGAAATTTGTTAGCTATTCTGTATATAATACTGAAAATTTCGCTAGTCCAGCGAAGAATTCGCTGCTTTAGTTAATTATGTTTCGCTGTCAGCAATCCAGTTGGCTGTGGTGAAGAATTTTCAGCTAAAGTTCTAAACGATGGAAACAGAGGCCAGAGGCGAATGCTCGTTCTCTCTCAAGACGTCAATGGGTGCGTGTCTGCCCTGAACCTGCGAGTTCCACTGCGAGACACTAGGCGTCGCGTGTTCGTGCCTTTAGCACGGCAGCCAAGAATAAACTTCATGAGATATAAGAGGAGATGCGAGCGATGACACTTCATTTTCTTGTGGCACATCAGCTCTGTTCTACCTCCTGATGCGCCATGGAGGGAAGAGAATACCTTCCCTGGGAGGAGATACAGTCCGATTGTCGTCACGGCCTCATTTTTAATAGACCAGGGTCTTCATCGGTTCTTCCTCTAACATGCTGGTTGGTTGGTTGGTTGGTGAGGGAAGGGAAAAAACTGGATTCATTCTTTTGAGAAAAATCCACCGGTGAAGGGAAGTGTGCACACTTCCCCTGTTAAAACAACCCACGACATTGGGTATTTCTGTTAGATCCGTGAATTTTTTTGTGAACCACTTCACACAGTGATCCACTGTACAAGCTCTCTTCGTCTTATGAATATGCTATAAATTAGTTTTTTAGTATTCCTTTTGTAATACAATCATCTCTTCATTCAGTGCAATGCTGAAAGTGCCTGGTAATAAGGCAAAATTACATTCAACCCGTCCGTATTATTGATTCAACCGACTGTGAAAACCCTGGGATCCGACGAATCATAAGCATGATCTGGGGATTAACTATTACAGAAAGCACCGGATGCTTCTGCAGCAAATAAGTCCCTGCTCAAACGTTTGGAGTGATTTAGGGCAATCGTATGATTGACACCTAAAATCCAGTTTCCAAATATGTACTCGAGCGGTTTTTCATCAGTGGAAAAAGCGGGATTAAAAAATCACGTGGAGGAAATTTCTCTCCCTGTCATGAACTCCTTGCTTCAATAATAAATATAATCTTCTTTCCACAGAGAGAGGAGCTTGAAGATGAAATTTTCTTCCACAACCCAACAGCTACTTGCACACTGACATCAACCGTTTGAAGAGAATTACATAACTCGTCCCAAAATTGTCGTCGAACTAGGTTATTTTTCACAGTTTCTCGAAGCATTGATCAGCTCCTCATCTTATGGAAAACGTTGGCCTTTTCATGCAGAGCTTTACGAAGGGGAATAGACTGAAGTCATAGGGTGCTCAATCGCGATTATCATAAGTAGGGGGATTCAATGATTTCACGTTTGCATTCTCTACAAGATCCTGGGGAGCAGCAGATGCGTTGTTCTGGTGTAGAAACCAGAAGTATAAGGGCCTGTGACAAATCAAGTTCTCGAATAGCTGAGATAAACATACTCTGGTGTGCCATGTAGGTGATACAGTTTTCGATTCTTCTGATGACACTATTGTAATCATTTCATGTTTATCAAGGGGATACCAGCGCCGTGACACTAGCCAAATCTTTCCTGACAAATTATGTGAAAATCAAGCAACATAATCGAAATATCGCTCTGTACAGACCTTCTTCAATCAATAAAGATGGTCTGTGCAGAGCGATATTTTAATTACATTGCTTAATTTCCGCATAATTCGTCAGGAAAGATTTGGCTAGTGCCACGCCTCTGAGACTTCACAGGTGCATTATAGTAATATAACCAAGTTTCATCACCTGTCATAATGGAATACACTTCCTTAGAAGTGCCAGACTTGAACATTTCTAGTATCTTCTCACACCATGGAACATCTTCCTGCCGTTGAACGTCACTGAGAGTGTGGAGTACCCATGAATTACAGAGCTTTCTTATCAGTAACTGTCCAACGTATAGCAACAAACTGCGATGTTCATAACAGGGTTAAAACAAATATACTTTGACGGAGACAGACTATCAAATGACGTTATAGAAACCTCTGGTCTCTTTTTGAAAAAGTCGTATGACAAAAATTTTGGCCTCCCTGCGTATGAATTTGACTGCCAAACATATTTTAGTCTCAAAATCATCAACATGGGAGCCACATTTTCTCCGCAAGCCCGATTTAAAAAAAGAACCACCACTCTCTTTTTTGCACATTTGTTTCAACGAATAAAACAACCACGCTCTGCTACAAATAATGTGGGTTCAGAAGTTATAATCTGGATTTTATGTTCTGACGTTGAATGCACCTTTAGAAAAAAAAAGAAAACTGAGCAAGAAGAGCTGAGGAAAACACAAGTGGATTTACAATGAAACTTGATATTTATAGGACCATGAGGATTTAACTCGTCGTTAAATAAGGGAGGAAATCTCGTATAAATAGTGCAGTAAGGCGAAGAGACTTTCTCACCATTGAGTTTTCTAAACAGTATAATGAGGTCACATGTGAGACAGGGGCCCGCGCTTGGAGTGAGTATAACGTTATTACTCAGAATAAATGTAATCAGGAATTGAATGCATGTGGCAGGAAAATATCCTTTCCAAACAAATTCAAAACTACGATCTCAACAGCCCTCTTGAGCCCAGTTTTTAGCAAAAACTCAAATCCAACCTAGACTGATTTTGAACCTGAAACTCGTTTATGATCAAAATGGTTGAATCTGGTTCGTTTGCATTCAATTTTTATCGTTTCAACTCATGTCTGACAAATATCCAAATAACCCACCAGAAGAATGAGAATGATGCGTTTTGAAGTGCGTTATTTATAATTTATAAATTTCTACATAACTGATCCAAGTCAATATTCCATTATATATATTATTCCATATATATTCGCAAATTCAGTCTATATTAAACTCCACAACTCGATTCCATGAGACCCAAAGATTTGAATGGAATCGAATTTGAACACTTGAACGTCTATTCATATGTGGAACGTGATTTTCTGACCACTATTCAAAAACGTCATAATATTGTGTCAGCATGAAAAAGTCTACATGTCGCTTTCACTCGAAGATATTTGTCTGTTATAGTATTAACAATACACAACAAAGAACTTCCTACAACTCCTTCATGAAGAGTTGACTGTATAAAATTCTCCTCAAATCCCAAAAACCTGTATAAAATTTTGACGAAATTCTTTGGGTTCCGAATGACACGAATCTCAAAATTTCATACAATTTTCTTATCAAATTATCTTCCTCAATTTCTGAAATTCCTGAAAATTTATATGAATCGTAATTCGTCTGGAGTTATCAAAAATTTATTCTGTCTGGTCCTTCAATTCTTTGTTTTTCTCGAAATAATATTTGATTTCCTCACATGCATTTCATTCCGAATTGAAATGATTTTCGACTCGAATTTTCTTGAAATGCTGATACAATTGGGGCGATGTAACCACATGATCGTTGCCAAGGTTTTGAAGTTTGCCAACGAGCAAGATGATTCCACTTCAAGCACACTCTTATCTCGTCTGGTTTATTAGACTACTTCCAGTTCTCTTTACTCCTAATCGCAGCTCATATAATGAACGCATTGGTGGTTTTCCCTGTGATCATCCCCGAATACTATTTACTTGTAGAACTCGTTACAACGTCGCATCTTGTTGGCGGTTACCAAGTTGTTTACACTTTGTGAGTAAGTTTTTGACAATTCATTGTAACGATGTGGTTGTCTTGGAATATGCTGTTAAAACATTTCGATACTCCAAGAAGAGCACTACCTCTGGCATTTTACATATTCTCACAATATTTTGGAATTGAAGCCACGCGTCTATTGACATTGATCGGACGTTCCACAAACATTTTGGATCGCTCACTCAAATTTTTGTTGCACAAGTCATTTTCCTTACTTCTCATCGAATGACAGTCAACCTAAAGGTGAGATAAGGCATATCATTATCGAGATGCGTGAATTTCCCAAATTTCTGATACATCAAAAATTCAACGTCAGGTCAAATTTTAGTGAACATATTAAAATTGCTCTATTCGGAATCACCTTTAATAGAGGGAAAAAGAACGAGACCGGTACTAGTAATAGGGAGGAAGAATAGAAGGAAAACAGGAAAGCAAATAGAATGTGGTGAGGACGAATCGAGAGGAGAGAAGTAACGAGCCTCCGATGAGTGGAGAGTCAAAAACAAACGGACACTCGATAACGAAGAGACCTGGCAAAGACATAAAAGTGTGACGAGAATTTAAAATCCTGCATTGAAAGGTCTCACGTATGAGGAACACAGGAACTTGAAAGCGTTAAAAACATGAAAGAAACGCACTGCTGAGGAGTGATTGAATTCATTTGCGTCCCTCGTGAAGGAACCATGTTAGGCTCTGACCAGAATTCTTTAACAACACAATCGTCGCATAATTAGAGATATATACAAATGAATCAAAGCGATCCTAATCAAATCCTGGTATAAACGGCAGATCAGGATCAGTGTGAGAGAAGACCGAACTGAGATTCTGTATAGATTTTGTGTTGCATTT
The DNA here is from genome assembly GCA_018340375.1 of Gonatopus flavifemur. Lineage (NCBI taxonomy): Eukaryota > Metazoa > Arthropoda > Insecta > Hymenoptera > Dryinidae > Gonatopus > Gonatopus flavifemur. The sequence continues at coordinate 467,524 of JAFFJZ010000019.1, forward strand.
TTCCAAAGTTTTCCGCAGGGTGTCATGTCAGAACGTGTTTTATATCCACGGATCCTTCATTCCAAACTCTCTCCACACCCTTGCTTCCGGAAATAACATGTTTTTCGAATTTCTCCCAGGGAGAATGTTCCTAAGTCCACAAAACAATGTTCATCATAAACTAAGAAACTTCCCATGGGAAGAATATTGCTCAAAATTTAATCATTCTTGAAATCCAGCAGGTATTGTAGTACTTTTAATACAGTGAATTCAGTTTACATAGTTCAAAGGAACCCAATTCCGAATGAATGCAATAAATGAGCTTCTTTCGACTCACCCAATGATTTCAATTTCATTATTCCATACTTGGAAGAAGGATCGTGAGACACGGACTTTCCGTCGGATTTTCTGAATGAAGATTGCACCACGAAAAACTTTCCAATGGATTCCGGAACATCTTGTAACGTAGGAATCGTTCGAAGTAGATAAGGGTGTATTGGTCAGACGCGACCTGGCTACACCGATCGCGTAGCAGATGGAGAAGTGAGGATAGACAAAGAGAGAGAGTGTGAGAGAGAGAGAGAGGGAGAGAGAGGAATGAACAGTTAAGCAGAGTATGAAAAGAGTGGAAATCCAGTTCTCACTGATAAGCACAAAGAACAAGGAAAATCTTAAAACTTTGTGGAGGAAATGCAGTCGCTTTTTGGCTTTTTGAGCGAACATTCCTTCTGATATCTCCTCTGTCCTCTTCAGGATGGCTACACTACAACAATGTCAATCAAATGTTTGAACCTCCAGTGATGATAAGTCTGAGATGTACAAATGGAAATAGAATACAAAAGAATGGTGGGAAAGAGTGAAGTGATCTGACCTGGAAATCGTTAAAGGACAAAAGACAGGAATGCAGCAACGTGAATGAGAAAAATAATGATATAACGAGTGGAGAATATTGAGGATAGAGAACAAGAATAATGCAATAATCTTTAACCTCAAAGAACACGATAAAATTATCACAGAGTCCTTCCTCGAAAATTAGGAACTTACATTCAAAACATCGCTCTTTTGAACCAAAACTTTACATTTGATCCATCATGCACATGTATTGCTTACCCCCGTCATCTTTCAATCTCGTGAAAAGCGTAAGCTTTCGAGCGGATCCGTCGCATATTTCTGGGAAATGAACGTGATCCTTCGAAATTGCCAAGTTGTTACCTATTCGTGACCTCCCTTGATTAGAATTCTAGGAATCGGAGAATGCGTGACATCGCCATTCATACCCACGATATCGAAGCTCAACTAAATTTGGCCTACGACCATTTCATTCGTATCAATCAATTACGTTTCTTCACATAGAATATGTTTGTAAAATCGCTTCATAGATCGCAACATCACGGTTGAAAAATTTTTCTTCGTGAAACGTCACACAGTCTATCATTTACGCGATTCCGACAACAATTCACTCTGACTTCACCAACTGACATTTTCTAAATCTGAGACAGAGTGTTAATAGAAACAACAGAAATCGAATCAATGCGAACTCGTAGCACGATAAATAATTGCAATTCAAATCAAAATCAACGACGCATGTGTTTTGCGGAATGAATATTCATGAGACTAAATTTTCTCGCATATCTTGATATTTCCATATGATCCATAATTCGATCTTTCATGATCCACAAACAAGAGACGTAACTTGGAAAATGATAAAACCGTGACAATTATTCTGACTGGACACTTGTGATGATTTTATCTTTCGATATTTTATTTCCAACGGTATGCGTTGATGGTTCATTTAAACATCTGTTATTCTTCTTTCATTTGTTATTTATTTCCCATCACCGTAATATATCAGAAATTCATTGTTCCATAAATTTGTATTCATGAACAATCGAGTGAATTTCAAAGTAAGCAATTCACATTGAGCCCCCATTGACTAACAATTCAGGTGTCACGGTGCCTTCCTTGATGATATAAATACAAATTTTGTCAGACAGCATTTTTGCGAAGTTGGGCCAGCGTTGATTCAAGCTTGAACCAACATCAATTTTAGGATCGTTCAATCTTGCTCACGTCAGCGTCGGTGATCTTCCGTCACCATTGGTCCAAGCTTTGGAACAAGATTCGATGAGTGCTGAGACGATGTTACACCGCAAAAAATTTTACTGGGAAATTTCAGTGTCTTACTGGAAATTATTGACCAGTACAATGGACTGAGAATTTCGGTACTCTGGCTCAAATGTTCCAGCACTTCCATTGGAATTTGACTGTTAAAATTAGAATTTTTCAGTGCAAAATGCATACGATTCCGATCAATGTACTGGACAGTGAATTTATTGAGATTTTCCAGCGCCAAAACGCAGTGAATTTCCAGTATTTTTTTTTCGGAGTGTATCATTTTGACGACTTCGATGTGTAATATCGTAACTGCAATTCCGCTGCGAGGAACTTGAACTGAACTCTTGAAATATCAGAAACTCAACATTCTCGACAAGTTCTTTTGTATTTTCGAAAAAGCAAAGACGTGTCGAAAACTTAGGGAGACAAATGTGCGTTGTGTACGAATAAAAAGCCGTTGACGATTCCACGGTACGTAAGCGGCTTAGATACTCCCGTGACTGAAATTCTTATCTCGACCATATTCAACTTTCTGAACATACTGCAGAATTGATATTTGAGGAATCTTGAAGTTTATATTGTTCACTTATTTCACATTCTTGGAACATTAAATATTTGAAATTTGAAAAAATTTCAAATCCAATCTTCATGTGAGAGCAAAACAATAATCATTGAATGAAATCTGGAAACTAACCCGTAGGCATTTATCATTTCGTTCCAAATAATTGTCTTCTGAATAGTAAACTGTGCGTGGAATTCATTTTTGACCAATGAAAATTATATACTCGTTTGAAAATCGTACGGTTTGGAATGTACATTTTCATTTAAAAGCTCGATTCTCTAAAATCAATTGAATTGAATACGAAACGGAAATGAAAAGCTCTTGATGTCGAGGACTGTTTTGGAAAACGTTGGTTATGCTTTTTTTCACATTGTACAAATTTTCCCCTTTTTTTTATCCACCACTGTTCATTTTCAATTCTGGCAAACAGCCAGATTTCACCGAATAGAAAACTCTGTGAAATACAGTTGATTGTTACAACTGACAACATGGTGAATGATTTACGTACTTTTTTCTCGGTGTCGCAAAACAATTATCGATGACGGTTTTATGTAAATCTGCGTCGGGTACCAGCGGAGTACGGGAGAATCTTTCTCTCCGTTTCATGTTTTGTCGAAGTATGCTTTGCATAAGTTGGGAAAGGTTGTAAAGAAAAAATATCTAGTTTTTATAGATCTTCATATAATATCAATGAAAGTTTGATAAATTTTCTATAAAAATGAAGAGGAATTCCTGAAGTTACTGTAACTAAAACGCGCCCACCAAATGTTCTCAGCAAAAGGTGCTGGAAATTTGATTAATTGAACCAAGAAACTACAATTGATAAAGTCAATACAATTAATTGATAATTCAACTATACTTTCTTGGTTGAATCAATCAAATTTTCAGTAGTTCTCATGTTATGGATGTTTAGTTGCGTCTCTAGGTACAATATGAATATATTTCAATGGGACAAGCTGTAGAAAATTCCATAGAAACTTCACAAAACAGTGCGTTTCGGCATTTATACTTGACAATTTTTCAGGATGACATCTTATATTTTTTACAAAACGCATTCAAAATCAAGAATACTCTCACTCTCAACTAATACCTCATCAACAACCACACTGAAGGAACTGTGAAATCCGTGTTCACTCTTAAAAACAAAAATAACCAAATTTCTGATTTAATTCAATACTGAATTCTATGAATCGGAATCAGAATTAGTTTTCACACAGGATGAGAATGATACAACATTTTTTGTCATTGATATTCCAGAAATTTCATATCGAATTCTGTACCTGGCAAAAAACAAGTTTTATAACAAGGTGCATTCGGTAAAGGACAGAACATTCACGAGCGAGGACCGTACACTATAACATAAGAGCAATCCTCACATACCAGATAATGTGAGTACCGTGCAGACCAGGCGTAAGATCGAGTTTCGTTGCGTGAACGTTAGATTTCAAGTATCCAAGTGTCGCGCACTGCAGTGATTAACATTATTGCGCGTATATATTTGAGAAGATGCTTCAACGCTTCTGAACACATTGACGACATCCGCATTCCCATATGGCGCAAAATCTGTTAGTAAGGTTTCAGAATATCGCTGCAATATGACAATGTCTCAGTAATGTCGTGACGATCTTCCGAAATATCTTGGAGAAATTGGTGCTGTGTGGGTTAGAAGATCAGACGGCGGTTTCTTACGCAATCTAGAGGAATTTGCTGTGTTTCACAGCACACGAACTGTATAAAAAATCGTTCAAAATCGCAACAAAACCCTGAAAAATAATGCGTTCTTTACAAAAAATTCGACTTCTTCGGTTCATCCTTTTCACACGGAACACCATCCCAATGAACATTTGGCGTCTTGCGATATCTTTTGTTTGAGATGTATAAAGCAACACTATTATATAACCTTTTAGGCTGAATAAGACTCTTGGATATCTCAAAAATATCGCTGGATACACAATTTTTATCAGGCTTTTTCTTATAATAAGAACAACGAGAAAAATGTTTTGTTGAAACACCGGGAGAAAATGATTGGATCTGATCAAATCCAATTGGATCCGCCAACTAATCCGAACAGATCTGACAGGACATGGACTCAGTTCCATAAATATTCATCCCTTGGTATGAATAGATTCCACTCGATCTGGTCAGATCCAACAGGATCCGATTGGGTCCCCTCAGGTTCGATTGGATTCGAAATCAAATCTGATCAGATCTGGCCGGATCTGACAGTACGTGCACTTAGTTCAACAAATATTCATCCCTGCGTTTGAATAGATTTGACTTCTGGTGAGAATTTAAGAGGGAAGGAAGTTATTGAAAGAAATGAAGCGTGGGAATGTTTCAATTTCCCCTACACTGTGCCTAGATGATTTTTTATCAACCTATTGATACCCATGGCGAAACTGCTTGGCCACGGAAAAATTAACTATTGGGAATAGGATATCTGATTGAGGGATGAACATCCATGGGAAAAAAATTGTTCGAAATTTGTTTCAACAATTATTGATCCAACAATTTGTTGAAAATAACAATTTGCGTGGATAAAGCTTTCGGAATCGTATTCTGCGGTAATTTTCATCGAAGGATCGGTGGTTCACAAAATTTTTAGTCATGGCAATTATTGTAAATAAAAATTATAAACAATTTCGAATTATCCATACCCTTTGGTGCCCACGGTGAATCTGCTGGGGTCTCAAAAGAAGCTGGGGAATGAACATGCGAAGAAAAAAAAATGTGTACAATTGTCGTTTAAACCACAGAGAATTCCACTCCAACGAAAGACCTCATTTCATCCCTTCGGAGTGCAAATTCTCACCCTTCAGGCAGCCAGACGAGAGCCCTGTGCTTGCTTTCGAGTGTAATCCGTTCACTCTCCAAGATTTAGGGACTGAAAATTTCAAATGTGCATTGCTTAGAGTTGGGAGCAAAGTAGTTTTCAATGACCTAATAAATAACATTGGCATGAAATTCATCATTCTAGTTCAAACAATATTGGCCCAAAGATATAATTGGCAGCTCATTGAACGCCGATAATGCAACGATATCACATCAATGGACAGACAAATCAACAGTCAAAATTTCACCAAACCATATTTCATCGCCCACGAAACATTTATTCATCTTCTCGACATTCTCGTTATCTGCGACCTGAAAGGATTTCTTGAACCTCTGAAATAGGAGTTTTCCTGAATCAAATTTGAATAACTGAAAAATGCATACAAGTATTTATATATTTTGCTCTTTGATCAAAGAGCACAGCTTCAAAGAGAATTCTGAATTCATCCCCCAAAAGAATATCCATGAAAACTTGAATATAATTCAAGAATAATCGTGTTCCAGTTTTCCTTGCTCATACTTTTGAATCTAGATATTAAAAGACCTAGATAATGTCACACGGGAAACGTTTTTCGCTCACTCATTCACTCGTTCATACACTCCACCACATACGTCTCTAGAATTTCATCTCAAACTCGACATCAAAAACTTATTGTTCTCCATTTTTCAAAAATTCGAAGTCGAGGGAATCTCATTCCACGGTTGAAGAAATTAATGAAAAAATATTTTTGTCACTCGAGGTGAAAATGAAAAAAGTATGTATGGAAAGAGATAAAGAACGTCTCAATGAAATTTTCATTGAATTCCTTGGAGGTATTTACGAGCCACTCCAACCATTTTTTCAAGGTATGTTATTAATTATTTCAATCTCACCCAAGAACTGTTCATGCGCCATGAATTTCCAACTTTTTCTATTCGTGTACTAAGTATTTTTACATGAGTTTTTTCTACGCTTGTGTAACCGATTCTCCTTTATCTTCGAACTTAATTTGATATTAAAAGGATTCTGAAACCTCCGAAACTATATCTCATCTTTATGCGATTCCACAAACTCGTTCGTATGAATTTAAATTTAATTAATTAAAAAAATCTCGCAAATATATGTCATCAGTTCAAGAGGTATTCCCACAATTCTATGGATTTTTCAACACTCCTCCCGAACATTCCTTGACCAATTCTATCTCATAAATTGTGAACAATCCATTGAGACAACTCAAGAGAAGATCTCGTTCCTTCTCGAGAACCGAAGATCAAATACGCGATAGAACGTCCAAGCTAAACAACAATTCGTCGCACTGTGGGTGTAAATACCTCATAACGTCTCCGTTCTCACCCTGTTGGTATTCCTCCGCCGCCGGAGTCTAAAAATGATGATCATTCCGCGGATATCGTACCGATCGATCTATATTAACTCGTGTACGTGATATCGCACGCGAGGAAGATGAAGAACAAAAAGAAAAAACATATCCAAGAAATGTGTTACAAACGTGTCGATATTCCCTTACATTCTCTCTGAGTTATTGAAAGTTATGAAAGTCATTGAATTATAAATGAATCAACTGGGTTCCACGAAAATCCCGTTAAATCGACACAAATTCTTGAACACTTGAGAAGAGATTTTCTTCTCTCACATAACTTTTACGGAATTACATACATCTCTTTTCCTCTTTGAATTCCCATACTTGATTCTTTTAATGGAAAATTCTTTCCCTGCAAACATGTAAATAAATTATCGGGATTTTATCATTTGGAAAGCATATAAAAATTCTTACGTATGATATTATATTCCGGAGACGAAGTGCAGTATTTTTAATAATCCTCTTATATTATCGATCTCCGCTTTGCACGTTCTTGGACCAAGTACCTCAATGTTCGGCTCTTAACGAAAGTGTTGAATCTCATTATCACAAGATCTTTATCAATACGGAAACAAAAGAAAAGGACACGACAGAAACTTTCAATTAAAACTTCACGCGTTGAAAATTTTTAAGACAGATTACATTTGCAGATAATAATCCGCACTATAAATCTGAGGTATGAGGGTTAACGACAGGCAATATTATCCCAGTTTAAGAACCGTATCGGAAGACTATATAGTACGAACAATTTACACGGGATTCAAATTCACTCTTGAGATCTATCGAAGGAAGATGAAAACTCCAACCAGTGTATTCAATATGAAATCTTTTCAATCATACTTTAGTTATTTCTATTCTCTCTTTTTTCGTCCACATGATGAGAAGATTATAGAGGAAAAGCGAGCATTCTTCTCACAATACAGAAATATCTCTGAAAATCCACCGATTTCGCTAGACGCTGGATATTGAGATCGTGGAAAAAAGAAAGACGTATTCCTCATTCGCTCAGAAGATTTATTTTGGGGGAGATGTGTATGTCTGTACATATATATATATGTATATATATATACATTCTTGATGATCGAAAGGAGGAAGATATTGTTACTCTTGTTGTTTTTTTATGCATACCAAATTGATTTGATATAATAAAAAAAGAGGAGTTATATACTCCATGAAAAACACTACACCACTGTGTGAATAAATAAAAACACCATTCGATGCTTGATACAATGTATGAAGATTCTGTTGTGTCAGGATTTTTATATGAATTTTCACCCCCTTGATGGACTGGAACTATCCAATTTTATGTGGAATCAATGAATCTTTGTTCAACACAAATCGTGCCTCCAAATTCAAGATGATTTGAAAAGTTCAGTATTGATGTGAACAATTAAAAAAAAAAACCACCGAATATCCGCTCCACGTCAAAACATCTTTTTCATTAATGTTAGTTGAAATGGATCATAATTCACTTGATGTACCAATAAATGTCATCCAGCAACGAATTATACGAGAACGTTAACCAGGGGTTATAGTCTTTCACTTCTATCTGCTTGAAATTCCCGTGTAACGCGAATATAAGTAGTGCATGCACACTAACGTTACCTCATCTTGATCCCAATGAGAATGTATTATATTCTCACAATATCGACACGCTTTTTGTTTCTCCTCCTCTTTTTCGATTCACGAGGCGCGAGCTTCTCTCCATCTCTATTGTTGATTGGAACATAAAATGGAATTGATTATTCTTCGAAATTACAAGAATTATGAATTTAATGTAACTATATCTCTTCACGGAGAATTTGCCCATCTATGAAAGTTTTATGTACATTACGAGAGAGGGGTCAGTAACATCGCCCTCAAATACTTGCCCCGTTCACAACCTATTGTTTCAAGAGAATGGAGCGAACGAGGAAGCAATTTTCACGTGGATATACATTTTCGATTAACGACATGACACTTCTGTACGAGCTCGCTCTTACTTTTATGACACAATCATCACATGCATATGAGGTACAACAATGGATCTTCTGTATTCGTTTTGCAAGATTGCTAAAGATTTCTATTACACGCGATGAGTGCGATGTGGGAAATTTTATGCTTTAAATTCTGAATCATGAGTTTTCATCACTATTCTTGAGTGGTTATGAGTGGAACACGACTGAACAAATGCCGAGGGCAGCTCGATTTAGTAGTCCGGGCTGGATAAAACAAATTGATCGGGATCTGGTTATGTGTGTAACGTGAAGATGTGATAAGGAAATGATAAGTTGAGAATGATTGGGACTATGTGCGTGAATCTAATTGGGAAAAATATCAGTAAACTGAAGGCAGTGCAGAATTAAATTTGTTCTAGAATTATTAGGTGTATAACTTTGCTTCCACCGTTTTTTTCCGGAATTCGAGGCTTTATTGTAAGAAACTGGTTATACATTCATGATTCAAAGTATTGTCCATCGCTGGCCACTACTTTTCCCCATCTTTCGGGCAGCATACGAATCACGCGTTGGAAAAACTGGTCATCTTTTGAAGCGATCCACGAATCGATTCAATTTTTTACTTCTTCATAAGACCGGAAGTGCTGGTCGGCTAGGCCGTGTGCCATTGATCGAAACAAGTGAGAGTCCGAAGGAGCAACGTCTGGAGAATACGGCGGGTGGGGTAGGACTTCCCATTTCAAAGTTTCCAAGTATGTCTTGACCACTTTCGCAACATATGGGGTCGAGCATTGTCATGCTGTAGAATCACTTCATCATGTCTCTCGTTGTATTGCGGCCGTTTGTCTTTCAATGCTCGGCTCAAACGCATTAATTGCGTCCGATAACGATCACCTGTGATTGTTTCAGTCGGTTTTAACAACTCATAATACACTACGCCGAGCTGGTTCCACCAAATACTGAGCATAACCTTGGAACCGTGAATATTCGGTTTGGCCGTCGACGTGGAAGCATGGCCGGGATATCCCCATGATTTTCTGCGCTTGGGATTATCGTAATGAACCCATTTTTCGTTCCCAGTCACAATGCGATGAAGAAATCCCTTCCGTCTTTGCCTTGCAAGCAACTGTTCACAAACACACAAACGCCGATCAACATCTCTCGGCTTCAACTCGTACGGCGCCCAATTTCCTTGTTCCTGAATCATCCCCATGACTTTCAGGCGTTTTGAAATGGCTGGTTGTGTCACTCCCAATGATGCTGCCAATTCTTGTTGCGTTTGACACGAGTCTTGATCAAGTAATGCCTCCAATTCTGCATCTTTGAAAACCTTCCCAGGTGAAAATTGACGATTGGCACTGTGATGGCGCAACACTGACAAAGATTGGCAGAGCCTTGGCGGTTAGCAAGGTGCAAGCTTGAAATGATAACATCGTTACAGGCTCCATTGATGTATTCTGCCAATCACGGACCAACATTGGTACGATTATGGCAGTCAAATCAGCCATCATTGGCAAACCATGAAAAAATTTGTCGTTCGATCTAAATCCAAAATTGGATCATGCTTGTACTCATTACGAACCAAGACTGATAGACGAATTTTTTTATGGTCTGCCAATGGTCAGATGTTTTATGTATTTAAAGGAGGTACCATCATTTATTACACATAAATGATATTGAGTGCTAAATTTGAGTCAATACTATAATAGTATTGAGTCAATATTCGGCCAAAATTGATTCAACGTTGCGACAATCCCGCGCCAACGTTGAGCCAATGTTGTGCCGATGTTCAACTCTATGTTGAACGATTGCAAAATTATAATAAAAATTCAGAGTCATATATTTCCGACATCGATTGCTTCCCCTCCAAACTTGTTAAGAAGTACAGCCCAAACCTGAAATATTTTATACAACTAGGGCCACAGAATATCTGTATACATTGAAACGAAGAAACTTATTTGATTGATCCAATACAAGATGTGTTTATAAGTTTAATATAACTCAATGATTACTGGTTACCTTACAAATCAATTACATCAAGTATAATTCAAATTCTGATGTCCACGAGTCCATGGGTCTGCACAGCTAAAATCTCTCCTTCGATGAAGGACCTATGATGAAGACAACAATTTTCAAATCAGAAGGTTATATGATGCTTATATATCAACCGCAGAGGTCGTTGAGCGCTTGCGAGAAACGAACCGAGCGTTGGAAACAATACCGAAGGGTGGCGCTTTGACATTGGACGCGGGAATTTTTGTATGGAGACGTATAATTGAGGATCGTGGCTAGCCTGAGCCAAGCTTTGACCAGGCTTGGCACTGCATTGGGTACTCATTTCTTCTGAACGTTGTCAACGTTTGGATTAATACTCAGCCGTGCTATGAGATTGTTCGTATGAAGTTAATTTATTCTGTCCAAACGATATTGGGACAACGATGAACCATGATTGGCACAATCTTGAGCCAATGCTGGATTGATCATTGGAAATTATGATTCCCAACATTGGTGCAACATTGTGCCACTTGTCAGTCAACGTTGGCTCGATATAGATTTCCAAGCCTTGGATGTCAGCATTGCGCCTATCCATTTTTCATCGTCAGTATTGGCGCAAGCAAGAAATTTTTACGTGGGTTCTCTCTTCCACCACCATGCTGGTCTTCGACGTTAAAATCACCGTTCTTGAAGCGTTGAAACCACTCTCGGCACGTTCTTTCACTAATAGCGGCCTCACCATAGGTATTTGAGAGCATTCGAGGAGCCTCAGCCGCAGATTTCTTCATATTAAAGCAAAAAATTGAAACCTCCCTGAAATGACGAGAATTTTGCTCGTAAGCTGACATGTTTAATCGAGAATAACTTCATGATGCAGACACGAATCGACTAATATTTCGATGGCGTTATGTTTACAAATACCTAAGCTTATTGTATGACATCTATGATCTATTTATTTCAATTACCACTTACCGCTACAGCCATCTATCGCGAAACGGCGAAAGCAAAGTTATACACCTAATAATACTATATTATTCTCTAGGTTCCGTCAAGACCTAGTCAAAACTCAATCACGCCTCATCAAACTTCAACAAGAGTTAGAGATTACCACGAATCATTATCACCTGGAACAAATTAGTATTCCTCTGTTGAATGTGAAGGAGTATATAATGGAGGCAAACCTGTCAGGACACGATGAAGAACTAGTACAACCCGGAAAAAAATGACTGGATCTGATCAGGTCCAATCAGATCCGATCGAATTCGAATTGGATCTCCCTGGATTCAATTTTTTTCTGATAAAATCCAATTATATCCACCACTCAATCCAATCAGATCCAGACAGATTTAATAGGACATGGACTCAATTCCACAGATATCCATCTCTCCATATGAATAGATTCCACCAGATCTGATGGGATATGGAATTCGAAAATATTCATCTTTTGGTATATTCCCGGGGAAAGAAAAAGTTCACAACAAACCACAACAGCAGTGACAGCGACCATTTTTAATTGTGAATTGCGAGAAGTTTTTTCAAGTAAAATTCACAACGATCTCCAATAAGAATTTAGAAACTCCCTCTCCAAATTAAGGAAATTGTTGAATTTTTTTCATTCTTTTAATCAATTCCCTGAAGAATGAATGATAATTCATTCTAACGATTGATTTTCTTAACATTCCAGAATCCGGCAATGATCAACACTGTTCGTCGGTGCAGAAGGTAATGCGGGTAAACTACCGTTGGACCACGGCCACTCAGGCCGTATCGGCCATAACAACATTCCTTCTAGTGATTTGGTGGATGATTGAACCTACCTCGCAAGGTGATTCTCCTGGATTCGTCAAGTTATCAACATCTGGAAATCTCATTGTCAACGATGGCATACAGCCAATTAACGAAAGCGACAAGAGTGTTTTCGGAATCGAACAATCGTCATTCACAACTGCATCGTACTACCAGGAGTCGAAAGGAGACGTGATTAAAAGTCGAAACAACAAAGGAAACGAACGAACTGAACTGCCAAGATCAACAATCCGAAACACCCACTCTACGCAAACATTGCTTCCCTATAAAGAAGAGTCTCTTTCAAATACGCCTACTCCTAGTTCATCCAGTAATCAAATATCGTCGTCGCTGTGCAAAGAAGAAACGAAGTCTGTTCCAACCATTCTTCTCCGGAACCATTCAAAAAAATCGAATGGAGACAGACAAGACAACAACGACAAAGATATCGACGAATCTCGGATATCGAATCATTCCACAATCGTTGAACAAACTTTACCGTACGAGGAGAAGAAAGAGCATCATTTTCCTTCTCCAAAAGAACAACGTCGCTCCGATATCGATTCCTTTGCTTACGCGGAAACACGTGAGACGTCAGCTCGTTCGGTCGTAAAATGGAACGCCGTGAGCAAGGTAACGAAAAATTTTCATAACGCGAGAGAAATGTGGTCGATGACATTTCCGTTTCCGCGTTCTCCCATTCTCAGTAGCAGCAACAACAGGAGGAGACAGAAAGAGGAGGACGAAAACACGACAGAAGTTTCGAAATGGCCAGAATCGAAGAGCGAAATCAAGAAGGAAGAGTACCATTCTCTCCCAACGATATCCGAATCTGATAATAATATTGATTCGATTGTGATCGTCGAAGAGAACGATTTGATTGGTAGAAAAGAAAACGAGATGAATATGACGGAGATCTCCACTACTCCTTTTACTATTATTACCCCTGAGTCTATCGAAAATGCTGAAGCAGACTTTCAAATCGTGAAAGAAAACGCCAAGATCGATTCACAAGATTTTCAAGACTCTACTTTGAAGGAGTTCGAAGATTTCACGATCGCGATAAATTCTAATCCAAGTTCTTCTCCGTTAGTTAGCGCTGAGAGCGAAGATTTACCCTGGAATCTTATGTCGCGAGCGAAACGAGATTTCAATCGAACCACGATTAAGAGGAACAATACTCTCGGAAACTTCTATCATCAAAAATTCCATTCCACAGAATCCAACTACGAAGAAGAAGAAGAAGAAGAAGAAGGAGAAGAAGAAGAAGAAAAATCCACTTCCACCGTCTCTCCGTTGTTACTGTTAACGGAGATGAATGACGAAGACGAAATGTCTCGCCACAACAATAATAACAACAATGCCAGCAACGCCGATGAAATGCTGTCGTCGAACGAACGTACTCCATCTTCCAACGATTTCACGTCTGACGTATTTCTTTCGGATACTGAAAAAAAATACCAGATGACGACATATCGCGCAGAAGTAGCAGAAGAAGAAAAAGGAGAGCAACCGAAAAATAATAATGGATCGATGTGGATAGAGAGCACTCCCAAAGCCAAACGCATTAACGACTCAACGACGATTTCGAGTTCTCAAATGACTCCCGATGATACATCTCCGAGGATAACCTCGAACGACAACTCGAATGTAAATGGACTAGAAAACTTTCCAAATGAAACACATTTCTCTCATGATGAAAAACAAAATGAGGTTTCCCCTAAAGAGCGAAAGATTGACAACAAAATCTCTGTAGGATATCGGAGGATGGAGAACATAAATGAAAAGGATCGTTCGGTGAGTCAAAAGGATAACGTCGAAAATGTCTTGGAGAAGAATTTAATGGCTGAGGAAAAAGTGAAGGAATTATTACCATCGAGAGTACTAAATAGCCACTTTGTTGGGAGTGATAAAAAGAAAGTAGAAAGTAAGAATGAAAAGATCAAAAATTCAACAACAACGAAAGAAAAGATTGCAACATCGAAAAACGAGGATGTAATTTCTCGAAATGAAAGATCGTGGAACACGAATGTTGTTGATACCACAACGGTTTCTTCCAACTTCTCTAATTGGTTTCATTCAAAAATCACGACAGAACGTTTATTGTCAAATATCTCTGTTTTTCCGACGAACAGCGTCTTGTCCACGATCTATGACAATTATTCCAGTACACCATTCTCAAGGACGGTTACGGATGCCATCATTCACGCAGATGTCACGGTATCTAAGAGGACCGAAAATTCATCACACGATTCGTCATCGATGAATCAATGGCCGGTCAAGCACAGTGCTGTTGTAGAAGGTGATCTTGTGTTAGGTGGTTTAATGATGGTGCACGAACGAGAAGACACGATCACATGCGGTCCGGTGATGCCTCAAGGTGGCGTACAAGCACTAGAGGCCATGCTTTATACGCTCGACAAACTCAACGAACAAGAGATTGTACCAGGTGTCAAGATCGGTGCCCACATATTGGACGACTGTGATAAAGATACCTACGGTCTCGAAATGGCAGTTGATTTCATCAAAGGTGAGTGACAAATTCTCTTCCCTCGTCATCGTAGGACTGATTCAAATCAATGCATGTCGAATTGCAGGGAATTGACGTCTAACAATTTCATCATCCATGTACACTGAAAAAAATACTCCGGTTAATATATGGACAGCAAGAATTACTGCTATTTTAACCGGAATTCTAGTTGAATGAATCAAGTCTCCGGCAAATTTAACAAGGGCTCCGGTAAATTTAACAAGAATTCCAGTAAAAGTCACAGATATTCCTTGCTGTCCATATAGTAACCGGAATTCTGGTAAAATTAACAGTTCATTTTTTTATAGCTGAATCAATTCATCCAAACTAATGAGAGTTGA
This sequence comes from Gonatopus flavifemur, assembly GCA_018340375.1. Classification (NCBI taxonomy): domain Eukaryota; kingdom Metazoa; phylum Arthropoda; class Insecta; order Hymenoptera; family Dryinidae; genus Gonatopus; species Gonatopus flavifemur. Next base: position 482,958 of record JAFFJZ010000019.1, read on the forward strand.
TTGTGGGAATAATCGAATCGGAATAGCAAGATTCCATTATTTCAATCTAAATGGTATGCGGATTTGAAGAGAAATTCGCAATTAAATTTTATAATTTAATTATTCTAATGATGTGACTCGTGTGGAATGATAGTTACTGCGTAGTGAATCGATGACAGAAATAGATGTTTGATGATCACTGGAAGAATGGATCAGAATACTAATTATTCGATTCACCAACAAAATGTACAGGAATGTATAATGCGGAACATATAGAGGATCTCCCAAGCAAGTCATACAGAGACTGACAATTGGACCATGACTGGCGTCAAGCTTGGTATGCCAAATCTCGTTAGCCTAGCCTTGGCCAATGCTTGGCCCACCGTAGCTGACTAAGCGTTGATAGAGCCTTAGATACCAATCATAGGACCTAGCATATTTTGCCGTGTTTGATTCAACTTTCGTTAACCAAGTGTCGACTGATGCTTGGCCCGTCACAGCTCACCAACCCTTAATAGCACCTCAGACATCAATGCTAGGATTAAGCATATTTCGCTGCGTTTGATTTATTTTTCGTCAACCAAGCTTTAATCGACACTTGGCTTGACACGACGTGGACTTGGAATTGATTCGCATTTCAGAAACTTGGAAAATTATACACCTGAATGTACGTCAGCCCAAATACGGGTATCCTCTCAAAGTCTTCCCAGATAGCACAAGGGTCCTAAAAGAGTTCTTTATGAATCCATTCCATGAATTCTGAACTCTTTTGGAATTCTTGTGCTATCTAGACTAAAATGACTGTGTCGAAATCCAATATTCCGAAATCTCATGTGTCGGAATATATTATATTCAATTAAGCTTGGATTCCAAGCGTTGGACATTGTTATCATCCCAGACATTAATCTAATTTGGTGCCAATGTTGGTAACCATGTTAGGCCCAATGTTGACTAGCATTGGCTCAAGCTTGGCACCAAGCTTGGTACATTTGTCAACGCGTACCTGGGCTTTAATCATGAAATTCTTCTTCATAACATTTCCATGCCGTCTTCTGACGGATCAACTCCTCGAATAAGCCTGTTCGTTCGTGTTCTCCATTTTCCAATACCTTATAGAGATGTTATCTACATTGATCGTTAGATATGATGAGAAAACATGCAACTCATCTTCCATGTGGTTCATGCCGAAACGGATTTGAAACGAAGATTCTATCAGAACGCATATTATTTTGTTTCAACTTTTGTTCGTATAATTTTCACTGAATAACGAAAACCAGAAATCAATAACATATACTGAACAATTCAACATTACAATCTCGTGGACGAGAATAAACCGCAAAGAACAGAGCGCGTTTCATGAAAGGCAACGTGTGATCATTTACAAAATTCGATCTCATGACCGAGAATGAGAGTGAAGCGTCGATGACAACTCTCCTTCCGGCCTTCTTAATTACTACATGTTACAATTATGTGAATCGATTCATCTAGAAATCAACCATTGCTTCAGGAATTGGGCAACGACGATGTAGCTTGGCCGAGCTCTGGCAATCAAGCTTGGCACAATCTTGCCTTCCTTGCCCCGATTGATTCTCCTAAAATCAACCAATACTTGTAATGATGTGGCGATAGAATACTCTAACATTGGAGCATCATTGGAAGATTTGTCTACTAGATTTCTCCCAAGGCTGGATTGACATGATAATGAGCTTGAACCGAAACTGGTGGATGAATTCCCCAAAAGTCCCCCAATTCTCAAATATTCTACTGGAATTGGCTGGAGAAATTAATCCAAACAGGCTTGGGGGTATGTCAATTCAATTTTGTACCAAGATTGTGCCAATTCTTCCCGAACCTTGAACCAATGCGAAATCAACTTCGCACCCTTGGAGCAATGATTTCAAAATGTGTCGGAAAAAAACAATAGTTATTTTGTATTGTCGGACCAATAGTGAGCCAATAATATATAGAGCTTCACTCATGCTTTATCCAGCAACCTTTACTCAATATGGATTGAAGGGTGGCGTGAATTCAGATTCGCACCAGAACGATTCTTGCTTGGTTCGATTTTAGAACGAGAACGGCCCAGGAGTGACACGATAACGGTTGATGATGGTTCATAAGAGGATTAAGCCGATGCCGCATAATGGTATGACTTCTTCCCAATTTTTAACCATTGTTGGTTGGATATAGCCTATCAAGCCTTAGGAAAAGAGTTTTGACTATTTTCAAATCGACACAAAAAAAACGTAATTAGCTGTAAGATAGACAGCCATGTTTTTAGCTCCTATAGCTAAATTCTCAACTTCATCAGCTAACTTTTAACTGATGTCGCTGAGGAATTAATTGTCCTGTGGGTGCTGAAATGTTTAGCTATAATAACTAAAATTTAGCTAATTCAGCTGGAAATGTCTTTCAGGGGAAAATGCTAATCAGAGCTAATCATTGTCTCTTTCACAGTCGTATATGATTTATTAGTTCAGATTTTTTCTTACCATCCAGAATATTTCCCTTCTCGTCCATAAACGAAAGGATAGCTAAAGGATCTTTTAATCGTTCATAGCACGGAAGAAAAGCAGTACTGAAAGTTACAAGCTAATGACTTACTTAATATAAACTTTCACAATAATGCAAGTATTTAACAGAAGAAGTCATTATGAGAACTTCGCATATTTACTGAGTTCACAAAATTCCCAACGTTGTCCGCTGTAACGATGTGGGTTGCTCTCTCGATATGGGTGCTACTACACCTTCAAAGCGCATCAAAAAGATTCATCAAGAGAAAAGGAACAAAGCCAGAATAATTACAGCAAGACAGCGCTAACTGACAAGAATACTCAGAAAAGTGATATAAGAAGAGAGGCTGAAAAGAATGTGCGCCAGCCTCCCGATGTTGATTCCTTATTTTCCGAAAAAAAAATAGATGTGGGGGACCCTAAAGAATTAAGTGGTAATCCAGATCGCCATCGGGTTGCACTGGCTAAGTTTTTCAAAATTCGTAACTACATATCGTGTGAATGACAATCAGGTGGAAGCAAATTTTTAGCTTCCGAAGTGGAAGCGCTATATCCTGTATCGGTTGGTTGCTGACGTTTTACCATCATTGCAGTTCGTTTCTTCAGGGCAGTATTGAGGCAGTATTCTTATTGACCTGAGGGCAAAATGTCGACAACCAATCGATGCCATACATAGCTTCATTCCGGAAGCCTCAAATTTGTATTTTACCGGAAGTAAAGAAACACCACTCGACGGACGAGTACCCGTAATGTAAACCCGTCTTCAAATTGATTTATCATCAAAGGTGTGATTGAGGCATCGTTCAACGACGTCAGCATGATAAGGTTCTGCATCATCTTGTTCAAGCCATTATCATCTTCTCCACATCAAAGTCAACATTTTCCATTAATACTGGGAAAACCCTAGCTCACTCGCTTAGAGTCTATGATAGCAAGGGAACGCGTATTCATATTATTCCATGCATAAGTTACTTAATTGGGAATAAATAAATAAACAAGGTGAACTCTAGTGATTCGTTGTGATGACATTCAATATGCTGAAGCAAGATGAATTCATTCAGAGTCCTCCCTTCATTATGCGAAAGAAGAAACTTTGAAAACGAGTTGTCATAGAGAATAATACCCTGCTCGAAACATCCCTCGAAGAACAATTTAAAAGATTATTCTCCTGCTGCTCGATGTCTCTTTCAATTATTAGAGATTGAGAGTTTTATTCTGCATTTCTTCCGCTAACTACTTGTACAGAAAATGTCGGAGTGAGATGATATAACAGTTTTCAATCCTTCTTTCAGAAACTTTTGTTCTCCTTCGTTTGCGTCTACAACGACGATTAAGACCTTTTTTGCTGTCCGTCTCATGTAGTCGTGAACTTTCCCCTTCCTTCCTTGTTATCGTCACGATCTACGTAGTAACTCGTTTTTCTACCACTTCAAATCACGTGGAATTGAAAAATAGACTTCAACTGACTCTCCCTTAATCCCAGTCGATCTAACTGTTTCAAAACTCGATCTGATTGCATAGAATTCCATCTGTTATCGTATTAACAATTCTCTTTTAGCACCAAATATTCCACCATACGCAGCGATCTCCCAACTCGAATGCACAGTGATTTTGAGACTAATTTCGTGAGACTAATTTCCTGCTTCTACTTTTAGACAGATATGTATTCCCATTGTGAGTCTCGTGAGAGATCCCAAGATACTTGAAATATGATTGTTTGAAGGAAGTATTCTCCTGTTCTGGAAAATGACGAACATCAAGAACTTTCTGAACAAGAACAAGAAGGATTTCTATACGGTGCCGGAAATGTTGATTAGCGGGAAGATTAAAAGTCAGACAAAAGTTCTATTCACTCAACAAGTTCCGCTGATTATCTGATCCTAGATTCCGATTATTGTGGGATCTATTTCTTCTCGTTGGAACGAACCAAGACACACTACGACTAAAAGAAGGAGAAAGTCTGCGTTATTGTTCCTTCCATCGTCACAAAATATGCTTCATTGAATGTAATTCTTCAACAGACTGGTTCGCATGGGTGTGAAAATCACGAGATAGTATCATTTTCCGCTCTCTACCATCTTCTCCGACCTGAGCATATTTCTGGGATTTTTTCAATACATGAATGATTCATTCACATTGGACACCTTGTTCCTCTGTTCTCCTGTTATTTTTCCCTCATTTTTCCATTCTTCCCTACGCTACGTACTGATTCATGAACTACACTACTCATCGTTCATAGATCAATTTTTGCAACATGCCTTCACGAACATCTTATTGTCAAATTAATAATTCATGAAATGTTTCTCACGTTCCTCTCCCTTCTCGTTTCCCCTTCTTCTCCTTTACCTCAGCTTCCAGGGGATGATCATAAAAATGACGAGTAAACGTGCATGTCCTCCAATCCGATCGATAATCTTCCATCGGATCGTTGAAATTTGATATCCCCGTACGAACAAATTTACATGTCTACGATATGATCATAAATGAATGAGACAAAATATGAAAGACGGTTCTTGGTCTTTTCTTTTCCGTCTCCTGCTTTCATATGAAAATCTTCGCGGAATCTCGAAGATATTTTGATACTATGAATGTGTATACTCGTCGTGTTTGATTTTTTATCTTTGATGTTGATATTCGTCATCTCTTTCATGTCTTCTTGAATATTACTAAGAGGATTGACACTCATTCAATGTGTCATTAATAGAAGTGATGTTGGATAAGCGTGTTGTGAGGGGATCTTATGACGGTAAAGTGTACGAAAAAGTTATTACGAACTTCTCAAACCTTCTAAAGGTATTCTACGATGAAGTATCGAATGTGGAAATGAGACTATTTCAAACAGATTCTCGAAAGATAGGATTCTATGGGTGTGCATAGAATGTACGTTCACTCAAAATATGCTGAGAACTTTTATAAATAAAGAGAAGTTGTTCTTCATTCACTTCACGTGTTGAAATCGTACAGATTTTCATCCTGAAGGAAGTAACTTCTGTGTTCATTGTTTGAGATCCATCCACTCTGGCGGTATATGATGTCAAGATTTTTCCTTCCTGGGATTCTCTTTATTTTGATCTCTCAAGTGGTTGGGATTCACAGAACGTAGGACACCAAATCCTCCCAAGTTGAACTGTAAAGTTCTTCTTGAAAGATTTTGAAAGACTTCCATCCTCCTCAATTCACATCATTTTCATAATGCCAAAGAAATAGCAGAAGAACTGAAGGATTGGAATCATTTCCTTTTTGTACTGAATTTTGTAACAAGGGAGTAAAACGATGAAAAACATTTGAAAGATTTTTCAATGTATTTTCATCATTTCTTTCGAAGCAATAGGCCTGTATTGATTGATTGGAATTTGGAGATTGATCAGACCAGATATTTTTTCTTCACAGCATCGCACCTAGAGAAATCGGATCCATTCCGAATGATTTGTGAGAGGATCGAGTTGTATAGAATCGAAGTTGTTCCCTATTTCAATTCTTAAAGAAACCCACTATGTTGTGAGGTATCGCTGCACAACGTACCGTACATATATTTCGTTCCATGCTTTCTCTCAACACATAATTTCTCGTCTTCCGATCAATCGTTCGTGACAGAGAGGTTTCGATACAACTCCATTCAGAATTGGCAGTTCCTTTAAGTGAAATTCCATGGACAAATCACATAAATTCAAGAACTTGGGCACAATGAAATTCGGATGATAAAAAAAAGTTTGGCTCAAATTAACTGCGTTTCAATTTGAAAACTGACTGAAGTTCAACTCTTGCGATTGTGCGTCTTGGATTCTGAATTAAGAACTTCCTCTTTATAGTGTAAAACCTAATATTTAGAGTTATTCATTTATCATTCCAATGTTCATATTCGGATTTCCTCAATCATATCATAAAATTCTATCAACTAAAATTCGTGATCATAACATTGTAATCACGAGCGTAGCGGGATGCCAACCCAGATAACAATTCAGCCTTGCTGCAATATTGTCAGACAAGCTTGTGACAAGGTTCACATAAGCCTCCTAGTTGACGCACGACAAAGATACTGGCTCACAAAACCCTTGCAGCAGAGTAGTAGCAACCTTACACTGACAAGGTTGTCAATAACAAGTCCAAAACAATCGAACGACAAGTCTAACAAGCTTATGACAAGGTTACATGTTATCTAGGAATGATCTAGATTCACAGACTGGAATGCTTTCAACGACTTATTTTCATCATAATTTCAATAATTTCGATGTCTTGTATCGATTTGAATTCATAAAATGTATACTACCTCAACTTTTCTCATGTCTTTCGTCATCTTACTATATCGTTATTATGAGGATAACATTTCTCTCAGCTAAAAATCCGTGAATAGCGAAGCAGAAGAATACGATATCTTGTTTTTGTTTGACGTACGTATTTCAATAATCCGTGCTCCTTGCTATCGCGATTTCCAAGCATTTTTGAATATCAGTACTTGAGATTATTCAGTACCAAATCAAATACGCAGATATATTCCTGATGCAGAAGGGTATTTGCAAAGCACCGTCATCAATATATTACAAATCGAAATCACATGTTCTACCCACCCTTATGTTTTTCTCATGCATAACAATGTAGAGTTTAGTCTTTGAATTCAACATGTGTGAAAAGGGGAGGGAGGAAGCTGTTCACCGTTGTGCAACCGAGTTTTCCTTCTGCTGTTGGAGAAGGAGATACATGTTTGTGCATAGATTTTAGAATACATAAGGGTCTACCAGTCCCTTGAAACACAGGTGACGAATACATATTTCATCATCAAACATCTTTGGAATGAATATCGAATAGCAGGAGTCTGTTACATTGGTGCTGTTTCATTGGTTCGACGCTATAGTATGCTGCAGGATATTCAAAATAATTCATTGTGCGATAAATACGATTCACGAAGAAGACTTATCCAGCCTGAAATTGTTGAAGTGAGTTGACATTTCCCGTTCACTTGAATTTTGGTGGAGGGCTTGAAATGTTGAATTATTCCACAGAATTATTTTTGTAATTTATCATCCAATGACCACATTCCTCGGAGTTTCATTTGACAATCATTATCTTGCAGAAGATTATTGAAGAAACAGAATGCATTGAATTCTCTGTTCGTGTAAACAGAAGTAGATGAGAATATTCTTTGGGGATTGATCATTTCATATTTCCACTTTTTCCCCTGGTGAAAATGGAAGCGAGAAGAAAGAGTAAACGAAACGTTGATGAAAAGTATACAGAGCTTGAATGGGAGGGATACAAAGAGTGTCTTTAGAGGGAAGTGAAGCGAAGGAAGCGTATAAAGTTCATGAAACCTAAATAAAAAAATCGCACACCATAGCGAGAATTGAACCGATGACTTTCACTATGGTTGACTAGGGTTTCATCCACTGAGCCATTGATATTATTTGAAGTCGGAATAGGTATGATTCGCATAAGCTTAATGTAACTTACTATTACTTTAAATGGAACGTTTGTAAAACGGGATCGAGAAATTATGAAGCGTATATGGAACGTATGATTTTATTATTTCACAGCAGGCGGGCATCACACGCTTCACGAAGAGGGAATTGAAACATTTTTCGCTTCGTATGCACTTCGTGTATACGCTTCATTTTCACCAGGGTCATGTTAATGGATGGGCATTATGACAGTCATAAAATTAAGTACTATAATAAAACACTAGCGTGGGAAAATATGTAATCATTGTTGAAATCCATGCACACTGAAGTGAATGATTTCTGGACATTCTGTAAACCGTTCGCATCCTTCTTTTGCATATGCGGAAACCAAAAATTCTTTCCCTAGCATGTGAATTCCGAAGTTTTTTCCTCGAGAGTGATTGTTTCAGTACGCAAGGAGTTCAATAGTAATCACATTTCAGCTCCCAAAAGCGTCACAAAATGCCCCAATAATATCTCGAAATATTCTCGCAATCTGGTAAGATTTTTTGAAGGGAATAGAAAAGAGATATTTTTTGAACGCCAAGTCCAACCAATATTGATTCAACCAATATTAGAAACTACCCACATTCGTGTCGATGGTTTCAGAATTGATTTCATCTCAACATCATTTTTCACCTCTATGACTTCTAAACGGATAGAATCAATTCGAAACGTCGCTCGACAATTTGGAACAATAAACGACAATCCACTTGACGTTCAAAAATGATCTCTTTCCTATTCCTTTCAACAATTCTTGTCTCCTGCACCGCATAATGATCTAACCAATATGGTAAGTTTTTGCCTAATCTCCCAAGAGCACCGTTCAAATTCTTAGGAACTGCAACATGATTCCCAGATTATTTATGCGTTTATAGGATTTGATGAGGTGGCCTTACCTTTATCGGCTGGTTTCATTTTGAAGAATAAGAGATCGAAGGATCAGGGACAAGAATTGGGAAAAATTATGAATTGATCTTTGGAGAAAAATTCAGCTAGATGCAGAAAAATTTCGGAAAAATTCAAGACAGTTTAGACAAAATCAAATTGGCAAAACTTTGTGATCACAGTTTCCATAGGAATTCAAAGACTTGCTGAGAAATTTTCAAAATAGCGGATTCCGGAAAGATTTAAGTTTGAGATTCCGGAGGAGTAGAGATCCAGAATATGATTTGGAATCCGGCGGGGGTTAACATAATTCAGAGGTATTTTTAGAGAATGTTTGGAGATATATTTCAGGAAAATTTTGAAAATTTTTTTTGTTCGAGAAGAATAGAGGGATGAACGAAGAAGCTTTCGAATCTGAATAAATTGAATGCTGAGGTATTTAGAGGAATTCAGATGGATTCAAAGAAATTCCAAGGAACACGAATTCCCACAAATTCGGAGGAAACTCTAGAATTGAGATGAATAAAATTCTGGATTTAAAAAGAGAATGCAAACAGGTTTGGAAAAATTTCGAATAATCTCGAAGAATTTCCGAATCTCAAGTAGCAAAATTCCGAAAGATCAAAAAAGATTCAGCGCAAGTTGAAGAGATTCACGCTGGAAGAATTTCATATCCTAATCCATTTGGATTGACTAAAGTTTGTCTGAATCAATTGAATTTCTATTCACATATGAATTTACTATAGTTTGAGTTGGATTAAATGGATTTTATTCAAATAAATTTTTATTCATTTCGAATAAAATTTACTGGAGTCGAGTATAATTTGATTGGATGCAATGGAATGTCTAGTAGGTTCATATTCTGCGTGCAGAATGCATCACTTTTCGACAAGCCTCAGCTTCAGGCATCAGCTTGAACCAACCTGACACCGGTTGGAAACAAGTTGGTCCCATAATGACTGTTGGGCCAACCATCATGGTCTGTCACTGGCACCAGCTGGTACGATTGGAACCATGCTGGGTTTTTTCAACAGGGCGCATGGTCTGTCACTGGCACCAGCTGGTACGATTGGAACCATGCTCGGTTTTTTCAACAGGGCGCATGGGCAATCTTCAATCGAATTTGTTGTTCGCCTTCGAATTTATTGTCAATGGAGTTTGATCAGTGGCTCTCGAGATTATTGTCGTGTTGTGTATTTGTGCATGTGTGTGCATCGTGCGTCCGCGTTTATATATACATATATCTTCTTCGTTATCAAGTTTATTCTTCTACATAGAACTGATTCACTCATTGCCCTCACCTCATCCAAGGTTACTTACTCAAATGTTATTTTCCGGAGAACGTCGCTTACGGCACTGCTTCCGAGGTTACATGATCAACACCGTCAACAACATCATTTCATCACAAAGCTAAGAGATGGTGCTTCAAAATAACTATATGGTGTAAAAAATTCCCAACTCCAGGGGATACGAGCGGATGGGCTTTTAGAAATGTCTTCGGGACAAACTACGTGAAAATACGTACATTAATTCAAAATATCTCTCCTTACAGCATTTCTTGGACCGCTGAAGAAGGGCTGTACAGAGAGATATTTTGAATTATTGCGTGCATTTCTTTGTGGTTTGTCCCGTAAAAATTATAGCACTCATATCCCGTCAAGGTTGTATCCTGCCAACAAAGAAGATAAACATTTTTTGTGGATTTTCTTTGAAAAACCTATTCGATATATTTTTCTCAAATTTTCAGCCTTCATTGTTCACATATTGAGGAGTTGTCATTGATTTTCAGGTTCAATTATATGGAAGTTTGAGCTAGATACTGCAACAAATATAAACATCGAAAATCGCGGTAGCGTGCAAGATATTTCAAAAAATTGTTGATGAATCTTAAGCACATCACTCAACACGTATACTCTGATTCAGATAGAGCTTTTATAAACAAAGAAATGTTAACCATCTACACAAAAAACGGTTTCCTTTCAACCCTGGTTCAAAACATTTTTCCTGACAGAATAATCAATTCTTTGAGTGTATTTACAAATTACATTCATGAACTTCACAAGAAATTCAATCTCCTCTGTCAACCAAGATTACGAGATGTTAGAGTGCACATCATCCAGACAAAATTTCAGTAAAAACTTTCATACTCGTTGCAGTAACTCGTTTAAATTTTTTCATATAATTTCACCGGAAAATGAATTTCAACTCTTCAATACGTGAACAATGAACGCTGCAAATTGCGGGAATATATATCGAACAATTTTTTTTAGAGAAAAAATCCACAAAAAGTACTTTGACGTTCTTAATTTTGATACATATGTTGATAATCAGGTTGTTTGAAGGTTGATGCTCGTTGTAATGAGAATCTATTAAGAAGTAATTAACAGCTCATGGCTCACTCGACTCGCCTCTCGCAGTTAATCAGGGTTCTTCACGAATTCGGGGGTTCGAGGATCCATATCTGTTTCTAGAATCTGTATATAAACTTGCATGAGGAGAATCAGGACTCCTGCGCAGATATCTTGAACCATTATAACATCGTATACGATAGAGAATATCTTCAACACCCCGATGTTGAACCTGTAACACAACACACAGATGAACTATCATGAGTCTAGATCACAATTTATAAGTCGCATGTATTTCGTGATCGAGTTATCTTGGAGGATATTATACATCTGTTGGTATCATACGTTATTCATGCGCCATAATGCATTCTCACTCACACATACGTACATGTTCCTTACATCACAGAAAAGTTTCTTTCAAGGAGACTTTCTTTGCGAATTTTTGTGATCGAATATGATTCGATGAAAACTGCTTCGATGAGTAGATACAACGATATATATGTGCACAAACAAACAAAGGCAAAGAAATATTAATTGAAAAGGGCTATTCAGCCCTGCATTTCATCGATATGTCTATGTTACATTTTTCGATCATCCACATGTTCTCAGATTTTTCTATGTAATTTCACGATTGATATTCACTCATCATTTGACGCGAAAAGCCTGTAACAGCAGATCCATCCAATTCATCCTCACTAAATTCCCTGAATCATTTTATTCTCCAATAAAATCACGAATTATCGAATCGTTACACAGTTGAAAAACATATAATATATTCTGTTTCATATACATTCGAGCTTCAAGTTCTCGATAAGTTGACAAAAAACTAAAAGAACTTTCCTTCGCATTCATAAATGATCTCTCAAGTACATATTCAACATCATGACTCTTCCAATCTATTGTGGGCATTTTTTTTTTCTTAATGAGTCGTAATACATCATGGCCAAGTATCGAATGTGCTAATTTCGTACTTTTCTCGTTGTGAATGAATTTTTGAAGAGGATGTTCAGTTGGAATGCATGTTGTTATGAGAAAATAATGAAGAAGATCCTCTAACCTGGGACGTGAAGTGACTACTTTACATGGAAGAGTTTCTACTTCAATACTCCACGACTGGTTTTTTCTTTTTTCTTTGCATTGTAGTAGCAGTGACATACATTTGGAGAAAACGATCACTTTTTTGGACTTATAAAAAACTTTTGACGCACAACAGTATGCCATAGGTTCTATACGAATTCAGCTGTTGTTTTCCTCTCCCACAAAATGTTAGGTCGATGTTTTGAAGAGAAACAGTATACGGAAGTTTCCAAATTCACCATGTTTCAACGAAGAGGAAAATTTTCAGCGGAGTCTATCATCATCCTCATCATTATCTTTTCAATGTCTGTAGGTGGATGTTGATTGTACTACTCGATCGTGCGTCTTTTGTCACCATCTATAAAACTCATCCGGTACGAATGTTATAGAATCCCAAGACCCTCCAATCGAATTTTCAAGTGACACGTCTCGGGATCCATATTTCTTAAGCGCAATTTACGGTAATCGAAAACGAAATTGGAAACCACAAGAATGAAAAAACTCCATGTGAGATGTATTGCATAAGGGAATCGGAATACGTCAATCTCTTCGATGAAGACTTTCAAATCCACACGTCCCATGCAAGATAAATTTTTAACAAAGATAAAGACTGTTTTTTATGAAGTTTTGGCACTAGAATGAAAAAAAGTTTTACAAGAAATTACGATGGACAGGTTCTGAAGTTCGTGGTCGTCCGTGTTGATTTTTGATAATGCTTTACATGATTCTGATGTTGGAATTCTCGCAGATTTTCTCATTTAGCGGAGGCGTGAATTGCTGAGAGGGAAACTTTAAGAGAAGGAAAGAATTAGAGAGAAAGGTACGTAAGAAGAAGAGTAATACAAGCAAGAAGATTCATCAATCAGGATAAGCATCTATTGTATTCTGCTGGCGTAAGGAAATACAGTGTGAAAGAAGCTTTTTAAAACTTACTTCGGAGTACTTGTGGTATTATATGGATGCGAAACTCGGAGGATTCGCGGTAGAAATACAGAGTTGTGGAAAGAATTCTCCTATGAGCAAATGGGTGTAAGGAACAAGGAAGTGTGGAGTAAAATCAATGCCAAAACAGAACTTTCGAAGAATAAGGGACTTAGGGAAGGAATTAGAATAGTTCGATAATATGAGAATGGTATAAAGATTATTTCTCATTGAATATTTCAACCATGTATAATCACAGTGGATATAAATTTGGAATTTCTAGACACAGGGGTTGTATTTCCAGTCCGTTGTATTGATATTTCAATAGTTCCTTGGTTATTCAACTGTAGAGTTAATTCAAAATGATATTTCCCATCTACAGATTAAAATTTGTTGATTTACGTGTTAAGAATGTACACGATGAACAGAAATTGTAAATTCCATTGCGGGGTTCAACAACGGAACGCTCCGAGCTTTTGAATTGCAAATTCTACAAATTTTATGTTTTCATTACCATGTGTATTTCATTAAGACTGAAATGGATGAGAAAATCCGATAGAAATTTTATTTCGTTCTATTATTATGTTCCAATCATTCACGAGAAAAATATTGAGAATCTTCTGATCCTTTCATGTATTCTTCTTGTGAATTTGAACATTAGACAAATTCTGAGGGAATTCATTTTTTAGTTTGACTATGAATGGAATGTACTACTTAGATTATCAACTGGAAGCTTTGATGCTATGCCCTAATTCAGTTTGAACAAAAATGGTGTTTACTGCTGAATTCCTTTTCTCCTTTTATACGCTCTGTATGAAATGATTATCCTGTGACATGCATTCATGTTCATTATTTATTCTTCTCCGAGTGACTTCGACTTTTTTCAATTGAGAAGTCAGAGAAATATGTGATCTATGACTTTTGGTGCTCTTTCCAAAATTATGAATGAATCAAGTCTTTTCCATGAATAAGAGAATCCTACGTGGTATTTTTAAGCAGGAACGCAAAATAACTTTTTTACAGATTCACATTAATTTTTATATCCCCTGTACACAAATATAGATCATCAATCCACATGATTTTCGTGTAATCTCCATTGTACTCTGCCCTTTGAATTTCAACGTAACACTCCTCTTTCTCACGTTTATCAAAACATGTCGAACGATGAGGTCAAATTGTCACGCAACGATATCGACAAATCGCATTTTTAATCAAATTTCGGTTTACTCGTCACACGAGATAAAGTTTATTTTCAGCGTTCGATTTCCAATTTGAAAATCGAAATTCAACCTTAATTAAACTTTGAATGAACTGCGACCCAACTTCAACAATTACACATCACGGATTTGCTGGGGTGATTGAGTAGCCGTTTCGACGGATTAAACGTTCAACCACTACGGTTGGTACACGTGTTACCCGTTCAAGTTGCAAACTTTAATCTTCTGCGAATATTAACTTTCGAATGCTGCTGAGTTGAAATCATTGAAATTCTAAAAGGAAAATAAGGAACATGGTTGGAATTTTGTTCGATATGCTTTGGATGTTTAATAAAAACAATTGAAATATAAAATATCGAACTTTGTTGCTCGCTTTGTTCATTTTACGTGCATTGTACAAGAGGTTTTTTTATTACTCCCTCGATTCCCAATTTTCAACAACGTACGAAAATATGTAATTAACTTCCCACGTGAATGAAATTCGTCACACGTTGTTTCGCTGTATACCATCGTATCCTATCCGCTTTTGAGAACTCGCTCTCTCATTTGACTATCAAGGAAGAGACTAAGAGAGAATTCCTGTGTGATATTTGACAATCGACGACAAATCAGAGATTCTATACGCGACACAGTGTAAAGAGATTGAATTCACGTCAATTAAGAACTCATGGTTGCGCAAATCGATTGAATGGCAACGTTGAAGGGATGATTATTGTATTAGAGGGCAAAATAGAGGGGCATGGAAAAGAATCTCTGCTGTCCCTCCTCTTTGAACTGTTCAGACCACACAGCAACCAGTTAATTCGATCCTAGAATCAAAGAGGAGGCGATTTACGGTCACACAGGTGGGTTTTGATTTTGTATTTGGAGGAAGAAAATCTGGAGCATCGAATGTCTTCATCTATCAATTACTCTCCGCAGAACGAATTTTGTAGCGAAATTGATATTTGATATCACTTACGAGTGTTTCACAATTTATCCACAAAACTGAGAAAACCTAGCTCGTCCCAGGATTGGCATACATGTGACGTAACAGCGGTTTCTCCCGTCGAAAGAAAAAATAATGATGCAAGAAAAGAGAAGGCATAAAACGCCTATATTTTACCATACGCTAAATGTTGGTTTTTAAAATCTGAACATACCTATAATAACGGTATTCGAATAGGAATAATCTATCTCCATCTGAGAAATCATACTAACTACGACTCAAAGAACATTGCTAACATTGGTAAAAAAATCGATTCGCCCAACGATCGATTATATTAATATATGAGGAAAATTAATCTCAATTTGAGTTCAATTTATTATCAAAAAACCAAATGTATCGCTTCGCGAAAAAAATTTGCTGAGAGGGAAAAAGAATTCAAGGTCAATACTCGCACCGATACACACATCGATGCGAGGTTCCGGTGATCGATGCACCGCACTGGAAAAATCGCTGAAGGCGGAGAAAAGAAACGAGTCTGTCTCCGTTCCCGCCGTTCAACTCGTAGTTCGTCACTTTCATCATCAAACTGAATCGCCTAACGACAATTGCATGAGATAGTCGAATCGGCAGAAAATCCCTCTTGAGCGGGACGTAGCGTGTTCCATCGGGAGAGGTGCGAACGCGTAAATAGGACAAACGAGCAAAAATCTGGAGATTCGCGTTCGGAAGTTTTTAGAAAGATAATCGCTCGAAAAGTCTCGTGGCTTGGAATCGTCCTGTTATGAGGAGGTAACCGAGGATGCGTTGAAGTTTAGTTCGAAATCACGTCTAAGTTCGCGTGGAAAGGTAAAGCCTTCGCAAATTCACGGTTTGTCGCGAATACCGCAGTGGTTATTCTTAGAATAATCAATTGAGACAGATATTCTCATGAAAATCACTTATTTTCGCCTGTGTCGCAACAGGATCCGTTTCTTGATATGGTTTCGTAGTCTCAAGTTTACCCTTCTTTCTTTTTTGGAAATTCAAAAGTCAAAGTTTCAGTGTTGACTATTTGAATTTGATTCCTTCACGTGAACCACCGTATAAAAATTCGTCACCTCGCGAAAGCTTTATGACTGTTTTAATCATCTTCACGAGCAATGGGAGAGTCAGAAGGACAGAGAGGAAGAGAGAGAGAGCGAGATCGTTAACAATCCAGATATCAGAAAAGAGGAACCTGAAGCGTTCAATCTTTTCCAAAGGTTTCCATCAACCCGGTAAGCTCTCCGACCGATAATTCTGTCTCATTACCATACACATTCAAATACTTCAAATTGTAAATCACATGAACCTTTGTTGTAAACGTTCTTTTGGTGAAATATACGGAATATCATCCATAATTCCTACATTTCGACATTTTCATCAATTCATTTCTTCAATTACTTTCCAATCAAATTGTTACATCAAACTGAAAGTGCAAAATAAGAGAGATCTTCTCTTATTGAAGCTTGAAACCGCGAGCGAGGGCCACATACTTTCTTGATTGAACCACTCCGGTCAAGGAAGTTTAAATTCCGTCCAAACGAGATTTTTTCGTTCTGTAATATGCATATCGAGATTACATCTTAGGCAAGAATAATTGGACCAATATCGAGCCATAATTTTCTCACTGTGTGCAGTGATTGACCTTTGAAAATCTGAATGATTCGTTGTTCTCATTATCGTCATCGGAGAAAGGCACTTTGAAAGTGATTTCTCGAGAGTTCACTGAGTAAGGATTGAACCCGGGTCCTGCGAGTGAGAAACTGAGTCCCTATCAAGCTGATCTCCGAGATGACGATGAATCACTCAAATTGCCATTTATTGTAATGGGACCGTTGAGGTCATACAATTCACCATAGCTTCCGCAGTGGAATGAAGTCCTCCCAATGCTGGCACATTGTTATCTATCGAACATATTGAATGCTCATACTAACTCTGGCTCAATACTGGCGCAGTATTGTCTCATCAAAGTAACCGTGATATTGGAAAGATCAGTGGAATCATTCGTCAACTCTGGCTATTTCCACATGGGTCGGTTGAATCGTTCATAGAGATATTCATTCGCTGTCTCTAATGCACCTATTGTATATAAAAATGATCGAAACTCTGAAACAGAAGATTAATACGCTACATGTGTGGGTATGAATGTAGAATCCGAAGTATTTATTATCTTTTTTGTTTGTCGAGTAAATAGATTCATACGAAATTGAAGTATCGACAAAAAATAATTCAAAAATGAAGTGAAAGATAGCGTTACGTCAGTACCAACCTAACTTACACGAAAATTAATTAAAAACAAAACCTCGAGTAGTCAAAGTAATCAAAACTATCCATAAATCGTGTTTCATTTAGAGATCTACTGAAATTTGATTTATACTGGGATATTGAATTGGTTTGGGGATTTATATCGATTTTAAATTCTGAACTCGGGAAAACAATTACAATGCAAAATTGTACTCTGTTTTTTTCTCATTGTGTTCACATCAGAACATGATGTAGAAAAATTTCGAATAAAAAACTGGACAGGGAGGAAGAGTGGAATGAATCACACGATAATACACGAGTTCTGATAAATTGTTATCATCATCAGTCAATAATTGGTCCAACAAAGATTGAATTGATGAAGCCTGCCCACTATCGTAAATGTTTGATCCTGCTCCAATAATGTTATTTTGAATATTACATTTTGCAAGATCTGTATTATAATTAGAATCATGCGATTATTATTCCAGCGATGTATGCTTGTGTTGTTGAATTACATTATTGAATACCGACATAGCTCAATAATATGATTTCGAATATTTGATATTGGAACTGTCATAAGATAGAATTGATGTAACTTCGTTTGAAAATGAAATAACTGAAGTTCCATCTGTTTAATTCTGCGTAAACATTCCCAAACTTTTCGAAGTATTATGATTGACATCAGCATGTCAGAATAAACCAACTGTTGATGTTTTCGAGAAAAATTTCCTCGAATCTTTTTCGCACATCTCTTCGGAGTATCATTCGTGTTTTCTAGTAGAGAGTATGACGAAGTGTCATAGATTGTGAATACGTAAATACGACGATGAAAATAAGCAAATCGTGCTTATATTTCCTAACTACAACAACGCGTCGTTTGATTCTTCAATATTTACCATTGAAGATGTGTGATGCAAGTTTCCATCCTTTCGACATCGTTTAAATGGATAATTTCCATAGTTGAAAAGGTGGGAGAAGCGAAGCATACGACGACAGAGCTCGTTCCACAGTATATACGTTGAAAAATGGAACCAAAAAATGAATATAAGCTATGCTACACGTTCAACGTTTCTAGTTTCGGTGTCTCTTCAAATCGGACAATTCACTGGCATACGTGTATTCTCATCATGCACTGATATATATCCGGTGAACCACCTCGATAATTATACCTTTCTTGCACCGGGAATAACTACTTTATAGCAGAGATTGGAACGATTCAACGATCTACGCGGTGCTTCTTTTTTCAGTTTTTTTCTTTATAGACATACATTAAAGTTTATGAAACGGGTGCACACGATTGAATCATTCACTTTAGTTGATTAAGATCGTGGCGGTATGATGATTACACATAAAACTGCAGTGACGACATTGGTGGTGGTGACGGTGGTTGTTTTCACAATTTCCTCATTCTTATACGATTCAATAAGATAATGGAGTTTGCGAGTGTTTTCAGTATTTCACGCTGATATGAAAGGAAACAGAGAAGAAGAAGAAGAAGAAGAAGGAGTTGATAAATGATATTGATCTTCCTGAGCTATTCTGTGTCTCAGATGAGCGTGAAAAAGGGATGAGGATTGTAAACGCTTGCATATGTGCTTTACGGTACGAGGTGCAGAGTTTGAAAAATTCCAAACTAAATCGCACACAATCGACAGGGAAATATAATAGTTTCGTCTATTATCCAATACATATTCTCCTTCCAACTGAGTATCAAAAATCATTTGATATGTTGTAGGCGGAGTAGACCCGTTATCATATGACAAAAACGAACTCACTTCCAAATATAAATCACTCTACTGTACTTTAGTTAGCCGTGCTCTAAATCATGCAAGACCTCACTGTTAAAAATTGCTTGAAATTTCATGTACTTTTCATGTACATATGTGAATGAAAATTCAATTTTTGTGAACTGAAATAGGAGTCCAAATACATGTTATTGAATTCTCAAGTTATTGTGCATGAAAATTGAAATTAATGTACAGGTGATTGAAAAAACTTGGAAAAATTAAATCCAGTATAATAACATAATAATATCATCATAATTATAATCAAATCGTGGCTCTAAAGGCATCCAACTGAAAATAACAAAAATGATCCAAGTGTGTTTGGATTTGAAAAAAAATCTAAAAATGCTCATATCTCAAAAACTAACCTTCAAAAAACGGAAAATTCTTGCATTATGGCTGCAGAATACGCCCTTGAAATACGATTTTTCTCACTATGGGTCACCCTGTATACTAACGCTTTGACGAAGTCATCCGCGTATCCACTTCAACTATGTACTAGTTAGATCACACGGTTTGTTCAGTGCTTCTACATTACAAGTACATCTTGATTCACAAGTTTGAAGAATGAACGCAAGGTCATATAAGCAGAAAAATGCTCCCTTCCACATAAGTGGCAGTGGCTTGAGTGACAGAGCTTTGGCGTCCGACTTCGACGTCCCGCGTTCACATCTTGTGGAGGTGATTTTTTTTTCAACGATCATGAACATGTGCATGAAATTTAAAGAACTTGTTATTGAATTTTCAATCATGATTTCTCTCAACAATCAAGAACATGTGCATGAAATTTAAAGAACTGGTTATTGGATTTTCAATACTACTGTACATTATTTTTCATTTACGTGAGTGGAAATTGCTTCCATTACATGTGATTGAAAATTCAATCAGAAATTTCTAACAGTGCTCGTAAAACTTGGTGAGGCCTAGAAAATGATTAGAATGATTTCTATTAGGGTTGATATTCAGCCAACTCATTAACACTTCGATTAAAAAAGAGCTTGGATCCATTGATCTAGCCTTGTACTTTAGAATGGTAAAGAAACTACTAATTTAAAGCATCTATCCTCATGATATTTATCGCTGAAAGTCTTTTTTCCTCAAATTTACAGTTAATTCACCAGAAATGGGAAGCCTCGATTACTTTACAAAAGATGTACCAAAGATAATCGAGACTATTCCAGTTAGAAAAATCCATACATTGTTCAGGTTTGCATAAATTCGTCAAGATTAGATAAGTTTCTGTTCGAATTGCCCTATTGAATCTTACTAAATCTGATTGAACATTGTTAAATCCTCTTACGAGAATTCCTTGAAATTCATAGAAAATCACATGATTTGAGGAGTGATCTCAGTGACTCCTGTGCAAACCAAACTCTGTAAGGATAAATGGAAACTTGAGATGGAGCGATAAATTTGTAACCGATCTGGTACGTGGGAGGTAGGGCTTATGACGAGTACAATTAGTCGAGGGACATGTTTGCAAACATTGAACGTCTGGCACATACCGATACGCGCAGCTTCAGGCAAGTACACGTGCTTAAACTCACCCGTAGGCGTATCCGTTCCAAAAGTTAGTCACTAATTTGAACAGCAGGTGGCGTGCACCGTTGTCGCTTTCCCTGTGTCGAGAATAACTATCATTAGGTATAAGAGGAAGATGTTTTGGCACGATTAGTTACTTCGTTTCTCTGGATCGACCAACCAGGTGGGAGGAATCTTCACTAACAGCTAATCCGCTACATTATAACACTTTCCAGGTTGCCCAAGCCGTCGTTTGAAATTGAACGAAAATTAATCACAATTCGACTGGAATGAAGATTGAGTACAATTAAAACTCCAAGTACATTGAGCGGAATTAATTATTTTTCTTCCGTTTTTTAATTTCATTCTCTCAACATTGTATAATCAGGGTGTAGTTTTTGAGTTTCTATCAGGAGGCGCTGAGCCCTGATTATCTATCAACCTGATTAGAAATATGTTCTCGTTCATTTGATAGATATAAAAAAAAGTTTCCTCTGTTGTCAGTCATTCCAGTTTGACTAATCAGCAACAAATGCAAAGTCATAGAATGCAGAGGTTCAGCACGATTTCATGCTTCAAGATTTCATCTTCACGCACAGGACAGGAGTGGTGAGAGGATGAAAAGAATACTCTGAATACTTATTGGAGTTGGTATGTCCTATCACTAGATGAAGAACGATGCAACCCTCAAACCCTTCCTTGAATAATATCTCATTCTTGCAACTGCCAAATGATTTTGGCAAATCTACTCCAGAGCAGCATTGAGAATGAAAATCACACACCGTAGGTTACAAATGAATTCATCTACGGAAAAGTCCACTAACTTCTTTCCATAAGAGGCACGTATCTATCTGTTCTCCTTTATTTCAACCCAACTCAGCATCATTGAACATTCAATTCCCTTCAAATGAGAATCAATTGTTCCGATGTTATCTTGATTTCATCCATCACGTCAATTTGAGAGAACTTCTGAACACTTTCGGTGTAAGGTTCCAAAATTCTCTGAAGAGATCTTTATGATATCTTAAATATGTCTCATACAAAACCTCTAAAGGAATTCTCAAACTGACTCAAATTGCGATGATTGAATTTCAGGCAACATTGCGAGGACTGAATAAGGTTTCTAGACAATTTTCATGGAACTGCTTATTGGGATATATGTAAGTCATTATCAAACTTTCGAACTCTCGAGATAGATATTGGACGAATACTCGACTGTAATCGTAATCGTAATGATACCGGCAAACCCCGGAGACCAGGCATTTTGCGAAATGCCCAGGCAATTCCCGAAATACTTAAGATTTCAGGTGATATATTTATATGCCTGGAGATTTATAGGCATTTCCCGATTTCCCTAGGCATTTCGTGAATTTCCGAACGCGATTCAGGCTAATCGAAAAAATTCATTGGAGGATTCAATATTTTTTGGTCATCAACATTTTTTGATGTTCAACAATTTTACATTCATACTAATTCAATGTCATGTCGAGATGGAATTAATTCGTGCACATAAATTGTTATGAGACATCTTCCCTGAAACATGTTGAACTATTATGACATTTGCTATTGTACAACACATTATTCTTCCTACACAAACATGTCAATCGAAATCGCAAGACTTTCGACAGTTGCAGTGGGAAAATCCTTGTCCAGATGTATTCGATTGCTGTGTCGCAATTGATCGCAAAAGGATCATTTCATCGAATGGTACTTCTCGCTTTTCAAGGAACTCACTTCTACATTTATCAAATTCAGACTTGCAGATCAAATTATTAGTAGTTTTGAATTTTCAAAAAAAGGGGTATAAGAATACATCTCCAAGCTGGTTCACTTGCAATATAATTTGTTTATCACACCATATCTGGTTCCGATTTCATACAGTTCATTTTTTCCAGGACTACTCTGATCACGTTTCTCAAATCACTTTTTGCCTTGTCAACATCTGGTCACATTCATATCTGGGACCAGATATGCTGTAATAAACAGATTATATCGCAAGTAGGTCAGCTGAGAGATGTATTCTTATACACTTTTTTCTTAAAAATTCAAAACTAATAATGATTTGATCCGCAAGTCCAAATTTAAGAAATGTAGCAATAAGTTTCTTAACGAGCAAAAGTCACCACTTAATCAAATGATCTCTTTGTTGTCAATTGCGTCACAGCAATCGGATACATTTGCACAAGGATTTTTCCGCTGCAACTGTGAAAAGTCTTGTGATTTCGATTGACATGTTTGTGTAGAAAGAATAATGTGTTGTACAATAACAAATGCTATAATAATTCAACATGTTTCAGGGAAGATGTCTAATAACAATTTGCGTGAACAACTAAATTTCATCTTGACACGACATTGAATTAGTATGAATGTAAAATTTTTGAACATCAAAAAAATATTGATAATCAACAAACAGCGAATCTTTCAATCAATTTTCTCAATTTGCCTACATCGCGTTCGGCGATTCGCGAAATGCCTAGGAAAATTGGGAAATGTACGTAAATCTCTAAGCATATTCGGGTAATTACCTAAAATCTCAGGTATTTCCCGAATTGCCTAAGCATCTTCGGCTTTTGCCGGTAACAGGAATATCTAAAAACTCAACCACTTGTACATCTCCACCCAGATAGGAAGATTCTATTAAATCCTATTACGAATGGTGAAATTCCTAATTGAATATCATTGAATTTCATTGCAACCAATTCATCTCCCCATTCGTCAATGAGATTTTATAGATTATTCGTAACAGGGCAATCAGAGAGTGTTTTGAAGTCTCATTTGAAAAATGACTTTTATTTGACAAAAACACTATACCATCCTATTATAGTATTCATCACTGTGTAGGTTTATATTTGATCAGAAAGAGATATGAAATGAGGAATAAGAAGAGGAATAGAGAGAGAAAGATGAGAGAAGGAAGAAGAGAAAAGTGGGAGAAGCCACAATGCGGAGAAGGCAGAGAGAAATGTGAGCTCACGAACGATAGACTGATTGGAACTGATTATAAACAAAATTTCCAAGTCTCTGGAATACGGCCAGAATTAGAGAAAACGAATTCATCTACCAAACTTTTCTGGATTTCGAAGGAGTTCCTATGAATCACTAAAGGAAAACGACAATCCAGATGAATAGATAAAATACCACCATTGCTTGTACTGGAGGAATCTGAGATCTGCAGAAACAAAAGCTCCATCAATTTGCCGATTACGAATTGAGATCATCGAGACAAAATAAGTTCGATTACTGCCTCATATTCGAGGAGGAATATATAAAAATATTCAACTCCCTTCTTTGATATATCAATTGATTTTTCAATTTTGATACCAGTCTTTTGAAGATTATTTCAAGAAACTATTGTGTATGATATATACTTGTTGATATCTATCAGTTAGTTTATTGGTTGAAGAGATAATCGTGATTCGAATAATTGAGAGCGCAAGTCAAATAGATTTGAAAATTATAGAATATTTAAGTCGAAAGCATTATTTTATGTGTAACTAAAATCTTTCGTTGGCATAACTGAAAATTTGGTAGGCGTCGCCAGAATTTAGCTATGCTAACATATCATCTTCCCAAATCATGTTTGCTTCCCTGAACTGGAAGTGATTTGATAGAATCTTTTTGGTCGGTCACACTATATATCAACCAAATCTTTTTCCTCAGTGCACAAATCATCCTGTTATCCAAAAATTTGTTATAATCAGTCAAACAAATTCCAATGAAGGCATTTGAAAATTCAATTGCATGATTGTATTCAGAAACCTTCTTCACGAAACACCACAATTGGGCGTGACAAAATCCCAATCATTGCGTTGTTATTGATCCATAGCAAGATGAATGTTATATTCCAATGAGATGAGGAAGAGATCTCACACCAATTTATGATCCATTGCATCTATCGAAATAGAATTATTTTTATACCATCTTAGTCGATCTTTTAAAAAACGACCCAAGTCGACAACCATTTGACTGTTCATAACAATATCAATATCGATTGAATGAATTCATACGTCCTGGAATTTTGTGAGGAAATTGAACAGTAAGTAGGTTTCACGCGTCTCCTAGCTGATATCACGTGCACAATCTTTAACTTGATTTTTTGTGCGAAGACCTAAGCCGACTTCGGTCGTTATTCAAGCGAATGGCTCCTTCATTCCGCTATCTGGTGGTTTTGATTTATAACTCACACTAAGTATTGTTTAAGTTATGTCATTTTTATATCAATAGACAAACTTCTAAAATTGACAATTGATTTGTTAACGCAACAAATCGGAGTGTTCTATACAGGATGATAAATTTAATTCCCTTGGCCAGCAAAAGTTGTTATTTCGATGAATCGCTTGGCTCTCCCAAAAAACCGTTGGTTGTAGCAGCGAATTTAATGATACCCCCAATCCTGAATTCTAGCATCAGCAAGCAAGAGACATACAGGGAGCTTATTATGGGGATAATCAGGAATGATTGAGTTTATCAACGCGTAATCGGATTCGAAACATCGCAGTATGATGTACTGGCCAATAAAAATTGGACAAAGAGATAAGTGTTGCGTTGAGCAGTAGTGATAACTCAGCTTAACTTCGACTGCGAACAGTCTTGGTCCCAGCTCGGCCCAGTTTTCGACCAATCTTGATACATGAAATCCTTCAATTTTGAGCTACGTTGCGCTACTTTGGAAACAATGATCAATTTTTGCTCTCAAAATGTCATACATCATTCAAGTTGGAAAAGAAGACACACTTGACTGCATTTGCAAAAATTTATCACCGCTCTCAACGCCTGAGTAATGAACATTTCTTTTCTGTGGAAAAAATAGTTCCATTCAAAGTTCGTGACTCACCGTTTGAGAGATATATCTTTTATAATCAAGCATTCTTCACGCAAGTTCACAGTGAACTTTAAACATTCTTCAGAGTAGTTTGAATGTTCCCAAACTATCAAACTTCTTGCTGACCCTTATTCCTCAGAGTTGAGATAACTTTCTTCCTGTGTCACAGCTAAACTGTGCAAAGGTCGGTGCACTGAAGTAAGATCACAAATTGGTGAATATGGTATCATAAGCAACTTCACCCGGCCAAATTGGATCAATCATGAGATATTCATTCATGGTTGGGTCAATCAAAGACAACATCTTGTGAATCTTATTCCAACAGCATCTCGTATTCATATTTTCAAAAATATTCCCTAGAATATCGACCGATTCCGTTCAGGTACATGAATTGGTACTGGAGATACTCCAACTTATCATCGGATAAATGATCCCCTCCTGGTCCTTCGATGATAATAGCTTGGATAGAATATCATGAGACGAGCAGACAATTTTTTCTTCTGAACTGTATTATCGATCGTCCATACAGCGGTCGGTATCTCAGAGCTTGCGTCGGTAAACGCAAGCATGATAACAAATTCTCACTTCTTATCTACATCCGGAGATTCATTCTCTTTGAATGGTAAATGTTGCATTGTATATGGATTTTTATCCAACAAAAAATTGTTCCTAATTGCAAAAAGTTCTGAATGTGAGGATTCGATAAAAACTGCGAGTGAATTGCATAAAATGTATCTCTCATGTAAATTCATGAAAAATCAATAGAAAACCATAGTTCACTACAAAAGAAATCACGATTCACTATGGAGTATAAATAGTTCTGAATGACTATCTTGAATCGTTAAGTGTGCAACCATGATCATGGTCTCGAGTCTGGGGAACATGAGGAGTTTGGAAAACGTAATTTGGTACTCTGAAGCGGATATCAAAGTTTATTGAATCTATAACGTGCAGGAAGCGTGCACAAAACGCGCGTAAAAATGTGATTTAAATTTAATTTTCTAGAATGTTCATAAAGCGTGCTAAAACTTTCTATGAACGCTTATTGCATTTGTTCCCGGAAAGAGTGCATTGGCACAAATCACACTGTGATTTTCTCTCAGTAATGTGGTTTCTTATGAATACTGTCTGACAGTAAATTTTCACACTGTTATTACACTTTTGATTCTTCGCAAAACAGTAAACTGTAATCAATGGTCCTGAAGTCCTTGATCTATAATCGAATCGCTGTAAATGACTCACAATGAACTTTCAATTCACCACTACGAACTCACCATGGATCTCGGAAATCCTTTTCATTGAACAGAACAAATTGTTCATAATCTCCAAGAACGTGACCTCCGGAAATCCATTGAGAGATTATTCATCCTGTTCATAGATTAAATCCCACACACAATACTGTGGAATAGTTTTGAAACAAGGTATCATACTTCTATGCAATAAACCGATGCGTTTGCAGCTGACACCGACTGATTGATATTCCAGACACTGGCTGGTTTTATTAATACTTTTATAGGCAACCTCTTAAATCTCGGAAAGAGCGTTGAGAACGTGAAGCCCTCCACGAGTGCCGTACGCGAGTTTCACCACATCCTGTGTGAACTGCGTTTCAACAGAACCCATTCTACTGGGGGAAAGAGAACACGTGAATAGTGAAAAATTCCAAGCTAACGACAATAACAAATTTCGTAAGTCACGTAACACATGGTGTTGAATTTTTCATGTATCGTTGGATGAAAGGAGAAGCAAACGCCTTTAACCTTTTTTCTTTGGCGAGTTGTGGATTTAGGATCAATAGAAAAAAAAATTATTCAGGCTTATAGTGAATTGCATTTAAATTTCCATAAAATTCCATTCGAACATGAATTTAATACACGTTTATGTAATAAGTAGGTATTATTACGGGCCGTATTTTTTGCCATTCAAGTTTTTTTTTAATGTTCCATAAATTCAGGTCACGTTTGTGGATTGAGATATATTATAGCGGGACAGTTGTAGTGGGGTGGTATTCAATGTCACCTTCGAACATATTTTGATAGAATGCTGGTGGATGAAATTTTTAATGAGTTTGAATAAACAATCCTGTGTCACGCGACAGTTGTTCATCGAACATGGGATTTTAACAAAGAAGGGTAGGTGTAATGAGAAGCCACCGTTGTTACCTTTATCTACAGGTATTTCGTACCGAAATATTGCATACAACAATCACCCATCGATGCAATGCTGTGGATGCATTGGGATGCAAGTTCCTCAGAAGGTACGGTGATTACGATTTATTTATAATGAGAGCAACATGAGCTCTGTTTTCCATTCGAAGTATAATTCCCTATGAAACTCATTTGTTAGACGTTGAACATTGAAAGGATTACAGGGACATTTTGAAGAGAGCAATCAATAGCTGTTTGTCAATACATGCGCATGAATTTGAGGCACATTTTTCTCTAGAAGTGATATTGAATTTTTTCCTTGTTTCCATAATAATGGAAGTCAATGGGCACACCGTAAGAGTACATTGATAGTAGATGTAGTTTTTACATGTTTCGTACTAAAATCAAGTATAAACTTTCTGAACGCTACGCTTAGAGGATATATGATTACTTTTCAGATAATTTCCAGCCTTGTTAATTAGTGCGTTATCTTGTTGAAGGATTAAATCCACCCCATCCAACTGCGTGCCTCCCAGTATTATGATCATCTCCACTAATTTTAAATAATTTTTCGGATTTATTCTTCCGTATAGTGGAATAATTTACCCAACCCTGTGTGTTGAAATACATTCCAAAACCATTAAGCCTGCTCCCATGAATTTGGATTTTCATTGGATATACCGCCGAGGTTCTCTTTCACATACATTCACCATATGAATAGATAATACGAATTATTGATTCATCAATTTATAATATTGTTTTCTGAAAATCGAACGACTTCAGAACGTGTTTTTCATAAAATTTCATAAACTCTTTCATACTGGATCTTTTATAAAATTGATTATAGTTACTCAGGATAGGAATTGCCATTTCAAAGCTTTCCGAAGTATTCTCTCGAGCTGGTAACATTCTCATATTTGTTGTCTACATTTCGAGAGAAAAATAAGCGAAAAATGGAGGAAAGTGAGGAGACAAGTAAGAAAATGTTGCAGGGACGAGGGAAACTTTTCTAGAGAGGATTGTGCATCACAGATCGCCAAATTGAAGACACATCAGAGTTAAGTGAACGATTAGCGATCATCTTCAGAAGTGAGAATGATTTAGATCCAATGTTGAATCCACGTTGGGTCTACGTACATCTGATTGATTTTTCCCAACAGTAATGAATGATCATAAATCATTTCGAAATGAAGGTCTTTGTTTACATATAGATCCAATCTAATTAGATCTATCCAATCTAAATAGACCTGTATTTTTCACTATCTGGATCTATCGAGATTCAAATAAATCCACGTAGTCCTGAATTTATCCCTCCTTCAGTATATTATGGAAATGATTCACAATAGACGATTCAACTGATCAAACGAGGTCGTCGAATTCAATCAAGTTGAATCCAATTTATTCTAAAGGGCAAACTGTGTAAAATGAGCCTTTTGGCGGGAAGTGCGGTTTGTTCTGTTATAATCAGTGATTATCGAACGAGATTAGCTCGAAGAACATCTACGAGTAATTAATTTCCAACGGTCTATTCGGATATCTCTGCATATTGATTTCGATTGACCAGTGAATTGAGAACCAAATATTTCTCATCACGGAAGCTAGTTTCAACGGTAATGAGTGCTTCAATCACGTATCATCTGACTTATTCAAATTTCAAAGATTAATCGGCACATATTATTCTCCTCATTAAAAAGAGTGTACTCACTTTTATTCACTTTTCTGACTAACCTCAATAAATGTGGCGGTGTACTTTGCGGTTGTTGTTGTGATGATTATCAGGAGGTATTTACTTGATCCCACTCCATATCGAATGAGTTCATACACCCAGATCACTCCATAACTCGCACCGATAGGACAAAGTATCAGATCATACAGCGGTATCTCGTCTTATGATCTGATGAACTTGTTCCTACGACAGGGAAACATGGCAACGACACGCGACGCCTAGCGTTGTACAGTAGTAACCACAACTTCAAGGCAGATCTGGCACGAAAGTCGAGTTGGGGCACCTCCAACGTGGCACTGAGGCTGTTTCGCTCTTTCTTCTTCTACTTCCCTCATACGTACGTTAGTAATAACACAAAAGCCGCTCACCTCTCACCTCACAATTTTGACTATTTCACGTGACGCGTTGAATCACTTGATGAAATCTTCTTCTCATTATTTCTCTCAATGGCCACTGACTTCAACTTTGAGAATATAATTGCACCTTGAACTCGATGATGGAAGAGAATTCTCCTGCCTCTGAATTTACAGCGAATTCATTCTCACGAAGAAACAAAATCCCAAAGGGAGACGCCGAAATGATAGATTCGTATCTATATTCAAATGATTGTCCACAACGTTCGGCGGATACACAATTTCAAATTGATTAGATCGTTGCGGAACTCTAATTTACATGTTCAATTAAATTCGAAATGCAAATTCTCTACACGATATACAATCTATACGAAGAGTGAAACCACGAATTATTTTACGCTATACGGATCCAATTACGTCAATGACCGTGAGCTCCGATAAATAGTATTTCTCTCACCCTCGCGGGCGATTCGATGTTAAGTCAATTATTGTTATGATCATTATGATTGTTTTCACCGGTTCATTCAGGTTTTGATCTATTAAAATTGGCTGTACCGTGGGGAAATATTCGTAAAGGTACGCAAGAACTGGAGAAGTTGTATCCGATACTTCACGAGAACGTTCAAAATGATTAACCTACAAACAGGGCTCAACGAACATTGGATTCTATGATTTTAATCTTCAGATTCACAGTTCTTCTGAATATGTAGAACATGTCTTGACTTATCTTGAGATCTCATCAGCATGTTCTGAATGTTTCAAGAGATGTTTATTAGGTTTTGGATATCCTACATTTTTAGGTATCTAAAAAATAACCGAATGAATCGAATGTCTATTTAGTGGTGATTGAATTCAACGTACAGCACTTTCATGGAACTTTATGTATCATGTTCAATTGCTGTCTATTGATACATTTTCAACATTCTCACCTAGCACATGATATTACAGCAATATTCCCGCGATTCTTATGCTGAATGGGTTGTTTTCTAAACAATTCTCACAGATAATTACAAATTACGTCCCCTTTTATTGACAGCAAACTTGATGTATCACATCATGATACCATTATGAGGGATTTCGTTCGTTCTCTTCACAATCTCAACTAACACATCCCATAGACACAAAAAAATCTTGTATTCTCCACGAAACAATATATGAAAAATTCAAGCACACAGATAGAGATGTCTGATTTATAGAACAAAATTTATTGGTCCTCGTGCGTGAAATTGCAGCGGTCGAGACTTCAAATGATGTTATTCCAAACGATAGAATCAACCATTTGTCACAGTACCGCTCTTCGTAGAGGATTTCGAAAACCTACCATTTCTCAACGCCACTTGATGGTCAAATCTAAGAATCGAGGTAATGGAGGGTAATGGTAGAATCGAATGTAGTACCGATGTACCATGAGAGAAATAATAGTGTCGGCTTCTTTCGTGAAAACTTTTCTCGAGACATTTGTAACCGTTCAATACATACAATTGCAAATTCACTCGCGACAGAGAGAAATTTGTCGCTATTTTTTCACTTCAGGTCTTTATAATCTTTTCTGTGCCTCCTGTGACAGTCGGAATATCAATGGAGTTATTTCTGTCATTGAATATGTGATGTGTAGGAAGATAGTCGAATTTATAACACACTTATCGTGGACATGAAACCATCATGAAAGATGTATTACAATCGAAAGGCTCTGCCACAGTTTCTCCCTTCATATTGAATGAATTGAGATGACGATAGGAGGGGTATCGCTGTCGAATCTTTGAATGAAAACTGAAATCGATTGTCCGTGGTGATCTGAGAACATCATCCTTCAATCGATCCTGCAATTGAAATAACATGTGGGGAATTGTTCTGCTTATCTCATAATTTATTTGTCGCGACAAAGATGGTCTCACTATCCCTCCAAGATTTGGGACTTCGAGGGGAATTATTAGAAATCATAAATCCTATGTATTATTGAAGTATGAAATTAGATTATGATCGACGATGAATTACGAAAACGAAGTTCTAGGAGTATGCCTTGTTGACGAATAAGTACAATAACTCAAGATTTTCTCAGAGAAAACACTTTTATTCTAAGCTAACCGAAAAAATTTCGATAACCATGAGATGATCATGTTGGAGAACATGAAGATGAGTGAAGAGAATAGAGGAACTATTATGATCATGAATTATGGTTTACAATTTGGCTGGGTGAACCTGATGAAGAGATTCCTTCGGGAAAGATCACTTCAGATTCATGTAGATCTCGGGACGAGATATACAGCGGCAATGTTAATCGAGCTGATTGGCTTAGAATCAGAATGGGTTACCTATCCTCTGTGAAACCGGAAAGGAACATAGCGATTTGGATTCCAAAAGAATTCAAGGCGTGTTTTTCAATCCCACCGCTGTCACCAGAATATTATCTGCTATTTTTCACTGAGAAGGTGATGAATATGGCGTGTATTCTGGAGTCCAGCCGTGGATTCACACAATCTCATGAGAGTGAAAATGGGAGAATCAAGGAATTTCGTTTCAAGAACTCTTACCATTGTGACAAATGTCATATTTAGGTTCTTTCACGCGAACCTTGTTGTGAGAAAGAACATAACAATCTTCCACACAGAATTCCGTGTTGAAACGGAGAGAAATTTACAATGTTCCATTTGATTCGACCGTTCCCATAATATTTGACCTAAATTTCACAGATATCAAGAACTCGATGAATTAATTTCGGATTAATGAAGAATGGATCATTATGTTACAAAACGGAATACATTACTTCAATTAGGGAAAAAATACAATATTCTATCCAAAGTCTGTTCATCATTGGAATTTTGGCTTGCATTCTATATGCATCAATGTGGAATTAACCCAGTCAGTCTCCGCGAGCTCATGTTCATCGTGTAGTGAGGAGATATTCCATATTCCAATCACTAAAGGCAAAACGAGGCTGAAAAGTTCCGAATTATCGAGAAATTATTATGAAAATTTTATTCCACAGAAATATACTCTGCGATGTAAAAGAATTTTAATATATCAGTATAGAAAGTACTATATTTGAAGGAATAATAGCGGAATTTCGAATCAGTGTCCGATCTGTTATTCCCCATCTCATTCAAAAATCCAGTCATTTCCATCATCAACGTTCGGATGGATCCCTCAGTTTTCAATGACAAATTATTCGACAATCAAAATCCGATGAATTTGATCGATCGAAATACTTGAGTTCGTGATCGTTTATGTTTTAAGATTCTGAATTCTTCAAAAACCAAACCATCGTCATTGCATCCAACGTTCACGCAGGACTTGAAGAATCATTCAATGTGGTAAGAAAAGGGAAAAAAAGATATAACATCTAATTTCTCTTCACGCGCACACGTGTCTTGAAGTATTCTGATCAGCCGACGTTCAAAAATTCAATGCAGTATCCTTTATGTACACGTATCAGCAGAGGAAAACGTGAATCTCGGAAATCGCAAAGACGTTCATCACAATTCTCATGAAGTATCAAATTGAATCTGGAATCCTGCCAACTTGAGAGGGGAAGACACAGAGAGAGAGAGAGAGAGAGAGAGAGAGAGAAATATCAAGAAATCAAGGTAATGTACGATGTGGAAGGAAATGGGTTTCCGAATACTATGTGATCAATTCACTTCCAAATGGGTAGCTCACATACGGAAGAGTATAACATCTGATGCACATGTTTTTTTTTTCAATTGATGTTTGTCGTGTTGTTACACATACTGGAAGACCTTCTAGCATGATTTGTGTGAATAGAATAGCGCGACGAGTTTAGAGTATACATGAATGTACCATTGGGAAGTTGGTTGGAGTGATTCAATTGATTATGCGTTGTTGCGAAATAAATTTAAAGCTCTTCATGCAATAGAGAATTCATTTCGTCCTGCGTTGATTTTGGAAGTAGATTCACAATGTAATAACCTCACAAATGCTGATATGTAATCACGTACAATTTATGCAGTAAATATATTCTCTTCGTTTCATGTCCCATTAAATGAACAAACCGCATCTACATTCGGAATAGCCACAAGGTACACGAAATCTTTCCATCCTAAACAATGAAAGGATGGCTCACTCTAAAAGGATTTTGCAATTACGGTTCTCGAATCTAGAGTCTCGTAACGGCAGAAAAAGACTCTTCCTCAATGAAATTCCTTCCACGTACAAATAGCGCATCTTTATTGTTTCGAAATTTCAAGATCTCGCAAAATTATCTCCGAATTATTGAGTTCTCAACAAAGCCATGAGCTGGAGTTCACATTTCTATAATTTCTATGAGACATAAATATTCTACAACACTTAAGTGCTTGACATTGAATGTCAATGTTCAAGAATCTCTCCAATGTTAGAAGATAAGAGAAAATTCACAACAGAAATCCCAAACATTCCACCTCGAATGTTTTCGAAACGGAATAACAATGAAAAACCAAACCTTCTTTTTTGTGTATGTTTATTCCTAACTTAATTCCATCGCAACACCCCAAGGGAGGTTACTTCTTTCCTCTCCGATGGATTTTCGGGGGAACAAAGAAACATTAAGCATAGCCGTAGGGAACCAATCTCATTTGTCAATAGTGGGGTGCAAATAATCGCTGGGTCAGTGGCGGCGATGAATATCGCGTGGTAGGCGCATACAAACCTGATGAAAAATAGACTCAGAGTTTTTGCTCTATAACTTACGACTTCCTCCTCTCTTCTTTCGTGAAATCGTTGAGAGCAAAGAGCAACTGTTCTACGAGCTTTGAAAATTCAAGTCGGAAGTCGTACACTTGAATGGAAGTAATATGCTGCCCGTAAGTTCGTAGAATATTTTTTTCAACGCTATATTTTATCATCTGATTCATCATTCTATCTCCATTATCTATCACACTTCATCCGTCGTTAACCTACTCTAGAAGGATACTAGAATCGCTCGATTCCCAATCAATCTTTCTCTGATTAGACGATCCATAAAATCCCTCCAACCGAATAGCAAATCTCTAGAGATTCGATAAAATTCTGACAGAGTTCTGATTGCGTGCAATTTGATTTCCCTCGAACAGGAATTGATTATACAAAAAATTAGCATGAAATTAATATTAATTTTATGAAATTGGAATGAAAGTGCCAACGAATTAACAACTTTGAAAGTTCAGTTTTAATATTGTAGCAATAATAATGATAATGTTTATTGAATTTTGAATTACGGGCGAATTAAATTCGAGTATGCTGTTTTGAAAGTTATTTCTCTCTTCTTCAATCAATTACAGTCTCCAGAATAATACTGCGTATATCTCATCATTGCGGTTGGAGCTCGACTAATTTTCGTTCTCTAGCTTCTCGCTCCTTCGCCACTTTCACCCTTTTCACTCCAGCCATTATCTTTTCTCTTTTTCTCTTTCTTTCCTCCCTTATGAATTTCCTTCTCTTTTATTACACGACTATAATTCCTCTTCCCCGCTCGTTCATCAAATATACCAAGTGAAATAATGTGAGTGAGCTTGAATCCCCGTGGAATTAGGGAAACTATTGCAAACTTTGAATTTTATCTTACCAAATTGAGACATATAACTGTTCTAAATCATGAAATAAGAACGTTCCTTAAGTGTCTCATTGGGAAATTGATATAACTCATAAGAGCAATGATATAAATTCAAAAGTTAAATCGTCCACGTGAGCTAACAAAAGGTTCGAAGAATAATACTAATTCTTCGGTTTTTTTTGGGAATCGAAATCTCCAACAAAAGATCGGAAATAATTCGTACATAATTCCTCATTCGAAGTTCTTCCAAACTGCTGAACACGTTGATGAGTCATAAGGGGTATATAAAATTGTCGATAAACTATAGGAACAGTAAAATCTTCAATGTGTAGAATGATTTATCACCAACGAACGTCGTGTCACTTATCTTCAATAATTTATCGTGAAAGCGTTAAATGGCCTACAAACAATGTGATTAATGAATCAAAATCAATGCTATTAGTGTTATACAATCGATTATTCTCTAATGTCAGGGAATAATCAAGTTTTGATGATCATTTGGAGATAAACGTGGATTCCAGGAACGTTATTCCACATATTATTATTTTCATAAAGAATGCGAGGAAACCACTTGTGACGCGGAATGAGAGTATTCCGATTCCATGTATCGATGCAATTATTGTAATTCCATCCGATCACTCATATGCGAAACTGTGATTCGTCGAATTGAATGTATCCAGAGAGTTCCAACTAATGAGAGAAACGAGGTATTTCCTTGTTCTTCGGGTATCCAAAGAATTTATGAATAATGGAAAAATATTTTCCTCTGTGGAAGAGACAATGCATATGAAGTATTATGTCAACTCACGTAAATTTTATTTCATGTTGATTTTTTTTTTTCGTATCACTAGATGATATCAGGTCATGCGTATCCAGAGGAAATGCTGGGATCAAGTGAATGGTGAATGAATTCATATATACATGAGAAGTAACAGGGAAAATATTGAATTTCATAATGAAATAAAATAGAGGATGTGGGTAGAAAAGTAGATATGAAATTTGTGATGTGGAGGATCAACAATACAGCGAAAAAATAGCAATCATCGGTTGGGTGTGGATTTAGGTGGGGTTACATAATTCTGACGTTAGTAACAAAGCTGCATCGATTTTTTTTCAATCTGAATGCATGTGATATGTATCCTGACGAAAAGAACCTTTCAAATCCTATTATAAAACAAACAAGCGATGGGAAATGATTGGAAATAGGGTGCGCTTTTATTTCTTATTCGTTTGTTTTTGTTTTATGATGAGGATATAGGGTGTTTTTCGCTGGGGGAGGAACCTGAATTTCCAGTCCTAACATACTAATTCAGAGTAGTCTCAAAACAACATTAGATTTTCAAAGCTGGCTTTGAATTTTTTGAGAGGGAAATAGAGATTGACCCATTAACTTCCAAATGTCGTCAATTTTCAATGAATTTCCATCCAATGTTTCTGTTCTCATATCATCTGTGTGAAGCCGGTTTGCCCATGTAAGGCGGGAGAATTTAGGGAGCGGCAAAATTGAAGAGAAACACAAATCAAAATCCTGGATTTGAAGCCGTCACTCAATGGAGCGGCATTTTAGGGTTTCTGCTTAGGGTTTCGCAATATCTAGAACCGACCCTGTATCTGTATCGGGAAAGATTGTTGAAACATGGTATTCACCCATACAGGGTTCATCAATTGGCCCAATAATCGCACGTTACTGGACCACAAACGGCGTTCTTCGCCCGTTAATGGCGCCCATTAATGGCTCATCAATGGTTAATTGCTGGATGATAACGTGGGTCCAGTAATGGCAATTAATAATGGACCCTGTATAAAATTATTGATTGGCCCAGTAATGGGGCTGAATGATCCCGATTTATGGCCAGAAATTTCGGGATCATGTTCGAATGTCAGCCATCAATGGCAGATTACTGGGGTATAATAATAATGATATCCAATGGTGATACGACTGCGTTCCAGAATAATCGGTCCAGTATTAGTTCAAATGAGTGGTTAAGTGTGACCCAAAACACTTGTTTGTTTTTGTTTTAGGGAAATTTGTCATTCCAGTTTTCACAAGATCAGAAATAGATGTTTTTTTTTCTAAATAGATTTGCATGCCCGATATTTCCACAATCTGAAATGTGAAATGATACGAGTCAAAAGCACTCTCGATAAATCAGTTGAATTCAGTTGCTTATTCCTTCAAATTTTTCGTTATTCACATGAGAAAGTAATTGATTATCTATATAAATAAGAATTCATTTGAATCATGTAAAACGTATTTGATGGATGTGAATTATTTATTCAGCGTAATAGAAATAAGGCCAAAACAAACTTTTTTCACGGGTGATTACGAATACAATATATTCAACTTTGAAATCCATTTCACTTAGTAATAGACCATATTTCAGCCAGTAACGGGGAATCAATTGTTGGCCGTTTACCATAGCCGTACATCGGCTGATTATTGGCTGTTTGCATTGCTGGCCTTTCTTATCAGCCAGTGGTAAGCCACACTTGCGCCAATGATGTGAATCCATTGTTGGCCATTTAATGGTGGCCATACATGGGCCGATTATTGGCTGTGTTTACATTATCGGGGTTTCCTGTATGGGCAACATGAAATTTCACGCTCTTCCAGTACATAACCGCAAGATTCTTACGAAATCATTTTCTGAATAATTATCAACATTTCTTTGTGAAAAATTGAAATTTTTGTCACTAGAGAGCATTTTAGATTCTAAATTTCCATATGGAACCAGGAATATCAGGTGTACCGGTATGGAGTGAGCGTTGAGATACAATTGTGTCGATACGGAACATTTGTTGTGAACGAGCCTTAATTTTTGTTCTGTTTGGTTGTAAACGAGAAGACCATGGCGAGAAATGAGACGAGAATGATTTCACGAGAAAGAAAAATTGAGTTTAAAGGGATGAAGAAGGATATTAAATGATATTGAATGATATCTTGGCAATATCGCAAAACAAAATTTCGAAATGTTGAGACGAGACGAGCCAAGACAACGTACTACAAAATCGATACGAGACAAGAAACAGCTCACTCTCGTCTCGTCTCGTGGCATCACTAGTTGTATATTCCCAAAATTTGAGTTCCCCATACTTGGCAGTCCAATGGGTTGCCTCACATCAACCACTTGTAATGCATTCCCTATGGACCGTGGTATGGATTCTCAAATAACCAATGGTTCTATATTGGTCCGATATTGGATCGCCTTGCTTGGCAGTCCCATATTCCGCTATGCTCGCACCAGTTGTCATATTGGCGTTTCGTATGAAATCTACTGAAGGTTCTGAAATAACCAAGGTTTTATATCGAACCAATATTGGTTCGCGATGTTTGGCAGCCCGAAATTCTGCCAAGCTTGGACCAGTTGATAGTACTGGCATTTCCTACCTGGAGTATAAGAA
Organism: Gonatopus flavifemur; assembly: GCA_018340375.1. Lineage (NCBI taxonomy): Eukaryota > Metazoa > Arthropoda > Insecta > Hymenoptera > Dryinidae > Gonatopus > Gonatopus flavifemur. The sequence goes on from JAFFJZ010000019.1 coordinate 521,808, forward strand.
TGATCACAACGATTTTGAAATTTCTAATTTTGTACTTCGTTTGAGCCATACATGTGCCATATTTGTGCGAAATATGTCTTCATCTTGGTGATCCTTGTATCCGCAATGTTATTACCTCTGATTCAGTATCGGCCCAGTCTTGTTTCACTAAAACCATCGCGTTGCCTTGGAACTGAGTTGAATTGTAATCCAACACTTGGGTTTTCCAGATTTAGAATCCGTCCCATGATCGATGTGAGTTAGAAAATAGTATTGTCTTTCTTTAAGAGGTTATATCTGTCTACAGCTTAAAAATGAGAGGGTTTTTTGTGAATTTTTTATGACTCTACAAATGAAACGATCAATATCAGGTTCTGAGGATTTATTCCACATATTTTGAGGTGAAAAAGAAATTTTTAATCTAATGTCCAAGACAAAATGGTGGCTCAGTTGTACATAGACTGCAAGCGTATTTTTTGAAGGCGCTCTACGGCCAGCTGTGGAAGTCTCGTACGTCTGCAGTTAGAACAATAAATTTTTGCAACTTTGACATTGATTTAAAAAATAATCGAATTTTCAACGAAAAATTGACCTTAATTAATTTATACATATCCTCATTGTCCATCGATCCTGAAAATCCTATGTACTTTAGTAGATGATCTATCTAAGAAGCTACAGTTGAATTTTCAAGTCAATCGGATGGAAATTACTCGAGTTCTACTGCCGGCCAATTTTGAAAATGGGGTTTCGAGAAAAACTCGTTTGAAGTTTGAGAATGAGTTTATAGGAAATTCCTAAAATAGTAGCTTGTTGATTTTTCATCTTCAGTATGCTATCCCAGCACCATACCACTGCCATTCAGAATTCAAATAACTCTTCTCCAGCTGATTCTTGGACGATTTAGCGATTTTTTGAGAAATTCACAATCGCTATATGAATGAGGAAGTCAGAATTGCTTAGAAAATTTATATTTTAGGAGTCTTTGGAAAATGTTTCCATCAATAAATGTTGTTCAATATTATTTTAGCCAATAAAAAAAAAGTGATGAAAAAAATTTCCAACAGATATAACCTCTTGAATGAACACCATTATTTTTGCGAAACTATGGTAAGCTAAACCTAATCAAACTACACTCCTTGACAACTCTGGCAATTTTCACATGAGGCACCACTTTTGATATGCGGTATTTTCAATTCTTTCCGAACAGCAGCATTCTATTCCTCCAGAGTAAGTTTTCATTCCACAGAATTTACAGTGTAAATCCATTCAGAATCTGTTCTGTCGAACTTGTATTGCAATTAAGATTGTCGACACGAGTTTCAACTCAGCAGGACCGAATTTTTAACCCAAGTTTGGATACCAAAAACGGAATTCACTTCTAATTGACCGCAAGTAGATTCTGGAGACTGCGATGGTTCATCATTTATTTTATTTAACGACAACAGACATAGTTATTTCGATAGTATCCTTTTGATACGCCATTTCAGAATTTGAATGTTTCCACTCTTTAAATTCCTTGGGGTGAAAAATTCACTCTCGAGGAATGAAAATACTGCAAGTCCAGGAAGAGTGAGATTCCACTCTTTAGGAATGACTTCACACTCCATAAGAGAGAATTCTCACTCCAACAGAGTAAAGTTTCAACTTAGTTTACAGAACAAAATGTTACCCTCTTTTGAGACTGAAATACCCGTAGAAAAGTTTGACCATTTCCATAAACTTGCCAAATTTCCATAGCTTTTCCCATGTTTTGAGGAAAGAATGGGAAGAAAATAAGGAAATTTGGCAAGGATGAGGGAAACTTTCCTGAGGGATCCTCACCCTAAGAGAGTGGAAATTCACTCCTATGGAGTGAAAACTCACTCTTCAGGAGTGGAATCTCACTCTTGTTGAACTTGCAGAGCACATTTTACCATCAAATACAGTAGTCTCTCAGATAACTCCTTCTGGTATCTGATAGAAATATGACATTGAATGAGAACTGGAGAAAGTATATACTTTGAAACATTATGACATAAATATCTGTTCCCGTATGCATCCAAAGATTGAACTGTTTTTCTTATCAACAGTAATAAAGGAAAAAATGTCTCCCATTCACGATGTTTCATCATTTCGTTCCACTCATATTCTCTTATCTTCTTTTCTTTCTCTCTCTTCATTCTTACATATATTTCATTTCTCTTTCATATTTCGTGTTTCTCATTTCTCTAAGAGACACATCGTACTGTGTTGTCCTCTAAATACCAAGTATAAATGATCCACCTCGTTGCCTTCATATATTTCAGGAGAAATCTTTTACTTAGTGATATTATCGGAGAATTTGAATATTTTTTGGTCCTTTTGACATTTGATGACCGTCCAAATTTCATCGTGTGAACATATTATACGATTGAGACTTAATTTCTGCATTCGTGATTCACTTTCGTGATTCACTTTCGTGATTTATATAAAATATAGGTAAATAATGTTTCTACTCTTGCGTCATTGTGTATTTGTGATTGCGTGACATGATGGACTCGACTAGAAATTCATTTCCTGAACCTGATTAAGTTAACCTCGATTCCGCTGGGGTCCTAACAAGGATTGTCACGGTTGACTAACATTCAAAACAAATCAGGCAAACCGTATCAAAATAAAAAATCAATAAAAGACTCCAGACCAAAAACGATGATCTTTAAAAATAAAACATTGGCTAAGATATGAAATTGCACTTCGCTACGAAATTTCATTTGTGGAGTTACAAGAATTATTAACGATCAAAGACCAGAAATTTTAATCGAATTCATTCAATCTGCATACGGCGTTGAAAGAATGAATAATCCATCCTCATGCGATTATGATACACGCGAGGATTAAATTCGAGCAGAAAAAAAGGAACGAAAACATACCACATACCAGGTATTTTCATCAGATTTTTACACCATTCATTCCATCTAATTTTTCAAAACAATGGGACGATAAAAAACATTTTCACCGTCAATCCTTTACTTCTTTTTTCCCTCTGTTCCCAATCTCGGTAATGATTAACTCCATTGTCTAGCTTTCCCAACCTCCGACCAATATTCATATATCCGTGACACAGGGTTTTGTTATTTTACCGTTCTCTTTGTTATTATTTTGTTGTTCCCTCTTTTTTCCGTTCCCACCAAGTTTTTCATTCCCGTTTTTATTTCTGTTACTCTTCCTCCGAGCAGAAATGGGTCATAATAAACGTGAAACAAAAGACTATAAAAGAGCATCGTTTTCCGATCTGTGAAATACGGTACAAAATTTATCTTGCTTGTAACGGTCACGGAGAAGAATGTCTCATCCTCGAATTTTCCACTATGGACCACCGGTGGTTGCACCATCGTCCTACGTAGGAATTATCGTTCCTGAAAAGCTATTACTTCACGTTGGCCCAGGGCCAATTAATTTAATAGCGGAACAACTAGTCATTTCTATAAACGCGTAACATATTTGTTTCGTAGCAAATTATGTTCTGCAACTTGGCACGAGAGCTCCATCCGCGAGGATGTCTACAAACTGCGGATGACTGCGAGGTAGGGTAACAGAAGCAAACGAAACTGCTGGGAATTAGGCGGCAGTGTATTTGACACACGTGCAGAGTGCATATGCATCTATATCATTACATTTCTATCAAGCTCTCAAAGTCACTGACGAATTTTTTAAGAATTCACTTTGAGATATTCGAATGTCAGTAAATTTTTATTACACTTTCAATTTTAAATGATGAAATATTACAATTCAGTGTGAAAGTGATATAACGAATCGTGGTTTTTGAACCTCAAATGCATTCGATTTCATGAACTCTAATGAGATGAAGAATTTTCAAACGCGTCTGGAGATAATATTTCATAATTGATCATAAATCCAATTAAACCGTAAATTGTGTTCTTTGGAAGTAATTTCTCTTAATATCCTCCGTTAGTGTGAGAAGTTACGAATTGAATTTTAATCTCAAGATTTATTACTTCGAGAATTTTCCCTAATGAGGAATGAAATTACCATTGAATGAAACTCCACATCGTCTCATTGATTTTATGATTTATTTTTGAAGGTGAAGAAGACACAATTTCGACACAGGGATGAGAAAAACATGAGAGAATGATAACGATGATTTTTGTCGACAGATATTCACCAATTGTGTACGGGTTGATTCTTATCTGGGAGATTTCTAGCTTCTACTGAATAAACGAGACACTTTGTGAGCATGAACCTCAGTGTAGAAGAATATTTATTCATCGAATACCAACAGTTTCAGATTCCACGGAAGCACGATATACACGAGAATGCCCATCCTATCACAAATTTTGATCCTTCACTGGTGTTAAAGACCCTTAAACCCTATTTGAAAACAATTGGGTAATAGAAAAAAAGGTGTGCTCTTTGAAATTCAATAGGGAAATATGTAGGAGCTCATTCAATCCCATTAGTTATTTCATCACTTAACCTCTCTCTATGAAATATGAATTTCGAGCATCTGGTGATGAAAAATTCATTCCAAAAAACGCTAATGGTAATGCTTAACAATTTCTTTGAAAACAAAATATGTATCCAATGGTATCAAACAATTATTGAACAACAATGGTCCGTTTGCAAAGGTCAGAACTGTGTTGAGAACCCATCATTCAAAATTGAGTGACTGATAGTCATTCAAGCCCAATTATAATTCTTGAATTCATCATTTTCATTGTGATTCATGAATCGTCAAAAGTGCCATCTCGTGAATTGCGGAATAAATTTTTACTTGTTTTCAATGCATGCGTTAGAAAATAACTGATTCCAGGATTCTAAAGGGGCCTGGATATAGCTACTGATTCCTTGATTCCGAAAGATGAGTTCTTATCGCAGTGTTGAACTACAAGATCGAAACTCTATTCCGTGGGGCAACACGATATATTTGAAAATCGATCCCAAGTGGCTATTGAATTGATTCAAAAGACAACGCTCTGGAAAACAAGATGATTGAATGATCTCCCACATATTTTCCTAATGGACCTCAACTATTTTGGAATCCAGAAATGTGATGAAGGAATGAAGTGGAACTGACAGAAGCACACTCCATCTCATATCACTTGTTTCTCTCCTAATAGGATTTAAGGGGTCTTTTTCACCAGGGTCGTTTGCTTGGTTTTCTCTCGAACTTGAGTTGTATGAACTTCGGTTGACATGTCTGACTATATTCATCCTATTCTACTGATTTTTTTCCAGTTGATGCTCGTTTATTTTCTTGAGATCCAATTCTTTTGATTTAAATATTTTATTGGATATTTCTTCAGGTATGTTTTGTTCTCTTATCAGTGGGTGAAATTTTAGGTTTCTGCACTGAGAGAAATCGCTTAGTTGCGTAAGAAAAAATACTTTCGTTGATGATCTCTCAGTTCGTTTGGATGAATCTTTATTTGATACAAATAAAAATTTGTTTACGTAAGCAGAAATAATAATTTGACGTGTATTCATTTTGAATTAGAAAGTTCAGTTAATAGTAGCATAAGTAATTTATTTGTGCCAACTAAAAATTGATGCGCGTTGAATGAATTGTTTGATTTTAAAAATGTTTATTCAAAGCAACATAGAATATTTATTCAAATAAATTCCTTAGCACATAGAATCTGATCACGTATGCGCTGACTACCATTTCATCATTTCCAATTGTTTCACCGACACTCCCACCCATGTCCACTTATTTTTAACGACACGCCTGTGACGTTTTCAATTCCATCGATCGATCGGTTTCGTGATCGTTTTGTCTGAAGAATATCCGTCCAAAATATTTTTGTATGCAGTGAAATTGTGCTAAAATATGGAGCACGTGAGAATGCAGAAAATTTTTCAGAATCTCTCCTGATTGAAATATCTTCAGTGAGAATCACTCCAGTCATTCTCTAGGCCTTGCAAGCCCTCACGAAGCCCTTGTGAAGGACTTCCGAGGCCTAACAAGGCCTTCCCTATTAAAAATCCCCGACAGATCCTGACAGATTCCGGTGGAAATTCTGTATGGTTCTGTCGGAAATCATCGTGCCTGGGACAAAAACCGACCAAATCCTGACAGCAAATTATCTGTCGGACATTTGCAATAGGGTTGTGATGACCTAGAAAATTACTGGAGTTATTTCTAGAAAGTTGTGTACAGATTCCTAGTAGATATTTGATTTTCAATAACTTACAATATTTCAGTACAATCATATTTTATCGATTAAATAATTTAGTTGAAATAACATTTTTATTCATCTGGAATATTTGCTTGTCACAACGTCAAAATATTTATTTGTGAGAAGTGAAAGTTTTACTCATAGATTCAATCAACTGAACAAAATGGGTTGATTTGAATAAAAGTCTAGCTGCCTGATATATGAATAAATCACTTTGCTGCTGTGGCTGGTTTTTTGGTGTGTAGCATTTAGTAACAGCAACTATGTGATTTTCCTCAGTGTGAATGGGAAAACATTCCTCGCTTTATAAGCTAAGTCTCCAGCTATGTTCTCAAGAACGTCAGCCAAACTTTCAGTGAATATAAGTTGGAAAGTATAAATTTAGTGGCAGTAGCTCAAAAAATGGTTGTTCTTCTCACAGCTAGTTAAGTTTTCTTCATATGGGGTGGTTTATAATTCTAATTGAGGATGGAATATATGGATCAACTCGAGTCAGTGGAGAATCGATTCAATAATGTGCACTGCAAAAATGTTCGGGAATACGAGTGAAGCTAGAAAAATATGTCGAATATTTTTACTGTAACATATTGGTATTTGATTAGGTGTAAACTGGTGAACACATAAGATCATCGCAAAATCCTCATAACATTGAGAGAAACCGTCTAATTAAATATTCGACAGCTAGGAAATCCAGGCACTGGGAATGAAGCGCTTTATTTAGTTCTCAGACAACTAGACTTACCCCAACTAGAATTTAGCTAGTGTAAATGAAAATCTAGCCGCATTAACTAACATTTAGTTGTCCCAGCTAGGTACCTTTCTCTCAGTAAACTTCATCCTATAATGCAGCAGTATGATATCGTTGATATCCTATACAACATCTGGGAATAAAAAATTTGTAGTTTTTCCGTGTACAAAGTATGTGTATTAGCCCAACAATGGCGCATTACTGGGCAAGAGATGTGAATTTTCTACATGAACGGATCATTAAATGTTGAACATCAACCGATAATGCACTGAGAAAAAACTGTAGCTGAAAACGAGCCCAAGTACATTTTTGTAGTTAAGGTAGCCATATTTTACATTGAAGTAGCTATGAGAATCGCTATGATAGTGAAAACATCGCTACTGTGACTAAAAACTGTACTTGGGCTCATTTTCAGCTACAGTCTTTTCTCTCAGTGTGTACACTCCAAGGGAAGGCCGTTTGCGGGAATCGGATTCTTCTTCTCACAAGTGAAATTCCCATTTAATATTTCACCAAACGGATTTTGAGTTCGTTGAAGAAGAATTTCTACTTATGGCCGATCCGCTTGTGAGGAGAGAATGTTGGATTAAGTGAAACATACATTTTTGTTCCTCGTAAGAGGTAACTTTGTGATCGTTTTGGGAAACATGAGAATTGTTGATCTCAAAAATCTTCAAAGTCTCTCTGACACGAAAATACTCCTGAGAACCTTAGGAACAAAATCGATTTGTCGTCAGTCAACGAGTAACTGAATCAACTTCTGCTATCATGATCCAATTGCCATAAAATTGTCCCCGCTTATAGGGTTGAATTTCCATTCTACACGGCATCTCGGATGTTGAGTGCGTATCAGACATATATCAACATTACATTTACATTGTCTTGGATCCATTTCAAATGGGATTCATTCAATGCATAAATCGCTCAATGATTTCGAAAAACATAACTCATAAAATACAATTGAATGAATTAGGTTACAATTTATAAAAATAGTGACATGATATTTCACATGTATTTGCAACGTGAATGATGGTTGAATTAAGGACACATAACACTGCATATCTCAGATGCATCCTTCAAGTTATATATTCCAAAACCATTGAGTGGTTCGCGTATTGGAAGCATCATATTTGGAATAAAATCCAACACAATATGAATGCGATATTGACATGTGTCTGATACGTATTTGACATGTAAGATGCCGTATGAGAGACAACAATCACAAAAATATTGTACCCCCTCACGCAACACGAAAATTCTTATGTATGGGGGTCTGTTTTATGGAGAAAAAAATCCTAATATGTTATAGTTGTACATGATCCCATAGAAAAGTTTTCCCTGTTTATTTCCGTAAACTTGCCAAATTTCCATGTTCTTTTCCATGTTTTAAGGAAAAAATAGGGAAGAGAACAAGGAAATTTGGCATGAACGAGAAGAACTTTTCTAAGGGATGTTCAGTTTGTAAAGATATCGTATTAAGTAAAATCAGATACGAACGATTTCACTTGGTATCTGCAGATTCTTCGACCAATTACTGGAATGAAACCGCAAACTCCGATCGTCGTTATATCCGCGGAAGATTTTTAGAAAATGATTTCCCGATCGCCAGCTTATTTTCGGAAGGACCAAGCAAACCTCTTCTTTGTTTTATAACTCACAGTAATCACTTTAATTGTTTCAATTCAATTCTTGTCGAATTTCTGGATTCAATTTTAATCTCAGGAGGATGAATTCAATAATGAATTATTGATTCTATTATTTGTGATTTGACCATGAACAATTCAGTTTATTTTGAAAATTATTCTCATTGTTTTACAAGTGATTCTATTCCGGTGACATAGCTCTTGCCTCGATCACGTGAAGATTTCGAAGGCCTCATGGCACCTCAGTTCCTTCTTTCATAGTGAACAACTGTCGAATACCTAAACTCGCTATTTTATGATCAATCAATTTTTACATAATCTTTTTATGATTTATGAGCTCATAACATCCTTCTGAACACGATAATTACGTTATATTCACATAAATACTCTTCTTTTGGAAAATAGATATTTTGGTGCCATTTATTTGTTGATCAATTACATATTCTTTAGATCTGACATTCTTATGTCGTTTTAAATTCACTATTCTTGCTCATTGAACTCCTCTGAGCACATCGATCATATAATACTCTCGGAAATATTCAGAGAATTTAATATTTCAACTTCGATTGGGGACCAACTAAATTAAAACCCTTTTCAATAATCCCTAAATTTCCGATCAGTGTTCTCAACCAACCCAACTGAACAACAATATTGCCAATTTCATCACTGATATCCTTCAACCTTACAAGTTCCTTACGGAAAAAACTGATGCATTGTCATATGGATTGGAATTCTTTAATTTTCAAAAATACAGGTGAAAAATTATTAACACGACTTTGTTTTATGTATTGCTGTATCGTAATAATCACACAATAACAATAATTCAACCTCACTCATTGGTTTTGAAACGTGATGTTTGAAATGACAATAACGTGAATTCGACAGGATATAGAAATCATGCACAATTCGAAATCCACTTAAGAAGGGAAAATCGTGAGTTACATCAACAGAATAATTCTCTCAAGTCTAAAGAGAGTATTCTTGAACTCAGTACGTGATGATCTCGATACAAGAAGAATTGTGTTTCGTGTAAAGAGAATGAATCGAAGAAGCTGAACTTCTTGCAAGAAACATATTATTTTTCAAAATAGGTGTGAATAATGACCCCCATATCGAACTAGAGATTGGCCCAGTGATGAGGAAACGTTTCTGGCTTATAGCTAGGGGTAACACGATATTATCGTCGATAATTGAGGAACAATCGCTTATCTTAATTCCTACATATTCCAATGAAACATTCAACGCTTGGATTCCCGACTTTGTACATAATGAAACGGAATAATGGATCATCTTAGTCTTGTACAGGGGATGAACCAAGGCATGCTGCCAATATAGTTTTGATAAATCGACGTTGTGTACTTCATTGAAATATGTGAGAATTGAGATAATCGATTCTTCCTCAATTATCAACGATGATACCGTGGCATCCCTACTCATAGCTAGTTAATAATAGTTAAATGATCAAAGGCACATTACAAAAGGATTTATTGATAATATTCATGAGTAAATACACTCGCTCACTTGAAGTCTTTTCAGTCGTTGAAATATCAGACATCGATGTTCTCTCGCATAAACCCATTAACGGTACCATTAATGCGAGAACGTAACATTACCGATACGAATTTCCGTTTCTTCTATGGAATCTAATCACTCGAATTGTGAGACTCAGTGATGGATATAACAAGAGAACTGACGAGGCAACTAATTTGCTTTGTATTCAATGATGATACAGAGAAAATCGCAATTTTTGAAACTGTCGGCTCGATTATATTTTGACAAGAATAACTACAGTCTATAAACATTTGCTTCCATCTTCCTGCTTCCTTTAACTCGATACTTAACGAATTGAGCACTAATTCAACAAATGAACTATCAAAATTTGAATAGGAAGGTACTATTTGAATTAATACCAGAATTCATATTTGATTTACAATTCATCTCCGAATCTGAATATTCATAACATCAAAAATCATAAAGACAGAGCATTCATTATCAACATCGCAAGTAATCAAAATCAAAATGCACAATTTTCATTTATTTCATTCTTATTTATGTTCCTTTTACTTGTCATTGATTTTTCTCCCATTTTTTTATTGCTCTTCTCATTTCAAATTTCACGCTGTAGTATGTCACAAAAAATTCCCTGCTCCCATCTATTCAAAAGCTGCTATGGGAATGATTTAATAACACGTGTTATCAAATTTAAGATAAACTACTTGAAAGTGCGTATATGCGTCAGAAAGGGAACACACATTCTTCTGAAATCTGAAATCCAGGTTACGATGAACAACGATAACCCTGAAATATGACTGTGCGATACACAACAATGGTATCCACTTCCAGAAGATATCTGGTACAATTCAAGCCCTTTGGCTCTGTATTTATTCTTACTAAATGGAAAAAAAAGGAACTCATGAGGAATAATATGAGAATGATATGTGAAAATATCGTTTTTCTCCTCGTAAATTCAGAAGATAAATGAGAATTCTTTGTGCTAAAAATCAAAGTAGGCAAAGGAATAATAGGTTATCTTGTGGAAAGGATGCTGGTTGATATCAAATTTGCTGAATTCCCCAAATGAAACGAACTGTGAAAACAATCATTGAAATCGTCAAGTTGTTTTATACGTTGAGTAAAGGAAATACAGGGAATAAAAGTACTGTACATCACTGTATATTCCCATTGATGTTGTCGAGTGATGAAAAAAATTGAAAAATTTTTCATTGATCGACGGATTTTTTATTTCACCCAATGAACAAATTTTCTTCCCTTCACTGTTGGAAAAATTCTTGAATTTGATATTATTGATGAAAGAGAGATCTTTATTTGTGAGAAGCGAGAGTATTACTCATTCCAACTAAATTTAATTGACTGCAGAAAATGCGTTGATTTGAATGAGTCTAGCTGTCTGATATATGAATATATTATTCTCCTGCTGTGGATAGCATTCAGTTATAGCAACTGTGTGATCTTTCTCAGAGTATCAACAAAGAACATGTTGCATGGATGTTCTGTAGGAGAGAGGTACGTCGCCTGTACACAGAGAAAACTCTTTATTTGTAGCAACTAAAGGCGACATCAAGTAAAAAATTTAAGTCACCTGAACTAAAATATGGTCTGTTGCAACACAAATGTTCAGATCAAAGAATCATAAGAATACTAATATTTAGTTGAGGTAATTTAATTTTTAGTCGGATTCCACTGAAATTTTCAGTCACAACAACTAAACAGTTTTTCCAGTGTACATCTGATCCACCAATCCCGTCCATCCCCCGCAACCCATGCAGTGCAATGATCCGAAACTTCAAATAAAAAACAAACAGAAAATTCCCCAGCGACACAAACTGATTGCGAAACGACTGCAAATATTTCATCGCAATACCAAAGAATCATATCCTTCAGAAAATTCATATAATTCAGAAAATATACCCAAATATTTGAAGCTTTCGTAAAAATCCTGAAATATCTGGAAAATCCCTAAACAAATTTCCATTCATCAATTTGCATTCTCTCTTTTCATTCTTTTTTTCTCGTCGAATCAAGTACAACGGTTGGTATAAAAAATAAATTCAAGGTTTCGCGTGGGTGAAGGATCATACATTCGAGTGATAACATTTTATTTGTATGCTCCATAGAAGAGAAATTGGGAGGGAAAACAGAGAAGTGTCATATAACGATCCACCTTTCTCTACGCAACCCCGTGAGTATCTAAAAAAATGGCGAATATAGGGTATAATATATTTCATATTCGACCCTTAAACGTGAGGAGTAAAAGTTCAAATTCAGCATAGATAAGGAAGGAGAAGAATATCGAGGACTGATATAACGGAGTTCTTCACGATATAACACGGATGAAAACATTATTTCGATCAACACAATAAACAATATTATTTTATCAAGAATTTTCACCTCGTATCCCTCTCACAAACTCCTCGTCACCAGCTAGCGAGGGAAAATATTTTCTTTTCAAAATGCACGAATCGTCTTCGAATATCCTGAGTAATGAGTCTATGGACGTGTATAAGAAACACCAGAAAACGTATCGGGGTAAACGTTGAATAATGTGTGGGTGTGTGTAAAGGGGATGGAAAATGAGAGATAATACATATCGGAGTAAAACAGAAGAAGGGTCAGACAAAAATATTGCAATCGATGTGGGATACAAGGAGAAGATGTTCATAATTTCCTGGTGATTTGTACAGAAAAGTAGGCCCACAGTTTACAATGAACAATTCTCGGTGGATTTGTGGATAGGAACATCTCGTTCATCCAAATTCTAATCCGACCCTAGCAGAAATGATTCTAGTCACCTTATAGTTAATGTCAAAGGCCTTTCCAGTGACTAGTTTCACTGCAAGTGCCTCGAAAGGTGCTAGACAACCGCTTCAAACACTTTTACTGGGGGAAATGGAACAATGGTTAGAATTATTCTTGTTTTTTTTTGGAGATCCTTCGTGATCTTCGAATGGTCCAGTAACGGCTCGATATAGGCTGCCAAGATGCAACTGTTGACAGCTGACATGGGGTAAACTGTGGGATGATAACACCAGACAATCCCGATTCATTACCGGTTATAAATAGTTGTCAACCGTTGGCAACTAACAATAATTCGATACAATATCCTCGCATTGTTCGATTTGATAACAGTGTGAAAAATTTGTAAAAGTAATCAAATCTTCTCTCAGAGTGCACTAGATATTCATTCACGTTGGTTCGATGAACTGAAAAGCGTGCTATTGCTGATCCAACATTGACGTTGAATTGGTATAGTATCAGGCTATGACATAAAACTAAGTTGGTTTAGTAACGACTTACAATCGGCCAACAATCGTTGATAACCGGTATCGTTTAGTATCCATCTCTTCGTCATACCATCGTCTCACTACCGGCATTTCCATGAGTAATCTTTTTAGAATTTCACAAAACTCTATCTTTCAAAATACCATTCCCTCCTTCTTTCCGCTCACTCTCACAAAAAAGAGAGAAAAACAAGATCTAAAACATGAAAATCCGCGAAAATCCAGTAAAGGATGAATAGAAAATTTGTTGAACGAAACCATAAAGGGGACGTCTAAACGAGTAAACGCGTTGATGTATGTACTCCTAACAAAATACAAAATAACCACAAGTTTGGTAAGCCAATGAAGACCACCTCTCGTGTTCAACGTGATTCAGGCTATACGTTGAAGGTAGAGTTTGAAAAGTGCGAGGAAAGGAGGGCTGATACGTTCCAGGAGGGTTGCTTTGATGCAGTCGCACGTCGCCAGTCAGTGGTTGCTTCGGCATAGAACAGAGCGGAACAAGACCGGTGGTAGCGGCGGCGGCGCGTTATCTAAAGGACCAAAAAACGAGCCGGCACGCAATGTCGAAGAAGTTATATATCATGATCTATCATATGATTTAATGCAATTTTCAGTGATAAAAGAGTTGTGTGAGAATAACGTAATTATGATCCCATATTGTATGAGGTACGAAGTACGAAGGAAAAACAAAAAAGAACAGAAATTCGTTCGAACTAGTTTTAGTGCCAAGTGTTGACATTCATTTTCACAGAATATACATAAAAAGAAACTCTCTCTCTCTATATATACATATATATATCGATAGATCAAGTCTTATCTCGAATCACATATCCGAATACACATCATTTTTTGCCCAAAATCAATTCCCATATCAAACATTTCTTGAAATAGGCTTAGGTGTGTTATGTGAAAATAATTCATATTTTTCAAATTGAGTGTGATTTTCGAATTGTGGTATACAAGAAAAAAAAGTGTATAAAAATGTTGGCATGCTTGTCAACGAATATGATAATGTGATTGTGATTCGATGTTGAACGCACTTCAAGAAATCGAACACTTTATGATAGAAAATCATCGTAGAAGGAATTACAACAGTGATAACGATTCATATCAGATTCGATAATAATATTTTGATCAAGGTATGATGAATAATTGGAATTAATCGTCATATATTTATAGTTTTCTTCTCTTTGATTGGAAATTTATCTTTGGAAGTATTTTTGTACGATATAACACCCTCACACAAAAACAAGCCTTCGTTGAGATCACAATAACCTGGAGAACATAGGTGAATTGGAAAAACAAATGAGTTTGAATCCTATATTTCGTGTATCACAGCGCACTATCGATGCATGATTGATGTATTTAAACACAGTTTGTGACAGAAAAGTGCATTAAATATTGAAGGAAAGGAAAGTTTCCTATTCTAGTGCGCATAAATATCGGCCCAGGGTTGGTCCGAGCCTGCCTCGTCGTTAGCACGATTGGCCCTTGTCTGGTTCAAGTTCGGTCCCATAGTTGTGCACACTAGGATAATAAATAGAGGTGTACGAAAACCTGGATAATTCGAGGATAAAAAAAAAGTGACACCTCCACTAGTCTCTTGTTCTGAAGAATGAACATTCATCGCTTATAAGAGTTATACCGACGAATTTTGCTATAGGACTTGAAATGAATTCAAAAATTCTACATTTTTAAATTTATTTTATCTATTTTTTCTGATTGTTTTTTATATTTTTAATATGATTTTTTGTTGTGTTCCCGCAGATTCTCTTCGTGAAGAATTCAAATCAAACTCAACTTCACTTGAATTAGTAGTTCTCACCTAAGACATTCCACAAGTGTGCTGCTGATTCAAATTTCAATCAAATATAACGAAGAAAGTGTAAATCAAATCACTTGATACATACAATTCTAGAAGAGCATTATCGCTCAAGTACTACAAGAACTTGGTGAACGCTCTCATTCTATGTTAACGCATAGAATGTGCAAAAGAAATTGCTCGTTGATAAATTCTGAAGAGACATTCTAAGAAAATGTATGGACTATACTTATTCGAAACAATTTCATTCGGAAATGCTGATAATCTCCATTTCAGAATATGCTCAAGATTTTCAAGAAAATTCTTGGCACTTCTGAAGAATTTGAAGTTTTTATTAAATAATAAGAAAAACAGAAGATAAAGACTAAGTCAGAATTCTCAAAATGTTCGAGTATCTCAATTCCATTTCAAATATTCTGAATCACCGGGTGCTCCAAAAATCCAGGTATTCGACCCCTACTGAAAAGTACAAACACTTGCACAGCCCTTGTACAATGACTCCCGTGAACACTTCTGATGAAAGAATAGCATAAATATCAATACTGAATGAAATTAATGGTAATACGTGTACGGAGAAAACTTTCCTCGTTACTTATCAAATATTCACTTGGTTTAGACCCAGCAAATACAGCAGGCAGGAGAGTTATCTTCTCTCAAGTAGCCTCTTGGACTCCATTTTTTAATAATTCATAGCTGTTATAAACATTCAAATTATTCCTCAGCATCGACTTTTCATAGTTTTCCTACTTCTCGCTGAAAAGTAGTAGTTTACGTTATTCGGTGAATGCAGTGTCGAAACATGATGACAATTTTCAACGAACGATATTTGCGTTTACTGAGTTTCGATGAATATTCACGTGACTTTCTGGAAGTTTTTGTAGGGGTGAGTGGTATACTTGAAATTTGATACCATCGAGTGATGTTCGTTTAGTGACACTTTCATTGAAATTCAGCATCCCTGATCGAAATATCACAAATCTTGCTTTATGAGATGAAAGGCATTGAAGAGGAAAAATTATAATAATAGTGATCATAATTTTCATTTGTTTGAACTGTAGTTATATTTTTGAAACTATAGCTGCAAAAAACTGAAGTAATCGATGAGCTAGATGCAATTGTTCGATACTGCTAGTATTAGAAATTAATATTGCTCTGCATTGCCATAATTTCCAGTCACGAGAAGACAAGTCACCCGAAATACAATGAACCGATTTTAACTGCGTGTGAATGAAATTTCAATGTTTAGTTCTGATCATTAACTGAAATACATCAATACTCCACTCGCGTACCTTGACGTAACAATGGATGTCGATAGTCAAAACTCCGAAAGGCGGAAATGAAGTATTGAAACGCAGATATATGAATGATACCAGTACCCATATAAAAATTCACCATTGGTGCTATGTAGATGAAGTATGGTCGAGGCCTTGGCAATTAAGCATGGCACAAAACCTGAAATGATAATATCATCTTATGCTTTGTCAATGTGTTTTTCCAATGAAATCCCTTCATTGATGTAAAGATGGCAATAAAATGAGACCATCATTGACAAACGATTGAGAAATTTTTTTGTCAATGTTAAACCAATAATGAAACTGTAAAAAGTAATTAACCAAAAAATATATAGAAAGTATGCGCATTTCACAATTTTCGGTATATGTTATTTGGGATCTTATTGTCGTTCCCTCATTTATCTGTAAACAACTAGGTGTCTTTTGTCGTTGAATTTGCCATAATCACGCACACAATGTGGATCAGCAGTAGGAGCCCACTGTAACCTGAAACGAAGAACAATTGACTGTTCTTCCAAAGAACAATTTGAGCCTTATGTATACTTTGTATACGTCTCTCCCTACTTCACCACTCGATCAGTAACGTAGTAAACATACTATATACGGCGGTGTGGGAATTAAATTTTTTATAATCAATTATTTGCGTCATGATTAGACAAATGATTGATATAATGTTCATTCACATGCACTTCAAATTGTGAATCAACTGATATCATATTGACGACTTGAGAAAATTCACGATTCAATTAAGCTATCAACCTTTAGAATCAAGGGACATGTGAATATTGAGTCATGCTACTAGGATGAACTACTCAGTAGATGAAATATTTATAAAAGAAGTGACTATTACATTTCAACTATTGTTACACCAAAATAATTCGATTGTCCTTACAGATAGAAGTAACTTGTTACTAAATCCACCGAATTATTTTAATGTAGCATCAATTTTTGATAGTTATTTTCTTTATGGATCGTTCATCTTACTGGGTAGTTCACCTTATCAATGATCGGCGCTACATTGAAAACTGACTTTTATCAAGACTATGTCAAAGTTTGTGCCAAATTTCAATGGAATTCATCGTTCAGTCAATGTTGGACCAAGGATGAGCCCAGCAAGAACCGAGCCTAGCGGAATTGGGAATTAATGGTAGACTAACAATCGAAATTCGTTCCACACCGACATCCATGCAACATTTCATTTGTCGTTAATCAACATTGAATATTCGTATATTGCCAAGCCTCGCTGTTTTCTATTACCAAGCGGAGTTGACAAATTTTTATACACAAAGTTCCCCTATTTTGAGTCGTGGGCGAGGACGGGGAGAAACGAAGCGTTTGAGGCAGCAGAGTGTGATGAAAGAATTGAATTATATTGGACAAAATAACAATATTCACTAAATCAAAGATTCAAACATACAGAATATATTTTATACATAAATTCGATTCCCATCAATTTTGGAAGTTCACTATCAGAAAAATTCTTGAATTTAATACGAAATTCTTCATGAAACATCATATTTCCATATTGTATTTGATAATACTTCTTAAGTTGAATATGAATGATGAAATTTCAAACTTTTTTATCAAAATGTAACCATTGTTTATCAAATTTCAAAAATGTGTCATTAAAATTGAGAAGAAAATTTTTCAAATTAGGAAACGAATTCTCAAAATTGAGGATTATATTATTGAATTCAGAGTTGTCAAGTTAGGGAGATTTCTGAGGGAATCTAACAATAAATTGACCCCATTGAATGAAATGGCCAATGAAAAGACCCTAGTACCCCTTAATTTGGCAAGCGTGATATAATTCAATATTTTATTATGGAATTTGATGAACTATTCATGTAAAAAACTTTATAATATTCTTATCATATTTCAGACAGATTTTTTTAACAATGTTGCAAATCGTAATCAGATGATTCAGACAATTGTTGATTTATATGCATGTGAGAACCCTTCATCATAGTTGAATTTAATATATTTTTCAAGTGAATTCACATAATGTTTATGATAGAAAATCTCTATGTCATGCACTGAGAAGAATCACAAAGTTACTGTGACTGAATGCTAGCCACAGCAGCAGAGTAATTTATTCATATATCAGGCAGCTGGACTTTTATTCAAATCAACGCATTTTGTTCAGTTAATTAAATCTAGTTGGAATGAGTAAAACTTTCACTTCTCACAAATAAATATTTTCACCTTGTGACAACCAAATATTCCAAATGAATCAAAATGTTATTTCAACTAAGTTATTTAGTCGATAAAATGTGATTGTACTGAAACATTATTAGTTATTGAGAATCAAATATCTACTAGAAATCTCTGAATGACCTTACTAGAAATGAGTCCAGTAAATTTCTAGGTGATTATAAAGCCTTGGTAGGCCTCAAAAATCCCTCACAAAGGCATCGTGAGGTCTTGTAAGGCCTGAGGAATAACTAGAGTGTTTCCTACTGGGGATATTTTAGTCCAGAGAGATTCTGAAAAATTGTTTGCATTTCCACTTGCATCACATTTTAGCACAATTTCACTGCATAAAAAGAGATTTTGTACGAATATTCTTCAGACAAAACGATCACCAAACCGGTAAACCGATAGAATTGAGAACTTTTGCTATAGAGTAATCTATTCTTCCAAAAATATAATCCAACATTCCGTGTCGTTATTTTACGCGACTGCAGGGTGTCGTTGGGAATAAGTGGGCATGGGTGGGAATGCCGTGGAAACAATTGAAAATGATGAAATGGTAGTCAGCGCAAACGTGATCAGATTCTATTTGCTAAGGAATTTCTTTGAACAGATATTTTAAGTTGCTTTGAATAAACATTTTCGAAATAAAACAATTTATTCAACGCGCATAAATTAGTTGTTGGTTGTCACAAATGAATTACTTATGCTTCTATCAACTAAACTCTTCAATTCAAAACCCACATAGACAAAAAGATATCTTTTCGAAATTTGAAAGATGTCTTGCGACTTCGCAAGATGTCTTACAAACTGCTCTAAAAGATATCTAAAAGGAGTCCAAAAGATGTCTTATGCGACAGTTTTAGACATTCAAAACATGTCTTGAGTGAGGCATCTTTTAAAACTCTTACTAGACATCTAGAAGATATCTTTTAGACTTCTTCAAGATGGGTTTTAGATATGATGCAAATTTTTCTTAGGACCTCTTCCCTGATTGATAAAAAAACCCATTTATTCCTATTAAACGTACTGGATTCGAATTTTAATGTGAATTCATTACATTCAATAGGAATGAATAGGTTTTATTAATCACGGTTGAAGCACACTTTCAGATGATCTGAAAATGTCTTGCGAATTATATATTCCATCCCTGTGACTTCCCCAAGACACAGATCTTTTAGGTGAAATTCACGTTCATTATACGTACATTTATGTTCAAGGAATGTTCGGACCATCCAATATCCGGACCTTCAATGCACCTCCAGTGAATATTCTTTGGACCTCCGTGTTTTTTTTGAATTACAAACTATGGACGTAGAATTTTCTTGTACGTCTGTTCAAAATATCTCATTGAACCCACTGACTCCGATGCAGATTCTATTGGTTCAATAAAATTCTTTGAGCAGGAGTACTTGAACGAATTAAGTTTTCAATCCGTGCAACATCAACTGCGGTCCGACGTGATCCAATTTGGTCAGTAGAAACAATGCACACTATGAGATCATGAAAATTTTCATAATGAAAGTCGCCAATTATTTGATTTTATATCAAAATTGATATTTTTCTTAATTCAGGCCTATATTCATTATCGGTATATTATTATATTATTAATATTGTGATTTTGATTTCCAAGATATCTAAAAGATGTCTGTTATTGAATTTTTAAAGACATCTTCGAAATAAAATCTATTAGACATCTTCAAGATAACTTCAAGAGACTTCTCAGAAATGTCTTCAGTGAAACATTCAAAGAAGTCTATAAGTTGTCTTTTAGAAATGTCGACAAGATGTCTTTTCTTAGACATCTTTTGGATGTCTTTAAGATTTGTATGTTTATTGGGAATGAATAGACGTCGAATTATTGTTTTGGGTGACGCAAAAAAATTTTTATTTTTTCAATTTAAATAAAAGACGTCTGACGAGAGTGGTTGATTACTGCAGTAAAAAAAGACAGCGTGAGTACATGTAAACGCCTCACCAAGCGTCTCCGCCCTAAACGAGTGATTCTACTCTTAGAAGTTAGACGCTTCGCGTCACTCCCAGCAAGTAAGGTCATAAGAGGAGATGGTATTCGATGGTGTGGGACTACAACTTCTCTGTGAGATCTGAACAGGTCAGAAGGTCACTCCATCCGAAACTGCTGTTCAGTTGCTGTCGCGGCTTTCTCTGATAAACAGTGATGGTTCTACTCAGATCTGAACGTGAATAAGACTGGAATTTTCCAGTTGGATGGGGTTTGGTGAAGGCAGGAGTGGATTTTTTCACTTGATTCGAATAGGACCACAAATCAGTGTATAAAAGGGAAGCACACTCAGCAGAGCCATAACTTGGAATTTTTGCGTCTATGCGAGGGATCTACTTTTTGTCCCCGTAGGGAAGACCGGGGCTATTGTCTACGGTTCAGGATTTCCTCAAATTTGCTCAAAGACCGATGAGAATATTTATCTGAAATTTTCATGATGCAATCTTCCAATCTTCTATTGAAGAAAAGTGTCATTAGGATTCTCAGTCTCTCAATGTTTAGAAGATTTGAATTTTCGGAGTAGAAAAGTCAAGCGTACATAAATGACTTTGGGGGTAGGGTCATGTGTTCACATAATCAAAAACATATTATTGATATCAATTATAATACTTTTTGAACATTCCATCTGTTGTTTTTATGGAATATCGATGTCAATTTTTATTCATTAGATTCATAATAACGGTAAAAGTTTCCGTGTGATTTTCTGGTAAGATTCCTACGTTGATCCCTACGTTATTTTTGCCTTTGGGAGTACCAAATTGATTTTGAACTTCTTGTACCATCAGTTTGATCAGTCTCCTTATTTCTCTAAGTTATTTCATTCTTTCATTCCGTTTCTTCACATCAGTAGCTCTTTCTTTGTTTTTTTTTTTTTTTTTTCAAGTAAGACAGATAATCCCGATCATTGTCGGTGTAATTTTTCAGATGCTGAAATGATAGAATAAAGTCTTCACTAGTATAATAGTCATTTGATTACGTATAACTTATGATCAGTGCATCGCAGGATAGCGAAAGCTGGTGGAAGTGTCATTCATAAATGTCCAAATCTCTCCTGAGAACGGTAGTCGCAAATATATTTGAGTTCCTGAGATATGGATATTGTGACACATAGCCTTCGTGGACAAATAGCTCCGGTCTCCCCTATATATATCATAGTACCCATACAACAATGATTTCATCGAATGATTCTCCAAAAACTATCTGAATGCTGAAAAAAAAGGATCCAAATCTTTGATTTTGCGCCCTCTGAGGGCTTACATAGCCCTGACGTAGGCCACGTTGGCCCTGCCCTTGTTACGGCGCTGGACTCATCACAGGCTCAGATTTTCTGTTGGGACACCTTGTTACAAAGGATTTCAGAGATGTTCATCTCTTTCTCAGAAAAATTTTCAATGGGAAAACGTGCCTGGTAAGCGGGAGTTTTTCAGCGAGGTTCAGAATTTCGTAAAAAAAGTTTCGGGGATTTTCTAAGAAATTTTTTTCATCTGGGCTCCCATGATAATCCAACTGAAATGCTATTTTGAAAATGGAATTGAAATGATGAAATTTTCAATGTCACTATGTTCTGACTGATTCGGGGGATTTGAAAATTCATCAATCTCACGAACACAGATTTTCTATGGATGAATGGATGATTGAATGTGAAATATATAAAATGATATGTGGAGCTTTCCATTACTGCATCCCTACAAACTCTTTCCAAATACACTTTTTCTCAATCTTCGACAAGAAAATTTTGATTCTATCCAAACATGTTGGACATCAAACAATGACAATCCGTTCGCAAATATTTTGTTTGCTTCAAAGAAAACAAGATCACAACGTGAAATCTTCAATGAGCATTCAATAAGCTTCCGTCGATATCAGGAAATCCGTGATGTCTCTTCTATGAACTTTCAAGATCAAAAACAGAAATCCGTCCAAACCTGCGAAATCTTTCCATGTGCTTTCGAAACTTCAAAGATATCAAAGTATCGAAAGAAGTGAAAACCTGCCTTCCGATAACATGGGAGACAAGATCATTCACTTAGATTATGTACTCTAAAGCAATGCAAATGCATTCAAATTCAGTCCCATACGGTCCATGTCGATTCACTTGGATTCGAGTTACATCCTTCTCTGAATGATGGGGATAGGTTACACGAACACAGCACGTGACAGTTTTTTCGCTGTTTGATTATTGCTTCACTGCAAAGTTCAAAGAGATTAATCTCTTCTTCAGTTGTCACAACTCAACATGATTGATTTTCCGATTAATTTCTCTGGGTGATTCTGAGAATCGGTTGGAGGGAACGGTAAAAACATCTATCAATGAATAGTGAGATCAACATGAGAGTTGTGAGAAGCATTGAAGTTTACTTTAGTATAAGGAATACCGAGAGGAAATCAAAAGATGTGAAGACACGCAGACATTTTTCTTCTTATTCTACTTGTTTGTATTTTCATTTAGCGTTATGGATAGGAATATTAAACATTCCATGAACTGTTTGAGATTCCTAATTTAATCTTGTGATGTATTTGTTTGTATATTCATATCCTTGTGCTTTTCATTCCAATGAATCGAGTTAATTAAATTTATGTAGCGGAGAAAAACAAAATTGAAACTGAAATCATTCCTTCTTCATTTACATTAGGTATCATGCTTCGAGAACTCGAGAAAAAATGTTGATACAGACTATACAATTATATGAAATGTATTCCATAATTGCACGATGATTGATTTTCCCTCGTTGTTGGAAAAATTGGTAAATTTCATAAGAAATTCTTCATGAAATCTTAGATTTCCATATTAAATTTGATACATTTTTTAAATCCGACATTTGTAATGAAATTTCAAAATTTCCCTCCAGAATGTAATATGATTATTTATTGAATTTTACAAAACTGTTATCGAAATCACGAAGGGAATTCTTAATATTGAGAATCATATCGTTGGATTTAATATCATATTATGAAATTTAATAAACTGTTCATGTGGAAGACTTTATGATATTTTTATTCTTCGTAGCGAGGGCGTAACAGAATTTCTTCTACAACACTATTACTTACTTTTCAAGAATTTTAATTGAATCTGGGATTCAAATTGAACAAAACAACACCCGAGGAGAAGGAGTATTGACTCTGGTGAGATAGAATCTCACACCTCACCTTTGAATTTTCCATCAAATTCAAACGAAAAATTGGGAACGGATCAATTTCGGAAATCGTCGCTTTCAAAACATTGTGTTTGACTGAATACACGGAGAAAAAGGTATCTTGAAAAATACCATAATTTGTGGATTTTTGGCGTTGGTCTAACCCGAGTCAAAATATTCACGCGAAGATATCTCTAAATGTCCAAGAAATTATGGGACTTTCAGAGGTTCGTTCACATAAATATTATGACTCGGGTCAGAGCAACGCCAAAGATTCATAAATTATGGTATTTTTCAAGATATCTGATTTCTCAGTGTACTTATTCTGTGCTCCTGCAATGTCGCTGAAGTTTGAATCGTTTTTTGAAACGAAATCTGAACTCAGTATGAATGAACACATTTTTTCAAATGCAGCCGTGATAGAATTATTGTTTTCTGATAAACAAAATGTTGTTCAGAATCTATACAGAAGAATTAGAAAGTTTTATTTTCTCAACTTTTCCAACATTGAACCATCAGTTCGTTTCGATAAACGATTCAAATTCCAGAAATATCTCCTGAATCCTCTCAAGACTGCTTGAAAAAGACAATGAATTGATGAGATTGAAAAAGTGATTGAGAATCAATTAGTAAGTAGATTTGAGAAATTATGAAGTGTGACAAAATGGAGTTCGATAATTTAGAATTCGACAAGTTTCTGCATTCGATCAATGCAAAGCAGTCACTTTTGAAAGAACAAACTTTAGACAAACTTATCCCAAAGAAACTGATTTCAACGATTTAATTCCGAGGAACGATACCAATTCTACCCACCCACACGCCAGGGTTAACTTTATTCTATTAGAGCCAAAAGTTCGATTCAATTCGTATCCCGTCTGGATCGAGGTGACTGAATTTCAGTAGGTATTGATGTCTTTAAAAATCGAAACTGTCGAAGCGTGTCCTAAATCTCATGGATATAAACTACCATGTGTAACTATGAAAATACATTGCATGCTTGTTTTTACGCATGTAATTTAGCAGGAAAATCCTTGGATGATGTGAATGGGTGGAAAAACGGTGACTTCATGTAGAAGCCACGTAGAAATATCCGCATGAAAATCGAGACTGGATATTTTCATCAACCCACGTCTTTCACGGATTGTTCTCTTGGATCCTATGTGAATAAGACGACATACCCCATCGATGGCGCGGCGGGACTGTTTTTTTGTTGGTATTTCATCCACATTTGTATAGGATTTTATTGCGTGCGTGAAAAATTGTGGAATTGTCTTAATCCTGAACAGTGAGAGGGGAATACTCCGAAGATCTCCAGAAAACCTTAGGAGTTCTTCTGGCCCTGTTACAAATAATCTATAAAATCTCATTAACAAATGGAAAAATTGATGGGTCTCAATTAAATTCAATGATATTCAATCAGAGATTTTACAATTCGTGATAGGATTGAATAGAGAAAAATCTCTAAATAACTCTCAAAATTCAAGCATTCTCTGTACATCTTTGTGAACTTCAGAGTAGTTCTGAATATCTCTGGAAATATTTTGGACATTTATGAAGGACTCTTAAGATTGGGATTCCCATCAGGGCCTTCATTGCTCTTCAGAATACCAATCCCTGTGTGTTCCATATCCGCATCACATATCAGATCTTCATGAAAAACCACGTCTATAGTGTCCAACTGTGAAAAATATTGAGAGATTTTCTTTACCTTCCCTAACAGGGTTTTACGAATGGCCAGTAATGGCCAATCATTGGCCGATACAGGCCATTTCATGGCCGATAATGGGGCATTACTGGCCATTTCTGGAACCCTGTTAGGGTTGGTGAGGATTTTGTACCCAGGTCGCGGAGGAATTGCTTTTCATAAAAAAGAAGAAAAACAAAGATGTCTCTCCCATTTTGAAGATCTTCTTTGTCTTTTGGATGTCGAATCCTGCACTGAATCATGGAGCAGAATCCCATTTCATGTGAAATTCCATGTGAAAATTCAGCGATTCCATTAATGATGACGATGGATCTCGACAGGCCAGATATGGCAGCCAAGAGTTGATTGACAATAGAGAAAACATAAAGATGAATGGGGTAAAAAAAGCATTCGCGCGAATTCGTGTCAGTACTGATCAAGGGTTGAACCAGAGGGAGTTAGGTAGAGTAGAAACTCAAGGGTCAACTTTAAATACACCATCTGCTGGATCAGTTGACACAACTTCAATTCAGATCAGACGAAATGATCGATTTTCACCTTCCTATCTTATTGGAGTTATGTTAACCAACTCTTTAGAGATCATCACCAATTAAGACACAATATATTGTATATTATATCGAGGACGTTTCGACAAAAAAGCGTGAGTGCCAAAAAATGGGAAATTGAGGTGCATATAGCAATCGGGAGCTCTTGAAAAGAGCTTTGGAATAATATATACCAGTCAATTTTATAATTTTTGGCACCTACACCTCTTTGTCGAAACATCTTCGATAGGTTATAAGGACCTTCCACTCTATCTGATTCTCTTCGGGTTGGGTTTTATGGAGCGAAACTTTTATTCCAGTCAACCATTGCAGAACCATCAAATCAAACTCGTGGCAGCGTTGGCAATCGTCCACCATGATCGCTCTAGACGCCAGAATCAAGACTCATTAATTGGTGAAACGATGTAATGATTCCAGACTTCATTCGAGCTTTCATTCAAGGGTTCCCAAATGTTCGCAACGGGCTGGGTCAGTCTTGCGCCACTGGTGAATTTTCACACGGGATAGCTTGGAATTATTCATTATTTTACCATGCTCTTACAAGCGATCAGACAAATTTTTGGTTGGATATGTTTTTTTTTGTTTTTCTCATGGTAATCTTTATTCTCACCCAATTTTACCTTCTCTTTTGTACTTCCGAAAACGTACATGAGTGCCATTAATTCTTAGTACCCATCAATCATAACTTATAATAGCTCCAACGCTGTTGATATAGTATGGGAAGATAATCATTAAGACATTTTCTCACTCGGTACACGTAACGTGACTGATACGAGGAGTCGTGAGGAGGAGAAGAAAAAGAATCTGACAGGAAAATGAAAATGTCATCTGTCTCTTCCGGAAGGTGGATCCATATTCTAATAAAGTACACGAATCGTGTAATTGGGTACGAATTCTCCGTTAGATACGATGCTTATGAACGGACGAATAGAGGTGAGGAGAATGTCTTCTTGGAATGAATCTGTATGAACTTTCATGTCATGTATGAAATTTCCGAATGCGGTGTCAAATATCGTAACGAGGGTCTCCATAACACAATGGAATACATTCGATCATCAGGATATGATTCTTCAGAAATTATCTTTATTGGGGGAGTGTTGGGTGGTTTGAGCCACGTTTCGTTTTTTTACTCGACGATATATCGGGAAGTTGATATATCATTGGGAAGCTAATTGATTTTTCAAATTTGAAGAAAGAATCATGATTTTTTTGAAAAATTGAAAAAAAAACCAGAAAAAACACAATTTTCAATCATGTCCAATCGAATAAATAAATATTCATTCGAATGCGAGACATGAAGAATATTGGGTGACCCAAACCACCCAAATAACGCCATCTTCTGTATCATATGTTAGAAAGAATAACACATGAACGTACTCACCTTGAAAAATAATTAAAGAATTTTCACTTAACAATTTGTTCAGAAAACCTAAGACGCAGTCAAGAACAGAGTTTGCCTGAAAAAGCCCGACCCGAAAAAACCTGATGGGTTTTTTTGGATAAAAACCCAATTGAAAAAACCTCGAAGAAACTCATGAAGAAACCCCAAAAACTTTACAACACTTCCAATCATACCTCTGATTGTAAAATCCTCGATTTTGAATCTAAAAATGATCGTACATTCAATTTTCGTAGAAAAATGTATAAATTTACACAAAGTATTGTTTTAGAAAGATACAGTTTTGACAGTAATTGATTGTTCTCAAAATGATTGTAGAACATGACCAATCAGTTTTTCCTCCTGATTTATTTAGAAATGTGTGTAATTTCATCAACTTCGTAGCTGTAGACCTGTTATATACCGAAGTTCAGTTATTCCAAGAAACGATTACTCCGAAATTTTGTACCCCGACGAGTTATATTCCGAAGGTTCAGTATCCCGATTATTTTTGGTCCAATTGTACACGGAAAAAAACATGATGTTGGATTTACAACATTTCGTTCGATCACCATAGAAACCCCTAATGTTTCTATGGTGATCGAATGAAACATTGTAAATCCAACATCATCTTCTTTTCCGTGTATCACTTATTCCTTATTCCAAAAGATGATACAGTCACGATTTGTCGGTACAACGAACTTTTGGAATATAACTCATCATCGGGATACGAAATTTCGGAGCAATAATTGTTTTGCGGAATGACTGAATTTTGGTGTAAAACAAGTCTACCCTTCATAGCATTGAACATAATATATGATAATCATAATTTTGATAACGTATCATGTATGAATGATATAGTGTATTACAGATAAGATTGCATACAAGCTTAATATAACCTAACGCCAACCTTTGGAAAATAATATGATGAGTCTAATCAAAATTCTTCAAGGAGTTAATACATAGGAAGAAGGCTTGCTTTAAATCTTGGGTATTGTTATTTCAATGAGTCCAAATAAATATTTCTTCAAAAGAAATAAATATTCGATAAATATTTTGGTCATCAGGAATTTTTTTTCGGTTGTATTAAGCAGGGAAGACTGGAAGAAAATACAAATGGTACGGCTGGAAATCAATTTTCGTATAGTTCATTGTAGTTTTCAGTTTTAATTTTTGTGAGAATTCACACAGAGAGGAAGATTATTCATGGATTGTTCATGCATCAATGCATTGCATTGAGCTGCATACGTTTTGTGGGCCTGAGAATTGTACGGGGCATATTTTTTGTGTCAGAAAATGATTTGGAATTGAAAACAATCTCAATACAGTTCAATGAAATTCGAAGAAATTCACACTGAAGACCCAATTCCTTAGATTCAAAGGAAATTTCTTCGCCCTCATTCTTATAAATCTTGTTTTCAATGGAAAAATTTTCCATTGAATTGAAATCATATTCTTCGAATTTAGGAGAGAATATATTTTTGTCTCAATTTGGAAATTCTTGGTTGTGGTTTGATCAAACTTTTCTCCATTGAACTGAATTCTCGTCCATTGAAGAGAAGATTTATTAGAATGAGAGCGAATAAAATTTTCTTTTGATCTAAGAAATTGGGTTCTCAGTGCAATAAAATCCGATAAAACCCTAGTGCGTCAGGTTTTTTCAGAAAACCCCGGGTTTTCTCCCAACCCTGGTTGAAAGTAGTTTATTCTGAGTGTGAAATGAGTAGAAAAAACAATCACCGACACTCGAAAAAAGGTGAGTTCCAGTCGGTTTTCACATCAAGACACAGCGAATTCGATCTACACTTTTTCAAGTGAAGTGTTCAGGCAAATTAATGGCAGCATTAATTGCTTCATCTGGGAACGTACTGAATAATAGAATTCTCCTGCACTGTGTTGAAGAATATATGATGATTTTGATGAGGTACCTAAGAACACATCTGGAGTATGCAGGAGTATCCTGCAAATCCTGGGAAACTTGAGATCAGATTAGATGGTACGAAGGGCCATAGTCCGTATGCCTCCCACTCTGCACACTCTTTTTCTCAGTGGCTATGGAAACACTTGATCTTTCCATGGAAGGCTAGAATCCTCTTGCATGAAATAGTTCTGATTCCTTCTGGAGGAGAACTTGATTGCCAACTCAGAAGAAAATGATGTCGATCTACGTAGATCTGCAAATGCAGATCTAGTTGGATGTGGATAGATCTAGCTATATCTATGTGGATCTCAATCAACAAAAACTCCACGTTAATTGATTTCAATTTGCGCGGATAGACTCCATATTTTCTTGACTTTTAGATGATTCCTAAACATTTTGTATTTTTTGAGAAAAATTGATCAGATTTCAATAGGTCTGGATTAATTCTAGTTCACCAGGTGAGCACTCATTTCCCAATTGCCTCAATTTAGGTAAATCTCATTCATTTAATGTTGAATCAATTTTTCCCGGAGAAGTATTTGATTCTCTCTGCGTCATGATTTGGGCATCCACGCAGTATACGTTTGAGACTCTTTCTCTATGCCAAATAAGCTTTATATATTCCGGATCTGTTCCCAATCTCATTATGTTCGGGAGACTCTGAATTAGCAGAGCATAACTAGGACATTGTTCCAGAATATTGTAGCGCTTTGGTACACTATGACAAATCTGACTGAGAGTGGCTGCATCTTACTTGAAAACTTGACCAAAATTCAGTCTTTTCCATTGTGTCGACATTTGTTTTGGATGCTTACTTTCAGCTGACATAGGGCTAGTTTTGGCTGCATCTTGAAATAAGCCGATTCCAAGGTTGGAAGTAAGTTTTGCTTTTTACTGTAATGTTGGTATTCCCTCCAGAAGGGTCTTAAATTGTCTCAGTAGGAGATTCTAAGACCTCTTGGGACTTTTCTCTCTGCAACCCATTACATATAGGAAAGAAATTAGCTGCAAGAGATTAGCCCGACCTTTGGCAGGCATCAAATCAGCCAAAATTTTGGGGTCACATGTGCAAATAGATCAGCTCTAAATGCAGTCACTCAAATCCAGCTGCAGGAACTAATTCAATGTCCACCGCATCCATGCTAGCCACTAGGCTGCTGTGGATACATTTTTGCCGTGCAGGTTTTAATTAAACCACACTTTGACACCAGGGTGACATTGTCCGTAACACTGCATTCCACTCATCGCCATTAATGACTTCGATTTCATTCATGAGTTACTGGAACATAATCTGCTGAGAAAAACCATGTAGCATTCCTACGTAGGGTAGCATGTTTCGATGATCCGATGATTTTTTTCAAGCCGGACTCAGATTATTGTGAACATTAATTCTTTGAATAAATTTTTTCTTGAGAATTTAGAAGATCATGACCCGCCGGGAGCCCCTTTGAATTTGCATTAGACGTCCTCGTCGTTGGTTTTAGGTTTTGAAAGCAGTCAAAAGTGATTTTCAAGGTCAATAATGACATTCCGCAGGAAAATAGACGGGTACGGGTCATTCATTGTGTATGAATTTTTCTTGATTCCTAATGGCGCTTCTAGTCGCGCTTGTTTCCACTGCTTGGATTTCCACCAGGAGCAATGGCTGATAATTTCTCCAATTGAAATTCCGATGCTTCATTCCGCTAATCCCGGAAATGCAACATAATAACTCCGCTCAGAACATTATAAACTGCGTTCTCTTTGATACAATTTATTAGAATTCAACAAACGTGGATAAATATAATACTTGATATCGGATTGTTAGATGAAAAATTTGAAATATTCACCGATTTTTTTTATATATCAGTAATGCGCTATTACATTTAATTGAAAATACAAACAGGGGTTTTCAGCGTTTCCAAATCACTTCCTTTTCTCCCTGCTATCGTTCATATATTACGTAGGCACAATGGAATACAGAGAGAATCGCATTTTCTCGTATCACACGAGTGGATGTACCATCGTCTGGTTTTGTTAATTGAAATTGATGTAGAATAAACGATTATAACGAAACATTGCCTTTAGGCATGAGAAAGAAGGCTTGATATGATACATGAAAATGGTACGTACGCTCAAATCACACATAACACAAAACTCCAGCACCTCATCACCTGTTTTCCATTTCTGAGTCAAAGGCAAAAAATTCAAGAAGACTGTACCAAA
Source organism: Gonatopus flavifemur (assembly GCA_018340375.1). Classification (NCBI taxonomy): domain Eukaryota; kingdom Metazoa; phylum Arthropoda; class Insecta; order Hymenoptera; family Dryinidae; genus Gonatopus; species Gonatopus flavifemur. The sequence continues at coordinate 553,353 of JAFFJZ010000019.1, forward strand.
ATCTTGTATACAAGGATTTTTCCCCGCACAACACAATCATTACAATAAACTGATCGACATCGCTTTCATCAATGAGATTTTGGTTCGTAAATATTTTCTTCGTGTGAAGAAAATGTGATCACGGTGTGCATGAAGAAACCCAAACTGAATTGAAATGTGAAGTTTTGATTTGAGAAAATCTCTGCACTGAAGAAAAGGTATGGCTCTCACAGCTCTACTATTTATGTGGTCTTGCTGTCAGGAGGTATGAGAGGATGCCAGTATAGCTCCAACAGCCGACAGATTGCTATGATAGCGACGCGTTCGACTGTGGGAGCTATACTGGCATCTTTATACCTCCTGACAGCGAGAACACATGAATAGTAGAGCTGTGAGAGCAATACCTTTTTTTCAGTGTGTTTGAATGGAACGACCTAGTCTTGGATCAAGGAAATATTGGATCAGCCTCATATCTTTCTTTTTAGTCGAAGTCTACTGATGCTCCAGCACAAACTTAATAAAAATCCACAAAAATAATCGTAGAGACGAATTTTAATACAATTTTCAAAAGAATTGTAGGCTTTCATGCGCATGGATTGAAGTTCGCTCTTTTGCAAATCACTCTCTACCTCACCTCCGTGACCTTTTTTGTAGTTATCAAACGCGGCTGAATCATTCCACGGTGGAGTTCCACGAACTGTTGCTCTTTGTTGAGACAGGGGTTCCTTTTCTGACAGGTTTTATTTGAATGCCTTAACTGATCTCGGTTACAAAGGGACTCTTCTTATGTATCAGGGGTCTGTTCTCTTCTCACATATTTTGTTTTCCAACATTGTTAGAAAGTTTTATTAAAACAATTATCATCCGAACACTCTATAGTACACGAGGTTGAAAAAACGATAAATTCAATTTTGAAATGCGAATCAGCTCACATCCTTTTGAACTTGGATCATTCTCGCTAATTTGGGCTAATGATTTTAGATTCAACTCATTCCAACTTGTTTCATAACGAGCCATTGAATGATTCTAAAAGGATACTACTAAAATCAGCTTCATTACTTTCCTCTTTTAATATTTTGTCTCCATCCTCAGAAGATCATAATTTCGATATATTGAACGTACGAGAACTTGACGGTTAAGAGAGGAATTCTTTACGACATCAACCGGAGGGCTTTTTGATTAGATTTCCTGAGATCAATAACAAAAGTGAGAATTTTTTACGGCACTCTTAAAAAGATACTTCCGCACGGCAGCAAACTGTTAATACAGAGAACCGAAGTATGAAGGAAATTCCAGGTTCGGTCAGCAGTACAGGATCGATAAAGGAAGAATAACTCACTAATCAATTCGATCAGAATTTCTTTGTATTATTTTTTCACAGACTCTTTGGATTTTAATTATATTTGTTATCATATCTTTATCGTAATCCTTGCGTCTCATGTCTTATTCATTACCATCAAAGGAATATTCTCTTTCCTCCTTCTTCAACTTCTCTTTCGTTCGCCACGGTCTATCCAACGTTCAGAATGTATGAATATCTAGTCAAAGGTGGAATGAATCGAATGCGACCCTCAAGATTTTGGTTTACCCTTTCAATGCATACATGAATCTTATCACATTTCATACAGAAGCAGAATGAATCTTCGTCCTAAAGAAATACATGGGGATGGGGAAATGTAATATCAACAATACGCTGCTTGCAAAAATTTGTTTATTCTTAAAATTATACTCATACAAATTTTATCCGCTGTCTATATCTCGAATCTAAATGAAAAAAAAGTACTTGCGGATAATTGGTGAGTATCCATTGAACAGTCGAAATTCAATTGAATACAAAATGGAAATTGGAGATCTAATACTTCATATCTGATATTGTTTATTATAATCTGCATACTAGAATCATTCTAATTAAGTTCTTCCACAAAACCTAGACCCGCAGTGAAGTCTCATAACAGTTCCAGTGTTCCAGCAATTTTGATCGAGTTCACATCCAAGTGCTCGTTGCACGTTCAATGAAACCCGGTGGAATAATACGAAGTTCGAGACAAAGTTCATATTCCATACTCCATTTAAAACTTCATCGAACGATTTTAAACGTACATAGAACAGAGATAATATGGTGAACAATTTCGAAAAAGTTGCTCTCTAAACAAAATATCGTATACATGCGATGGTGTATCTTGTAGAATTGATTCCCAAGCTTTATTAAATTTAATAATTATTCACATATTTTTGGAATTATTTGGTGACGTACATTTCAAAGTTTCACTATCGTTTGTTCGAGAATTCAATTTCGTCTATCTCCAACCAATATTTTCATCCTGTAAAAATGATTACACGACTAGAAAAGTGTTTCACATTCAAAGGTTTCGCGATGAAAGTGGACGGTGGAGGACATCCTCGTCACTCTATTTGATACATCTCGACAGCGAATATTCGATTTTATGAAATAAAGAAATGAAGATGCACTTTGTAAATACTGGGTCAAGTTGTTACTCGATACACTTTATCGAAATAAATTCAAGTAGTGAGAATCATCCTAATGGAAGATCGACGTTTTTATAAATTCCACTGATTCCTTCTTTACGCGATGAGTTGAAAATCCATCAAAGTTTCAAAACTTCACTGTGATTTTCATGGAATAAAGATGAGCATATTTTCTTCGAGGATATAAAGTGATGGTTACTTTGACTGGTTCGTCAATAATTGCATCAATCATACTGGGTAATGAGTTCTCTTTCTCAGAGTTTTCTATTGATCAACAAAATTCGATATATGGTGTGACGTTTTGTTTTCGATCAGCGCGTGGTTAATGTTAATTATCTCTGGTTATGTTGCTGAAGTTTGAATTTTTTATTGACACGAATTAATAATTGAATAGCGGAATACTCAGACCAAACCTCAGTTAAACAACCAAAATCTTCAATGTTTTCAATTTCGAGCATGTATGTACCATGGGGCCTAACTGGCCCAGCATGAGCCCTTTCCTGCCAATATGGGCCCAATACGGCGCCAGAGTTCATTCACGCTGGGGCGATGATTTATCATATTGTGTTTGAATTTTCGTTTCGTTTCTATAAACGATTCAAAATTCTACAACAAAACTTGCCGTCGTGTTGAAATTATCTTCACAATGTTTTAAAAACGTTCGAAGAACTTTTTGCTGTCAGGGCGTCGATCACCACTTGTGTACAAGAAAACAGAACGAGGAGAATAGAGTAGAAAGCACGTTTTAGAACGTGTTTGGCCTGAGCAAATAGTTCTAATGATAAACGCTAGGCACTACGAGGCGCTGCCTCGTGCCCAGCAGTGAAGATTGAGTACGCACAGGTATAGAATGGAATGCGAGTGAATGCATCGATGCCTCATCTTTTCGAGAACTCTGAGATACGTGATTAAAATCATTCCATCACGAGGAGAGAAATTAGGCTATTGTCACGGTCATTCGCAAGACCTCCCTCTTCGCAAGTTCTATCCTCGTCCAAAATCAAACGGGACAAAGAATTGTCCTTTGTATTTATTCTCAAAGGCAAGTCAACCCTTTCTTTATATGTCTCGTGATTCATAAATATTTACTCTTATCAATTTAACCCATAAATTTCGATACTAAGTGATAATCTGTGAATTCCATGAGTCGGGAGCATTAACAGGGTTAATTAATTACAGGTAATTTTATTATCAATGCGCTAGTTAGATGTCAGAAATCTTATTTTTCTCCAGAAAAATCGTATAGAAATACATTAAAATGCACTTCCACGAGAATAGCTCAATCCCAGGTAACATTTCGTGCGGGACCATAGTTTGCGAGTTTATCGCATGCAAAGGAGCACCAAATATGAGCAATAAATGTGCTATAGCAATACACAATGCTATCATTTGCTTTTTACAGAGACAGTCCTTGAGTTCAATCAAAATCCTCGTAAAACACACCGCAAGAGATTCTTAGTCACTCGATTTGACTTCTTCCAACTAAAATTCACAACAGCAATCGAAACTTGGCTTGTCGCTCCTTTCATCTATTCATCAGTGAGTTATCCAACCTGATCTGAAAACTCTGTTCTGAAGTCATGCTTACGATTGATGAATCCAGAAGGTCCGATTGATCTTTTGTTTTTTCAATACACATTTACGTTATTTCAAATTATCTCAAGTTATTCTAGCGTATATTTGCAATACTCAATTAGTACCGTGTATTTATGCATAAAATCAACCTCCGATTAATAATTTATCAAATATGCAGCTGGATCCATCATATGGATGTACACAGCCCGTTCTCAACGATTCCAATCTCGAACAGTACTGCATATTCAACACACATTGAATATCATATGCGTTGAAATGACATAAAATTCATCTGTCGATATCAACTGTTAGACAAATTTCATCGAAACATGCAAACATTTCGTGATAATTTCACAATTACATTATCACCCGTATTATTATTCACGTACTCAACATTCACACAATGAAATAAACGTTATATGAGGAGAAAAAATTATTCCCGAAAGTGGCACGTATTTTCTTTTCCTTTTTTGATCAATTATCTCGCTTGCGGTTCTACGAAAGTTGGGAAAATCATGCAAATTCCGAATCATTTCAACATCTATTATCATTCATAATTTATGATACCGGCATGTGGTAGCATACTGCAATTCACAGTTTACGAGGGTCTGCCATAAAAAGTTTAATGTACCTTTTTTTTTTTATTCCAAATTAAAACAACTCAGACGTGTATTATTCCTTTACAAGGTTGTAAAGCGGGATGCTATAAAGTTGAGTTTTACAATTAAATGTAAAAATATCACATAGATTCGGGGTATGAAATTTTTTTTCATCACCCGCATTCGTGAATTAACATCTTCATACATAATTAAGGAGTAAAATACGTCCACGAGTGCATCACGTTTAGTATAATTACAAAGTAACGTTTTCTTATTGTGCGTTCGTTACCGTTGGTTTGTGTACGTACATTTTAATTGGGGTTGAGTGAAAATTTAGGATACGAAATATCCCACTGAGAATTTCCGTTGGAACCTCGTATTAATATTACAGCAATATTGATGCGATCTTGGAAGTACCTGTTTTTCAATTTACAAATGCAATATTACGAAAGTAACTCACAGAAATATCGTTGGAATATCACTTGACAACGTAACTCGCTGTAATTTACTTGTAATTGAATTCTGTAATATTACTGTTGTAATTCTCATGACAGGTACTTTCAAGATCGCATCAATATCGCTGCAATATTAATGCAAGGTTCTAACAGAAATGCTCAGTGGAATATCTCATCGAATGGAAGCGAAGTTATGTTTGATGTGTAGTATTTATCGTTTCTTGGATTTCACGAAGTTAGTTTCGTACGATGACATTGACGAAGGTCTTGAACTTCCAGCACTTCCAGCGAAAAATGTTCTTAGTAGAATCGATTTCTCTCTGCTCAACAAAGCCATAAAAGTATAATCATAGTGTGCATCATTACGTTATTTCATTATTCACCATCCGATGAATAGATTATATAACAAAATCTTATGCACGAAGATTCAATGGAATCAATCTTTTCATTGAAATAATAGAAGAAAAGAAGTCATGGTAATGAAAAATTGATGCTCGCGTCAATTCATAGTAGCTGATATGATTCTCCATCATGACCGTAAATACAAATCATACGGTCATTTTGATGTTGAACGATATAAATCTCAAGGAGACACGGAACCCACGGAAGATGATATTTTATCTGTTAAATGTGGCGAATGTCAACTCTTTTGGTCACTTTTACTCGTTCTAGTTTCTCTACTCTCACTTCTCTCACAGATTCATACAACTATCCATTATGGTGAATCGGTATTCGTGTCACGGACAAGAACAATCGGTTGAGAGAACAACTGAACGATATTCCTTCAACACGAACGAGGGTCATCGGATTGAGCGAAGAATAAAGAGGATGAATAGAAAGGATCATTGCCACGTCTGTTTCACAAGGATCTTATATTTTTCTTTTGTTTTCTTTTCTCTCGCTCTACAGTCGACGATGACCAAACCACCGTTATCGTTGGAAAAAGATCTAATAAATATATATGTTGCCATTGTATACGCTTATACAGGTACGCAGAAGATTCGGGTCGCGAAACGAGATTTGTTCGATGCGTTCCAATGAGCCAGAAATCTGTAAAGCACAGCGGATCGGTTTACGCCTTCGGACATCTGGGATATTGGGGTGTGTATTTCTGCCTTGTCCATTTTTTCCTTTTTATCATATTCCTTCATCCCTTGGGTACTTCTGAATATGTATCATTTACTCCGAGTGGAAGGAGAGGGTACGCTCTTCGATATGCATTGTAGGTTTGAAGAAAGTATTTAATTCGGGCTAATTTATATTATATGAAGATTATTGTAATTTCGAGAACTGATGTCACCAATTATCCCGTACGGGAAACCCTGCGAACTGTACATGTCTGAAACTCGAAGATATCAGAGATATTCAAAGATATTCAGAAAACCTTTCAGTCGGAAAACGTGTTCAGTAAGCAAGAGTGTGTTTCAAATTCCCTCAGATTTTTCCAGAGGAATTTCTCCCACTAAGGCTCTTGTTTTTGCTTCCTTCTCATGGTGTCGCGTGAAACATTTCTCACTCGAGTCATCGGTCTAGAACGTTGCGAATTGGGGATAAACTTCTGACACAGTTATTCCCTCACAAATCCATCCTGAAAGGGATAAATAAACGCAGGAACTACGTGAATTGACAATGGAATCCCACGCCAAACTATCAGAATCAGTGCAAAATAACAGTGATTGGTCCAAGAGAAATGTTTCAGAATTCCAGATTTTTGAATATCAGAAAAGGCATCAAAATCGAAGTGTATTTGGATGTGGATTTTGAGATTCCTCAGAATCTCTATCAATTCCTGATAGAATTGAATTCTCCTGACTATTCGAAATCAAAATCGTTTCTAAAGCAGGAAACCTCCATTTGAAGGCTCATTCTCATACCTTCTTATCAGATTCTTTTGTAGGAGAAAGTTTTTCTTTACGGATAGAATTGATTCAAATCATTTCTCTACCTCCTCCAGAAAAAATTCACAAGAAAAGTATGAAATCAAGCTTCTTGACGTGGTTTCCCCATTTCAAAATTGATTAATATCCGCCTTCCTTCAAAAAAGCAGATGTTCTTGACTTGAGAATGGAAAAATTTGTTTTGATACACCTTTTCTGATTTTCTTTTATTCTTCTAACAGATCTACATATGAACATTGAGCAAATGTAACTTTCTTGTAGATTTTTCTTCTGACGCGAGTCAACGCAGAATTCCTGCACTAAACTACTAAAAATTTTGGTTGAGCTGTGACGTTTTGTTCTAGATTACGCGTTGACGAACTCAATCGACTCTAATTAAAACCATAATTAGCCCCCTTCCATGCTTCTCGCTCACCAGTTCCATGGTTCAGGAATTGGGAAACAAGGATCATAGACTATTAAATTCATAAGTCGAGGATAAAGTTTGAATAAATGAAAAATTTATTATGAAACACTGATGAACTTAATCGGCAAATCGTTTGAAAAAAAAAGTGATAATCTTAAAACTACATATCTAATTTCTAGATCCTAAATCTGAATATTGAAAGAGAGATGACCCTAATCGCGGGTATAACGAAATAGCCGATACCCAACCAGAAATGTACAACAGGCGCAGTACTGCACCAGTACTAGCCAAGACTGGCAGGGTACTGGCATTTGTCTGGGATGATAACGCTTTTCAGTACTGGGGATTGAGTACTGATGCCATTATTCGCAATCAGTGCAGGGCCAGTACTGGGTTAGTACCTGGCCGGTATCAAGTCCTCAGTACTGGTTTATCAGTACAGGCATATTACTATATTTTTATATATCCAGTACTGATCTTGTACGTGTTGACCAAGTGTTGGAGACCCAATACTGACACTGTACTGCACCTGTTGTCAACATTAGCATATTACGGATTTTTCTGATTGGGTAGCGACTCAGATTGTAATGGGAAAATGGTCACGGGCCAATAGTTACTCGATACCGCTGAGGGTAGTAGACAGGAATAGAAGTATAATTATAAGTGACAATACCCATGCAGAAAATGCCGACTTCCAACCAACCATAACAATCGAAACAGTACTGGTACAACACTGATTACCAGGGCTGGTTGCCAACGTTGTAACGTGGTTGAAGTAACAACCAGTACAATGTTGTTGTAACGCCGATAGTCAATCCTGATTTGCCAACGTTGATTCAAAACTCGTTCAACGTTGTTCATTATGTGTGGTTTAATACGGCAAAATTTTGAAGAAATTATTATTCATGTTCTCGAATTGACTTCTTAACATGTTTTCGGATTATTCATTCGTTTCAAGAAACGATTCAAACTTCAGCAACATACGAACAGATGTGTTATATTTTTTACTTTCGATACAACCATGTACCGAAAAAACGATATTCTAGGATTGAGAGGAATTTATTCTTCACTCTTCCTCTAAACCAATCCTCTTATTATAAAACTAACCCCCTCTAATTTTTAATGACTTCATAAGATATTCTTCGTTTTAGAATAAATTCTCGAAATAAGAATATTCCCAGATCATTTTAAATAACCGCTCTGTACAAAATAATTTTGTAAATTATCTAGCCTGAGATGTAAAATGACTTATAAATTCACAATATTCGTATAAAAGTCATTCTAAACATGAGAAAATTCCAAATTGAAGAGTATTCTTGAAGTTGAAATTTTCAAATTTGAGTAAAAAGCCTTATGTTCTGAGTTGAATTTGTTGTTAGGGTGATGATAAACTTGTAGGAAGAGTTTGAAAGTTGGGTGGAATCTATATTGATCAGGAAAGTCCAAATCGTGTGGCAAAAGTTAGAAAATCTGTCAACTCAGCTCACGGCACATGGGTATTCTATCAGCTTTTCTTCACTAAACGAAATCTAGGCAGGAGAAATGTATCAAAATTTAGTAAAATCAAGTTGGTACAGAGTAAGAGAGGACAGATATATTCATTGAATTTTATTGGTTATTTTAAAAATGTTGATAAATAAGGAAAGGCTATACAAGATCCAATGTGTCGTCTTTTAATATTTTTGTTCCAATAATGTTGTATCATGTCCCTACAAATGAATGTTATTATATTTATGAAACAGGTTCAATATACATGTTTCCTCAACCTACTAGTGAAAAGATACAAAAATGCACACAATACAAAATCATTGACCAAAAATATTGAGAGACGATAAATTGAGTCATACATAGCTTTTACGTATTTATCAACATTTTTATAATAACCAATAAAATTCAATGAATATATCTGTCCTCTCTTACTCTGTACCAACTTGATTTTACTGAATTTTGATACATTTCTCCTGCCTAGATTTCGTTTAGTGAAGAAAAGCTGATAGAATACCCACGTGCCGTAAGCTAAGTTGACAGATTTTCTGACTTTTGCCACACGATTTGGACTTTCCTGATCAATATAGATCCCACCTAACTTTCAAACTCTTCCCACAAGTTTATCATCACCCTAACAACGAATTCAACTCAGAAAATAAGGCTTTTTCGTCAAATTTGAAAATTTCAACATGAAGAGTACTCTTCAATTTGAAAAGTAAAACCATCCGTCGAGCTGCAAGTGAATAATCTCAGTTTTTTGCAATTCATTTTGAACATTTTTTTGACATATTTTTGATCAAATGAGTTCTTCATGACTCATATTTATTACAAAATTAATATGATCTCTGAGTTTTTGCCTGGAAGTACTGATGTAAGTATTTGAAGAAAATTCATTTTCACTGCATCAACAAATTACGATTTTTTGACATGTTACAACAGCTATGACTGATTTACTAATTCATTTTGCACTCACTGACAGATTTTTTGATACACATTATTCAAGAAATAACCACCACACATTTCACAAAAATAATTCATCCATTTTTTGATCACATAAATTCAACCTCACATCTGTCAACCGGACTGCAATTTTCACACAGGCTCATAGATTATTATATTCAACCGACGGATGATTGAATCGGATAAACACGTCACTTTAATTGATCTTTTCTAATGCATCGCGTAGGTACCGGTTTGACGGTACAGAAAAATTATTACCGATACTGAATTTGAATAATTTGCAAATCTAGTCGGTGTAAGAACTCCGGTAACAGTTTCAACGAAAATATCTTTATATAATATGTTATTGCTGTCATTTGAGAATTTGTAACTCATCAGAATGATAAGAGAAACATTCTTAATAGTATACAGTCGGAGAAGAATATTTAAAATTCATCAATAACAACGTGTTCAAAAATATTCCCGTTAGATCTGTTACCGGACTCCTCACACCGACTATACAATATTACTTTAATTTATGATGTCAGAATTCATAACTGGCGTACAGCTGTACTGGTCAAAGCGTCATTCTCTCATTAGGGTTAGGATTTTGTGTTAGGTTCGATTCCGCGTGTAGAGCTATGAGATTTTCGCTATTGACCCCCACAGTTTGAACGCTTGTTATCATTAAATATCTTCATTAAGATAATTTCCACCAGGGAGTTCGATTGCTGTAGAACGCGGTTCTAGCAACTGACATTGGAACGTGTTTCCATACATCTATTACACATACAGTACGAGATCGACAAGGATTCCAATAATTTTTTTGTGAATTATTTCAAATATATTCCCATACAGCACCGGGAGGTTTCTTGAACGTTCAGAAGATGTGCTTGATTTCACAGAGAACGTGCAAATAACGTCTCAGGATGTTCTGAAAACGTCGCATGTATGTCCCAGGGACATGCAAATGTCTCGGTTAGTTTCATCTATGTCCCCGTATGACTTTGTGGTTTTTCAAGGTTAGTTTATATGAAAGTACGTTTAGGAGACACGATGAGAACGTCTGGTAGTAGATCAAAAGAACGTGTTTAAAACGTATTCAAGGATATCAAATGGGAAGGTACTTTAAGCGTTTGTAAAACTTGCTTCAGCGGGACCAAAACACGCAAAACCAAGAGCACGTTTTCAAAACGTTCAAAGAACTTTCTGTGCTGTCTGGGTTCTTGGCGCTTATCTTAGATGCCAATGTTCTTAAAGTTAGATGCGCCCTCTCAATCTTAGAATATGGTTTTTTCGGTGTGGACATTAGCTGAAAATATGACATTATTTTCATTAGCTACGTACAAAGGCTTAAATGGATTACCATCCCCGGTTGAAAATCAATTGTCAATGTTGGTATCCAATGAAAAACCAGTACTGATTCAGGGTTGATGTTAACGTTGACCCAGTGTTGGTGAACAACGCCGTACCAGTGTTGATCAGCGTTATCATTCCGGGTTTATTCCAACGTTGTTTGCCAACAGTTGGCAGTTGGCAAATAACGTGATTCCAGTACTGGGTCGTTCATCAATTTCTGCATAGGTAACCATCGCGACGGTATATTCCTCATGAATATCGTAATTGATTGATAAGCTAGGGTACAAAAGAAAATAATAGGAATAGCGCAATGATATTACGCAATCCACGGTGAACTAACGGAATACTCTGCGACGCGTATTATTTCAACGGGATTGGACAATTCTTTCGGTACGCGATTGCTATCCACGAATTCACGGAATATTCATATAACTGTTATTAATCAGGGTATAGGTGCATGACAGTCATTGTTTACCCATCTAAATCGCTTTTCCCTCAATACTTCAGGAGGTTTGCCCGTTCCGCCCCTTCCCTAACCAGTTTCAATCTTCGGAAAGTTCACCCGTTCCACCACTTTCCCTGCTCATCCCTCCATAGAATGAGATGGTTCGCCCTGTCCTAGTTATGTGTAAATAGCTGTAACAACAGCTGATCGATTATGAGCAGAGCCGTGCTACAGCCGGTATGATGGTATAGTCGTTGGAACGACTATTGTGCCAGGGGTAGGGCTTTGCACGAGACTCGCGTCAAAGAAAGATAAAATAGTTACCAATAATAATTCCAATCTCTTGAAATACCAAGATGGTCAAAATAATTTGAAAGTACGAATGAAATCAACGGAATGGGGTGGAACCTTGATCATTCAAACAAAATTAGCAGAGATATATGTCGAAATATGCAACGAGACCGAGACCGAGATTGTTCCGAGACTAAGAGAATATCTTCGTTATCCTCTGCGTCAAAATCGGAATTCCATGTGATTTGGTTACACCTGAGATAGAAGCTTGATTTCGTTCAAAATTTGTATGTCTCAAATTTTCAGAAAGGTAAATATAGATCATTTTTCAATTCAAGACAAGAGTCTCGTGCGAAGTCCTAGCGATCCAACCTTTTCTAGGTGTTCTAGGTAGGTAAGAAGAAGAAGAAGGGGGATGGGAGGGCCCCAACCAACGTCCCCTCCAGTGAGCCGCTGACCAACTATAGTTGTTATCGATCCAGATTCTTGCAAGCAGGAATCGTTATTACGTTTCGGCATTTTCACTAAATCAGGTGGGGATGATTTAGAGGAATTAACTTTTGTGAAGAGTTGACCGTAAGGTGGTAAAAAAACCCGTAGCGTATGAACGCCACGGTGAAAAAAATACTGTTCTTGAAGTGTGTAAAAATTAAATCATGGCTGAGTTGTGAGCTGCTTAATTTTCCTGAAAATATGTGGGTAGGGTGAAAATGGGAATAGGTTTTAAAAGAAGGAATCTGAGGGGTGAGATGGTAAAGATAGTGAGTTGTCAAGTTGCTGTCCTTATGCTGGAACACTTAAGTGGATACCAGCGTTTGTCTCGGACCTTTCTTTCTATCGTATAGGTTAGTCCTCTTCTAACCAATGTGCTCTGATGGTAACGTTGGTATCCTCTTAAGAGTCATTAAATACGTCAAGGAATCATGAGCTCAGAAATTAGTTGCTTTCATACAGAAGGTTCTTGGGCTTTCTATATTTCCTTTGAGAGTCAAAAATATATCTACCTAGATTTGAGATCAAATCGTGATTGGAATTTGTTGGTTTCTCATAGAATGTACCAGGTGTGTAAGTATGAAACCGGAATTTGCCCATAGGTGGCGCTAGATGTCGATGCAGTTACCGACACATCACGTCAGCGGTGTCTTGTTATTGTATTGATATCCGACAAAGATTTCCAACTCACAATAACACGAGTTTCATTCAGTAGAATTAGTTTATTAGAGATAAGCATGTCGAGTTTTGTGCCAACAAATTACGATTTGTGGACAGCACTACTTTTCTGTTTTCATCTGAAGAAAACCGCAGCCGAATCGCATCGAAACACCTAGTTTCAAAAGATTTCTAGGAGATTGTCTACAGAGGTAGGGGAACTCAATATTTTTTCAACTGAACCGTGCCGATATGGTATTGAAAATTACTACTACATGTGATAACATTTTTCTCATTTGTCAAAAAAAAAATCCTTTTTCCCCGAAAAAATTTGTGAGGAAACCGTCTTTTTTCGGCCTTGCAATTGTGAGTATAACAGTAGTAATGAAAATGACTGATGGAAATTGTCAATTACGAATATGCACGGAAAATAAAGCTCGAATGAGATGAAATAAAATCAAGAGTTGCGTGAAAGGATGAGGAAAAATGAGTATTACTCCAATAGATATTTTTGGAAACAGCTTTTAGAATCATCCGAATTAAATATACCGTGAATGAGGATCGTGAGAACGAGTGATAAAAAACCCTTCGACAATGTAAATACTCGCTCGTCAAATGTCCGTGAAAATGATCATTGGAGAATAATTTAATAGACAAAATATTATGTCAAAAGTATTAGTGGAAATCATTGATGAAAAACTGTTCGGAAGATACGTTAAACATTTTATTTGTTTATTTAATATAATCTTCATAATTTTGTTCTCGTTTTTATCAATAAAATACACAATTTTCAAAATTCCATGTCATATGGAGGAAATCAAAAGTTGTTTTTTCAAGTGAAGGCTGGTATTATTCAACCCTGCGTGTGTACACTGGGTCTTTTAAGGGATGTGACCCAGTGTAAACACCGTGTCTCGAAAAGCAAGTGTACACACGTGGGGTGGAAACCAAAATTCGGAGTCTGAAACTCTAATCCATAGATAATTTTGCGAATACGGTGAGACTTTAAAGTTGTCTCGAAAACAAATGCATACGTCGATTGTCACATCACAAGGATTGTTTCTCCTCAAGTTTGAATAAAAAACAAAAACAGCTCTTTTCAAAAGTATCTTTCATTATTTCAATTTATAGAAAAATTGGAAATTCCACAGTCATGGTAAAAAAATAATGTTCATCTCTCTGTAGATTACAAATAATGTATCATCATTAAAACATGAAAGTTCTTCTACAACAAAATTCGCCATCCACATTTTAATTGAATAAAACCAACTTAAGCTTCGTACAACTACCATCGTTGTACCATTATTCTGTCTCATCATTAGCCTATCTATTTACATACTTTTCTAAGGATAAATAGATAGATGAATAGATGGAGACGCTCTCATCGAAGACTCGAACCAGAGAGCATCAATGTAAAATTTACATAATAGATTAACCATGAACATTAAAATATGCGCATAAATACACGCGATCTATTCTCAACGAATTTCCATCCACTATCTTTCGAATCGTTACACGATAAATGCATATAATGGATATCACGACCATGCAATAATTTATTCAAATCCCAAAACATCGAGAATTCACAATTGCATGATTATATAATATTAATATATGTATAAAAAATTCGTAAACTATGTACAATTGGCTTTTTATCTGAGAGAAAAATCAATGTGACATTGAAATATCGCGTGATAAAGGTATGACGAAGAACCAGGTCATTATTAATTGAAATTTTTTCAGTATAAATTCACTTTTCGAATGGATTCATAAATATTCAGAATCTCCCGCGAGAAGAGAGATTTTCATTACTCTTTGAGAAGAAAGAGATAGAAAATGAAGTCGAGATAGTAAACCTGGGTAATATAACAGATGGAATTAATTCGATAGGCTCCAAGAGTGGTAAGGTTGTGACCTCGTAAGAGCAAAGCAAACAAAAAATTGTGCAGATTTTTCTCTATGCACAGTTTGCAGGGTGATAAAATTTCCGCGCCATCGCAATGAGGGGACAATAAAACAGAGGTAAAAGAACAAAAAAATATTTGAATATATGGAATCCATCCATTTTTTGACCTACCTCAAAAATCATCGCTTTGTTTTTTATTCCATAATAACACCAAAAGCACCCCAAGAGCATAAAATTTTATGAAAAACGATAAATATCAAATGAAATGTGAGAGCGGAGAACAAAAAACTGACTCCCGTTGTGTTTTCATCGCATCAGAATCGTAAATAAAAAAATATCGACATGACTCTTATAATTATGAATGAGTATTATATACATAGGATAAATAACTGTTCTCTTGTGAATTCATCAATTACATTTGAGAACAAATTAATTTTTTTCAATTTCATTACTTCATGATTGGAATTCACGACAAATCGACATACGAACACATGATATTTTCCATGAAAATTCACTCAATTGCAAGATTTTTATTCTCGGAAACAAAAATATCGTACGAATGAATTATTGAAAGGGATGTTCGGGTACACGATTTTCAACGAAAGACGTGGCGAAATTTGTCTGAGGTTGGGCAGAACAGAATTCACCAACTTTTACACGAAAATTTCTCTAAGGATATTTTATCGATATAATAATACTTCTTCTAAGAATCTCCCCATTGCTCAGACTTAAAAGCTTTCTCGCCATTTTCCATCCTCAATCGTTACTTCTTTTCGGATGAAAGATTTTAAATACTTTAATAAAGAGGACGGTTATATCAATGGGGTGAGTGAAATACTTTATACGTACAATGTGCAGCAGGCTTTACCGCTTTGAAGGAGAAAGAGTAATCCCAATGAACATGAAAGAAACTGTGTCTAGGAAAATATTACTTAATACCCTATAATTGGAACATTCAAAATCAAATACTCAGCATTTTACGGGTGGAAATGTCTGGAGTGTATTGGGGCATCGCAATGAATTAGGAGACGTTATCGAAGAATGTATTTACGTTTTTATTGAATTTTGATGATTCAATTCAAAAGATACAACTTTAAGGGATGACGATTTTCTGAATACGAAAGATTTTGTTCCCTTTGACGTCGTTTCTATTCAAATCATCAAAACACCCTGTTTTAATCACATACCCTATTGAAAAACTCAGCATGGCCCAACCTAGAATCAACTTCGTTCACATACCCACACTAAAATTCAACTCATATAGTATAGAATGCGACGATGAATTCTTGAAGAACTCTTCCGGAATTCTCTGTTGCTGAAGTTTCAATCGTTTATTGAAACGAATCAGTAATCGAAGAACGAAATATTCAGCTGTTAAAGACCTAAAATTTTCAACGTATATCGTGTAAAAGATGTTCTCATAACCAAGCAGTTAATTCAAGTAGATAAACACCGATGATTCATCAGATTTGGTGAACTTGGATTTTCATTTCGTTTCTATAAACGATTCAAACTTCAAAAACATAGTTCAACAAAGTTTTCAGAGGATTCTTTGCGAGTTATTTTTCCATCAGGAGAATGATTTTGGAAAATCAACATGAGGCATACGTTTTCTTACATGAGGATCGATGGAAGAACATTCTAAAAAAAGTATCAGTCAATATACTTGCATGGTGAATGTAAACTCTACCGCGAAATTTGAAAAGTGGTCCTCTTCAAATTACTAATGCATGGAAATGAATGTTGAAATGCCACCGAGATAAAGCTGTTGCACAATCTGATAAAAATTTAGCAATTCCACTCCACTGGAATTGACATCGACGTCCTTTCTCTGAAAAACAGATTCATTGCCTTTCGACATCCAGCATATTTTCTGAATCGTTGGATTATCGGTCATCAGTTGTCAAACAACATGTGAACTATTTATGGAAGAGTTTTTGAATGGGAAATCGAAGAAAGGCAGAAATCCGAGTATTGATAAGGGCTCTGGGTCTATTGGCTCTGCTGGCCCTGCCCTTAAACTGACCCTGACTAGAATTTGAAGGATTCATTTGTTGATTTCTGGGGTCATTTTCAGCATGGTTTGACCTCAGTTGATACTGGATCGATTGGGGTTAGTAGAGCCCAATTCCTACTAACCCTACCTAGTATAATCGAACCTCACTTGGACCCAGCTGCGTCTTTCAATAGTCTCTGGCTGCTTCAATGATAGATTTTTGACATTTTGACATAACCTTCAGAACCACAATTTTCAAAATTGGCCCGCAGTAGAATTCAATGACTTTTCATCCGATTGACTTGAAATTTGAACTGTGGCTTCATCATTTGATTATCTAGTGTGGTACACATGATTTTAGCGATCATTCATCGAAAAAAAGCGACAAACAATTCAAGGCTTTTTTCCCTTCGGGAACACGATTTTTGTTGAAACGATTGCCACTTTGCAAAAAAGAAATCTAAAATTGTAATCATGTTTCCTTCACTAGCGGAACACAAATAGACGATGAAAAAACTTTCTTCTTCGCTTCTAGTTTGTATCGGAGTGGCCTTCTAGCGCCGGCTACGAAAGGCCTTTTCAAAATAGTCTTTCTTGTTTACCACTCTATAGCTGCAATTTTGTAATAAAAAAAGTGCCGATAAAAACATTCTTATTGCTCAACATCGTTCAACATCTTTCGGCTTCAACTCGTACGGCACCCAATTTCCTTGTTTCTGAATCATTCCCATGACTTTCAGGCGTTTTGAAATGGCTGGTTGCGTCACTCCCTACGATGCTGCCAATTCTTGTTGCGTTTGACACGAGTCTTGATCAAGTAATGCCTCCAATTCTGCATCTTCGAAAACCTCCTCTCTTCCACCGCCATGCTGGTCTTCGACGTTAAAATCACCGTTCTTGAAGCGTTGAAACCACTCTCGGCACGTTCTTTCACTAATGGCGGCCTCACCATAGGTATTTGAGAGCATTCGATGAGCCTCAGCCGCAGATTTCTTCATATTAAAGCAGAAAATTGAAACCTCCCGCAAATGACGAGAATTTGGCTCGTAAGCTGACATGTTTAATCGAGAATAACTTTATGATGCAGACACAAATCGACTGATATTTCGATGGCGTTATGTTTACAAATACCTAAGCTTATTGTATAACATCTATGATCTATTTATTTCAACTACCACTGACCGCTACAGTCATCTATTGCAAAACTGCGGAAGCAAAGTTATACACCTAATATTTTGACGGTTTTCCGTCACAAAAGATTCCATGATTAAGCCCGATTCCATGATTGAATACAGACAGCACCATAACTTCATTTCGAAGTCATTTTGACTCAATAGCGGACAGTGTCTCAGCAAAGCAATTCTCTCGCTTACCTGTCCTGGCAACCATGCTGCGAGACCTTTTCTAATAGCTTGACGCGATCATTTTTAGCGACGAGACAGAGGCAACGCCTAGCAGTTAATAGGAGAAACCACCGGTCCAGGGCAGACTTGCTTACGGATGAGTTCACATTCTTCCTAGTTAGTAACTAGGGGACTCGTTACGCGGAAATTGAATTCCAAAACAAAAATATCTCTCAACTGTCAAATTCAAGTGTGATGCATTGATTCTCTGTTTTGAGCACAAACATAACCGAGGAACGCAACAATGATTACTCGTAGAGAAAATGAAGGATTTCGCGGCACTATCCATTGTTACCATGTCAAATCATCCAGCAGAGTCATAGACTGATGGTGCAAAGAACAAAATTGATTGTCAAATTAGGTGCTTCACCGAATTCGATAGGTGCTTTCACCCAGTGCGTTTCCAATGGAGTTACATTTTTGCATAAAATCATTCAAGTACCACTTGACCTGATGAACGTTCAGCGGAGTGACAACAAATCGAAGAGATCAATGGTTTCAAACAGAACCCTTCTCTGTTCCCAATCTGTCAGAATCCATTTAATGGATCAACCTCAATTGCAATAAAATCCGGATTCCTATTACAAATATATTTGAAACTCCATACAAACCACAAAAAATAATTATGAATCCCAAAACAAACTCTTTTATTCGTCCTGCGGTTGTTTTCACGCTCTCTCATACTTTCTCGTCATTTGTGCACCCCCAATGACGGCGTCATAACCAGCAACAATGAATTAAAATTCATAATTCGTGCTCCGAAATATATAAATTTCCCGCTCACGCGAAACGCATCATGATAACATAGATGAATTGAAATACGGATTCCATTCAGAAAAAAATCAAGGAGAGGAAAAAAAACTCCACACCAAACAACGCGTTAATCATCCGCTGCATGGATTAAAATGCAGAACTTTAAAGAGAAAGAGGAAGAATGAGAATTACAATTCTCTGCTCTCAGGAAGGGAGTGAAGGAACGAAAGGTCCTGTGTGTTTATCTGATATTATAACCCAAGAGTCATTCTCCTCGTACTCTTTGTTTCGTTTTTTGTTTTTCTGAACAGACAAATTCCAACTGAAACAAAACTGCACTCTGGAGGCTCGTATATTTCTCTCACGAGTACACTTTCACACAGACAACTACACGTTGTCCCATTCTAATTTGTTTTTGGTAATTACCTTGGTGCACGGTGCATTGCGATTGTTACTCTCAGACGGAAAAAAACAAGGACAAAACTGAAGCTCTCTTCGGATTTTGATGTTACAAAGGAAGATGTTATTTGCATTGTTTTTCGAAAAAAGAAGGTAGTATAAAGTGGAAATAATTAATGATCTCATGTTTATTTTCTTCTTCTTCTCCCAAATTTTAAAGAGACAAGAGTGGAAGAGATTTTTCTCTGATATTGCATAGGGCATGGTTTTGTGGAGAGTGAATTTGAAGGTTTAAAATGTTAGAAATTGCATGAAGAATATAACCAAAAATAGAAACTCCATGATATCTCTCGGTTCTTTTGAATTCAATTTAATGTGTAGGGAATCTGAAAAGTGCATTCAATTTCTCATTATGTCAGTTAGAACAAATCTTGTGTTCTCATATTCATAAATTTGTGAATATTGGGATTTTAAAACTGTGGTTAACTGAATCAGGAATTGAACTTTCACTTGAATAATTGCTCTAAAAATGAGGGACAACAAGAATATTTGAAGAATTGCCATAACTTTCCAATAATATTCTATTTAAAAACATCAGTATCAGCGTAGCATGACTATAACATCGAAATTGGTTAAAAACTTTGCGATGCGTTCACATGCAGTAAAACCTACTCGTTTCGCTCGTGGTTCGTTTAGGGGGTGGGTGTCTTCTCGGACGATTCCAATTTCGTTGGGGAGTGCACCTGTTGCGTTCCCGGACGAAAGTTCAATGCTTCCTCCTTCCATCGTCTTGCAAACTGGTTAACGCCCTTGACATATTTATCCAGTTACACCCTTCGTGGAACTAAATACAACCTCAGCGTTATACGTGATATCGGTTCAGAAATAGTGACGATGCTTTCTTTGAAAGAGCGAAGAAGAAAAAAAGGAAAGTCTCTCCAGAGATTCGAACGACGTTGATGTATTGTCGGAAGAGATTTCATTTTTGAAGAGAAAGAGAGAGAAATTTCAAACCTATGAGAGGATAAATTGAAAAATAATATGTCACTTGTTATCGTGACGGAAGGGAAAAGAAGGAAAGCAAAAGAACAGTAACTTGTCCTTTGTACACTATTCTCTCCTTAACGTGTCGGATTCGATTATGCAAAATGTATATTGAAAAGTGTTGAAGCGTGTAATACATTTTCGATGAAAACTCTCTATTCCATGAAAAGTATAACTTCACACATCATGCAAATCTGTTGTTGAAAACCGGTTGTGAAGTTTATTTTATGTTCAACCCTTTTGCATTCGAGTGCTTTGGAATTCTCTTCCGCTGACTGAACACTATGCGAAAGCGCCGGATTGTAGCTTCGACTCAAAGTCGGAAGGTATTCATAAAATGGGACGGAGAAACATAAAAACGACAGCGCTTTCTTCGAATCGATGAAATTTCTTATCGTATTTGTGAAAGAATTCAGATTTTCTTGGTGTGCGTGAGTGTGTGTGTGGACAATGATGATCGGGAAAAAGAAATTCACGCGTGGAACGAAATGGAGAATTCTAATTGCAATCGAAATTGCTTTTTAACAGAGTAATCAATGGAAGGGCGTTGTAAATTTAATGGGAAGAGCAGAGTTTTCAAAGTACAATAAGAATATCGTCGAATAGGATTTCGAAAATGTGGATCAAATTCCCTAGAATGAAATTCATGATTGCTTGATTTACTATTCATCAACCCTTTCGAATGCAATAAACGTATTTTTGAAAATCTGTTGACAGTTGTAGGTTCGAAAATATGGACCCTAGACAGCGTGTGAATTGTTGAATAATCCCTTCGTCAATTATTGAACGTCATTCAAATTCATCGTTTTTGACGGAGTCGATTATTCCATTAAAAAACAAACATATCGAATCTGTATCGCTTTTTCCCTGATGAGAATATGATGTACGTTTGCGAAAGGGGGTGAAATTTTACATTCAAAAATCCTCAAATCTTCCTTCGGTTTACATTTGCATTCAATTTTTATGACATTTTGCAGCATCGTTGACATTTTATTTTCGCCAGTGTCAAAAAATATCTCTAAGGGAAAATACCCAGGTAGGAATTAACAAATGACCCAAGCTCGGCCCGATCTTGGCCCAATTATGACTTATATTGGGCCCTAATCCATGAGAAAAAATGGCCCAAGCTTGGTCCAAGCTCGGGATGATAACCTATGGTTTCTAGAATGAGCAACGGTTGTATATTGAACCAATATTGGTTCGCGATGATTGACAGCCCAGTATTTTGCCAAGCATGGGCCAGTTGTGAATATTGGCATTTCTAACCTGGGTAGGGTACAATGTGACAGACGCAAAATTTTCCAAAATTAATATATAGTCGATAATGTCAATATGGGACCGTGTAATACAAATTTTCCCACATTAGTTTCTGTGTTTCAGAGGAATCAACGATCAGATCTGTTGATCCTAAGGTGAATTTTCGTGACCTTCATTGTTTTGTCAACTTTCATCGTGAATGAAGCGTCTAACACAACATGGGGTACAATGTGACACAAGGTTGTAAATTGTAACATCACAATGGTATTTGATTCTATCTGAAAAAATGTATTACAATGAATGTATTCACACTGTTCTCTATTGACTCATGGGTTATCACACTGTACCCCATAACCTGTCACATAGTTTCCCTCCATGTGGAAATGGAAACACGGGCCGTTACTGCCTGACTACTGTTGTCGGAGGTGCCAGTACTGGCAAATCTAGAGTGATTATTATGGGGCCAGTTGGATTGCCAGTACTGGTAAAGGAATTGAAATGATAACACCATTTCAAATAAGGGCCAGTATAACATTTACCACTACGGCAGTAGCTATATTTGATGTGAGCCTGCTATGGTGAAACTCTGGCATTGCAACAGGATCAGTTGTTTCGCCAGAGCTGGATGAGAAATGATAAGGAGTCCAAATGATGACATCCTATGTAGAAATTCAAAAGCGACCCAGTACTGGCACAGTACCGGTAACCGGAGTTACCAGGATTAATCATATTCCAAGTGAAAAAAAATTACATTTGGAATTTGAAAATCTGAATGATTCATTGTTCTCATTATCGTCAAGTTCACTGATTGAGGATTGAACCCGGATCCTGCGAGTAAGAAACTGAGTCTCTATCACATCAGTCGATCTCTGAGTTGACGACGAATCACTCAAATTGTCATTCATTGTAATGGGACCGGAGTCATCCAATTCACCATAGATTCCGTAGTGCAATAAAGTCCTAGTAATGCTGGCACATTGTTGTCTCTCGGAAATATTGAATGATGATACCAACTCTGGCTGAATGCTGGCGCGACTTCGGCTCACTACAACAGCCAAGTTGCTAAGATCGTGATTTTAATGTCATTCGACCACCGATTTTGTAATCAGTCAGGGTCTCATCGATACTGGCACATTGCTATCTTTTGAACATATTGAATGATCATACCAACTTTGGCCTAATACTGGCAAGACTTGGGTCACTACAACAACTGAATTGCCAAGATCGTGATTCTAACGTGAGTTGACTACCGATTCCATAGTCACCCAGAGTCCTGTCGATACTGGCACATTGTCAACTATCGAACATATTGAATGCTGATACTAACTCTGGCTTGATACTGGCGGCAGTATTGTCTCATCAAAATAACCGTGTTATTGGAAAGATCAGTGCAGTCCCTATCCACCATCTATCCTGTATTAGAACAACGTCGCATCGATATTGGTGTCGTATCGTCTGTTTTTCGCATTTCAACATCCAACCAACTCTGATTCGGTACTGACACAGTTCCGTTTCCGTACGGTCTGGGTATTCTCCGAACAGTATTAATTCGATACTGGCTCAAGACCGTCTGACCATGTAAGCCAGTACCGTCTGAAATCTCAATCCCAATTTGGCGCTAACTGAAAAACGGGAATGATTCTGAATGGGCCCAGTTGTTCCTGCCGAAGTCTGGCAAATACAACTTTGCCAGTACCGCGCCATTTGTCAACTCTGGCTATTTCCACATGGGTCACTAATTCGGAATCATTTATAAATTGAAATTTGATAAATGTAATATGAAAAACCAATAGATAATTATTTTCCTATGCTTGACCAATCAAGTTGCTTTGTGTTACACCCGTTCACTATCAATTCATAGGTTGTTACACCATGTTCCATTCGCTGTCACATAGTTCCCCATTACCCTGAGAAAAAGACCATGTTGAATCGATTTGGAAACAAGTTCATCTAAAATTGATGCCAAGTTCAAGTGACATAGAATTCCCAAATAGCACAATTTTACAAACTTGTCAAAGGTCACACAGATGTTGGTTTCCGCAAGCACGTTTTCCAAACGTTTTGAGAACATTCAATGTACTGGGGAACACGTTTCGGGGACGTTGTTTGCACATCTACGGTACGTTTTCAGAACGTTCTGGAACGAATTCAGCAACTTCAAATCGCTATAATCCGGAATTATCAATAATAGAATAGTTTAATTTTTTCACCACAAATCCACCGTTTTCCAACTTAGTGAATGGTGTTAAGCTCAAGTATGTAGCATACAGTGTTTTTGAATGATTTGGATTTTAAAAAGAATCTAAAAATGCTCATATCTCCCAAACTGAGCGTCGAAAAAATTTTTTTCAAACGGAAAATTATTGCATTTTGGCTGCAGAATATACCTGTGAAATCCGGTTCACGAATTCTGGGACACCCTGTATACATGCGATGTTTTCGGAACGTCCGAAACATTTTTAGAACATTCCAATGTTTCAGAAGACGTTCCAAGGATGTTGATAGTACCTCCCGGTGCTGTATGAGGAGACACGTATACATGTTCGTTCCATGTTGTTTTTACTGGTAAAACGTACAGAAACAACTTGCTTTCAGGCTGAATTGACATGAAGTTGGCTACATGGTGGGCGCGAGTCGATTTGACATATCATTTTTCCCAGTGTAGTCTAAACAAATCGACACTTCCCGTACAGCAAAACCACCGATCGCTGGACATTTCACAGTCCCTCCACCTTGTATCCACGCCTCCTTTTCATCCACCTCGCCTTCACAGAGATGCAACGTGGACATCAGTAAGTGTGCTGTTAGGATTGATTATGAGGATATTGCAATATTATTTATGAGGGGTTACTTCGAGACATTGAGCTTCCGAGGTACTGTCGTACTAGTAACTATAGAAATCATAAAGTAACCTGTTCACGTATTTTATGGGAATCACATGCCACATCGCATGTTACATCAGCTCAACCTGCTTAATTGAGCAAAAGAGCAGAACGCATAGCGTTGACCTGATTAATCAATCCTCAGGTGTTTCCAAGTGGAAATGAGGGTAAATAAATCGTTTCTGTTTGAAAATGTTCCGTTCCATGGGAGACAGAAATGACGCTTCCTCCAAAATATTGAGGAAAACTTTTACGATGGACGAGAATTTGGTTCGATGCTACCACAATGCTTACTTCAAATGCACCTCACTTCCCGAATAGGAATAGATATGATACAAGGTCCACATCAGGCATATTTTCCAGGAAGCTTTTTCTAAGCCCGTGGGAAGTGGCTGCGATTTTCCCATATTTGTGGTGCTTTGAAATAAACCTTTCGAATCTCCACTCAGAGATTCTTTTATAATTCCTGTTATCAAACAGTGGAAGAAGTTCTGGGAACGTACTTGAAAAGGAAACCTTGGTACTGCGGGTCTCAGTCCCCCAGGGAATAAGAGCGCAAAGATGGCCGCACTTGGTAGCATTTTTTCCAGACTGAAATACTCTCGAAAGTGGACACGTGAGAAGTCTGAAATGGTCAGGAATGAATCTTCGGAGAGTCTGGTGGGCAAAATTAATCTGAAAATCTTTGTAAATTCCTTTGAGAAATTCGAAAATTTGAAAAAAAAACCTGAAACAATCTAGAGAATTCTGAAAAGTTATGAAAATTTTTTCAAACTCTGGAAAATTGTGAAAATCTCTAAAAAATTTTCCAAAATTCCGAACGTCACTAAAAAAACTCTAGAATTCTTGAAAAAAATCTGAAAAAATCTGGAGAACTGTGAAGAGCTATGTAAATTTTCTCAAATCTTGAAAAATTCTGAAAATTTTTGAGAAATTTTCAGGAACTCTCGCTTATTGGACGTTTTTTTACTGAAAATTTTTCTGAATATCTATAGACATCTCTGAAAAACTCTAAATCTTCCTAAAAATCACTGAAACTTTCTGAAAAGCTATGAACAGCTCTGAAATTTTCTTCCGAATGTTCAATAGGATTTTGTACGGTATTTTGAGAAAGAAACTCTCGAACCGAAATATTCATTGATTAATTTTTTCATCGCCATACTTGTGATTGAAGAAGCATGGGTTGATGCTTAATCCTTCTTCACCACATTTCACAGGAATCACGTACTCGCCACTCTCAGACGATTTCCACCTCAGCAACAAAAATTGTTACAACAAATAAACTGTTGAACATTTGTACTTGTCAATTGGTTTGAAACTCATCTAGTATTCACTTTCAAGGATCTTGTGAGTCATATAGTCAAAAATGGAATTTGAGTATATTCAAGAAATGGAGTATGAACAAGAAAAATAGACAAGCAGCTGTTTTCATGATAAATTCATAATTTTTCGTTTTCCGACATTTTAAGCTGAAAATTGAAGCGCATACTTCCAGAATGTTACTCTCCGATAAAGGAAGTAGTCTTCAAGTAGTTGCTGAAGAAAAAGTACTTATTTTGAAGAATGAAGGGTGAAAATTTTGTGAGAAAATAAACTAAAATAAACTAAAATTCACAAAAAATTTCCAATCTACGATTGTCAATAACTGCTGTAGATAGATTAATGGATCCACCGGGATGTCATTGCGCCACGAAGTAGTGGCATCCTTCGGTTATTGACAGATGTCGCTTTGAACCCCGCACGGAGAAAATAATTTAGCTGCATCAGCTAAGTAGCTAGCACGGACTTGGATAGCCATTAACGTAGCTCCTGCAGTTAGATTTGAATTGTTGGAGCGAAAAAATTTGCATCTGTAGCCAATTTATTCACAATAACAGCTGAAATTTAGCTGCATGAGGTAATGCAGTGGCTTTTCGTGACCGTGTTAGCTACTTAGCTGCGGCAGCTAAATTATTTCTTCTGTGCATGCACTTATATTCAGGTACCCGAAATTGAAGTGTGGTAAGCCAGGGTTATGAATCAATTGAACCAGGCCTGGCAAAACAATTCCCCCCAGCTTAGCCTGATCTAATCGTTCTCAAGTCAAGATTCATGAAATTAGTCAAGACAAGTTTCGGCAGATCTTGTACAACCTCGGTTCATGACTGCCCCAAGAGAACACAAACTTCAGGAATGTTCATTGAATGTTTCTGGGCGTTTGCGAACGTTTAATGAACGTCCCTGGAAGTTTGTGTTCTCTTGGGGTGGCTACATCTACAGGAAAAAGTATTTTTTTTAATCTGAGAAATTGTTACTTGAACAGGTCCAAATCGATATTTCTTTGACAGAAATAAATATTCTATTCATGTGAAAGAATTTATTATTTGGTTCATCATACGAATAACAAATTTGTTTGTATCAAAAAAAAATATTCATTCTCGTTAGAGAAATATTTATTTGAACCTATTCAAATAACAGTTTCTCAGATTCAAAGGAATACTTTCTTCTTGTGTATGACATTTCAAAAATTCAGTACGGAATTTGGTTGGAAAAAGTCTTTCCCTAAAACAACACGTGTCTGGTCTCTCCTACAATGAGATTTCAATCTATATCGTGGACCTCAGAAATCCTCTCCCCATCGAATCTGTTGTTTCATCTCATTCCATTGCATATTACACTCCCGATTACCTTGAATTTTTTCGTTGCTTCCCATCTTCATCAATACTCTTCCTTTTACCTCTTCCTTCCATGCGCCTTTCCCATACAGGGTTCATCAATTGGCCCAATAATGGTACGTTACTGGACCACAAACGGCGTTCTTCGCCCGTTGATGGCACCCATCGACGGCTCATCAATGGTTAATTGCTGGATGATAACGTGGGTCCAGTAATGGCAATAAATAATGGGCCATGTATAAAATTATTGATTGACCCAGTAATGGGGCTAAATGATCCCGATTTATGGCCAGAAATTTCGGGATAATCTTCGAATGTCAGCCATCAATGGCAGATTACTGGGGCATGATAATAATGATATCCAATGGTGATATGACTGCGTTCCAGAATAATCGGTTCAGTATTAGTTCAAATGAGTGGTTAAGTGTGACCCAAAACACTTTTTTGTTTTTGTTTTAAGGAAATTTGTCATTCCAGTTTTCACAAGATCAGAAATGGTTGTTTTTTTTCTAAATAGATTTGCATGCCCGATATTTCCACAATCTCAAATGTAAAATTATACGAGTCAAAAGCACTCTCGATAAATCAGTTGAATTCAGTTGTTTATTCCTTCAAATTTGTTGTTATTTACGTGCCAAAGTAATTGATTATCTATATAAATAAGAATTCATTTGAATCATGTAAAACGTATTTGATGGATGTGAATGATTTTTTCAGCGTAATAGGAGTAAGGCCAAAACAAACCTTTTTCACGGGTGATTACAAATACAATTCATTCAACTTTGAAATCCATTTTACTTAGTAATAGACCATATTTCAGCCAGTAACGGGGAATCAATTGTTGGCCGTTTATCATAGCCGTACATCGGCTGATTATCGGCTGTTTCCATTACTGACCTTTCTTCTCAGCCAGTGGTGGGCCACACTTGTGCCAATGATGTGAATCCATTGTTGGCCATTCAATGGTAGCCATACATGGGCCAATTATTGGCTGTGTTTACATTATCGGGGTTTCCTGTATGGGTTCCAACACATGTTTTTGTATGTTTTTTCCTTAACCGCATATTTCACACTTCCTCCCTTATTTCACCCTCAATCACTTAAATTTCAATCACACAATTTTTGTAATTTCTTCTCTCTCCATCTGTCCTTCACCCCTTTCTTATCACTTTTGGAATTTTCAATTTCCATGTTATAATAACTGCTGTTATTCCCACTCCTGTTTTGCTTGATACTGCTATCTTCTCTTAAATTGATATCTCCCTTCCTTTCCCCTTCTTGTCCCTCTATACCCTTTTCAAACTCATGCACCTCCTTCTTCATTTCCCAGGAGGATGCCATTAATTGAGGGTAGATGATATTGATGAAGATTCAATGCATTCGGAAAAGGAGAATGAATTCCAAACATCTGTCATATCAATACATGTACAAAACCAAACACTTGACTCCATTAATTCCTTCATTTCATCTCTCACCAGTTACTTTGAATGCCTTTGTGTAAGGACTATCGTATGTTCCACCCGATCATGGATTGGGTCTAGCACAACGACAGATTTATGCTAATCAAACAAATGAATATCTTAATATTTGGCCCAGTTATTTTACCTTGTTGCTGGAACGGTGATTCGTTCCATACATCAGATTATTCACAGCTATTATTGAACCAACATTATCATCCAGTAATCACACCTTGATAAGACATTGATAGTCGATGTGTACGGATTTATCAATGGTGCATCGTTGTTGGATCGATTGATAAATCCTACATTCCTGCTGAAAGCTTTCAAGAAATTTTATCATCGTAAGTAATGGATATTCTCCTATTTGTGAGGTACAAATTGTCATCTTCCAGCAAACATTCACATCCTCTTTTGATACGATATTCCAGGATCTATTACCTTCATAAAATGTAGTCTGAATAACCCTCAGCGTCATCGTTTCATCCAAAGTATGCCACGTTAGAGTACATTTAATCCCAAATACGAGATGGCATGCTTAGTTCAGTTGAGAGAGTTCTAATCCTCGTGGATTGTCCTGTAACATAGATGTAACAATGCATACCACAGAAGAGATTTATTCGTACTCTCAAAACCGTACTTCGTCAACCAGAATAATGAATTTGAAACTTGACTCCCGATATAGGATATTCGATCCCGTGATACACTCGTGTGATGAATGATATTGTGTTTCCAAGCATTTATTACATTATCAAAACTCTGATACCTTGTTGAAAATACTTGCATTGATCCTCCAGATAAAATTTGTTCATCAATTTCATTCAATTTACAAAAATAAGTGAGTTATTGTTACAATATATTTCAAGTCAAAGCATATTTTTCTCAGTCTTGTATCGAAATTGAATATTCAAGAACACAGAGAATTGGAATCAAATGTTTGAATTCTGTAAGAAAGGGGGAAGAGTTCAAAGAAAAAGCAGAAGAAAGATGAGAGATTGTAGAGCACTCTGATGAAACTATCGAATTGATCGAGGCAAAAGCTTTGATTCTCTGATGGAATATTCTGACATGCTATAGACACATTCGATGGATTCTTCAGAACAAAGAATGTATAAAATAAATGGAGTTTAGTCTATTCAATTCACAAGAATACCTACGAAATGTTATGAAATCAACATTCCAACTATTACGGTTATCTGTGGTTGAATGATTATCAATTGCATCCAAATACGAACCTCATAGTTGAAACATGATCTGAATTCAAGAATATAATTGAGAACCCCTGTAATTATTCACACCCATGGTATTGTTTTGTTAGATATCAAGCATTTACACAAGGATGTACTCTGAATTCCACTCAGATTCCATACCGAGTACAACAACTGTCTAACTGAGACGGTACAATTGTGAGTTGGAGTTCATCATGTTATCGAGGAAATCACAACTATTCCAAAAGCATGTAACAATACGCTCAAACAGAGAATCTTTGATTCTAAATGCAATAGTGGACATTAATTCCAGTAAAAAGAAGACTTCTTTTGTTCTTCACATTGACTTCGAGAATTCACAAATTCTCTTCAAATCTACCAAAAAATGAGAGATCATAAAATTTCAAACGATCAACAAGAATTTTATATCGAATTACAAAAATTTATCCAGGAAGCAAAGCAATCATCTTTCTTGCTACTCTAGAACAAATTTTATACTAGGAAGAAACGATTAAGAACTCATTAAAAGTGCTGATACACGAAGTGATCTCCTTCTTCTTCTTTCTGGTTCATAAGAGAAATGAAGGGGAAAAATTATCCATCAAGAGTCTCTCGGTATTCGCGGAGGGTGGAGAAAAAAGTAATCGTGCGAAATTACCATAGCGAGTTTATCCTAGAAATGAAACTATTAAGAGCCAATTATGATATTAACCTTGACAAAATCTCGGAAAAAGTGACGTAAAATTTGATTGCGCGATGTTTTTAATTGACAATAGCATCCATCAAACCGTTCGGAAGCATTCCATCCCATCGAAAATAAAAATTATTCAATGATCTCTCATCTTCCTACGTCGAATCACGCGGTCGAAACGACTGTTCCTCTTTACCAAACACATTACTCGATGTTTACATGGAAGAGAGGAAATCTATGATCGCTAGAGAGAAAGATAATAATTTCCACCCTCTCCATCGTTCATTAAATACTTCGAAAGATGTAATAATTAATCCCACTTGGTTGGTACGAGTGGGAATTGAAATTAAAGAGAAAGAGAGAAAGGGGAAAGAAAATACGCTTGACCTGGTTTTTTTTACCAATTTCAGTCATTTGGAGTAATTTTGGTGATTACGTGAGGAAGGAAGTAATCGACTCGTCGTTGTCTTGTATGAATATTAACGGGGGAGATAAGAATAATAATAACAGTAACGGTGATGAAAATTCATTGATCGTAGAACGAGGAGGGTTATGAGAAGTCATGAAGAAGATCTCGATGGTTGTGTTGTTGTTATTGAACAGTGTGTTGTTGTTTTGTTTGGTGTTCGCTTCGAATCGAGCCGCGAGGATTGGAGAAGATAAATGGATGTCCAAGTGGGGGGAACTAGATGATAGTGATTTTGTGTCGGAAGAGAAAGAAACGTTTTATCGATCTGTGCCGATGAGAATCGATACGATGGATAGCGCAAATGAAGAAGAAGAACAAAAACAGCAAGAACGCGAGGAGCAGCAGAAGCAGCGGCGATTAAGATTCCATTCCAATCCTGTGATAGAAGCATCGAGATATACTCTGCTCTCGAACGTTTATCAAACGATACAGTTTCATCATTTTGACAACATTGATGATCATCGTCATCCGATACGACACGCTCGTCGACAACTGCGGTCCATGAATCGAACTGTAACCTCATCGCCAATGACCATGCAAATGAACTGGCCCGTGAAGAGAGAGGCAGTCGTCGAGGGTGATCTCGTTTTGGGTGGCTTGATGATGGTACACGAGAGGGAAGACAATCTCACTTGTGGACCTGTAATGCCTCAGGGCGGTGTACAAGCGCTAGAAGCAATGCTTTACACCTTGGATCAGCTGAACGAGGGTGAGGGTTTTATCCCAGGTGTCAAGATCGGTGCCCACATTCTCGACGATTGCGATAAGGATACCTATGGGCTCGAAATGGCTGTAGATTTCATCAAAGGTGAGTTCATGAGTATTCATTTGTATTCGTAAATGTGAAGAAAAACTCATATTTCTAGCATTCGTATCTCTGAAGAGAACCTTAGATGCCCTCACGATCAAAAGTATTGTAATTAGCGTTTCCGTATCCTTAGGAACAGCTTGTACACTCAAATCATTGATAGTAATGAATTAGAGTATAGTCTCGTCTTTTGACGAACCGGACAAGAATAATTGTCAAGCTTCGAACGGTTTTGTATTCTAAAAAAGCCGATCAAAAACTAACAAACGTGCCACCCGGTTTCCTTCGACATAAATAAATTAGAGAATCCTATCAAATCCTGGGAATTTTCATCAGTTTGTAACTTGATATCACAATCTGTAAATTCCAAATAGAGCCATCTCAAAAAATTGCTGTTTGTTTCTGACAAAATATTCCAATTCGAAAATTCCCTATAAAATCAAGTAGAAAAGTTGTCGGTTTTTGACGGCCTAGATGGTAAGAATTCGTGGTATTTCTTAGATGTGATTAGATGCTCATCAGGAACCAATCAGACCTGGAACTTGTCAGACTCTGACAAGAGCCAAGGATCGCTATTAATTATTCTCACCCAGGTGGATTTCCAGGGACGAAGCCTGACGACAATTCCTCGTCCGGTTCAACAGAGCTGATACAACAGTACAATATCCCATAAACATTGCATGAACATTGAGCCAATTTCAGTCCTTTTTTGACTCAAGATTGGCGAGAACGAGCAAAAAATGGGCTGAAATTGCCTGAATGTTTATGCTCACATGGAATGGCTGTCTGCTAAAAATGCCCATCAAGACCGGTCATAAGATTTCTGTGAGTTCCTGATTAATTTTCACCATGGGAAGCGGTGACGGACATTCTCAGGAGTTCTATCAGATTCAACAAGATTCTGAAAGAAATGAAAAACTGGTTCAAAATTGTCAACAAAATTTCTATTTGATTCTTATATAAGATTGAAAGCTCGTAAAATCGAAAAGAAAACTTTTCTGTATCTCTCAGTACCTAATTCAGCTAATGTTGCTGAAAAATTAGCTGTACTATGGGTGATAAAATACTTGGCTATAATAGCTAAAATTCAGCTGATATAGCTAAAAATTTCTGAGAGTGTTTGTGAGCAATTCCCGTGGAGAGGAACCAGCGGGAAACTAGTATAGAAATTTCCTAACCGGTTCTGACAAAAATTTTCAGCAGGATTCTCATCATTTTCGCTATTTATGATAAAAGTCTTTCTGGGTCAGCAATTCTCGAGCGAATTCACATGCCAATTATTCATCTTAGATAATTTTGCTATCTTAACAAAACTTACTTCATATCTTCAATGTAAATGCGTCATTTTGTCTGATAAATTGCAGTAAAAACGATTAGCAATTCTTCCACAAAGTGTCAAATTAGAGTAGT
The DNA here is from genome assembly GCA_018340375.1 of Gonatopus flavifemur. Lineage (NCBI taxonomy): Eukaryota > Metazoa > Arthropoda > Insecta > Hymenoptera > Dryinidae > Gonatopus > Gonatopus flavifemur. The sequence continues at coordinate 586,760 of JAFFJZ010000019.1, forward strand.
TTGACGTGAGGAGTTTGTGAGACCGGAACCTTATGTAAGTACTTGAAGCTATTGTAATTATCATATGGTATATTCATGCTCATTCATCATCGTGTGAAATAAATGAAACTTGTCATAAGTAGTAGGTAGAGCTTCTAATACGCTAACGAGGGGTAATTTGGATAAGGATGGTACAATCAAGTTTGAAACTTGGTACCTTTTTGAACGACAGTGAAATATCAAAAAGAATTAAATAATTCTTTCCGGAAAATTGATGGTTTTAGAACTGTAGCTTCTAATTCATATAGTATGATAATAACGATACCATTCAAAAGTGTCAAGTTATCCTATCTCAGAATTGATTCCATAATTCGCTTTGGTTCGATACGTTTTTTTTCGTATATACGTTCTGGAGTAGAAAAACCGATGATTCCACCCTTTCAAGTTGCAAGAATGAACTTATCGGGTTGAAACGGTATTTTAACCTGTTTTAAGTGAGATCTCAACTTTTTGAAGCTGGAAAAATCACTAAAAAATTGAAAGGGATGTAGAATTCTAACCTCAAAACTAAGAATTTAACTCTCAAAGCAAACGACTTGAAACAAATCCTACTCTACGAACTCTGAAGAGTGATTAAGAGCGGTATGCAGAGTCAGATCTGAGACTGGACCAAGTCCCAGCCCATAAGCTTCTACATTACGTAGGACCGGTTCTATTCTCAGGACTGTTTCTACATACCGCCTTAACTCAACCAAAAACTATCCTCATTTAACTGGTTACAAAAAGGATACATCTTATGCAGATTCAGGTTAGTCTGACTGTCCGAAATATGCATCCTCGAAACTAGCTACTCAATATCCATGAAAAGTGGCTCACATGCTGCCGTTGGGATCCAAAAACCTGCTTGACAATTAAGTGGGAATAAAACAATTGTTGACCATGATTCATCATGGCCAATTCGTCCATTTGGCCAATCGAAACTGACCTTGGTGGAAAGATCGGATAAAAATCGGACATGGACTCAAACGGAATAGTTTCCGGAGTTCTCAAGATTTTATACAGTAGAAGTTCTCGTTTCGAGAACATACCCAGGTCAGTGTCGAATTGACCTACATCAAGGTTCCCGGCTGAGAATTACGTTGAGCTCCCTAGACGGAGCATACTACTACGAGAATTGATATTTTATCATGATTTGTGAGCGAAAAAAAAGAAACTGAGAACTGAACGGGCTTCCAAATATCGAGAGGCCTCCGGTGTGGGCAAATACTTGAAGATGAGAGTTGTGAATAGATTCTATGCAGATATTATCCGATTTCTCATCTGAACCTAACATGGAATTCCGACCGATACAATGTCTCCAAACTCAGATATCATTCACATAATCTTGGATCTATCGAGGTTTCATATGATTTCTCCTTCAGGTGTAACTTATATTCGATACCAAAACGCAGATAGTATTGCCACAAAATCTGCATTCGTGCCTGGATAGTGAGCAACATCTGTGATGTCGCTGTAACATCGCTATGGCTGAGGGTGCTGCTTGGGTATATCCAGATACAGTCCTGGATTCACCAGAGTTTCATCCAAATTTTTTGCCCACGTTCGACTTCAGATTCTGACTTCCATTTATTATATGCACCGAATGAACAATCGGCGCAAATCCAGTATTCAACCTGAGATGCACCCTCATACAGTCCCGGATCTGTCTGGATTCTTATCCGGTTTCTTCATTTAGGAAGTCAGCTATCATTGTATCAAGAAAATGTTGAATTGTTGACGAAAATGTTCCGAAAATACTGTGAATTCGATCAGGACCAGATCTGCAAACCATTACCTCAAATTAGGTCTCAATGAGGACAGTGTTGAGAATGAGATGCTGAATTCAATGGGACTATTACATTAGGTCTTGACGTTATAAAGCATAATTTAGGCTCATCATACATAACTTGTCGTTGGTATCTATTGTGAACGTTACGAATTCTTCGTATACGTACCCGAGAATGCACGCGACTAGCTTGAACATCCGCACTCGTCAACGGTTTGATTAGGAAGAAATGTAGCCTAGTGCGCACTGCTGTTATTTAGTCTATCCCAAGGCTTATTCACATAGTTTTCCCTCTAGCAATCTTATTAGCCATCACATTCTCATTCCAATTCAATCACGTTTCATCGTATTCCAAACAACCCCGTTTATTCGATAGTCTGTTATATCTTCTTGTATGCTGATTTAATTTCATGAGAAATCTTGTTTCATTGAATCTCCTCTCTCATCGGTATGTCAAGACTCCAGTCTCTTTGCCGATTTTCAGTATCATGTTGTATTACTCGATGCTTACGATTTCGCAAAGGCTTTCTTTGATATTCGTTAAGAATTCGCATTATCTGCGCGAGCATACTTCAAGGCATTCGATTTGTTATCTGTATCGTATGAAGACCCCCTCTATCCACTTCCATCTTTCGTTATATTCGAACAATGTCGGTTCTCGAATATAACAATTTATCATCGTATTTCTATGAAATATGTTCTCTTTTCTTTTCATCCCATCGTCTCCACCAAACAGAACTTTCTACCCTCAAATTCCAGATATCGTGATTCCGCAACTGCAAAATCGATGCTCTTTCCTCGTTGAATCGTATGGTGAGAGCAAAGTAGGAAAAAAGAGAGTCATAACGAATCTGATTTGCCGATTTTGATCTGATCAGAATAGTTCTGTAACATTGATTTCGGTTTTTTCATCAGACGATCTTAATCGGAAGGATGTGCGATATGATATCCTGATAATCAAAATTGCTCTTGGACGTGATGATTGGAGTGGAATCATTGAGTACTCCATACGGTACGAATGTGCATTCATTCTATCAGGACTATCAGATTCGAGGGAAGCGAGTCGAATTCTGATAACAGAAAAGTCGACCAGAGATGAAATACGGGGAACCAGAGCATAATGAAACATAGTGCATCACAGACATTTTTTTGAGGCTTGGAAAACGCATGATTGCACGAAATGTGGTGGTCGGTGTGGTAATTCCATAATATGGAGAGTCGAAAACCCCTACCATGCACCCGAATAAAAATTGAACATAGGTAACAGTGTTGGACTGGCTTGTACCAAGGCCCTCGGCTGAGAAATACGTTGGGTCCCCTATACTGAAAACAAAATTTTTTCTCACCAAATAAATAGTTCATTTGTTCTCTCTCCATAGCATATTCCTTGGGATTGATGGAATATTCAATAAAATCAAATAATGGAATGCTTGCACCGGATAATTTGGTCTTGTAGATGAATAATGTATTCGCCACAAGTAATCAATTTTGGCACCCAATTGAATAATTAATTCCTTCAAATAAATGTTTTATGAAGAAAGGACGAATAAATATTTTTTCACACTGTACACTGAGCACATTCTCAGAGGAATCAAAATTTCATCATAATCCACAAACAAAAAACGGACAGCCGAAGACTGACCGGGTCCCCGAATACAGAAGGGCCCCCGGCGATCGCCGGGGAGGGGGAGCCAGGCGGGCCAGTCCGACACTGATAGGTACTGGAGTGGTGCAACATAGTTTGAGATAGGTTATGCCGTAAAATGATAACATAATTCCATGCTTCCCAGATTTCTTTTCCTTTTTATTATAAACCTAATATTGGCAAAACAGTGGACTGAATTTGGACTGAAACTCATGGTCACAGCTAAGATTGAGTCTAGCCATTGTGAATGCTTGGTGCGACCTTCATCTATTCAATCCAGTGTAGAATGGAATGTGGTGGGATTATGCACTTTCCCGCCTCATTACAGCTTGAACTGATACACGAAACCTTGTTCACTCAAGGGTGACATAAAGATTCACTGAAAATCTTTATATTTTCTATGAGCGAGTCTTTATCTATTGTATGCTGTAGCGAAGCAGAGGAGTGCGTTATGTCATCCTGAATACATCTTCATTGGGCCGAAGTTTGACAGTAGCTTGCCCCAGTCTTGAATAAATATCACTTCACTAACCACCAATTTTATGGTACAGCATTGACTCTATATGGACCGCCAAGTTCTGGCAATCAATCTCACACCAAGCTATATTCAGTGTTGCCAGAAGGTTATGGACTTGCCGAACTAGTTGGTGTGGTATTCGGTGCTATTTAGAACTAGATTTGAATCCGCAGTACAGCGCTAGATCGTTGCCAGATTTTTTGATATATTGCCGAATTCAAGTGCTAAAAAAGAAGGGAAAAATAAAAAAATAATTGCTGATTCATGAATTTGACGCACTTCTCCATGTTTATTTGTATTTCCAGCCAACTATCACAGGTATGTAGTATTGAAACCTATTTCTTCATTTTATCATCACATCCATATCACCAGATCCTGATCAATCCGGATAGAACCACATCAATCCTGTTCCAAATATACATATCGGATCACATCAACCATTGAGTTTTGTCTGTTTTTATGAGATTTGATAAAGAGAGCTGTTGGGCTAAATTTAATCCAATCCCATACCCGGATGACACAAGAATGCTAAAAAATAATTCTAAAAGAATATTTTATTCTTTATGAATAAATTGTATTTATTATGGGCTCTTTAGGGACTTTTGTGCTATCTGGGATACAGGGTTGGGTACGCATGATATGTTATGGTCTGTCTACTCAGCTGACGCAAACACACAGATCTGCGCATTGCGTTCTTGCGTTTGCGCAAGCTGCTTAGGCAGACCTTTAGGTCTTATGCATGGAATAATGTACGCATGAGGTAAACACCAGTAAGCCCTGATTTTGAGTAATTTCCCTGCCCTAGTAGAAATTTTGATACGGAAAACATCAGGTCCAGATCAGGCATCCCTGATTTCCGTTCAGGGCCTGACTTGAATATCTCATAAGGCCCTGACAAAAATGTAACGCAGGGAAAAGACTATATTTAGTGATTGAATTCCCAATCAGGACCTGATCCGGATGGTAGCAGAATTCCCAATCACGACCTCATCTAAGCTATATTCTAACATTCAATTTAATTTTCATGGACTTCACTTTTCATAGAATTTGTTGAAACCCCCCCAACAGAAGGAACTCTACTGATGATCCAAATAGACCTCAGTTAAACATTCAACAAAGACAGGTGAATTTCTAATGATCGAGTCCTGTGAAAATTTTGAATAGTTTGATACATTCATCCTTCTGAATTGATCAGGTCCTGATTCGACTGTCTTATCGGTTATCACATGGTTGAAATACGGATGAGTCAAGGCAATCCTGATCAGGTTCTGATAGGAATATCATGTCTGAGTCACTGAAAGGGAAAATCTGACTGGGACCTGTCAACAACCTCGCGTTACATTATTGTAAAGTCCTAAACAGGATACCATGTCAGGCCCTGGTAAGGTAATTAAAAGTTTTACTTAATCAGAAGTTCCCTATTGCAGCCTTACGAGGGCCATGCTTCTAATAGGGAATTCCCTGTCAAATTTCTACTAGGGTGATGACAGTTTTGAAAACTGTGAATTTCTTCCCATCATAGTACTTATAACAATGTTGGAAATTTTTCGAAGTAGTTAATCTGGGTGATCGGATCAGCGTCTCAACCAATCAAGAATATTGAGAAGTGATCCCGATCACCTAGATCAGTTACTCCGGAAGGCTCCATAAGCATATATTTCATGCGTTCTAAATTTTGAATTTCAAGTCAGAATTCATTTCACGATGTTTTATGCATTCTATGCATTTTATATGTATTTCACATGTTCTATGTATAATCTGCGCAGAGTTAACACATATTACTTATCGCTCGCGCACAGAAGCCAACCCTGGTCCCATATAATACACGAGGAATTCTTTCTCAAGAACGTGAATAGAATTCTTTTAGAACTCTGTTCAAACTGATGAATTTATCAAGAATTTTGGAAGTGCTCAATTTTGCTGACATTGACGAGTTCTTCTGTAACGTTTTTCGGATTGTTTCAATGCTGTTAAAAGCACTATCCACGTTCTTGAAAAAGAATTCTGCGTGTATCATATGGCATGAAATCTCATGGATACCGTTCCAAGTACACGTACTGAACCTCATAAAAACAGAATTTCAATTTACAAAATCGATTCACAGATTCTAATATTGCGGGAGTTTGAATGGTTTATCAAAACGAATTCAAAATCAAATACGAAAGAATCTAATTCGAATTGATAAGAGTGTTCAAAAACCAATTCTTTTGAGTGGAATTTGAGAATTAGACATGTTATGAGAGGAATCACATAATAGTGTTGAATTTAGTGACTGCGTTGCTGTTCTGGCAACACTGGTTATATTCCATTACCAGTGTCGACGGAAGAGATAAATTTGTATACAGGTGGCCTTTGGAGACTATCACAGTCTCAACAGATCTTAATGTGGATGGAAAAGAATTACATTGTCGTAACTAACTGGCTCTTGAAGGTGGAGAGTCTTCTACTGATGTGAAGCCTAGCCTTCTAACCCCCCCCCCCCTCACCACAGGAAACCTTGAGTACGCTCGGGCGCTGGGAGCCAGGCATCGCGGAGCTTCGAAGAGGTGGCCCGAGTGTCGGGCGCCCTCGGCATCGCAGGTGTTATTCGAAGGAATGCCGGCCGATCGCGGCTGTTGTCACAAGTATTTCGATGGTACTCACTTGGAGAAGAGAAAATAATAGATTATTTTCAATAACTTATTCCATTGAGTTAACTATTCCATTGTAAACGTAACTAATCCAAATAAGGATTCCTACAATCAATATTGTCATTCACATTACGAAGTAGTAGGACTCAGTCATAGTTGAGTCCTTTCCTCAAGATTCCAATGGTAATTGTGACTACTTTCTGGTCCAAGTTTTGTAATTCATCATGACGTGCATATTTCACCTCTATCGTGGGGAGGGTTGGGTAACGTTTGGCAACCGTCTGGACTCACAAACGGCTGACGGAGAAGCTTGGGAGCTACCCTTCAGAGACCGCGCGGGTACTGCTCCGGCAATGCATCCCTCATGGGCCTGGGAGTAAAAAGGGGGTCCCCCTTTCCCACCCGTAAGAGGTCAAGCGAAATCTGGCACCCCATCTCCACGTCGTTCCCGCTGGGCAACAGTTAGCCGGTTCATACGTGCGCCTGTCAAATGGCCAAGGCAGTAATATCCTTCAAGAACAACCTATATCTCGTTTGATGATACGACTGAATTCTTCGGAAATCAAGAGTTGAGAACGGGAGTTTTTCTAGGTCCGCTTTGATGCTGAGCCCTGTGTCAATGCTTTGGTACAGTGCTTAATAATGCGCCTGCTCAATGAAGAAGTTCAGGTGGGGTCGACTACCGGTGTGTGAACCGCGCGTTGTACAACTCGAGTGTCTCGCCTGCTTAGTGAGCTAAGATTTAGAAAGGACCTGCCTCAACCAGTAGGCCACTGGACTAGGGATACCTAGAAAGGGATGAAATGGGAGGACGAACATTCTATCTCGGCTCCCTACACATTGCATGTCGCGGTAGATAGGCTCTGGGGTTAGATTTGATAGGCTAAATACGACAAAAACCGTAAACAAACATTTTGAGATATACCGTCCTCTAACAGTCAACATTATTCAAAGACAAATACTTGAAGTATGCCCCTCGTGCCGTCTGTTTTTCGACTCTTCCCTTTGTTTTGCAGCAGATCACGTTTCAATCTCACAGTTTTCATCATAAATCTTCGTTCCAACATATTCTGATAGTGCTTGGAGGAACCCTGCTTTGTCGTGAACTCTAACAACCATATGAATTTCTAGATATATGAATTCTATTGCGTTCTTCTAACTTATCGCGTTAGGATTTTTCTCAACCCTTAGCTCACACACAGGAGCTTTAGAAACATCGAATGACTCGCTGCGATAGGACAATCGATTATTTTTATTCGTGAGAATTCTCATATATATTCTTTGACACATCCTTCAAACGTTTTTGTAAAGTAGTTTATTGAAATTCTATATCGATTACAGTGAAGAATATTCCTGCATTCTGTTATATTTTGAGTGATCAGCTAAAATGAATACCCCTGAAATACTATTGAATGCATTTTTAGTACTCAAAGCATTTAATTCATGCATTGGAAGCTCAACAGTACGCTTATTCCTTTGAAAGCATGAGTCACTGTCACGAACAAAACGCATCATTTTTCTCTCAGTAACTTACAAATGAGTCGAATGATAATGAACGTTTTTACAAAACTAGTAATGATCTTCACTTTCATTCATCGAATTTATGATTAGCGTAAAAGCACATCACAGAAACAAAATTACATTCTCACCCCCATCGTGGATTACTTTTTTTCACCGCGATGATTCTGCGTACGTTGTGGGAATGATAAAAGTTTTCGAGAGCATTTCATTGAATTCGGACAGATTCTACCTCTATTTCTCTATGCTAGTCTGCTTGCATTCATTTTGCAAACGACATGGTATTTTGTACTAACGAAGTTCCACAATTCACAGATGATCCGTCTTCATCGTAAATTTCGCTCTTCGCGTATTCCGTTGGCTTGAAAAAATATTTCTCACTTTTCCCGTAAATGAGAGAATGGAAAAGCGTAGTTTTTACTTCGCAGTCAAAAACGCGTTGTCCCATTCATTCATTTGGTTCAAAATAGCTCTGTTTTCTGTTTTTGTATTTAAGGTTTATGCTGTTCCAATTTTCATTTCCGTTGCAAAATTCTCCTTGTTCATCCCTGTAGATTTGCAAAATTTCCATATTTTTGTTTATATTTTGAGGAAAATGTGCACATTCTTTTCGAATTCGTATCCCAAAATTCAGCCATTTTTCACACGTTTGTTTGGTGATGTATCAAAGATCTTTGATCACAGCAATTTCATCGTATTAGATAACACACCTCTGAGAAAATCGTCACTTGACACGGATGATTTATCTTCATCGTAGTAAATCGTAACACGCAAAGTAGGTTATTTTACACGTCGACGTGGTGATTTCCTTGCGTCACCGGGTAGTTCCCCACGCGAATTAATCGAATTTTCTCCCTTAATCCGACGTGGCTGAGCACCGGTATCGATACCGCGATAAAACAATTAATGACAATCATCCATCAACTCAACTCTTCGCGAATTTCAGTATAATTAGAGTGAATTACTATCCTCGTGTACAGACAAATCGATTCACTCCTTTGTTGTTTCTTTTCGTCTGCACATTATATACAGAATTTTATGATGCATCCATTCTTGCGATCCGTTGATCACTGTTCGTTTGGGAATCGTCGATCAAAATTAATTGAAAACTCATATGTAAATAAGTACAAAGAAAAGGAAGAATTCAATTCATCGGAGTATTTGCTGTTCAGATAAGATGTGACTTGACGTGACTTCTCGTCACCACTTTTCGATCGATCTGTCTTTCCGACAGTCATTTCTCTCGACGACAGCTCTCAATACGTGTTCGAGTTGGTTTCTCAGCAATGAGAAATATTCTATGTACGTGCATTCATTTTCTCTGATGATTCGTCACAATTTCCCTCTTGCTTTTTTGTTCAAATGAAAATGAAAAGCGATAATACACGCGCGTGTCGCGTGCTCGATATCATTATTTCGTGAAAGTGGAATCATTATTCATGTATCGCGTGAAAACGATACAACCGGTTCAGTTGATTTTTCTTTTGTATACTTTTACCTCCGCCTGTTTTCTGTTTTATTTTCAGGTGAAAGACCATCCGTACGAACGTGGATCGAAGTGTTTTTCCACTGCGTGCGGGAACAAAGTGTTGTTGTGTTTGGACGCACATAACTAGTACAAAACGCACGAATAGAAGAACGTTCGAATGATTTCACTTGAAACTTTTTGTACATCACTGTTGTAGTGGTAATGGTGTTCGAGTTACAATCATTGTACGATACTTTTACGATACCATTACTTTCAACTATTCTAGCGAAGGGACACGTACTCGGAGAGTCTTCACCCGTCATTTATGTTTTCTTGAAAATAACGATTTTCAATTTTGACGCGATATTTCTGCTAACGAGACTTTAATATCGAGAGAAGTGCAAGGGGGAGAGGAGGAAACAATGCGAAAAGGAGTGAATGATTGGAAATTGGAAGATCGTTTTTGTGTTAATTGTATTATTTTTGTACCATATTACTTTAAGGAATTGTTAGGAACTTCTGAATTCATCAAGAGCACCTTTTGCTACGCTGAGAGGAAGGGTGTAGTTGAATATTCAATGGCTAGGGAATTTAATCACTGTGGATAGAAATTTAGTTGCGCGAGCGATTTTATTTGTCACAACTAAATGTTTCATTCCCATCGAATGAAACATTTTATTCATATTTCAGACAATGAGACTCTCATTTACCACAACTAGAATCTAGCTAACATCAATAAAAACCTAAATGCGGCAACTAACATTTAGTTGTCCCAACTAGGCCTAATTTCACATTTGGGGTCGGGAGATTATCGGAAAGGAAGCAAACGCTAAACATTTCAAGTCAACTCATTCGTTCTAATACCAAGCTAATAATCTTGAAATATAGTCGTGATCACTATGAATCCGACTATTTTATGTTTTCATGTCTCGTATGAAAATGTGTTGATTCTTCATGGTTTAAGAGTCCTTTTCCCAAGATAAAAAAAAATCTAAAACAATTTTTTAGTGGTCGCTTAAAGTTTAGAAAAATTCTGAGACTAAATCAAAAGTTTGTTTGTGTCACAATTTTTTTTTCTCGTTGCGGTGAAATTTAGTACCTGAAAAAAATATAATATTAATCTTTTCAATGTTCATTTTCAATGGTCACTCAGGATTTATAGACATATTTTTATTCATTTCTCTTGATCTTTTTGGAACTTAAAAATTATGAAAGAAAATGAAAATTCCTCAAATTTATAAAATTAACTCATTGATCTGATGAATCAAGTTTGATCGAATTTGAATTTATTTGATTAATTGAATTTATTTATTAAAAAATTGTATATTCTTGTGATGTATTCAATTTCTTTCCCATCTCGTAGTGTAGTTTTATCCATTAAGGTGCTGATTAAAATTCATGGTACATATCGAATGTTAATATAAATTTTCAAAAGTCACTCGAAAGCATAAATATCAATAAATTGAAAAAAATTCATAAATTTCAAGCGACCTTGAGAAAAAAAAATGTTTTGAACTTCTAGAAAGTTACTATTCTCTAGATACTAAATGTTACCAGACCGAAAAAAAATTGAAAAATAGAAAAACATATTTTCAGAATTTTAACCGAAACAAAAGATAATCGTTTTTTGCCTCACTATACTATAAAATGATAATATTATATGCCCCCATATTCTGTCATTGATGGTTCACATTCAAACATAATTCCAAAATTCTCAGTATAATTCAAAATTCATACATTGAAATAATTTTGCCTCTGGACCAATTACGAATTTCATACACTTTCCATTATTAACTATCATCCCGGAGCCCACGGTTACCCATTATCGTGCGATTAGAGTCGTCTATGGCCCAGTAATATGCTATGATTGGACAGCTGGACCAATGATGTATGGGCATCAAAATGAATATTCGTTCGAAACATTGGCGAATATCTCAAACGATGTGTTTAAAGACTCCTTTCTGTTGCTAAACCACTTTCTCGAATTTACACAACAAGGAGATCGTCTCTTACGAGGACAAAGCCAGTACTACCCACTGGTCACATTACACACAACAGAGGAGAAATACGTCACTTGTTGCATGTTTGGAACTCTCCGGTCATCACGAACACATTCAACATCATGAGAAAAGGATCTTATAACTAACGTCACGCAAGAGAATTTCAAGTCTTGTACTCTTTCGAATAAAAGAAACGATGGAATTCCATACTACAAAACTCTATTTAAGTCACAAATGAAATATGCAAACTAACGGGAAAAACAATTCCTCGAAGAAACGAGATGGCATAAAATAGATAGATAAAGCTGAAACTAGCGGTGACGAGTTAGCGGCAGATTGATGTAACTTTTGATAGAATTGTTTTTTGAAATATTTAAGGATCTAAATTAAAAGGAATTAAAAGTCATCAAATGACGATGGAACTCATTTTTTACATTTCAAATCATCAAGTAGGATTTGGCAAACGTTTGGAATTCCCTGGTTGAAAAAATCCATAGAATCTGACGGAATGAAATTTCATGGGATTCAGGCAGACCATTGTGCAAGATTCAATCAGATTTGACAAGATTCAATGAGAACCACATTAAAAAATACATTCATCTGATTAAATCACACTGAAAATGGTTTAATAGAATTTGTCCAAAGCAAGATTCGATGAGATTTGGCGAGAATCAATGGGTTTGTTCAACCAAGGTTTAATGACAACAAATTTTGATGTCTTAAATCGTCATCAGCAAGAATAAAGTATTGAGATTTACAGTAGCTGAGCGGGCTGAATCGAATATTTTTTACAAGGAAGTTATTGATTCATATATTAACTCGATAGGCTGTAGAACAGACGCGACATCTTGGAAATAAATCGTTCCTCATTGAACGGTCACTCAGCGCCTCGCTGGTTGGATCAGGAACTACTGCCAACGTTTACTGCACCCATACAGCACCGGGGGGTACTATCAACATCCTTGGAACGTCTTCTGAAACATTGGAATGTTCTAAAAATGTTTCGGGACGTGCAGAAAACATCGCACGTGTATACCAGGTATATAGAAATGTCCAGTATAGTCTTATTTAGGTTTCCATGGAACGTTTATGGAACATGTGAAATGAGAATTTCTTAATGATCAAACTCGTGCCAAATTTTTGAATATTCTTCATTTCGAGGAGATGTAAATGAACTGCGGTGAAGCCTGTATCGATAGATTTGTTAAATTACATTTGCATCTCTTTAATACATTGCATCCCTAACAGCACATCCACCGACTTCCACGTCGCATCCCCGTGGACTCCACGTGGATAGAACGTGGATGAACGGAGATTCCACGCGGAGGCAATGTAGAGGCAATGTAGAAATGTCCGGTGCTGTACGAGATGTAGTGAAATTGTGTTCTGCGTCAATTTTGAGGTTATGTGAATCTTATTATATTGACTTAATTCTTGATAATTTACATTCTGCTAATAAGTTTGAACTTCTGGAAAAGAATCTTTCCAAATATTCGATACAAAACATATTTATATGCTTGTTTGGTACTTTTTTCCCCAGTAAAACTATGAATATACATTTGTACAGGTTAGAGGTAAAATACTTGCTTTTCATATAAATTCTCGAGAACGTTCTGAAAACGTACCATCCCTGTTGAAAAAGTCCCATGAATTCTCATACATAATTCTCATTAGGTTATATGAATTTTAACAAGTTTTTATCAGTCTGTATGCGGTTTCTGTCCTAGAACTCATGGGTTTTATATGATTCCATGTAAGAATACAAAAATTATATGAGAACTTCATGAGATTCAATCAGAACCATTTGCAAAATTTCATAAAACCGTATAAAATCAAGTGTGTGTACTAGATTTCATGCGGTTTCTGTCATAGAAATAACTAGAATTCATTAGAATTTATGAGATCTTTTCAACAGGGATAGCATGTGTAAACGATGTGCTCAAAACGTGTGCCCAACACATTGAATGAATGTTCCTAAGATGTTTGGAAAACGTGCTCTTGGAAACCAACATCTGTGGGACTTTGGACACGTTTTTGAAACTTTTTGAGAACTTTTGATGCTGTTTGGGATTGCGTTGTGATTTTTTGACTCGCAACGTGCTTGAGCTGAATTATATCACCATCATCGCTGTCAAAAATAGTTCCTGATCCACCAACAAAGGTGGCAAAATACTGCACCATTAGAATTTCTGGTAATATTTACTACAACTTTGGTCCAATCTCCAACTGCGATAATGATCTCAACGGCGACCACCTTAAATTCTACTACAACTCTTATAAACATTACAAGAAATTTTAATAGTTTCGTATTTCACTGAACGCACTGAGAAAACTGTTTAGTTATCGTAACTGAAAATTTAGTGAAATACGACATCAACTACAAAATTTAGTTGTTGCAACGAAATATCAGCCGTTCCAACTGAAAATTCTTGTTGAAACAGACAATATTTCAGTTCTCGCAACTTAGATTTTTGACTTCATGTCGTTTTTGATCACTGCAACTAAACAGTTTTCTCAAGGCGCGTTAGTAAATCTCATGAAACATTCTTGTCCGTGTTTATTGAAATTCCAATTTGTCAACTTTCTAGTTTATCCAGTTGATGTATAGTTCACCGTGTGAAGCAGTGATGTCAGAATGCGAGAGCTGTCGGCCCCTACCATGCCACCCTTTGTGACTATTCCCATACAGCACAGAACGTCTCAGTGATGTCTCAGAATATTGCTGCAAGCTTCTCATGTCTCTGAAATGTCGTAGCGATATTCTGAAATATTCTGGAGACATTTGTGCTCTGTGGGTTGCAAGCTTCCCGCACTCCCAAGTGAAATAACAAAGATTACACTGTAGTAGCCTTGTAAAAATGAATCATATATGCGGCATATATTACCACACATGGTACATATATGATTTCACAGATTCATATATGACCCCTATATAATTCATATATGGGTCATATACATTCCATATATGACGTTATGTATCCTATATATGGGTCATATTTGGTCCTTATATGGATTGAACAATCGTACATGAATTTTATATGGTCATATATGCCACATATATGAATTACATATGATTTATATATGACCATATATGATTCGTACCAAGTCCATATATGAATCAAATCCAGTTTATATATGGGCCATATATGAATCATTTTCACAAGGGATACAGTATGGTCACTGATGAAAGTTTGCTTCTTCTTTTTTCAAATTAACGTCCGATAAGATTGCACTGTAAGAAAAACTGGAAATTTACTGCGCAAGTGGACTGGAAATTTCCAGTGCTAGTACTGGAATATGGATATTCCAGTACATGTACAGATATTTTGTTGGTACGGTACTGAAAATTTACCAAGCATCACTGAAAATTCAGTCCTTGTACTGGAATTTTCAAGTTTGGGATTGTGTACTGAAATTTTACCATGATTTCGCGGAAATTTTACTCGCTCTTACTACAATTTTACAGTTATTGTGCACCAGAAACATGTATCACCTCAATAAGGACTTGTAAAAAATTTCGAATTTAGAAAAAAAACCTAATCGTGGGTATACTGGAATTCTACAGGTTTTGAACTGCAATTTTCGGGTTGTGTGATGGACTTCTCCAGCTCCTATGCAAAGGAATGTCCTAGTTATGCTGGAATTTGATCACTGCTGCACTGAAATTTTCCACTTCTGTTGGACTTCGTCATTTCTGGCAGGAAAACTTTCAAGTCTTTATATTAAAAATTTCCTGATTGAGATTTTGAATGATAATTTTAATTGTAGCAAATAAAACTGATACACGGAGGAAACAGTGATGAGAAAAATGATGTAATTTGTCGAAAATTTTACCATAATTTATAGACTGTGAGCGTTCGTCTGTACCTATTTCAAAAAATACCATAATAAATGGAAAAAATTGCTCATAGTAAAATCCAATAGAATTCTATGACACGTTTTCCAATGATTCATGCATGTTCTACTATGACGGAAAACAAATTTTGGTACACGTCATCACAAGAAAACTCCAAGCGACTAAACTGATATTTTTGCTAGACAGTATGGGACTTTTTCTGTAAATACAACGATTTCCAAAAAGTATGAGATATAGCTTTATGACAACAATCCGGCTGATCAGGAAATAATTAGAATGAGAGGAGGGGGGGGGGGGTGGCGGCTTTTTTGGCACCTCACTTTCCGTCCTCTCTCTTTGTTCTGTGTGTTTTCATTTCATGGTGACGGATGTTGGATTCTGCCATCTTGGGACTGCAATTAGACAAAGTTTTGATCATTCAGGAAGGTATTTTTTTATATACCATATAACAAAGTGTATCTCCAATGACGGGGTCCCCCTCCTCACGATTGTCTGCTTGGCTGTGCTGCTCCTTTGATGATAATGATGAACTGGAACACAAGAAAATTCCTCAACGCGCAAATGTGATGTATACATCGTGCATATATATAAGCTCAAGAAGAATGAAGTTATAGTGACGCATGTAATGATCAGTTTATATACGAATTGAACAATCTCGACTCCACTCGTGAGAAAATTGGAATGATAGGAGCGCTCACTGTGCCACTTGATGGAAGTGAATCCGAATGAGAGGCGGCAGAGTGAACTTCCCCAGTATTGTAGCGAGTATTCATCACACCTCTTACAATACAAAAGTTGTATGAAGGAATTTTTGTGTTTCATTGATTCAAAAAATCTAATATACCAAATTCTTACATGGGTTCTATACGACACTTGTGGAAGATTCAAATATAACCTCATTGTCGTTTTAATGACATCCAGCGTAATTTTCTATTCAGGCAATCTCCATCAATCTGAAATTGAACAATGACAAAAAATACGAGAATTGATGTTTCTGAAGTTTGAATCGTTTATTGAAAGTAATGAGTAATCAAATAACGAAACTTTTGACTGTTAAGGTTTCAAATCTTTCAGTGCAGTTTTTGAATTATATTTTTCATTAAATTGAACTGATCCGAAAATATAAATGTCAATTATTCAATAGATTCTGTTCTATTGGATTTTCGTTTCAAAAAACAATTCAAACTGAACCAGCATAAAAATTTTATCAATCCGAGAATGCTGTCGAATAAGAAGGTTCAAACAAAAAAAGTAGTATGCTGAATTCAAAATAGAGAATGTGATGAAGAAACAAAAACATATACACACATATCCACATAAATGAGGTAAAAGAAATGACAATGACCACCATTAATCATGAGAACATTTTTATTCAATCAAGCGATGGAATATATATTATGCTTATTTATGTTGTTTTATACAGTAAATTTTCGTTTATTTGAAAATCTTCTGTCTCACTTTCGCGTAGATACACTCTCGGTCGTTCGTTCGTTCGGAAATTATCGGCGAACGTCGGGGGATGGTTTACGTACGCACGCTTATAATTCGCCGTAAAATCGAATAATGTTTGGAATACAAATGAATCATTTTTCCCATACTAAATCGGATTTTAGGAATATCAAAGAATATGCCATACTGGTATTGCTTTAATCAACTGAAGTTGTTGTGAAGTTTTAAATGATACATTCTGATTCATACCGTTACGGATAGCGATTTATCTTATTATGAATAAATGATATATATGTTTTATTATTTTTGCCATCAGTATGGCACTTTTGAAAGACCCGTCTCTCAAAATTGAATTCACAAATATCAAACTTTCAAAGTCGAATTGCATATCTTCTCATTGGTTCAAGACTAACGCTCGGACTCTAGAAATTATGGTAATATTTTCCACAAATAATGACAGTTTTCTCAATTCTGTTTTCTCCGTGTATATGAGGTTTTTCGAAGATTTATTCTTTTGTGTATTTTAGATATGAAGCATATGTAGTAACCCAAACTGGCCTTCCAACATGTCGCCCTATAGGTCGTCAGTTAGGTCTTGGGTTTCATATGGTAGATAGATAGAAAAGTGTAAGTTCAAATCCCGTTAGGTAGACACGACTTTCTGTGCATCCACATGAACAATCAAGTTGCTCAGTCATCTTGAAACACAAGGACCGTGCAAAATCACTTTGTGAGAGCAATTTTTTTTTAATTTTCATGAATATTTCCAGCATTAATTTCCCAGTACATGTCCTGGAACAGTCCAGTTCGTGTACTGAAAAATTCCAGTACTGAGGCTCAGCAAATTCCCAGCTCTGATGCTGAAATTCCATAACATTTGTACTGAATTTTTGCAGTACAAATGTGCTAAAATTTTCCGGTACATGCACAGGTTAATGACTTCCAGTACATTTACTGGAATTTTCTGGTGGACCTTTTTTACAGTGTGCGATAGTCTTCAAAAGATTTTTGGTGGGGGTCGCCAGCTCCCGCATTCCGGGATCACTGGTGTGAAGTACGATTTTGCCTTTTGAATCACCCTGTATACACGCCTTGCTTGATTGAGAATTTCTGTAATTTTGTGTGACAGAATTTTCCATGTTTGAACTTTTGATACGACTGATATAAAAAATGTTCAGGCACTCCACCACAAATGTATAATCTTCATCTTTGTAGTACAGAACTCATGAAAAATCATAGCAAAAGATGACATCATCTCATCATATCATATCTCGGTGAACCGAATCCTCCCGTTTGAAGTAGCATCCGGTGTAAAATAATATTCCAAGTACCATCGAGTTGCTCCTCATAGATGGTGAAAAAAATCTCTGTGTATTTTCATTCGGAGATGAAATGTCAAAGTAAACTGTAAAGAAGTACACGAATCCGCTGGAAGCTACACTTTGTAACCGGATCTTACTAGTACAAGTCATACTTCGCGTATACCCTTTCTTTACAATGTAAAAACATTGTGAAGAATCAGTGATATCATTCATGTATAACAACTGTTACAAGTATACAGACAATATATCGAAACAGACTTCTGACTAATAGACGGATTTTTTGAGTTGATATGCTTCTCGTTGATGCTTTTTTCCCTTCACAGACAGAAATAACATTCATATAAGAAGAAAAAGGAGAGTAAATGTATATTTGAGAAAAGAAATCTGAAGTAAAGAAAGTTAGTAGAGCGAAGATAACAATAAAAAAAAGTTGGTGAAACGAGGACAATAGTTTGTGTTAAACGATGGTTTTTCTCAATGTGAAAGTAAAATTGAACATTTGATGGTCTTCGTTCCGATTCTCTTCTCGACATCACAGCAAAATTTCACTTTTTCATTCATTCCATTATTCTAAACTACGTAGATGCACATTTATTTTGTGTTTCAAGAGTGAATACCCAGAAAATATAGTGTACGCAAAAATGATATCAATATCGTAATAAAAGAGGAGAGGGGAAAGAGAGGCTCTCATTATTTAACGAGTATCATGGATGTGAGTAACGCAGGGTTGTCTATATGAGTGGAATACTGTGGTTTTTTCTCACGCGTAGCAACGATGATTAAAAGTCACCGATCCATTAACGTATCAGACCAGAGTCGAAAAGGAAATTCCAATATTGTCTTTGATGTCAAATGCACTTGTACAGATGAATTTGGAATATTAGAAATGATAAAAATAGAAATGTTTGATGGGAAAGTGAAGTATCAGGCAGGGCTACCTGTAAAATGCGAATGCTCAAATGTTTCTTAAAAATGTGTATTGTCGGAAACAGTTTGTCAATTATCCTGATTATCGGAGAGTATATTTTTTATTTGATTTGGAGAATCTGATTTTTTGAATCCAGGTAGTTTTTTCGAGTTTTCCTTCGCTTCAATTGCTGCCTGAATTACCGAAGAATTTGTCGGTGAATTTATCGTTTTGCTGCAGTACGCAGTAATTTATTAACCGAAAAACAATTACTGGAAATGCCCAGTCTCTCTCGAATAGCCAGGATTCCACTGATTTCAGGTGGATGATCCTTTGGACATACATTACATCACCTCTTGATGGAAAACTTTCAACGAATTTCTTCATCTCTTACACACCAATGTTCTAGTGAAAATCAATGAAATTCCGTACATTCCAACAAATTTTTTGAATTGTACGGACAATTTTTGAATTTTACCAAATTTGTTTCCTATGTTTCGTTGGATTCCACTGATTTTCAATGAGAAAGAACTGCGTGAAATAGAGATGGGCGAACCCGATTCAATCTGTACAGGATCGATTTTTTCTTCCTCATTTTCCTATACAGTCGATGTTTACGAAAATCGATTTCCCTTTTATTCGATTTCTCATTCGACCCATAGATTAAGTATTCCTTCAGCTATCCAAAAAGGAAATGGAAGAAATAGAAAATCGTGATTAAAACGAAGAAGATTTTTTTGCAATTAGCGGAAATCAAATTCAAAAAAGATAGAAAAAGAAATGATATAAAAATGGGGAAATTAAATATAAATACTAAAAAGTGAAAAAGTAAAATGAAAGTGATGAAGAATTGAATGTCAGCACAGAAGTAAAAGAAGAAACAAGAATGAATGAATAATTGCATTGAATAATGAAATGATCAGTGATGAGCAATTCATATTATAAAGAATTTAAGTCTGACTTTTAATTTCCACATTTCGTTTTCATTCATTTTGATATTTTATCTCTTTCAATTTCCATTTTTTTTTCTATTTCTGAGAATTTGATATTTAAACGTATTCTTATCACAATTATTTCGATCGAATGATTATCAAATATGAATATTATTGAAATTGAAGATTCTTGCGATATTCCAATTCATCAGAGATATTCAATGAAGAATCGATGGTGCACAACAGGTTGAGCTTATGCGATAATCTTATGTATTGTCGTTTACAGGATAAATTCCTCAGGGAAAAATTTGTAGGGGAATTGAATTCAGATCAAAATATAGATTATAAATCAGATTCAATTGAATTGCATCAAATTTGATTTTTTGATGAAAATGAAAAAGAATTTTGTCAAAGTGGATTCAAAGATTAAATGATTGAATTTCTTGATTCGAAACGTCGTGACAAAGTGAAAATACAGGCAAATATTTTTATAATTATGGTATATTGAGAATTAAAAGAATAATTTTTTGTCGTTGAATTTTCATAATTGAGATAACAAGTATTTCTCATTTTTATAAGCATAATTTCTAAAAAAACGAGTAAAGAATGAGGGAACATTTGAAAATAATATTACGTGTGAATAATAATGGAATTTCAAAAAAGATATTTCAATTTAATACACCTTTTATATCAGAAAATGAGAAAGAAATCAGATCACGCAATCTAATTTCTTGAGAGTATGAATAAAATGAGTATATCTTCGATATTAATTAGGGATGAAAAATCATCATTGAAGATTGATAATTTTCAGAATGAAATGTATTTTGAATTCCTCAGTGCTTCTAGTGGTTCTTATCCATGAAGAAATTGAATTTTAAAAATTATAAGTTTTTGATTCAAATGTCAATATTGATTTTTCATCCTTTGAAGAATAATTTTTGAAATGAGTTTATTAGTTGATTTATTGGTATAAATTAAAATAGAATTAGATTCAATCATTCAATTAGAATAAATGCATTTTGAAGAGAATTTTAGTTTGAATAGTTTGTCTAAAGTTGAAAAATATTTCTTTTATTCCTCTCATAATAATATTATTAATAATATTATTGCTTGAGTTGCTGTACCAATTTTCATTTGAAGATTCTCATTATCAGATGAATTATTATTCATTTTTCATTGTTCAGCAGTAGATACTTACTTATCCATTAATCACATCAGGTTGATTCCATTTAAATTATGCTTTGATTGAAAGAAATAAATTTCATATAAGCTCATAATATTTTAATGATCTTAGGAGCTGTGTTATTCAATCAAAGTTCCACATCGGTTTTTTTTATTGAACTCCAAAGGATCAATGAATATTAATATGTTTTTCATAAGTATCATTCTTATAATTGAGATATTGACTGAATGGAATCACAGACCTTCTGATCTACTTGGAGGTGAGTCTGAATTGTTTTCTGGGGTCGAGATTGCATATTCTAGAGGTCCATTTGGTGTAATTTTCATAACAGGATATGAACTCACTACACTGAGAGGAATCGCTTAGTTGCGTGAGCAAAAATACTTTAGTTAATAATCTTTGACTTGATTTGAATAAATCTTCATTTGATATGAATAAAAATTTGTTTGCGGTAGCAAAAACAATGATTTGACATCTATTCATTTTCAATAAAAAAATTCAGTTGATAGTAGCATAAGTAATTTATTTGTGACAACTAATAATTCAAGTTCCTCAGCAAATAGAATCTGATGACGCATGCGCTGACTACCATTTCATAATTTTCAATTGTATCACCGGCACTCCCACCCATGTATATTTTCCAACGACACGCCTGCAATCGCGTGCAACGGCGATACGAAATTTTGGATTTTATTGTTGCCAGAATAGATTATTCCATAGCAAAAGTTTTCAGTTTCATTGGTTCAAAGGTTTTTGGAACGTTTTGTCACAAAATCTTTTTTTATACGGTGGAATTGTGCTAAAATATGGAGCGAGTGGAAATGCAAAGAATTTTTCAGCATCTCTCCTGACTAAATATCCGCAGCAAAAATCATTCTAGGTATTCTCCAGGCCTTGCAAGACCTTACGATGCCCTCACGAGGGACTTTCAAGGCCTAGCAAGGCCTTGTAATAACCTAGAAAATCACTGAAGTCATTTCTAGCAAGGTTGTTTAGTGATTCCTGGTATATATTTGATTTTCAATAACAAACAATATTTCAGTACAATCATATTTTATCGACTAAATAATGTAGTTGAAATAACATTTTGATTCACTTGGAATATTTGATTAGCACAACGTCAAAATATTTATTTGTGAGAAGTGAAAGTTTTACTCAATCCAACCGAATTCAATTGACTAAACAAAATGCGTTGATTTGAACAAAAGTCTAGCTGTCTGATATATGTATAAATTATTTTGCTGCTGTAGCTAGCATTTAGTTACAGCAACTATGTGATTCTTCTCAGTGTATGTTTGTTGAATTTTTCAAGATTTGTATTTGATTTTAGTCCGATTCTTATTCCATTTATTCGAAAAAAGAATTCGGTTAAACTGAACAGAGAATGAACACCTCAGAAGTTTGATTTTTTCAAATTCTCAACGCAGATTGATCCATAAAAATCGATTTGAATGTTGCAAGGTTTTGAAAAAATCGGGTAGGAAACTTACGATTCCACGATTTTCCAAAAATCGATTTTCCCTCCAGATCGCCCATATTCTAGCCTGAAAAGTGAATAAAGTTCAACAAAATCCAATGGAGTTCCCTAGCAGGTCTTGTCGCTTTTATCAGTTCGGAATCTTCGAATGCTTCGAATACGAATTCCTGATGTTCGGTAACGAATCGTGTCATTACGGATTCAATTCGATTTCGAACTATTCCAACACTTCAATGGAATACTCAGAAATGAGACGTGTTGGAAAAAGTACTGAACATCTTGAACGTATTTGAGATCATTGCTCTCTCCGAACAGCAGTGGATCTTCGAGATTACGGTACTTCAACTTTACAAGTAATGTGCTATTATTTCGAAATGATCACTTGATGGTCGATTCAATTTGGCAGTCCCCAAAATCCCAACCAAATCATGGAACCATTCTTTATCTTTCATCCTCTATATGTTTTGGGAGAATCCCATATTTCATGTACAGATATACGTATTCCACTTGTCACTAAAGTGATGATTCTTGGCCCTGTAGCCAAATTGCTTGACTGCGGATACTGAATATTTTATAAAGAAGTTTGCTCGACTGCAACGAGGCGATGTGTTGAAGATTCTCTTCTTTTTTTGATTTGGTATTTTAAAGCAACAATAATTTATTCATGTTGAGATTCTCAGTAATTGAAATTCCTCCATTTGATAGCAGAAAATTACTGTATTCCCAAAAATAATGAAGTACGACTCTCACTTCTATTATACTTGACTTCTTTTGATTCGAAGTGAGAATCTAGAAGTTTGGTTTTCTTTTCATTCTTAACTGAGAAAACTCACTTCTCGCGATGAAAAAAAAACCCGAGCCAGTCTGCAATACCAATGCTGACCATGAATTTTGAATTAGCGAACACTGGAAAGTATCGTGCGAAAGTAAGGAACTTGGTGGGGAATATTCCTTGAATTTTCTTGAAAAAAAATTGCGATAAGAAGAAGAAAGTGCTTTTGTCAGTTACCCTATTATTTTCTATCGATTTTCCTATAGTCAAGAGTGATTGAAATTCAATGGAAGAATAAGTGGAAGATCGTTGAATGCCTCAACCTCTCAGCTCAATGGTCATTTTGAATTAATTTTCAAGTATTTCGTGTTACCTTATTCCATGAAAATGAAATATGAAATTTCTGCATTTGACAATCAATAATTCATACCAAAAAACGGTTGATGTTGAAGATCAATTATTTGTCTGAGAAGAGGTATACGTACCTTTTGTGGGTATCAACCAAATGAAGAACAACCCAAGCTTGTCCTAGGGTTGGCACTTGGTTCACGAACAAAGGTTGGCCAAGAACAATTGCGCCAATATTGTCCCATGACTGTTTCGTTGTTTCCAATGATCAATTTCCCGATTTTCAGTTTGTAATCAGGTATTGCCATGTAGGAAGATTTGTCCAACCTTGGCCTGATCTTGTCCTTCCCAAGTCTGAGCCAAGCTTCATAAAATTAATCAAAACAAATCTTGGCAGATTTCGTGCCGAGCTTGATCCATGATTAGGCTAATAGTCTATGAACACATGGTCCTCCAATAACATGAAGAAATGATTCAAAAAATTGAGACCATGACTCAAATAAATTTTGATTCCTCATGAAATAAAGCTCGTTATCGAGAAGCGAAATGCGATTCAAAGGGGAGAAATCTGAAAAATATTTAAATAGTTGGGATCTCTTGGTTCTTTCATCAATCCCACACAATCGTGTGATACACGAGAATCATATTCACGTGAAAAATACGAAACCAAATGAATCAGCTTTTTCTATTTTTCGCAACAGATATACGATTCGGGGATTGTGAATGCGAATTCTAATACCAATGATATATAAGAGAACGCGTATGGAAATGTTGGAAGTTCTCCAGAAGAGAATGTGTAGGTGTACGAGGGAACGACTTTATCGTCGAGAGTGGATCAGGGAATCTTATACGAAATGAGAGAATTATCATCACTATCATTGGATTGTCGGTTTTCGATTTACGTTATTCATCTTTTTGGATGGGAAAGTCCATAACCAATATATATCTCATTCTGCTCGAAAGATTATGATAAACGCGAATAATTTAGTAAATGTCATCTCCGAATCAGAAACGTATTACCATGAGGTTCTTCTTGAGCACGTTCTCGTGAGAGGTATTTATTTCGAATCCTGATGGAATTCTTGAAGATGCACATTCACGGATTCCTTTGGAGAGAACTCCAACGTGTATGAGGTTGAGATTCCTCCATCGATTATTTACAAATAATTTCCTCGCGGTTTATTTTTGAGGGTGTAAGAACGTTAAGACTCTAGCGAATTCTTTTGTATAGAATGTATCAAGTTCGCGCTCATTTTTTTATGAGATCCCATATCACAATTCACCCTTGATACTAACATAGTGCAATGTGGATAAAGTATGGCCGATGTTTGGCAAACAACAATGGCGCAAACATCATTTATGATTCATCAATGTGTTTTTCCAATGGAGTCCCATCATTGATGAGAAAATCTCGCGCGGAGATGTGGAATCTCGCAACATTCTCGCAAATAGTCTCGCGTTGTCTTTCAAGTGTCTCGCCTATGAAACAATCCAATACGTTGGCGAGATCTCGCTAATGATTTCGCTTCAATTTTCGAAGAAAAATAATACAAACGTAGTTATCTAACTTCAAATTTTAACCCTCCCCAAGTGTGTCTTGACGGCGGGCGCAATCTGAGCCCAGGGTGGGTGCCCATGCTGCTCAACGTGGGGCCAAGCTAGGCGAACAAATGGGGTCAACCCTGAGATGATAACATCGTTCCCAGCTTGGCTGTATTGCTTTGCCCGAAGATTTGTAACACCATGGGCCCAGCATGAACCCAGACTATAGGCTGTCAATACTGCCCCTTCCTTTTTTTTGAAATTGGAAAATTGCTTGGAATTCTAACCCAACGGGCATGAACTTCAGCCCCACTTTGGCCCAGTCTTGGACCTAGTGTTGAGCCCCATCGTGTCTATATGGGCCCAAGACTGGACTATAGTGAGACCAAAATTCATACACGCTGAGGAATGTACACACATGCTCGGGATATCAATTCACCCCAATCTTGGCTCAACGCTGGTCCAAATTGGGGCGAAGTTCAATTGTGCCCGCACTAAGATTCATTATTTCCATTTTCTACCAACCATAATTGTATTGGAAAGCACAACAGGGCCAAGATTGAGCCAACATGGACCCCATCGTTATTCCCCAATACTGGGTTACAGAGGATGGACCCAGCCTGGGGCCCATTGTCATTATAGGCAATACACGCTTTTCCAAACGGATGAAATATTCTGTTTTCTTATTGAATTTTTATTGATGCATGTATTGGTCCTTCATCTTTGACTAATCGATCGTGCAGTTTGTCGCTATAGAAAAGACATTCTCTTCAAAATGCATTTTCATTTTCAAATATTACGATAATTTCTTGAGAAGGTAATATAATAGGACTGGTAATTCAATAATTCATTGAGGATTCGGAATTACAACCATCACCTAAGATCGGTGATTCGTATTATTGGTAAGGATGAGACTAGGTTGTTTTTGGCGACAACGTTGTTGACGAAAGCTATAATCTGATGAATTATGAGCAATTATTCAGGAAAAATCTCATTCTCCAATCATTCTTCAAGTTTTTCTGAAAGTAATCATCTCAGATATGTTTTAGAAATGTTAAAGTTGTCACTTGAAGTTGACTCGACTTATTCCGTGAAAAATTAAGGGTACCCCGTAGAAGCCGAAGTTACTAGATCTCTCTCCCCAAAATACTCGAAGATGACTGAATAAAATTAATCAAAACAACCAGCCAGACCTTATGTTGATATGGAAGAAGGTCTGGCTGGTTGTTATATTCCATTCTATTGAGTCATCTTTGAGTATTTTGGGAAAAACAATCTAGTAACTTTGGCTTCTACGGGATACCCTTAACGGCATTCACCACCTTCCCAAAAAGTTACTAGATTCCAAAATCGCCCCCCCCCCAGTTTTCTCAGAAACGAACAAATAAAATGAAAAATAAAGAGTAGCTGCACTTTCTTTAATATGCTAAGAAGATGCACCTGCTCATTAAAATCGATTATATTCATTAATCGTTGAGAAAACTGGGGGGAGAGATCTAGTAACTTTGCCTCTGATGGATGCCCTTAATGGGAAGAGATCAAATGATATTGTTTTACCGACGATCATAGCCTATTCGTCTTTCATTACATTCTAATTCATTCATAAAATTACTTTTTCCATGATTCTGTTTTCTCATTTGATAGAGCATGAACCTCAATTATTCAGAGATACTCAAAAATTTATATGGTTGAATTCATCAGATGAACATTTCACATTTGAATTCCGAATTACCTTGGTTTTGTTTAAAAACAACGATTCCTATTTAAAGTCACTCCTGTTCCCCAACTGTTACCAATCGTTGGACACATCTCAGAACATATTGTTCCCTGTGCATAAATAGAATTGAACCAATACCGAATCATTCAACCCGAGAAAAGGGTTGCTGTACTCTTCCTGTTTCTTCATCCCCCTTTGGTATCGAAACATCCCACAATTTTAGTTAAATTACGTGACCCGACGTGATAGGCTGAATGAATCAAGGATTTATGTCACATTCCTAGCAATTTATGTTCCAACAACCAAAATTTACACTTCGAAATATTCTACGGTACATTTAAAACAGAAATACTGCAAGAGAAAATATGTCCTTTACTCTGTTTTCTTATTTTCGCTCTTGTCTATCCCTAAAATAACATCAACCATATTTTCTGCTCAGATAAAATGCTTTTATCAAGTGTCTATACAAATTTCCAATACAACTCCTCGATAACTTTCATATCCATCATGAACAAATTTTATTGCCACCCCACAAATCTCTGTCACAATAAACCGAAACAAAAATAAGATTCTTATTTTCTTCGGTAGATCCTTGTGAATGCGAAGCTAATCTCATCTTGAATAATTCCACTGAACGTCACCCACAGCTTTGCGCTTATGTGGATTTATCGAGACAGAAGATGTAAGGACCTTAACGTACCATGTAGTGGAATCTGAATAAAAAACGGAACAACCAAGTTGCTGTGGTAAAATTTTGATCGAAGAATAAATACCTGGTTTGCAATACGAAATGTATTACGTCTAATTGGGAATACAAAATCCTTCTCATAGCAGATAAGCTCATAAGCTCATTTGTTGCTTAAAAACAACACACATATCGAATGGGAAAATATTTTTTCAAGAATCTTCAACAGTTCATAACGCAATAATAGAATCAAGTTCGTTATAAGCCCACGAAGTACGATCGATAAGGTGAATCCTTTGATTTCGACGGGATGAAATATCACTCCTAGTAGAAACCCTTCGAATCAAAAAATCAATTCAAATTGCCTGAGTACGAAATGCGAATGATGGGGAACAATAATAATAATCGCCTTCAAAAAGAAGAATTCAGAGTCAAGTTATTTTCACTTGATACAACGTGCACGTTTGATGTACGTGTTTATACGTAACGTGCATGCAACGCATAGATAATATCTTGTTTTTTTCATGCATTCGTATGTAAAAGCCTTCTTTCGCGTACTTCTCCGTTCCTCGCGCGGACAACGAACTTTGACAGATTGCGCTAAATGATGGATTGGTGGGTATATACGCGGATCAAAATTATAATCTGAGAATGCACCGAGCGAGAAAAATAATGAATGAGGTTAATAAAATGAATACATCAATGTCAGGAGGTTTTGTGTGCGTGGAAAAGAGATTGTCATCCGATTAAATCGTTCGTACCATCATTATTTTAGATATAAAATTTTTATGTTAAAGGAACTCCTAGCGAACTATGGAAAACGAAAAAAAAACGAGAGATTGAATTGGAGAGGACAAAATGGGTTGTGTAGAAACCTAAGGATCGACAATTTATGGTTGGGAAATGAGGATGATTTAATTATATTCGCGTTTGGTGCTTGTAAATGAGGTACACAAGAAAAAACCATGTATTTTAGACGATATTGAGCGGAAAGTGGAACGATATAATCACCATAGGGAGCTATAAACGATAGTGCATATGCAGTCTTACATGTGCATTCATCGCATTAACGATTTGGAGCATGATATTGCATTGTAGATATCGTTTTATAAACTTTGCTGCATACATATTTACATACCCATTATGAATTTGATAAGACGTTTAGTAGATGATTTGAAAATTTTCCATTTTTATCTATTAAAATTTTTATATACTCATTACGAATAATTGATAATACATCGTTGATGTTTCTCACATTTACAAGTCGAATTTGTGTTTTTATTAAGACACAACGCATGTCCTTGGAGTTCGAATCATTTATCAAAAAGAAGCAGGAATTCAAACTCACAAAATTTCTTCGTAATTTTCTGCAATTGAAAACATTGATGGAAGGATGTAATGCAAGATTTTGGGTCCTCAACAGCTGAGTATAACATAGATAATGCAATTCTAATGACAAATGTAATGACTAATTCGTCAAGTTACAAGAACTTTTCATTCTGAATTTCATACCAATTCGAAAGGACCACGCACTCCGTGCATTGGATTTTTCGTACCTGAAAGTATATTCGTCTACAATCCACAGATGTGGACAATTTAGATTTTTTTTGAGAAACTTCCTATGTTTTTTGGAACCGATAACTCTTTGCTGGACTTTGCTAAATAGTTAAAAGTAAGTGATATGAGTCTATATGTAAGACGACTGAATACGATTGAAAAAGCATTGGTCCATGGATCTTGTTAGTGAAGGTACAATCAATCAGAAGCTGTAAAATTTATTCCGTAGATTCATGTATTGACTTGTACTACTGATTTTGGAACTCTTCTCAGAGCCAAGCCCGACACTCTGAACCGATATCAAGAACGATGATTATTATGTTTTTTCACGATCTTCGCAGGAGAATCTTCACATCGACTCAAAGTTGAACGTGGAATGAATTGAAATATTGAACATTCGGAAGAATGAAGTTAATCCGATTGTGAAGGTAGAACAATGTGTTTTTTTCGAGATCGAGATGAGATGTGGAAAGACTTATTTCGAAACTGCATATCAGTTTTGAATGTACCTCAAAGTTCCTTTCATTCTTGAAAGAGTCGTTCGTTGATTCATTCGAGAGCCTCGAGCTCATCTTGTTTCCAGGGATTCCGGCCTGAAAATCATGGGAATATTTTCAAGTTGGTTTAAACTACCTGTAATCAATATTTTTTAATCTTGAAACACTCTATGAGTGTCAAAGGCTTGTGCAAAACGTACGTAGTTCTTCTGAGCTCTCAATCAATAAAAATTAACAAGTTCAGATCAAGCCTTTATGAGGATATCGATAGAATACTGTACATCCGCCTCACGAGAACCCAATGAAATATTGGGATGAGTTGATTACATTTTGAAGAGAATGAAGGTCTAACGAAATGTCACCTATTGGAAAATTATGATATGGCAAGGTCTCTGATATGAGATAATATTTTTCTCTTAAACAAATCAATTCCTTGAATTCATCGCTGTATAGATCGTCATCATTATTCTCCATACTTGACTGTCGCAGGTCTCACATTCAACGATGTGGCACGCGGAAACAGAAAGGAAGTCGACCACAATCTTCTATATGAGCCGCTCGATTCGGATTTCAATCGGCTTTCATTAATTCCACCAGAAACCTACTAGCATTACTGTGTTTTCTGGGAGAATTGAATGCTCACGAGAAGAACCTGATAACGTTTGCAACGAGTGATGTCGTTCCCTTGTTATAACCAACGTATCCAGCTTTCTAGACTTCCAATTACAAAATATTGATAAAAATTCGATACAGGACACACTCCATTGAGGATGAACATCACCAGTACCACCTGCACTTCGTATTGTCGTGATAGTAGTTTCAACATATCAGTTTATTCATATTGAAATATACCTACTTCCTACTTATCTCTAGAAAAAAAAGAGGCAGGGATGCCAAAATGTACATCGATATGCCAATTATAATTTCAAATGAAAAGGAAAAGTTTAGCTGGAAAGCTCAGAGACGACTTCATTCTATTTTTCCGTATCGATCGAG
Source organism: Gonatopus flavifemur (assembly GCA_018340375.1). Classification (NCBI taxonomy): domain Eukaryota; kingdom Metazoa; phylum Arthropoda; class Insecta; order Hymenoptera; family Dryinidae; genus Gonatopus; species Gonatopus flavifemur. Next base: position 617,582 of record JAFFJZ010000019.1, read on the forward strand.
TGACTACTGTCTCCGCATAATGGAATGAAAAATTGAAAACTCGATCGGTTGTTCACTCGAGCAGGACTATAAATTTCTAGATATCGAATTCAAGTCTAGTGAATTGAAATTAAATGAAAATCGATAAATTAAATATTGATGCGATATCGAACTACTCCTAGCCTTTTTGCTCGATATAACGTTTGGTTTTTACGTTCCAGATGAAATATGTAATGTTTATACAAGGTGTTTCGGAATTCACTGAAAAAACTCCACATGCGTTATTTTGCAATGAAAATGCAGTAATTTCCCGTGTAGAAAAATTTTATTTACAGTTTAGTTTCTGAGATATGAGCAGTTTTAGATTTTTTTTTTCATCCAAACCACTCAAATGTATGGTATGTTATATAGTTTAGCCTGAGACCGTTCTTCAATTTGGGAAACGGCAAATCTCTGGAAAAATAATTGAACAATTCTGCGGTTTTTCAATAGGAAGCGATAGCGATTTGAAATTTTTGGGTCTCCAGCTGATCAGAATCAAGCAACTTTAAATTATCATAGCTACGAAACAAAGAATGACCGAATCGTCCGATTTTCCCTCCAGAGAACTGCCATTTTCCAACTTAACTAATGGTATCAAGCTCAAATACATAGTAAACCATGCTTTCGAGTGGTTTGGGTTTAAAAAAACTCCAAAAATGCTTATATCTCAAGAACTGAACTTTAAGTAACATTTTTCCAAATGGAGAATTATTACATTCTGACTGCAGAATAAAGCCTGTGAAGTCTCTTCAGTGAATTCTAAAACAACCGTTATATATTTCATCTTCACATGAATTTCTGAATAATGGTATAAGAAATCATCCTTGGATCATTCATTACGAATCTAAAAACGAATTTTTCGGAAAAAAATGGCAAATCCAATATGACGGCCATAATTTGAATGGAATTTTTAGATACCGAAAAATTTCATTGTCCATACCATTTTGGATTTTAGAATTTCATCTTCAGATTCGTATTCAACAACTTCGAAAGCTTCCGGGTAACGAGTTTCAAAAGAATCTGATGAATTCACGAGTTTTGATTCGCCATATTGGATCCACCATTTTGAATTTCGAATTTTGCAGTGGAACCAAGTTCCAAAAAGATGGCATAAGCTATAGAAAGTCGTCAAAATTGTTTAAAACTCATGACTGGACGTTTTCTCGGGTCACTGATTACGAATGCATTGCCAAATTTTCAAAATTCAAAATGACGGATCCAATGTGGTGGACAAGAATCCGAAAACCCATCGGATTTCCTGTTTCAGTACTGAATACAATAGTTTTTGGGGTTGCTGATGGCGAATTTGTTGTGAAAATTCTGAAATTCGAGATGGCGGATTCAATATAGGAGATAATAATCCAAAAATCCAACAGAATTTCTTCAAACTCGGGACCCGGAAGGTTTTAGGGTTACTGATTATGGATACGTTAGAAAAATTCCAGAATTCAGAATCGGTACTCAGTAGTTTCATTAATCTCGCATTGAAAATTCGTTGTTAAAATTCCAAAATTCAAGATGGTCGATTCAATATGGTGGACAAAAATCTGCAAACTCATCAGCTCCCTTTCAAAATCTCACCCCAAGCGTCTTTGAGGTTGATGACTACGAATCCTCAGTAACAATTCCAAAATTCAAATTGATGAATCCCAAATGCCGGACAAAAATCTGAAAATTCATCGGATTTTCTTCAGAATAAGTACCCCAATATTTTAGCGATTACTGAATATCAATCCGCTACAAAGATGTCGAAATTTAGGAAGATTGATTCAATATAGCACCACTATGAGATAAAATGTCAAAAACTTAGCATCATCATGAAGGCGTATCTCAGTTCAGTGTTTCTCAGGTTATCCAAAATTCGGTGTACCAAAGTTTTGTAGGGCACTGATTGATAATCCGTTGTCAAAATTTCGAAATTCAAAATGGTGGATCCAATATGACGGAAAAAATCCCCCAACTTCATCGGATATGCTTCGAACTCTGCATCCACGGCTGCACTTCATCTTTTCAAAAATAACTTAAAGGGAAACTTTCCCTCAATTCTCTGAATCTCAATTGCAACGTCAACATTGGTGCCTTTGAAAGTGTCGCTCGCTGTTTGAAGAGGATTGTGATTCATAGAGTGGTTATCGTCGATGTTGAACAGATTAATATTGCGTACTTGATTGATTGTCATTACTTAGCAAACACGACTGCGGGCGTTTCAAAGAAACAGTAATGGTCCTTCATCGGCATCACAGGGCACCCCTTTGACAAGCCAGTAATCATTGTTTGTGGGGTAATCATTAATGAAGGGATAATTGGTGATTTTGGACACTCAATTTTTCCATTAAGAGTTTGTAACCGATCACTTGAACTGTTGCATCTTTCTTCGAACAATTCCATTGATCATTATTTTGTTCGTATACCCCAGATTAGGGCGGCACAAGAAATCGACTATTTTTTTCCGTGTCTCTTAATAAAATATGTTAGTTTTTCATGTTTTCAGAATCTTCTCTGAAGATCAGTGCGAGGAATTTTTTTTAGTGGTTCCTCACGATTTTGAAGAATCATAAGAATAGTCGAAATTGATTTTTTTCAATTTCTTTTCCATTGCAATAAAATTCACTACTCGAAAAAAATTGCAACTTTCTCAAAGTTACAGCTCAAAATTTAGGAACATTTTTTAATTCATTAGTGATGATGTTTTCAAGCGACTATTAGAAGTTCATATTAACATTCAATATGTACTATAACTTTCAATTGGCACCTTAACCCTAGCGATTTTGGTTTTACCGAAAGATGACCAAAAATTTTTGGTCAGTTTCTGACTTTTTCCGACCAAAACATAACCAAGAAGGTACCATCCGGGAAGGAAGGATTGTCCTCAGTTAAATTTCGGAGATTTTGTGAATTCACACCGCAGAAACACGATTAGCGGAATAAATCAGGTTGGTTGAAATGGGGCTCGTTTTTGGATCGAATGAACAAGACATACCACATATCTGAGAAATCGGGTTGGTAAAATTGCGGTCATGGTACGACAAGAACTGGGGGGGGGGGGGGGACTGGATGTTGAACATTTTTCATTGATTAGGGTTTGGTCAGTTTTTGGGGAGAGATAAATAAATTACCAAAGAAAGGAGGAATCAAATTCGTCGGTTTACGGTTGCTTTCTGGTGGAAGACCGAGAATTTATCTGTTGTCACATCCCACCCATTGGTTAACATTCGGTTAGTTTGTGGTCCTGATACAGCCTTTCGACCAAAATACGAAAATGACTTCCATGGTCAATTCTCAGCTACTTCATGGTTGAAAACCAAGAGCTAACCGAATGTTTATCCATGGGTAGCATGCGAGATTAGGTGAGTTCTCGGTTTTGAAGCAGGAAGTAACCAAAAACTAAAAGTAACCAAATCTATCTCTCCTATTTGTGGTAATTTCACCATTCTATCACAAAAATTGCCCGAATGCTGCATAGTTTTCAACCATAAAGCAACCGAGAATTGACCGTGGTAATCATTTTTGTATCTTGGTCAGAATGATGGACCAGGTCTGAGAACTGACTGGATGTTAACCAAAGGGTAGCATGGAACATTCAATAAGTTCTCAGTTTTCAACCAGAGAGTAACCAAAACCGACCACATAGATTTCTCCTATCCGTGGTAATTTGGTCATTTCGTTCCAAAAACTAACCAAATGCTAACCAATGGAGCATACTCAACATTCGGTTAGTTCTTGGTTTTCAACCATAAACCAACCAAGAATTGACCATGGGAACCATTCTCATATTTTGGTCAGAAGAATGGATCAGGTCCAAGAACTAACCGAATGTTAACCAATGAATAGCAACGGATATTCGGTAAGTTCTTTGTTTTCAACCGGAAAGTAACCGAGAACCGAAACTTAACCAAAACTTAACACATCCAGATACAGGATGTTTGGTCAACCGTTGGTTATTCTTTGGTCGGGAAAAGTCACAAACGCTACGGTTATTTTACTATAATATAACCAACTCACAACCAATATATGACCAATTTGTTACCAAAAACTTTGGTAAAAACGAAATCGCTAGGGAATGAATGAAGATACACCACGAGATGAGAAGAAAATTCAATATAACGCAAGAATATGAATTTTCCTGATGAATAAATTAAATTGATTTCCTCGATTGAAATCCAATCAAATCAATTAGTTAGATTAATTAGTTGATTTCATAAATTTTAGGAATTTTATTTTTTCTATCATTTTCAAGTTCTTGCTCGGAAAAATCAACAGCAATCAATACAAAAATGTTTATGAATTCTCAGCCACCTTTAAGAATGAATATTTTGAGCTGTAACTTTCAAGAAGTTGCTATTTTTTGAGGTACTAAATTTTACCGCGACGAGAAAAAAATGGTAAAATTAAAAGAATGCATTCCAATTATTCTGAGAATGTTCTCAAATCTTGAGCGACTCATAAAATATTTTTCTTCGAGCTCAGCTCAGGAGAGGATTCTTAGAACTCGGAGAAGTTAAATATTTTTTCATACAAGACACGGAGAAGAATAATAGTCCGTTTTTTTCACACCACCCTACTTCACTTCACTGGCAGCAGATTTAACAATGATTATTGTAGTTTAATTTCTTAGTCAACATTATTCACTTCGGAACTCACAGCATCCACACTTGGATTAATATTCTCTGATGACAGTTTGAGGTCCTCGTTTGTCGTCATTGTGGAATGATGTATACTGTCGAAATACACGTGTATGCAATGAACACATAAATGAAGCTTTCCTCCAACGCATCCGAACGCTTCGAGAATCTACATAATTGAATATTATTCTAAATTCTCCAAATCGGTCCTTGTATTGTGTTTGGACTACCAATATACTGTGAAATTTCGCCATATCAACGTTGTTGTGACTGTGAAATTTACAGCGCTGAAGAAACCTATAAATTAAAATAATCTATTCAATGAAATATATTATTTTTTTCCTTCAAAATTTGATTCTGGGTTGAAAAGAAAATGAATTTAATATTCTATTTCTTATGTTCCAGGTACGTATCCCAAGATTGATCCCTGAAGCTTATACCTCACGAAGGGGATCTGTGAGTACATACAACCTTCTTTTTAGAATTTCTTAGAATACTGTGTGACCAGCTGTGATAAACGCGAAGAGAATAAATGTCTCTATGATCATCAACAGTAATTGCTGTTTTCATATTAGCATCATGAAATCGATCACAAAAATATGACTACAATACAATACAATTAAAATCATGAAATTTTTCCCTCGACACCGGAGTGATAATACGATCTTGACGAAAATAATTTAGTCTCTCCCTTGATAAAACGTCAGATGAAATTTGCCATTCATGCTCATGTATTCAAATTTCACCGGGATGAAAGTCAATTTTACATTTTCCATCCATCAATGTATTCGTCAATTCTTATCCTTCATTCTCATGGAACTGCTGAAAATGGGTTTCAACAGTATTTCAAGCGGACAGAAGAAAATTTCCTATATCAACTTTTCCCTTTGGACCCTTCAACTACATATGTTTTGTAAGGTAATTGAAGGGAAGAGGCACAAGTGTGCTCCACAGAGTTCTCTTTTTCTTCCCAAGCCCTCTTGGGAGAAAGGTTGTGAGTCGGATGAAGGAACTCTTATGATTAAATATACGTGTACGTATACGCATATATATATATATATATATATATATATTCACACAGATACACACTTGTTTATAAAATTTTCAGTCTCAACCAAGACTGTCGAATTGTAAGAAATTGGATCTCTTGGAAAACACTTCGGAGCGATACCCTGCGTAAATTTGTAAATTGGAATCCCTACGTATTAGATGAATGAATATTCGATTACATTCTACGAGCATTAAACTCCAAATCAGAGTCTTAATATTCCGCGGAAAGGATAATATTGGATTATTCTCTATAGCGTTGAACCGATGAGTTTTGATGAGATATGAGAATATTTTTGAATGAAAAGATTAAAGATGAGCTCCTTTGAATTACATCATTTATTCGAGTCCAGAATTTGACACTAAAGAGATTTTGGTTAGTGATATTCAACTTTTTACCTTGATGGTATTTTGCGAAATGATCGTACACTATCGCTGCTGAGGTGATAGAAATACATTGATGAATAAAAGATGTTCGATCCTTAAGAAAATCTTGTTGGGTATTACTTTACTATGACATTACCCGTGCTATACAACGAATGCTCTGCACATAAAATCCTTCCGAATCTTTTGGATTTCCGACAAAATACATTTTTGTGAAGAATACATTTCACAGTAGATAATAAAAATAAAATTTATATTTCCTTATACTTTACGACAAATCCAGCACAATATTCGGAATAGGAATTCTCCTCACGTATATTGGTTGCATCGGTAGAAAGTATCGAGGAATTTCAATTTCCTCCCGTGAACACCAACCGTTCCAATGTTGAAAGTCGACATGCGTGTACGGTAAGGAGATTGCATAAATTTATGAAGCAAAAGTAAAGTCATTTTCACTTGTATATGAAAATAAATCATTCATTCGCCAAATCCAAAAGGATGTATCCAATATAATCTTTTGGAAATAAAACATAGGGATCTGACACTGACGCTGTTGTCTTCATACAGGATTTCATGCGTAGCCAAATAATGGTCCACGAAATTAATCCTACGGGTATGGCACGGATTGATACCCGTGAGTAGTTGACTGATGGATGATAACTTGAGTTCCAGAAATCGCTAAGAATAATCGAAAAATGGTGGAATTGATGATTGACCAACCTCTGCCACTGTTTTCCTTCCTGAGTGCCTTGTCAGCCAGTGATGGGCCGCATCCCGGCCAGTAATAGTCGTTGAACTAATCCTCAACGCTCCACTTTCAATAAAAGTAATCACGGAGAAAAAGGAGTAGTGACGATCACTAAGCGAATAGTCGAATATGGACAGAACTAAACGGCTCAATTAAAATTACGATACGCTTAGTTGAACTAACAATACGTTCAGTTAGAATAACAATGCGATTGATTGAAGCGACCAAATGTTTTGTCCATCCATATTTCACTATACCAGTTTTCTCCGTGATATTTCACGAATTTTCACGCAGAAATGCCGGTACTAAGCCAACACTGAAAAAAAATATTGCTCTTATAACAATCCCATTTAAGTGTTATAACAATCTGAAGTATAGAAATATTGGTACTGCTACCACAAACTAAATGGATCGTTCCAGGAACGATCTAGATTGATATGAAACAATCTAGATCGTTATCAGAACGATCTACGTATCACTACTGCAGCTATCACGGAGAGAAAGGAAATAGCTGTGGCAGCTACCCAATTTCTTAGCACCCTTTTCTAACCTCTGTAGCTAAGATGATTGCAGCTATTCTTTAGCTGCAGCAATAGGAGATCGTAGCTGTCACTGCATAGGTTCCGTGGTTGATATTTGGATAGCCAAATAATTTGGCTGTTGAATTTTCGCTGCAGCGGCTACATTTCTTGCTGCTACCGCTGAATGAGTTAATTTTTAGCTATCCAAATATTAGCTAATTATTTTTTCTCGTGTATCTGTCATAACCATAGTTCAGGTCATTACCATAACCACACACATTTTTTCAGTGAACGTTAACGAACGGACCGGTTCTGAAACTGTATCATGGCTACTAAAAATGGGCTGCCGATTGCAAGTCGATACTAGCTCGATGATTACACCGACCGTTGTAGACCAATCAATTAGCCACCGAATGTTGAATCAGCCACAGCACAATCTGAATGAACAAGTGTCGCCTCCGAACCACACACTGGACCAGCATGCACCCCATCCTGCCAAAACGGGGCCTAGTCTGGGTCAAAGTGGGGTCAGAATACTAACAGCCTACATCGCACGGAAAGAAATAATTCACTATGGTAGCAAGGAATTAGCTGTGGTAGCTATTTCGTCTGTTTCATATTTGGATAGCGAAGGAATTGCTACAAATTCTGGATTTTAGCTCCTGTAACAATAACTTTTGTTGCCTTAGCTAAAAAATAGCTACCACAGCTAATTTTGAGCTATCTAAATATCAATCACATCATTTTTCTTCGTATCGAACCGATACTGAACCATTCATCAATTCTTGTATGAGGTTGTTTTGAAAGTTGGAAATAATGTTACCCACAGCTATCACAAGAGGTAAAATAATATTCCACACAGTATACCCTCACTTTCAACCTGCAATCTCCATCAAAGCGTGAATACATAATTTCCAACAAACACAAAGACCACATGAAAGTGAACAAAAAAACTACAGTGAATTTATATTACGATTACAGTTAATGAACCTCACACAAACAATCCCCCGCACAACGACCATGGATTTCGAAACCATAAAAATTAATTACTCTAATCCCGGAGCGGCGTTTCTCATGTACAGGTTGGAAAAAATAAAAAAAAAAGTGGTAAAATGTTATGGTAAAAGCAGGGTGAGAATTTTCTTTACGGTGACATGTGGGTTCGTATCCGTCGTTCTTCTTCTTCGTTCCTTCGGTTTTTCTATACGCAACCAGGCTTTTTTTGTAACACAATAGCGGTATTAGCAGCAATGGTGGTAGTGGAAGTAGAAAGGGGAAGAGTAAAGAAAACGTTTGGAATCTTCGACGCAAGGTGGACCTTTGTGGTGAAATACGCGCTCGAATCGTAGTTTGAGGATGGTACCGGTGGGAATGTTGGCCCCATTGAATCAATCCAACCCTAGGGGCGCCGCGTTAAGGAGCAAGGAAACGCACGGACCACTAGCTATCTCGATGCTATGAAGAAAAAAGAAAGACCCGATTGATGTCCTCGAAGGAATTCATTCGCGACATCACGTTCGCATGAACCACTTTTATTTTCACCGTTGGATGGAAATCACCGACAGTTGAACTCGGAACGAAATGAATCACCATGCTCATTTGCCATGCTTGAGTACTGCTTCGATTCATTCAATGTGGATATCAACTGATCTTTTGTCTTTTATTTGTTTTTTTTTCTTTTCGATTTTCTTTTCGATCTTTTTGTATTTGAGAATTTAGCGAATTATTTTGATTCCGGATGAAAATGAGTGATCTTTTATCTCTCATTCGTTGAGATTTGTTTTTACCTGATTGGAAATTTTCCATGTGTGTATGGATGGATGGTCATTGGATGGCACATTGGCGGAGCCTTCAGAGGGAGAATGAGAAAGACTTGGAATGATGACATCATTCCAGCAATCAATGAATTCTGATGACTGGTGCAACGATGGCGGAAGATTCAATCAATGCTAGTCACAAACTTACGCCCATGCTGTCTCAACAAAATTTCGGATTAATATCAATTCTCCTCCAATAAATTGACTGCCGCAAATTTCCACATGGGATATTCAAAATGGCAAAAGTATTTTTATGGGTATTTTTGCCTTGATTACATGGAAATGACTTTGAGATTCACAAATCTTGCTCAACCAAAGCCCACTGCAAATCTCACTGCAATGAGAAAGATTAGTTTGAATCATGTTTAATCATTTGACGAGATTTGATAGTCTTTTCCAATAAGAACCACATTCGATCCAGCCAAAGTCCTTCGAAGAACTAACAATATCTCGGCCAGATATAATTCAATTCGATTCTATCGGAACTTATAAATTTGTAGAACGGTAAAGAATAGACCAAAATCATCAAGAGAATGAGAATGAATTCCAAGATAATTATTAAATGAAGTGTGAAATCTTGAAAAAAAAACACTCAATATAATTCATTCGTGAAATTGACGAAACTATAACTACAATTGAATCAATAGTTGATGAAATCCTCATTGCTTCGGATGGAAAAATATCCACGTGCCACTCAATTCAAGATTCATTGAAGTCTTTCAATTCCATACCTTTTGAAATATATCCTGTCACGGAGATTGATTGAATTTTCCATTTTTTTGCATCAGAATGGAGCAATTCAAGCGATACAAAGCTACGAACGCCATCGAATGATATCAGAGAATTTATTGTAAGTGAACAAATGGATAAACGACCAATGTATCATATATGTGTATGCAGATGGATATCGAACGAATACATTTCGTAATTCTGGTGCAAGCGCCAATTAACGATTGATCCACGCTGTAGGCAGAATTCATTCGTCGTCGTCGTTGTTGTTGTTAAATACATGATGAATGCTTATCGAGAACACTTCACCTCGATTTCAAGCGTTCACCAACCATTTTACGATGGAGTTGAAAGTTTTCGCTTCCTGTACGGTATCTGCCACCAACAGATTGTTGTGTTTTCTGAGAATAGGGAATACGTGTAAAAAGCAACTCGTCTTCTAACAGGGAACGAATGATACAGTTCGTGTGGAATTGAAGAGACGTTTTCAATTAGAGTGGATAATGAATAATTGATTCTTTCTGTAAATTTTCTACCATGAAAGTAGGTGCAACGGTTTTAAGTTTTATTCCACTTTCGTGAACTTTTTTTTGAGTGATACAGAATACATAATGTATACATTTGTTTTTCATAGCTATTTCACATTCAAACTTCTTTCAAAATCCATGCGACTTTGAAATGTTTGTTGGAATAACTAAATCTTTTTGTTATTTATATAGGCCACAAATTCGTACGGAGTAGGCCCTTTATGATCAATGGCATCTTCAAAAAATCATTTTGAAGGAATGATTCATTCAATAGTATTTTCAATAGTCCCCTCGAGGCGAATATATAAAAATCTAGCCTCAACAAAAACTGATCTATTTCAAAGTTTTTTTCTATATTTTTGTGCTCGGAATGTTGCTCTTCGGCGTTGATGTCGATTCAGAAACAATTATCCAACAAATCAAGATCTCAAAGAAATATGCAATTCAATATTCACACAATAGCAAGTTCAATTAATGGAAACTGACTGAATAATTGTTGGGATAATTCGAAATCTGGTAACACCATCCCCGCCGATACGATTACATAAAATATGAATTCGACACAGCACCAAGAGTGTAACATTACAACATATTCTCATTTCCCCACCGAAATTTTCTCTCCCGAACAACTACCTCGTGAATGAATTCATATTTTCAAAACGAGCTGCCTATACTTATTCGAAAATACGATTCATTCATAAATGGATTCAAAAGATTTTATTCCAATCTCGTAATGCTTCGTGTTTAATTAGATCTACGATACCCAAAAAGAAAGAACCACCCTTAAAGAGTTGTTATTATTATCAATCTCGAAGAACGTACAACAAATGATCGATACCACTAGGAATAAACTGCACGGGAGGTATCGAAAAATTCGTTCCGAAATGGACAAGGATTTGATCCCAATTTATCACGATTCCACGATAGCTCCCATTTTGCTTCAAGTACGCAGTTTGAAATTGAGACGCATTCTCGATATTCAAGCACGAACAATGGAAAGTAGCCACTACATATGTTTGCTTCAATGTTATATCCCTCGGATGTTTAAACACAATAACCACTTGTGGATTTGGTGGACAATTTTCTCTTCTATTTTTCCGATACTTCATTCAGTATGAATCACTGCATTGAAAAAGGAATGAAGAATTCATCTCTAGAATGACATGTTGAAAATAATAAAATTCATCTCCATCAATGTAATTACGCCACACGAAAATCATTGGGGAAAAATATTTTTTTTATCAATCTCACCCGCCATTATGGATTGGAAACTTCCAAGAGAAGAAAACCAAATTGTTTTCGAAAGAGCACTCCCAATATTTCATTCAGATTATCATGGTTGTAAAAGAGGAGGTCTTTCCAAACGAGATCTTATTCATAAAATATAAATTGAATTTCTTTTTGAAGAAAAATCGACATATTCAAAGATAACGATTGAAAAGGGTGAAAGAGAAAGCAGGAAGATAAGACAGTTTTCATTACCCGTTTTTCCATTGACGGTGGATAAAGAACATATTTTGAAGCTGAAATTGCCAAGTCATTCGTGTTACACTCAATTAAATTTATCACGTCAAATTCCTGTACGCGCCTTCACTTTTATGATCCTGAGTAGTTGTGATCAAAGGTCGTAGAAATAATAAAAGTGATTGGATTGTGCGGGGATGACGAAAAGTGAGTGTGACGGGTTTGAATAATCGAGGAACTCTCGTTGTTGGAGCATCGAATCGAACAGAGAGAAAGAATAACACGCAGATAACATGGATTCCTTTTATGTTCTTGTGCATTCTGATTTCTGTCGTTTATGCGATTTTATTTATTCCTAGCTGCAACGGTAAATTCAACGATTGAATTTATTGCTGAATAAGAAATAAAGCGAGTATCAATATTTCTTACGGTCAAAAATACCTTTGTGTCAAGGTTAGTGGTGTAAAAGAAGAAAGTGGATTCTCAATTCAATGCTTGAATTATCCCAACCACTGATCGATTTGGATGAATAGATATGGAATTTTGTTAATTTGAAGATGAAGTTATCGTGATGAGCAACTGCAGTACAGGACATCGCGATTAATCGTTTTGGAAGAACGAGAAGAAGTGGAGAAAAATGGAATTGATTCTAAGAGTATTATTAAATTGTGTGTGTTATTGTAGATCTTTGGCGATCCGACATTATATAGGGCAGTGGCCTCAATTAGTCACTGGTTATGTACACCACTGCAGGCACGTAAATATCGGAACATGTCAGTGCGGTTGGCAGGTGCACCATTATCCATGGATATTGAAACGTTCCACCTACACGATACGATTCACAAATCTCGTTGTATTCTAGTGATTTTCGCATCTCCGCAAGAAATCGTGTAATAACACCTTGCCGACAATTTCCTATGCTGAAATTACCGACTAAAATCTCGAAAAATGTGCCAAATGAAGTTATGACAGAATTTTTCACGAATTCTGTGCTCTCTTGGCAAGATCTTTATGGTACAAAGATTTCTAATTTCTCGACTGATTCAGATATTCGAAAAACAATGCGTTTTACATTCTTGAATTCAGCATCATTTTCTGAGATGAAAAGCAGAGAATTTCTAGAAGAAACCCAGACATTACAAGGATCTTCAATCTAACATATTGTCTATGACATGATGAAACGTGAATAACAAGTTTTGTTGTTTCACAAATTTGAAAAAAGCTGAAACGTCACAAGCCACTTTTTATACATTTCATCATTGAACTTCTTTTAGAACTTCGGTTAATATGTCACCTATTATTTTTCATTTTCTGTCAGAAAAACGACAAAATTTATTTTTCAAAGTGTTTTTGAAATATCCCAATTTTGTAAGAATTCCATTTCCGCTTTTTCTTGAGTTTTTCTTTCTTCAAGATTCGAAAACTTATGACTTTTTGTCATGAAAGAAGACCGATGAACAATTTGAACGTTTTGTAACTGTTACAATGAAAATTGAAAAACGTCTTACTCAAACTATGTTTGGTTTCACTGCAACCTTTTGGAGTACACATCTTTACATTATTCCGGTTATTATTCTTCGGATTCTTCAATATACTTGGACCATTGTAAAAGCGTTGGCGAAATCCTTCTCAAGGAGAACTTCAACTCCTTATACTTATACGAGGATTACAATTTACCTCATATTTCCTGGAGCAATATTGATTCCAAATTATCTTTCTCAGTGTTACCTGGTTCGACTCTCAATGAAATGACTTCTGCGCAATATGTTCTCGAATATTCCAATGAATTGAATTTGTTTCAACTTAATACTTTCAGAAATTCTCATGGTAACATACTTGATCTTATTTTTTCTGATAACGATCGTATTGATGTCAATATTGCTCTGGATCCTTTTCTCCCGTGTGACAACTTTCATCCTTCTCTTGTATCTAAGCTCAACCTACGTGAAAGTGTTTTACTGGTCCTCAATAAAATCATCAAATATAATTTTAATAAGGCGAATTACAGTGCAATTTGTGAATATTTAGGTTCTATCAACCGGGACGATGAATTGCGTAATCTTAATGTTATTGAAGCTGTTGATTTTTTGTATCTTCATTTATATAATGCAGTTGATTCATTCGTACCTAAGTATGTATCAAGGAATAGTTCTTATCCAAAATGGTTTTCTTCGGAATTAATTAAACTTATTCGTCAAAAGAAAATTGCTCACAATAGGTACAAAGAGTCAAATTGCTTTGAAGATTACCTAATCTTTAGTCACTTACGAGCTTAATGTAAAGTTTTGACTCGCCAATGTTACTTGTCTCATCTTCATTACGTTCAAGGGTCCATTCCTACAAATGTCAAAAGCTTTTGGAACTTTGTTAATAGTAAGCGGAATCAGAACGGTATACCCCTGGTGATGCATTTAGACGGTACTATTGGCAATACTGGTATGGCTATTTCGAACTTATTTGCATCTTATTTCAGATCAGTTTATCAAAATTATCCCGTTGTTCCTTGTAATTTATCAGAATCTACTTTCAATGTCAATCTTTCCGATTTATCCATCAATATCGGTGAAGTGTTCAATAAAATCTCATCCTTGAAAACTTCTTCCGGTCCTGGTGATGATGGTATTCCTCCTAATTTTCTAAAATCTTGCAAGTTCGTCATTTCTCGGCCTTTGTGGTTGATCTTCAACAGCTCTTTATCCTCTGGAATATTTCCTTCTCAATGGAAATCCAGCTTAATTACTCCTATCTTTAAATCTGGGGACCGTTCTGACGTGAGAAACTATAGACCAATTAGTATCATGAATGTTATGCCGAAAGTTTTTGAAGATATAGTTACTGATAAAATAACACCACTGTTTTCTGATATTATTTCTGATTTCCAACATGGCTTCACTTCTGGCAAATCTACCGTAACTAACTTGTCTATTTTTTCTCATGTTGTGTCCTCTGCGCTTGATCAAAATGCCCAAGTGGATACTATATATACAGACTTCTCAAAGGCTTTTGACAGAGTTGATCATAATATATTGTTAAATAAATTAAGTAATTTAGGTATTCGCAGCAATTTTTTGTCGTGGTTACAGAGTTATATTCTGAATCGTACGCAATCAGTTCGTGTCTCTCAATATTTCTCTGATTCATTTTTTGTATCCTCAGGTGTACCGCAAGGCTCACATCTAGGTCCTTTATTATTTATTATTTTCATTAATGATATCTCTACGATTTTCAAGTACTGCACACATCTTCTTTTTGCTGATGACCTGAAACTGTTTATGATTATAAGAACTTACAGAGAGGCTCAAAATTTGCAATCTGATTTGGATCGGTTACAATCTTGGTGTGTGCTATCTAATATGTCATTAAATCTCACTAAATGCCATGTGATGAGATTTCATAGAGGTAAAAATGCTATTTATTTTCCTTATAACTTGTCTCATTCTCTGTTATCACCTATAAATACTGTTCGTGATCTTGGAGTTTCATTTGACTCTCGTTTTAACTTCTCAGATCATTACAATTACATAGTTGGTACTTCCATAAAATCTCTCGGATTCATCAAGCGCGTTTGTCAAGATTTTCGTGATCCTGTTGCACTTCGAACACTGTATTGTACTTTAGTTAGACCTCATCTTGAGTATGCGTCTCAAATTTGGAGTCCTCATTTAATTCGGGATTGTACAGATTTGAAAAGAGTTCAGCATAAGTTTCTGCGTTTTGCTGCCTATCAGATAGGCCGTCCGTTGAGCGTCACTTGTCATGATTACTCATTGATTATGGCTCTACTTAACTTGCCTTCCTTGGAATCACGTCGTTTGTTCAATGATTTTTCATTCTTGTATAAAATTGTTAATGGGAAAATTCGCTGCCCTCAACTGCTTGGACTTGTACGTTTTAATGTCCCTTCTCGTTTATTAAGACGCCCTAAATTGTTCAATCCAATTTCTTATAAATCGAGATACGGTTATTCTGATCCGGTAAATCGGATATCTGTCCTAGCAAATTCTTACAGTGATGTGCTTGAATTATTTTCATCTCATTCTGATCTTAGGAATTCTCTTTCTCTTATTCGTCAAATTCAATATCTAATTGTCCTTTTCACCTATAATTATACACGTCAACTGTTGTTGTAATATAAGATGCATGTAGTCGAGCTTAACATGATGCTTAATGCTTTGATGCATGATATATATAATGTGGTTCAAATGATGTATATTCTATGTACCAAAGGGTCTTTTATACCCGTATAAACAAAATAAATAAATGAATAAATAAATTATTCCTTTCTATTAAGTTAATCGGAGAGAATCAAAAAGTGTCGGTACTGTTGCCCAGCCGGCACAAAAGATCAATTTGAATTTATAAAGCCTTCCCGAAGACTCCTTGAATAGTTCCTGTTATGTGAGCAATATGAATTCAATAAGAATCCATAATGAATTCAAGATGAAAACGTATTGAATTCCCGGATAATTCATTATGAAATCTCGATATGAGATCTTTCTGAACATCAAGTCTTTTATTAAGAGTTCGTTTTGAATTCAAAATATTCATAATTCTTTGCGAGGACTCTTGTGCTGTATGGGTGGAGTTTCAGCGCCGTAAGACCCCAGATAACACATTCTTTTTCAGAAACAAGAACAGAAGTCTTCAAGAACTCTTTTCGAACTGATAAATTCATGTACAGAAAAGCTCTGGAAGAGTTCAATGTTTGGGACATTCTTCTGGGAGTTCTTTGAGGATGCTGAAAGCATTGTTTTAGTAGTCTTGGAGAACTCGTTGATTGTCCCAAACATTGAACTTCTCCAAAGCTTTTTATGAATTCATTAGTTCGAAAAGAATTCTTGAAGAACTCTATTCGGAGCGTTTTCAATTTCTTTCAAATTTCAGAGTTTTGCATTGTAAAGAAACGGTGTTAGAATTAACACCGCATGGATTCTATAGAAGTCCACCCCGAAATTCGATGTTTTAATAACTTTGGTGTTGGAATGACACCATGCGGTGTCAAAATAACACCATAAGGTGTTGGAACAACACCGGTGGGGGTAGACTTTTTCTAACACCGCCGTTTTCCTCACAGTGTAGGAGATTTCAGAAGGAATTCTTTTTTCATAAGTCATTAGTCCTCTAGGAGAACCCCCACAGCATTGGCATGTTCCAAATGAACTCCCGTTATGTCAGTTCAGGAGGAATTCATAATGAGTTCTTGAGAATTCTTTCAGAATTCTTTGTTAATAACAGGGATTCATAAAGAATTCATTTTGATTTGTCATGACAGGGACTCTTGAAGAATCCCATGATGAATTCACAAAGAATTCTCTATGACCACATCGGGACCAGCGTGCTGTGTGGGAACTTATCACCCACAAATTTCATGTTTTGAATAATTCATTACTTTTTATAACAAAATTAGGATGAACATATGGAACAGTACATAGTGAAAGAAAACACACTAAGACCTCGTTTATTTCAACTCATGTTTATAACTTCTCCTCTTTCCCCCACGATTGAACGGTCCTAAGGCGCGTTCCTAGTAACGATCAGTGTCGCCCAATCAAGAGACGGTTATGTGAACCCGTCTTGAACTTCATGCTGATGGTGGGAGCCCCTCCCCGCTTGAAATAAACGAGACTGTCACATTTCCGAGAGTTGAAATGAACGGGGTTTTACTGTAATAACCCCCACGGGACCACAGTCCCGGAAGAATTCTTAAAGAATTCATACAGAACACAATCAGTTCAATAAGAATTCTCTATGAATTCTTCTGGGACTGTGGGGCTGTGGGGGAAGACATTTTTAATTCTTTGTCACTCTTTTTTATCGATCAGTTGTTCAAACAATATTTCTTTTTTGAACAATCGATCAAAAATTCTCTTCTACAACAAAAAATCAGTTTCAAATTTTCATTACACTGAGAACCCGATTTTTTGGATTGAAAGAAAATTTTCTTTGCCCTCATTCTAATAAATATTTTTTTCGATGGAAAAATTCTTCATTAGATTGAAACAACAGAATTTCAAATTGATACAGAAACATATTCCTTCTTGAATTCGAAGAATATAATTTCAATTCAATGAAGAATTCTCTCAATGGAATGAACTATCTTTTCCATTGCAAACAAGATTTATCAGAATGAGGGCAAAGAAATTTCCTTTGAATTTAAGAAATTGGGTTCTCAGTGTATGCCTATTAATTATTTGCATCCGTACTTTATTTTGTTTTCGCTTTTTTTTATGGATTATATTTCAATAACTGCATTCTAGGAGTACATTTGAATATACCCTAGTATATACATATATTTTCCACTCAACAAGTTTCTCCCAATTGCACGCAACTCGCGCGCAAAATTTTCACGTAATATCCAATCATTTCGCTCTCAGAAAATCCCCCTCAATTCACAGGTTTTTGCAAGCCTGTGTGCGCGAATTTGTGGAGAGTTTCAACAAGATATGCACTAGATCATTCCGCGCGATTTGCGAGCAACAGTATGGATCACAGGTGGGTTGCACGCAAACCACACGCAAATTCTCGCGTACATAATAACGGTCTCAAGTTTTGCGCGCAGGCAATGTTATCTGGGTATATCCGCTCATTTACAACGTGATGAGTCCAACTTTCCGTTATATTCGATGTCATAAAATCCAGTAAACTGATTTCCGTTAGGATCGATCAAATAGACATTACTGAACAGGACACTGAAAAAAATATTTGTTTGTCCTCTCTCCATAAAATATTTATTTTTATACATTAAATGTTCAATTGGATGCAAATATTGATTACTTGTGGTGTATAAATTATTTATTTGGGAAACCAATTTATTTGAGGTAAGCATTCCATTATTTGATTTGATTGAATATTCCATTGATCACAAGGAATATGTTATAGAGAGAGGACAAATAAACTATTTAGTTTGCAAGGAGAAATTTTTATCCAGTGTATTTCCTGGTAGAAATATTTTTCTGAGAATTTTTGAGAATCTCTGAAAAACTGAAACTTCAAACATTCTCTGTAAATCTCTGCAAGTCTCTATAAAATTCTGAATAATTCTGAAAATCTCTGAAAATATTCGGAGAATTTCTGAAAAACTCTGAAAATTAGAATTCCCACCAGGGTTATTACTTTCTGTATCTGAATACTTGATACATCACAAGAATAAAAGATTCGCGTTTCCTTATATCTCTCATCACTCACAAAGATGCGTTTGTTCAATAAATCTGCGTATTTTTTTCCAAACATTCAAGTTTGAATCTCCAAATACGTTCTTTTTTCATTTGTTTGTTTTCCTAAGTGGATCAATAACTTTATATAATTTTAACCTCTCCACTCGACTCCTAGTGATAGTCTTTGACCTGCGTTGCTTCCCTTAAAAAAGACACTTTGGCATTATTTATGGTTGCTGCTCTTTGGATAATCTCCACACGGGAATCAAATACTCGACACTGAACATCTCTGTCTCATCCCATTTCCTAATTTTTGCTTTGCACCTTCTAAACATCTGTCATTCCAACTTCCCTGTGAAGTTATAAAACTTCGTAATAGATGATCATAACATGTTGTTGCATAAATAATAGGATTATGAACCCCACTCAACGAAGTTTTCAACAACAGAGTGTACGTTGTTGATGGAAATTATTGAGAGTAAAGTTTTCTTCATTTGTAAAACTTTTATGTACCAAAAACATGTTCCAAATTTCATCACTACCGCCCAGCACTATTCATTCCATCACCTTTAATGTGAAATTATATATCGCATACAAATCCTTCTGGAACAGAAGAGTGATATTAGTGATACAAAATTCTATCGAAAGGAATTATGTTCCTAATGTAAAAATGTCTCATTGATATGATCATGGAAAATCCTCTTTTGTCTGTATGTTTAGTAACTCCAATTCCACACCCATCAATTGTTATCCTACACAAGTCTTTTCATTTTTTGTTTGAAACGATTGTTTGAAACTTCACAACTGATCCCTGAACGAACTATAGACGAAGGAAATGTAACAAATATGTTCTTCAAATCCTATAACGAGTTCTCTGAAGTACCTGAAATCCAGAAATCTACTCTAAATCGATGAATCATTCTAAGATAATCGATTATCGAAACCTGTGATATAACACCATTACCCATAATCTAACAATAACATTATGGATGTTGACATCACAAACGTTTCCGCATATTACCTATTTAGGTTTGGACAATATAGGGAATGTAGAGGACGGGGAGATTTTCCAATTAGTCGACATGCTCGGGATACACATCTACACGGATTATTGCTAGGGACACCTTACGTACAATTATCGCTCAGTGTTGGATTCTAAAGGATTCGATAGTTGTTGATCTGATTATAGATTTTCAGTTATGAACGGGATAATATTGTCTAATCTTCATTGATAAAACCACAACAACTACCGTTAGTTCAATGAGATTGATATTCACATTCATGATCCTACTAAATTACCGCAGAAAGGAACAATGATCATTGATTAATTTTTATGCACAGTGAATTCTGAACACATTTTGTGTGACGAGAAAACCTAATGTTGAAAGATTTGACATGCATAACAAAATAATAATGAATGAATATCCATAGGATTCAAGTTTTAATGACAATAGTTATAGTTTTTGTTGTGCATTAACGATTCTCCTCTTGTTACTCTCCTCGATATTCTCACTTGAAACTTCAAGTGTTTAATGAGTATACTAATATCTGCTTCATGGCTCTGTTGCACGCCTCGAACTTCAAATTTTGCATTTCATAGTTCAGATTTCTGATTTATGTTTCAAACTTTGCGTTCTGCAATTTACATTCAAAGCTTCATACGGTTTATTGCATGTTGCTGTTTCATGCTCCCACTCACTCCACCCCGTTTCGAATTTCACACTTACCGATCTAATTCGTATTATACATCCCGAAGATATTTGTCATTTCCAGTTCGCTTTGGGCTTTCAGTTCGTGTTATTATTACGTGTAATCTTGGTTTTATCTTCTTAATGCTCTGCCATTGTTTTATTTCGTTCATCTTTTCCTTCTGAATGTTCCCAATTTTTCTGCTGAATACCTGCTTGTCGTTCTATTCTTTTCGTTCATCTCTTTCGTATTGTAAAATCCAGTGTACAAGGATTATAACAATGTATGTAATTCATGTCTAATGATTTAGATGGGTCTTTGCGGATAATTTGAATTATTTATCCCTTATCTCGAAACGAAATGTCACCATATGAATTTTTATTATTCTACGAATTGTGAATTTGTTATTATTATCGGTTCAATTTCGGGGAATGTTCAATAATTTTCAATACTAAGTGCCATGCGGAATTTGAAATTCAAACCTCCTCGTCATCAATCGGATTGCGTGGTGCAACAAAACATTCACATGAGCCCAAGATTTCCAGATGTTTTATTCATCCAATAAGTATGATTCGTATTTCAAAAACTTAGCCCAGGATTCTTCAGAGGTATTTTTGAAATCAATCAACTCTTTGCGACACAAAAGAAGTTGGAATGTTCCTCTTGATGCCTTTTTTTCTTCGAATTCTTTCAATCCACAAAGACAGGTAAAAAAATTCAAATCCATTGCAATGACAAGGAGTTTTTTTTTCTGGATGACCAAAAATGATAACAAAAATGTTACATTCTTTCATTTGTAACAATCTCATATTTGGAATCAGCACGATATTGATCTGTGACATTATCTGAATATTCTGGCCAAGAAAAACGTGGACATGACATGAAAGTGATGGTATATTTTTCATTTCTATTTTAGCTAGTTTTTATGCGTTGTAACGCTGATCCGTTACGATCTCAAACGACGTTACGATACGAACAATTCAACAACATCGAAGCTGGCAGCAACATGGCGTGGTGCTTATCAGTGCATGTATATTCACAGCATTCACTGACAGATTCGGCAGAAGAGAGGTGAGCGTTGAACCGAATAACAGTGTCGCGTATGATGATAAAGAGACCTTCGTTTCGTTTGCTAATTTCCCATTTTGAGGTATGACAGCTTGGACGGATAATAAATTATCCTTTGGGAGGGAATAGATCCACATACGTGAGCATGATCATATGGGTGTGCAATGATATGCAAAATGTTTCATATATAAAATGATTTTCACGAATATATGAACAGAAATCGAAATTATACTTCATAATCTTTCAAGAATTGACTTGTTTTCTTTTTAATTTGAAACAAAGTTGGATCTCGAAAGCACTCGAATCGGAATATTTTCTACATTTAATGGAATGATATCACATGTGAGTTGATGAAATTACCAAAAAGCAAAAGAACAAATGCAAAAGAATAATGGTTAGAGGAGAAATGTCAGAATATGGGAGTAAGATGACATTTAGGGAAAATAGATGAGGCATTTAGATGAAGCAGTAAGATTGAAAATTCTCTAGGGAGGCAATTGATAAGAACGGAAGAAAGAATAGAATAATGGATGAATCATTTAGAAGATCGAAATAAAGGAAGTGATAATATAGGATTTTTAGAAAGGGAGGGGGATGTCGATGAAGGAGATTCGATTTTGAGATCAGAATTCGACAGGGCTTTGAAAGAATTGAAAAATAATGAAGCGCCAGGAACAGATGGCATAAGTGTGGACCTTATCGAAGCCTCCATTCGAAGAACTCGCAACGCAGAAGAACGAAAATCAAAATAGATGCAAAGACAATTCAGCAAGTGAAGGAACTTAATCGTCTATATAGGAAGCATAATTACAGAAAACTTTGAAAGCGAAAGAGATATAAGAGCAAGTATAGAACAAGAAAAAAAGGATTTGTACCAAAAGAAACAGTTATTACGCTTGAAGAATATTCGATTAGCAGGACGAAAGAAATTCTTGAAGAGTTGGTATGGTTGGAGCACAGCATTATATGGTTGCGAAACTTGGACATTTGGAAAAACGGGCCAACGAAAACTCGAAGCTTCTGAAATGTGATGTTATAGACGGATGCTTAGAATAAAGTGGGTAGAGAAAGTAAAATATGAAGGAGTACTTGAGAAGGTGAACGAAAAAAGAAGTCTTCTGAAATATGCCGTGAAAAGAAGAAGTAATCTGATAGGACACACATTAGGGCATGATAGTTAACAACATGAAAACAATATTGGAAGGAAAAATGAATGGTAAAAGCCGCAAAGATAGACCTAGATTAAGTTATATGAACCAAATTATACAAGATAAGGGTTGTCGTAGATATGTAGAAATTAGGCGTTCAGCGGATAATAGACAGGGTTGATGAATTTCATCAAACCAGTCATAAGACTGATTACTTCGTGAAGATGATGATGAAATTACCAAAGGCCCATACTTGGTCCAAGCTTAGGAATAATGAATTCAAGCCAGACTTGGTCCAATTGATCCACCAAGCATCAATCAATGCGTTTTTAGTCACAGGGACAATTATGGGACAATATTGTCCCAATTGCACTAAGG
The DNA here is from genome assembly GCA_018340375.1 of Gonatopus flavifemur. NCBI lineage: Eukaryota > Metazoa > Arthropoda > Insecta > Hymenoptera > Dryinidae > Gonatopus > Gonatopus flavifemur. The sequence goes on from JAFFJZ010000019.1 coordinate 640,899, forward strand.
ACCCGATTTCTTAGATTTAAAGAAAATTTATTTGCCCTCATTCTGATAAATCTTGTTTTCAATGGAAAAGATAGTTCATTTCAATGAGAAAATTTTTCATTGAATTGAAATCATATTCTTCGAATTTAAGAAGGAATATATTTCTGTTTCAATTTGAAAATTTTTTGTTCCAATCTGATGACAAATTTTTCCATTGACAAAAATATTCATTAGAATGAGAGCAAAGAAAATTTCCTTCCAATCTAAAAAATTGGGTTCTCAGTGTGTTTTCAGCCAAGGTTTGTTCCTGGTATATCCACCAACCCTGGGACAAGCTTGAGTTTTGTTCAGCCTTCTGCATACTTGCGTGGGTGAATAACCACAAGATCCAGCATTACTAGATTATTGATGTCCCGTTCAAACACTAATGATCAGGATTTATCTTGATTAGAATTAAAGGAGTAACTCCACTTTGAACTCTCAGAAAATGACGCTTTTTGAGTTTTTTTAGAATTAGAAAGTTTTTATTCAAATCAAACTATATGGTGTTCTGCTACTATTTAAGTGAAAAATAATTTTTTTCAAATTTTATTTTTAAAAATGGCGGCTTGATAAGTGAATAACTGGAGTGCTGTGAAAATTCATAGTCTTGTGGTGGGAGGAATAACTCAGTCCAGGATTGACCTAGAACAATCAACCAAAAATAATTAGTCTCTGTAACTCAGCAGCTAGTACAATACATATCCATTTTGAAAAACAGCATTTTTCACGAAATAGCATCCATTTGAAGAACAAAGTAGTATTTCCACCCTCAATTCAGTTACTTAATGTTCAATAAGAAACGCAAATATTAATATTCCGAAAAACCCGTATGTATTGTACTAGATAAACATATCACAAAGACAATAAAGAAAACCCTGAAGTGATTGATTGAAAATTGGCGGAGCTAGAGCTCCCACCGATTTTCAAAATGCTGTTCTGGGATAAACGCGTTCAAAGTTTTAGTTGGTATGACTGATTTTTCCTAATATTTCTATGTCCATAACAACGGTGCCGTTTATCGGTGTGTCCAATAAAACAATATCTCATAAGGCAATGAGTGAATCCGAGCAAGAATATTGGGTTTGTGAATATGACCCTGCCCTTTTTTTCTTAAATAAAACACATTTGCTTGTTTAGAAAATTAAAGAACAGTTTATCCAAAGTATGCTCCATCTGCAGCTACAACCTTTGCCCATCTTTCAGGTAATTCATGTATTCCTTGCTTGAAGAAATCTTGATCTTTTGAGCTGATCCAATTGTCAAGCCAAATTTTGATACTTTCGTATGAAGTGAACCGTTCTCCTGTAAGATCTGACTGCATTGTCCGAAATAAGTGGTAATCCGACGGGGCTATGTCTGGCGAATATGGCGGGTGGAATAGTGCTTTCCAGTCCTGTCCATCTAAATATTTTTTCACGACTCGTGCGGTGTGCGGTTTGGCATTGTCATGTTGCAGAATTAATTTACTGTGTCTATTCACCCATTCTGGTCGTTTTTTCTCATACGGCTCGCTTTAAATGCATCAGTTGTCGTCGTTGAAGTTCTCCATCAATAGTTTGAGAGGGTTCGAGCAACTCATAATATATAACACCTCTCTGATCCCACCAAATGCAGAACGTAACCTTGGCACAGTGAATATTTCTCTTTGGTTGTAATGAGCCCGGTTTACCTGGCTTCACTCAAGATTTTTGGCGTTTTAGATTCTCATAGTATATCCATTTTCCATCTCCTGTGACTATTCGATGCAAAGATCCTTTTCGTTGCTGTCTTTGAAATTGCATTTCACAAGTTGTTTTTCGGCGTTGCATGTCTCTTTCTTTGAATTCATGTGGAACCCAGTTATTGAGGTTTTGAACCATTCCCATTGCTTTTAAACGCTTCGCAACAGTTGATCGTTCAGCATTCAATGCTGCAGCCAGTTCTGCTTAAGTCTGGCAAGAATCCTTTGTCAATAATTTTTTCGAATCAGCATCTTCAAATTTTTTTGGTGGTTTTCCATGTTCTTTGTCGAACCCGTCGAAACCATACTTTGCAAGATGTATGAGATGGAGCATGCTTACCATGAATCCCCACAAGCAAACAATACGTTTCCGCTGCACTTTTCTCTGCAATAAAATAGTGTAACAGTACTTCCCGCAAATGATGTTCACTGGGAAGGAAAACCGACATGTTCAAGGAGGTAAAAACTTGTTGCTCACAACCCAAACCAAATGTCGCGTAGTGCGTTTGACAGCTGACAAAAAGTACTATCGAATACAAATGTTGCCAACTATTAGTACACGTAAGCAATATTAAAAACGACGTGTGTTATGAAAGGGCGGAGTCATATTCACACACCCAATAGGTCCAAGGTATCGTTTAGGAAAGTCGCCACGCTAGAACGTTGATGCGATTGTGTGCGCTTCTAATTGCTCTTTCATCACTTCAAATACCGATTAGCCACTTACAGTACATCATTTTCGTGTACTCAAATAGTACTTTGAGCGAAGAAAAAATTTTTAGATTTTTTGAAAATTTCAAAATGGCGTTAATCCTGAAGTCAAACTTCGAATTCAAGTTGACAAACATCCCTACTTGGGTTCAAGGTACCTCCTTGGGACAACTAAATGTTAGTTGTCGCAGCTAGATTTTTATTCGCGCTGGCTAGACTCTAGGTGAAGTAAATAAAAGTCTAGCTGTCCGAAATATGAACAAAATGGTTTATTCAGTGGGAATTAAGAATTTAGGTGTGACGAATAAAATTTAGCTGGCACAACTGAATTTTTATTGACAGTGACTAAATTTCCCAGCTGTCGAATATTTGAATAGACCCTTTCTCTCAGTGTGGATAACTTTAATACAAACATTTTTCAATTCCTGCCTCAGTTCTTCGCTTTCCGTTGGCTCCTTTCCAGATACCGTATTCTTTTCCGATGAGTTTTCATAGTTGATCATTCTTCTCCCACATTCCGTCTCATCGTCGCTTATCTAAATTGCACCCCGTTTCTCTCATTCTTTCCAAGAGTTTTAAATATCTCCATTATAATTCTTGGTTTGTGACAAATAATTTCAATTCCTTTTATTCCGTTTCACTTTCATATCTCGATTCCATCACGACTGATTACTCGGAAGATGAATTTTCTCATCCGAACTCATCATAGACTCTTCATCCTTTCTATCACAAAATGAGGATCAGCGATTCTCGAATCGAAGAGAATTGATGAAAGTGTGTCCACAGGATCATATGAGCATCGAAACAAACATCTCACGACTTTCCCGGAATTTCGAAGACGAGTTTCGAAAATCATCTTAGAAAATATCGTATCCGTCTACGAATCAATATTGACGAAGAAATGAACGCGAGGAAAAGGATTTGGATGTAAACACCATCTGGAGAACACTTCTGTGTCGATCCTTTTAAAGGCGAAGCATACGAAAAAGGTCACGAAACCCACTGCAGTCACATACGTTCGACTTATCTTGCCTCAACAGCGCTATACACAATTGATTTTGAATGCGATATCCACAAACGACAACTTATCTCTTCTGTCCCACATCGACGTCTTCTTTATTTTAAAATTTTTACAAATAAAGACAAAAATAAATCAAGTGACAAAAAAGGAGAGAGATGTGTACGTACATGTGGGTGTATATTTTTTCCTCTGTACATTGGCTGTTCAATTTCCGATCTTCTTCCACAACGCCAGAGCCGGGAGAAAGAATCGATGTTGGGTAACTGTGGCACGAGTATCGTCGTCGCCACCCTAAGCTTGTCACGTTCCAGCCTGATCGAACGTATCCACGCATGAATTGCATTCAACGAGATCTAATTTACGATAGTGGAGTTTTCGGACGTGCGAGACGAATCTATCCGCAAATAAATTACTTCTAACGTCCATTTTTCTTCTTTTCCTTCTTCTGTTCTTCCTTTATCTTCGGGAACAATAATTGTGTATGTGAGTTGTCGATTTACTAGGGATTCATCTTCTCAACCTTATCGGGGTTTTGCAATCGGCCCAATAATGCCGCATGACTGAGCCATGGCTGGAATTCGTCGTACAGGAATGGCACCCATTGAAGAGCCATCAATGATTGACTGCTGGATAATACCTTAGGCCCAGCAATGTTGAAAAGTAATCGACCATTAATAGAATTGATGACTGGCCCAATGATGGGCCATATCTCAGCTAACGAGCCTCATATTGGCCGCCCATGGGCTGTGTTTCATGACTGAACTTCCTGTGTGGGATGTATTATTCGAGATGAACAATTCATCCGTGCAGATTTCAAAAAAAGTGCTTTACAATAATACAAAAAATATAGACTCCCGCGATAAATCCATAGCCAATGAATATAAGAACTTCATTCCTTGAAAAGCCATTCATAACAAAATTCTTCCCTTAGTATCATGCGTAGCAAATATAATCTACAACACGCCTCCCACCGACGCTTTTGTACGCATCCATGCAAAGTTGAATGTGAGAGTAACGTGATCTAGAAAATATGCGCCACGAGAATATCGAGCTGGCAAACCACTTTACCTAAACTTCGCACAAAGCGAACTTTCCCGTACGTACATATGGACGTGAATTTGCTTGAACGATAAAATTCCTCTCATTTCTGTTTGGAGATGACTTTCTTGGTATTTTATCTATCTTCTCTTTTTTTCACTCCTGTGCCTAAATAAATTTCCAACATGATTTGTGCACAGTTGGAGAATGAGCATCACGTATTTGAGGAAAAAAGACAAATGATTGACGGAAGTCAATTTCTGTTATCATCTCTCGATGGGATTTCAATGGACTATCAGTGCTATCTAGTGATGCAGAAACCGAAGAGGAAAAGAAAATTCGTTCAGAATTATATTTCGTAAATTCGATTTTCATATATTATTAGAATAAAATATTCATTCCATTCACAATAGTCTGGAATTAATTCCGATTTATAATCATACAGAAAAAATGGTTGCTTCGTGTAATTCATATCACTGCGGATTATCAAATGGATTACGACACATCGAGTACTAAATTACAATTTCATTTCATACTGTGGGACGGATTTTTTTATTGAAAGAAAAAAAAACAAGTTATACGAAAGATGAATGATAATTCACATAATTCTCAATACCCAGAATGTAGAACAATAGCAGTCAAAACTATAACACAAACTTTGCGCACTTTATCATCGGATGATTCCGTGTTGGAAATCCCGGGTGTATTAGGTTTAATAGCGTGTTAGAAACGTGGAGTTGAGATGGGCTGCTAGCACTGAGGCCAACATATTCTCTCATATCCCAAGAACGACGTTTTAGATTAATTGATCTCTTTGCACCTACTTGTTGTGCGATCAATTCGAAATTCAAACTCGTCATTTGTTCATCCGATCGATTTATTCCAACATGAAACGTGGGTCGGTTTTCAATTTGTTTGATCCAAAGATTGGGAATATCGTTTCCTGAGATAGATTCTCCAGTGGGTAGCAGCATTGGATTTATTGTGCTCTGATTACAGGTAAAAAATTGTTAACACTTTCTCATTCATTCCTTTTCAAAGGAATATTGCATACAGTCTATTGATAGTTCAATGAAAGCGTATTCAGAGCATTTCGATTCTCTGGTAGTATACGATCAATCAAAATAGCAGATCCTAGCTACAGCTTCGAACATTCAGCCAACTCAGGCCATTTTTAGCTGAAAATTGTCAAGTCTGACCCAGAAATAGCCCTGAATTGGCTCAATATTTATACGTACATGGAATAAATTCAGTGATGTTTCTGCGTGAAGTGTTCCAGAATTTTTATCGTACGACTTTTTCAGAGAAAGGCCAGAAATTTCTATTAAATCATTTAATAGTCTGTCTCTATCGGAGTATGAATGCTTCAATTCTGTTACGAACATTCCAGTTTGTTGCAAGATATTGAAGCAAAAGTTCAGGTTGCGACGACTCTAAGACGACGTGATGTTTGTGCAATTATTTATTATAACTAAACAAAAAAATGTGTTTCGAAGGAATGACTGCTTTCGTTTTAGATAACGATACTTACACGGGGAGCCCTGCGGATGTTGTTACTCTGAGAAATATCGATGTTATTGGAAAAGTAATCAGAATGAATAGGAGAATTACATGCAGACAGTTAGAAGAGACTCTCCATATTTCTAAAGCAACAACATCGAATTGTTTCAGAAGAGTTACGAACAAGAAAGCTCTATATTTTATGGGTACCCCACACTCTCAGTGATATTCAACGACAGAAACATGTTGAATGGTGTGAAAGAATGCTAAAATTGTTCAAGTCTGGCACTGCTAAGAAGTCGCATTTCATTGTGGCAAGGGATGAAACCTGGGTATAATCCTATGATGTATCTACGAAGTCTCAGAGCAAAGTTTGGGTCTTCGAAGACGAAGAACAGCCACTGCAAGTTGAACAACCAAGATCTATTGACAAGCGAATGGTCGTCGTATTCTTTGATGAACATGGAATTATTGAAACAGTGTTATTAGAAAGATCGAAAACAATTTTATCTACATGGTACACTGAAATATGTTTGCCTCAGCTATTCGAAAACTTGATTTATCAAATGCCTTTGTCCTCACCCTCCTTATAGTCCGAACTCAGCATGATGTGACTTTGGTCTGTTCCCTTTCGTAAAACTCTGCATGGAAGGTCAATGTTTTTCATCAGATGAAGAGCTAGTCGGTGCTTCGAAAGAAGAAACTAATGTAGTACCAAAATCAATGTGAGGAAAGTGATTAAACGGATGGTTTTCATCGTATGATTTCATTGTATCGTATCGTAATTGTATTCATTGCGACGAAAAATTATTTCCAGCAACCCTGAAAAATAACCTGGATTGACAAAAATTTTAGGACAACTCAAGCGTCTTAATTTTTGATCGGATTTTCGGAGACAAAAATCATTCAAAGCACGATGAATGTTTCTCCCTAGTGCTGACAGGCATTTTTAGCAGGCTCATTAACCTTGGACCACTATACTCGACCCAAGTCATTACGCGTTTGCTGCAATCGCCAAATTTTTACATGGATAGATATTTTATCTGAAGCACTCTCTGGTATTTTCACATATACAACTTCTGAGAGATTCGATTTGATCACTCAAAATTATTACCTATTCTAAACACATATACACATGAGAAATTCGAATTTGATGCACGTTGAGATTGAACATAAAAAGTAATGAAGTGTGTTGGATGTTAGAATCCCTCTTCCCGTGGAATAGATTAATTAAGCAGTGCGCTTCATCAATTGGTTGTCGTGAAATATCGCGTCAGAAGATACATTCAATTTCCTCATTGGAAATTCATTTTATGTATCAGCTGAACAGATCTAGCGGTGCGAGTACCGTGTAGATTTGGTGCAAAGTGTACAACTATATTCAACCCGCATCACGCCTGCATATTTCGACATTCCAGAGCTGAGATATTAACCCAAATAATATTTCATACTCATACTTCATCCGATCGTCACACTGCGATCGCGAGAATTTTCCACCAGTTTTATCCCTCAAATTAATATAGATTTCATTCAACTCTCATTTCATCTCCAGAAATTTAGAAGAGTGATAAATGCGAATATACAGCTGATATTCCCAACAAACAATGAATGCAACATCACACGAGCACCGAATTCCACCGTCGTTGGAATTGGACACGGTCGTATCTAGTATCTCTATCGTTCAGTAATTTGATATTTTTTTGAATCAATTCCTGGTTAATTCATTCTCAAACGTTTTTGAAAGATCGCTGAAGTCTCCAAATTTATTTCAAATGAAATCAATAATTGTTCATTCCAACTTCAAGAGAACTGAAACTCTTCAAGCGGTCGTCTTCACTGTACAAAATTTGTAAGGGCAAAGCCCTATAAATTCGTGTGAAGTAATTAAGATACACATGCGTTAGGAAATTTCCAGACAAGTGCTTTAAAACGATAGTAAAAATCCTATAAAATTCGGAATTTTCAATTAAATTTATGGGAAATTTCATACTTATGATTGGAATTTCCCGGTGGCCATATACAGTCAGAGTGGCCACAGACCGGGAATTATCAGGGAATTTTATTTAACCGGGAATTATCAGCGAAATTTCAAGGAATCTTCCAAGTGATCAGGGAATTTTCTATTTTCATAGAAATCTTATGTAAAACGCTCTACTTTGATGATTTTTTTCATATAACGGCCAGAATTTCTAAAATCAGGTCGAATTAAATTTTGATTCTCATAATTCAATGAAATGTACCAAAAATGATATTTATATGAGCTCTTTATGTTAGAAATTAGTCTACCAAATGATTTGGCAAAATATTCTTTCATTATAAAAACAGGAAACTTGATTTACACTCAATTCTCATGCGATGACCCATGCGAACTAACTGAGAATTTACATAAGGGTACTTACTAGAAGAAAAGGGTATATATTGATTCTTTATATACAACCTGTATCCTGAACAGAAAACTTGCAATAAAATTTCGACATCTTGCGAGGACTAACTACAATTCGTAACAGCGGAAAAAGTATCCGGAGAGAAATGTTACATTACAAATCACTATATTGCTAGCAAGTACGAGACAGACTTTCCTTTATGATCACATTTACTCCAGTATTTTCTGAAAAATGACTATATCCGATAGTAGAATATGCAAGGACCCTTCTGTATCATACTATCAGATACAGTAATTTTTCAGAGAGTACCGGAGTGAATGTCGGTGTGTTTATAATATAACATTTCTCTCCGTGTATAACTTCGTTTTAAAACCACATTCCTTCGTTTCAGTGAATTAAATGAGTTCAATCGATCTATGTATTTTTTTATTTGACTCAACATTTTTTTCAGAACGACATTCAAACAAAGAGAAACGTCTAAAATTCTCAAAAATATAAACATCTGAATAATTTCAATCCACAGAAATATGTTTAGGAATCAGAAACTATCTTTGAGATCCGAATTCAAAGCAGTGAATAAGATTATTCCTTTCCATTGTCATAAAAGGTGTTCTCATATCGACTGAAATGGTTATTGTTCCTGAAAACATTTAATAACTCAAAAAACGATGCTGAAATTAGCTCGAAGAAGTGTAGGGCCGCGACATGACAGCGTAATACAAATTTGAAACTCCTGCTTATGAATACAAAAATCGGGCTACTTTCTCGGACTAATTTCAGCATCGTTTCAAAAATTGTTATATTTCTCCCCTCCTGATTCGCTCAAAAATAGAAAATAATAAGTACCTGCATTTTCTTTACAACTGGAATGAGATGCAAGTGTTGATTATTTTTCAGTTTATTCACTCCTACCTGAAAAAGATAGACACAGAAATTTAGGATCTATTAACTTCTGTATAGAGAGAAATGAATGCCGTTGAACTGTACACTGAAAAAAAACACTACTTCAGATAAAGAAATCGTTTCTTCCAATACAGACAAAGGAATATCCTCCCAATTTCATGTATATTTTATTGTATCGGTCACCATTTAATCGAATCGATAAAGCATATTTTGGAACAAAGAAATATACATTTGAATGAGAGGAATATTCCTTTTCCACTATTGGAAAGAATGATTTTTTTGTCTAAAGTAATTTCCTCTCACAAGTCTACAATGAGATGTTGAAAGCGAAAAACCTACCAGACAGCGCAAGAATACTTAAAGAATTCAAAAGGATTCATTTGGCGTTTTTGAATGGTCCCCGTTATGTCTGCACCCCATGAACGCTTTGAGAATTGATTCCATTCAAACCAGTGTTTCCACAAAGGAATTTCTCTCTTCATTTGATTGGGCTATCTAGTTAATGCAAGGTCGTGATTGGTCAATTCTTTTAGAAAGGGGGATCATGTGGAAACTCTGATTCAAACTGAATTTTCGATGAATTCTCTTTGAATATAATGAGTTCATAAGCTGTTCATTTGGTGCAGCCATTAACGGAAGTTCACATGGAATTATAGCGTGCTGTTTGGACCTGTATGTTGAAATGAATGTTAATCGTTCAGCACATGATTCTCCAAGTGACTATGTATAGTATGATATCCGCAAAGAATACTGAGAAAGGTGAATTGTTTTTAATTTGGATTATTCTAGATCCAATCACTGATTTGTTTCCAATATATAGTTAGAACTTGAAGAGCATATATCATTCAAGTTACACTGGGAAAAATATTTATTCGTCCTCTCTTCGTAAAATTTATTTTTAGAAGTCAAGTATTCAATTTGATACATAAATAGATGATGTGTGAGGAATGAGTTCTTTATTCAGAAGATGAATTTATTTAGGGCAAGCATTCTGTTATTTGATTTAATTGAATATTTCATCAATCCCAAAAAGTTTACTATGGAGAGAAGAAAAATAAACTATTTATTGGGCGAGAAGGAATTTTTTCAGTGGATATGAATATGGATACATATTCCAAACGATAATTACCAATGTTGAGTTTCATTCCAAACTTCATATAAAGGAGTAGAAGAGCCTTCGAATCAATAGTGAGAATTCAAAGAAATCGTTTCTTCCGTCATCATTAGTGACGTTAGAAAACTAAACTCAGAGCATTAATAAGTACAAATGTGTATCACAGATTGATAAGGATTTGATGAAATATTTTCTGTGATGAATTAATAAACTTGTTCCGATCAGAGAATCTTTCTGTCAGTATGATATTTTCCTTGGTCCCCTTGAAATAATATTTTTTTCGTAGTACCTATATGCGTAATATCTCCATGAATTGACTTTCATTCATAATGGTTCACTTGCAACAATTATATAATTCTCTCAAATATAAGTCTCCACAGTTCCACCCGAATCAAACCAATTCTTATATGGAGACCGAGTAATCTTTCACTTCAAGAAATCTGTTGCCATTCATATCCTGTGTTTCATTAATTCAAGCAAAGGCATTATAACATCGAAGATCTTGTGATGGACATTTGCATTTTTTCTAAAATAATGTCTTCTGATTTTCTTCATCAACATCATGTCATAATATTTCGATTCCCGATTCTGGGGTAGTGGAATATTGTATACAATCACTATTGTATTGTATTGTATTTTTTGAACGATAGTTAAATTTTATTTATCATTAATTAAATGGATAATATGATTTCTTGATGGGAAACATAAGAGGTATGTCTTATTTTTACTCTAGAACTGGAGAAAGACTCAGTGTACTTAAATGGGTCCAGATTATGGTGAATAACTTGCAAAAAAAGTTGAATACCGAAATATCAGGGAAAAATGTGCGAATAGTTCTGGAAAACCTGGAAGTATCAGGGAATTTCGTCAGCCTTTTTTTGTGGCCACCCTGAACAGGGAAATTCCGATTATTTTTCACAATGCACTTAAGCCGAAATAGTGCATGGTGGGGTTTTTCTTATTGATTCAAAACAGAATACGAGATTCTTCCACAGGTTTCCTTTTGCTCTGAATGGCAATAATTTCACATTACTTCGACTGTATATTTCGTTTACATTAAACGCGTTTGGAGAACTGCAATGTGAGAATCTCGAGGTGTTAACCAGTAGAAATAGGACTAAGAATACCGAGAATTACCTCTCTACTAATTACACATCATTCAAGCAAAGAATTACTCAAAGCAACAGCTCTGAGTCTCGCTTTCTATCAAAACTAGAGTTCACCCAATGGTGAAATATTCATGAGAGAGAAGAACATAAGAAAATCGTTTATCTCCCTCATAATACATTTATCGAACAATCAAATAATTACCCTTCACATTTTTCAATATGCAATACGTATTGGAACTTTTATTGCATATAAAGAAAGATCGAAAAATGGATTCCATGTTGACAAATATGAGAAAAGAAGAAAAAAAATTCAGCAACATCGAATTCACGGATAATAGCGTTATAAATCACAGGATGAAGAGATGGGGGTATTTTTCTGTTGTGTGGGCGGAAGTATCTTCGGGATGAATATGAAGAAAAATTGACGACAATTTTGAAGTATTATTTACGGGAGAGGGATGGAAGCAATAAATGTGATGTATTCTGTATCTCAGCTTTTGAGAATGAAAAAAAAAACAAGAAAAATAACATAAACGTTGTGCATCCGTAGAATAGGGTGGTTACTGAAATATGATTCATGAATATGAATCGAAGATTGTATCCGATGTTGTTGAGAACATTGCCAAGTTTCGTTGAATAAACTGTTGGTTCTTCGTGACATGTGGAATTTGAATCAAGTTTCTAGTTATATATGTATTGTTGTGTATACTCGTGCTATGTCGAAAACAAAAATTCATTCTTGATACAGTCGTATTTGGAATCGAGGTTAATTGGATGCAACTGAATGGTTAAATAGAAATCTTTGTGATTGAGAGATTGTTGATGCTGTGAATTATCACTGACATTGATTGATATTTTCATATCAAATCCTCCCTATCTTTTTATGACAAATTGATATATGGAGTGTATGCAAAAATAATGCGACTTGTTCTTGATTTTTCGAATTTGATTCTACAAAAAAAACGCTACACTATTAAGCATCGAAATATTCTTCGTTATTGTCCAATACTTTTTGCTACCGACTCGAATTTCATGGATTCACTCGAAAAATGATTCTTAATGTTTGTTTTCTTAATGTGCAATTAAATCATTACAAATATCTGGAATGAATATAGTGCTAAAAATATACAATGTCTGGAGCAAAATATTTGAAACAATGGTTTCAAAAGCGAGTCAAGAGAACTTTGAATCCTGTACATTGTTCTCAAAAATCAGTTGATCGATGTTGTGCCATCACATTTAACTGTACAATATTAGAATTGCGCCAAGCGCTTTCCCACAACTATCCAGCCAAGCTTGGGCCAGACTGGAACAAATAATCATACACGAGCCTCCAGTCATCACAAATTCGAAATTCAATCCCTGCTTATCAGCATCACTTGTGTGCTTGAGCATCGATGCTTGTGCACTCAGATGTACAATTTTTACACAATTTTTCATAACCACTGCTAGTTTCTACGCTTGTGCCAAACTTGCACCGATCTACTAGCCGTTCTTGGAATATCACAAATGCACCCTGACCGACTGATCATCTGAAACAATGGGACAATTATGGGATAAGATGGTTCAATCATTTTTAGCCAAGGTTTGCTTCTGGAACATGTGCCAACCCTGGGATAAGCTGGGATTCTTTTCAGCTCCGTCAATACCTCCCTGTGTTGTTATCATTTCGATATTGATTCAGTACTGCCGAACGGACTATCCCGCACCCAGAAAAAAATTAATCTCAAAATAAGAGTATCCCTCTCATTTTCACACAACTTCTCCTCTAACATATGCTAACAAAAGTATTCCTCTCCATTTGAGAGCATTATTCTTTGTGGTGAAAGAATTGTCATTTGTTCGATTTACATTTATTCAAAATACTCTTAATCGTAGAGGCATATATTCTCAATTGAAGGACAAAAACAAAAGTGGAATATCTTCTCTGATTGAAAGGGATTTTTCCTCTCATTTCCAGATTATTTTTTTTGCAGTAATGATCACCTTTATTTTCCCATATTCGCGCCTCTGGCAACGATACTACGCCAGTATAGATCCATGTTTCAAAACCCACATAACCCTCTCTGACCTGGCTTAATTCTGATGATGATGATGAAAATTTTTCCTCAATAGGCAATAGTTTCTACAGCTCCTAGTATGAACTCTGAATTTTCACAGTATTTTCAGTAACATAGATTAAAAATTACTGATATGTCAATTCCAATGGACACAGGGTGTCTATGACTAGAACATAAGCAGGAAAATTAAAAATATTTTCATATCACTATTCGTAATAGATCATTAAATTTCAATGATTCGATATATCAAACGAAAATTACAAAGAATTCCAACGAAGTAGATAATTTTCCAAAAGAAACATCCATTAATTACACATACAAGCTGTTAATGAGTGTTTAGAAACAAGACAGGGTATCAGCTTATATTTTTTTCCTATTTTCAACTCCAACCCACGTACTATATTGGCGCCGCATTTGTTTCATTGGTCATTTTGTTCAACCTGATTTTATGACTGATTGATTCCATCAGAATTCTCCGAGGCTGGACATCCTGCAGTGATAGCATTAAAGTCCCCAATGTTATAAGAGAGTTACAACTTTCTTGTAACGGATTTTCATCTTGAAATCCATTGAAACATGATTATTAATTTCTAGTCATTTTTATACGTCGGCCAACCGTAAGAATTTTGTTCATGTTAATTTTCGTTCATCTTCACTGAAAGGAAGCATTAGTACAGTGGGTGGATTTAATCCGTTCCCTGTTTGTTTTGATGAGTTGTGGAAAACTATGCCATAATTCACAAATTTTGTATAAAAATTGAATTCCAAACTTCTGAACACTTGAGAAATGATTCACGTAGATCGATGAAATCGTTCAAAAGTTTCGAATTCAAATATTATGGTTACAATCGGGATTTACTTGTGGGTGTTCTTAAGTTGATGAAATTTGCAGGGAAGGAATTAAATCCATCTAATGTAACAGTTATCAAATATATATTCTCAAATATGATCAATCAAGAATTCGAACAATGAACAACATTGAACAAATATCAATAATATTCATGAAATTCATAGAATACTTATTCATTATGAACACGTACATGAAATGTAATAATTGTCATCAATTATTTTACGAGTGTTATTGAATGATCGATTAGTCGTGTTTTAAGAATATATTTGACAATTGTTACCAGCCTTTTTTCAGTGTAGTATATTATGTTTTTGAATGTACACTTGTTACCTTGTTGTGGATGAATTTTGCCAACAGGCATCCAGTGTCCATTGTAATGGACACATGATTTTGTTGCATAATAGAGCTGTGTATTAAAATACTTTAAACTATGAAAAACACTGTTTAGCACTCAAAACCTCTTTGAAGTTGAACATATTTTTTTTGAATATTCAAACTGCATCCGTTTAAGTAATGGGAATTTCAGTATCAAAAATTTCGAAATTCTCATCACATTAGTTCCGTTCAAAAACATACCATACTGAAAATATAATTTTGAATAATTTTTTTATCGTCAATTGACCCCCTTATCTTGTTGATATCATGGGTTTCAAACTACTCTGATTTGTGGAACGATTTTGATAATTTGCTAAATTCTATGTCCATTGGAATGGATGTTAGGTCAGACAGGGATAAGATGTCCTATAATTCGAGAATGGAGAAATGAACATTCACAATCTATCGATCCATTTTTTTCCCATCATTCGCAGGATATTCCTTTAATTTGAATTCTCTCGATGTATATTCCAATGCTCATAAATCATGATTTTATCTCTCTGATTGTCGATTTGATCTCTCCACTCACCGAACAAAGATAAACCTCATTGTTCCCATGCATTTAACATAGATTTTCATTCAAGGACGAATATGAAATAAAATATCATTTGAAAAGTGGTTACAATTGAAACGTACTTTCTTTCATTGTGAAAATAAAATGGAATTGTAATCATTGAAATCAATTGAAATGCACGATGAAGTCTAACAAATTTCAATCAATCAATGTACTCGGATGAAATTCATTGTTCCCAAAAAACAGATAGATTTGAAAACATGGAAAAAATATATTGTCCTTCACAACTTGAAAATCATAAAATGACACTTGATACGGTTGGCAAAATAATTATCAAAATATTTAAATTCCATATTATGAATTTGTCATTCGTGTAAAATCTCTGGATCATACGGTTCGTCGGATTGAATGAGATTGTAGAAATATTGGTAGCACAGCTTGGAATTTAGTTTGAATGTGGAAGAACAGTATTAAAAATTAAATTCCATTCCAACGTGAAACTGACATCTCATTTTTTATTTCATCATCTCCTGTTGGTTTTGTTATCTTCACTGACGTCGAGTACTCGAATATTCGTGGAATTGATACTTCTATCCTCTTCAATTTTTGGAGAATGAAGGAATGTCATTGTGCTTGGATGCACAGGGAATTAGCATTTCTTTGGAAGTTCGTCAAGGATTTATCTTGTACTCTCAGTGAGTACCGCAGTATAATAAAATTCTAGATTTTACATTTTTTCCCCTCAAAAAATGTGGTTTGTCGTAAAAGTTTCAGTCATTTTTTGTACTTACACGAGTACAACATATGTTTTGCGATTAAAATTTTGTACATTCCCATGTCAAAATTGCGGAAATTGATAAATCGTCTAGTCCTTTCGCCAGATTTCAGTAAAACCCATTGTTTTTATTCAGTGCCATCGTTGTTGTTGACCGATAATGACTGCTCGATGGATTTCAATGGGAAAAATATTCATTTTAAATCAACATAAAACATTAATTAATTTGTTACGTCAAAACTGACGTTTCCTTCAGTTCTTCTATAACATTTGGAAGTTATAAGGAATACATTGGATCATCAACTCCAATGCACCCTTTGATACCTCTCTTTAGTTGGACAAGATCTAAACAAGGACTGAGGGAAGGATATTGTGAATGACAAGTGTATCGATTTGATACTGAAATGCAGTTGTGTTCATCTTTGAAACTAGGATTCACAAATTTAAGGCAGTTTCAATTTAAACTATACCCACGTGTGTATGGACCAAGCCTGACACAAGACCTGCCGAGACTTGTCTTGAACAATTTACCAAACTTAGCCTAGGCTTGGGAATGATGAGATCAGAACAAGCTTGGGTCAGTGGTTTTGTCGGGCCTGGTCCAATTCATTCAACAAGCATCAACCAATGCTTCTTTAATCGCAGATATGGATGGGAGAAGTAATTGATTCATATTTCAGTTCATGAATTTCTCCCTCAGAATACCGTACATGAATTATGTTAAAACGATAGAACAAATGTGACAAGACTGGGACAAGCTTGTATCATCATTGGAAAATTTGCGTTCTTCGATATTTCAATCAATTTTGCTTCTATTGTTGAATCATGTTCAAACTAAACTAAATACCATAACATAAATCTTATAATGATCTAATCCCGTACGGAATCCAACATTGGAATCCCCCGAGTCACCCGAAAAACTTATGGTTCATCTTCAGTGTGTAGGATTAATTATGGCAAGAAGATCGGGCCAAGGCTGGCCCGATGATCATCCCCAGGACTTCAGCCATGGTGAATTCAAAATTCAGTCAATATTGATAAACATTGTGTCACTCATGTGGGCAATATTGGCACAATTGTTTTCAACGAATGCTCGATTTTTACACTTGTGCCAAGCTTGTACCAAATTTAGTGACCATTTCAAAAATATGAACAAATGTACCATGACTGACTATCCATTGGGAACAATGGGACAATCATGGCACAATATTGGGCCAATTGTTCTTCACGGAGGTTTGTTTCTGACACATGTGCCAACCTTGGGACAAGCTTGAGGTTTTTCAGTCTTGGCGATACCTGCATGGGTAGTTTTCTTCTAGATTTAGCATACAAAAACGTTCGATTATATTAAAGTTGACACGACTTGTTCGATTCATAACATTCCATCAAATTCCAATGACCTCAAGTTCGTTTTGGAAAAAGAAGGGAAACATTTATCTTAAGAACAACAGGTGGGATCAATCGTTCTCCAAATTATCAGTTGGAATTTGTGTTTTCCCGATGATGTTCGTCAAATAGATTCCAATCATAGTGATTAAGCTTTACGATTCCCTCGAGGCTTTCTCAATAGTGAAATTGTGAAGATTCCTAAAGAAGAGAAAAAGGAAAAGAACAAAATTTAATATTGGAAAAGTTTTATGGTTAGATTTAGTGAGAGGGAAAATTTGATACAACTCTGAGAGTTTCTTAGTAATCATTTCAAATTCAGAAGGGTCATGCAGGAAGAAATTCGTTACTATGGAAATGAGTACTTCTTGATTAATTGTAGAGGATTTTTGGGAAGGAAGAAGATCACTGTCACAGCTCGCGTTGGACGAATAAAGGAATGCGTCTAAAATTTCAGAATAATAGAATTTAAAACGAAATTGACATTAAGTGCAATGAACATAAAAAAGAATGTATTTAAGATGATTTCTGTGTACTTTTTTTTCTAGTGGGATTTCAAAGGGTTTATAATATTGGGTTCTACTCACTGCTCACTTGTGAGAGAATTGTGAAGAAAAAAATGAGTATGAATTGTATTTATTTGATATTCACTTCGATGGCTGGACTAGGGTCCAACGGTTTTTTCAGTAGCCCACCGATTTAGGGTCACTAGCCATAATGATGAACACAAACTGAATCAATCCACCTGTTGGGTTAAATGTTATATTCGGGAACTTGAAATTCCAGTTGTAGTAGCAGTTCTTAATTTGAAGATTGTCAGCTGTTCTCGAATACTTTTTGTGAGAACGAAGAGATCTGTCCTCCATCTGTCTCTCTACTAATTTTTGGAAGATATCCCTGCAAACAATGATTACTGGCATTTCAATGGGCCGCTGATAGTCCTGCGATGCCGGCGAAGGGCTGCCACTGGTCCTTCGAAGGACCTGCATTCGTGTTTGCTGGGATGTTTTTGTCGAGGAAACCTCGGTTTCGTCAAAAAGTGGAAAAAATTGGAGTGGTGGAGAACAGGTTTAATTGGAAGTGTAGTTTAAGTTTAAGCGAGGGTTCGAGATTGGTAGAAAAAATTCATCAGAGGAGGTCGTTTATTCTATTTCGACGAGGATTCGTACTTATGGAATAAGGTTACATTAGAGGAAAGCTGTCTACTTCTCATTCTCCTCTTTGTACTATGTAATTTCTGTTTCTCTCTATAGTGTCTTCTTCTTTTAAATTGTCAGACATACGTGCTCTTATGTATCGATGTTTAAGACTGATTATTTATGAAAGCTTTTAACAAATTATATATATATATATATATACGATTATAGAAAAATAATATGGTCGACTTTTAAAAGTTATTGAAATTATCATTCATCAGTACTTCTATTCATTCCACAAGTTTAATTTGCAACGTGTATACATTCCCAATGTTTTTATGTCTTCCTCACAATTCTATTATTCCTGCTCAATTTCATAAGGGTTGATTATGAATTTTTGACGTGTAACTATGGTTAGAGGGTCTCAGGGGTGAAAAAAAGAAAAGAAGAAAAGAAGATTTGTTAAATTTCACGCCCTCGTCACAAATTCAACTAATGCCCATTCCCATATAAGAATTTTGGGGCTCCGCCAATGCTACCATGAAATACTTGATCCTTGAAAATAGAACAGCGTGTTCACAACAGTGAGAGGCGCCAGCCAATGCACCACGAATACTCCGCCCTATCTGACTGTCTATAACTCCTGTTCACAAAGTAAACGAAAAGTTGTAGAGGGTTTCGCGTGTTAATTGGCCTATCAATTTTGTGAAAACAACTCATTCAGTACAAAAATTCTAGAGAAAACGACAAATAATAAAAAATAATACATTACACCACAAACTTTGAATCTTCACGAAACCGCACTTTGCAATATTGATATTTTGAGGTTACAATTCTGCCAAGCCGATATATTCGCTTCCTGGATTTTTGGAGATTTCAGCTTCAATATGTGGAACTGAATTTGAGGAGGAAATGCATAAGACAGAGGGGGCTGCGAGTACCGTAAGGCACCGCGATTGACCAGATTTGTGATGCGCGTACCCGCTCAGTACTCACCCGCAGTCCCGAGCTTCGTGGCGGTAACGCGAGAGCGCGCGTTCCGACACTCGTGCCCGCTGCATTCGATGAACTCAAGCGTGATATAAAACAGGATGTCACGACGTACTAAAGCACAGTCTTTCCGGTTTTTTTTTCATATCAAAATAGATATCACTATCTAAAAAAGGAGAATACTTCATATTCCAGTAAAATACAAAAATAGTTTGGCCTTTTTGAGGATCAAATGTATGAAGAAGCAGAGAAAAAGAGAACAGAACAAATTCCTATTGTATTGGAAAAAAAAAATACAATGATGGAATAGCCCCACTAATCCAAGTTTCAAATTTTCCTCCCCCATTCATTTTGTCAAATACGAGAAATAAATCAAAGCGATCCGATATTTGACATCCAGTTTTTGCGTGTTGTATATCACAAAATGGCCATAATCTCCTACGACGTCGTATCTGCACATTCTGTATACACCAACACCATTTGTTCCGATACTTCCACCCTGAAATCCACACGTCATGCATCTAATTCACCAAGTTCTCTTTTGATACGGATGGAAAGTTCACACAATGGGGAGCGAAACCAACAACATGTCGTCAAAGGGTACAAACATTTTGCACTCGGTAAATATCCTTGCAGTTGTGAGGTTAGTTATTTTGGTTCTGATCAAAAGACCCACCGGCACATGATCTCGTGACTGAAGTATTCGGGCAACGAGAACAATTACGGACGCTGTTATACTCCATTCAAACTTGTATCACTAGCCAACTCGACATGTGACACTCGAATGATCCTTTGATACAAGCTATTATATGAACGTTCGATTTCATTTCTGCAGTTTCCGCCTCGCTTTTGAAGAACATTTCCGGTCTCCTGCCATGCTTTGTAATCATCGTACTACTAGTTCTTCTCAATTCAAACCTCGTGCTGTGGTCTTGAAACTTTTTCACTTTGAACAGTTTGGAATTGAATATCCGAATAAGTTATGATACTTATAGACTCATTTTCTTGGAATATTCGTGAAATTGTAAAATATAACAACCTTAATATCGATCATAATAATGATAGTGATATACTTCACCTGGACTTGATTTCAATTTGAACAGTAGTGTACAGTATCGTCATATGTTATACAAATTATACGCCTTGTTGAAGGCTCGCAAGCTTGTCACAGGCAATCTATCGACCCAAAGAGACAAGGACACCAATTTCATCATTTTCTCCACACAAGATGATAATAATACATCACTCACATCATAGACGTCATAATTTGGGAATAATTTGTTTTTTTTGAGAAAAAAAATAATGAAATATGAAGAGGTTTGATTTATATCATGTGTCGCGTATTCCTCACGTGGGGAACTTGAATGAAAATTCCGTAGAGAAGGTTCCGTCGAATCGAATATAATATCATCGAGGGTTGATAACTTTCAGCAGAAAGGAAGAAAAGAAACAATTCTTCCTCTCTCATCTGATATTTAAAAGTCTTTCCTTCATCGGAACTTATCGTTATTATCGATCCACTCTTATCAATATACGTTACGCACCAATCCCAAAACACGGTGGTTGGTGGTTGAAAAATGTGGATCGATTGTTATCTGAACACAACCTTGCCGGGCCCCTTCACTCGGTGACGAACATATATATATGTTTGTCAGCATCTGCCTTCGACAGAAGAAAAATTTATCGCGCTCCATGTTCGAGGGAGAAGAATGTCCACGGATTGATTATCACAATATTCGAGAATAAACAGTAGATCGATCTTTCGTTCTTGGTTTCTTTGCAAATTAGAATGCGCGGATAAATTAGATTTTTCATTGATCAGTTGATAAGTGAATACGGAAATTACATTCGACAGAGGAAATTTCCATGACTTTAGCTTTTCAATTTCATTTATGATTTCCTTTGAGAATAGGAGCCACGTTCGTGCAGTCTTGTGATACCTCATTTGTATAATCTATTGAGTGCTGAATCACAAACTGTTGAGAATTCCAAGGTAGACATGTTTTGAATAAGATGAGGACCAGAAGAATCGATGCAGTGATATTCAAAATTTCGGACCGCTTTCGAAAAGTGATGTCTATTTCTTAGCCGATCGAAGACTTCCTGTTGGTTATACAGCAGCTAGTGCAGCGAACGAAACTCGTGAATCTGAGTAAACCACATTAGTCCACGCAGAAATATTCTTTTTGGCAAACATAAATTTCTGACAAACTGTCTCGATCAAGATATATTTAAGATATGCCTCAAAGATCCTTTCTACACGGAGAGAAAAAATTTGTTGACGCAGCAAATCGAGGTATTATATATAGAATAGCAATCGTGCTAGCTACAACAGCAATTTTTTAGCTGTGGCAGCAAAAAATGTTTGCTCCGCCAGAAAATTTTCAGTATTATATATAGAATAGCAAACAAATTTTGCTGGGATAGCAAACATTCTTTGCTGTCACAACTAAAAATTCGCTATCACAGCTAACAAGATTGCTGGAACAGCAAATAGTTTGCTGTCACAGCAAAAAATTTGCTGTTCTGGCAAAAGGAACCCAGCAAAAGTAGATTCCGCTGCCACAGCGAATTCCTTTTTCTCCGTGTAGATATCTCAAAGTTATGGAGTTCATATATTTTCCATGAAAGAATTTTGGAGGAATATCTCTCTTGGGATTCGAGTTCCGTATGGCAGATGGAATATCAAATTCATTAACAAACAAATCCCAGACCTCTACATGAATTATATTTTGAGTGTGCAGGTTCGAGTCCCTTTCAAGGAATAAAAGTTTCTCAGACAGAAGAAGAATACTACAACACGGAGAAAAAGGAATTCGCTGTGGCAGCGGAATCTACTTTTGCTGGGTTCCTTTTGCCAGAGCAGCAAATTTTTTGCTGTGTCAGCAAACTATTTGCTGTTCCAGCAATCTTGTTAGCTGCGACAGCGAATTTTTGGTTGTGGCAGCAAAAAATGTTTGCTACCCCAGCAAAATTTGTTTGCTCTTCTGTATATAATACTGAAAATTTGTTGGCGGAGCAAACATTTTTTGCTGCCACAGCTAAAAAATTGCTGTCGTAGTTAACATGATTGCTGTTATAGCAAACTTTTAGCTAGGTCAGCAAAAAATTTTGCTATCCTATATATGATACCTCGATTTGCTGTGTCAGCGAATTTTTTCTCTCCGTGAAATACTTACCAACAATGAGTACAGTAAACATCTGGGAACCAGTCTTCTTTTCATTGCAAATTGTTATTCTTACATTATTATTTTTTATTGAAGTATCTTGAATATATCGTGAATAGATCTCAAACATATCTTTGAGATACCTTGAAGATATCTTGAAGATAACTCCGATACATCTTGAAGATATCTTTGCGAAGATATGGAACCGATACATCTTTCAGGTATCTTGTGGGAGATATCTCGATTTCATAACTTTAAGATAACTCAAAGAGATCTGTGAAACGTCTCCCAAAGATATCTGAATCAAAATGTTTTCAAGATATCTTGTATCCATCTCGAATCCGACATCCTAATATCATTTCTTCAAGTGATCTCCAAGATATCTTCACGATAAATCTTACAGACATCTTTGTGAAGATATAGAACCACTGCATCTATTAGGCATCTTCATGCGAAAGATGTTCTCGATTTTTGAAGTTGTTTTCAAGATATCTTGACGACCTATTCTGAAGATATATTTGTAGAGATATCTTAGATATATTCCTCAGACGGGAATCATTCTTGAGACATTTATGTTTATTGGGTTACTGTCAATAGAGAAAGTTATTCTGCTCCCGTGTCCTGTTGCACAGCCCTTAACAAGTGAATATTCATAAATGGAATGATAACAGTGTCATCTATGTAATCCATATTATTTGTAGTTGGATGATTATAAGAAATTTTTTGGTTACAAGAGCGAACTTGTTACCATATTGTGGGAATTTTGATAATATTTTTCAGAAGTCAACACGTAATCCAAGTTTTGAAGCATTCACAGGGTTGATAGCGGTCCTTGAATCTTAACAGCATTAACCAATCAGACGTTTCTGTTAAATGGGATAATCAATAAAAACAAAAATGAATTCAAGAACTATCAACCCTAATTTATGTCGATTTATTATGATTCTATTCTGAAATGATTTTAATTTTCAATGAAATTATTTGCATTGACAATTTCTCATTTAATCGTTAATTATCTCCATATGCATATAATATATCTACAAAAAAATGGCGTGAGTGCATTCTATTTGTTTGAATTCTCGATTACTGATTTTCAATTGTGTTCGTACAAATTATCCCAATGAAAATAACATCGAGTATAGAGATGAGCTCTAATTTCAGTAGAGTATTCTAAATTGATTATATTAATATTGTTCGCTAATAATTAATAAATGAATATCTCAATGTAAATAAGAACATTTGATCGTACATCGAGGTTTATTATAATTGCTAATGAATGCATTAAAATTCAATATTAAGATCGAGATCTTGAATGCATACTGATGAAACACATGTGCAAAATTACACTGTTAGAAATGTCTTCAAATTCAGTATGTTTTGCACGTACATTTGTAAATGAAATTCCCAATTCTCGGCAATTGAAATGATAATTCAGTTACACGTAACTGAATTTTTAATTTTTGCTATATTATATCATACATTAATATATATTTTCGCAACTAAAATTTCATTCAAATGTAATTGAAATTCCAATAAGTTTTTCAGTCACGTGAATAATTTTTGCTTCCATTGCATGTAATTGGAAATTCGATCAGAAATTTCTAACAGTCTACGCACTCAATGTGAATAATGAAAAATGATTGGTAAACTGAAGTTCATGTTGAGCATAAGATTCTGAGTGGACTTAATTTCAATAATTTCACACTAAATTCGTGTCCCCTACATATCCGCTATCCGCTCAAGCCGATACGCTTCCCCAAACTATCAACACAACGCTGGTTCAATTACTTTTTCTCCTTGTCTCATTCACCATCGTAACGACAGAATACATTGAAATCCAGTAGCAGAAAGTCACGATGTACTTCAATCGCAAAACAATTCTCCCTACTCTACCACACTGCAAACTGAAGTGTGTTCTTGTAGTCAATTTTAACACACTTCAGTATAAATGACACTAGAGCCTAGTGAGTTCAGGGACCCTAAGACCACTATTTCAGTAACATCATCTTCCCCTAACAGCTGATGAAGATTTTCAACACAAAGCAATAGAAGTTCTGTACACCCGTAAGTATTTTATAACCTTGAACATGCACAGTTTTATGCCTACAAACTACGATCTGCAGACTCACATCGACTGCTTCTCGAAGCTGACGGTGAACATTCCCTTGGTGAAACACAGTGTTCCAAATGGTTCAAAAAATTTTAAAGTGGCGATTTTTACGTGAGGAACGAAGAGCGTGGTAAACCATCGGAAAAGTTCGCAGACGACGAATTACAAGCCTTATTAGATGAAGATGATACTTAAACTCAACAAGTACTCGCGGATCAACTGAATATGACGTAGAAAGCCGTGTCCATTCATTTGAAAGCCATGGGAAAGATTCGGAAAGTGGGAAAATGAGTTCCGCATGAACTGAATGAAAGATAGCAAGAAAATCGAAAAATCACTTGTGAAATGTTGTTCGACAGATACAAAAAAAAGCCACTTCTCCATGTGACAGGTAATGAAAAATGGATATACATATTTTGAGAATCCTGAGCATTGGAAATCATAGGTGAATCCAGGCGAATCATCGACATCCACTGCAAGACCAAATCGTTTTGGAAAGAAGACAATGCTCTGTGTTTGGTGGGATCAGAAGGGTGCAATCTACTACGAGTTGCTGAAACCTGGGCAAACCGTCAACACTGATCGCTACTAACAACAAATGATCGACTAGAATCGCGCATTGCGTGAAAAACGACCAGAATATGGAAAAAGGCAACACACAGTCATCTTGCTCCACGATAATGCCCCATCACACACAGCAAAACGGGTCAGGGAAACAATTGAGGCGTTCAGTTGAGAGATGCTACCGGATGCGGCTTATTCTCCAGACTTGGCTCCGTCCGATTATCATCCATTCGCGTCAATGGGACACGCTCCCGCTGAACAACGTTTCGATTCGTATGAAAATGTAGGAGGAAAAGAGGAACTGTTTTTTCGGCGTGGCATTCATAAACTGCCGGGAAGATGAGAAAAGTGTATAAACAGCCATGGAGATTATTTAGACTAAAATATTTTTTATCATTTTCAAACAACAAACGTGTGATTCTTGCAAAAAATTCCGGTTGCATACTTCTAAACCTAGTAGTCGATAAAACATTCAACAGTATCAGTGAAATAATTCATACGAGAAACATTAGGGGTTGAGTGAATCAATCGATTGAACAGAAGGAGAACTGTTCAATGATTACGCGATAATGTTCGAATAATCGAATTCTATGCTCTTCTATCGATTTTTGAAATTACATTCATCTAAAAGTGATGAATCCACTTTCATCGAACGTTATTGAGTTCAGTTACCGCATGGAGGCGGAGGGTGTATCAAGAGAATGAACGAGACACATCGAGGACGAATTACCAAACGAATCCTGTGAAATTCTATAAGAAACGGAAAAACCATGTTTGCGAAACCAAATGAATTTTCAGTGACAAGATAGGCACAAAATGATGAAGAAAAGATGGCAAGATTTCACATACTCACATTTCTTCGCTCCCTGACGATCTATATTCGGAATAATGAAATGAATTTTCAACTTATTTAACTTGTATACTGAGGGAGCTCTTTCATCGAAGTATTTTCTTTTCTCATTTAAAGTTGATGCAAGCATGCGAGTTCTTTCTTCCCATTCGACTGCAGACCCAAACTTCTAACTATGTGAAACAAAGTTCACGAAGTGAGTTACAAACTAAACTCCAATGATAACCTCCCCTTATCAACTCAACTTTGAAATATGAGATCAGTCATCATAGCCTTTATCTTCTTTTGCACTTTGACTACCGAATGCTCGATCTTCTCCTGTGAGTAGTTGATCTTTTGAACCCGAATGAGAGAAAGATCATCGGTGGAAGCTGAAGCAATAGCGCTTTTATCTCATTCTTATCGATTGAGAGGGAAAATTTTTACGTTTCTTTAATTCGTCGATTTTTATACGAGACGTTGATGAGCATTTTGATGGGGATTCCTTGAATTCAACATGTTATAAAATTGAGTCTTTAAATGAAAGTAACGTATCTCGAGGGATTTATTGAAAAAAAGTCATTTGTGTATAGAGCAATGGCCCAAGTCTGGCACGAGACCTGCCGAGACTCGTCATTAACATTTTCACCAAGTTTCGGCCAGGCTTGAGCCAATTGATTGACCAAGCATTATTTGGTCAGAGGAATTGTGATGAGACAGGTAATTGATCCGTACTACAGTTAATGAATCTTTTCCTCGGATTACCGTATGGGAATTAGGATGAAACTATGGGACAGATGTGCCCAGTTTGAACCAGCCTTATGATTCGCGTTCTTGGATACACTATAAATAATATACTTCCTAAACTGCCAAAGAAGTTTTTACACAAACTTTTTTTGTAAATCACCAAACAAAAGTTTGTGAACATTCAAAAAATTTGGTGATTTCACGAAGATTTTTGAGAATTCACAAACTTTTGTTCGGCAATTTACAAAAAAGGTTCGGAAATTATTTTTCCAAACCAAGTTTGTAAATTTCCAAGCATTTTTGTTTGGAGTTCAACGAATTTGTTTTACATTGTATTTCAATGAATTCGTTTTCAATATTAAACTCGCACGAACTGATAAGTTTCCACTAAAGGATCATAATATCATTTTATAATAGTATTCGGTTGTCAGACAGTTCTTTGTCCGAACACGTCATGAAAATCCCTCCATTTCCATTCAACATTCTTTTGAAGGCTTTATTTCTTCTCCACCCTCCCGATTATTCGACTACTTCAAAACCCTCGATATTTCTCGATTTGTTCGCTCTATATCTTTTGTTTCTCAAAGTCTCGAACCTGCCACGGGGAAGAACGGAAAATACAGCCTACAACATAATACAACACAACATTACAACATAATAGATGAATAATTTCATACACGTAATAAGAAATCCATTCCTTTGACGTATTCAGTGCTTCGATACATATCGAAACAATCTCTGTTTAATGGCAAGGTTCGATAGAAAATTCATCCGCTTTTACGTTTCAAAGACATACGTTGTCTTGTTCAGGAGAATCCTCTCAGTCCCTATTCCTCATTACGATCAGGATGAACGTGCGCAGACAATATTACTTTATATATATATATACACATACATACATACATATAACTTATATGAAATACAGCGGTATTGTAGGAGTGAATTCAAATCATCTCGAAGGATATAACACGCGCACAAACCAAGACGAAGCGGTCTTTTTCGGATCCTATCTACAAATCCCAACCAGTCGACTCTCTGGTAGTTTCAACGAATAGCTAGAATCGCATTGGCCTCAAAACGACTCGAAAGCCGAGTAACTCGATATTCCATTACTGAAACGAGAGTTCGAATTATATGTGCGCCACGTACTTGAGGATTACACAATTGTTGCCGAAGATGATGATTTCGTACAGATATTT
Organism: Gonatopus flavifemur; assembly: GCA_018340375.1. NCBI lineage: Eukaryota > Metazoa > Arthropoda > Insecta > Hymenoptera > Dryinidae > Gonatopus > Gonatopus flavifemur. The sequence continues at coordinate 669,122 of JAFFJZ010000019.1, forward strand.
CTCAGGATCGAATTGATTATTCTATATTCTGCTATTGTTGTGATCAATTTAAAAGATGGAAGGAAGGGGGGGGGGGGATAATGGGATGTTTGATAAGAATTCATCATCGCAAAGTTCTACAGTCAAAGTTCTGCATCTTGAATGCTGAAAACATGAAGCATCGTGTATATATTCTTATTTTATGCTGTGTTCGAGCTGAAAATGGAGGTAAATGTGGGGAATTTTTAATTTCAACTCATTAAACATTCATCTGGAACGTTCGGATATCTCCAAGAAAAAACTTATCCAATTCTAGGATTGTTCTTTCCATTCCTGCTGTATCCTCAGGAAAGTTTTCCTCGTCTTCGTGAAACTCTTTTTTTCGTTTATACTTTTTCCCATTTTATTCTCAAAACATACGAAAAAGGTGTACACATTTTGGAAGGTTGGGAAAATGATCAAAGCCCACTCCGCACAAATCTCGCAGGGACATTACTGCAATATTACTGTAATATTATGTGCTGGGTTGGGAAGAATTTTGCAGCGAGGATTTGATTTGCGTCATAAAATTCCACAATCTTCAATGTTCTCAGCAATAATTCTTCAGCGCAAAGCTCAAAAACTTTGAAAATAACAGAAACAGACCTGCTTCAGTATGGCGTCAGTCTGGCAGAAGAAGTCTCGCAAGACTATTGGAATTACAAAATTAGGACAGAGAAATAGGAGAGATCTCGGATGGAGTATGGGATTCAGGACTCTCCCATATTCCTGCCAGACGGCTGTAAGACCCTGTCAATCTAATAAAAATATGAAAAAAGTATGGAAGAATTTCGATTCCCATACTTTATCCGAGATCTTCCCCATATCTCCGCCCTATTCTTTTATACCTATTGCAGTGTCCTTGCGAGACTTTTCTGAAGGCTGCCCAGTCTCTGGGAGAACCGGGAATTCGTCGGGAATTTTCAAAAATCGTAAACTTGAAAGTTTATTCAATTTTATAATATGCATTTTTTGGGTTTTCATGTGATTGGAATAAAAACTTCCATGAATTTAATTGAAATTCGAATCTTCACGTGAATTAAATATTGAATCCATACTTGGAAAAATTATCAAATATATATTGAATGTAATTTAGAATATCTATAAAAATTTCAACGGATGATGAAAAAACATATTCTAATATGATCTCAACTAACACTTGTCGGCAATGAAATCCTCTTTTAAATGAAATTGCCATTTTCTGAAGTAATTTGCTGCGTAGAATTCAAATCCGAAGTCAAAATCGGGCCATCACGTCCGGATTCTGAGATACTTGAGATTAGGTTCTGGAAAAATGGGTTTTTTTGACTACTTTTGAATTTGTGTACTGAGCGCTCAGAATTCTTTCGCTCTTTTCTTCTAATTGTATCATCCAGTACTACGCTTGATCTTCAATATAAGCTATTGATCGGTTACCTAAAATTTCTGCTTGCAGAGTTACAATCATTTCAAGTTGTGAAATATATCCCCAAGATTGTAATATTTCTAGGATCTCCTGAGGGTGCTGCCAGGATTTATGGGAATGGAAATTTCAATCTTCTATGATATTCCTACTCAGCGATCTCAAAAACTTTCAAGTACACATGTTCAAAGAAAATTTACCACTAAAAAAATGTACTAGATTCCTCAAAGGATTGATTATGATCAAAGCTTTGGCAAATTTTCTTTGAACATGCGAACTTGAGAAATTTTGGGATCGCTGAATAAGAATATCATATTAGACAATGGAAATTTTTATTCCCATCCATCCTGGCAACACCCTCAGGAGATCCTAGGAATATGACAATCTTGGGGATATATTTCATAACTTGGAATGGTCGTAACTCTGCAAGAAAAAATTGTAGGTGACCGATCAATAGCCCATCTTGAAGAGTAAGAGTGGTACTGGATGATAGAATTAGAAGAAGAGACCAAACAAATTCTGTGTGCTCAGTACCCATTTTTCGAGAACTCAACCTCAAGTATCGCGAAATCCTGACGAGATGGCCCAATTCTGACTTCAGATTCGGATTCTACACAGGAAAATCACTTCAGGATATGACCATCAGTTGCTAAGGAGTGGAAAATCCCATTTTTTTCCAATATTTGGTTGGTAGCGTTTTGGAACATTTTGTCTGTCATCCATTTCAACTTCATCACCCAAAGCTTTGCAACTTGCAATGAAAATCATAATTTTGTTTCGGCAAATTATGATTTGTTCCTTCTAATAATTTCAAACCGTACTGACAATATGGACAGACTCACAGCGTGTTTGGTAATACACAGAATAAAAATTGATGTATGGATACAGAAATTGTTGTTCAATCAACCAAGGTCTCTGATGACAATGAAAATTTGCTGCACCGGTCACATGGAGTACGATGAATCTAATAGACATGTCAGTATGAACTGTAGCAATCTAATGTTACCCCTATATTTATCGGGGGCACAGTGAATATTACAGCAAATTTTTTTCGTGAAGACGAAAAACAAGATCTTGTGAAAGTTACCGGCGCTTCGGTTATTATATGGAGAGCAACATTTTTTTGTGATTTATACCAGAATTTACGTCACACTTACCAAATATTCCAGCGAAATAAGAATTTACTAGAATGATCGATAAACTGTACAATAATCTGAGTACTGTACATCGAATGGAAGACAGTACATAATACTCTAATTCTTATACACATCACTGTAAATGGAGATTTGATTAGCCAAAATACGTGTTATTTACCCTTATGATGTTTATCAGTTTCTCTGAATGATTTTTTCAATGTGTATTTTCAACTGTTAGACTTTTTGTTGCGATTCCCTACAGTACACATAATCCATTTGATTCCATAAACACTTCTCAAAGAATTTTTCAGCATTCCTATTCTCTAAATTCCTTGAAGTGAAAAATCCACTCTTGAAGAGTGAAAATATGGCAAATCCGATAAAAGTGGGAATTCCACTCTATACGAGGGGATTCTCACTCATTGAGAGTGAGTTTTCACCCCATTGGAGTGAAATTTGACTAACTTTGGAGAGTGAATACTCACCCTTTCATAAGAGTGAAATTCTCACTCTTATCGGACTTGCAGCATCTTTGTTCTTTAAGAGTGGATTGTCACTCCAAGAAGTTTAGAGAGTAGTGAAACTGAAAAGTATGACATTGAATCCCATCAAACATTCTGTGATCAGGATTATAGCTCATGGCCATGGATTGTATAGCTTCTGGCGGAATCGCATGCTTTGAACATGGAGTAATATGATCAAATGACGGACTCTCCAAATATCATGGAGTAAAAATCCACTACTACAGAGTGAACATACTGCAAGTTTAACAATAGTGAGATTCCTCTCCTAAAGAGTGAGTTTTCATTTCATAAGAGTGAACGTTCACTCTCTTGGAGTGAAAATTTTATTCTTGGAAAAGAATGGCATTTCACTCTGATGCAGTGAACATTCATTCTTATGGAGTAAAAATTCATTCTCATGCAGTGGAATCTCACTCTTGTTGGACTTGCAGTATTTTCGCTCTTTGAGGAGTGAATTTTTCATTCCAAGAAATTCAGAGAGAATATACAGCAGTCCCCGTGAACACATTAAAAAATGAATTCAATGATGTGCAAAATTAATACATGTTGAATACCCCAAAGACGTTACGAAAAGGAAACATAAAATACATTATATAAATTATGTGATTAACGGACGCATCTTTTGTTCTATACTTATTTATATTCATTTCATCATTAGAAAAACCTTTGACTTCATTTCAAATTAACAAAGAATTCTTTCTGATTTGAATTCGCTCACAACTCAGCACGTTAGTATATCACACATAATTTTGTATACCGGAAAAAATGTCACATTCATACACATAAAATAATTGATTTCACATACAAATTCATTCTCCATGTAGAAAGGGGGAATTTCACGCATCGGCATACAGGAAACTTGATAATATAAAATTGAACAAACGAGTCATGAGAAAATGACATACGGATCAAGCAGAAGATTTTTTAATGTCGATGAACGTGATGTTCTTCCTAGACTGAAGAAAAAATCATATTCTAAAAGGTAGAGGAACTCTAAAATCTGGAAGCTACACACAATCCTCATATTGTAGATGATTCCACTAACTTTCAAAAAAGTATATTGTTAATTCTAAAGTATGGTTCTTTCGATTCATTGTGAAATTCGGGAATTTTTTGAAAATTGTCGGGAAAAATCCGGGGATTTCATTGATACCTAATACTGTACATCATGTTCTGCGAGACTGACGCCAAGCTATGTTTTTCTACGTGGGGAACGTCAGAAATCTTGATACAGTGCAACCTGTCGATAAGGCTGCTCACTCTCTTCCTTGAACGCAGGGCGAAACCCATTCAGAGGAGAAAGAGAATGAGAACTCTTGGAGTGCAAAAAAACATTCTCAGTCAATTATTTGAGAGCAAAATGGCGGCTTAGGGACTGGAAAAGGAGAATCGTTGCTTTTAATACGGACGCATTCCTAGCACCTACAATTTTGAACCGACCGACTTGGAATTCGAGCTGTAGCTTCCTCATTACATTTTCTAGAAAACTACGTAGTAGAATGTTTTCGTTGAATTCAAATTTAACAATTTTATGATCGAAAAATAACCGATTTTTTCAATTGAACAAATACACTTTTTCTTGATATTGACGCCATTTTTTAAAAATGGATATTTTCGAAAAATCCTACGTACTTTTCTAGAAAATGTCATGAGGAAGCTACAGCTGAAATTCCAAGTCTGTTCAAAACTGAAGGTGCTAAGAATACGACAGTAACAAAAGCAGCAATTCTTTTCCTCCAGTCTCTGCGCCGCCATTGTGTTCTTGAATAATTGACTAAGAATGTTTTGTTGTACTTCAAGAGTTACATAAGCAGACGTGGAAAACCGTATTCAAGAATATCGCTTCGTCTTTCCTGAATGAATTGTCAAAAATGACTCTTGATTTTGCCCTCAGAAAGGTATACTACTGTGGGCAAAAAGTAAGGTGAATTTTTAATTTAAACTTCGCGGGCTTGACATTTCAGGCTAGTTCTTTTTTTCTTAAGTTGGCAGGACTGTTAATGACATCTGTGCCAAATTTCATGTGAATGTCATTATCAGTAATACATTCTCGCTTGTGTTTACCAAACGACCAAGAGTGCATTTTTCGATTTTTACAATGTCTGATTCAATTGAGCAGAGAAGTGCAAGCAAATTTTGTTTGCGGAATGAAATTTCGGCTGCGGGAACTTTGAGGATGTTGCGGAAGGCCTTTGGTGATTCTACCATGTCGCAGAAAAATGTTTATAAGTGGTACGAAGACTTCAAAGAGGGTCGAGAACGTGTTGATGACTTGGAGCCCTCCGGACGACCATCGACGTCAACAGATGACCAACACGTCGATGAAGTGAAGGAATTAGTGCTCAAAAATCGTCGATTGACTGTTAGAGACCTTACTGATATGATCGGAATATCAGAAGGATATTAAGACCAGAATTATGGGCCAACAACTCTTGGTTTTTGCATCACGATAATGCACTGTCTCATACTGCACTCATTCTTCGTGACCATTTCGCCAAAAATTCGACGCATATCGTTCCGCAACCACCGTATTCGCCTAAGTTAGCTCCGTGTGACTTCTGGTGATTCCCAAAACTCAAGAGACCACTCCGGGGAGAGCGTTTCGAGTCGACTGAAGAGATAAGAGCTGAATCGAAGAAGGCGCTGATGGCTATACCGGAAAGGGACTATTTAGTATGTTTCGATGATTGGAAAAAACGTTGGCATAAGTGTATTTTATCGAGAGGGGATTACTTTGAAGGGGACGAAATTGATGTAGAAGAATAAATGAAGATTTTTCATTTTACGAACAAATTCACCTCACTTTTTGCCCAATTCAATTCAATTCCATTTTCAATCGATTCACTAGATGTAAATTCATTGAATTTATTTTGAATGTGAATGTAAATGTAAATTCAATATAGTTTAATTGATGTGAATTTAATTAATTCAATGGATACAATTTCAATTTGATTTAATTCAATTATCTTCAATTTCAATCTTTTTCAATTGAATTAATTCCAATTCTAATAGAATTCAAATGTTATTTAAATTGAATTTAATCCAATGCATTTCAATTTCGATCCAATTAATTTGGATTTAAAATCCGTTTTATTCAACCGATGGGCTTTTATTGGATTGCATCTGAATGTAATTTCGATTCAATTCAACCAATTCGACGTGAATTGAATTGATTTGATTCGAATGTGATTCTCTATTCAATTCAGTTCAATCAACTCTGATGTCCATCCCATTCAACACTATTGTTTTTAATTACACTTCCACTCAATGTCATTAATCTTAGTTTGATTGAATTGGAATGTAACATGAATTTAATTCGACTTTATGAATTTCAATTTTCATTCAATTCAGTTCAGTGAATTTTATTTACTTCATGTAATTCAATTCCATTGATTCCGATTGCAATTTAATTCAATTTCATAATTGATGGATTGATCAATGGATTTAAATTCAGCAAATTGATTTCAATTTCAATCCAATTGAATTCGATTCAATGTGATATAATCGAAATTCAATTCGAATCAAATTCAGCTGGATTAAAAAATTTTTCTTCCATAATTTAAAATGATTTAGTTTTTTTTGAAGGGTTAGATCACGGTGGAGGAGGTTTTTTAGGACAATTTGCAGGAATCAATTTTTGAGTAAATACTTATGAAAAACCAGTGATTTTTTTAATGATTATTATCTTCTATCTATATTCAAGAACGTGTCAGAATTCTCTTTTTCAAAAACTCTTCAAGCTCACCGAGTTATGCCGCTTTCCGCATTCCTATGATTTTCACGCCTGGTCAGATAGTGTACGTAAGTTCGCGAGAACTAATCATCCTACACAAAATTAAAAAATATCCTCATTATCAATATGGTATTGCCTATCATATGACGGGACATTTCGAAGGCTTCCGAAGTGGCTGGCCAAATCACCGTGGTCGCTTGGTCGGCTACTTCGGAAGCCTCCGTTATTTCATTTTTATTGACGAGAATAAAATTTCTAGATTTTGAGTGCAACTTTGGGATCCAAATTCCATGTAATTATTATTAATCATGATTAAACTCAAGACATTCCTCGTTCTGGAATTGGAATTTCAAGTCACCTGCACCGAAATCCTGCAGAAATTTCCATGCATTGAAATTTTATCGTTCTTCTACGTGATATTGTCAATATTTATACTGAAACCTTCGTCGTTCTAATAGAGAAAACTTCCGATCGCAGTACAAAAATAGTACATCATGTACCAAGGAGGTACACTGAGAAAAGTGAACTGTAACCATTACCATGCGAAAATAGTAGTTGAATGACAGAATCAGGTTATTTGGTATCCATCTTCATGTAATTGGTAACCATTCCCATGTGCATGAACATTGCTACGATTCTCTAGAGTATTCGAAACCAAATTCGTGAAGTTGTCCCCCAATTACTATTTGTACATGGTAATCATTACATTCCACTTCTCTCAGTGTAAAGAGCGTTGAAGGCTCTGCCTCCGTGGTGCACACAATACTTTATGTAACAAAGTACGATTTGCAAGTATTTTGTATGTACACTGAGAAAAAGGTTTCCTTCTGACAAATCAACGCATTTGGTTGAGCATTTTCAAGAAGTATCATTTCATACAAATAAGACATATTGATTATAACCAAACATTGTGTTGAGTCAAGAAATTCATATTTATTAACTATAACCAAATCATTCATTTGATTCAAAGTGATTGGAGTTAATGTAAATGAATATGAATTCTTGTCAAATTCAGATCTATCGGATCATAGTCGGTATGAAGTTGACTCAAAGAAATATGTGGTGTATTCAACAACTATGTGATGAAATGAATATTAGTAAATATTTCTTTGCTCGTATCCAAGTACACGATTTATTTACTGTAAACAAATCTCATTTGAGTCAACGAATCCTTTTTCTCAGTGTAAGAGCAACGTGCGAGCGCGAGGGACTTTTGTCTCCTAGGGCATTAATGGCATATTTGCCTACAGTGTGGCGTCCCCCCCCCCACTGACTTTTCCCCCAGTCGCCGAAACTACCGTTTTCATGCGCAGAGACGCGTTACATAAAAGAACTCAAGTACTGGCATTTCCCAATTCTTGTGCGGGTTGATTGCTCCAAAACACGTGCTAAAATTCGGTGAATTTTCTTTACAGTGTCGATTGAGAATTATTTGTCCCTTGGTATACCAATTAGTTTTAATTCCAACATCCACCACTGATCTTTTGTAATTTTAACTCATGAACCTGAAGCCAAATACACGTATCAATTGTAGAATATCGAACGGTACCGGTAGTTAGACATTTGGTTGTAGAAACTAACACAATTGACATTACTGGTGTAAATTGCTGTTTGGTCCCTAATGGAAATACCAATTAAGAGAATGTGAAATTTATTTCTCTCATCCGCAACATTTCATCTGCATTCGATCGATTCGTTACACGGCGATCCGTGTACTTCAATTTATAAGGACTACATCATTTGTTTAATCATTTTGATGGAGCAAAAAAAGAAGCATCAAAACATTGAACTTATAATCAAAAAATATTCGAGATGGATCATGAAATAGCTCATATTAATTTTTCCAAAGGTGTATAATGATTTCAATAGAAGAATAAATATTTCTCTCTGATGATTCATCCCAGTAGTATGAAAATAACATTGGACCAAGGCGCAACCAAATATTGGACTAATTAAAACATCACCATTCCTCGACTATTTACAATCAACCAATTCTGAGTAAGACTGAAGGAAGCGATCATAATTTTTCGTCTATAAAGTTGGAAACAGGATTATTATACTTCCCTAACAAGTCAGTCACATAAATACGTCTAATTGGTAGAAAACTTGTCATAGAGCACTTTGTTACTCGACAAACTCGTGTAAAATTCTGTGCAAGTACATAACTGCGAGCGAAGTGGAAAAAAAAATTAATTAGCAGACTCTCATCATCCATTGAAGATATTCCTACAGGTATTAATAAGGCCTAAAAAATCCGAGCTTTTTCCAATGTTGGTATGTACGAGGGTGGATTGATAAGATGTCCAGCCTGACCAAGAAAAACAACGTTTTTAAGAATTTTTTTTTTTTTATTTCTCAACATAATCTCCTCCAAGGCTGACACATTTCTCATAGCGGTGTTCTAGTCTAGTAATGCCATCTCTATAGACTGATTCGTCAAGCTCCTCAAAATACCCATTTACAGCTTCGATTACTTCTTCATTGTCCGAAAATCTCTTACCGCCAAGCCATTTTTTGAGGTTAGGAAACAGATAATAGTCACTCGGGGCTAGGTCTGGAGAGTAGGGAGGTAGCGGCATTAATTCAAACTTCAGATCGTTGATTTTAGCCATCGCAACGATTGACGTGTGCGCTGGTGCGTTATCGTGATGAAACAAGATTTTTTTCTTCGCCAGATGGGGTCGTTTAATTTTCACTTCGTGGCTCAAACGTTGCAATAAGTCTGCGTAGTATTGACCAGTGATAGTTTTACCCTTTTCAAGGTAATCAATGTATATAATACCTCTTGCATCCCAAAAAACAGTAGCCATAACCTTGTTCGCCGAAAAAATTGTTTTTGCCTTCTTTGGAGTTGGTTCCCCTGGTCCAATCCACTGTTTAGACTGTTCTTTGGTTTCAGGAGTGTAGTGGTGGACCCAAGTTTCGTCAACGGTTACGAATCGACGCAAAAATTCGCTTGGATTACGCTTATACAACGCCAAATTGGCGGTAGAAATGTTCTTTCGAATCAATTTTTGGTCGACTGTTAGCAAACGCGGCACCCATCTTGCACAGAGCTTTTCCATATACAAATGTTGGTGCAAAATATTTTGTACACGTTCATATGACATCTTACAGGTCTCAGCTATCTCACGAACTTTTAATCTGCGATCTTTCAGCACTATTTGATGGATTTTTTCGATCATATCTGGAGTTGTGACCTCAATGGGGCGTCCTGAGCGAGGCTCATCAGAGGTGCTCACACGACCCTTTTTAAACTCGGAAACCCACTGCTTAACGGTTGAATATGATAGGGAGGATGTCCCCAGTGTTGAGCCCATCTCTTCTTTAATTTCCTTCGGCGTTAACCCCTTCAAATGAAAGTATTTGATGACAGCACGATTTTCCAGCTTTTCCATTTTTACGAAAAACACAGAGGCGTCTTGGTCAGCGTGCTCTCAAAACTAAACTAACATGGCGATCGGACTGAAACTATAGCTACAAGCTATCTAAGGATGGTACTATAGAACGCCACCTCAAGGTAGGCCTAGTGGCGCCATCTCTTGGTCAGGCCGGAAACTTATCAATCCACCCTCGTATACCAGGAATAAACCTTGGGTAGAAACAATTGAGCCAATATTGTTCCATAGTTGTCCCATAATTTCAAATGATCGGAATAGTCAGACATGGTGCATTTGGAATATTTCGAGAACGGTTGCTGCATTGGCGCAAGCTTGGCACGAGCGGGAAAACGAGCGTTGATCATGAAAAATTGTGCCAGAATTGTACACATGAGTGCGCAAACATCTATGCTCAAGCGCACAAGTAATGCGAATCAACAGGGATTGAATTTCGAATTTGTAACGGATGAAAACTTGTGCACGACGGTTTGATATTTGATATTTCTCATAATCTTATTATTCTTAATATTTTGTATTGTTCTTCAAATTGTTGAATATGTTATAATCAAACATCCATGTAATGAGAACACGGCGCACCATCAGTTTTGCCAGCGACCTTTGAAAGGGGATCCGGATGATTATGAATAAGTATGTCAAAATACAATAGATTTAGGCCCCCTATAATAGAGTCCGTATTCTAATTAATAAATAAACATCATTTGTGAATTGACGATTGTGCCAATGAAAAATTGCAGTTTAAAATCAAATTCAATTGTTGATCGCAAAAAATTTCAGATACGAATTGAATTTGATTGGTAATTGAAAGAACTTTGGATCAAGAATTAAATTCAACTGTGGTTGAAAAAATTCCAATTACAGATTGAATTGATTCATTGATTTGAAGAATTTTGAATTCAGAATTGAATTTCAATTCAATTAAGAATTGAATTCAAATGTGATTAGGAAGACTGTCAATTACGGATTAAATTAATGGGGTAATTTGAAAAACTTTGCATTAAGACATCGAGCGAATTGTTGATGGAAAAAGCTTGGAATTGAGGATTATATTTAATTGTTGATTGAGAATGATCTAATTAAAAAGCAAATAGAATTGTTAATGGAAACAAATTACAATTGAGAATTTAATTTAATTGTTGAATGACAAAAATTCAATTAAGAATCAAATTGAATTGTTAATTAAAATGGATGTCAATTGAGAATTGAAGTTAAATGGTTAATCAAACGATAATTCAATTGAGTTTTAATTGAATTACTTCCAACCCTCCTCATATGCAGGGTTTTGAATTAGATAATTGACGAAGAACACAATTGAAGATCAAAATTCAATTCTCAATTGGAATTTGTTTCAATTAACACTCCAATTTCTTTTTTAATGAGAAAGTTTTCCAGTTAACAATTGAAATTCAGTTCTAAATTGGAATTTTTCTCAACCCCAATGAAAATGATCTCTGCATTTCTCTACATCTCTCTGAAAACGATCGAAAACTGACAGAAATCTCTTCATTTCTCTTAATTTCTGTCAGATTTTGGACAATCAGAAAGATGTGGAGGAATGTAGGGATTTCCCTTTTTGAGGGAATTAAGAATTCAATCAAATTCCCGATTGAGATTCTCTTTCATCGACAATTAAATTTAATTGATTCAAAATCAAGCGACAATTGATTGATTTTTCCCATGTGTTTTCCCTGGTAGAAATCATATTAGGCAGTTCACTGCCCACTGGCCCATATCAAGGCCAGGTATACGCCTAGTCTTCCTCGATGGCACCAGGTAAGGGGCGAAGGAGGCCCTTGTTACATGACAACGCCCGGCCTCATGTGGCAAAACCAGTGAAAACCTACCGGGAAACGTTTCGATGGGAAGTTCTATCCCACACAGTAAAAAGTGAAACTTGAAGTAATCCCGAATACCCACTTGAAAATGCAGCCAAAAATAGCGCCTATTCCAACTGAAAGCAAGCAATGGAAAAGACTGAATTTCAGTTAATTCCATCTTACTTTGGAATTAAGATAGAATTCCATCTTGATTCCCAAAGTAAGATGGAATTGACTGAAATTCAGTCTTTGTCATTGCTTACTTTCAGTTGGAATAAGCACTACTTTTGGCTGCATTTTTAAGCTGATATTCGGGATCACTTTAAGTTTTACATTCTACTGTACACCCGCCGTATTCATCTGATACAGCTCTTTCCGATTTTCACTCATTCCGTTCGATGGCACATGGCTTAGCTGACCAGCGTTTTCATTCTTACGGAGAAGCTAAAAAATGAGTCGATTCTTGGATAGCCTCAAAAGACATGTCATTTTTCCACCGCGGAATTCATATATTGCCAGAAAGATGGGAGAAAGTGGTCTCTAGTGATGGGCAATACTTTGAATAAAACGTGGTTGTTCCTTATATTTTGAATAGAGGTTTTATTCTGTAAAAAAAACAGCGAGAACTCATTCAAGGTCCTAATAGAAATTCCAATGATCAATACTCCCTCCGTGTTTATTTCCACACAAAAATGGAATAAATCCGCCTGTCTATCAAGAATTCCACACACTCAATGATTTACTAATCTATTCACAGTTAACCAAATGTTGGATACCCACGAAGGAAATCAAGTATGAATGTGTGTTAACATTCCAATCCTCAAAACATAAATCGCATTCATGAACATCAATGTGCATTAAGCAGCCAGAACTTCTGTATGCGAAACGAGATGCTAGGGGTCTTTCATAATTTTTATTTAATTGACAAACCTTTCACCATGAAATGTGAGCACTAGGAAATTAAAAGTCCTTCATTCAACCCTCTATTGAGAAAAAATTGTGGTGAATTGAAATACATACTCATAAAAATATCAACTCATACCCCTCATGGTTTGTTAAGTTTGAAAATTGCTTTTGAAGAAAAAACAAAAAAGTCACATCTTCCTCCACTTCTCTTCCAAAAGAAAATTCCTCAACTCATCAAATTATAGGGAACTTTCACGTACAACGAGTGAGACATTCATAGACACGCATCGAACATTCAAATGGACCTATTCCGGATAAACACACGCTACGATATCTGCGGCAAGTTTCACGTACATTGCTGCACGTATCTTATCCGCGGGCTGTTTGGATAAGTTCTGATGTCAAGAATATTCAGCTGTCTCACTTTATAAAACGTTGGTACTTGAAAGTTACGTGAATCAGGTTATTACAACTCAGTTCTCGGATGTTGAAAGAAAAATGCTCTGTCCAGATGAATTTTGCTTCTCACCAATTCAATATCGAAAATATCTATCACGAAACCATAACTTCTCATTCCCGTGAACAGAAAATTCTATGTCAATAACAACATTATTTTTCGAATCAACTGAAAAAATATTTGACGAAGAAAACAACAAAGTTTGTGGAAGTGTAACTACAATCAAACAGTAATATACCAAATTGATCTGACACATCACACCTACTCGTACCCGCAAAAAAGTAACATGAACTGTACGTTATCGTCTTTTCTCAAGATTTCATTTTGCTTTCTTCTCCTGTTTATTTTTCGTTTTATTCTTCGCTTCTTTTTCCACTATTTTTTCTCCCTTTCTTCTTTTTCTGTTATCAGAATTTTATTTCATTCCATTGTAACTTGCGGTGAGTTCACGTGATTCTGAAACTAGAGAACTATGCTGTATACACAGAGAGTCGTACTTTACGATCCTTAAATCCTGATGACTCGTAAAGAGAATCGAAATTGATCTAAACTGAAACGGGCACATAGATAGTTTCTCGTCCATTACTCCTTAATGGATGTCATAAAAACAGATACGAGAAGTCTGTATTACCTACCTCTAATTCAACCTATGCTCCCGTGTTTCTTCTCTTCATCTTATTTAACTATACACATATGTACAGGGTGTTCAATAACCTTCACGCATCATCTGAACGGGAAAGGTTTTTGATTCTCATTTTTGAATCGAAGATTTTCGTGTTCACGGTTTTATCTTCGAAAGCCATTTCTTCAACCTCGAAAATTCTATTCACGAATTTTACCAAATTCGACATGATGATTAATCAAGTAATCAAAGAGCGCACGAAATCCAAGGAAAACTAAAATAATTTGTTCCCCGTCAGAATTTAATTGATCGTCCAGTTTTTGATACATTAGCGATGAAATTGACGTTGACTAATCGCGACCAGGATTCACAAAGCGAGCAATAACTGCATCAATCTTCACACGGTGGAGTTTTTGTATAGTCGTGAGACATATTTTAGAATGACCGGTTTTTATCATTCGAATATTGTACAATATTTTCATCTCTTTGGATACGAATATGATGGATTTGTTCTTCAGGAAGAGTTCGAGGATGAGATTTGTCTTGTGACGCTTTTCTGTATTATGGAACATTATTGAAACGATGGACTATGAAAAGGAATCGAGATATTTCAGTTAGGACGGCGAAAGGCAATAAATAACTCGTCTCGCGCACATTAGATAGATTGTGGATTAGATAGTCCAAGCAATTGCAAAGTTAATATGCGAGCATAGAAGGATACGATTGAAACTGAATTTCTTCGCCCGAAGGTGACCGAAACTGTTTTTGTTTCCATGATGCAACCACTCGGGACGATTCATTGATCTCCAGTTCCCAGTCTATAGAAAATCTATACAAAACAATGTCAACAATCGTCTAATTTCGATCGATGAAATAGCCCCGAAGAGTTGATGAAGGTGGGATTACTGCTGGTTCATTCCCTCTCTACTATTCAACTTTTTGTAATGAGAGAACTCTGAGGCTTTATGCAATATTAATGATATGACTTGTAGCTGCTAGCTTTTGTACGCAAGTACTCCATCATTGCCCCACATACCACCACTTTTCCGATACTTTTCCCACACAACAGAAATTTTGCTTTATCCAGAGGATTTCTACTGGACATCTGAAAGATTTCTTGTGCAACAGTTTTCACTGTTGCTTCCTCGTTAGAGGGAAGCTTTGTGATCGTTGCGAGGGCCCAAAAATTCTTTTGTCTCTAAATTGAAAATCTCTGAGGCCAAAACGTTTCTCAGAACAGTTCTGGTTCTGTGTCTGTCTGTGTGTCATCATCTCTGTCGGTCTGTCAACAAATTGCGAACGACAAACACCGAAAGTTCCAACTCGTGAATAGAAAAATATCATTGATTTATATCAGCGAAACATGGAGTTCTGGCCAGCAAATCATCAATTTGGAGAGTTTCACTCCACTTTCCATGGAATTCGAATAGCTTCGATCTGCAAGTCATGGGATTTCAGGATTTCTGGGAAGCGAATCATATAATTCAAACAGTTCTGATCAGCAAACAAAAAACTATCCAAGAACTGTTCAAATTTAATGACATTTTGACTAGACCTGACGTTGACTAATGATAAAGTCATCAGAACTGTTTGAATTCTCTGATATGCTGCCAAGTACTGCTTGAATCCTTCATTTTGCTGAACAGAAATGTTCAAATTTGAAAATATGAAAAAAAACCATTCTGATCCCATAATTTACGGCCTGGATTTGTTCGGAATCAATTTTTTGTTAACCAGAACTTTTTCAACTTCATGATTTACTGTCCGCAACTGTGCGAAATCTGAGATCTACTGACAAGAACTGTCGGAAATTCATGTGATGATCATCAGAAATCTTCGATTTGTATTGTATGTGAACTGATATCTTATAATTTGATAACACTCTCATCAGAACTGTTCGAATTCTGCCCCCAGGGTGAATGAATTTTGGCCCCACTTTAGCCCAATGTTGGACCCATAGCAGCAAGATTAGGTCCATACTGAACCAGTGCTGGCCCGATTGTACAGGCATGCTAGGGTTTTTATATTCTGATGAGTACTGTTGAATTTTTATAATTTCACTGTACGAAAATTCTAGAATCCTATGATTTGCTGATCAGAACTGTTTGGGCTGCAAGATATGCAGATCGGGACTCAGTTAGAAATTTCCATTTCCCAAAATTGGACCATCTAAAGCTTTATTTCGGCCCGAGCCATTCCAACTCGGCCCAAGACAGGACCTTGAATCCCAAGAGTTTCATCCCGAACGAGGGGAATATTCCAATTCTATAACTTCCTGCGCTGAATTGCTCGAATTTTATGTTTTTTTGACCAGAATTGTTCCAACTTCAGATTTGCTGCCCAGTCCGCTCGAATTTTATGCTTTGTTGACCAGGACTGTTTGAAATATAGGATCAGCTAATCAGACCTTGTTGAATTTTATGATTCACTAAGAAGAACTGTTTGGATTCTATGATATGCTGATCAGAACTCCTCGTATATTGTGATTTACTGACCAAATTGTTCAAATTCTGTGATTTGCCGACCAAAACTGGTCGAAAACTATGATATATTTGATTAGAATTGTTCGAATTTCATAATCCACTTCCCAAAAGTCCTGGAATTCACTGATCACTGTCCAAAGCACTGCAGCACTGTCAACACTGTCCGAATGTTATGATATTTGAACTGGAACTGTCTTAATTCATTTGGGATATGCTTGTGCTGTGTGGGAAGATTCCACGCCTACGATTTCAATGTTGATTGATTATTGATCGTTGTGTACCCGACATTTCAAATAATTCCTTCAATTTTAATCGAGTACTGGTGTGAAACTGGTCGTGAGACAATATTGCATCGTTGCTAGGACGCTATCATTTTTCTTCTGTGGCCTGTTCGATACTGATGTACTTTCGCCCCGTCACAGTGTTATTTCAACACTGGCATTGGGTTGTACGTCCACGCGAACGAATACAGTTGGTGTCACTTGAAAGATAGGAACACCCTAGAATATAGGAATAGTTTTTGCGCCAGGTTGGCGAACACAACCTTGCCGGTACTGAGCAATTCGGCAATTCCAACAACATGCCTTGAGAGGGGAAGATTTTTATTACCACAATGATGGAAAGATTTTATATGTACATAAATAACGTGCTCTCGCGTGTTTTCCTACAAACCTCCTCAAACCATATTCTCTGGATGTCATTGTCATCGTCGCTTGGACAATTGAAAAACCTACGTGCGCCACTATCCCTGCTTTTCCTTCTCATTTTCTTCGCGAAGCAATAGAGAGAAAGAACGGAAGCAAAGTGATTTCACGGAAGCTCGTATCGTTCCTACTAAATTAGGAACAAACGTCGGAGCTGAATTTACTGCATCGTGAAAGCGCTTATTTAGAAATAAAATTACATGGTATTCGCACGTGTGCGCCCTTGGAAAATAGAATTGATTTGACGACGACGACAACGACGATACCTCGTTGTTCGTTTGAAATGAATAAATGCCAATCGATGACAAGATTCGACTAACAATGATTTCGAATTCGATTTATTCCATTGTAGTAATAAAGCAACGGTACCGAATTTCCTTCGTGCGTGGGAAGAGAGTTCATTCCAAAATTCCCCAAGAATATAGCTTGACGCAATGTTGACAGACAAGGCTTGGCAATCTTATAATATTCAATACTGACTAACAACACGTGGAATGTTGCACCGATGTCAGTGTTGAACGAACGTCGGTTGTCAGTCGACCATAAATACATAATTCCAGGCTTGGTTCTTGCTTGGCTCATTCTTGGTCCAACATTGACTGAACGATAGATTCGGTTCAAGGTGAGGATCATTTGGAATGTGGCTGAATATTGCCACCAACTTGGGTCTCGATGGAAAATTAGTTTTCAATGTAGTGTTGATCATTGGTAATAGCATGGCTCAATATTGGCATGCTCCTTAATTGTAACATTTGAAAGCTGAATTGGATTGTGGATTTTTTCAAGTCGTCAATGCGATTTCAGGTGATTTATAATTTCAAGTACGAATAAATCAACATCACATCCATACTTCGTACAATCATGACGCAAATAGTTGATTATAAAGAATTTAATATCTAGATCGCTGTATATAATGTTTTTGCTAATGAAATGTGCATACTTTTCATATATTTCTGTGTTAATTATTCTACATAGTTTTATCATTGGCGCAACATTGTCGCAACGAATATAAATGAGGGAATCAATTTTTATAAAAAGAACTTGAATATTAGTTTCACGGTATTCGTTGATACTATGAGTCGTGTCCAAGAAAATTATAACGAGAGAAGTATTGAATTTTCGCTCCTTAAACGATCTGAAAAACCCCCAACGTGCACACCGAACACCGTCGCTCCTCAAACTTATTGCTAGTTTCAAGTTACGGTACATAACACCACAAAGAAAACCTGCAGTTATATTATTACGATATACGTTCGTCCCGCTTCGTCGGACCAATTCGGTTTATTACTACTTCGCCAAGTTTAATGCTACTTTTCCCGACATAATCAAGCCTGTATCGCCTTGTACGGATAAGTTCAAATTACGGGTATAACTTTGATGTTGAGAAGTGTTTAGAGGATCTATCCTCCTCTTTCTTATACTGATATTTTTATGTGTATCGTGAAAATGAATTGAGATAACTTTAACGCTTAATTTATCGTTAGAGGGAGATATAAATCGCTATTTCGGTATGTTTCACGCCCAGCAGTTTTGTGTGAGGAAAGAAAATTGGATAACTGAGATATAACCGGATACTAGGCTACTGTCCTACAATACTTTGTCAATCAATCGAGATTTTGCTCTCTCGACTAACTCATCACTGTTTGTAGTGGGGTAGGAATGCAAATTCCAAGTGGATTCTTTGAATGATGAAATAATCGTACATTATCTCATATCGGAAAATCTAAATTTTTTATTTTCTGCATTTTATAATTGATTGAATAATCACGTTATGAGACTATGCACAAACATTCCTGGAACATTCCTGAAAAATCGGTAAAATTAACATCATCGTCGTGAGTTTCGTTGGAACAATCCACTTTTATTACAACCGAACAGCGGTATTTCGTTTTACCTCACAGGCGCAATTACTGTTACAAGGCTACGGTTTCAGTTTGAAACTTTTGAATGAAAAAACGGAAAAAAAGAGAAGGAAGCAAACAAACAAATCAAATATCAAATAACAACAGACAGTCCTCTCCGACAAATGATAGAAATTGTTTTCCCCTCTTCATAGCGACCCATATAGAAATCATTCATTGGCGCTAGGATAGTTAGGATAACTTGGAATGATAACATAATTTTATCATTCATCAATGTGTTTTCCCAATGGAGTCCCATCATTGACGAAAACATAGCAATAAAATAGACCACCACTGGCGAACAATTGGTGAATTTGTCACTGTTACGTCGATGATGAAACTATGAAAAATAAGTGACTCAAAAGTATATAAAAAGTATGCACATTTCACAATTTTCGAAATACGTTGTTTAGGATCTTCTTATCCTTCCCTCATTTATCTGTAAACAACTCGGGGTCTTTGGTCACTGAATTTTGCCATGAGGATTGTACACAATGTGGATCATCAGTGTGTGACGAATAACTCTGAATAGTGTCTGTGGCGACATCCATACCCAACCGCGGGTACTATACGAGAAATGTGTGACGAGTGAGCACATGTCCAAAGAGAAAAGGACAGAGTCATGCCGCGCACGGGTGAACTCAAGGCGGTCGCGTACCATCGCGAACTTCGCTTTGTAACCGAGTGGAGCGCCGTGTCGCCACCGAGCGCACGGCAGCAAGAATATTCCAATCCGAGTATAAGGGGAAGTGGCGCGACCAGTATCTTCACACATTCCCGTTGGCTTCAACGATGATGAGGGCATACTAGTACGTCCCGGAAAAGTCCGTCAGGTAAGCCGAGTAGCTTACACGTGAAGTAATCCAGCTGTTGCAACGGCTTTTCGCACAGTGATGCCAGCATTCGGTCGGCCAACCAGCTGTACCCTCTCCATCACACCTGTCTGCATAGAAAACGCACACACACATAATGGAACACCCGACAAAAGAAATTTGATTGCATAGAGCATGCAGAGGACAAAACTGGTCGACGGACCGAATGTTGGCACAACTGTTCTCGCATGGTCAAGTGAGTATCTCAGGCTAAAAACTAGACGAAGCTGAAACTATCAGTGGGTCTATCTCATAGTTCTTGTAGGGTTGAGATAGGATAGGGGGAAGAGAAGTGGGTCTATTTTTCTCCAATTAGAGTGAAGCTGGTTAGGGAAAGAGGTGGACAGAATAAGTCCACTGTTCTTCGTCTTATCACGGGCACTGCATAAGCCCAAAAAGGGGAAGATCAACCACTCGTCACACGTGTGTCCCTTGGGGGCCACTTTCTCATGGCCAATCATATATATTGTCATGATATTCTTGCTAAACACGTATAATTTAGAGTTTTTTTGTCATTGAAAACAAAGTAACTTCCGCCAGAGCCAATTCCTTCGAGCTTGCAACAGTATAATTATCTAGCCCGCTGATCGGTAATTTGAGAATCATTCTCATCATCGAGTATAACTGATTAGCCCGCGGATGAGTCATCTCAAAACCAATAATCATCTTATTGTCGTAGAATTGAAACTCTGTTTATTTGTGAATTACTACCTCGTATAGAAAGACAGGTTCGAGATCTAAGAAAGGACACAATTTATTGTCGAAAACCGCTAACTAGCGTCCCGCTATGATTTGAATATCATTCCATTGTTAGCTTCAAGTAAGCCATGTAAATATATCTACTCTTTCGACCATTTCAATCGCTTTTATTGTCAAAGTCATATTTTTTTGAATTGTCTAGCGTTGATTTCATCAGGTGTACAAGTTGAAACTCGGCTTTTTTTTCAAATTCAATTTTATTAAAAAAATACTTCTTTCAAGAATTATCAATTAAAATCTTTGCCGTTATTATTTACAGTCTTTTGCCATTTATCGGGTAGTAGATAAATGCCTTCACGATAGAAACTTGGTGGTTTTGAAACAAAATAGTTATCCAGCCATTTCCGGACATCCTCGATATTCATGAAGTGCTGCTCTTTCAAATATGACGACATTGATCTAAATAAGTGATAATCAGAAGGAGATAAGTCTGGTGAATATGCCGCATGAGGGAAAACTTCCCAGTCTAAATTGAAGGTGAGTTCCTGGGTTGGTTTTGCTGTATGTAGACGTGCATTACCATGCAGCAGCATCACTTTTCGCCTTCCTTGCCCCGTAAATGGTCTTTTTTTCTCCAGAGCATCATTTACTTTGATCAGCTGGGCCCGGTAACGCTCAGCTGTAACAGTTTGGCCAGGTTCGAGAAGCTCGTAGTAAATGATTCCTTTCCAATCCCACCAGACACAGAGTGAAACTTTCTTTGAATGAATATTCGGGTTTTGAACTGATGTAGATGACTGGCCCGGATCAATCCATGCTTTCCTACGTTTAGGATTGTCGTACAAAATCCATTTCTCATCACTCGTAATGATTTCATGCAGAAAATTCTTCTTCTTGAACCAAGAAAGCAAATTCATGCAAATGGCAACTCTTTGGTCTTTTATTTTCTTCCGTCAGTTTATGAGGAACCCATTTTCTCTCCTCGTGTATTTGTCCCAATGCATGCAATCAAAGTGAAATTGCTTGACGAGTAACTCCTAACTGTTTTGCAAGCTCTTCTTGAGTTTGACATGGATTTTCATTCAGTAAAACTTCAAGTTCTTCATCGTCAAATTTTTTTATTCCACCTGGACGTGGATCGTCCTCAAGAATGAAATTTCCAATACGAAATCTTGTAAACCACTTTTTCACTGTTGAATGGCTCACAGAATGTTGACCCAATATCGTATTAATCAATCCCATAGTTTGAGCAGCATTTTTATTCATTTGAAAACAGAATGGAATACAATGGCGTAAATGTTGCTCATCGAAATCCATCTCATAAAATTGATACACAGGAAATTACTACTTGAAAATGACTAAGAATGTGTTTGGAGAATCCTACGAACATGCTCAAAACTTCCAAATGACAGTGTTTCGAATAATTATGTGCTATGCACCTCCATAGAATATCTTGACGAACTTATCTAAAATAGTTTCGTTCGCACATTCCTTTCAAATTCACTGTGTTTTAATAACATATTTGAGAAGTTCTTGTGTTACTTGGGTAGTCATCTGACGAGCCAGAAGCATATTGAGGGGTTATTCAGTTGGTGAACGGTAATTACCGTTACCTACGTGCTAGTTGACAAACGAAACGTCACAACCCTGGTTGAAAAAATCCATAGAATCTGATGAAATGAAATTCAATGGCATTCGGTCAGAACATTGTACAAGATTCGATCAGAATCACATTGAAAAAATACATCGATCTGATTGAATCTCATTGACAAATGCTTGAATAGGATTTGGTTAGAACATTGTACAAGATTCAATGAGATTTGGCAAAAATCAATCGTTTCGTTTAACCAGGGAAGCAGGAGCCCTCTGTAAACTAGAATCAGGGGTGATAAATTCAAATGAAGAATCTTCAGACGGATTTTAGCGCCGCTGTGCGGTATCTCTGTGGAATCAATTTGCATAGATACACTTGTCCTACTAAACATAAAGGAGAAGAGCCTCCTTTCGAAGTCCTTACAACAGACTGATTTCCAACCCAAAAATATCTTCAAGCTTGCTTTCGTCTTAAAGTGGTCTTTAAAACCTTCCAGTGAAAAAGTAATTCTCAAGGAAAAGATATTCATTTGATTGTACTAACCATAGGTTTGAGAAAATGAGTGATAAAACGATTTTTGATTCATTAATCAACTATTTTATCGAAAATTTTCAAAGAAAACTTAATCTAAATACTATCCGGAAACAAAACAAGGAAAATGAACACTAATGAACATTTTTATTCACGATCCGTTCTTTGGTTGTAGATATCTTAGTATTACCAGTCTTCATGATTCATTGGCACATTAAACCGAATAATTCAAATAAATTAGCAGAATCTTAACGAAAATATTTCAAAAGAAATATAACAAACATTGACTACCCTGTGAAATTAAATCCGGTTGAACCGATTGAAAAAACAATTCCAAATGGTCTTTTTGGTTGGAAGCATATTAGAAAAACATTTGATCAATCGTGATCCATTGTGCAATCATTTCTAATGTAAAATTCATGGTTTCCTCAGTTTATCGGCATTGAATGTGTAGAAGCTAACCAAATATCATGATTTATTGTATTTAATTGTAGATTGAAAGTTTTTCCACGGGGTATTGAAGGAAGATATTATCAATTGGATCAAGTCACTAGAATAGTATCGGTGAAACTCAATTAATATGTTACATTACTAATTATGTTTGAGGAACGTTTGAGCAATGAGTGAAACAGTATGGTCTCATGGTCAAAAGGAGGCTTGTTCAGCCAGAAATTTTATGTGAACGTCAGTTTTGTCATCCAGAATATCGATTCTTCATATAAATATATATTGAGGAGAAGAAAATACTATAAAAATGTTCTTGATCCCATTGAACGATCAATTTTTTTCAAAAAATAATAGTTGTTGTACCTTTGACTTAGGTCAGAGGTACACGCTGTGAATTTTTTCTATTCAACTGCCTATCTGTGAATAATACTGTGAATGATTAATAATATCATGTAAGACCAACACTTTGTTCAAAAGCTTTATTAATACTGAATGATGTAACAAACACAAATTTTGGAAACCTTCACTTTATGATGCAGAAAATTCTAAGTGATTGTCTTCACGACGTGCCTTCAACGATTGAGATGAATAAAACTTCGATGACGCCTTCGTTAGTGGAATATTGAACTACGCTAACCAATTTTCTGGAAACAGTGCAAGTAACACTGTAATCAATGATAGGTCAGAGATACACTACTCTTCCCTATTCAATCACATTTCAAATGATCCTCAATTCAAATAGAATCTATCGTTCAGTCAATGTTGGACCAAGGATGAGCCTGGTGGAATTGTGAATGAATATTGAATCTTTTTAGATTGCCAAACCTTGTCTGTCAACATTGCGCCAAGCTGTATTCTATTGTCAGCATTGGTGGGTCTCAAAAATTTTTATATAGGAATTATCTGAATAGAAAAGTCAGTGATTACCAAGAATCCATTCATCGTGTTTCGAAAAATCCATATTCCCCAGTGAGATTGCGTATCATTATCGTTGAGAAATTTCTATTGTTCCACAATCAATCACCTCAACTGATCTGAGCAACACCCCATGAGAACGGATCTCTTGCAGAGCGATATATTGGATTTCATTGTATTAAACGTATTATACGTTATTGAAGATGCTTTATACCGTGACTTGATCGAATTATTACATAATTCCGATGAAGGGCCAAGCGCCTCGTTAGGTGAAGTGGGGATTCAATGGAATTAACACGACAAAGATGATTCTCCTTGAACTCGCATAGACCACAGCTGAACTGGATCGAAGGAATTTGATTAAATGTAACAGGGTGCCCATGAGATAACGGAATCGTCAATGTTACAAACCTAATCTCAAATTCAAGAATCGATGGGGAGAACCATACGTTATTTCCATGCACGGGGAAAAAACGAATTCCTGGCATAACAAACTGGTTTATTATTGCAACGCGTACAGAAAAAATTCCTGAAGAAGCAAGAAAAATGATGATACAACTGAATTGTTTTGCTAACAAAACTAACGCCTTAGTTGTTGGTGTTCATATTTTTGCAAGAGCAACCAATTTTTTGTAGGCGCTATAGTAACAAACCATTTTTCTCTGTGTGTACATTTATTCCGTGTTCCCATGACAATTCAGTGTTTGATTGAACGGACATTCAAATGTTCTGTGGATATGCTTAGAACGTGTGCAACAGATTAATCAAGTAGGAATATTTTTTGGTGTATGGTTCACGAATGAAAAATAGTTCGCTACAACAGAGAAACCTGATTTCGCTGGAACCCTTTTGCTGGAACATCAAATTGTTGACTGTGACAAAAGAAAAATCTGAACCCACTGGAAAAAATGTTGTGAAAAAAATGTCCTGCCATTGTAACGTCCCATGTAAAAATTTACCAGTCGCGCAAGGCTGACCTAGCCCTGACGAGCATTGACGAAGCCTTGAGGGAATTCCAGCAATCGACGACCCTCAATTTTGACGCCTGGGGCATCCAACGGTGGTGGAAGGTCGCCAATGTTAACGTAGGCTTTTTTAAACTTTTGCTATAAAACCAACGTTGGTTCAGTCTTGAACCAATGCTGGTACAAACTTGTGCCTACACTGTTCTATCACTTTTCATCTTTGTATTGCCGACGCAGGCACGATATTACCTCTATTGTCAATCAACGTTGGCCTGATATAAATCTCCTACGCTTGGCTGTCATGCGTCGCCCAAGCCATTGCCTATGGTCAGCATTGGCGAAATCGCTCAATTTTCACATGGGGTTTCGAATGACATGTTTCAAAAGAATATTTCTGACACGCCGCAAGAATGTTTTATGTCCTATCCCTAATAGAAATCACTCTAGTCGTTCTCTAGGCCTCGCAAGGCCTCGCAAGTAACTTGCAAGGACTTGTGAGGCCTCGTAATTACCTAGAGAAATACTAGAGTGATTTCTGCTAGGGATAAACGTTCCAGGGATGTTTTATTGAAACATTTCATTCAAAACGCTACAATAGTAAGACATTAGCAGTCTCTGGGGTGTTCCAGATACGTTTTGCAACATTTTGCCCAGTGGGAAATCTCCTCTTTCACCACAAAAATCCATACAACCCTGCCCTGATATTTCCAAGAATTATCGAAATTTCATTAATATTCTATCACAGGAATCAAATTACATATATAACAAGTTCTTGCTGTATAATACGCTCATAATTATCGAATATGAATTATACTCTGTTCGACAAACTCTGTTCCATTACATTCAACTGCTCTGAAAATAAATCCTGATAATATAATAACGAAAATGTACCTTTGATGTATTCGAAATAATAATTTCCCATATTGTAAATCAACGCTATGAATACAGAAATCTTATCACGTTATATATCCTTCATTAATTAATGGAACATAAAAGTGAATATAGTGTAATCCATGTTCCATTCCATTCAAAATCACAATGAAAAGAGACGATTAGTTGTGAGATTTTCTTTCCTGATTTGGCGAATTAACGAGAGTGCAAAATTCGGAAAGCAATAACGTTCGCTGGTGGATCGGCATATTGCTTTTGTAATGTACATGCGGTTCAACGCTCATACGAATATGTCATTCGTGCGTGTGAATAGATGCACATTTTCCCAACACGTGTGACGACGGTGGTCACAATTTACCTCGATCTCAATTTGATTATCAGAAATTCTAAAGTATATGCTGGTCTGTCTGATCATGATAACAAAAACACACGGGAGTAGAATAATAAAAATGAAAAACAATAAATCTGCGTACTGTCTTTTCATTTCATACTGAATGCTTTATTTCAATGGTTTTTACAATTTTATAGATATCAAAGTGTAGAAAACTCACAGATTCCGCAGTTTATACGAAAGAGATTTATATTCTTTTTGGGAAATGTTTCCCATTGACTATGACAGCGGAATCTAATTTTGCTGAAACAGCAAATTTCTTGCAGCAACAGAAAACTATTCGCTATTGCAGCAATCTTATTAATTACGACAGCGTTTTTTGAACTATGACAGCAAAAACTATTTCCTCCTCCAGCCAAATTTCTCTGCTACTCTGTACATAATACTTCGAATTTTGCTAGTCCAGCGAAAAATTTGCTGCTTCAGTTACTCATATCGCTCTCTTAGCAATCCAATTAGCTGTCACAACAAATTTTTAACAAGGTTAACAAAAAGATTTGCTGAACTTCAGTACGTAATATCTTGTTTTGTTGCGTCAAAAAATTAATTTGATTCATTTCAAATGGAACGGAACGCGTCAAATTCCTCCAAAGTGTGTGATTTATAAAATGAAAAAAATTGAACTTCGCCTCAATATTTCATTTTATTCAGCCAAAAGAATGTCTATTGAATTCAATTATCCTATGAGTACAAATAATTCATCGAACAGAAAATCACAACGCGTTATAGATCGAATGACCAAACTAAAGGTGAACTTATCGAGCAATGCGCTGGAGTACAAAGGCACGTGGGAAGGAAGAGAAGAAGAAAAAGAGGAGGGCAGGAGAGGGAAGAAGGACAGATTTTCCGGTACAGTTGTTGAGCGCGTTTTATTTTCTGGGTTACTCCGATCGCAACCTGCCACCCCGTTTTTCTCCACAATGAACGTTCATTCACGCCATCTGTGCGAAGATACGATACGTCGAGGTAGCTGAGCTTACTCTCTGCCCGATAAATCGCGACCCATACGTCTCCAGGATGGTTATAGCTGTCCACCACTCGTTCTCTCATGAACGAGTGATATATAGAAAATTTGTAACGTAACGAATCCAATATTTCATAAATTAGAAAATTGAATGAAGCGAAATAAATGAACGCAGGAGAAGAACAAAATTCAAATGCATCTTCGCTATAAAAGTTTCTCTTTCTTTATATATGTAGCTACATTTCATCATTTCACATCAGGTTCTTTTGTCAAGGGATTTCATTTTCACTCCGCAGAGAAAGCAACAATGATCATCTTCTTTGAATGACACACCATCATCATCATTCGTCGCGAATTAATTAGAAGTAGTAACGCGTGTCAATGCCACGCCACACTGCGCAAATATCTCGACGTCGAGAAAAGAAATTCGATTTTTCTAAAGAACAATACGCATTGTTATTCGTCGTATTATCTCACTGTGTACAACAACAACGATTTGTGTTGGGTGAATAAATAATTGTCGAAGCATTAACAGCGGTTTTCAATAGAACGACAATGTCCTCAAATGCGAAATAGAGTCTTTCGTTCTTTCCTGTCAGACCCTGGTGGTGAATTATCTTATTTGATATCGTATTTCATTCTCCTCCGCTGCTCTAGTACCGTGTTTTCTAAATATTGAAGCTCAGGTTTGTCAGTGTATGAATAAATCCAGGCCACCGTACGTTGTATTCCAGTCGGTTGATCACAGCAGAATCATGTTCACTCCTGCACTTCGTTTCGGTGTTGTTTGGAAGCATTTTCAGCTAAAGTCGTTGCAACAAATCATAGAAATACACACCAAAGGAGAGGTGCTAAAGCATTTTACAGGAAAACCTATAAACATCTCGGAAAGATCATAATTTTCATCTGTTCGTATAATGGTCTAATTGTCCGATCTCGGAGACTTGTGAATCAGAGAAATATATTATATCTGGTATTTGGTGGGTGTAGATTCTGGAATAAGTTCTGAAAGTTCATACTGAGAATCTATTGTACTCCCATAATTGATTATCTTTTTCAGAAGCTTTGCAATAATAATGATCATTTTAATGGTCAAATAAGAGAGTGTTATTATTGATACTCTGGTTTCATAGTGAGATGGTACGCAAGTAGCTGGTTGTATAACTCAAGCACGCAATAAACTGTTGGAAGGAAACAGGAACCGATCATCCAGCAACACACTCATTATGACGAGGCACGATGGTCCACTATAACGTGAACTACTTCAACTTCATACCCAACCATTGTGGAGAAATGTATTTCGGATTATCGTGTATTCAGTTGAAGCTATGCTACGGAAAACATAATTCACATCCGTTTTACGAACTAGGGTGTATCGCCTTTAACCGTTCGTAAATAGATATCGTGTGAACGTGTAGCGCTACAGCCTCGACGTTAACCAACGATCGTGGATCGTCGCTGTTGAATTATTATCGACCACATTCTTCTTCCTACTCAGTGTGGTTCGACGAATTTTTCACATTCGCGTGTACTCTTTGT
Source organism: Gonatopus flavifemur (assembly GCA_018340375.1). Taxonomy (NCBI): domain Eukaryota; kingdom Metazoa; phylum Arthropoda; class Insecta; order Hymenoptera; family Dryinidae; genus Gonatopus; species Gonatopus flavifemur. Next base: position 698,031 of record JAFFJZ010000019.1, read on the forward strand.
TTCAAGTCACCTTGCAACAGAGAAACTCTAATGACGTATATGATACTACGATGACCCAACTGTATAATTAAATCTTATTATGTTACGTTGCATGTATACGGTTATGACTGCCTTACTTTGAACTCCGCTGTCGTAAATGAGACAGAAAAGGAAGAGAATTCCAGTTTGAGAAGAGAGTATGTATATACGGTGTATCGTGTGTTGACGAGAAAGGAGTTAATGATGTTCGTTAGGTTTACCATGAGTTATACACTTGCATGTTAATGCACGATACGTGTTAGCGGGTACATAATTAATTTTTGATCTAGTACAGATGGTTTAGACAATGTACCTGACTTCACGTCAATCCATCTAACACATCGTGCCCGTGCATTCTATGCAGTATGATGCACGAACACTTGCTGAAATGGATACTGTTTCTTTTTGTCCAATATATGAGAAAGTGATATTTCTCAGAAAAACTGCGAATTCCTCTCAATCGCGATTTTCTGAAGTTTGTTACAGAAATCGATGAAAAAGCTACATTCTTCTGAGAATAAGTAACTGGTGTTTCAATTTTCTATTCAAAGAAAAATGGAAGCTTCCTTGTGTTGAGATATTCCACATGACACAAGAATATTCAACTCTCAGTTGGCACGCCTTTGTTGTGCGTCGCAGTCGACTCAATAAAGTTGCTCCAATGATAAAAAAAAATATAGTCGAGTTCTCAAACTTGATCCCTGTGATATTTGTTTCGAATCGAACCTCTTCATCCATATGAATAGGAGATCAAATTTCGAAACCCTCTTGTTCTCTTTAGACCCCTGTGGGATAACTAACGGTTAGACGTTTCATGGATATGCATAGAATCTACGAATGAGAATTAAACTTATTTTCCCATCCTATGGAGTGCCAGAGAATATTTACATTTGATTTGTATTTGAACAATAGAGTCTCGAAGATTCAAAATATCATTGAATCCCTCCCTTTTTCAATTGTATTGGATACGACTTCTCAACTCAGGTCATACAAAACTCATCAGACAGAGATCTTCAGAAAACGTTTAAATATTTTCCAAGTCTTGAAAGATTTCTTCAAGAGTTTTTCAATAGACTCTGCATTGTCCGAGGAGATATCTTGGTTTCCATCTTATAAAGTTGCAAAAGGTTATTTGAAAACAGCATAATTTCATCCATTGTTCTATATTTTATCATAACTGATGAATTGATGAATTTCAATTTGTTCAGCATGAAAGATTACTCTTCTGGAAAATTTTGCAATTTTGTACGGTTTTTCAAATAGCGGATATCTATTGAAGTTAAAAAACACAACGTTAAGGTCATTCGAGTTATTTGGAAGTATTTTGATATTAGAACTGAACGCGTACCCTTCACATCATATTCTCGGGGAATTTAGATTGATAAACAAGAGACGTTGGTACCGTATGATACGAGAGAAGATTGTCTGCATACAGACAAGAAAGGAATGCACTGTCCAATAAGGAAGGGTATTGAATATAAGATCACTCGATGGAATATTTTTCTGAATTTTTAATTTTATCCAGATCCGCAAGAATTTGAGAATTTCAACAAACCTTCGATATTCAATAACTTTATTTTCCTTCTCAGCAAATACCAGTGCAGGCGTTTCAAAAGTCCAAGAATGGTTCTCCATCGGCATTGCCGGACCATCAACATCCCATTGAAATGCCAGTAATTATCGTTTGTAGGCTTCGAAATATACCGAATTTTCTCATTCATGAAAACATTTCCAGCGAACATGATTATAAGTGTTTTGAAGGACCATGAACTGATCTGTACTGGCGCTCCAAAATCATCAACGGCTCATCAATCATCAATCGTTCAACCTTCAGGATAATTTGTTAAAAGAATATCTTATGGACCCAATTCTTCAATCAGAATTCTTTTCTATATTTTATATCCTTCAGGCAAGCGTTCGTCCACCCCAGTTAGTTTGATTTTTCGTTTCTCATATTTTGTAAATCGCTGGGAATGAATAAAAGTTCCAATACTGCTGGGAATTTATTTGCCAGATTCTGGTCGAAACAATATGGCCTTCATTGTAGCATTATTGTGCCTCAATTTATGTCATTAGTTTGATTGATATTAAACAACCCTGAGTATCAAGAGTCACCAGAGCCATGGTGATATTAAACCAACCCTGGCAAACTCATGTCGAGTTCCATCCCTGGTTGAAGTTCTGAGTGTGAGAGTTTTTCAGAGATTCTTAGGAATTCTCAGAAAAAAATTTCCCCAGAGATCTTAGAGATTATTAGGTATATAAAACTTTGCTTCCGCCGTTTTTTTTTAGAAATTCGAGGCTTTATTGTGAAAAACTGGTTATACATTTATAATTCGAAGTATTGTTCATCGCTGGCCACTACTTTCTCCCATCTTTCGGGCAGCATACGAATCCCGCGTTGAAAAAACTGGTCATCTTTTGAATCGATCCAATTTTTCACTTCTTCATAAGGCTGGAAGTGCTGGTCAGCTAGACCATGTGCCACTGGTCGAAACAGGTGATAGTCCGAGGGAGCAACGTCTGGAGAATACGGCAGGTGGGGTAGGACTTCCCATTTCAAAGTTTCCAAGTATGTCTTGACTACTTCCGCAACATGGGGTCGAGCATTCCCAGTAAACACACGCACGTTTTAAAAACGTCAAAAACAGTCAATAACCACACGTTGTGAATTGGTAATATCCTTGCGTTGATTCAACGTAAAAACGTCGCGGCAGATCACGTGTTTTTCAACCATAAAATAACGTCATATCAACGATTTGAACATCGTTTAAAAGACGTTAAATATTGATGTGTCCTAATGATGGTTCTAAAACGTGGATTGAATCCAACAAATTATTTTGAAAACTTCTCATTCAATATCGAGAAGAATAGTATTTCTGAGTATGACAGAATTTGGAAAGTATGCCACACTATTTACTATCTTGCTCTTTGTTGAAATTTTAACCATTGTTCGGGTTCGTTCGACATTTTTAGCAGAATATCTTCAATTGAAGTTCAAACACAAGGTGTTATAAATACATTTTAAACGCGTGGTTTTGAACCCGTTAAAAACACGTTTTTGAGGACGTCGTTTGATGGTTATTTTTGAATATTAGTTTAAATTACACGTCATCAAAACGTAATTCCTGGTCGTCTATTTCCCCATCAAGTTTCAACTAAAAATCAACATTATGAAACCAACGACTGACGTCCGTTTGATAGTCTAACGTTCTCCCAACGTTGAAATAACGTGTGTGTGTTTATTGGGTTGTCATGCTGTAAAATCACTTTATCATGTCTCTCGTTGTATTGCGGCCGTTTGTCTTTCAATGCTCGGCTCAAACGCATTAATTGCGTTCGATAACGATCGCCTGTGATTGTTTCAGTCAGTTTTAACAACTCCTAATACACTACGCCGAGCTGGTCCCACCAAATACTGAGCATAACCTTGGAACCGTGAATATTCGGTTTGGCCGTCGACGTGGAAGCATGGCCGGGATATCCCCATGATTTTCCGCGCTTGGGATTATCGTAATGAACCCATTTTTAGTCCCCAGTCACAATGCGAGTACAATCTCTCGTGAGTACGACCCTCGCGGCAGCTTCTACTCCGCGACGCGTGGTGCGCTACCTCACGGACCTCGCGCTTGCGGGTAGGAATAATCCGATCGGGATATCAGAAGGGCTGTCGCAGGGGCATTCTTCACCTCGCTTCCTCCGATCTGACATTTGTGAGGAGTTGCTGATAGGGGCGGGGGTGAAAGGTGGCTGTTTCCCCTCTCAAGGAATGGAGTCATTAGGGAAAGGGGGAAGATTGAGTGGAGGAATAACTAGTTTCAAAGTGTTCGTCCACTCATTCTCGATTTAGCGGCCGAGGTCAAAGTACCTCCGTCACATAACATTACCTTTTCAGATGACTCGTCATACGCTCCCACTACTGAATCAGGGTCGCTAATATCGAATTGATAGAATTCCGAGACTCTGTGTCTCTCCAACAGAGGATGAGAACTAGATAAGCTTTGGTTCAATCTAGAAATCCGAAATTGATTCGATCTCACCTGACTTGGATTCATTGAAAATCGAATAACTAGACGTTCCCTTGTGGAACCAGAACTCATTAATTGTGAAGAACCCGTTCTTCTCAAAAAACTGTTGTTAGGTTACGGTTGAACCAAGAAGCTGCGCGCGAGTCAATTGTAAGAGAATCTCTTGAATGATCACCTATTATGGATTCAACGGTTTTTCATACAATTAGAAAATCTATCACTTCTAATTGAAACACGTGAGAATTTATTTCATAATCTTTGACACGCGTTCACCTTCTAGATTAAGAACCCCGGTGATCCGGCGAGCTACAGCATCATAGAGGACTGTGTCATCACACAGTTACAAACCTCCTCCCAACCTTCCCCCAGCTTGCCTGGCAACATCATAGCGAGGTTAAATTTCCACTTGAGATGATTGTCCCGTTATTTCCAATCATTATCAGTTGGCAATGGTACATTTTCAATTCTCCAAGATTGGTCATTGCATTGGACGCAAGCGTGGCACATGCGTACAACTAAGCCTTGGTTAAGAATGATTATGTCTATATTGTACGCATAAGTAGCACAATGTTGATCATAATTTTGAATTTCCAATAAGTGAAGATTTCAGCAGCCAGAATTAGCCCGATCCCACCTTAGAATTGTCACGGTTGATCCAAGCTTGGCTCAAGATTGACCAGATCGATTTTTGCATTGACTTGAATACAGTAGTTGGTTCAAATAAAGATGAAGTTTTGCTCAATACTAATATTGAGTGAATAATTGAGTTGCAGTTTTTTCGACCTTGATTTCGGAAATAAATAGAACAAGCTTGGCCAAATCAGTCATTTATTGCTAAATATAATATCAAGCCGCCAACATTTTATCCATTCGCGTGGGACGTGGGACCCAAGGCAAAAGCGCTGCAAAATATAATTTTAATAAAAGTCAATATTTAGTAATGATGAAACAAAATTCAATCAATGATGATACGGCCTTGTCCCAGGCTCGGCAAATTTGTTCCATTATTCCAACACTATTTCCATCCGGTATTCTGCGGAAAAAATGAATAAACTGAAATATGGGTTGATTACCTTTGATCGAAGAAGCATGTATTGGTGCTGCGGTGAATCAGTTGAAGCAGACATGGCAAAACCATGACTCCAAACTTGGCCTGATCTGAAATTCACCAAATCCTATTCAAACTTTTTGCACTAAAAAACATGGCTGTTAATTCAACTCTCAGATCATCGGAGCAGCGATTTCATGCTTGTTTTTTCAATTTCCTTGTGGTTTTTCGTACACTGAAAAAAAGGTATGGCTCTTACAGCTCTACTATTTATGTGGTTTTGCTGTCAGGAGGTATAAGGATGCCAGTATAGCTCCAACAGCCGACAGATTGCTATGATAGCGACGCGTTCGGCTGTGGGAGCTATACTGGCATCTTTATACCTCCTGACAGCGAGAACACATGAACAATAGAGCTGTGAGAGCCATACCTTTTTTTCAGTGTACGTTATTATATTTCATTGATTGTTCCTTTTAACTTTGGTTATTTCTCACAGTATCCGCAAACAGCTTTCAATCATTCATTGCTGGTATACCTAAGAACACAACTTTGGGCAGATTTGCAAATTTGATTTATTATCACACTCATAACCATTACAGGAATTCCATCAGCTGATTGAATCACAGAGCATAATATAATGAAGCAAAAAGTAAGAACTACTAAAGAAACTACTTGGAAGAACATCTCCAAGATGAGTTCAAATTAAACACTTTCTAGCCTACATAAGATTTCCATTTTCTTTCCAAGCGATTGAGATTGTAATCATTATCATAAATGAAATTGAAACTTTCATTCATTTTTTTTTTTTTTATTAAACTCTCAGACATGTTCTTTATAACGATATCGTAATCCGACGAATACAAGGAAAATGTAGAGGATGAAATTCAAATATGGAAGAGTACAGTGATAATACAATGCGAAGAAACGTCTATCCCTCAGCAACCATTAGAAAACGACGTGTCTCGGGGTAACCAAGTTTCACAGGAGAACCAGATTAACATAATCTACTTCTCGTACCTTTGATAAAGTGAGGACCGCAGAAAATCTTTCGGCTTAAAAATATTCAACAATTATATTGTACGCATATGAAATGATAAGAGGCGAAAAGCAAAATGAGATATTGTTCTTTCCCTTGGAATTTGCATAAAAATATGATGCGTTCCTTTTGAATTCGCCGGTTACTCGCCAGAAGGCTTTCAATCATCGATTCTATATGCGAAGAAGGAATTTTTTCTCTCCTTGACGCTCCTTGATCTTCTTTCCTCCTCCATCACGTTGACGATATTCTACTTAACTTTATCCGTACACCATCGCAAATCCATGTATTCCATCCGATCTCATTATCGTTTATATCGTTTTCATTTTTCTTGTTTTATCTTCGAAAGGAATGAATCGATTCGAAAAGCGGCAGATCCATAGATGAGATTCATGTATATCAAAAAGGTGATTTGTTATAAACTACAATTTGATGTAAAAATTTAGCAATTCCGCCAATAGTGAGCACAGGCAATGGCTTCGGCCACGCGTGATTGGCAAATTTTGATTCGCAACAAAAGTAATGCAAGGATGAAAAGTGTTGATGCTAATTTGTGCCAGCATTGGTTTTATAGCAAAACTTTTTCATTGGCTAATCATGGCAGAACTATTGCCAGTCAAGCTCACGTCAATGCTGACAACCTTGTACCAACGTTTTTTTTCATTTACATATGCATGTTTATTACACAGTTTCAAAGACTCGATATTTCATTCATTCCCTCGCTATTGAAATGTGTCGTCATTTAGCTCGAATAAGTATTCTCATCTTTTTGGATTATTATTATCCAGGCTATCGATAATTTCATATTACAACAAATCATCATAACATCCTTTCCAAGGAAATTGAGGACAAATTTTCATTTCGACCTTATTCACACAGAAGTGCTGTCGAGATTATTGTAATTGCTCTCAAAAAATAATGAGATTCTGTAACAAAGAAAAACTTCATATATCATCTTCGCGATGCGAGTTCATTCTCAATCCATCAAGAACCAGAATAATGTGTGGAACATGAAGATATTACAGAAACTTCTGTGAAAGGGGATTCGAAATCCCAGTTCGATGTTAATAGTTCGAAGCTTGAATTTATCTGTTTTACAGAATGTTGGACAAACTGTCATAAAAGTTTATTGGAATCAACGAGGATTTCCGTTCCCCGTTTACAATACCAGATAGAAACTGTTTCGCCAAATAGCACATGTATGTGACACAACCGAACTCACCGGTTGAGATACAACGGCTCATTTCATTATAACATTATGCAGCATCTTCCGTTATCTATCCCCTACATGTTCTACTAAATATCGATGCACGTGTGCTGAACCATAATAGTATGATTAGAAGTTATTATACCGTATTATAATTACTGTTAATCGGATAACATAATTTCTCTAACGCGATGTCTTCAAACGATAAAACGTTCATTTCAAACGATATATGAATCCAGACTGAATAATATAGTTTTTCATAGCATTCTCTCTTCAATTACAATCCTCAAAAAATTCTTCTCACAGCATAGAACTGAAAATCCTCAATGACAACAAAGAAAACCTTGATAGTTGCCTCTTTTGTTATTTTTCATTCCCCTGAAAATATACAATTTTATCATGCTACGTTTATCACAAAAAATTGATGAATCGTCGCCGAGCTCAGAATTGAAATGACGGTCTCTGTAAATCTACAGAAAAAGATGTAGGTTGTGCGAAAATAATGATCATTTATTCTCTGGCATTGATTAATCAACAAACATTCTTTGATTGTACGTCAGAACCGACAGAACGGTTGTGCGTGTGTGTGTATGATTTTCACACGTTCCTGAATACTAAAACAGCACATACATACGTGTACACGTGCATTGATGGAATGCTTTCTCATTTGTTCAAAGTTTGACATCGATCGTGGGTAAGGATACGTGAACGTATACATAAATATGGTTTCATACCACTAGTTCCTGTGAAACCACAGGAAAACGATACAACGACCAAAGATGACTATCTCGTCGTTAATTATGGAAACCTAAACATTCCCTCGATTCGTACTCCAAGGACAATAATATCTCAGCAATATTTAGACTCGGTAGGAATGGACTGAATGTTGAGGCTGCTGTGGATTTATAATCCCTCTTTCTCTCGAAAAGAGATTTAACGAAAAGTATATCCACTCTTACGAATCGATTCCATTTGTTACAAGAGAAAATCTGATCATGGTTGAATTTAGCCCTGGGTATCGAACAGACGTCCTCATTTTGTAGGAAATAAAATCACTCTTCAGCGAATTGGAATTTTTCAAATAGCTTCTACGCGAAGCAGGATTTTTCTTAAAATCTAGAAAAACATTCCTCGTTGGCGTAAGTGTGCGGATTTGTTGGATGAAAATTTCAATTAGTACAATTCATTGTATGGGAAAGTGAAACGTAATGTGTGGGAGTTCATGTAAAATTATATGATATTCAGTTGAAAGGGAAATGAGAAAAAAAAGGAACAAGAATTGATTACCAATGAGCGTAGGATGAATTGTTTCACGAAAATTACTGATGAAACCCACGCTGAGATGGACGTCGATAATCTTATCCTCAGGCGAAATTCATTACGGCCAAACTCACAGCGATGAATGATATGTGAACAACAGCTATGGGTCCATAGCTGACATATTCAGCATTCAAGTCCATTGGAGATCAAGATCGTTGTATCTAGACTAGAAAAATTGCTAGAGCCATTTTCGTAATCGAATCATGTCAGTCTGATTGACTCCCTGATGAAAAAAAAACTGGATAATTTCAACCGAAAAACAAGAAGTGAAGGAAGCGGGCATTGAAACGAATGAAGGGTGGAAATGTTCCAATTCCCTTCTCAAGTACGTCCAGATGACTCTCAGCATACGTACTCGTCGTACTTTCGTTGCGCTCCAACGCCCCATTTTCACTAAGGATGATCCGGATAAAACCCGGGTAGGCCCGAAATTGTATCCAAGTGTATTTAGGCACGACTTTTGCAAGTGTTGAGGCGATGGTACTTAGGTTTTGGTTGTCAATTCAATGCGGATCTCGCGGTATTTCTTTATCTAGCGACATCCCATATGAGACCTGAATAAGGAATCGGATGACGTATATACGAAACCTGTTCCCAAATGAGTCCGAATAGAATCCCGATCATCAGTTGTCATTCGAAGGATTTGAGAACTTTCACGAGGTTCTATAGCATACTGCGGCTATTCTTTCCCAATCGTCATAAGCTCAAAAATTTTATAAACAGATTCTAATTGAGAAATTTTGTGATGGAAACCTTTATGGAAAATTGGATCAGAAAATCTTCTCAAATTGGAACAATAATTTTTGGAAATTACTGGGAGCCTTCGAATGTTTCTGTGAATCTCTGGAAAAAAAATTGGAAATTATACAGTTTCAGAACAAAAAAATTGTTCCTGATGCACGGAGGAGTAGAAATTGCTGGAATAACAAACTGGTCTGTTTCGTAAAGTGTCCCAGAATTTTGATCATACGACTTTTCCAAAAAGGGACGTGAAATTTCCATCGCGTGATTCAATAGTCGTCTGTTTCTGTCAGAATATATATGCTTTAATCCTGTTCCGAATATTCCCATTTGTTCCAAGATATTGGAGCAAAAGTCTAAAACGAAACGTGACTTACATCCGATTATTCATCACGTCTCTAACGGCTCCATATTCCTGAAACTACAATACATCGAATCATTTCGGAACAGTTATCAGTAAGAAATCCTTGTACTTTATGAGTACCCCACACTCTTCGTGATATTCAACGGCAGGAACGTGCTGATTAGTGCGAGAACATGCTGAAAACGTTCAAATCTGGGGCTCCTAAGGAGGTGTATGTTATTGTGATAGGTGATAAAAAGTCGTTATACTGCTATGATGTGCCTAAGAAGTCTCAGAGCAAAGTTTGAGCCCGGAGAGTGCAACTTCATTGGAAATATAACTATTATGAATTTAGTTCAATTTGAAATATAATTTTTAGTGTGAGGGCGCAATGATCGCGCATAGCTCGTCAAATGAAATTTATTATGGTACAAGATGAATTTTCATTACATTATCAATAATCTAATAAAAATCACTCTTGTACGATAATGAATTTCATTTGACGAGCTATACGCGATCATTGCACTCTCACACTAAAAATTAGATTTCAAATTGAACTAAATTGATAATAGCAGTGTTTTCGAAAAAGTTGTACCCCCTGGTTTGGGTCTTCAAAAACGGAGACCGACCATGGAAAACTGCAAAAATCTCTTGGTCGTCGTAGACATTATATGATACCTGGACTTGGGTCATTTTGTGCTAGGTGGGATGTTTTGAATCTCTGAGCTCAATTGTGACTCACCGATCGATTCCCGATGTATCTCTTAGTGATCCGATTTCTTCACTCGCCTTGACGGGACTCCAAGCGCGACACTGTGTTTCACAAAGACATCCCATTGTATCCGGGGTCCAACTATTTTGTGTTAGATGGGATTTTTTGCATCTTAAACCACAATTTCAACTCGACAATGAATATTGGATGTATCTCTTGGTGAGCCGATTTTGTTGCTAGCCTCTAGAGGATTGCAAACTCGAGACTGTGTCCCATAAAGTCATTCCATAATATCTAGGCTCTGGTTTTGCAACCCACCGATCAATTTCTAATGTACCTCCTGGTGATCCAATTCTCCTGCGGTGGGGTATAAACCTTCAAAATTCCAACTATGTCCCACAGTGACATCCCATGGTATCTGGGCTGCGATGATTTAATCCTAGATGCGATTATGTTGTGTGTTGTGTTTTGTGCATCGAGGGGCTCAATTTCAATTCAATGATGAATTTCTGATGTACCTGTCGGCGAACCGATTTTTCTGCGGTGATGTGCGAGTCTTCGAAGTTTCCATTATCTCTCACCATGACATTCTATGGTATCTGAGCTGTAATTATTTTGGTCTAGGAGTGTTTTATGATGTTGTGCTAAATGAGTTTTTCAGCTGAATAAGTTGTCTAGGGACTCATTTTCAACTCACCGATCAGTTCCGAATGCATCGCTTGGTGGTCCGATTTTTCTGCTGACGTTTGTGTTCCTCAAAGACATTTCAAGGTGTCTGTGTGACGTTTGGAATCTATTTGCGCGTCTGTATTTGACGACTCCACTGTAAACAGGCCCTTTATGTGCCCTTCGCTCGTCGATTGCCTAGGATTCTTATTCAGTAAAGGGAAAGCGGGTCAAGGATTATCAAAATTCTCAATCAGGGTTAATTAACATAATTTATTATGAAGATTCAGATAAAAAGAGTTTTACATTCATACAAATCAAGGATTGATTTCTTTACTTAGTATTAGTTTTCGCTCAAGCAAAATCGTTTCATACAATTTGAAACTTAAAACCTAAATGTCAATTTAGATTGCGCGCGCGGCTTTTTGGTACAGCCGTAACCTTTGAATCACCTTTATTTCAATACATTTCTTCCACCACGGAAAAAAAAGTCAGTCTATATCAGACGAAACTCGTCTAATGTAGACGGTTGAAACAGTGATGCCAGATTCGAGACCGAGACCACCCTTACCCTCTCCATCGACCGCTTCCCCTTTCTCCCATCATGCGGATTAAATTGAGCGAGCGAGAGAGAAAGAGTAAGTATCACTCTCTCGCTCGCCCAATTTAATCCGCATGGTGGGAGAAAGGGGAAGCGGTCGATGGAGAGGGTAAGAGCGGTCTCGGTCTCGAATCACTGGGTTGAAAGTCGTAATCTAGAGACAGACAATTCACGATGTATCGTAGACAATTTCGGTCTATAACAGTCGAATGTCTCGTCAACTGGACTTCAAATATTATACACTTCAGATCGGTTCTTATCAACATGAAACAACCTGAAGTTAGAAATGTGACATTGGCTGAATTACATAAATCTTTTTTTTCCGTGAAGGATAAGCCGAAGCTTGTTTTCCCTTTGGAGCAGAAGAAAATTTAGATGCACTGGTAAAATCATAAAAGGAGTTTAACATTTAAATCAAGCCGTTTTTTCGGGCTTATTGACGGGATGTATGACGAGCATTCCCTAATGAATTTAAAATTTAGAATCGTTACACCAACTTTGGACATCACTCCCGTCCCTAACCAACCCCAACGGATGTCTATGGATATGGGAGCTAATAGAAGATCCGCGCTATGATTATTTACGGAGGTTTGTTAATGTAGTGATAAACCACTACGCCTCATGACTGATACTAACAAGAGGTACAGACAATGCTTCAGTATAGCAATTTTCTCTCAACTGTATAAATTGGCCGTATTCAGAAATCAGAGTGAACACACCTTCTCGTGTATCTCTCTATATACCTGTTGAAAAATAATCGTTCGGTAGGGCAAGTGGATAATGATGCAGCGCTCCGCACGTACTGAGGAGGAAATACCTTTTTAGGGCAGACTTTCGCATGGTCGCACCTTGAGGCAGCGTCTCGCATGGATCTGTCCTTTTCAAATCTCGCGGACCAATAGCACTCGTCACACATTTGAAAACAGGGTTCAGGCTTTGACACACGGGTGTCGCTAGGTATTCGTTTGTTTATCACCTGTCACTTTACAGGGCGAAATGGACCCGTCACATCTGAGCTCCGATTATTCTGTGCCGGATATGATATCTTGCATCTGAAAACTCAATTTCGGCTCTCAGATTAATTTCAGATGTACCTCTTAAGGATTTTGGAGGTTTGGAGGAAACCAAACTTGACACTGTGTCCCAAAATGTCCTTTCATGTTAACTAAAGGTCGATTATCCTACGCTAGGGGGGATGTTTTACATTGAAACCTCAATTCCATCTCACCGATAAAAATTTCGGATGTATCTCTTTGGAGTCCAATTTTTCTGCTGGTGTTTCGAGACCTCCAAACTTGAGTGTATGTTCCTCAGAGACATTACGAGGCATCTGGACTTTGATTATTCTCCGCTAGATGAAATGTCTTGCATCGGAAAACTCATTCTTGACTCGCCGATCAATTTGAAACGTATATCTTGGTGAACCGATTTCTCCACTCCCGTCTAAAGACTTCCAAATTTTAGACTGTGTCCCACAAAACCATTCCATGCTATCCGGGCCCCGATCATTCTGTAGCAGTTGGAACATGCCAAATTTCAAGCTAATTCACTGCCTCGGTACACTGTGAAAAATAATTGAAATCCTCCTATACGCAGCAACCAGAAAATTGCGATCATGGGATAGGAAATCAATTTCCGGTACATTTATATGAAATTTCCCGAGAATTCAAGTGAAAACTCTAAACTCCCTGAGATTTTTACTATTATTTTTCAGTAATTTTCCAGTGAAATACGGGGAATTTCTAAAGCATATTCGTGACAATTACTTCCGAACATGGAAGTTTCCTGCAGTGGAAACGATCGTCACTTACATATTACACATACGTGCGTGCTTATATTATTCATAATATGATCGCATGAGTTCAAGATCTCGCCGAATAATCAGCTCCCACTGCTTCAACAGATTTATCAACTCCCCAGCACATACAACGAAAAAAAAAACACTTTTCATCAAAACTAAAACCCACACATACGTCCTCAAGGTCCATCTGATTATATCAGATTACACAAAAACGAGTCCTACGTTTAATTCCTTCGTATAGCAAGCGAACAAAATGCTGTTCTCATTATCTCTTTAATTCTTTTCGAGAGGAACATCTGTCACCTTCCACTCTTCTCCCCCGTCTCCCACATTTTAATTTTAGCTATTTGACGTGCCAGTCCTCGTCCCCGAATACGACCCGAATCGAATACACAATATAAACTTCATCCCCATTTCCCAACGACGAAAATATTCCACGAAAGCAGATGGGTATCACGGTTATTACGCAATGTTAACAACTCCGACCGATAGTTTCAGTACACAAACAGAAATGACACTGGCAACGGATAAAATTTCACGCACCAGTGATATTAACGAAAACAAAGAAAACTTTTTAATGGTTGAAAAAACGACGAAATCTTCCATTGGTGAAAATACAATATTCATACGTATGCATAGAACATTACCGATCGTATATTTTCACGCCGACACTCAACGCGATGAACAAAGGTGAGCACTCTATGAGCACCCGCGTATTCTCGAGACAAAAAATTTCACTGATTCTGTTCTACGACGAGACACAGAAACGAGATAGGAACCGTCCCCTTATACTCACTCCCGCAACAAGTAATCTCCGAAAACAATACCTGTCTATTCACGTTCTTTTATTCTCTCTTCCTCAATCTTCATGTTCTTTTTTTCCTTCGTATTTTCTCCCTGGCCGTTTATAAACGTACGAGCTTTGCGCAAACTTCGATTCTGCCCAAACTTTAGGCAAAACTTTGGATCGTATAGGATTCACTTATCGTCGAAGGAGACAAGAAGATGGATGGGACTTGGTTGGAACTTAAGTCGGCGGCTGGTAACGTTAGAATAAATTCATCGAGCTGCATGGTAGCAGCGTGGAGGAGAAGTAAGTCGACTTACTACTGTAATAATTCTCACTTCAAAATTCTCATCCACTTTCCGTTTGAATTTTTCATGATATATCAGTTTCCTGTTCCTCTGCGGGTCATCGTAGAGCATACGTCTTTTCATATACGTATTCTGATGATCAGTTTCATACTTTTTGTTCTGTGGACATTTTTCTCATCCGTATGAATGAATTTTTCCTGACAGAAAGCAATCGTACGTCATGTATATCGCATATACATGGGTTTTCATTGGGCAATTCGGAAGAGATTTGATTAATGGATTTTGTTAAACTGATGGGACAATTATTGGAATGAGTTTTATTGTTACGAAAAACAAACAGAAAAAAAGACTTGTTATTTATTCCCATTTATTATGAATTTCCACTTCTTCCATGTGAGAGATAAGTTTGTGAGGAAGTTTCGTTGTAAATGATTCAGAAGAAGTTCGACCCGTACAGCACGCGGACATTTCTCCGTCGCCTCCACGTCGCTTCTCCGTTCTTTCCACCTTGTATCCACGTCTCCCTTTCTTCCACCTCGCTTCCACGGAGATGCGACGTGGACATCGGTGGATGTACTGTGTGGGGAGTGTCCCCCCAACTGAGAACTTTCGGATGTACGGGATTCGTAGATTTGGAATCATTTGAGTCACACCAGTCCCAAGACAATACACGAATTCGAGAAGTCCGGAGCGGGACCCTGGGTCCTTGTGCGAATTCAGGAATCCCATCCATCTAGGAATTTTAGACACGACATGCCATTGAGAAATGTATTTAACAGTCCCAATTTTCTTCTCGCTTTCCAAAACTTCGTACATACCCGCGCTAGAATTTCAACAATGATCACAGTAGACGATATTTTATACTATCCAACCGCATGTTTATCCACACAAAGTTCTAAAAGCCAACAACAGCACATTGATATGTTTCTTTTCCTCAACAGTTGGGAGCAACAATGGATTCTGCGAGAACCTTAGAATATTCTAATCTTCCCAAGAGTGGTGCATTCAGGATCAACTTTCAATGATTCCACATGAATCTCTTACTTCTGTGTTCCATGTATATGCTTCAACCATTGTTTGCATAATAAATACATATATATCTACCTCGGATTACGGTGCTTGTTGCGGTTTTATTCATCTTGGAAAACGAGGAAGCTCATTGTAAATTCACGTGCGCGCTAACCAGATATATATCCCACTTACGTACGTGTATACGTTTACGTATATTAAATTACGGCACGTGAAAAAATCATTGGGCTTGAGGCACTATGTTACATTTCATGTCACATATTATATTTTCTTTCCGCGACATCAACACTGAATTTTTTTTAATATAAATAAAACAAATAAATTGCCCATTTGAAACGAACGTGAGCGTAGCTGCTAGTTGTTGGTGATTCTCAGAGACGCGGTAGTGTTTTGTGTTGAAAGGGGTCGTCGAAAGCTGCGTGAGATGCAAGAATCACGAGAGACTGCGAGGTGGAGATAAGATGGTATTTGTCACGCGTCGGAGCTCGAGTAAGTCTATCGTAAGTCCAGCGACGTAACGATGAAGATTAGGAACGAGTGAAAATCGACCCACGCGATTTGTGGTTGGAAAAGAAAATATATTAACATCGAAGCAGTCTTGAGGACAAATTCTTGTGGCGATGATGATGAATTGTGCTCATTGTTCTGTTCTTCTTTTGCAGTATATAATCAACCTTAACAATGCTATTCGCTTTGTTGTTTGTCGCTATGATTTTACAGGTGGCGGAGTCATTCTTTGATCAGAAAATCACAATGCGATAAAATTCATCAAACACAAAATATGACTGCGCGAATGAGTGGTTGTTATTATGTCACCGCTGGAGAGCATGTGCCAGAGAGATGACGTGAAATTTACGATACAGCCTGTTCATCAGTATCACGATCACTCACGCAACATAAACCCATGACCATTCAGTGTTATCTGGGTCATTGGTATGCTCTTCGCTTGTCGTTTCTTTCTTTTCTTCTTTCTATTCTCTATACGGATAGAGCAAAGTTATGAAGAACTATCCTTCGTCATTGGATATTTGAGATCTCCGATGAAGGTACGACAAAGGGAGCGACAAAAAGAACAAAAAAAACAAAACCACGAGGAGTTCATGGTCATCGATTGATATTCATTCTCCACCTATCGATAGGTCTCCATCCCTCACGCAACTGCTAATGAACCAACTGCAAAATACACGGACCGTATTATCAGATATGTTCTTCTCTCATCGTTGCTGACAATTGTATTCTTACATTCACATTCCCTCCATTCGTCATCTTCACTTCGTTATCTTCGCTTTTCCCGTAGCTATATTATCATTCACGTTATAATAGCATGAATAGAATTAAAAACTTAAATTATGTACGGAAATTATTCCCAAAATTACTGTATATATCATTATCATGATGTGTGGAATTTATCAAAATTTGTATCGGAGCATCGAAACGACAATAGCTATCGTTAGGTTATTTCGAACCAAGAAATATAGCTGTTTGTATCTATAGCGATGGTTCTCAACGATCATTACAATCACAATTATTGTACAATATCGTGTAACAATCGTGACAAGAAATCTCTTAGAAAATTTTCTGATAATCCAGAGCGTTGCTGTAATTTTTTACAGCAACATATCTTAATTATCAGAAAGTTTTTCTGAATTTGCAGATGCATTCTAAAAACTTATCCATATTGTTCTCAATTTTTAGAGGAAATCTGAATACTCAAAAGAACTTTCTGATAATTCAGACCTGCTGCTGTAAAAACTTACAGCAACATCCTGAATTTCCAGGAAATTTTTTACAGTGGAGGCTTGATTGTCTTGACCCAGTTGAAAATTCATAGACGGATAGGATCGCGGACTAGGATTCCTACTCGGCACAGATCGGGTTTACACCCAGATCCAACGTCATTCTTCCAGATTCTGCGCGGGACCCTGCAGGGTCTCGTTTGGAGTCCCTTAAATCGCAAGTTTTAAACATACGGGCAGATTTGTGCCAAGATTGAAGTTTTACTACAAGAATGAGTCTCGGTCAAGCTTTTTTTTGAAGCTCCACCAATGTTTCTCAGAGCAGGTTCAGCCTTGCGCTGATAATAAATTCTAACATTCTATCTAATAAATTTCAACAAATTTTGATTGATTGATTACAGATTTTTACTTTACTCTCACCATGTTTTCAATGAACAATTTTTCTCTTCAATTTTAAAAGCAACGGTAAAACCAATCATACGAAATTTCAAGAAAGAAACAAAATCGAATACGCAACAATTTCTGAACATTCACGTGAATTTTGTCGAGAAGAATTCTCAAGTAAGAGTTTGAAATTAAGGTATTCGAACAACACAAAAAGTTCTATTGAGCATCCAAATTGGATGCGTTGAAAGTACATTACAGATTAAAGATGCTATGGAGCTCCTCCAAACATTCATTCAGAATGAACATTCAATACACTCAGAGTTGGATTAAAGTAAGCCACCGCTGTGGGTACAAGAACCTCGCTATCCTCATTCAAAATACTTACATTCTTCAAATTTTACTCGTAAAATTCATACTCTCTCTCTCTCGAGAATCGAGTTGAATACTGAAAGCAAAAAATATGTTGAAGAGAAATGGAGTATGTTTTTAATGAGAAAGATGCATTCACAGTAAAAAGTAAATTTTAATTCCATGATCGACTGATTTTCAGATGAGGCATAAAATCAGCAATGTTACGATTTCAGCCGTAATATGGGATGAAAAAGAGTTATAACCGTATTGAATTGAATTGAATCGGGCAATGTGCTGATTATCAGCAATGCATATCAGTCAGTCAAGTAGAGTTTGATGGATAATTCAGTCAAAAATATCTGAAAATAAGATTAGAATTCTCTCATTTTCAGTATTACAATTGGTCATCTTGAATTTAGCTCATATCCTAACTGAAATTAAGTTTTTTTTTTTACCGTGTTCAATTGCAAAGATGCAATCTCTGCTCAACGTGAGTAATCATTGATCATTTTTGACTAAATACATAGATATAAGAGGAGCTATAGATTTGATTGAAATGGATATGTATATAATTCCATGTGGTAGTGGAATGAATTTACCTGTACTTCTCATATTGCGAAAGGAGCTGTGACTTTGAAGTGGAAAAAGAATTGTAAATTTCACATATCGCTATACAACCTAGACTGTACAAAATTTGATAGTGATATATCACGGTGATGTTATATATTGTCCGCAGTTTTGGATCACTGCAATACTGCACTGAGAACCCAATTTCTTAGACTGGAAGGCACTTCTCTTTGCCCTCATTCTAATAAATCTTTTTTTCAATGGCTTCATTAATATATATATATTGGTATGAAACTATGTCAATATTTCAAACAAGGAATAAGATACCGCCGATGATTAATTATTATAAATAGATGTTTACTTGATTAAATTTCTTCGAATCATTGAAGACTACCTGTGATATCAGACTCGACTGAGTCTATAATCCTCGTCTCAAACAACCGGCTCTCTCCATCCGACGCACCTGACTCTCCCCTCCACACGAATCTATTCTCATATATTTTCCCTTACAAATTGTATCAATGTATTGTTTTGTCATATTGTAGTAACATCAATACATTATGAGTTGTATACACCGAGAAAAAAAGCATGCTCCAAATGCAAGGAACCCCTTAACGCTTCTAACGCTGTTGCTATAACGTGCTTTCAACGCATGGCAACATGCTCAGAAGATGGGACTCATGCACAAGAAGCACGGGCTCATGCATTTAACGCACGTTATAACAAATGCGTTGGAAGCGTGAAGTGTTCCCTGGCGTTTAGAGCATGCTTTTTCTCTCGGTGTAGGGAAGGACACTTTCGAAAATGAACAAATGCGAACTAAAAACGTAACGCTTGTGGAAAAATGCGGTTGAATTTTGTTAAATTTCATTCACTTTTGACACATTCGGTTTTTATAAAAAATTAGCAACAGTCAACTCAATTCAACAAAATTTTTGTGAAATTCAATAATTGTCCACAAAATTCAATAGCTTATAGTGAAATTTGTCTACTTCCATTGAAGTTTGTTGAAGTTTGAGGATGCTTATTGGATTTTATTACCCAAGTGTGTATCAACGGCGGGCCCAATCTTAGCCCAGGGTCGGTGCCCATGCTGCCCAACGTGGGGCCAAGCTGGGCAGACAAATGGGGCTAACCCTGAGATGATAACATCGTTCCTAACTTGGCTGTATTGCTTTGCCTGAGGATTGGTGACACCATGGGCCCAGCATGAACCCAGACTAGGCAATCAATACTGCCCCTTCTTGTTTTTTGAAATTGGAAAATTGCTTTGAATTTTACCCTAGCGGGCATGAATTTCAGCCCCATTTGAGCCCAGTCTTGGGCCTAGTGTTGAGCCCCATCGTGCCTATATGGCCCCAAGACTGAACCAAAATGGGACCAAAATTCATACACGCTGAGGATTGTACACACATGCTCGGGATATAAATCCACCCCAATCTTGGCCTAACGCTGGTCCGAATTGGGGCCCACAAGTTCAAATGTGCCCGCACTGAGATTCATTATTTCAATTTTCTACCAACCATAATTGTATGGGAAAGCACAACAGGGCCAAGATTCAGCCAACATGGGCCCCATCGTCATCCCCCAATACTGAGTTGAAGAGGATGGACCTAGCCTGGGGCCTATTGTCATTATACGCAATACACGCTTGGGTGAAATATTGCTGTGCCAAAGGTGAACAAAATTCAACAAAATTTTTCCATCAAGGAAGAAAGACACAATCCAAGACAGTACACTTGTTATTCGGAATGCAGGTAATATTTTGATGTTTTTTCATAGCAACATGTACACCTTATCTCTGTATTGCATTTGAGAATAACTTCTGAGAGTGAGATTTATAAAAATGATCAGTGAACTGGAAGAACCGGATGAAACGATATTCAATTTTCCAACGTACCATTTCTTTCCCTTTACACCATCACCATGCGATTGTTTTTGACACGTTCAGTCTTGGGTTCAAAGTTACGACGAAATCTCATACACAGTTCCGGAGTCGTGAATTTTAAAGTATATCCAAAGAATTTCCTTCTGATTGTGACAGGATAAGCTTGACAATATGTTCGCAGTTCCATTGGAATTACGATAATCACTGTTTGGAATTATCACAATTTCAATACATCAATCACATTGAAAGCATTCAAGTTACGAAAAAAGCGAGCCAAATTTTGTGCCAATTTCATTGCATGATAATCCCAGACGGCACAAATGATAATTTTGAATTCACAAAAATTTCTGAAAGAATTTCTTGAACAGTCCCCGTTATGACAGTAAAAATGAATTTGATATGAACTCAATGAATTGAAAATACATCCATGTTGAATGCCTGAATAGTTCTCTATGAATTCGTGATATGAATTCTTCCTGAAGATTAAGTTATTCATCAAGAGTTCATTTTGAATTCAAACTATTCATAATGAATTCATGTTGACTGTCATAACGGGAGCTCTTTGCGGGGACTTTTGTGCTGTATGGGATGAGATCTACGATCAGAATTATGAGTATTACACTCAGAATATAAGTTTTAGTCTTTCATTGATTCCCCGGGGGAAATGATGAGATCTGATCGGATCCAATTAGTTTCGAATGAGAAGATCATATTCATAATTTCAGGAGAATTCTTGAAAATATCTCCAAGTAGTTGTGTATACTATTGATCTTCAGATCGATTGGAAAGTATAAATGACTACTTTTAATTTCAAAGTCATATTACTCATGTGGAAAAAATGAGCGGAATTGTATACAATTTGTTCATAATTGTATATAACGTGTAAAGGGTGTCCCAGAATTCGCAGATCTGATTTTACAAGTGTATTCTGCAGCCAAAATGTAATAATTTCGCGTAGTGAAAAATTTTTGTTGAGGCGTCTTTTTCGAGATATGAACATTCTGAGATTTCTTTTTTGTAATCCAAGTAACTCAACACTATTAACTCAATTGGAAAACAGCGGATATCTGGGGAAAATTGAACTATCCTATCATTTCTTAATTCAAAGTTGTAGAAATACGAAATTTTTGGCTTTCAACCAATCAGAATTCCGTAAGTTTGAATTATTTCAGATCCGAAACGAAGAATGACAAGACAGTCCAATTTTGTCCAGAGATCCACCGTTTTCTGAGTTATCCAATGTTGTCGAACTAGAGTTTGTAGCACATAATGCTGTTGAGTGATTTGGATTTAAGAAAAAATCTAAAAATCCTCGTATCCAACAATTTAGCCTAAATAAAAATTTTCCAATACGGAAAATTATTACATTTTGGTTGCAAAATACAACTGTAAAATCCAGTTTGCGAATTCTGGGACACACTGTATATGAATTGGATTCAATTGTATACAAATTGTATACGATTTTGAATATTTTTTTCCAGACTTGATCGGGTCGAATACTATGGGATATAATTGGGATCAATTGGGCTCCGACTAGATTATTATGAAAAACTATAGTCTACAACTACAACTGTTGTCTATAACTACAGTCTGTTCATAATGGACTATAGTGAGTCTATTCATACCAGAAGAAGAACATTTCACCAACGAAGTCCATGTCCTGTTAGATCCAACCGAATCCGCACAAGCCCAACAAATTTAGGAGAGTCTATTCATACCAACATATGGATATTTTTTCGGTGACATGATAAAAAATAACATATTTGCTCTGTATTTAGTTTTTTTTATCACAAAAGGTAACAAGTTTTTGAGACTTGAAAAAAGATGAACTCAAGAAACAGCAAAAATGGGCTAGTTGTGAAGATTAAAATGCTTATGAAAAATTTTCAACAGAAAATCCAAAATAATGGGTGAATAGATGAAATTAAAAGAAACCCTGGAAAGAACAGGAGCAATGAAACGTAAAAATTCTAGGTCTGTCAATTTGTACAACGCAAAGATGAAGCTACCACCGCACCAAAGCACAACTTGTATTATTCTTGCATATATCCAATAAAATCTACGTTCACTCAACTGAACATTCAAATACAATATTTGCTAGCGTTACTAATTTGAAATCATCTCGACGGCATTTTTATTTCCCTCCCCCCCCCCCCCCATTCAATAGTAATTTTCTCAACTAACTTAATATCATTACTTTGCATAAATTGTTTCTTCCAATGTGATAAATCATTGGAACCAACCCATTCGCTAGCATTATTGATACAATGATTCCAGGCTATATCCAACAAACCCCGGCTGTTACCTTGATTACCGATCCTCGTGAATCAGCCTTGCGCCGAACTATATTGATGATAGAAATCACTGAGAATCACATAAAAATTCTCGTTGAGTCAAGATGTACATCCATATGCATTACATGCTGCAACCACTAAGAGAAACAGAATGAACAAACTAATAATTCTCAATCGAGATATCTTTTTCTACGAATGTGTATGCATGTATCGCCCAAGAATGATCAACTTAAATACGGATTAAACGAATAAAAACATTTTTCATGATTAACAAATCTTTCCTAAGTCGCTTATGAATATACAACCACAAAAAGCGGGTTTGAAATCCTCCTCGAGCTTCGTGTCTGAATAATCCTCCAGGAGTCAACAAATTTAAACCAATTTATCATTTTGAATTATTCATTTACCAATGGAATTAAAACGATCTTTATATAGGATTTCTGTATCGGACTAGAATTGAGTCAATCTTGTATAACCTTGCGGTTCGTTTCATTATTTATACAATATTATTCTCTTGGCTGATATCATATAGCAAACTATGGGAGTGAATAATTGATCGATCATGCTCAATCGGATTTGAATGTATTTAATACCTTTATAATGCTCTTTTTCACGATCATTTATACCACTGACTCGAGGATTAATCAAATCCCATAAACTAGTCTCATATTCACTTTTCATATATATATTGGATAATCATGGATGAACTGAACATCCCTTGAATAATTAATCTAAACTCCATTAATATTTGATCATAAAATTATCATTCAATGCCTCATAGTAATAATACACTACGCTTCTATCTTTTTTCTTCTCAAAACTCCCTGATTTCTGTGTAATCCTTCATCGACATTTCTTCCGTGGAACTCAATTGTTTCGAAAGCTCATCTTATTTCGTCCACTTTGAGAACACTACCGCTGTCGAAGCAAATAGAGTTCGACTTTGTTCTCATCCCTGTTCTGCATACAACGACAGGCGAGAACAAAAACACGCGCGCTTTCGCTATATCCGAATGTAAGGAGTAAAAGTTCTCCTCTTCCATAGCTGAAAATTAGTCGAATATATTCTTCCTCGTTCTGCAAAATTCTTCTGATTCTATTTTCTCTTTGCAACTTTACGCATTTTCAAATCCATTACCGCGACTACTCCCGAATTTCGCGAGGAAATTGCTTTTTTCGGTATGGTTCTCCTTTCATTTCCCCACTCTCATACAAATGTTGACCGAAAGTTTAGCATGCGGGTGGCAAAAGCTGGGTTTTATTGGGACACGAGTCTTGGCGAAAGTTGACACTCGAGTTCTCTTTCTCCCTTCTTCCCTTCGTTAGTACGTGACCTCAGACGATGACACACAGAGGTCAAAGAGAAAAAAACAAGAAACAGCATTTCCTTATAACCTGACAAATAATCCTATATTTAGTCTTATTTCTATTTCTTTCACGGAGGATTACTTTTGTTGGGCGAAGCTTACTTTATGAATTAAGGAACATCCGTCGGTACTATTCGATTGGGTTCGGAAGATAGAAAGGAGACTTGGCTCAATTCCGAGGTAGAGGATTATATATTCTTCTTTGACGATGTTTCTACTTGACGCTTCGTTATCTTCTGCTAAACTCATTCGATTAATAAATTCTGTATTTCTTTATTGTGAATTATGATAATACAATTTGCATTGGACTCCTTCAGGCAACGAAGTAGATCCCGAAGCCTTTGAGTGGAATATTGAAATAAACGATGCTCAACAAGATACGGATCATTTTTTTCCAATTTCTTGGAGTTATTTTCATGATAATTGGAAAACGTTTCTTTCTTTTCGCGATGTGGGATGTATTTCAATGGATTCCTTTGATGTTCTGTTTCACTTCTTATTATTTGAAGGAAAAGAAAAGAGAATGATGAATGATTGGAATCTGACGGAGGAGTTCGTTTTTTCTTCACAGTTGTGGTGATTCATTATTCAAGTGAAGTCTCTATTCGTTGACGAAAGAATGGAATATGAAGTTGGCGTCCGAACTGACCTTCGAGAAAGAATCATCATGAATGTTCGGTGTACCTACCTTTTGAGTTACGAGCAGAAGTTGTAACAAAACATACTCGTTTTTATTGTCCGTGAGAAAAAAATTCATGAGAAAAAGTCCAACACAATCCAGTGTTATAAATTCCGGAATATTATTGTTGAATTCTGAGTTTATGTAAAGTCACGAGAACGAAAAAATGTTGGAAACTGATGGTTTCGTTGTTGAATGTATTTCCAAATGATGATAATCCGTCGAATCGAATAGAATGGACTTTGAAATTCTTATTACGAGTTTCCTTGGATTGATTATAATTTTTCGAGGAGAGCGTTGATACAGGAGGAATATTTATCCACGGTTTAAAATCTGTGAAGAACATTTCATCCGAACTTCATAATCTCATTTAAACTTCAAAAACCTCATGTTCGAGAGCACGGTTCTCTATAACTTCGAGATGAACCAATTCACGTGAGAATGACTTGTTCGAACTTGTATTTGCAGGAGCTTATTTTCGCTCCCTTTTCTCTCCCTTCCCTCCTTGCAAACATATCACCACAAGATAAAACAATCCTGTTACGTGTATTCTAACTGTTACAACCCCGCACAACGAAGTTCAAGAATTATGAGACTCAGTGCCGGTTTTTGTCCGGAATTACGATTGGGATGGTATGAGTGCCTTATTTGGTGTCAGCGGAGGGATCACTTATGCGGTATCCCTTCGGTTGTCGTTCCCCAAGAAGATGATATACATAATGATGGTTATTATTATTCTCGCAAATATTGGTCAGATTTTGAAAGGGAGTTTGAGAAATCTGTGATACATACCGTATTAAATGAAACAATGAACAAATTATCGATCTTCTGCTCATAAATGATACAGTGTTTCTAGAAAAAAGTTACTACTCTCGTTCTCTCATCTCAAATTATGGTCATGAGTTTGGCAAAGTCAACAACTTTGGCAAAAACACCCTCTGGCTCCAAAGAGTAATTTGCTATAGGAAATCTCCAAAGAAACATTAAAATGTGCATTTATCTTTGATGACAAGATTTGAAGATCTAAACCCAAAATTATCCAAAAACACGTGTATCGGGTTTTGAATTCCTGCCATGTCCTTTCAACAATTAAAATAATTCTTTCACTGGTGAAAAAGAGCAAAGCTGAAGAGTCTCCACCATGTTGAAACATTTTATGTGAATAATAATACCACAAAGGATTCAGACGACCGTAAATAATACTCATTCTGAAACGAGCTTGATGATTCCAAACTTGAATTGACATTCTTCCTTCATAGAATTAAAATATAATTTCACATTCCATTCTATTCTCAGAGGCTGATGTAATATGAAGTTGTTTCGATTTTAATTACCATACATGTTATGGAGCTGATTCGGCGTGTGTGCATATGTTTTGAAATGAATCTTAATTTGACTTGAAAACTCATTTTTCCATGTTTATATTTGTGAAACAACATTTGACAGGAAATTGTTTGACTCTGAAATGTGTTGCTCGCCACGTGTATAACGAAGAAACAAAATCAAATGAAAATTGCATCAATGAGAAATTATATCGCGAGTTTACAAAGAGTGAAATCTTGTTATCTCTTCAGACTCCCCGTGGAAGGAATTCTAGCAGTGTGATGTTGAAATGATGATATTCGCCATGAGAATAACAAAAGTTTCCAAAACAGCTACGTGGGAAGTATTGAATTCCAAGCGAATGTACGTACACTAGCGTATACACGTACAGTGCGAGTTTTGTTGATTTCATTCCGTCTACTCCACATCATTAGTGGATAAAAGAAATGCCATTCCTACGAAAATGCGGCGCCCGATAGCGATAATCTCTACCCCGTAGTTTCTGGGTATTTTTTGTTTGGCAAATGGTTTGTGGAGATGATGGTGATGATTGTGGCAGCGATGGTGCTTGAATAGAGAGGAAAAGACGATCACGAATTTATCGGGCTGAAGCTCGAAAGGTTTTGATTATCGAGTTTCCATTGGCGAATGTCTCGCTTTACCGTTGCGACCTCCCTTCTTTCGTTTCAATCGGTTCTTGTAGAGGGAAATAACGCTTTGAGCGGAAGACATAGTTTAATTAGATTACAACTTTTTGCTTGAGAGCACCAGTTTATTTGGATCTTTAGAAATTACTCACTGTGATGTGTACTGTTGTGTGTGTGTTTTTTGCAGTGTTCCATTTCTCTTTCACTGCTCCCGTTTTTGAGAATTATAACAGATTCCAAACGCGATTATGTAGAGATGTGAATTGCTTGAAGGAATTACTACAAAGAGTGTGACGAGAAATGGAATAGAAAAGAGATTTGAAAAGTATGTTTTCGAAACATAGGAGTACATTTCAAAGGAGTGCTTGATTTTTCTCGTTCTGCTGTAAAGCTGCAACGAGTAGAGTATTCAGAGAAACGAGGAAGAGTGGATCGATTTATCTTCTTAACCCTCCTTCAAAACGTGTGACCCTGGAAGGGGGTTTTTGAGATTGAGTGACAATGAGTTTGATGGTGCCCCAACATTGAACGGTAATTGAATAACAAATATGAACCAAACAAGTTTGTACGTGCCTAACGTGTTTCTCAGCGTTAGAGGATTATATCTTCTATTGATATACGACTTCGAAGGAGCCCTGGGGAAACCACATGTTTCCTGGGGTCGGTAGTGGTTGGTTTCTTTTGGATTCAAACAGTGAGTCAGATGTCATAGGTGTATCATCCGTTAATGAGCATACAAATATTTGTGTATTTGAAACGGGTGTACTCTATTGATATGACCTGATTCCCCTTTGGAAAACCGCTGAATCCCTATTTGGAACAACCATTATATCCGATCTTAATGTGCACAACTATCGAACGAGACTTGGGCCAGATGAAGACAAATTCTCATGCACGAATCTGCAGCCATTACAAATTTGAAATTCAATCCCCGCTCATCAGCATCACTTGCGTGTTTGTGCGCTCATGTACACGACAGTTTTGACACCATTGTCCATAACCAACGCTTATTCTCACGCTCATGCCAAGCTTGCGCCAAAGCAGGAGCTATTCTCATCAGGAACAGGATGAGACCAACTTAATTATTTCGAGCCAAAGTGTGTTCCTAGTACATGTGCCAATCTTGAGACAAGTTTGGGTTTTTCCAAGTCTTATTAATACCTGCATGGATACCGTTTCTCTCTCCTTCTCTCCAGCACACCCAGTTGCCTCACAAACGGATGGATTATCTCAATATAGACAGGAATCAACCTCCGGATTTACATGTTATAAATTAAAGTGTTTATGATGCGAAATTAAATCCATTCTCGCGAATGTTGGTGAATCGTACGTGGTGTAGTACATCAAATATGTTAAGCTAGCTTTACATCAAAATATCATTATCATCTTGTGGAATTGATGACTGTTATATTTCCTCTTCAAATTCGAACAAGTTGATGAGAGAACTTCAACGGAATAATGCGGAATACATTTATAATTCACATCACGAAGCCATATTTTCATTGCCTCGACTGCCCAACCGGAAGAGATTGGAGAGGGATATGTTTTGATATGGTTGTTCGAATTGATCATCTACTTGATTGAAGAATCATTTCATGTGGAATGATTGGAACAAATCGAATGAATACCTGTCATACTGATTTGTTTGTTTTTTGCAGAATCATAGGTGTTGGTGGTGTGATATATACAAGGAATGCAAATTTTGGAGATGAATAAAATACAGGGTTTGTTAGAGTCAACCTCAATCAACATTTTTTCCCAGCGCATTCAGGAGGAAACTCTTTCTTCAAACATACTGGAATATTACTGAAACGCTACAATATTGATGTGCAAAAAAGGAAAAACGCTTTCAATCAAATTGAAATTCCGCGATGTACAGCATTTCTTTGATTCAAGTAGAAACGCGGTACAGAGCAGTATTTTGATTGAATAAAGCATTTGACCGTAGTTTGTCATGAACGATTTGGCTGATGCCATGCCGCTAGTATCCCCTTAAGTTGGAAAACAGTTTTATGACACTTTCAAAAAAATTCACAATTTATTAAGAAAGAAGTAAAACACATTCATTCATCAGAATAATCTCTATTGCCAGCCATCTCCTCCAGGCAACTTGTGGATGCCGTTCGGGAAGAAATTTCTATCCTGCGAGGCAAGGAATTTATAAATCCTTTCTTTTCACTCCTTCAAATGGTTTGAATCGCACACGTAGAAATTAGAGGAGAGGGGTACGAACGAGGTCGATTTTCTCCAACGCAAAGTGGCAAAAAATTGGCGTCTAGGTAGCTCCAATTTCTTCACATCTGATAGCGTTTGCAACAGTGAAAATCAAAGTTTTATTGGTTAATCACTCGGTTCCCATGGTTACTCAGTAGTACATACTGATAAACACGTACAACACCGCCACTTTCGAGAATACGTCTTCGGGGGCCTTCTGAAAGATCGCGATCGTCCTTCTTCCTTCTATTCTCGATGATCGCACATTGGACAATTCGTTTTGCATCTTCAAGAACAAGTGAAAATCGATTGAGGCTGAGTCTATTAAATATACCTGGCGTAGTACGGCTTCCAGGATCTAATAACGTATCCTCGACCGATTCGCTTATATGAGGCCTGGCCCTGTCATAGAGCGGTTTTACCAGACGTTTCCCTTTGTCAAGAAATGGACATTTCTTCTGAATTCCTTGGTTCGATCGCATCAATTGTTGACAATAGCGATTGTCAGGAACTGTTCGACCAGGTTCAAGCACTCCAAAATGTAGTATTGCGGTTTGATGTCAATTTTTGTCGACTTGTTGGAGTCAACCCAATGATATTTTCGTTCCGAATTATCGAAATAAATTCACTTTTTATCGTCGATCACAATCTCCAACTAAAAAGACTCCTTATATTGCTTGTTGTGAAGACTCAAAGTATGTCAAGACGGCTATTTCTGTTCTCTTGAGTTAGAAAGTGTAGTACCCACTTTGCTCCTTTCCAAATCTCACCCATTGCTTTTAACCAATAAGCAACAGTTTTTCCAGTTACTCCAAGCTGTTCCAAAAGATGTTTCTCCATCCGATAAGAATTTTTATCCATCAACGCTCACAGTTTCTGATCGTGCACTCTTACAGAAGACCCGTTGCGTTCACAGTCACTACCCTGGTGGAAGAATTTTACTGAAGAGGACTGAAGTTTCCAGGGGTTTCCAGTGAGGAGTTTTTCCGAGGATTTCAGAGGTGCTCATAACTTCTCAGAGAGTTTCAGTGGTATTCAGAAGAATTCGGAGTTTCTCAAAGATATTCATAAATATTCAGAAAACTTTCCAGTAAAAACATGTGCCCGATGAGTGGAAGTTTTCAACAGCTCTTCAGAATTTGAAAAAGTCTCCATAAGTTTACAGAGTTTTCCAGATTATCTCGGGTTTTTCCAGAGTTTTTCAATGGAATTCAGACTGTTGCAGAAGAATTCAGTGAGATTCTCAAAGATTTTCAGAGAAATTTTTTCCACCAGGGTAACGTCAAAATCGCCCTTTTTAAATCGCCCATACCAACACTCATATATACTTTTAGGTACAATGTTGTCTCCAAGAACAGAACATAGCGATTCAACTGCTTTCCCAACACTTTTTCCTTAATGGAATTCATAACGAATGCAGTGTCTAATCAATACCTCATCGGTCTGAAGGTTTAATCCACATGATTTTCAGGTTATGTTTATGACTTTCTCATATATCGATACTACGTAGCAAACGCCATCTATCATAAGTGAGCGGTACCTTCGAATTACTCCTGAATAGCTGTTATGATACGAAATCGAAATGAACTAAAACTTATTTGTACATCAAATATATGCCTGGTGTTGGATGGGCAATGATTGTAGTCCTAAGCCTTCGCTGGAATATGACCCATCACTGGCTGACAAAGTACCCAGGAATGAAAAACCGCCGGCAATTGGCCTTTCACTGGGGTTATCAATTTCTACAATTGGCCAATTGTTTTCCGCCATGGTTGGACACAATTCATCATTCGGTAGTCTACCTTCAAGGATCATTGATGGATTCCCATGGTGAAAAAACCCCTGGAATCTTATTAGAAAAAAATCAGGCAATAAGAAACAAGGTGTGCTTTTGTCATTTACCTCATTCTTTCCCATCATCTTTGTCTTGTGGGAGCTCATTGAATCCCATCAGGTATTCCATCATTTAACCTCTCTCTATGATATATGAGTTTTGGGTACTTGGTAATAAATAATTCATCCCAAAAAACGCTAAAGTAAACCTTGCTAAGAATGCAATGCAAATTCGGACAAAAAATAGCTGACAGAAAAAATTTTGTCAGGTTTTGATAGGATATTCCAATTTGGCGATTCCGGACAAAACCAGGCAGAAATTTTGTCAGTTTCCGACCGGATTTCCTGGGATAAAAACCGTTCAAAGCTTGACAACTATTTTTCGTCCGGATCTGCCTGGCATTCTCAATAGGGGATGATTAAAGATTTCTATGTAAATACAATGTGTATTCAACAATACACGAAAATTATCAAAAAATCAAGGTCCGATTTTGTAGTTCAAAACCGCGACAAGGACCCATCATTCAAAATTGAGTAAGTGATTGTCATTCGAACCCTCTCATAATTCTTGGATTCATTATCTTCATTTTGACTCATGAACTGCCAAAAGTGGCATCTTGAGAACTGCGGAAGAAGTTTTTGTTTGTTTTCATCCGTTTCCATGGGACTAACTTCATCAAAAACATAGACATTATGAAATATTATGTATATTTATTTTCAAGAGTAACGGTACAATAGAAACGGATGAAAATAACCGACACCTTCTCCCATCGATTACAAGATGTCACTTCTTTTACAATACATGCGTTAGAGAATAATGGTTCTCAGGATTATAAAAGGGACTAAGTGGCTATTGATTCATTAATTTTGAATAATAGGTTTTCATAGCACTGTTGAACTGTAAAAGTAAACCATCATTTCGTGGGGTGACACGAGATATTTGGAAATCGATTTCAAGTGGCCATTTAATTGATTCCAAGTACAACACTCTTGAAAACATATTGATGGAAAACTTAGTTGAGTGAAAATGTAATGAGATTCAAGTGCATTATCCTTTGAATCCATTTGATAATGATTTTTATTCTCAAGATTGGGTGATAACGAAAATAATGGGATTTAATGATCTTCCACATATTTCCCTATTCAATTTGAATTATTTTGGAGTCTAAGAATGTCAATAGGAAATAAGGAGGGAATGACAAAAGCACACCTTATTTCCTATTATTCGTTTCTTCTCTAATAGAATTTCAAGGTTCTTTTTCACCAGTGTTCATTACCGTATGAACAGTTTCCTGCCAAGTCCCAATCATAGACCATCATTGAACCGTCGAGCTGAGAGCACTTGATAATTCCTCCTTCAAGATTAATGACAGATTCCATCAAAATCATGGTTAATCACTTCCCTTATAGTCTACAGTTCTTCTTGATTCATTAACTCACTCCAGTTAAATTTCCTTTCTTGAATTATCGTGCAGTGTATACTAATATTGTGTTCAACGCCAAGCATTCGACCACCCGCGCAAAAACAAAACCTGTTCAACCACTTACTCTTTCATACTTTCATTGTTGATTCTTCTCTATATTGATATCGCTTGGTTTTTAGAGTTCGGCTTCTATCGCTGGTTGAATGCTCGTATTTATTTGATACGTCACGAAGGATGATCATGTACAATAACTCGAACCCGCAAGTCACCAATATTTTCTCCTCAGTGTTTTTCTCTTTCAACTGTTTACCACTATGCTCCATGGTTTAATTTGTTGTGAGAGTTACTCACAACAAATGGGTTGATGCTTGGTAAATCAACCCTCGCATGGATGTACTATGGGTCCTACACTGGGGCAGTATGGGCCTCATCCTGCTTACATGAAGCCGAGACTGGGTCGGAGTGGGGCCAAAGTGGATACACACTAGGGAACAGGAGCGGACTATGGCATGTGCCAACGGCGCCATGGCGCAGGGGCGGCAGGCCGTAAAAGGGCGGCGATCGGGTCTAGAAAAATTTTTTTTAACTTTAATAATTTAAAAATAATTTCCAGCAAAATAATAAATTCTAAGCAATAAAACGAAATATTTTGGTAATTAATATTTTCGTGAAAAATTAATTTTTGCTGCCATATAAGGGAAAATTCTCTGCTAGGGAAATGGACTAAGTCTGGCGTAACCATCGGCTCGAGCCTGGCCTGATCTTATCATTCCTAAACCTAGGCCAAACATTGTGAAAATGTTCATAAACAGTCTCGGCAGGTTTCGCATTGGACTCGGTCCGCGATTAGGCCATTGACCGACTGGATGAAATGTTGCCAAACGTTTCTGGAACATCCCAGAGACTGCTAATGTCCTACTATTATAACGTTTCGAATAGAATGTTTCAAGACAACAGCTCAGGAACGTTCATGTAACATGAAACATTCCTGCAGCGTTTCAGATATATTTTTTTGAAACATGTCATTCGGAACGTTACAATAGCAGGACATTAGTACTCTCTGGGAAGTTTCAGAAACGTTTCGCAACATTTTGTCCAGTGGGTGATACAAACATACATGGGAACTGTACGACGAGAAAAATTTTCACATTGAAATAAGCACTCTGATTGATTCAATGCAACCAAAACAAGAAATCTAGGAATGAGAGGGAAACTCTCTCTCTCTCTCAATCAGAGAAGAAAATCCACTTTTTTTTCTTTTTCAATTGAGAATATGCCTCTGCGATTTAGAGTATTTCAAACGAATGAAAATTATTTCACCACAAACACTGATCCTCCCAAATGGAGAGGAATACTTTTGGGAAAGAAAGTTGCATCAAAATGAGAGGGATGATCTCATTTTAAAGCTTAGTTCTATAGCATATTCAGTGAATAAATAAATCAATTTCTTTCTGCATTCCAATGAAAAAGGCACACAGAGACGTGTTCATCGAAGGTCAACAACCAGCAAAATTGAATTTCCCGAAAATACGATTTGTAAAATAATTGATCTACTTGCTTTGGATAGCTTCAAGTATTCACGCGAAATACGATAATAAATCTCATACACGTGTACACACCAGCAAGATAAATTGTGAAAATGTGGGAACGAAAAAAATATAGGAATTCATGTACACTCTGCACTTTCCCATTCGGAATGATATCATCCAGACCGAGATTGTCATATTTAACGTCCTCATTTCCGATCATTATTCTTTGTCAAAGCTATCCATCATCGACCCTTTTGTTTTTTCACGATTCCACTGGGACAGAATGGTACAAAATAACAAATGTATTCTCACGATATCGGTGGTGGTCAATTCCAAAGAAGAGGTTGTGAACCAAATAATATCTTCACAAACCTGAAAAACTGAGAAGAAGAAGAATGAATTTATTCCTCGTAAATCACGATTTCCCATAACAATTATATTTGACAAAATCCAAAATGGTGATGAATTTTCATCACGCGTATAAAGAAAAATTAATTGTTATTCCTGATGTTCACCTCGATGAATGAATCGGGAAATACTATCTCACATTCACAGCGGAATAAGGATTTTACATTCATCAAAACCATCGTGCCGCAGGCTCTGCTGCTTCGTGCGATTTAATAAATTCGTATTCATAAAATATCGCTGGAGCGTGAAATAATTTCTTGTTATTCAAATTTCTGTTGTTCATATAATATACTGTAATTATATTTATGTTTATATATACTTATGTATGTCATCCACATTTCTCACAAAATTAATTTTCAGTGAAATTGTTGATTTCATGTTTCATTGAACTTCGTTTCGGTACGTTTTGGAAGAATGGAAAAAAAACGCTTTGTTCTGACTCGCGTTCCGTTATCCGTTATTTCATGTAAATGAATGTTTGAAAACAGATGAAAAGAAGAGAGAATGGATACACATTTTCAAAAAAACTCATCGGTCTTGAAACTTCAAATAGCCTTACGTTCCAAACGATCGTTTCTGGATATCGGGTAGTGACAGTAGTCACTTTGAAGAAACTTGTACGAGTGATTCTGTTGCGAGTATCCTCTGAGTCAAGTTTCATTGTTCTCTCTAGGAATAATACGAGAGTTACTAGCACATGCCACACAAATGGACTTCGTCAACATGCTATGTGTAGACACAACCGCCCACTTGCACGTGGAATAGTTGCTTGAAACGATCAAATCACGGTAACGAGATTATTATGTGATCATTATCACGTACCGCGTAGTCGCGGTACCGGACTTATTTCGAATAAAATTCCACATTTTATCGTGAAGTTCGCGTAAGCTTCTATGTAATTTTATAATTATGATAGTTGAGAAATTCGATGAACTTGTTTGTTGTAATCTCGTATAACGAAGATATCCTCCAGGGGATTTTAAAAAAGGGTAGAATAAATACATAGTAATGAGATTTGAAACATTATGAAAAATACAATGAGATAATGTGGATAGCTTTGTTATGTTAAGGAGAATTTCATCACGCAAATTTGATCTTTTTACCCTTCAATTGGGTACGTCAAGTGATTTTGAGTTTTTTTTCCAGTGGAGATAAAGAATATTCTCGGAACGAAAGAGAGATATTTTTAGAATACAAATAGCAATGCTGCAAAAATTGAAAACGCTGGTGTGTTCAATTGAAAATTTCTCTCAGAACCAGGCAAACAATTGTTGGAAGCCCATGTAAAAGTTTAGCGATTCCACCAATGATGACCACGGGCCATTGCTCATATATATTCATATTGCTCATAGTCATTACTCGGGCCAGGCTCGGCAGCCAAGCGTGAGGAATTTATATTGAATCAACGTTGATTGACGTTAGAAATAATATCGTGCCTGAGTTGGGATGAGAAAGATCAAAGAATGTCAGAACAGTGTTGGCACGAGTTTTTGCCAGCGTTGGTTTCATAGTGAAAGTTTCCGTGGTAGAAAAATCTCTCTGCATCTGTCTGAATATGTCACGTTTCAGAGGAAATCAGAGAGATTTGGGAAGATTCAGAGGAATTCAGAGAAATTCAGCGTGATTCAAAAAGATTAAAAGAAACCCAGAGGGTGGTGGATTGACAAAAATTGTGAGTTGAACTTTTTAGGAGGACTTACAGGGATTCAGAGAGATCGAGAGAAATTCCGAAAAATTCAGATAAATTATGAGAAAAATAAATTAGTTGGAATTTTTGGTTCAAAATTTCAGAGGCAACATGAAATTTCAATTTCAATTCCGAAAAGGTTCATGGAAATTTGAAAATCGATTAATCAGAAGAACCTTGTGCGTTGAACTCTTCAGAGAAGTTCAGTAGAATTCAGAGAGATTCAGAGGAATTCAGGGGAATTTGGAAAAAAGGAAATTTGGTGAAATTCTCGGTTCATGATTTGAGATGCATTCTGTGGATTCTGAGAAAGATTCAGAGATAGGCAATCAATAGAAAATTTGGTGCTTAATTGTTTGAAAGGCTTCAGAGGAATTCAGGAAGGAAGAGATAGATTGAAATTTTTAATCCAAGATTTCAAAGGCATTCCGGGAGTTTGGAACAGATTCAGATACACGTAAATTGTGAAAAATTAATTCAAAAAAGAATACAATGAGTCCAACTTTTGGTTGAAAATTTGAGAAGCATTCAGAGGGTTTCATGAACATTTGAATGAATTGAAAAAATTGTGCGTTCAACTTTTCAGATGAATTCAGAAAGATTCAGAAAAATTCAGAGGAATTTAGAGAGAAGTGGAACGTGTAAAATTTTTGGCTTATGATTTCCGAAAGATTCTGAGAATTTCGGAGATTTCAGAGCCCATTAAATTGTGAGAAATTGTACTATAGACTTTTCAGTAGGATTCAGAGGGATCCACAGGAATTCGGAGACATTCAAAGGAATTCCGAGAAATTCACAGAGAAAATAATACATTGAGTGGAATTTTTAGTCCATGGTTCCAGAAGCATTTCGAGAGTTTCGAAAAGATTCAGAAGAATTCAGGAAGATTCGGCGATAAATAAATTGTGGGAAATTTTTGGTTGAAGATTCCAGAAGCATTCAGGAAGTATCATAGAGATTTGGAGACATGTGAGTTTAGAAAAATTGTGCATTCAATTTTCCAGAGAAATTAAGGTAGAAATAGAATGATTAAAATTGTTGGCCCATGCACAGAGAACACGAATTCGCTGACACAGGTAATCGAGGTATTATATATGGAAGAGCTAATTTTTTTGCTAACCCAGCTAAAAAGTCGCCATCACAGCTAATGGAATTGCTGAGAGAGCAACATGATTGACTGATGGAGCAAATTTTTGGCTGGACTAGCAAAAGTTTTGATATTATATACAGAATAGTAAACAAATTTTGCTGAAGGAGCAAAATTTTTTTGCTGCCATAGCTTAAAAAATTGCTGTTGTAGCTAACAAGATTGCTGTCACAGCAAAAAGTTTGCTGCTCCAGCAAAAGGTACCCAGCGAAATCAGGTTTCGCTGTCGTAGCGAATTCTTTTTCCTCCGTGTGGTTTCAGAGGCATTCCGAGTGATTCGGAGAGATTCAGAGCCAGGAAAATTGATAGAAATCATGCGATTGACTTTTCCGAGGGATTCAGCATAAATTAGGGGGAATTGTTGGTTGCACATCCTGGAAGCATGCAGGGACTGTCAGATAGATTTGAGAATGGGTAAATTGAGGAACATTGTGTATTCTATTTTTCAGAAGAATTCAGAGAAATTTAGCTTGAGTCAGGGAGATTCAGAAAAATTCAGAGGGAAACTTCTCAACCTGAATCAATAAAATTATGAGAGATTCAGAGAGAGAGAGAGGAAGAAAGTCAGAGGAATGTACAGAAGTTCAGAGAGATTCGAAAAAATCCAGATAAAGCTTTGAAATTGAATAAATAAAATTTTGAGGAATCCAGAAAAATGTATAGAGATGATAGATAGATAGATATGTTCATCATGTTCTAGGATGAAAATCCTGTGGAACAATTGAGAAAGAAGTATAAACAATAAAAGAGATATTATATACAAAAATACTTATATATATACAGCATCAAACCCACAGCCCGAAAAGCAAAAAAGGCACAATGAATGAACTTGAAAATAAAGATGAAATGAGAATGAGAGTGAGGATGAGATTACAAAGGTGTGGAAAATGAAAATACAGATATAAGATAGAGATACAATAGTTATAAATGCGCAGGATGAAGATGAAGGCAAGAAAAGCGTCAGATGAACCACGATGAACCTACTTGAAAAGGAGTATATGTCTATGAGTGAGAAAGGGTAGAGGTGAGCAAGAAGTCATAATACCTCTTTTTGAAGACGTTAGGGGAAGAGCTACACTTGATGTTATCTGGGATCGTGTTCCAGAGTTTACTACCTGTTATCAAAAAAGATTTTTGATATGTGGTAGTACGATGCAGTGGTATTTTGAGGGGCCCCCTATTCGATCTAGTGCAACGAATTGCATCAGGGGTACCAAAATTAACACGATCGTAAAGAAAAAGAGGATCCTTGAAAGCAAATAGTTGATGCAAGTACGACCCCAGGAAAAATTTCCGTCGTTCAGAAAGTTTGAGCCAGCCGAGGTGCGTGAAGAAAGGAGAGATGTGAACATCTTTCCTGAGATTGAAAATAAACCGCACGCAGGCATTCAGTTTACGCTGCAGACGTATACTGTCTACTTCGGAGAGATCAGTGAGAACTAAGCAACAATAATCAAAATAGGGCATAACTAGCGTTGAAATCAGTTTAGTTCTCATCTGGATAGGAGTGCGTTGCCATTGAGTCGCAATTGGTAGAGTGCGCACGAGACTTTCCTGCAGACAGAAGTTACTTGCTCATTCCAATTAAGAGAAGGTGTCATTATAATCCCAAGCGATTGAGGCGAAGAGACAAGATTTATAGGGGTGCCCTGAAGTATGATGTCCGGTAAGGAGCGAAGAGAAACATCGTTGAAGTAACGTGGAGAACCAAGGATCATGCAATTGGTTTTTAAGGGGTTCAGAATTAAGTAGTTGGTGGAGCACGAACTAGCAATCCTCTGTATATCGTCATTCAATTTCGTGATACATTCATCTATGAGAAAAGGTGAAGTATGCAGATAAATATAAAAGTCATCAGCGAATTCAAAGAGTTTACAATGGTGAATAATCGAATTTATGTCGGTAACATACAGTGCGAATAAGGGAGGGCCCAGGCGAGAACCTTGGGGAACACCTGAGGTAACTGGAGTCCATTCGGAGCAACCTTTAGAGCTTCTAACTGCTTGCGTGCGACCAGATAGATAGGTCCAAAACCACTTCAGCACGGGGGGTAGATATATTGAAAGAAGCGAGTTTTTGTATAAGCAAGGAGTGGTTAACGGTATCAAAAGCTCTTGACAAATCAAACCCCACCAAAAGAGTGATCATGCGCTTATCAATCGCTTCACGAACATCATCAGTGAATTTTGAAAGAGCAGTTTGAGTGGAGCGGTGTTTGATGAATCCACACTGATATTGGTCAAGTAGAGAATTCTTGGTCAAAAAATCACACAAGAAGTGATAGACGATTTTTTCAAGTATTTGACATGACTCACAGAGAATGGAGATAGGGCGAAAATCACGTGGAGTTTGTGGAGATCTTGTTTTAGGTATAGGTGTAATGAAGGAACGTTTCCACGCCATAGGAAAGAGAGATAGCATGAGAGAGGAATTGAATAAGGTCAGTAGGAATGGCAAAATGGACGGAGCGATCAGGTCAAGGAATCGACCAGGAAGCCCATCTGGAGGAATAGTATTTGAGTTAGAAAAATGATAGAAATGTAGCAGATCATGAGGAGTCAAGTGAGGGAAAAAGAAAAGGTTATCACTGTAGCCGAGACTTTGGTCGAGAATGGGCGGTGGAGGACAGACCGGATGAAAGCCAGCAGAGAAGTGTAAACCAAGCTCGTTGACACAAAATTTGATGATGATTTGAGATGCGCGAATTCAAAGGAATTCAGAGAGATTCACCAGGGTTCGAATCCGCCAACCATGACAAAAGTATTGAATCAACCTTTCGCGAACGTTGGCAACTTTTTATCGCATTTGTCCCTCATTGGTTTCACATTCCACGATTTTTTGTCTTTGGATATACCGCCAAAATGCGTTCCACATTTCTTCACTCGCGTTCTCAGTTGCATGTCTTCTGAAAAAATCATGCCATGAATCATTCCGAATCCTTGCAATACAAAATATATACAAATTATACATAGATTCTATAAAACCACAAATTCATAAATTCCTTATGTTATGTAATGAAAATTTCTTGGAATTGGATGAATTCAACAATCAAATCATTACGAAAAAAATGTCATACCATCTCAAATGATCATCATTCTTTATCACCAAAACATGTTCAAGATAACACAAATCGTATGGATGGACAAACACGATATCGTCGTCTGTTCGTGACAAGGACGGCATCTCTAGAGTATAGTGCTTCCATTCAAGAGCTTGAACTCGTAAAAAGAAAAATAAACGACAAAGGAAGTGTCGAGTTGACCGCTTTATAGAAAACCTCACAATCTTACCTTCTTTCTCCCTCGTGTCACTTCCCACACGCGTGTGTGCTTTTTGTTTATCACTTAAGTAGGAATTTACCATATTTTCAAGTCAAAACGAGCTGTGTGTTCGAAAGAAAAGAGCTATACGATTCACATCACGAACCCTTCCATCGACCATACAATAAAATAAAACATCGTTCCTCTCAGTACTTGATCATCAAAATTTAATTTTCACCGTGAAAATTGCTACCACGACGTCACAGATTGATGAGGAGATAAAAATGTGAAATGTTGATGAATCAAAAAGCATAGATCATATTTGTGACGTGACGATAAGTAACCCTTCCTTAAACGAATCTGTCACGAAACACGAAGATTAGCTTGAAAGTCAAAAAAGAACAGCGGAACAGGAAATCACTCTTTCACTGAGATTACTCCACAAGCGAATGTCACATGCCACGTACACGAATGCATTGCAGTTGTAGTGGTGTTTTTTCTTCCAAGTACCAAGTGAAAGTACGAAGGATAGATTCGATCGATATTGGGAAGTACCAAGAGATGGTGGATGTAATACATCCGGTTAATGCCCGACGTAACATATCATTAAGCGGTATTAAAAGCTGAGAAGGGTGTAAGATATACGTTCTACCACTCGACAGTTCAATGAACTAAGTTCAGTTGCTTTCTTTTATCGTGTATCGGATTCCATGTATATTCCACATTCAAGATCATTACATTCAAGATCTTGAACTCATGTAAATTCGGAGAAAAAACAAGTATAGATAGATAGAAGGGAGATTCTGATTTGATTTGATTCGACGAAATGGAGAAGTTGGTGCGCGACTCTTGTCATCGTATTATTGTTAGCCTCGTTTCCCTCTTACTATTCTCCAGTGAACTTTACTCGATTCCAATTCGCGGTACGTATCACGTGTACACCATTTATACGTTCATACATTCACACACACACGCGTATTCAGAAATGATCCAGACTGTCGGGTTTGTTGGGAAACCTTTTCAACTGTAAAGTTGACTCTCGTAATCGAAATTCGAAACCATTGGATGCTCAAATAGCGGTTAATGTCATTCCGTTCATTTGTTTTCTCCTTTTGATATTGGACGTGTTTGAAGATTACTTGTAAATTACAATGCATCTATAATTCACGATTGAAAGATACTCTCGTCAAAGTATTAGCCTCGACGGATATGATCCGGAATCTCTCGATGAAGTGCTGTAATTTTTCATTCAATTTTATTGAAATATTCCGTCCATGCTCCATATATGGGTTGTCTTTTGGTTCAATATCTTGCAATAACAGACAGAAACAGAGAAATGCATATTCCTCGTCTCTTTTTGTAAAAGTTGTACGACAAAAATTTGGGGACATCTTAGGTACAGAAAGTCACAGCAGTTAGCCGATATCTTCAAATTCTGATCAATTCGATACTTCTCCAACTAATCACAAGAATGTTTTAATAGAATTCAAATGGAGAGATGAGAAATGAAGATTGAAATACCTCAGTCTGCGTGCTGATAATCTTGATTATGATAATAATGATGATAGTGCTTCATCATCGAATATAACTCGCTTAGTTTTCTCCTGGTTTATAATTATTCCTCAACCTCTTATTAATCAGTTAATTAGATCGAGTGATCTAACATTTCAAGCAAAATTTCGAGGGCAAATTCTAACGTGAGTTACTTATTTAATCTTCAGTACTTCAACGATTATCAAACTAAATTTCAACTTCCAATTTGAAAAAAGACTTGAAAAGAATTAAAATATCAAAAAGAATTCTTGGAGAATCGTACTGTATCTAACTGGGATGGTTTATTAATTGTTCAGGACGATCAGAAGTTATCTAGAAAGCTGTACAAAATGGAAACATATAGTTCCGTAAATCTCGTTCTTGATTGTGGAGGATGTTGATATCAACTACAGACCCTCTCTTTCTCTCTTCTCACTATGAATTC
This sequence comes from Gonatopus flavifemur, assembly GCA_018340375.1. Lineage (NCBI taxonomy): Eukaryota > Metazoa > Arthropoda > Insecta > Hymenoptera > Dryinidae > Gonatopus > Gonatopus flavifemur. Next base: position 740,395 of record JAFFJZ010000019.1, read on the forward strand.
TCTCTATGTTTTTCAAGAATCTTACCATCGTACATTCATTCCGATTTCTTTCTCTTTCCGTGATTAAATTCTTCCGCGTGACTATATAATCGTGTCGAGATTATAAGGGTGATTTAGCTGTGGATACAGGTAACCTCTTGGGAACTCACTCCCTCTCTCATTAAGAACGCCACATAACTGCGAGTGTTGTGTACACACACTATGCGCGACGAACACACGTGAAGAGAATTTCCATTCTTCAGACGATTTACACAAAATTTACTTAAATTTACGAGTAAGTGAAATGTTCTAGTACTCAGGATGTATAGGCAATGTTACGTGTTAACGAACTGTACCCGCTAACCGGTTATTTGGAAAATCAACTAACCACACCAACCAAGTAACCGACTCGCGCTATGTATTTATGATACGAATCTTTAGACGGTATGTGCAATCGATATAATTGATAGATATATATGATATAAGAACAACGTGCAATAGAATATTGTCTTCATTTTTTAATACAGTTATCTACCGTAGAAGTTCCCCAGCATGTATGTACCATGGGGCCCACTCCGGCCCAGCTTAGGTCCCATCCTGCCAATATGGGCCCAGAGCTGGACCAAAGTGGGCTAGAGTTCATACACGCTGGGGTTAAATTAAATTGGCCTACTAGTATCTCAACATGTCTTCTCAAAGATTCAACTTAAATCGATGATCCTAAAAACATCGGAAGGAATCTACACTGAGAAAAGTGAACTGTAACCATTACCATGCGAAAATAGTAGTTGAATGACAGAATCAGGTCATTTGGTATCCATCTTCATGTAAATGGTAACCATTCCCATGTGCATGAACATTGCTACGATTCTCTATAGTATCCGAAACCAAATTCGCGAAGTTGTCCCTCAATTACTATTTCCCAAGCGTGTATTGCCTTTGATGACAATGGGCCCCAGGCTGGGTCCATCGTCTTTAACCCAGTCTTGGGAAATGACGATGGGGCCCATGTTGGCTCAATCTTGGGCCTGTTGTGTTTTCCCATACAATTATGGTTGGTAGAAAACGGAAATAATGAATCTTAGTGCGGGCACATTTGAACTGGGCCCCAATTTGGCCTAGCGTTCGGCCAAGATTGGGGTGAATTTATATCCCGAGCATGTTTGTACAATCCTCAGCATGCATGAATTTTGGCCCCACTTTGGTCCAGTCTTGGGTCCATATGGGCAGGATGGGGCTCAACACTGGGCCAAAGTGGGGCTGAAATTCATGCCCGCTGGGGTAGAATTCAAAGCAATTTTCCAATTTCAAAACAAAAAGGAAGGGGTGGTATTGATTGCCTAGTCTGGGTTCATGCTGGGCCCGTGGTGTTACCAGTTCTCGGGCAAAGCAATGCGGCCAAGCTGGGAACGATGTTATCATCCCAGGGTTTGCCCCCCGTTGGGTAGCATGGGCACCCACCCTGGGCGTAGATGGGGCCCACCGTTAATACACACTTGGGTTGTACATGGTAATCATTACATTCCACTTCTCTCAGTGTACCAGCTAACTCTTGTTCATGTAATCACTGCAATTATCCTCCGACAAATCGAGGGGTTCTCCAATAATAGTTTGAAGATTGTCAATTAGAGTGTCGTCCCATGGTACAAGAATCAACAACGGAACAAAACTTGCGGATTGAGCGGCACTAATCAAAGTCACTCCGCTTTTCTCTCTTCCCCAGTGTCCCACGAACGGAAAGAATACACGGGAAGAATAGTTTAGCTGCAGCAGCTAAGTAGCTGGCACGTACGCGGATAGCCATTGAATCAGCTCCTGCACATGGAATTTAGCTGTTGAAGCAGAAAATTATCTACAAATGCGAATCCTTTTGCTGCAACAACTAGAATTTAGCTGCAAGAGCTAATTTCATGACTGCCCGCGGCCGTGTTAGTCATTTAGCTGCAGCAGCTAAATTATTCTTTCCATGTAATAGAAAACTGAACGCGGGAGCAATAGATTCTCAGAATTTCTAGTGCTTGTTGGATGAGAACAGATAACACTAGGCATATTCGAGAAGTATTGGTTCCACAATCTGCTTTCCGCTACTGTTTCTGTTCATGGAACAGTGGGGAAGAGAGAATGAGCGGACTGAATTTGATCAAAGAGATAGATAGATAGATAGATGCATTTATTAGGTTCTAGGGTTTGACCCTTAAAAACAATCCAGATACAAAAGAAATATAAAAACATAGGTAATACTCATACATATAGAGCAATGAACCTATAGTATGAACCCACACAGCACAGAAGTTCAAAAAGAATTCTCAAGAATTCCTGATGAATTTTACGAACCCCAATTGTTCTTGCTTCACCTACTATTGAATGCTAAAAATGACGTTCACTTCGCTCGGATTTTTCAATTTGGAGGACGCATTTAAAATCTCAAATGATCTTTGCTTCGCTCACACTTCTCAAGTTTGAGAATACTCGCTTCGCTCGCCAATAGTTGTTCCGAATGACGCTCATTCAACTCGCACGTTTCAAATTTGAAGACGCTCGCTTCGCTCACCAATTGATATTCCAAATGGGGCTCACTTCCCTAACAGCACACCCACCGCTTTCACGTCGCATCTCCGTTGAGGTGACGTGGATAAAGGGAGACATGGATACAAGGTATAGGAACGGAGAAGCGACGGGGAAATGTCCGGCGATCGGTAGTAGTGTTGTACCGGTTCGTTCGCACTTTTCCAATTTCAGGATGCTCGCTTCGCTTGCTATTAATTGTTCCAAATGACAATCGATCCACCCAAACTTTTGAAATTCGAGGACTTTCGTTCGGCTTGCCATTTAATGCTCCCAACGGCCCTTCCTTTAAGGTGATATCAGCAATCCCTGAAGATGCAACCGAATCTATTGGTTAGAGAAGGACACAACCAAAACTATTCTGACAAATTATTCGAAAACAAAGGAATGAAATCAAAATATCGCCCTGTACAGAGTGATATTTTCCTTTTATTGCTTTATTTTCAATTTTTCCAGGAAAGATTAGGCTCGGGTTGCATCGTCAGGGGCCGCTGTTATCCCCTTCATACGCGTGATCTGTGGAATGCCCTAGTAGAAATTATGATTGGGAATTAGATGGGTCCCAGCTAGTTTTCCCAAATGTGAGATTGGTTTCTAGCTGGTTTTGTAACGCACTTTCTAGCCGGTGCCCATCCAGATGTCCCACAGAATTGCTAGAATCTTGTTCAAATTGATAATTAGAAATGTGAAATCATGTTTTTTTTGTAAAATCACAACTATAATTAGGGTAACAATGTTTTTTGACATGTAATCTCCAGTCAAAAACGTTGCTTTTGAATTTATTTCCATAAAATAATTCCGAGTGACAAATTGAAACGTTGGGGCTTCCTGTTATTCCTCTGACCGTGTTAATGGACGATCAATGTTACTGTACGATCAGTTGACGCATGAGAAATCTACATAAAACAACTAAATGTTTGGGCACTAAAGTCAAACAGGCTGAAATCTGTTATCCGGTTACCTCCACGTGGGTCCCATCTAGTACGTGGATGGTAAATGGGACGCCCAGACAAATTTCTACTATGGTGGCCTCTGGAGTTTCACATTTCTGCGAAGAAGAACAATTTGTGAATGGACCAAAGAAATGGTAGGGGACTGTTGAAGTTCAGCCTAAAATAGGTACGGAATCGGTATCACAATCGGATGTCTCGATGAATCGGATGGTTTTACAACAATGTTCATGAATGCTCCCCACGAGAAGTGACAGCAATGAGTCGAACTCTCCAGGGTAACTTTTACTCGTCCGCAATAATGTGTTCTTTTCCTTTTGAATTGTAAATTTTACAAATAAATTTTTAGAGAATCGATAGTTGATGTAAGCCTATCATCTAATAAATGAGCTGATTAAAAATAGGGCCGATAGGACTCATAGTTCAAATCAAAAACATGAAATTCTTGTGAATAAATCTTAATGGAATTGATCAGCTACACAGAGAAAAATGGAACTCGAAAATATAATAATTTGAAATTCGGCTGTTGGGCATTTTGGATTCCAATCGTGTTTGTTATTTCTCACTTTCTATTCATAATATCTCATATGTTGGAGTGAAAATCCGTTTTCTAAACCTTATGGTCTCTATTCTATTGGAAGAAAAAACTAAAAAGTCTCATATTTTCATAACCATCGTTATATCTTCAAGTTCTATTCTTCTCCGTGTAGTTTCTATTCTTCTCAACTTTTCATCGATCGGCTCGTCAATGTATGAAAACATAGTCTTCTCTTCTCCTTGACCGTTCTTTAAAAGCTGTTTGATTTGGACATGAAAGATGAATTCCCGCAAGACTTGGTAAGCGGTTCTGTATATGTTTTTAGTATCTACTTTATATTTTTGAATCGTCAGATTCTTTGACCTTCTCATTTCATTGATTTTTTCTCTTTCCAACTTTTTATGACTTTTATTTAACCTCAACAGCAGAAAAATATCAACGCAGTCCAAAGTTTTCAACGCATCAATGTGTTGGGAAATAATGTTTCTATTTCAATTTGTTGATCAATGGCAAGTTCTGTCTACCCCACTGATGATTGGTTATAAAACAGAACAAGTGGTAGCAACTTTATGACTTACCATTGTACAGATCACCGTGAGTTTGTCTCAATGTTGGAATCAGTCAAAGAATGACTGATCTGGTCTATCATGTTATCTTTTGAAGCTTCAAAAGCTTAAAACTGCATTTTATGACAAATTGCCTACATCGGACCAATAATTTATCAAAGTCTGCTTCTTCAATCTCTCAACCACCTTTACTAGCGTATAGCGTATTAAACAGCGACATGAAGTATGATGAAGTATGTTCTTTTTTCAATCACATCCATTTCTTTGAGATTCAAGCAATTGATTAACTTCACCGTTGTCATCAGAAAAGGTTAAACGGTTGTAATATCTTTGCAATGAAACAGATTTCATATATGAATTAGGAGGGATTTGGAAATTTAGATAAAAATTCTCTTCATTCATTTTCATGGTAGAGGAACGGCGGGTGGTATGACTCTCTTAAGGAAAAACTGAGATCAAATCACTCCAGAGTAAAAGAATGTCGCTACGGTGTAGGATACAACTTTTTGAAGTATTTTTCTCACATGAGTCCCGAAGAAAAAATCTTCATTAGTGAAATGAAAGATCAAGAACAATTTTAGTTTATGGATGAATTTATGAAAAATTTTTCGGTGTCGGGTGGTATGGCCCACCAACCAAAAACCGGTAAATTCAAACGAGAACATATTTTTTAACACAAAATTATTTGTTTTCAACATTGAACATGGTTTTTCCAACTCTTACTTTGACTGCGGACTGAATAATTTACATTTATCGCAATAATAATATAATTTGTCCGTAATACCTGCACAAAGTTCATGTATCTATCCTCTACAGGTATGATGGAACCATGGGGGATATGGTCGCCAATGAAATCTTGGCATAGCATCGGGAAACGAATCTTCATGCGAAACGCACGAATAAAACCATTGTTCATAAATAAATTGTTCGAACAATTTTTTTAAAAATAGGTGTTCGGTGAAACTGATCCCACCAATCGATTTTAAGAAAAAAAAATACATAGAAAACATGTACCCTGAACCGACATTGCGACTGTTTGTCATGAAAAAATAAAACACGTATTGGTTTGTGATGTTTTTTTTTATAGCCATGAACGATCGCAATGTGGATGTGGAAAATTTTTTGACCAATTTATTTATGAACAATTTTTTTACACACGTCTCTCACTTCACTTAGCATAGCATCGGTTTGCCAAGAGTCCATCGGCGACCGAGACCATATCCCCCATTATTTCAGCATGAGCTCTAATGGATCAATGCGGGCCATACCACCCGATCGAGATTCTCCACGAAAAAATTAGTTCATAACCAAACAAACAAACATTACCGCTTAAAACTCATGAGACGTATTCTGTATATAGAGGTTGGTTAATACTAGTATGACACATTATTTCATGATCTGACCTACATCAGTACAGAACGACTCAAAGTTTCACTGACACAGTACACCAAGAACAAGTAAATAGAGAAAGTTGGATTTCTTTTAACACACTGTATCGACAACAATGAAGTTTCCGCACATGATAGACAGAAACAATCTCCCCGTGACCAAAAGTGTGTAGTACTGCGACTTAGCGTCAAATTCTGGAAACACGTGGTGGGCCATACCGACCGCCGGGCCATCTCACCTGCCGTTTCTCAGGTATCAAAACCTCAGATGATATTTGAGGTCTTCAGATATCTGCAAACAATTATTGCGCGCTGATTACGGTCATTGATGAAATATTAGCCTTCAAATGAGGCTCGTGAAGCTAAAATCGCCACAATAATACTAGATCGGAACAGGAATTATGGGAGAATTAATTGCTATTTCATTTCTGCTAATTTCCTACCATATTCAGAATTTCCCTTCGGAGAGTTTTTCTCGTCCATGCAAAATTTCCTCATTCTTTTCCCCATTTTCTCCTCAAAAACCGGGGAATAATATAGAAATGGGCAGGGAAAACTTTTCTACAGGTTCTTTGTTCAACAAATTTGCCGAAAGATTGTGGAAATTACAACTTCAAGGTGAGCTGGAACCGCCACAATGGTAAGAATCGTAATATTCTGGAGGCTTCTATGAGAGAATTAGTGGCTGTTCAACTGCCCGCGATAGAAACCGGTTCCGACTTTTGTCCATCACGGATTTCCGGGTTAGATACGGAGGTGCCTAAACTCTTCACTGAATGTCTCACCGTGACATTCTATGGTATTCGCGCTCCGATAATACTATGCTAGTTGGGATAGGTTGCATCTGGATACTCAATTCCGATTCACCGATTAATTTCGGAAGTATCACTCGGGGATCGGATTTTTTTTCTGGCCTTCAGAAGCGTTCCTTCCACAATGTCTCTAGCTACATAGAGTGAAGTGGGGTGAAATGATGCACTTTTTGGCTCCAGTAAAGCTCAAAACTTTCAATCAAATCAAAATATCACTCTGTGCAGCATTTCTCTGACTCCAGTAGAAATGCTATACAGAGCGATATTTTAATTTGACTGAGGCGTTTCCCCGTAGTTTTTTATATACGATTTGACTGCTACCACGCCGCCAGTATCACCTCAACCGGCTTCTGTCATGAAAAATGCGATCTGAAACTGCTATAATTTTTATCTGCAATCCAAATCTGGGAGATTCCGTGAGAAACTGACGAAAATGATAAGAGAACAGTTAAAACTACTTAAACGCGGGTTCCATGACGAAAACCGTTCAAATTGAACCAGAAACTTTTCAACAAATTTCAACAGACATTCGGAATTCCGTAATTTGAAATAAAGGTTATATCATGATCACATATATACCGGAGATTATATGATGATCATTTGATTCATACCGAAGCATATTCCATTGACATCTCGACCTCACGTTCGACGTGAATTACACATTACTGTGAAATAATTAATCGACGGGAACGCACACGACGCTACAATAACCGAACTGAACTCGTGAACTGAATGAATCAATGAGCCATAACCATTGAATCAATTTCAATCCACCAATAGAGCATTGTGTTACGTACACGCTTTATTAAACGTTGTTAGCGATAGCATTATGAAAATTAGTTCTGAAAGCTGATAGATAAATTATTTCTTTACTCATAGAAAATCCTTATCGGAATTCTTACATTGTTACCTTCTCATTTCGTTCGCTTGGATTGTAAAAATTATTGTGTAAACATGATTTATGGACAACACGCTACGGATGGGAATGATTACTGAAGAAAAAAAAATCTTTTCTCCAAAGCTTGGAGTAAAGGTCGTTCGAATATACATACGTAAGCATTGAAAATTGCTCCGATAACGGTAATTATACTACATGTATAACAGTTATTTTCGAGCATGAGATTATTCGTGTGATTATGTTCTAATGGTTCTGAATGCAAAATAGAACTACTGAATGTAAATATTATTCCATAATCATAACGAGGAACTAATCTTGGTGGAATAAATTCAACGAATGAAATGGAATTATATAATCCGGCAATTGAAAGTACTGTAATCAATTGTTATTGATTTCATACAAAATTCAAACATGAGAAAATCAGTCCTCTAATGGGTACTGAAAAAAGGTATTTATTCTGAGAAATGAAGAGAAAAAATTGTTGAACAAATTAATCGTGTGTTTTTGTCAAAAATTTTCAATTCACAGCTCTCAACAACTGCTGCAGACAGATTAATTGGTCGACCGGAATGTTACTGGGTCACGAAGTAGTGGCATTCTTCAGCTGGAATGGATTTTACTCCAGTGTGGAAAACAGGGGTTAATCTTTTCACCGATTAATCGATTAATTGTCCGATCTGATTATTCTGTTAACTAGAATAATCATTGAAATCCAATTCAGATCACCAATCAGTCGGTGAATCGATCAATATAGAAACTTATAAGCCTCATAAAATCCAATAAACGGTTGTTCGAATACCACTATAAAATCTGATGAAATTCATGAAAATATATGAGATTCTATGGCGGCATTTGGCCACCTATGAGATTCTTCCAGCAGGGATCGGAATGAATCGATTAATTGATCAATTGAAGCCTGTGACAAGTCTACTTTGAATTATAAAATTGAGAAATCCAGAATAACACGACATGCAAGAAGTCTACCCTAGAATGGTGTTTCTACTCACGACGCGAGGAGCGCTCTACCACTACCGCTCGCTCCACAATCGAAAATTTCCATTTCCTGTTATATCAGAAGATGCATCGGCATCGTCCGGCAATCTGCCTCCTGAGGTTGATCGCTCAGGTTGTTGTGAGAGATACTTTACCCAGACACAGTCCGCTGCCATTGATTAATCAATCGATAATATTCTATTCAAACTATATTTGAATAAACACTCGCGTAGCGGAAGAACTACAAAGATAAGAGTATTGCAAGAAAGTGAGAAAGCGCGCGAAGGTGAGAGGAAGTTGAGCGAAGAGCGGCGAGAGACGACACACACGACGATGATCAACATGTCGAGCATGCTCAAGGGAAAAGATTCAAGTTTATTCGCAATTCCTCCACATACCAGAAGATCAGGAATATATCATAAGTTCTGACGGACAGTCAATTACTGTCAATTTTTCCAATTAGGATCGTTGACGATTGATGAAAAAGATCATACCAAACCTGCTCAAGGATGATTATCGAAGTTTATTTGCTAGTTCTTTACAGGCAAAGGTTCAATGGATACACAATAAACCTTAATGGACAGTCGACTAAGATCTACTATCCTGCAACCAGAATCGTGAACAAATAATGAAACAGATAGTATCAAGCTTGCTCAAAGAATAATGAATGGATATAATATTATCCTCCTTGCATACCCGGATCGATAATGACTACACTTAATCCTGACTAAAGCGACTGGAAATGTAGTTCATTCTAAAATAACTGTCATATGTAAATCTTCTTCATCTCTCTTCAGGAAGAAAACTATAAAGAGGTGTCTAATGAGAAAAGGTACGTTTAATATGATTTCATTGTCTGTGCAGTTTTGATGGAGTGTATTATATCTAATCACAATTTCTTTGTGAACAGAATCATAATGGATACGTTGAACATCCTTGCATCCAGGGGAATGTTGTTTCTCCATTCAGAATCATAACCAAATGTGAAGCAGATCAAACAAAGTCTTTTTTAAGAAAATCGAGCATATGAAATTATACCTTCTATAAAGAGACTAGTTTGTAACTAGTAAAGAATAATTGTATTAGGTTTATAACTTTGCTTCCGCCGTTTTCCTCCGAAATTCGAGGCTTTATTCTAAGAAACTGGTTATACATTTATGATTCGAAGTATTGTCCATCGCTGGCCACTACTTTCTCCCATCTTCCGGGCAGCCTACGAATCCCAAGTTGAAAAAACTGGTCATCTTTTGAAGCAATCCACGAATCGATCCAATTTCTCACTTCTTCATAAGACCGGAAGTGCTGGTCAGCTAGGCCGTGTGCCATTGATCGAAACAAGTGATAGTCCGAAGGAGCAACGTCTGGAGAATACGGCGGGTGGAGTAGGACTTCCCATTTCAAAGTTTCCAAGTATGTCTTGACCACTTTCGCAACATGGGGTCGAGCATTGTCATGCTGTGGAATCACTTCATCATGTCTCTCGTTGTATTGCGGCCGTTTGTCTCTCAATGCTCGGCTCAAACGCATTAATTGCGTTCGATAACGACCGCCTGTGATTGTTTCAGCCGGTTTTAACAACTCATAATACACTACGCCGAGCTGGTCCCAACAAATACCGAGCATAACCTTGGAATCGTGAATGTTCGGTTTGGCCGTCGACGTGGAAGCATGGCCGGGATATCCCCATGATTCTCTGCGCTTGGGATTATCGTAATGAACCCATTTTTCGTCCCCAGTCACAATGCGATACAGACATCTCTTCCGTCTTTGCCTTGCAAGCAGCTGTTCACAAACACACAAACGCTGTTCAACATCTCTCGGCTTCAACTCGTACGGCACCCAATTTCCTTGTTTCTGAATCATTCCCATGACTTTCAGGCGTTTCGAAATGGCTGGTTGCGTCACTCCCAATGATGCTGCCAATTCTTGTTGCGTTTCACACGAGTCTTGACCAAGTAATGCTTCCAATTCTGCAACTTCGAAAACCTTCTCTCTTCCACCGCCATGCTGGTCTTCGACGTTAAAATTGACGTTCTTGAAGCGTTGAAACTACTCTCGGCACGTTCTTTCACTAATAGCGGCCTCACCATAGGTATTTGAGAGCATTCGATGAGCCTCAGCCGCACATTTCTTCATAACAAAGCGGAAAATTAAAACCTCCTGCAAATGACGAGAATTTGGCTCGTAAGCTGACATGTTTAATCGAGAATAACTTTATGATGCAGACACAAATCGACTAATATTTCGATGGCGTTATGTTTACAAATGCCTAAGCTTATTGTATGGCATCCATGATCTATTTATTCCAACTACCACTTACCGCTACAGCCATCTATTGCAAAACGGCGGAGGCAAAGTTATACACCTAATAGTTCAGCCCAACCGAAGTGACTGGACAGATGACTGATACTTCAAACTCATGCTATATCTGGGAACAAGGCTTCAAGTCGCAATGTATTCAGATGTCGTCTAAACTGAAATTATAAAACATTTTTGTTTCTTGAAATCTTGAGCCCACTATTATGGATGCTAAGAGCTTCTTTTGGCATAACCTGAAACTTGATATGATTCATACATCAGCAAGATATTATTGTGTTGTTTGACACACATTGATTTTTTCAGGTCATTTTAACACAGGTCGTGTCCCCAGTCACTTCAGTCAGACTGGAATATGACCAATCTTAACTAGTTTCTATGAAGAGATTATTGCTTCCCAGCCAGCAAAGTGCTTCCAAATCCACGTTTCCGCTACTAGCAGTGCTAGTGGTAGCGACGTAGTAGCTTTTCCATTACCGTGAGACTGCATGCTACCATAACATATATATGATTCAATTTATAACGTAGCACTACCTCAGCGCTACCAGTATCATCAGGAAGCGCTACCAAGTAGTGCTCCTAGTAAAAATACTACCAAGTCGCTCCTATTTCCATGCATAAATGAAGCCATATATGTACAGAAGATTTTTAACTGTATAAGTGAATGGTAGCACCACTGCCAGAAGCGCTGCCTTGGTTTTGTTCGCTGGGTTCATGCTTTTGATTTTCCTTCAGAAGATTGTATATAATCTGCTTCGCTTTTGTCGGCAAATCATAAAAGAAATATCAACGGCAAAGCACTCGACACTGAAAACTGTAGGATATCTGCCATATTTCTGTTTGTACAGAGATTGTAAATAGGGATAATGATTCACTATATACCCCATAAATTCCAAAAACTTCACAAACAATACAGTGATTTAAACACCACCTTTTTTACTTGAAACTGGTGATAGAATCTCTATAATTCCTTCCTGAAGGTATCTCTCGTCATTTTCTTGACCAAGAAAAATTCAAAATTTGTTTCTGTTCATTATAATTTGAAATTGATGAAGAAAAAAACAAGCATGTGGAGAAAAAAGTAGAAATACTGATTGAAGGAACAGATCCGACTTTGAATAGTAGTTGTGATGGTATAGTAGTTAATTTATTTCTTCAATATTTTGATTTTCATAGAATAAAGGAATAAGGTGATCAGGTTGAGTGAATGTTCGATCCACGAGCCGAATGAATTAGAACGGATCGCCACAAAAAAAAATAATACGAAAAATACGGAAATACTGATGCCGTGGATCTACGCCGGATCGTAGGGATCGGATAATCGGTTGACGGAAGTAAATGAAAATACGAGCATGCGATTGTCTTTTCAACACTTGACTTTTAATCAAAACTAGTCCAGGTGATATGATAATCACAATACAAGAGTTACGCACAAATCGCTATAACTCAAATCACGCGGTAATCGGCGGTAAACTAATAATTCTACCGTTACACGAACGAATTCGTAGAATCAGATTCTACGACCCTCTGGTCCGGAAACTCAGAGGAGATTTGCCGTGACCGACAAGTTAAATACAATGTTGAGTCGCCGGTGATTTGCAACGAACTAACTGTCGATTACACGGTAGTTGCCAGGAAGCCTTCGATGACATCATCGAACGAAAAGCTAATGAATAGATCGATGATCTCATCGAAGAAGAATGTTGGCCTTGAACAGGGATTTCAAGAAAATTAGATAAGAGATTTCACATGAAACGAGAACGGTGTGCCAAATTATAGAACTTTATATAAATCGAATAAATTGCTTTGGTGATGAATTTTATTTTCAGGGATGAAATAGGAGCTTCGAGAAGGAAACCTTATATATGATTTAACAAAAATAGTTATCGGCTCTCATCATTATTCAATTCAGATTAATTTGATAATTTTTTTAATCAATTGAACTTTATCGAATTTAATACGAATCTCGAACAGTGAACAATATTCATAAAAATGAGTGAAATCCCCACAAAGACTCCAAAAAAGTAAAAACATAACGCCAAGTCCATGAAGAAATGTAAATCTCTCACAATACCAATGACAAAAAATTCGTGGAAAAAAAACTTCACTTCATCTAAAATTCTACTTGAAGTGGCAATACATTTGGCAATTCAAATGGGATGTGAAAAATTTTTGGGATATGGTAACCGAATCCGTCAAAAATCCATTTGTAGTGGATTGTAATTTCTAAAAAAAACATCCTTTTCTTGAGAACACGTATGAAGAAAGATGGAACAGAAATAAGGTTGATCCATTTCACGTACTAGAACTCTAAGTTATCCCAAACCAAACGTGTTGGTCGGTTTAGATATATTTTGAAATCCACGTCGATGCGGAATACTTGGCGTGGCCGATATCCGGAGTTTCCAGTCTAGATTATATTCTAAAAAATTTCTCAAGGGCATCAAGATCGAAATTCGGATAATATGATTCCACGAAATTATCATCGGCCACGCCAAGTATTCCGCCACTTCAAGTAGAATTTTAGAGAGAATGAAGTTTTTGTTCTAAGAATTTTTTGTCAATTGTTATTGTGAGAGATTCACATTGTTTCATGAACTTGGTGTGATTGTTTTACTTTCTTGGAGTTTCTTTAGTGCTGAACACGGGTTCGAAAAGTTCTCTGCACCTATGAAATGAAAATTTCTAAAACATGTTTGAAACGGACTCTTGGATGACTTTGTTATTAGGGTAAATTGATCCGTATGTAATATTCGTCTGTTCTATCCGAATTCCAGCTAGGAATTTATCTGAATTTCACTGAAAAACTCGGAAAAATTCTTCAAGAAGTCTGAAGAACTCTCGTTCATCGGGCACATTACATTCACTAGAAATTTCTCTGAACATCTATGAATATCTCAGAGAAACTCTGGATATTTTTTTTGAAATCACTGAAATTCTCTGGAAGAATTACGAACCCCTTTATAATCTCCTGAAATCTTCGAATATTCCAGTTATGGTGTATGTAGTGGAGAACAGCAAAGCGTGATTCACAATGAGTTGCTAAAACCCGATGAAACTATTAGTTCTAGGCGCTATTAACGACAAAACGATCTTCCCTCGATACTGGAAGAAGGAAGATGTTCCAACTCTACAACGATGCACTGCTGCAAACGGCAAAAGCAACATGGAAAATTACTTACGTTTTGCGTTGGAACATTCTCTCCCGCACAATGTATTCCCTAAACCTCACCTTGCCAGATAATCACGTTTTCCGAGCCCTGCAACATTATTTGATTGATTCCAATTACGAATCTCTCAAGGAGATTGACCAAAGCATCAACGGATTTACCGGGTTGGAATCACCGCTCTTCTTCCAAAATACAATACAAGAATTACTCAATAAATGGCAAGAATATGTGAAACATCACGAATACTGTCTCAAAGTTTAGTATTAAAATATTATATATGAAGTGAAATTCTGGGAAAAATTTAATTTACACCCCATGGACGTCTTTTCAAGTGACTTTGTCAAACTTTTATACACAAAAATGATAACAACCACTGAATCGAATATAATTAAAATCCTCCAGCGACATAATTTAATATTCTCAAATAAAAATCATCCTCCAGTTACAAAATATGATATCATACTTGAATGTGAGCATAATATATACTTACATAAATGAAAGTGTTCCATTATAAATTGCTGGGAATAATAAATGTGTTCTGTAGTTGTTGCGATATTTTTCTTTCTCTAAATTGATAATAAGTGGTTGTTCGTGATTTCAATGCTCACTAGTGCTATCGTATTACACAGTTGCACGCACAACGCGAGACGTTGAGTCATAAATTATTCCTTCCTTTTCATCTTGTTAGCGTAATCATATATAACGTTTGTAAAGATTCGTTCTTCAGCATGTTGTTTATTCTCACAAACTATTCCGCCACGAATTATCCATACACATGGAGGAAAAATTGTTCGTTGTTATACAGAAGGCTGTAATTTTCAAACTATTCTTCAAAGGACTTAGTCGTTCCAGTCATTCATAAAGCCTTCCCCCAATCGAGATTATTTTCGAACTTTCATATTCGTGATTAAAAACATTTCCCTTGTCACTTATAATTCATGTCCTTATTATTTACTTTTTATCAATTCATTCTTCTCATTCAATTTTTTCTATTTTCTCATTAATTTTTTTTTTTTTTTAAGAATATTTAGTCGAGCCACCCCGTGGATGATTGTGGGTCTTCCAGGGGGATATTCATAATACCTGTCCTTGATATCCTTTTTATCCATCCCTGGTAGTATCTGCTTCCTTTACGTGGTGGGGAGGATGAGTATCTCAGAGTTGGATCTTTTTTTTTAGTGGAATGAACTACTCAAGAGAAAGAATACAAACTGAGAGAAACGAAATCATCCTAATGCCAGAAACATCGGCAAAAACGGAAGGAGAGCAAGGGGAAACTACCTTCCTTGACATGTTTCAATACTTCCCGAGGAAATGAAACCTTTTCCTGACCTGGAATATTATGTAACAAAAACAAACGAACAAATTGATAAATACATGATGGCGCTCTCTCGGGTAAAATATTCTGGAGGTAAACTAGGAAGTTTCATCAGCAAAGAACGGAAACTGAAGAATAGGATAGGGGAAAGAAACAACATTCTTCGAGTCGGAGCGTGGAATGTTAGATCACTGAGGCAAGCGGGAAAATTAGAAAATTTGAAATTAGAAATGAATAGGTTGAATATAGACGTAATGGGGATTAGCGAAATGAGATGGCCACAAGAGGGCGATTTCTGGAGTGGGGATTATAGACTAATTCATACAGGATCAAAGAACGGTCAAGCAGGTGTAGGAATTGTAATGCATAAAAGAGTAGGAAATAGAACAGAAAATTATTTACAACATAATGAAGGTGTGATGATGGTTAGAATCAGAACAAAACCGGTAGACACAGTCATAGTCCAAGTATACATGCCCACATCTACATATTCTGAGGGAGATATTGAAAAAACATACGAAGAAATAGAAGAAGTGATAGAATATGTGAAGGGAGAAGAGAATTTGATAGTGATGGGGGATTGGAATGCGGTAGTAGGACAAGGACAAGAGCACAACATAATAGGAGATTTTGCGTTAGGGAGGAGGAACGATAAAGGACAACGTTTAGTCGAATTTTGTGGAAGTCATAAGATGGTTATCACAAACACTTTATTTGAAAATCATCCAAGAAGAATCTACACTTGGAAAATGTAAGGAGATACAGCAAGATACCAAATTGATTACATATTAGTGAAACAAAGATTTAGAAACCAAGTGAAAAACTGTAAAACTTATCCCGGTGCAGATATAGATAGTGATCATAATATGTTGATGATGAAATGTTCTCTGAAATTCAAATCTCTGAAGAAGAAAAGGAAAATGCAGAAAAGATGGAATTTGAAGAACCTCGAGCAAAAACAAACACATGAGGCATTCGAGAAAATGTTGGATGATAAATTGGGAGATCAAAAAGAGAAAGACTGGGGAATAGAGAGAAGATGGACAAAGGTAAAGGGGAATATAAGAGAATGTGCGGATAAGATTTTGAAGAATAATGGAGTAGAACCTAAAAAACCCATGGATAACGGGAGAAATTTTAGAATTGATAAATGAAAGAAGAAAATACAAGAATAATGATAGCCAAGAAGGCCAGCAACGATACAAATCATTGAGAAATGAAATAATAAGAAAATCAAGGAAAGCAAAAGAACAGTGGTTAGAAGAGAAATGTCAGGAAATAGAAATAAGATTGCATTTAGGAAAAATTGATGAAGCATATAGGATTATTAAAAGATTTTTCGGACAAATGAAATCTAGAAGCAATAAGATTAGAAACTCTCTAGGACGACAATTGATAAAAACGGAAGGGAGAATAGGACATTGGATCAATCATTTGGAAGACTTGTATAGAGGAAACGATGATATCGCACTTTTAGAGAAGGAGGAGGATGTAGATGAGGAAGAATTCGGAGATTCGATATTGAGATCAGAATTCGACAAGGCTTTGAAAGAATTGAAAAATAATAAAGCGCCAGGCATAGATGGCATAAGTGCGGGCCTTATAAAAGCCTCCAGTGAAGGAACTCGTGACGCACTGTTTGAATTGATTAAGGATATGTACGAAAAAGGAGAAGTACCGGAAGATTTCCAAAAGAATAAAATTGTCGCTATCCCGAAAAAACAAGGGGCAGACAAATGCGAGAACTACAGAACGATCAGTTTAACTTCACATGCTTCGGAAATACTGACCAAAATTATATACAGGAGGATGGAAAATAAAGTAGAGAGTAGACTGGCAGAAGATCAGTTTCGTTTGAGAAAAAATAGGGGAACGCGAGAAGCAATTTTAGCACTTAGGGCAGTAATAGAGAAAAGGATAGCGCTGAAGAAATCTGTGTACATAGGTTTTGTAGATATACAAAAGGCTTTCGATAATGTGGACTGGGAGAAGATGTTTGTGATCCTGAAGAAGGTGGGAATAAATTATAAAGATAGAAGAATGATATACGAATTATATAGGAATCAAAGTGCAATAATAGACATAGAGGGTCAGGAAGGGGAAGCACGAATAAGAAGAGGGGTGAGACATGGATGCTCATTATCGCCACTGATTTTCAATTTATATATAGAAGACGCAATGAACGAAGTGAAGGAGGAAATTCAATCGCGATTACAGATTCAGGGAGAAAATATGAGTATGTTGAGATTCGCGGATGACATAGCTATACTTGCCACGAGTAGTACTGAGTTAGAAAATATTCTCAACACTATGAGAACAATATTATTGAGAAACTGTTGTATGAATATAAATAAAGACAAAACAAAATTCATGATGTGTACAGCAGCGAAAACAGCTAGAAGAACGAAAATCAAAATAGATACCGAGACAATTGAACAGGTGAAAGAATTCAAATATCTAGGAAGCATAATTACAGGAAACGGCCAAAGCGAAAAAGATATAAGAGCAAGAATAGCACAAGGGAAACAGGCTTTTTACTAAAAGAAACAGTTATTATGCTCAAAAAATATAAGCTTGGAAGTAAGGAAGAAATTCTTGAAAAGTTATGTTTGGAGCACAGCATTATATGGTTGCGAAACTTGGACAATGAGGAAAACTGATCAACGAAGACTTGAGGCTTTTGAAATGTGGTGTTATAGGAGGATGCTCAGGATAAAATGGATAGACAAAGTCAAAAATGAAGAAGTACTCGAGCAGATAAATTAAGAAAGAAATCTTTTGAAACACATCGTGAAAAGGAGGAGCAATCTTATAGGACACACATTACGGCATGAGAGTTTATTGAAAACAATATTGGAAGGGAAAATGAATGGTAAAACTGGTAAAGGTAGACCTAAAGCAAGTTATATGAAGCAAATCGTACAAGACAAGGGATGTAGTAGATATGTAGAAATTAAACGTTTGGCGGATAATAGACAGGGGTGGAGGGTTTCATCAAACCAGTCGTAAGACTAATTACTTCATGATGATGATTTAGTCGAGTTCAATTTAATAGAAAATTTCTTATGAAGTTGAGTATCTCCATATAATATTAAATTTAGTATAATTCTCAAATTCAATATTGGTCACGAAATTTCAGAAATTATTACTATAATTTAAGGAACTAATTGTCAAATTTACAAATATCTTATCAAAATTTTGAAGAAAATTTCTTAAAAAGGGAAATTATATTATTGAAATCAATATTATATCATGAAATTGAATATATTGTGTTATATAAAGAGTTTCATAATATTTTTATAAAACGTAGTGCGAAGCTCTTCATTCGTCGAAACAAAAAGCTTCTAATCCATCTAAATTTTTTTCAACTCATCCTTCTTCCTGATTTCCCTGAATCGCACAAATTTTATGTTTATCCCGTGGAGCGTATAATTTCTTCTCTTCTCCTTCCACGTGAAATTCTTTTTGTTTTGCCTACAGTTGAACACATTTCGTGCAAATTGAACGATATTGCATCCACGAACTCTCGGAAAATAACCTGCAATACTAAACGACTGAATGAACATCGATTTCATGGATAACAAACGACTCCATGGATAATAACGTCCTCTCTTTCGCTCTTTTCCCTCCCTCCCTGTCAGTCTAGTCGAAACTGAAACAAAGGAAAATTCGAATTCATTGTAGAGCTATTGTTATCATCGATAGTTCCTAATTCAACTTATAATCGATTAGCAAAAATATGAGAAAGTTCAAAAGTTTTTGAGATCGTAATACCGATATGTCTGATACATGATTGACTTGTTCTACTTGAAGTATCCTCTGATTATTTTGAATTCGATGAAATCATTTTTTTTCTCCATAAAAATGAGGAAAACTCAAAAATCATTCACCACACGGGGAAAAGATTTAGCTGTGAAGGTTCAATTCTAGCTACTGCAGCGAATTTTCTAGCTAAGATAGCTAAAATCTAGCTAATACAACTGGAGAAATCGAAACTTACACGGAAAAGAAATTCAGCTTGTGAGCGCATATGAACCCATTTTTTTTGGCAGAATGACAATTTTCCTCGTTGATTCAACCAATTTTCTCAGTACATCATTCAAAATGAGTTAGATCAATGAATTAATTTGTTAATTTAATAAAAAAAATATATAATATGCGCTTATATGCGTTCAATACTTATTTCAACTAATCTTTGTTTTTCTGTGTGAAAGGCAAATGAAGGACTATCAAATCCTTGATTAAAGAAACTCATTGAATCTTGTTGAATCTCATTTATTTTAGACAAAAGGCTGATTGAACTACATCCAATAATTTGTCAATGAAGTTTGATCAGATTCGATACAAACTTTCAATGAATAATCTACTAAATTAGACTCAACCCTATTAGAAACCGGATAATGAACTTATTAAATTTCATTCGATTTCATTCAGTCCAATCTATGGATATTGAAGTTCAACCATATCGGAAACCCCCGCTGATAATGTTGATATCCTTCAAACGATGTAACGAACAAACTTCACTCACGCCTTAGCTCGTTTGAAAACTATCTTCACAGCCATAAACATGTTGGGTACGAGACATCTATACTTGGAATGAGGAGTTTGAGATAACTTCCCCTCACCCTCAATTCAGACAAAACGTATAACAAATGCAATTTGTTCACACAAAATTTCCACACACTGCGGAAAATTGAGGATAGTTTCCAAATGTCTGCAGGAACTTGCTGTTCTTGAACTTCGTAATAACGGGGAAGTTGAAGTCAAATAACGATACACTACTGAAATACGAACTCATTAGTTTTTACTCTGAGTTCATTTAGGAATGAATGTGGAAATTCAGTAGCCAGAGCAGTACCGTTCAACGATTTAGGAGTCGAAAAATGAGACTGAACAACATCGAATGATTTAAATAACTACTGTGGGATCTTAGATCTCAAGTGACAGAATCCTTATAATACTACTCAAGCGGTGAAAACGAGGAATTTAAAAATAAAATTCAATGAACTAAAAATAGGAAGTGAAATTCGATTACAATGTTCAATACAAGGACTTCTTGTTACAATTTATATAATTAAGTCCCAAAACCGTGGAAAATATCCATTTTCACACACAAGAAGTCACAAAATTGAGAAATATTTAATATTTCCAACTAAAACTCCTTATCTGATATTTCAAACATGTTATTTTTTCTGTCATAATAATCTCACAATATTCGAAGATTTATAAACCATGAATCAATAATTTCTGGAATTAAAATTCTTTTCTTATTAGTTTTTATTTTTCAACAACTCCAATCACTTCCTCTCTCGTCGTGAATTTCTCTCGAAATAATCCTTCCATTTCTATCATAGAATTTTTCTCTCGCACATCAGATTGCAATAAATTCTAAATACGTAACCAACATTTCTTCCCCACGATTCTTACAAATTCACGCTGACAAGCGTGGCATTGAACGTATGGCCACGAATTACAAAAGTATAAAATTTGCTAATAATTCGAAATTAAAAAATTCTGTTGCAAAAGAAAAACATTTGTTCTTGTTATCACGCAATATCGCATGCGATTCGATTCCTCGGACGGCAGCTCCATTAATTATTGATCCATCCATAACAAAGGCAAATGTTCTATTCAAAACTTGGGTGCTTAGATATGGAATTATACCGTGTAACACATTTATCTCCCTAACTGATCAGATGGTAACATCCGTAAATGCCTTGATTTTTTATGTGAACTAATCACAACTCGTATGAG
The DNA here is from genome assembly GCA_018340375.1 of Gonatopus flavifemur. Classification (NCBI taxonomy): domain Eukaryota; kingdom Metazoa; phylum Arthropoda; class Insecta; order Hymenoptera; family Dryinidae; genus Gonatopus; species Gonatopus flavifemur. Next base: position 761,642 of record JAFFJZ010000019.1, read on the forward strand.
TATTTGCTTTTCCTGAATACATGATGGCGATAATGAGAAAATTGAATAATTCAACACCGTGTTAAATGGATTCGACAAATTCCACTCAACGCGTGTTATCATTCCTTCTCCACAACCCCTTTGTATGACTTCTCAATGTTATCTCAATCGTCTTTACAGAATGAAGATTGAAATTGTTGAAATCCACAGCATCACTGCAAAATTGTTCTGTCCTGAAAATCTTGTGGGATTTCATTACCGTATTGGGAATACACGGTACTCGCAAATTGCATCGTGTGAACTTCGACGATTCCCACAACGATAAACGTGATGCATCGATTTGGTCATTTTGCATAAGAAATATCCGAAAGAAAAATCATTTTTATTACCCAAGTATAATTTACGCTTGCTGATATTCGTGTAGCGTAGCTATATTGTTTGTCCCGAGAGCACGAAACCGTGAATAATTTGGCACAAACTCGTGAAGACTCCGGGTAACGATATGGGATGGGGGTGAAAAGCATAAACGCGGCCGAAAGTTGGTGTCCAAACTAATTTTAAGGTTCCATATTGCCGCAGAGAGCGCAACGTGAAATGTTATGAGAGGTTATCATGAAAATTATTTGGATAGCATTGATATAACGTATACGTTGTATACGTAATTACACGAATTCCAAATTGATTCGTTATCAGTTGAACGAGTACGTTGTGTTTTCTTTTTTCTTTTCTTCCCAGAAAATTTATTTTCACGATGGTTTCCGCGTGGGATAAATCGTGTTGTACGAATGTGAGGAATAATTACTCTTTATCAGGTCTTTCCGAATGTTTCACAATACATGAATGGTGTTCGTAACAATTATGGAAAAAAATTGTTGCGTATTATTGTTCATTATATCGAACTCTGCAAAATCTCTTCCAAACTTTTCATCTCAATTTCATTCCTTTGAAGATGTTGATCAATCTTCGATTATCCAACTCTGAAAATGTTCAACGTTCCATACATTATTTTTCAAAGCAAACAATTGGCAAACATATTGAGGCGAAAAATCTCCGGGAGAGATGAAATGTTTAACTGGATGTTAATTTTATTTTTTTTATTGATCCCAGAATCTCTCTCGCAGTGCGACAAATGATAAAGAATTGCCAAAAATATTGCACATCATTGAAATTTTATTCTCGCCAGGATTGTTAAGAAACCGCTACTTTGACGCTAAATTGCCACGTCAGACAATCCTGCTCCCTTTATTTCTCCATTTTTTCTACCTTGATTCCACAGAAATCTCAGGTGCAGGATCGGTTGTTGTACAGCACGGGATACTTTTGAGCATTGTATACCGATGGTTCATTCCGTAGTCTTGATACTTAATTCTAAATACTTGTAAAAATTTTATATGAAGCTGAATAAAAAGATCCATTTGAGTCCGTTTCATCCACTTTGATGTGGATTTTGTTCCCTTTTCGCCAGAATCTATTAAACATTTTTAGCAAGGATTAGATGAAATAATGCGATTTACGTAATGTGCAATATTCATTCAATTAATTTCTGATTAATGATTCGTATTTTTATGCGTAAATGTAATACAATTAAAGAAGATTTTTGACATCTGTTACAGGTTCGATAAGTAACATCGACGGTGCGGAGTATCATTGCAACAAAAGTACCGTAAGGAAAGTGATAAGTGGTGTCGTTGGTGCTGCCAGTTCAGTCACGTCGATTCAAGTAGCCAATCTTTTGCGTCTCTTCAAAATCCCTCAAGTGAGTAATTATCATCATCACTGTCATTGTATTGTCCTCGTTTTGATTGGAGAACAGAGAAACTGTCACCACCTATGAAATTCCGATCAGTTGAAGCCATTCATAAAGTTTAAGGAGAATACAGAACAGTCATCAGAATGATGTCGTTGAAGATTTTTGACTGAATATTAATCAAAAGAGCTGCCTAGCACTAGCGAGGATTTATTTGGCAAATTCAGATGGGAATAATCGGCCCATCACTGCACTGCTAGGTTCGTTTGATCAATGCAATTGGTTTGATAATTACGGGAGAGCTGAGCGTCTTGGAAACAGCTAGTTTCGCCCTAATGCAGTGGGTTAAGCTTAAAATTGATCCAATCACTTTGAATTTTGTACCAACGGTGTTTCAGCAATAAAATGCGGGTATCAATCTCAAAATCGAATGACGTGTAAATCACTGATCAACACAATCACTGTTGGTGGTAAAAAATCGGAACTGACTGGAATTATCTTGAGGCTATTCCGCTATATTGGAACATCGTTTCGATTGCTTGTTTGCATAAAAGTCGATTTATGAGAGGGGGATGAGACAAATAAATTCTGAAAAATAATTAGAAAATTTTCTCCCAAAAAATGGTGTGTGCAAAATTCCTCCATTATGGGGGACTTTTTGCATGATTTGGTGAAATTCCTTTTCGTACTTCTCAAAGGACTCAACCCCCAAAGAGGAGGATAAATTTTGAAAATAAAGGGAAAACCCCCTATTTTTGATGATTCTATATTTTATAATATATTCGGATAAAAAAATGTAATCATTTAGCTTTTGCATCAATTTCCACAGAATGTTTGGAAATCTCTTCATTCACGAATCAAATTTAATTGCACTGAATCGAATCTTATTTGTAACCCATATTTTGATCTGAATTCAATTTCACTGATAAGTTTTCCAAATTAATTGAATTAATTCATCATTTAAACGACAATACGGAAAATTAAAAAACATATTTGACTAACCTGGACTGGACGTGGCACACACTGTAAAAAGATTTCACTGGAAAATTCCAGTACATGTACTAGAGGCAATTAACCTGTACATGTACCGGAAAATTTCAGCACATTTGTACTGCAAAAATTCAGTGCAAACGTTATGGAATTTCAGCATCAAAACTGGAAATTTTCTGAGCCTCGGTACTGGAATTTTCCAGTACACGAACTGGACTTTTCCAGGACATGTACTGGAAAATTAATGCTGAAAATATCCATGAAAATTGAAAAAAAATTGCTCACGCAAAGTGATTTTGTAGGGTCCTCGTGTTCCAAGATGATTGAGAAACTTTTGATCGTTCATTTGGATGGACAGAAACTCATGTCTACCTAATGGGATTTGAACCTACACTTTTCTACCTGCCTACCAACTGAAACCTAAGACCTAATCGATGAGCTATAGCGCGACATGTTGGAAGGCCAGCTTGGGTTACTACATATGTTTCATATCTAGAATACACAAGAGGATAAGTCTTGGAAAAACCTCATATATCAATTTTATTGGCTACAATTACAATTATTATTCAAAATCTTATTCAGGAAATTTTTAATATAAAGACTTGAAATTTTTCCTGCCAGAAATGACGAAGTTCAATAGAAGTGAAAAATTTCAGTGCAACAGTGATTAAATTCTGTTGCATAGCAACTGGAAAATTCCATCACACGACCTGAAAATTGCAGTTCAAAACCTGTATAATTCAATTGCATAGTAACTGGAAAATTCCATCACAAAACCTGAGAATTGCAGTTAAAAACCTGTATTATTTCAGTATACCAACGATTAGGTTTTTTTTTCTAAATTCCAAATTTTTTCTCAAGTCCTTTTTGAGGGGATATTTTTTTCTGGTGCACAAGAACTATAAAATTGTAGTACGAGCCGGTAAAATTTTCGCGAAATCATGGCAAAATTTCAGTACATCATCTCAAACTTGAAAATTCCAGTACAATGACTGAATTTTCAGTTATGCTTGGTAAATTTTCAGTAACGTAACAACAAAATCTCTGTACATGTACTGGAATATCCATATTCCAGTACTAGCACTGGAAATTTCCAGTCCAGTTGCACAGTAAATTTCCAGTTTTTTTTTACAGTGCAGTTAAGAGGTAACACTGCAGTGACCTCTCCAAAAATAACGCTTTTTCAGATTTTTCTTTCGGAAATTAGAAAGTTCCTATTCAAATTGAACTACATGAAGGTGTGCCGCTACTATTACAAGTACAAAATAATTTTTTTGTGGAATTTTATTGTGAAAAATGGCGGTTTGACAGGTGAATGACTGGAGCATTGTGAAAATTCATGGTCGTGCGGTGGGATGAATAACTCAGTCCAGAATTGACGTAGAACACAGAACCAAAAATAATTGTTTTCTGTAATCCAAAAGCCAGTGAAATACGTATCCGTTTTGAAAAATGTGCATTCTCCACGAAACGGCCTCGGTTTGGAGAAGAAAGTAGAATTTTCACCCTAAATTTCGTTACTTAATGTTGAATAAAAAACGCAAATATCAATATTTCGGAAAACCCATACGTATTCCACTAGATAATCATATCACGAATACAATGGAAAAACCCCGAGGTGATTGATTGAAAATCGGTGGAGCTAGAGCTCCCACCGACTTTCGACATACTGTTTTGAAATAAACGCGTTTAAAGTTTTTGTAACAGTTGAGTCGTGCGTGTTTAGTCGGACCTATGTTTGTAGTTTACGGTAAATCATTTCCAGGTCCTCAAAGAGCACTTCAAGCCAAAAACAAATTTTTTGATTTTTTTAAAATTCCACTGTGATGTTACCCCTTAAAACTCAATTGAAATTTCTTTCAGTTAACATACCAATCCAATTCTTAACTGAAATTCTCAAATCCATTCGATTGATTCGAAATCAAGCAATGATTGGTTGCTTATATGTTTTTTCCTTGTTCTCTCTTATTTGCTGACCAAAAAAGAACGAAACATTAGAAGAATCAATCAATCATGCCTGAATCTTGAATCAATTGAATTAATTTGTCGATTGCAAAAAAATTCATTCTCAAATTGAGAATTTAATGTGATTTTCAATTGAAGAAAATTTAATTAAGGATTCAATCTCAATTATCAATTGTGTTTTCCTTCCATTATGTAATTCACAACCTCGCACCCATCGTAAACCATTGACTCATCAAATGCCTCTAATGAATTAGAATAGTGCTAAAATTTTTAATTTTAGTAATATCTACACAGTGGCTGACGGAATAATTTGCATACTTATCATGGAATATTATATCGATTGTGATAAATATATTATGCAATCCTTTCAGAAATATCATTGACATTGTAAATAGATATACCTCTCAATTCCAATAATATTCCTGAAAGTTGTATAATATACTTATTATAATCAATGAAGTATTTCACTACGAATGCTCAATTACTTTCGTGAGTCATTGTATATTCATTTCCTCACATAAAGATCAGATAATAAATTTTCTTGACTTGAAATAATTCCACTAAACCCCAAATTTATTGACCGTTTATATTTGATCATTTCATCTAAAAAATATGGTTTATTGATTCATCTATATCATGTGCCATCAATTGGCATAATTTTCATGTGAATGAATCTTTTTTGGGAAAAATAAATCCCCTTTTTATTTGATATTGAAAATTTGACAATTAATTTATTGAAAAAATTTCTCAAAAAATTATTCATTCAACAAAATCGTAATTTATTTGAAAAAAAAAAATTAAATCACCTAAAATCCATCAAATTCAATTAAATTTTGTATTATCATTCAATTCGGATTCTAAACCGGATACTGTAACCGAAGTGAATAACATTACTATCCCTGTTCCAAACTGAAATTTCACAAATAATAATATGAATTAAAATATCAATTATATATATTTGTTTTATTCAATCCAAATGAGGCCCATAGTTGTTAATTCCAATCCAATTTGATTATAAATTTTCTGTCATAAATTGTCATTGGAATAATCTTCCTATATTTGAAATAAAATTCTAAAAGTCCCTGGTCTTCTATATACTTCTCCCATTTCAATATTGACTTTCAATCAATTCAAAATATGGCTATTGTGAGGTGGCTGCCTTCCTTCTTGCCATGCAGCTATTCATTTGTTGTTGTTTTCCGGGTGTTTTGGTGAAAATCCTTTTTACCAAAAAAATTCAGATATGTCCGGTATGAAAGGAAAAATCACACTGGAAATGTGTGTCAGTTCAATACTTGTAGCATCCAACAGCACAAATAAATTATTCTAAGTCCACATAAAGGAGCATAAAACAGCAAATATCAAAATATTAATCAGTATTCCCCTCAACGGAAGAATGCAAACATTCTTTGTCGTATACACAATAGTTTGACTCGATTGAAAACGCACGGATTTTTTATTACATTTTCACATCCACGAAAATGGCTCCTGGTTATCTTAGGAATTGCATATTTATTATCTTCATTGTTTCATAGTACATCCCAGGTAATACTGATCCTGGTTTCAAGAAATTCATGCATCCTAAAACATTTTTATCACAGTTTTATTACTATATCCCCCAATTTTACTCTATTTTATTTCATTTTATAAAACACTTTACGCCCTAAGCCGAAATTCACAGACTATGTTTTATGGATCCAAAATATTTTTCTTATCAGTGAATACAAATTTTAATCTTTTTCATATCATCCAACGATTCCAAACTCCCCGTCTAATGACTGAAAATAATAATTTGCATAATACAATCAATGTTTGGGATAGTATTCGAAGACTTGTCTTCGACTCAATTCTCAAAGGATAAAAATTTCTCCAATATTCTTCGCAAACAGAACATATATATTCATTTTTCCCTTTGAGAATCCCAGACAAAACTTAGCAAAAATTGTAGATCCTGTAACAAAAACCGGACGGTATTCGATTACTAAGTACCAACCATTTCAAAAGAAAATCAAACAAATAAAATCTTCTCGAAACTCTTGTAACGAGGCTTTGTTTCACATATTCTACATATTAATATAATTATATTAGGACGTTTCCTAACCCCAAGAGAACAAGATGGCCACCAAATGTTCAAAGAATATTGAACAAGCATTCCATAAATGTACGAACATTTTAACGTTCAACGAACATTCGTTTCGCAAACGTTTAGAGATCTTGGTTTACTTGGGGAAGAGTTCTAAAAAATATATGTGAAGATTCAGTAATCTCATATTCCATTGAACTCTTCATTGATTTTGTCCACAAATTCTTCCCACGGATTTTTTCCTCACCTTCACTTGTTTTTGTTCCCGAAAATCTGGTAGAAATTTAATTAACATTCCATCCGCCTCTAACCAGTGAAATTCTAATTACTTCTTGGACACAGATAAAATCCATTTTAGAATATTTTTTATAAACGTTCGATTGAATTGTCGAAATCAAACAGAAGGTCAATGAATTTCTGATGATTCCAGGAGAACATGTAATAAAAGTTGAGTTATTTCTGCCAAAAGAAAAGATTGCGATGAGTTAAAAGATAACATCAAATGAAAGTTGACATATTTTTTTTTATCAGAGTGGAAGAATTTCAGTTGAAATAATAAATATAAGAATCTCCCGCCAGCGTTCACTTCATAATTTCCGATGTCAAGAATAATTCCTGATAATCCTCCAGAAACGCTATTAAGAAATACACATAGAAATATAAATTAGCATGTCTCCTCGTCAGACTGATTCATTTTTATTCTGGGATGTACTGGATGAAAAGGACAATCAGACGACGGGTGCAACGGCATAAGATGAAGGTTGAAATAAAGAAACCAAGATATACTGAATCTCTTGTAGAGAAGTAAGGAACTTTAAATTCCTGTGGCATTTGAGGAGAAAAAGGGAGAAAAAAATTGATACGCGAGATAACGATGCACAGACTGAAAAATGGAAAGAACAGGAAGAAGTAAAGAGATTACAGGAAGAGAAAGAGAAGGCAAATATACAAATGAACGAAACATAGTACGACAGGAATAAGGATTACCATGAGATTTTGTTTGAACCAGTTAAGAGAATTCAAAGTGGGATAGATTGTTTTAATACCGATAATTCTTCGAGATCGATTCTATATTGTTGAAATTCGATCCAATCCCCAATTGGAACAAAATAACCGCCGAATTTTAGTACATATTCATTGAATTTTTGATATAAATGATTTGATACTTCTATCTTCCAACGAGAACGAAAAAGTTGTGATAAGTCCGATTTAAATTGAAAAGAGAGTAAAACAAATAGAACACATTCTTTAACCCGCACGGAGGATGCGCACGATGTAACGTAAGAGGCAGAGAAAGAAGAGAAATGAGGGATGTATAGCATAGAGATGAAATTAGAAGAAGAAAGGTAAAGAGAGAAGAATATTGAGGACAAATTAGAGGAACGATGGATATATTTTTTCAATCTTTCTCAAAAAAATGATTCTGAAACTCCCTATGAGCTTCAGCTGATCGGCAAAATTTTCTGCTAAAGCTCCACCAATGTTCGCCAGAGTTGAGCTAGTCTTGTTGCACCAATGATACGCCATCAATACATTTCAAAATAAACGCACCCCTCCCACTCGAATAACCCGACTGAAACTATCCTGACAAAATGTATTTTCTTTCCATGAGAAACAAACAACTTCAAAGGAAGATCCTGGAAGATTGAACGAAGAACAACAAATCCACAATCCAATTATCCTCCTATATAATCATAGATTTTATCTAGACCGAACGAAGACCGCGAATGAGAGAAGAAATTAAAGACATCGGCGAAATCTCGACTGATTTTTCGATGTCGAATCAAGTATATATAACATTCGATTGTGGTTTGTGAGGCGAAAAATCAGATCTGAGAATGCAGGGATGGGAATTCTGCGAGAGATTCCGTGAAGAAGAGAGAAACAAAAGAAAAGGAACAAGGGTGCGGAGAGCAAAGACAGATATAAATCTAAAACGAAGATAGAAGGTAGATTTAATTTCAACTCGTAATCCCTTCGGACCAAAATCACTATCTATTTCTATGCAAAGCACATGAACTTGTTAAAATATTCACTTAAGAACTCAAGCGACTGATTTTCAAATTGGAGATGAACAAAATTCCGTTTCATTATTTTTTCGCTTGCTGGAATTAATTCGAAAGGAGAAATCGTTACCCATCGAATATATCGAATACGAGATTCCCCTAGTTATGATATACAAGCAAACATCATATACCTACTAATGTTCTTTTGATGCTGTTCCAATGAATAATTCATTGAGTCGAAGAAAAAGAGCAGCAGATGGGGAATAATCTGATTCTAGAATAGTTAGAAAAGAAGAAGATTCAGAGCGAGAGGAAATATATAGATGTTTAATCTTTTCTCGCACTATTGCGCTTATATGGAGGAAATCCTAAAATTCCTCACATTGTTCGTGGCCTTGAATGGAATGTAAAATGCGTTATGAAATAAGGATATTTATGGATCGTTTCACATCGCGTCAAATTCTGTGCTTGTGTTTTGGTCAAGAATTCCATGTTTTATTTGACGGCGTTGTCGGTAACTGTTTCAGGAGTATCGTATATATTCAAAGTTTCGAGAGAATGTTGAAACGTTGAGCGTGTGGACATGAATGCCCGTTGGATAATGTTTTTTCATAGCTTCACCTTGTACTTTTGTTCTTTCAACATTGGTATACCTCAATTTATCTCAATTCTTCTGAAGTATTTGTTGTTTTTTTAAAAGCGAAAAATAAAATTTCGCATTTATCAGCCTGTGTCGTTCATTCGATTTGTGAAAACATGAATATATAGCAAAATTTATTGTTCTCCGAAATGAAATAACAAAACAGGAATTGAAAAATCTCAATAAGTACTCGATACAAAAATTAGAGAAGTGAATTGCGATCAATCTCTCGATTGGAACAACAACAAATGCAATCAACTTGATTTCAGATAAAAGAAAAACTCAAATTTCATTGAATTCCCGCGATAGTTCGAATCAAAATTGATACACAACACATATACTCAACGGACAAAGTTTTCAATAGAACAAACTTATACGATTATTGTTTGAACATATTCAAGTTCCCACCCGCGTATCAGGTATTCAATTATTCTCAAGTGAATGGTCTTGAGAACAGAATCAGTCTGGTACGCGTTTCGAATACAACGGTTTCATCTCAGGAGAAATCGTTTGTTATTGTATGGCGTTAGTTGTCGTTGATACATTTCGCGTTTGATTTGATTATTTGATTGAAATAATAACTGAATTCTCAGTCACGTGGAACGTTATCAATATTATCATGACTTCCCTCTTGAAATTGAACGGAACAGTTTTTTGTCCAGATTATGATCGATAATATTGCTGCCTTCGAAAAGATTCGAAATGAATTCGAATTGGAAGTGTCATCCGAGGAACATCTTCTCACCACGTACCTGACATTCCAATAAAATTTATATAAATGTTCATAAATTTGTTGAATAATCCCAGAAGTAGATGCAAAATAAGGTGATTTCATGGTACGAAGAATTCAGAGGAAACCTTCCTTCCGTGAACTTTTCTCCAGAGAAAATTCTCACGCTTCGGTGGTATTCAAATATCTTGTATATCTGTACACGTGGAATATAATACACATGTGTATGTAATTGGTATAATCCAGTTATGACGAATGTTCACTGAAGTTTAAAATTCCATATCGTATATATATACACGTCCTGTGACGAGTGGGATCAGAGAATTAACATTTGTGAGAATCTTGTGATAAGGGAATTCATAAATCTCACTCATATTGTACAACACCTATGAGATGAGAACACTAATTGTTTGATTGTAAATAACATGAGAGTCATCGGTATTACTCCGTACTTGTTGTGGGTATTCTCTTGAGTATGTTTCAATACGAATGTAATATATTTGTAATATTTAAGAATTAATTGATGAATATACTTTGCTTAACCTCCAACCTTTGCAATCATCATAACGACGTTAAATCATCACACCTTCTCCGAGAACAAAATGTGAATTAACTAGACTTAAAAACAGTTGTAGTATTGAAGAATGAGATAGGAGAAAGTGGAATGTGTTTTTCCCTCATCTCGTCTGACCACGAAAGTCTGTTTTCACTTACTCTAAAAATCAGTCTTTCCCCTGAGAATTCTCAATGTAGTTTAATGTAATGGATCAAGCAGGGGCTGAATTTCAGACCTGGTGATTGAATTCCTACCTGAATTCTCTAATTATAAGTTCAATCATTGAAGATTCTGATATCAAAACAAGAAAACAGACACGCATTATTACAAAATTTGCATTCTTCGCTCCACCTTGAGACAATGACAAAGTACTTTTAATTCATCTGACTGGTGAAATTTTCCAAAATTATATATAACTCACATAAAAAATATATTTACTCCAATACAAATTATATATCATTCAAATAAGAAGACTGACAATGCCTTAGAACCGAAGAAAAATATTTACATCGATCAATGAAATAATCGATGCGTGTGTTGCTTATACAGCTAATTTAAACACACGAGCGGATCCATGTCTCTAATAACCACAACTCCTTACTCAGAGTATGTGGTTAGATGGAAAGAGATGAACTTTTTCCAAATATCTCGAAATGTGTCAAATAATTATTCTCTCTCATGACGAGTAAGCGGTACGATACGTACGAGACAAACTCATCGTTAAAGAGAGAATGCGGACTCGTTTCAAGATTCAAACATTAAAGTTTCACATGAGCTGAAAATGAATTAAATCTTGAAAAAGAAATCGCCATGGCTAGGAGTCGAACCTGGAACTACCCATAGGTACTGGGGTGCGTTACCACATATTCTGAGTAAGGAGTTGTGGTTATTAGAGACATGGATCCGCTCGTGCGTTCAAATTTGCTGTATTAGCACAACACGATTATTTCATTGATCAATGTGAATATGTTTCTTCGGTTCTAAGGCATTGTCAGTCTTCTTATTTGAATTATCGACTACACATGGTGTATTTTATATAAAATTGTGAAAATTTTTCCACTCGAATCTGTATGAAAGAATTTCGAGAATTCGATAAAAACTCGAACATTTATCGAACCCTCTTTGAACTTTCAATCGTAGATTGTTCTGACGATCAAATCGGAATTCTTGATGAGCATTGTTGAGTTCAGAATAGCCGATACAAAACGATAAATTTCTACCACAAAATTGGTAATCTAAGCTGAGAGAGATTTATAATTAAATTCACGATAGGATTATCGGAATGGGGGAACACACTGACTTCTAATGAAATTTACTATAAAACATTGTGAATTTGATCAGGTTTCTATTGTTATGCCATAGTAAATTTCATTACATTATAATTAATTTCATGGCAGAACAAGAACTCTATTCCTAAATATCTCTATTCTTAAATGAGTCTATTCCCAAGTATGACTAATCCCAAATATCTCTATTCTTACAAATCTCTATCCTCACAGATCTCTATTCTTCTCAATATTGATCAGATATAGATGTTTTTTGCTTTATATATAAAAAAATGAAGATCTGTAAGAATAGAGATATCTAGGATTAGTCATATTTGAGAATAGACTTATTTAAGAATAGAGATATTTAGGAATAGAGTTATTTGAGAATGAGGGAATGAATAGATAAAGTTCTTGTTCTGCCCGGTATGTTCCTGCATTTCTATGATACCGTAGTAAATGCAACTATAAATTTCTCTCAATGTAGTGATTTTGAAATCAGGGAATTCGGTTTTTGAATTAGAATTGAATATTTGAAAAATCAATACAGGCCTACGTGGGTGTTGACAAGACTGGAAAGAGCCCAATGCTGGCCCAAGGTTGGCCAATACTGACTCACAATCGTCCCGTTGTCGCCTCCTTCATGGGTTATTGAGACGATTAATGAACATGACGAATCGGTTGGACAATAACTGGACAACGATTGAACATTATGAGACAGTTTTAGATGCATTTGAGACATTGTAGGAAACGTCAGATAAATCATAGACACACTTTGGACATCATAAACTGAAAACTTCGGACGCGTTTTGGCTAAAAAATAGACATCAAATTTGACTTTGTCTGAAATTTTGAATTGATAGGCAAATGGGTGACCTTAAGATATCTGAATTTTGTCTGAAAAGAGTCTGTGATGTCCAGATATGTTCGGAAATTGACTGAAATATGTCTGAGAATCCGGCTAAGATTTTCAGTCTCTGATGTCCAAAGTGTGTCTATGAAGCCCGTAGAAAAGTTTTCCCTATTCATTTCCATGTACTTTTGCACGTTTCGAGGAAAAAAAAAGGTAAAGAACAAGGGAATTTTGCATGAACGAAGACAACTTTCCTGAGGGAGGCTTCCGGAGTAACTGATCTAGTTCATCCGAATGAGCTTTCCAATCAATCAAAAAGCCTCCTATAATGGGTGTCTGATGTTCCCTAACATGTCTGAATTACATGGGAGACTGCCACCCCCACCCCCCCCCCATGTTCAATGATTGTCCAATTATTTTCCATTTCTTGCAAATTTTGGACTTTCACTTAATGTCTAACAATTGTCTGAGTGGCTCCTCCGATGAACTACTCAGACGATTAGTGGATGTTTGGTGAATTTTCGTAATTCGAAACAAATGGGTATTGGATGGACAATAATATTGGAGGTTGTGAGGAGAATTTGGATGCATTGCAGACATGTCAGGTCGCGCTAGATAAATGATAGACACACGTTTTACATTTTGAATATCGAAGACTGAAAACTCCGGATGCCTTTTGGATGAACAATGCATTGAGAGAACACAATAGTACCCTGGTAAAAAGGCCGAATAGAAGTCGGACACTACGCCAGACTTCTCAGTGATGAAATTTCCGCAGAGTCCACCGTAATTTTACGAATTACTTCTATCTATCTATCTCCTATCTTTGACTTCGCACGAATTCCTTATAAGCTCTTACTTGATGACAGGTGTTTCAAAGCACTCCGAAAGTTTCTAAAAAGTTGAACATGAGGAACTTTTGGACCTTCTCCCGAAAGATTTCTCAGTGACACAATTTTGTCAAATTCCCGCAAAAAATCCGTTGGTAGTTGACCAAACAGCCCCATCCTGACTCCCATGAACCTTTGATGGACTTTCAGGGAATGGAATTTTCCAGAAAGTTTCACAAGGTATCTAGAAAGTCAACGGAAAATCGATGATCCTTTGTTATCAACGGACTTACGCTGTACTCTCCATTGGCAGGAAATTTAGGAAAGTTCACGAAAATGCTCTGAAAAGTCGACTATAATTCCAAGACCTGCTTTTTAAGTGACAAAATGTTCTAAAAAATCTAGCAACAATCCGTTGAATGTTTATCGAAAACCTCCCCACTGAATTCTTGGAGAAAAAAAATTTGATGACGCAGCAAATCGAGATATTATACATATACAGAATAACAGATTTTTTTCAAACTAGAACAGAATTATTCTGCCACAGCTAACTAATTTGTTGAGGGAGCAAAATGATTAACTGAAACAGCAAATTTTTCAGTATGATGTACAGAATAGAGTACAAATTTTGCCGGAGTAGTCGAAATTTTTGCTGCCACAGCTAAAGAAATTACAATGACAGCAAATAGATTGATTGATTGCCCTTACAGCAAATGGTTTTTAGTCATGACAAAAAATTGGCTCAGCCTTCTTGTTGTAGCAGCAAATTTGTTGTGATGACAGCAAACTCTTTGCTATAACAGCAATCTTGTTAGTTACGATAGTGATTTTTAGTTGCGGCAGCAAAAGATGTTTGCTCCTTCAGCGAAATTTGTTCACTATTCTGTATATAATACTGAAAAATTTGCTGCTTTGGTCAATCGTGTCGCTTTCTCAAAATATCAGTTAGCTGTGGCAGGGAAATTCTGCACTAGATTAATGATAAAATTTGCTGCTTCATAACATATATAATACCTCAGTTTGCTGCGTCAACAAATTTTATCCTCCACGTTTTGAGAAACCTCTCAAGCCTTCGTAAAGAATGCATCTCGAACGCTCTATGCGAGCGATAGCATACTTTTGTTGTTTGAAAAAAATAAATCCAACGAGAGAAAAAGCTTTGCTGTAATCAAGGAATCCAATTGAACTAGGAACTTTCTCTTGTAACACCAATCTTTTTTCCATCACAGCAATCTATAGCTGTTACAGCGAAAAATTTCGATTTTACAATTACTCAATCATCTAACGTAGCAAAAAATGAAACAGCAAAATCACATTTCCGTGTTCATGTGAATTCTGTTTTCTCCATGTGATGAAGCATTTTAATTCTCTCACAGCTGTGCTGAAAAAAACAACGATAATGTACGGAGTCGAGTATTTTCTATGTATCGAAGAAGTTCGACAATCGAATCAATTCATCTCGGTTCCTATCGATTCATTCAGACGATAATCCCTAATAGACGATAACTTCGACTCACTTCATTTAATGCGCAGTGCAGATCAATTCATTTTCGCGAATTGAACCGAAGTACTTCCCATTTGTACAAATTCATTGAAGATTGAAAACAATACGAGGATCAAGTTCAACAGAAATTTATCCTTTCCCAGTTCTCATTGTGTTCCATTGGAAAATGAGATCCATTAATTCATTTAGAACACGTCTTTTTCTTGTGAAAAGAAGAGGAGTTGGTTAATTACATGGCAAAGACTTCACCTTCTTTCAAAAATCAGCCAATAATTCTAGATATCGACTCAGTTTCTGAACGTTATTCAAGCATGAATCTTGAAATGTAGGTGAAGAAAAAATGTGAAATTACAAGAGAAAGAATCATTAAGTCGACAATTTGTATAAATACATTAACGTTGAGTAAGAATATTCAAAATGCAAAACACGCGTTGAAAGGATAGATTTGAAATATTTTTCGAGTGAAGCAGTTCTCAGTCGTGACTATGGGATCGTTAATCATCAGTTGAGAGAAGTGCCAGCGAACGTATAGAGAATGGTACCACGGTAGTGCGACGACGGTACTTTGCTTGATGCCGTTATTACTCTTCATCATTTACACTCTCGCGATTCAGCGCAGGAATACTTTGTATTTACGTATCACCTAATGCGACCTACGATCTATTGTACGAACTTTCCGTCTACATTGACTCGCCACTGTGCACTTTGCACTTCTTGCTCTACTCCCCGTTGGGATTGTTTTTTTTCTACAAAAAATGCACTGGGTGTCTGGAATAACCACAACCAAGGTTTTATCTGCGAACTGGAGGTTCTTTAAAGGTGATAAAACGAATGAAAATAATAAAACTCGCTCCAATATCACTTTTCTTATATATACGAGAAACAGATATCATCGTTCCCATCGCGATACACAGATACAATCTACTTGAAATTGAAGCAAAAAGAAGAGAAAGGAGAATCGTTTCGGTCAAAGGTGATGCATTGGGTGTTCTTTTGCGCACTTTGACCAATTTCTCAATTTTCCAATAACATTCCCTTTGACGGCAAAAAACATCCGGTACTCACTTTCTCAGTCTGAATGGAATCACGAATAAGAGCGCCGTGGCTTTCGATAGATTGCGACGTGTCTTTTTCATTGGGTCTTTGATTCCATGTATATATATCCCTATCGATTTCCGTAGAGATTGGCTACGGCCAAGAAAGGCCAACAAGATAGACTGTGGATAGAGTTTTGTGTAGTTGGATATACTCTATGTTGGCGAGAAACGCTTCGCTGGCTTTCAAAATTGATTTCGCGAGACTACCCTTTTCGACGGAGACTTGTGAAAATAGGTCTTGTGAAATGAGATGAAAGATACTAGAAATCCATTGTATCGATATAAAAATCCAATCGAATCACTTCTCCTTTGGGTTATATTATCTAAGAAAACCTTCTTTGAACTTTCCGAGCAAGTTTAGTTTTCGTATTCGAAAAATAAAGCCTAACGTTGTATGAGGATATTTATATGAAAGTTCGGAAACTTATGCAGAGCATTTGCGATTCAGTTGGTCCATTACTGGTCGAAAAGTTATCCATAAATGGAAACCGCCGACAATCGGTCCAGCCCCAAGTTATTATCCAGCAGTCAACGATTGATTGATGTATGCCATTACCGTACGATTGATTCCGACTGAGGCCCAGTCATGAGCAATTACTGGGCTGGTCGTAAAACCGTTGCGACGGAAAAATAGATCAATGAAAAAAAAAAACTTCCTATATGAGAATTCCTCGTTTGTGCCAATGTTAACAGTGGAATATAGCTTAATAATGGAATAATTGCCAAGTCTTTGCAATCTGTGCACAGCCAATGTTGATCGACACGAGACCAAATACCACGGTAGAGAATAAATTTTGGTCACATCAATCCATATCCATTCAATCATTCATCCAAGTCTAGGCCAAACTATTGTCAACCCTCGACTCCATATAGACTGCATGGAATGGAATAGCTGAATATAGCGTTTGTGAATATGCACAAAATATTCAAATTCACAACATCCCGGTTGGAAAATGAAGAAAATAAAAATAACATGTTGTTAGCCAAACGTTCAATGGAAGGTTATTTGAATTTGAAACATGGAAATATTCTGAAATGATTTTGCATAAGAGATTTAGCTCACGTTACGTTGCTTTGATCCACTCAGATTTTCTGCTCGGTGAAGCTCGAGAGTGTAATTGAAAGATTGATACTTGTAGTTAAACGCAAGAAGAAAAGCATTTCGTGAAATGATAACCAGCAAGATGGAAAATTAAATTTGATTTACATCAAACCAACGAAGATTGCAAAATTCCCTGCATTAAAGAGATGGATTTTCCTTATGAACTTTTCAAATTGATGTACGATTATTTTTCATCTTTCAGGAAGAATAATTTTTCAATTTTAAAGATGAACGAAATGTTCCGGAGAATTGTTCGATACAGTATTGAAATGATCACATAGCAAAAGGATCTCGAGTGAAAACATTTTCAAAATCATGTATAATTTATATAAAACTCAGCATGTTTACAGTGTGTCGTTTTCCGCTTCCTGTTTTTCAGATAGTTCATTCCAAAATAATCACTCCGACATCCTGAATGAATCTTGTGAGGCATAGAGAACGTTATTTCATCCGAATGAATTCAAGGAATTCTTTATGTTTAGTGTTGCCAACAGTACCTTCATCCTCTTGGAAGAGTGATTCCACGGTTGAACACTGATTATTGTGACTACTCTTACTGTCAGCTCAAGAGACATCCTTTACTTTTGTATCGAATTTTTATAATTCCATTTATATTTTGTGTGAAAATTTTATATCAATTTTATAACCTTAATTTTCAAGAGAGAATAGGTTAGAATTTTTATACATAGTTTATGTTCATAGATTTTTTTGAGAGAATACAATGAGGAGAAAAATTTCTCTTGTCCGGATACTAAGGTATAGATAATCAAAGCAATATTCAAGTTTTACATGGACTCATGTTACTTTGAATTCATAATGCTGTGTTGCGTGAGATTCATCATCTTTGAACGTGTTTTGTTTATAAAAACTTCCAACTCTTGTTGTCATGATCCCGCATAATGGTTCATTGTTACATTTCAATAACATGCAAGCAATATGATCTCACAATAAATTGGATGCGACGTCTACTCCATAAATCCCAACCGACGGAAATTCAGCACCATTCGGTTGAATTACACAGGCCTGCGAGGTTTTCCCCCCTTGGGACTGGCGACCATTTCCCGGAGTAATTTGCTGCGTAGAATCCGAATCCGGAGTCAGAATTGGGCTGTCATGTCAGGATTTTGAGATATCTAAGGGTATATACTGGGAAAATGCGTTTTTTTTGCTACTTTGGAGGTTATGTACAGGACGCATAAAATTTTCTTGATCTTTTCCCTCAACTGTATCGATTTATACTACCCTTCCCGTTTAAAATGAGCTATTGAACAGGCATGTATGATTTTTTCTCGCTAAGTTACGACCATTCTAAGTTGTGTAATATGTCCCAACAATATAATCAGCATTCACATTGTTACACTGATCGGCAATGAAATTCTCCTTCAAATGGAATTCTTATTTCTGAAGTAATTTGCTGCGCTGAATCCGAGTATGGCTACAGAATTGCTATATCACGTTAGATTTTTGGAATATTTTGACCTAAAAATGTGGAAAACACTGTTTTCAATCAATAATTCATGTATTCAATAAATAGGTGGAGACACAAATTTCAAATTGTCGTATCTCAATGAGAAAAAAAGATATTTGAGCAAACTCAACGGCATTTGGAAGAAGATGACTTATACTTTGAGGGGCATCAATTAGTTTTGTAGAAAAAAAATCACCCTTCGACTTTACGTAGCCCAAAATATGTCGAAAAACAGTGTTTTTCACATTTTTAGGTCGAAATATCTCAAAAACCTGACGCGATAGAGCGATTCTGCAGCCAGATTCGGATTCAGCGCATCAAAATGCTTCGGAAAAAGACATTATTGTTCGAGGAGGGAATAAAAAGTCATATTTTGCAGGCCTGTGTTTATTTGATAATAAATTCACGAATTATTTACTAATGCTAGGCAATTGTTTATCAACAGGTAATTGAAAATAACATTGAAGAAATCATGTGGCTAAATATCAATTGAACTCATCAAGCGTGAATGAGATTTTCGAATCATAGAATAAACATCAACATGGCATGATGTGAGGTGTTAACCCGTACAGCACCATAGATTTCAAATACGTATTAGCTCTGGTGAAAATTTCCGTCCGCTGGAAGCGAACTATGAAACAAATGAAGCGTAAAATGTTTCAATTTTCGCTCCTTTCACGCTTAGATACTTTTTCATTTATTCCTCCGCGTTGCTTCATACCCTCCTTACACTCCCATTTTCATTAGAGAGACACATATCAATATACTATTCACATTGTATTGGATTTCATTTCAGATTTCATGCATTTATTATGTGAATCACTGGTTTCCACCATGGTTTTGGAATACATAACCTATAACATGCATCTGACATGTGCAATATTATATGTTGTTAATTCCCTTATGAAAAAACCCGATATCGGAATTTCATCGCTAAATCATCAGCTATATCAATACTACCCACACAGCACCGAATATTTCATCAAGATTGCAGAAATCTAACATCTGAAACATTGGAATATTTCTATTTGTATGTCACACCAAGGTTTCAAAGTCTCTTCAGAAATATTGCAATGTTCCCTAATCTTACATTTCAATGCAATATTTCTGAATTATTTCTGCAACATTCCAAGAATATTTATGAAATATTTCATTGTAATGTTTGTCTCGTAATATATCTGAGACATTGCAAACAGGTTACATTTCAATCGACAGATTTTTGACATATTTCTGTGAAAGTATACTGGAATGTAATGAAGGTGAAAGATCGAAATGTAATTGAGACATTACTGAGATCTGTGGTGCTGTATGGGTATCCAAAATATATCGTTTCGATTCGTTATCAGACATGTCCGATAAAAATACAAAATCTATGATAATTATCCGATATAAAACCGATCAGCTAGCCGATGATTTCCCGATATGGGGTTTACATTAGATAATTATCGTAGATAACTCGTATTTTTATCGGACTTGTCTGATAATGAAACCAAACGATAGATTTTGGATAGTATTGATACAGCTGATGATTCAACGATGGAATCCCGATATCGGGTTTTTTCATAAGGGTTCGCCTATCATTTACGTATCAAATATATGTAAAATATCATGTCATCATTCTTATTAATCATAACCTGATTTATGAAATCGTTTTCTTGGTTAAATATACCTGCAGTTATTTCTGCTTCTGCGGTTATGTAGTGAATCTCAATGTAACATTCGGTATACTTTCAGAAAACTGATGACTCTCAATCAGACAAAAAGTGATCATCAAATGAAATATGATTGATGTGTATATTTCCTATATCTTAATCACTCGAAAACCAATGAACTTATATATGGATGGAAATAACAAAATCATTTGATAAAACGGAAATTATTGAAACACTAATACATGCTCAAATTATGAGTATCGCATAATCATCAAGAAGTCATTACTTAACATGAAACATGTGTAGCTCAGAGGTGAGTGAGTAAGATCAGTGATCAGAAGGTCCAAGGATCGATTCCGATGGGGGAATGAAGTCGATAATTTCTTTTCTCGGGCATATTTAACACCTCATGATTTACGTGTTTATAACATTGCAATAATCATATATCTGAGGCGGACATTTGCATGTATTAGATATGTGCTTGATACGTGATTTTCACGTATCGATACTTATCTGAAATATGACAAGATTTAAAAACTCACGTATTTGATTGGTATTCGCAATTCAAAATGTTGTACGGAAATTTAAGCATTGAATTTCATTTATTATTCAAATGTTCCCTAAACAGGTCAGTGAAACAAGCAATTCTTTGGAATAAGTGTTGATACTGCGTTTATACTGACGGTAAAGCGCATCATTGGAAATTCTTCTCGCTCGTCCATATTCAGATTAATTATCGTGATAATTCAAGCTTGACAATCTTCTCCCCTGGCAAACATTAATTAAATACGAGAACATAAAGGACAAAGCTAGCAATCAAATACCCAGATGTAATGGTAGATTACTTCTCGCTTAAACATCGAAGAGCAGATTAGACGCAGAACAAATGGAGCAGAAATAGAGGTAGTGAATTCAGTCGATTAATGGTCAATATCAGTGGACCTAGGGCAAGTAAACATTAACTAATAATGATAGCGGTCCAATCGGTTTTGGTTCATAAAGCAGAAGTCTAGAATAGTGCAATGAAGGAGCGGAACCAGGGCCGGCAAAACAGTCTTCAATGGTGTGCCAAGTATAGGGTGGGAATAAGGTGGGGGGTAAGTTTTGTGGAGTCCAAAAAGACGGACTCAATCACAAAAAACCGTTGCAAAGCATTGTACGTCATTGATTTTGGTGTGCCGAATTCAGCACACCACAAAAGTTGATGTGCCGGGTATTTGACCTTCCGCGGGCCCTGAGCGGAACTGTGCTCCAAAAACGGGCATAAATCCAACTAAGGATGGGATCAGCGTATCACACGATGTCAAAACCTGTAGGAATAGTGATCCCAGATGATTCGCTGTAACAGAACCAAAGGAGATACTGAACGGACCAGACATGATCCGAAAATATAAAAAAGTCTGAAAGAAGGGGACAAGAGAAATATGTTTTGCGGAAGAAGGCTTATCTAAAACCCAGAGCCATGGATAAAAAAGAAACATGGATAGATGGATCACTACCTCATTCCAGTGTTGCGAAAATCTCCCGATTCCCGTTGCCGTTCACTGCAACCCCGATTTGAGACTGAATCTCAACGATATGTTGACTGAAGCCATGGAATCTACCGTTTTCGGTTCACTCGAAGAATTGTTAATTCTTCCCCGCACAAATATCACATTTCGAAGTTTATTTGTTTTAGAAGCCGCCTAATGATTATTCCCTAGATAACGTTCCACCTTGTCATAAGCTTGTTACACTTGTCATTCGATTGTTTTGAACTTTTCATTGACGAGCTTGTCAGTGTACGGCTGCTGCAACTCTGCTGCAAGGGTTTTGTAAGTCTGTACCCTTGTGTGTCAACTAGGAGTCTTATGTCAACCTTGTTACGAGCTTGCCTGACAACATTGCAACAAGGCTAAATTACTATCTGGGTTCTTGATTGATTCCTCTGAATTCTTCACAAGCAAATATAATTTTAATAATCATGAAATAACGTATCCGCTAACTGTGGAAACTAATTTAATAATTATTAATATACCATTCATTCACAACAAATCTCAAGTCAATGAAAGTTTGATGTGGAATTTGACACTTTATAAAAATTCAATAATATAAAGTAAGTATTGAAATAAACATTTTCATTATAAAATTATAGCAGTAATTGTAACTAGTGAAAATTATTTTCCGCCCATTTTTCCATTCCGTTCACAGACTATCTGATTCTCATATCATCACCATTTGAATGTATCGCATAATGAATCATTGTTACAACAATCATTTTCCAATGCTTGGAATAAATTTTGATTAGGAATAGTTTGTTTGAATGAGACGATCTGCTTTGTAAATCTAAATCAGTGGGATTCTGCTGGATTGCAGTGATAAATATCCCGCTACGAACCAGTGCATATTCCCGGTGGATCAGTGAATATTCATTGATTTTCACAGAAAAATATGACAGTTCACATTACAAAAACATGTTTGTTTACGTTCAAAATCAATTTTCAAAACCCGACTCCACAAATAATTTGAAAGTGTGTTGAATATATTTTGACTGCAAAATAAATTTAAAGTCGATGAAATATATCAGGTGTATAACTTTGCTTCCGCCGTTTTGCAATAGCTGGCTGTAGCGGTAAGTGGTAGTTGGAATAAATAGATCATAGATGTCATACAATAAGCTTAGGTATTTGTAAACATAACGCCATCGAAATATTAGTCCATTTTTGTCTGCATCATGAAGTTATTCT
The DNA here is from genome assembly GCA_018340375.1 of Gonatopus flavifemur. Lineage (NCBI taxonomy): Eukaryota > Metazoa > Arthropoda > Insecta > Hymenoptera > Dryinidae > Gonatopus > Gonatopus flavifemur. Next base: position 784,835 of record JAFFJZ010000019.1, read on the forward strand.
CGATTAAACATGTCAGCTTACGAGCCAAATTCTCGTCATCCGCGAGAGGTTTTAATTTTCTGCTTTTATATGAAGAAATCTGCGGCCGAGGCTCATCGAATGCTGTCAAATACCTACGGGGAGGCCGCTATTAGTGAAAGAACGTGTCTAGAGTGGTTTCAACGCTTCAAGAACGGTGATTTTAGCGTCGAAGACCAGCATGGCGGTGGAAGAGAGAAGGTTTTCGAAGATGCAGAATTGGAAGCATTACTTAGTCAAGACTCGTGTCAAACGCAACGAGAATTGGCAGAATCATTGGGAGTGACGCAACCAACCATTTCAAAACGCCTGAAAGTCATGGGAATGATTCAGAAACAAGGAAATTGAGTGCCGTACGAGTTGAAGCCGAGAGATGTTGAACGGTGTTTGTGTGTTTGTGAACAGCTGCTTGTAAGGCAAAGACGGGAGGGATTTCTGCATCGCATTGTGACTGAGGACGAAAGATGGGTTCATTACCATAATCCAACGCGCGGAAAATCATGGGGATATCCCGGCCATGCTTCCACGTCGACGGCCAAACCGAATATTCACGGTTCCAAGGTTATGCTCGGTATTTGTTGGGACCAGCTTGGCGTAGTGTATTATGAGTTGTTAAAACCGGCTGAAACAATCACAGGCGGTCGTTATCGAACGCAATTAATGCGTTTGAGCCGAGCATTGAAAGACAAACGGCCGCAATACAACGAATGACATGATGAAGTGATTCTACAGCTCGACCGCATGTTGCGGAAGTAGTCAAGACATACTTGGAAACTCTGAAATGGGAAGTCCTACCCCACCCGCCGTATTCTCCAGACGTTGCTCCTTCGGACTATCACTTGTTCCGATCAATGGCACACGGCCTAGCTGACCAGCGCTTCCGGTCTCATGAAGAAGTAAAAAATTGGATCGATTCGTGGATCGCTTCAAAAGGTGACCAGTTTTTTCAACGCAGGATTCGTATGCTGCCCGAAAGATGGGAGGAAGTAGTGGCCAGCGATTGACAATACTTTGAATCATAAATGTATAACGAGTTTTTTACAATAAAGCCTCGGATTTCGGAAAAAAACGGCGAAAGCAAAGTTTCACACCTAATAACTGAGTGTGTCACGTGAGACATCTCAAAACACAAAACTCGCAGTATAAAAGATTATTTTGCAAATTCAGAAAAAAAGTTGTGTAAAAAACCTTCAAATAATTTTCAAGTGAATTCTCAAATGAAATCTTGAGAAAATTGGAAGTTTTTAGTCAATCGGCTGAAATTCGTAAATTCTTTCTAAACTTCATTTGAAAATGAACTGAAAAAATGTTTGAAAGTTTTTCACATAACTTTTTCATGAATTCATAAAGCAATTTTTCACAGGATTCATTACATTCTTCACTTCTTGTGGTTTATCAATTACTATATCTTCATGGATTATTTATCACATGAACTGATTCTCATAAATAACGTTGCTCATATACTGAGCGATTCAAAATTGCCGTACACTTTTCTGAAAGCAGATTCTTGATAAAATTCTGAAAAGATTTTGGTCCGGAATATTCAGATCTGGTCCTCAGATCCGGAGATATGAGCATTTGTTCATTTGTTGAAGAATCTAAATACCTCGGAAGTACCATATTTCTGACTTTTGAATCCAAAACTATTCTCTCAGTCAGATCACGGGGTATCCTCGGAAAAAAATAATCCAATTTACCTCCCTTCGTTGTGGAGTTATAGCGGTTTGGAATTTTTTGCATCCCAGCCAATCAGAATTCAACAACTTTGAATCGATATAACTCTACAACGAAGGAAGCTCAATTAGTTCCATTTTTTTCCAGGGATACCTCGTGATCTCACTTAGCGAATCGTGTTGGATTCAAAAGTCAGAAATATGGTACTTCCGAGGTATTTGGATTTTTCAAAAAATCAAAAAAATGGCCACATCTGTGAATCTAAGGATCAGATCTGAATATTCCGGACCAAAATCTTTTCAGAATTCCATCAAGAATCTGCTCTCAGAAAAGTGTACGGCAATTTTGAATCACCCAGTATATTGTTACATCCCACTTTTGATTGAGATGAACTTACACTTATGAATACAAATCGATGATATGACCATGAGAATGTGTATCATTTGGACAAGAAAACGTGTATTAACTATCAAGATAATGAATTTTCCTGTGATCCTGTCTATATTCACTTCACATCAAAATCATCTGAGTATGCAATATATTTGATACTAAGGAGCTTTCCGAAATGTGTGACCCGGAGCGTTAGGGGCGTAGAATAAACCAATAGGAATCCGTAGTTCACGCCCCTGATGCCCCGGGTCAAACACTTCCCGGGAAAAAAAATTCCATATATGGACCCATATATGGATTCATATATGGTCATATATGGAAGTGGGGAATCTATCAGCATTGATCTCACTTTTCTCTCCTTTGGTTTTTCATCACATTGCATAAAAAATTATGACCTTCTTTTGTTCATATTTGGATGTATATGATAATATATGATTGAATATGATTACATATGGCCATGTACGGTCTCATTTATACCTGATCATATATGGCCAAAATCCATGTATGCTCATATATGATCTCATATATGTTTATATATGTTCATATGTATTTCATATATGTTCATATATGATTCATATATGAATCATATACGCTCATATACAACTATACTATATGCATTATTTTTTCCCGGGTTCGGAAAGCTCCTAAGAAATATTCATTAAGTCTGGATTCAAAAAATCCTTATATTTGTCACGAAGTTATTATATTGGATGTGAATTTCTTCTTTTTTCAGTGTATACACGGAGGAAATTCAATTTTCATAAAATAGCAGAGTTGACTATTCAATGCAGCAATAAAGGTGTTCAATATGTCTCCAGGAGAATGAGCTACGTAATTTATTGATCATATGATGTGAAGTATGACATAATGGAATGTCACGTGGTATTTACATGAAACACTATGAGGATTAGCAATTGCTGCTATTCCCATCACTGAATTTGAATCCCATGTGCCTACCCAGATAGCAATTCAACCTTGCTGTAATGTTGCCAGGCAACCTTGTGACAAGGTTGACATGAGCTCCCTAGTTGACACATGACAAGGGTACAAACTTACGAAACCCTTGCAGCAGAGTTGTAGCAGCCTGACATTGACAAGGTCTCCATTAACATGTGAAAAACAATCGAATGACAAGTCTGACAAGCTTACATGTTATCTGGGTACGAATCCAAATGCAACGTGACATAATTTACTATGTTACATATCGGGGACGGCTGTGCTACGTATGTCAGCGAACTTCACTATTTTTTGAAGATCTCTTTTCTCCGTGTAAGAACCAATCGATGGTCACTGGATTCCAATCATTTTCAAGTTACTCAGTTTCAATCAGAATTCAATGCTTCTTCTGTTTTTAATCACATCAATCTAGTTTCAATATTGGGGGATTCCTTGGAGTTCACTAACCCAGAAAATTGATCTCCTTCCAACGACGCTCGTTTTGTCATCCATCAATTCCAACTGAATATCATAGTCAAGCCACGAACTCTTCCGTCACATAAGAACGTAGTTCTGGTGAATGATCCGTTTCGTTACAAGATTTCAACTTCGTTCCCAACATAAATAGAACTTGTGAAATCAGGTTGTGTTGATTCTGCACCCCCTCGTCGCTGTAACTATTTTTGTCATCAAGCATTAGCACAGAGTCGGAAGAATACATAAGATTCGTTGAAAAGTTCTTACAGCATAGTTTATCTACCACAAATGAATAATCCAATGTATGTAACTTCATAGCATCATTAGATAAGAACGCGCGCCAAAGAGATAAAGGGGGAACGAACATCGAAGGAATACTAAGAGCCCTGTAGAGCGGTAGTCTTGATTCATGGTTTTACTCGCAGGATATTAAACAGGATATCGGAAGCGAGACCGTTGATGAAGAATCAACACATCTCGTTTAATGTTAGGAACCGAGAGAAGATGTCTTTTGTTTTCCGTTGACCCGATTCTCTCAATCTTTCGCATTTCCTCCTTAACTTTCGTCTGCCTCAGTTATTCGTTTCACAATTGGACACGTACATACGTACACTCACATACGTACACGTATAGCAACATATTCAAGCGATCATCGATCGTTGACTCTTTCCTCCTGTTCTTCGATCCGTTCAGTTTCTGGATCGCTGATCCGGAACGCGATGGTGGTCGTCGCAGCGAGGCATTGGCGTGTACACCCCTCTCTTTCGAATTTCTTTCTTCGTGTTACCTCTCTTACCGACAGGTAACGGAAATCATTTCTACTTCGCTAACTATTGATCTTAAGGTTTCCTACCGGGGTTTCATCCCATCGATGATAGATGAAAGAAAGAACGCTGGTGAGAGAAACGAACAGTAGCTCCGGTGGTTTCTTGACAGCGCGGAATCGTCAAGAGTTCGATAATGATACTCTCGACTCGATATTCATAACGATCATTCGTGATGTGAATCGCACTGTGAGAGAATAATAACTTATATTTGGGAAAGAGTTTGACGTTTCGCGAGAAGGCAGAGTTCGTGGTTCACGTGAGGATTGTATTTACGTCTGAATTTTATCTAAACTGTATTTCAAGGAGCATAAATAGAGCGCATAAATTCGGGATATTTAGTTAGTTGAGTTTACGATGTCGATGCGGATTCGATACTGTATCAAGCTTGGCAAGATTCGGCTGTACTTGAGTGATACTCAAGGATCGCACTGGTTACGTTTGTTGGAAAATTCCAATCTGGGACCAGTCAACGTGCATCAGTATTATAGTTGGACTGGACGGAGCACGACTGGGAATTGGAACTGATGGATTGAGTTATTTCACTCGATGATGAGCTGCATACGCTATACACTGAACCAACTCCACGTTGGAATATATCAGTGGTTCTAAATCTTCCTAATGCGGAAAATCAAACTGTTGCGACGGGTTGGATGCTCTTTTTGCCTTGACTCGCACCCATTGAAACAATTGGTGACAGCGGTGGGATATCGTTCAAAAATTTCAAGTTCGGAATGTCTTCACCTTCTTACAACAGCTCGAACACAGCTCTTTCGCTCCTCTTCAAACCAAATTCATTCAAAAATTGCCTTACATTACATCAAATCGCATGATTACTTCTGGTTCCTCTCTTGTCTACAAAGAACTCAAGCTCCCTTATTCCTTCCCCCGAAAGATGTCTTTCCCGTGTTGCGGCGATCCCAGCTCCATATATCTAGGATTCCGTCCTCTTTGGTAAAGTATTCTGCTCCTCGGGTCGTGGAACTTCTACAAACTAAGGGAAAAATCTACTCAATGGGAGAAAAAATCTTTCATCCATGAAACAATTTTACTGCTGCCTCTTTCTGAAGGAAGATTCCACAAAGTATACAGGGTGATCCAAAATTCCCGCACTCTTCTTTGGGAGTAGATTCCTGATGAAATTCTGAAACGATTTGTCCTTCTGCACAATGCTCTCCGACGCATAATTTCCGAGATATAATTAATTGAAGTTGACTAATTATGAGATGGATCCATTGGTCATTCAGGAGCGTCATAACAGAACAGGAAAGGAAGGTGCTTGCAGAGGGCGCTCATACGATCAGCTGATCGGTATAATCGATACGATGTACCAACATACAAATTGGTAAATTTTCTATGTAGAACGATTGAATTCGTCGACACTGTGGAAAAATTGATTATTGTCATGAATTCTTATCACGATATGCTGTAGATGAAAGTTGTAATTTCAGTAATGATTTTTATTACGCAGACAAATGTAAAATAGTGTTATTTCGTAGGGATAGGGATTCAAGTGGGAGAAAAAAGTATACTACTCGTATATAACTACTCGTTTTCAATCAGCATTTTCATGTGGAGAAGAAAACATGAGAATTTCCATTCATCCGATACCCAATTTGAACGGTTTGATTAGTAAGTTTAACACAAGAGATTGGATTCCGAATCCTGTATTCTGATTGGTCGAGAATCAATGTATGTTAGATCAATCCTCGGCCGTTTCAAATGATTCTTCTGAAGAATATGTTTTCGACTTATCCCAACCACAACATTGAACAATGATGAATTTATCCGAATTCGTCCTTTTTACATCATTCGATGATTATAACGGGTTTATCAAACGTTAATAACTCACTTCAACTTGCAGAATCCATCAATTTTGACGAAAATACAAGGTGTGACATCGTATACGACCCAATCATTGCACTTGATTGACATTGTAATCACATACGGTTTGTTTAGCTTAAATCAACCATTCGTGATACGAATCAACCAATCAGGTGACAGCTCGAAACAGTTTCATTTAAAGCACATATGACTTCGAAGGGCATATTGTTATTCCGAATGGAAAAAGAATTGTCTTTGAAGATTAACCAAATCCGTCCTTTTTAGGACGAATACATTTTCTAAACGTAGAAACGCGCTCGAACTTGCACACAATTTGAATTAGATTTTTATTTAAACATGAATGATCTTGAGTGATCACAAGTAAGTTATTAACGTTCGATAAACCCTTTATAATCATCGAATGATGTAAAAAGGGTGAATTCGAATAAATTCATCATTGTTCAATGTTGTGGTTGGGATAAGTCGAAAACACGTTCTTCAGAAGAATCATTTGAAACGGCCGAGGATTGATCTAACATACATTGATTCTCGACCAATCAGAATACAGGATTCGGAATCCAATCTCTTGTGTTAAACTTACTAATCAAAGCGTTCAAATTGGGTATCGGATGAATGAAAATTCTCATGTTTTCTTCTTTACATGAAAATTTTGATTGAAAACGAGTAGTTATACTTTTTTCTCCCACTTGAATCCCTATCCCTACGAAATAACACTATTTTGCATTTGTCTGCGTAATAAAAATCATTACTGAAATTACAACTTTCACCTACAGCATATCGTGATAAGAATTCATGACAATAATCAATTTTCCACAGTGTCGACGAATTCAATCGTTCTACATAGAAAATTTACCAATTCGTATGTTGGTAAATCGTATCGATTATACCGATCAGCTGATCGTATGAGCGCCCTCTGCAAGCACCTTCCTCTCTTGTTCTGTTATGACGCTCCTGAATGACCGATGGATCCACCTCATAATTAGTCAACTTTAATTAATTATATCTCGGAAATTATGCGTCTGGGAGCATTGTGCAAAAGGACAAATCGTTTTAGAATTCCATCAGGAATCTACTCCCAAAGAAGAGTGCGGGAATTTTGAATCACCCTGTATAGGAAACGTTAGATTGAATCTTTGCAGAAGAAATTCTCGGATCAAATTTTATGTGCTATGAAAAATCGAAGAATATTCATTGATTTCAGAAGCATTGGGTACGATTCAATATCTCCGTGAATCGATTCATGACTTTAGGTATTATAACATGTACTTTACGATGCGGATACAGCTTGTTAACTGTCAAACTACACTTATCATCGAGAACGACGAATTGTGTCACAGAAGATTAGTCGATAGTCTTCTGGGAACAATTTGAGTTTCAGAATGGCTGTAAATTCAAATACTCGTCAAGATGTGCAATGGTCTCTTGAGTTTGAATTATATTATAACCCATCTAACAATGAACAATTGCACTCTCCATCGTAATGGAACATCATAGCCACGAAGTGCATTCAAAACAACACAAGAAGAAATAATAAAATGAAAACATGTGAAAAATTTTCTTATTGATGTCATCAAATTTCGAGTGAAGTGCGAAGAATAATGCATTCCGAGATTCCTTTGATAGTTAATTGAAATTCTATATTCCTCGATTAATCTTAGTTCAATTTCTAAATGGCATCGCACTTGACCCTGTTTCATAAATGAAGCATCGGATCGATGGTTGAAGTTGAGGGTCTCCAGAATGGCATGATTTATTTCACGGATTGTAGTGGTAGTTTTCCTTTCTTCTGTCTCCTTTGCCTTTTTTCTATTATTCCAACACTTTATTAGTTTACCGAAGGATTTATTATCAATGAATCCAATTGCAAGATCGGACCTGAATTATTTCTGCACCAATTCATCTGTCCCCTCTCTTTTCCTCCTTCCGTACCATCAACTTTGTAAGTTATGGATTTATTTAGATACGGGTCCGCTTTCTGTTGCCAGCATCACTTCCAACGGTCCATGAACGAATGCAATGGAGAAGAAGAACAGAAAGTGGAAAAAAAGAGTCAAATACAATTAATACTCTCAAGTCTCAGCTGTTCTTCCGTTCGTTCATCTAAACGCTATTCAATTTCAGATCAATTGAAAATTCAGATGTATATATACGTACCCGTATGCAAAGTGTTTGGAAGTGAAAGAAAGAATTCTGAATCTTTCCTTTAATAATAATAATGAGATCATATCAGAATATTTCTAGAAACTCGATCTAATCATCCTCACCCCATTACACCGAGAGTTGAACTCGATAAATTAAAGATCGTAGAATCCGAAGGTATTGATAACACCAACGACACGAATAGAGCAACACACGAGATGTAATAAAGTGTCCGGAGTTATTTGGATATCAATATATAATGTCATTAGTTCAATATGAGATTCGTGTGTGTTTGCTTCAATGGGATCGTTACGAATAGAAATACGAGAGATCACGTAACGCCCTAATTCAATACAACGTTGAATCATTGATTGTCCCCTTGTATATTCATTCTCGTGGCCAAACCTAACTCCTATTCCTGCGATTCTAGTTCAAGTTTCAAGGGTGATTCGATATATCTTCAATGGTAGTAATAACTCCGTTGAACGCTTCGTACGATGTTTGATCTGAAATTTCAATAATTCAAGAGAAAGATTTTATGTTGAATCGACTCTCCGAAGTACCACATGATGTCAATTTGATTGCCCTTTCCGATCAATACACCAAAAATCAAATCATGATCAAAAATTCTAGTCATGTGTTTGAAGGGAGTCTAGTCTTGTGAACATAGACAATAATTGGCGGGTGTATGATTTGATGGCTAAGGATGGGTTCAGTATCATATCAACACAAGTGTGGTCCATCACCAGCCGACAAAGCATCCCAGAAATTGAGTAATCTCTACATTCAATTATACTTAGCTGGTGTGCAACTATGGTAGATAGCAAACGATCGATGCTCTATCATTAACATAAGTCTCACCTGCCAAGTCAAGTGAAATTGAGTTAAGTTCAAGGGTTCGATCAGTTATGTTAGCCCTCTATTTGCAGGCCTTAGGGCAATTGCATTACTTGACGTTTCAACCTGGACAGAAAAATCAGTATGACAGGTGGCATCCCAGGAATCCGGCTGAAAATTTAGCAGTGAACTTGCAAAAATATTGAGATAATTTGGGAGAGTGGAACGTGTGACGTGTCATTCAAAGTATCTCCTTCAGTTGCTAAATCATCAGCTGATTTTTCAAGTTGTATGATATCTTTTTCAGTCTGGAGTTTGTTAGTCACTAAAATATCAAGGTCATTAATATATTCTTATCGTTTCAAAGAAGTTTTTTCGTTTTCCTTATTTGATCTTATTTCTTCTAGGTATGCCAAATACTTTTTTCTTGCTGAAGCAACAGAATTTCTCAATTCGGGGGTGATAACTATCTTATCTACTCCTCCGCAAAAATCAATATAATCACGAATAATTTTCTGACTAATATAAGTATGGGTTTTCATATTTTCAACTTCTATTTTTCTATTCACTGAAAAACATCTTTCTACACAGGCTTGTCCATGGCTTAAAATGAGTAGGAACTGTACAATCCGCCATAACTCTAAATAGGCTTTGTTTCGTTGAAAATATTCAGCCAAAAAAGTATCTAATCTTGAAGTTCTCTTATCAAAATTAGAAAATTCGGATGCATTCATGTTAATAAGAGGTTGTTAGGAATTCTTTGTATTGTGACATTACCTTTTCACATGTTTTCGTATCTTTTTGTTACATTCGTGCGTTTTCTCTAATATGATCTGCAATTGAGTACACCCATGCAAGAACCGGTTAGCCGCTCGGAAGCGTGGAGAAGGAATCTGAGAGTTGACTCAAGAGGGGTCGAAAAAAAATCGGAATTTTGAAAATCTAAAAATACTGGGAGGTAGGGCTTGAAAAATCAATACGAGTCTCCGTTCACAATTTTTTTTTATAATCGATAGTTTCCGAGAAAAAAAATAAAAACTACCTATTTTTTCGTACTAAAATTAATTGTTTTTCAATCTTAAACTCGCCGTAACTCGGGCAATTCTCAACGTATCGAGATAAATCTTGCAGATTCTGATTCGTGAGACTTCCCCGAAGACGACCGCGTTCGAAAAAATCGTGGAAGTTAATGACAATTTAATTAATTTTTTAATCCAAAGTGAAAACTATGTTTTCCATGCTTCGCACAAAAGAAGTGTGTCACTATTGAACTATACTTGCAAGATTTGTTATTCATTCTTTTGTTATAAACAATTTCATGGTTTAGAACGTTTTTGTGCACTTTGAGAAAAATTATCTTGAACAAAGTTCTTCCGCATTCAAGCAATTCTTTTGTACATGAAGTCCTTTTAAACACGTTGATTTGCAAATATGCGAATATTTCACATGATCAAAAACGAGTTTGAACCATGACAGAAAACGATTCCATGAAACCGTTGTGAACGGTATTATTTCACATACGGTTATGTGTTACCATATACACAATATGTACCATACATTCCAATATATCTACCCAAGGAATATTGCTGTAAGCATAAACAATAAAAAAACAATGATCGCAAACAAAAGTGCTTTGAGTTACGTGTTTAAAAGGATTTCATGTACAAAAGAATTGCTTGAATGCGGAAGAACTTTGTTCAAGACAATTTTTCTCAAAGTGCACAAAAACGTTCCAAACCATGAAATTGTTTATACCAAAAGAATGAATAACAAATCTTGCAAATATAGTTCAATATTCGAATTCTTTGACCCAAAAAACATAAACCTACGTTGAGAAATCGAACGAACGCAATCTTTCTTACGGACGTTGATATTCACCCAGTGGACGACGCGATATTATGAACAATCTTCGATACGCGCTCATAGAAAACTCGCTGTATTTTGAAAACTAATAGTCGAATCGATCTGAAACTTTTCAAAAAGTTTGTCCACACACTAACGACCAACTTTGTCACTGGAAGTTTTTTGTAGCTCATATTTCGTGACACACTTCTTTCGTGCGAAGCATGGAAAACATAGTTTTCACTTTGGATTGAGAAATTAATTAATTGTCATTAACTTTTACGATTTTTTCGAACGCGGTCGTCTTCGGGGAAGTCTCACGAATCAGAATCTGCAAGATTTATCTCGATACGTTGAGAATTGCCCGAGTTACGGCGAGTTTAAGATTGAGAAACAATTAATTTTAGTACGAAAAAAAAGGTAGTTTTTATTTTTTTTCTCGGAAACTATCGATTATAAAAAAAAATTGTGAACGGAGACTCGTATTGATTTTTCAAGCCCTACCTCCCAGTATTTTCAGATTTTCGAAATTCCGATTTTTTTTTCGACCCCTCTTGAGTCAACTTTCAGATTCCTTCTCCACGCTTCCGAGCGGCTAACCGGTTCTTGCATGGGTGTACTCAATTTCGAAGTACATTTCAGTTTTCCTTGAACCATGACCTTGGGATCTAAGCAGGTAATATACTTACTATACTATAATTCAAGGGACTTTTATCAACAATATCTTCTAATATGGTAAGGACAAACATTCGACAACGATATTTAAAATCCAATATTTCTTTTTCAGTAACTTTTTTTTCTTGTTTTATTTGGCGAATTAATTTATCTCCAAGAAATGCAGTGGTAATAGTATTTATTGCCGCTAAATTGCTCTTTTTCTTGAAATCTAAATTATACAACTTCACAAAAAACAAATTTTTCACAACTTCAGATTTTACCAAATTGAAAAAAGTCAAGCAATCTATAAATAGTTGAAGAATATCTGAAGCAAAAAAAGGCAGCAATGGTTTGTCACTCTGATAGGACTTTTTGACTCCTTGAAAAGGGAAAAAAATTTCAAGTAGTTTTCCAGGATTCTCAAGGAGCGTACGAACCATGTGGAAGCAATTTTTCGTCCACCTAATCCCAGTTGGAAGTATACTAGAGGAAGTTGTTTACCAGTCTCATCGATCGTATTCACTAAGCATTGGAGCTGTGGAGTCGCCGAAATGGAAAATGCTCTTTTGAATCGATCCAAATATGTGTTTTCTATGTTTCTAAGCCGACAACTTCTTTGCCAATGAGGTACGAACGATGTGATTGATGGGACATCCGTTTCAGTATGCCTTGGACTGTTTTTGAACCATAGAAAAATTTCCTCAGTCTAGAGTAATGCAGTATGAATTTTTGAATATCGTGGGAATTCATCTTCCCTAGTTCTGGAGCCTTAAATTCCCAAACCAAGAACGTTCATACCATGAAACCAATGAAGAATCATCGTCTAAGTCCCCTGAACTAGAATCTAGTTATGGAAACCTCGTACCAGTCTACGTCAATATCGTATGAATCTTCAAATACCGTGAAATGTTCATTCCCTGAGTTCTCAAAGTCCCAACTTCCAAAACAAGGAGGTCCAAACGATGAAATTAATTTCCTCTGGAATATCCTAAACTATAATCCAGTCAAAGAAAATATTGAATTGATATTCTTTTGTCTCCAATCCAATAAATACGACTAGTATTATTGTATTCTGATGATCGTATTATTGGTCATTTAGCTCAATTATTTCGAGACAAATAAGAAAGTCTTTAATTGAATCATATATTCTATCTATTCGAATGAATATTTATTCGCCTCGCACCAATCGATATTATTTTGACGCAAATGAAGGAAGACTTCAGAATGAAAATATTGACAGGAATATATGAGCGCTAAAACTGATCAGAAAAAATAGAAACCCCTGATTTATCGCATGGAAAAGAGAATGTAGTGAGAAGTAGATGAGGGCCGTGTTGGCCAGACACGAGTTCTGAACCTCGGTCCAGTACCCTAGTAGTAGTAGGATTAGTAGTTGTAGTAGTAGTAGTAGTAGTAGTAGTAGTAGTAGTGCAACAAGATCAGACAGGAATTTTATGCACTACACGGAGGTTTGTGAGAATGAATAAAGAAAAAGATAGGAAGACGAAGAGAGTGCATAGGTGAATCGGGAGATAAAACAAGTGGAAACACAGCCCACTCAAACAGGTACCCAAAACAAAAGAAAAACGTACACGAAATGGCAATTTCACAGCGACAGGGATGTTTAATTGGAGCTGAGAGTTGGTTGAAGGGAATGAGCGATAGCATTGGCGAGGCAGAGGCAATGAAGGAATGATGAACAAAGAAGAAAATAAAACCACGAAGGAAAGTAAGAGAAAAATATATTGATATGGACAAGAAAAACTGGTTTCAAAGACATCGAAAACACAGCAGAGACAGCTTCCAAGCGAATGGAAAGGGAGATTGAAAAACTCCAAACAGAATAGCTGGATTAAAAAATGAGAAAAATCACAGAAGGGAAGAGAGAAAAGTAAATCGACAGAAAACATCGTAAAAATTCATCAGTTTCTACTTCAGCGTTATTTGTTTTCGTATTCAAAATGTAACATTTCAGTTAGAAAATTATCTCATATTTGAAAACTCATTTTCGTGTATTAATATATAACGCGGCAGGAGTGGTAGTACCATCTGCAGCTGTAGGAGGGAAAACAGCACGTGTACAAACCAGTCATTAACACAAATTTCAAAAATAGAATGACAAATAATGATGTTTTCATATTTTCATTACAACAGTGTACATTATGTTGTACATTTGTATGTATCTCTGTGCTTCGCGAGCTTTCAGAGTCCTTTTTTCTTCTTCTTTTTCATTTTCCTTTACTTTTCCTAAAGCATGTCTGTGAAAATCTTTGGAAAGAAACTTTTCTTTGAAAAGAGAACAATGATTCTGGAACGCTTTAAAGAGAGACATATGATTGAAATTACATGTTGTCTATTGAGAATATTTTTGTATGCGACATAACGCTAATATTCCCGCTTGAATCCGTCGACAAATCCGTCACCACTCAGCGAGAACTGAGTTTTGTTTTTCTACAAACAAAATACGAGGTACAAAAATCTCACAAGAATTCAATATCACACGCTTCATTGTGGCTTTTAATTCCATTTTGATTTCTAACGAGTTTACTTTTATTGGACGATAAAGTAGTTTCTCACAGCACAGGGCGAGTGAGAACAAGAAAGAAGAAGCAAAAAAATGAAAGCGAATAGCAGCTCGTAGAAGGTATGAGAGGCTATACGAAGCGAAGTGATTAAAAATACACGTGAGAACTCGATTCTACCCACCATTCTTTATATCAGATTTCTTGCTTACGAAGCTGAGTGAGTAATCTACTGATTTGTAGACTAAAAGTTTGAGAGTTTTTTCTCTATGGGTTAGGGAAACTTTTATCCTTGTTCGGAGAGTCGATCGATTGATCGTTTCAAAGATATCACTCGATGTTCGTTTTTTAAATGAACAAAATGAATCATTGAATCGTTTCAATGATTCAATATTAAGCTTTCACTCTTGCGTCTATATCACGACAATAATACAATATGCGTAATGTGTACGTATGGGATATTCAAAAACACATTAGCGTTATTTTAACAAACACAAAGTCTCTTTGGAACTTTCTTCGCTCTCTTCGTTGATTCATTATATCATTTCATAGGTTATTGAAAGCAATATTTTCACATTCACACAGTCGTATTGGAATTCTATGAGAAACCCGATAATGTAATAATTTGTAAGACTCCAGCCGATACATTTTTATTCAAATTCTTGGGTAATAGTCAGTCAAGTGAAAGAACCTCCGACTGAGTGAACGTAGCTGGTTACTTTTCCTTTTGTGCATGGTCGAGTTTGCTTATTTCCATCAAGAGAGAGAGAACAGAGCAAAGAAGTATAAACATCAGTCCAGAGATACGAGAAGAAAAAAGATCAAACACACGGATGATGGATTTCGATTCATTTCTCGCTCGTTAAAAATGCTTTGTAAACTAAACCTTGTGTAGTTTTCAATTGAGAAACAGAAACTTTCTCAGAACAATTTCATTATTATGATCGTGGAATATTTTCGCTGGAAAAAATGCTCATGTATATCGTTATAATTTAAAACGTTGGATTATCACGAGGGAGGAAGATGATAATAGGAAGAGTGGTGTTATATTAAATGGATTATTTCGTGTCGAATCGAGCGTAAAATTAAAATCGTGTTTCGCAAGGAAAACAAATGAAAAATTAGCATGCAAAGCACTTTTGTGAGATGAGATGATTAAGAACTAACACACTTTGAATGTTCTTCAAGAAATTTTCATTTTCATTTTCGTCTTATTAGAATTCTCTCGCGATAGGGACGTACATTGAAGGAGCGAGAGGAGAAATTTTACGTAACGTATCTCTCATATTTCGAACACAGAAGGGATGGATCCAGAGTTGGAATGCAGAGTATTTCGAACAACATATATCTATACATTGTAAAACATTGCTCAACTCGTGGGTTTTCTAGCCAGAAGAGGATTGGACAGCATTTCAGAATAAAAATTGGGAGAAGAAGTGCAAATATTTCTATTACAAAACTGTTTGGAAAAAAGAGGGGATCAGGAGTTTTACATCCAGAGGAGAGGCATTCCACCCTCTGATTACTCGCAGCCGCTCTCTCGTTCGATCTGAATCGAAGATTGTCTCGGATTAGCTTGAAATTCCAAGCCAATCTTCGAACCGTCCTCAATAATTTTGTATAATCCGATCTTTGAGCAGAGTTGAAAAAAATTTCACTCGATCCGAGTTTCGAACTAAGTCAGAACTATGAGATCGACGAACTATCTCAAAGCCAACACAGAGTCAATACAGTCAGTTGGCTTCACGGTCAGTATAGCATACATAACTACTGCACAAGTCAACATAATACACTGAAGAAATTTTCAATCAGGCGAGGATACAGAGAAAACGGTAAAGTGTCGCAGTCCGAAGGTCCATTTTCCCGAAAGTTTGATGTACCGAATTGCAGAATCCCGAAGTTGTAGAAGAAGATCTAATAATTCGGAAACATAGAAATCGTCTCGCCAATGACTCTATTTAACAACTTCTCTGCTTGAATTTCCGGATTGCAAGTGGAATTTTGTATACTTAATCTTAGGTTTGGAGCAATTTGAAAAAAAACAAGCTTTTCGACGATTTTTTTTCATGAAACAGGAAAACAATAAATGATATGGCCTATTTTATAAATTCAAAATTCACAAAAAATGTTCGAATTTTGACAGTATTGATTTTTATAATTTAAAACAGTGTCGAAGTTATCATCATGTAATTCAAGGTGTGCTCATTTTTTTCATATCCATCACGATGTATGAATCAATATTGTGCTCAATTAGTAGCAGAGTCGAGAATTTTATAGAGATATATTCATGAAGATATTCTTCCATTACAAAATTCATTCTTCTTAATCACCAATCCTCTTAAGATACATTTAATGATATATTTATAATCAACATATTCGTGAAATTCGATTGACTGAATCATAAAAATTTTGAAAAAGCGTTAATTTATACTCAAGCTTCAAGGGTTTCAGAAATATACTTAATCCGAAGGAGCTTTTAAAAGCAAAAATTTTTTATTCGCGCTTATTTTGAACGGAGATCGTAGGATCTTTGATCTAGCTAGACGATCTCCGAGCCAATCCGAGCTTCGATCCGAGCAGTGAATCTATCGAGTCGACCTTCAAGTCAATCCTCCCTGTGAGAAACAAAAGCCGAGCTGAGATCATGCTTGAAGCTCGGATTAGCTTGGATCGCGGCAACACTAGTCATGAACTCCGAGACCGCTACAGGAATTGATAAATCGAATAGCTCAACGGATCAGGGCACATTTCGGATCTCAGATGAGGGACAGGCTTCTTTGGTGTTATCGAAGCTTTGGCTGCGGTTGATGCGTTGAATCACGGAGCACTCTTTGTTCACCGTAGCCTACATGGAGGGAAAAATACAGTTGAAATTACTGTGGTAGATCCCTATCCACGGACCAGATTGGAATTGACAAGAAAAATTATAGTATTTTCATCTAATTCTAGAGAACTCCAGAGTAATTTATAATGATGTCCAATACAATCTTTACTGAATAAGAAATTTTCCTGAAAATCAATGAACTTCTGAATTTTATTACAGGAATTTTCACTCTGTAAATTGGGAAACGTACACAGTGAAAAAAATTTGCATCACTTTTCTATCATGCACACATTTTGTGTGTATAAATTTTCATAAAAATCAAAACTCGGTCTGGGGTTAATATGAAGCACAGTAAAGGATATTATATTTTAAATGAAAAAGTAATATATTATCCTCTCCGTGTACTGATCAACGATTTTTTCCGTGGACATAGCACTAGTGAAAAAAATTGAAGCACTGAAAGCTTCTCTGAATATCCATGAATATCTCTGAAAAACTTGGGTACTTTCTTTTTCGACTTATACACCTACAGAAAACCCACCTGGTTGAAACATTCGTGGTCTCGATAACTTGAGATCTGATTCGATTCACCAGGAAATGTAATTAGGATGTCCAGAAAAAGTGATTGAAGCGAAGATTAACTATATTTTTCAGGTTATCACACCAAGAAAAGAATCTGGTTCTTCTAACCTGAAAAATGTAGTTAATTTTTGCTTCAACCACTTTTTCTAGACATCACAATCACATTTCCTGTTGAATCGAACCAGATTTCAAGCTATTGCGACCACGAATGTTTCAACCAAGTCGGTTCCCAAGTAACACAAGAACATTTCGAACATTCTGCGTTAATTCTGAGATCGTGCATAGAATGTGCAGGTGATACTGTTTTGGATAAATCCGAAAAATACATTCGAGGAATATGCATAGAATATCTTATCCGCAACAGTCCCATTCGAAGATTCTATGAATGTTCATAAAATATACCCAGAACTTCAAAGAACCTTTTTAGCATTTTTAACCTGTTGTGCTACTTGGGTTTTCTGTCAGTGTATTCTTACTTGTATAATATTTGGTACTTTCAATTCACACATTGTTCAAATTTTGGACGGGAAAATACCAGGGCCGGACGAGGCAGGTCCTCATTGGGTCATGGTTTTCCCTCCCGACTAGAAATTCACCCCATGAACTAGATCAGGTCAACTTTGATCCAGCCCAGGTCCTGGTAAGGCAACCTCGTCAGGGCCTGACAAGTCATGTCACGCTCTTCTAATATAAGGACCTTATGAGGCAAGACTAATGAGGATTTGATGCGGAATCCCATACCAAAACCTCCAGAATAAATTGAAATTAGGATATGAACAGGGAATTCCCAACCCAAAAATGTTGTATTCGGCATGGAGAGATGTAACTTGGGAGATATGCACACTTGACATTTGTTCAGAAATATTTTCCTAATTTAGAAAAAATTTATTTCACCAAAGAGTATACAATCTAAAATTGTGACATTTTTCCATTCACTTTATTAAACTATACTTTATAAACACATATGTTCATAATTTCAGGATAACCTAACAAGGTCTCGATGAGATTACAGCGAGGAAAACCTATTTCAACCTGCTAGGATAATTCAAGGGAAACCTAATGAGGATCAAATGGGCTTATCCCTACGCGGGGCATCCACATCCAATCCTGATTAGGATTTCAGCAGGTATACCGTATATCGGATGACCTTGTTAGGTCCTCACCATATGTCAGGTTAGCCCGATGATAATTTTCAGTCGGGCTATTTCACTCGATTTTATGAAAATCTCATCGGAACCCATTGTACCCTTGCGTGACAACTCTATTTGAATCCTATTAGGGAAAGGAGATTCAGTTCCTTGTAAGGGTCTCCTAGGTTCCCCTTACTTACTGTTTTCGGATCCTAACCTAATCAGGACCTTATTATGAATAGGCAATGCCTGATCAAATTCCCACTAGGGGGAGGGAACAAGAAGTTCTCCAAAAGCATACACCCGAAGGCCTATTTGGTTGGAAACAGTGAAGTTTATGACTATCTGAGTAGGACTAGAAACTTCTGATGATCGTTCTTGGATTCACAAATCATCGCTCCTTGGGTCGCCAAAATTTCATGCTACTTTACCGTCCAGAAGCCCTGAAGATAATAATTGAATAACTAAACTTACGAATATAATAAAAATTCGTAACATATTTTCCGAGTTCATACCCTGCGCATACACTAATAAGACATAGAATTTCACATTCTCATAGAATACTGGGAAGAAGAAAATCAGCATTAACTGAATTCACTCTGTATTGTTTCGATTTATCTTATCCCTAACACCAGAACGTCAAAAAAACTCGTCTACGTTTTTCAAACCCTCCATGAACATCCCAGCGGCACGTTGTGGGGTCTGAGATTGTTCCTGTAACTTTCTTATCCTTACAGAGCTTCAAAATTCTCGAAAGACATTATTACATTCTTGCCCAACAACTTTTCCATAAACTTCCTGCATAGAGAGAATGGAACTCGTCCCGATGTGATCTGTGTGCGCAATACATGAACATCTAGATTTCATCCAGCCCGTTCTTCCTAAAATATCTCCCTGTCATCTACCAATTCAACGCTTGAGCGATCTTCCTCTCTCGTTGCAATAGATGCACAGAAGCTGAAGTGATTTTTGTAGGTGATGAGAGTCTGTGTAAGATGAGTTCTATATCCTGCAGTGCTAATCCCATGTAACGGAAGTTGAGAAAGATATACATATTATTCGTTCGAGTGGAATCTCTCCCGTTCTGTTTCACTTCTCTAACTTCCAAAAATTAGAATATTCCAAGTGCATTCAACGATAATGTTCTAAAATTCAGTCAGCGGAAAACTTGTTTGCGACAGTGCATTCTATAGTAGCCAAAAATTTATCAATTCTGTTAAAAAGTATCGGTGCAAGTTTATTGCAGCTGTGATCCACACTGTAAGAAAATTTCATCGGAAATTCCCAAGATCTCAGATACCACACAAGAATTTCAAATGAATTCTGGAAGAAGAAGAGTTCTTTCAGAGTACAAAGAGTTCTTGAAGAATTCCAAAAAGAATTCGCTCCGTCATACATTTCCAAGTTCCATCAAAATTCTCAAAGAAGTATCATACACTGTTAGAAAAATCTGTCTTCAACTTAACAATAATATTATGAAGTTCTTTACATAAACATTTTATTAAATTTCATACGAAATTTTTTATGAAATTTCATATTTCCATATTAAATTTGAGCACGATTATTAAATTTAATATGGAAACATGAAATTTAATATGAAAATGTTAAATTGCATACAAAATTTCGTATGAAATTTAATAAAATGTTTATGTAAAAAACTTCATAATAGTATTGTTGAGACAGATTCCCCTAACAGTGTAGAATTTCAACAGAACTCGCGAATGTCTGACGAATCGAAGTCTCTGGAATTTTTCGAAAACTCTTTGTATTCTAAAAGAACTTTTGAAGAATTTTTTTTTCAGAATTCATTTGAGATTCCTGTGTGCTATCTAGAATGTGACTCACCACTTTGTACTGTTAATTCTTTACTGTTAAGTTCAAATTTTCAAAATACGTTCCAACAATTTAGTTGAAATTCTTCAATATTAAGTAAAATTTATCAGAAAATTCAAGAAAACATTGTTGTAAAATAGTCATATTTTTTGAAACTTCGAAAGAAATTTCATACAGAACAGGTTTGAACCAACATTGGTTTTATAGCAAAAGTTATCTACCGGTCAATCCCGCGCGGAAATTCAGAGTCTTGCAACAGTCTAGCAAATAGTCTCGCGTTATCTTTCAAGTGTCTCGCTTATGAAACAATCCAATACCTTGGTGAGATCTCGCTAATGATCTCGCTCAAAGTCTCGCATAGTATCGCTTCAATTCTTAGGAAAAAATAGTACAAACCCTTTGCTCTGAACGTATGAAATATTTTATTTTCTCATTGAATTTTTATTAATGCATGCATTGATTTTTCATCTTAGACTACTCGATCGTGCAGTTTTTCCGCTACAGAAAAGACATTTCCTTCAAAATGCATTTCCATTCTCAAATATTACGAAGGTTTCTTGAGAGGGTAATACACCCAAAAAAAATTGATCTTCAAGTAACAGTATTAAGATCCAACTTCTCCTCTAATATATGGTATCAAAAGTATTCCTCTCCATTTGAGAGAATTAATCTTTATGGTGAAAGAATTTTCATTTGTTCAAAATAGTCTCAATCGTAGATGCATATATTCTCAATTGAAGAAAAAAACAAAAGTGGAATATCTGTTCTGATTGAGAGGAATTTTTTCTCTCATTTCCAGATTACTTTTTTTTTTTGGTGTAGGATCGGTGATTCAATAATAATTCATAGAGGATTTGGAATTACAACCATTAACCAACATCGGTGATTCGTAGTGATGGTTGGGAAGAGACTGGATTGTTTTTGGCGACACATTGTGAGGCTTATAACCTGATGAATTATGAGCAATTATTCAGAAAAATCTCATTCTCCAATAATTCTTTGAGTTTTTCTGAAGATAATCATCTCACATATGTTTTAGAAATTTTCAAGTTGTCACTTGAAGTTGACTCGACTTATTCAGTGATAAATCAATTGGAAGAGATCAAATGATATTGTTTCATCCACGATCATAGCCTATTCGTATTTCATTGTATTCTAGTTCATTCATGAAATTACTTTTTTTATTATTCTGTTATCGCCTTTGACAGAGCATAAACCTAAATTATTCAGAGATGTATGAAAATTTCTATGGTCGGATTCATGAGATGAACATTTCACATTTCAAATGTATCGTAAAGATTTAATATGTACTGTCAACACAATTCCAGTAACAACGGAGGAATTTTGGTTAGCGAAAGGGATTAGACAGGGTTGTCCTCTGAGTCCGTTATTGTTCAATTTAATGATTGCGGACTTAGAAGAAGAGATGGCAAGGAGTGGGATAGGTGGGGTAAAGGTAGATGGAAGGAAAATTTGGACGCTGAGTTACGCGGATGATGTGGTAGTTTTGGCGGAAGAGGAAGATTTGCAACTGGTGCTAGGAGAACTGAGGAGATATTTTAGGATTAAGAGGCTGGAAGTAAATGTGGGAAAGACGAAGATTATGAGGTTTGGGAAAAGAGGGGGGGGGGGGGAAGAGGAATAAAAGGTGGGAGTGGGGGGAAGGAGAAATAGAGGAAGTGAAGGAATTCAGGTACTTGGGGTATGTATTTAAGAGCAATGGAAAGCAAGAGGCACAGATAAAGGATAGGGTTAGGGAGGCAGGAGAAGTGATGAGGGTAGTTTGGGGAATAGGGGAGAGGATTTTTAAGGGGGATTGGAGGAGAAGGATATGGTTATGGGATAAACTGGCTGGGAGTGTAATTGAATATGGGGCGGAAATTTGGGGATGGAAGGAACGGGAAGAGGTGGAGAGGTTGCAAGAAAGGTATATGAGATGGTTACTAAAATTAAATAGGGAGACACCAGGATACATGATCAGGGAGGAGTTGAAGAAGGACAAAATGAGGGTGAGGTTAAAGAAAAGGGCAATAGAGTTTGAGAGGAAATTAAGGGAAGGTAGGGCGGGAGAGGCAGTATTGAGATGTAAGAAGGAGATGATGAAAGAAAGAGGTACATCAAAGTGGGAGCAAGAAAGAAGGGAAGGGTTAGAAGATGTAAACTTGTTAGAGGAGGTGACGGGGGATATGAAGGATACGGGGGTGGGGGAAATGGGATGGATGGAAAGGGACAGGGAGATGCAAGCAATGGGGAGATGGGGAAGGATAGTGGGATCGAGATACAATAGATGGTATAAGGAGGTGATGGTGGAGGGGGTACCTAAGTATTTGAAAGAGGGAGGGAGAATGGGGAGGGGATGGAGAATAGCGAGGTTTAGGTTAGGAAATGAGATGAGGGGAGGAAGATACTGGGAGATAAGGGACGAGGAGAAGAAATGTAGGGTGTATGGGATGGAGGAAGAAAACTGGGAGCATGTGTTAGAGGTGTATATGGGAATGGATGACAGGCAAATAGGGGAACAGATCAAGGAAATATTAGGAGAGGAGGGAAATGGGGAGGAATGGATAGTTAGGTTGGAGAAAAAGAGGAAGGAAGGATTTGGGGGGGAAGGGGAATGCGTGGATGTATGGAAGGATGAATGAAATGATCTCTCTCTCTCTCTCTCTCTCTAAAGAATGATGTGTGGTTAGTGATAAGTAGATTAAGGAGATTAGGTTGAGGAGATAGGTTAAGTTGAATTAGGCTGAGATAATTGTAAGAAGAAGAGTGTAAGGAGTTGTAATGGAGGCGCCTGTAAGATCTGTAAACAGGCGCCGCAAAGAAATAAATATACATACATACATATATATAATTCCAGTAACAACATTTTTTGGATCGTATAGAAGATTTATCGGTTGATGGAAAGTATTCATTTTAGGATAATCATTTTATCTATAAATCATTTTCAATCAAGTCAAGTTCATATACATTCTAAAGGTCTGCTATTTGAAGAAATGTAATTCCTCGATTTTGGGTAAAAATCTCAAAATTTTTCAATAATTTTGCGAGATGATCGGCGAGACTCATGGCGAGATCTCATTCATATCTAAGATTGTTTTATAACCGAGACTGTTTGCAAGATCATTTCCAAGACTATCCAAGATTCTTTGCGAGACTATTCACAAGACTGTTTGCGGGACTATACAAGATCGTGTGCAAATACTGAATTTCCGCGCGGGATGTTATAACAAACGGAATGCTAGATCAAGCTTTTGACACTGTTGCTGCGGGCGGCAGGATTGAAGCTCGTTAACTGTTAGAACTATGTTATAATTGTTACATGGGAATACAATCTCACATAAGTAGAGTCGTTTAATATCAATAATAGGGGAACGGAATTGGTTCATTATCTTCCCATTTCAATACAGAGTATTCAGACTATCGTCAATCAATCTTGCCTCTACACGGAAAAAAAAAGAATGCTTGCAGCAGCTACTCACGCAGTCGATTTCCGTCCATCAATGAAAAGTAGTTCCAGCAACTATTTAGCAGTTGAGACAAATACCACGTTAGTTAAGATAACTGACGGCGTAATCACGCTAACTAGCGTGGTATTCGTCTCAACTACTAAATAGTTGCTGGAACTACTTTTCGTTGATGGACGAAAATCGACTACGTGAGTAGTAATCGCTGCAGGTATTCCCTTTTTTCCATGTACATGAATTGCTCAGCTGTTATATCATTCTTATGTGAAACTATATTCCACCGTCAACATTAGTGAATTCAGATAGCGATCTCTTACGATATATATTCTACTTAATACAGCACAATCGATTGATACATCTAAAAGCATCCTAATAAATTCGAAAAAAAACAACGAGCCACAAACTTATAAGAAAACGCGATGACGTGCAAAATACATAAATATACACATATATCATATAATAAGAATCTACATACAACACACTATTTACTCAAAATACATAAACCTAAATGAAATTTTTCCACACGAAGAATTCAACCACGACGAATGCGTGCAAATGTCTGTAATGATCAGATTTCAATTTTGCTAACTACCGAGTAAACACTTCCACGTGTCTCCTCTCTATGAACCGATATATTCCTCACCGTGACTCGTTTTTTACAGTAGTGAAAAGAACTATTCATCACTTCGTTCGCAAGAGATCGTTAAATGCATGATATACGTAGCGAGGGAAAAAAGATAATCGTTCCAGGCTTTTCAATCAATGAGCCAGCTGTAAGGCAATTTCCATTCTCATCATATTGACTCCTGAGTGGAGAAGATGGTGCGAACTTATTTGTTTGAACAAGATAGCACTACTTGGATTACCTCCGTCAAGATGTTATCTCTGTATAGTTGGGTTATTCCAGTATTCGGTCTGAAGAGCAGTGAGTTCTGGGTGATAATGTAGGTTATCGATTAATGAGCAACCAAGCGTGTCTTTGTGTACACTATTGACCATCTTTCTTATGTATTGTTTATCTGATCCATACACAATGAAGTCAAAAGAATCAATAATCAATTTTCTAAAGATTGTTAGGAATTATTTCATGATACTGATGTGGACTAAGGTATTTATGTTTGATATAATTTCATGAATTTATTTATGAAATCACTCATTGATATTTACTCGGAACAGATTGTTTCGGATATGATCATATGTGGATCCATATGGAGATATTTATTGGTATATATAAACATTTTCGAATTTCCTGTACGTAGTGCAATCTCCTGAAGTTGCTTTGTGAACATTTTCGAATCAATATTATATTTCTACGAATTGAATGCGACTCGTACGAAACTTCGCTTCGGTTTTTGCTAACAACAAAGCTTATTTCCAAGCCTTAATTAGTGACCTACGTAGAATCAATATTGATTGACACATAACAAAACGCTGGATTAATGCTGGTAAACCTGGTGGAAGAAATTTCTCTGAATTTCACTGAAAAACTCTGAAAAACTCTGAAGAACTCGGGAAAACTCTGAAAAGATCTGAAAAAACCTGAAAGAATCTGGGAAACTCTGAAAATCTCTGGAAAATTCTGAAAAACTCTTGCTTATTACCCAGTGAACACTTATGGGAGGGAGAGCTCTTTAAAAGGTCTTTTGAAAGAGCTCTGTCAATGTTATCATATTGATATCTGAATGGTATCATTCTTCTGAGATCTCAGAAAAAATCCTCTTAAAGAGCTCGTTTGGATAACATTCTGGCAATCTTTTATTTTCCTCAGAAATCGACGCGTCTGATAACATTCTGATATCTTCATGTTAACCTTCTGAAAGGTCTATCTGACCTCTTACACATATTTAGGAGATCTTTAAGAGCTTCGGATGATAACATATTGTTCACTGGGTAGACACGTTTTTTCACTGAAAATGTCTCTGAATATTCATGAATATTTCTGGAAACTCTGAATTTGCCCTAGTAGAAATTTTGGATAGGAAAATATCAGGGCCTGGCGAGACATGCCTGATTTCCTATCAGGTCCTCATCAAGTCTCGTTACGGTTTTCCCTATTTCGCTCGATTTTATGGAAATCTCATCCTAACCCTATCGTACCCCTGCGTTACAACCCTATTTGAATCCTATTTGAGAAATCAGATAAGGGATCTTCCATAAATTACGTAACGCTACTGACTATGTCCTTCTCTATCTCACTCATCATGTCTGAAAGGTGATGCAACAAGGAACGACAGAAGAAAAACCGTTACATAATTTGTGGACGGTCCCCAAGTCCCTTGTAAGAGCGTCATGAGATTTTCCTCATTTACGGTTTCCAGATTCTAACCTGATCAGAACCTTATTACAAATAGGGAATGCCCGATCGATTTTCTACTAGGGTGCCTGAGAAACACCAAAACTCTGAACGCTTATGAACGCCTCTGGAATCCTCTGAAGAACTCTTCATTGAAAACCTCTGGAATTTTCGGAGACTTCCAGAGAATTTTTTCCACCAGGTACGCGATGAATTGGTTCCCTCAAGCTACGATTACGTCAATATTCGTTTAAGCACCGGGCATGGTGATATATCAATGCAAATAGGTCGCCAATCTTCAGCTTTGTTATGAGATGATATTGTTGACGGTATTGCTGCAGCGCGAAGAAAACAGTTACCTGAAAAAGCACTATACTTTACAAAGATTTAACGATAATCTGACCTGAGCAGTGATGTGAAATGACCGGTCATAACAAATTGGATCACATCATGGTCATTATGGCCGTCATGTGACCGTCCTTGACAGTCACGTTTTTCATACTTTGTAAGTTAAAATGACCGTCAAATAATCATCTGACTGCTCATGACCAGTCCATTGATAATTCTTATCAAACTTTTTGAATATAAACTTTGAATATCTTTCATTGTAAATCACTTTTCTCTCAAGTATTGTGCGGGATCAAGAGGATTGAACATTGAATGATCAATTTTCAACTCGCATGAAACCGCCAATCATATTTTTGATCTAATGGGAAGTTGCCAATTGAAAAATGGTTGATGAGTTTATGCACGGAGAGAAATTTGTAGTTAAATTTACTATGTGATTATTGTGCCCGAGGAACAGACTGACTTTCCAATGGCATTTACTGTAAAAACATAGCGAATTTGATCATGTTGCTATTGTTTCATCATAGTGAATTTCATCGTAAGTTCAATCTGTTCCTCGGTTACAAAGTCTCATAGTAAATTTAGCTATACATTTTTTTCCGTGTGAATTTAGAAACACACATTTTCATACATCTTACTTGAATCAACTAGGTTAAGATGCCTTCATGGTTTTCAAGAAACGCGGTACTATTTTGATGTTTCTAATAATAATGAACGATGAATTCTGAATTCCAAGTGATTTGTTTTGTTAAAAAAACTTGGGAAAATTTTTAATAATTTTCAGATATTAGTTTGACGGTCAGATATTATTCCGACTGGTCAGTGCACGGGAAAAAATTACGTGTGGATCCTGCATTGATTGCTGTTATTTTGACATAACTGCTGACGTGAATGCAATTGGAGTAAAATTCACATTGGAACCAATGGTATGTGTACATTGCTACTGGAGTAAACGGCGGGCGTGTTGCCATGGTAACCTTGTTTGAAGAATCTCATTGAATCCATTAATTCTCATTGATTCCGATGCAGAAAACCCATTAAAAATTGATTCTCAATGGGTCTGAATCAGTTTTCTGCATCGGAATCAATGAGAATCAATCGGTTCGATGAGATTCTTTGAGAAGGAAACCATGATAACAATGCGAATCCAACAGGACTTTGGAGTAAATTCTGCATAAAATCCACAACGTTATCATAACCTCACTTTTCATGTAATTTCTACGTGGTCTTTTTTTTCCGTGTGTGACCTGACCGTCAAAGTTGACCAAAATTTCCCTTCTTAAGTGACAGTCATGACCGTCACATGAACAGTCTTTGACCGGTCAATTGACAGCTTTACATCACTGGACCTGAGGCAAATTATTTACGTGAACAAATCTCTCAGAGCCGTCTTTGCCCATGGGCATACTCGGACAGTGCCCAGGGGCTCCCATCTACCAATGGCCCTCACTGATGAGTGATAATTTATGTCTAATTTCTCTCATTGGGCCAAGCCCATGCAGGTATTGCCAAGACTGAAAAAACCCAAGCTTGTCCCAAGGTTGGCACATATGTCAGAAACAAATCTCTGTGGAGAACAATTGACCCAATATTGTTCCATGATTTTCCTGGTGTTCCCAATGGATGATAGTCAGTCATGGTACATTTGTTAATATTTTTGAAATGGTCACTACATTTGGGACAAGCTTGGCACAAGTGTAAGAATCGAGCATTCGTTGAGAACAATTGTGCCAATATTACCCACATGAGTGGCACAATGTTCATAAATATTGACTGTCCTTGTGTGCATAACTATTGGGGCAAGCTCGGGCGAAGACTGCCCACTCTGAGGCAGGCTCGGGTCAGGCCTAGGCCGATAGTTATGCTCACTAGGGATGATATACACGTGAAGATAAACCATGAGTTTTTCGGGTGACTCGGGGGATTCCAATGTTGGATTCCGTACGGGATCGGATCATTATAAGATTTATGTTATAGTATTTCAGTGAGATCTTATTAGTTTAGTTTGAGCATAATTCAACAATAGAATAAAAATTGATTGAAATATCAAAGAACGCAAATTTTCAAATGATCATACAACCTTATCCCAGTCTTTTCACATTTTTTCTATCGTTTTAAGATAATCCATGTACGGTATTCTGAGGGAGGAAGTCATGAACTGAAGTATGAATCAATTACTTTTTTCATCCATATCTGCGATCAAAGAAGCATTGGTTGATGCTTGGTAAATGAATTGGACCGGGCCTGGCAAAACCACTGGCCCAAGCTTGTCCTGATCTTATCAATTCAACAAACCTGGAAAAGGCGATTTTGTAATCCAGCAAGACCCTTGTTTTAGATTGAAAAATGACCAGTATTCATTTATTTATTCATTCATTTTAGTCATGAACTTATTTTATGGAACTCCTAAACGAAGTTGAGTTTCTGAGTACAATCCCAAGTAACACAAGAAGTTTTAAGAATGTGCTCGAACAGTCTAAGAAGGTGCTGGACTATTCTTAGAATGTTCGAGCACATTCTCAGAACTTCTTGTGTTACTTGGGATGTAACAAACTCATGTGAATGCGAAATCTTATTCCCAAAACGAAGTAAGTCAATTCAGAGTTCTTCAGAGATATTCACAGATATTCCGAAGAATTTTCAGTGGGCATAACGTGCCCGATTAGCGAGAGTTCCTCAGGATTTTTCAGATTATCTCAGGTTTTTTCAGAGGTTTCCAGAAAGATTGGGAGTTTTGCAGTTAATTCAAAGAAATTTTCGGGGATTTTCAGAGGAATATTCTCTACCAGGGGAGTACAAATCTGAAGTTGGATCCTCAAAGGTACGAATGGCGGATTTAATATTCAATTTGGATAGGAATCACGATTCGTGGTAGGGAGATTTTTGGTGTTGCTGATTACAAATCCAGTCTCGGATTCCTGAAATCAGTAATGGTGGTTTGTATGTCGAAAATAAGCTGCTGTATTTTGAAAAAAATCCAGGCTGAGTGATTTCCGGTCGTCGCCTCAGAGTGTATGAATTTTAGTCTCACTTTGAACCCGTCTTGAGTCTACATGAGCAATATGGGGCCCATGCTGAACCCGTGTAGGCCCCATGGTATACAGAGGTTAAGATGATTACAAATCTGAACTTGGACTTTTTGAATTCAAATCAACAGAAGCGATTAAATAATCGACATGCAAATTGAATATGATGGAAACAAATTTCAAAACTCTGAGTCCAGATTCGTAATCAATAACCACAAATACCTCGAGAGAAGATTTCCTCCAGAATACCAGTGATTCCTGATATTAAGATCACCACATTGGATCCGTTGTTCGTAATTTTCATTACCTAAGTTCGGATTTGCAATCAAAGACCTCAGAAAAAATCCCTTAACATGATTCAAAGTTCAAAATCAAGTGATTTTGAGTTATTTCGATCGTCATGTTGAATTTCTCATTTGTAATTTTGGAAATCTGAGGTAAGGTTTTTCTCACAGTTTTGACGAGAGAGCAAAATTATAATGACGTTGGGAATACTTTTGATGAATCTCCATCGTTTTTCGTACTGTTAAAAAAATATTTCATTCAAAACAGTAAAATGTTATGTCGAAGCAAAAGTTGCAATATCGAATTGGAAGTCATATAGAATAATGACTCAATGAGAATAAAGTTTTATTGAATCGATAAAATATCAATTTTCATTGAAAATTAAAGTTCTTCTTTGTGCCAGAGTGTTCTCACAGAAACCGAACACCGACTTTCATGATACGTTCGATCCTATCGACCGCTAAGATTCGATAAAGATATCGTTAACGCTTGCGGCGAGTTTGGACCAAGAGATGACTCAATTCGACATCAAAACAGCGTTCCTTTATGGTGATTTCGAGGAAGACATTTTTATGGAAATACCAAAAGGCCGGTCTGCAAGGGAACGATAGTATTATATGCAAGTTGAACAGGTCTTTATACAGCCTCGCATACTGACCACTTTTATCGAGCGCTTTTATGAATTGTGTCTTATGAGGCCAAGTTGCTTGTAAAGTGATGGAATAAGGATCTTAGATGGATCTACCAAGGATTCGCCCATGACATTCTGTGAACCAGGTTCAAACGACAGTCTTGTTGGCTATTGTGAATCCTTATCATAATCCTTACGGTTTTTGCTATTTCATAAGCATAATTCATGTTGCTGGAGTTTGAATCGTTTATTGAAACGAAGTGATAATCGAATTACGAAATACTCAGCTGTTGAAGATCCGAAATCTTGTGATACTTGCGATCTTGCAATGAGTTCATTCCAGAAGACAAAGACCGATGATTTCTCAGATTCTGTGGATTTGGATTCTCTTTTTGTTTCTATAAACGATTCGAACTTCAACAACAATAAGAATCGGAGAAATCTCTGATCATTCGCTACATGAAACTCTTCTCTTAACTCATTCATTAAATGATCCATTTATTCGCGGTATAACAGGATCGAAGGATCTTTGTGTATCGTAAAATATTCATGAGTCCCAGTCAGTTGCGATACGGGGAAACTTTGATTTTGAGTTTCAAAATATTCTTATTTTTCAGAAATTAAGCCAATTGCTACACCCCATCTTTAGATAAATCTGAATTTCGAATAAGGCAATTCCCTTCAATTCTGAGTGAGACTCCAATGATGGGATTCTGAGTTTTTTGGGACATGAGGCCCAACTCCACATCTCCATTATCGCAAAGTCAAATTTTTCTACAGACTGTTCTGCAATCACCGTCTTTTGAGCATCTCGAATTACCCTCATGGAATGACATTCACCCTTTTTAGATTCAAATGGAATCGAAATCGTCATAGACGCAACTGAAAGACACTAAGCAATGTTTTCCTTACTCACGGATTGGAACCTGTTACATCATTCAGATTAGCTTTTGAGAATATCATCCCTTCCCTTTTTTGCTCGGAGGAAGATATTCTATAATGGGGAATTTTTCAATCACCCAGTAAACCAACATGTTTCTGAATGACCACGAAACAAGAAACCCATTGAAAGTTCTTGACGAGGGTTCGCATGTCAAGTTTCAAACTCTAGAGGAAATTACGTAGACTTTTATAGTTTACGATCCTTTTGATTGAGTGGAAATTACGGTATGTATGTTGTCTGGAGAGCGATGAGATTGAAGCTTTGCGAAAATTCGTAGAATCGATATTGGATTTTGGATTTAGATGAAAGGATTCGTGGCAGTTGTTTACTTGAGGATTCGAATGATTGTCGTCGAATTTGCAACAATAATCTCCGTCCCGGAAACCCCAAAGTAGAGGTTTGATCATTTTTATTGAGAAATATTTCTTCGTAAAGCTACACATTCGATAAATCTTCTGTGATAAGAAACAAATGAGGAAGGAGATGACACTTCATCTCACAAAAATATTATCTTCGTTGGCAGCCATCGTTGTCAGTGTTCCATCATCGTTATTAAAAAACACATTTGACAAGGGTTTTGATGGAACAACAGTAAGAATCTTATCTCTAATTGAATGATTATCATTCCCTCCTTTTCTCATGACTGATGGCTCTTCTTCAACGGGATTTGTTTTTTTTCTCATAGAAAATATATCGAAGATTTGTTGATATTATTTTGAATTTATATCAATAGTATATATGAAATGAAAAAAGTTTGATCTTGAAATGATAAACCCGTAGCGATAGAAATCATGTTCGTGGAGTTTGTCTTGAACAAAAGAAAAGACCTTTCTCTCCGTGTCTTTGCATTTTTCTCTCATCTAAGCCAGCCTCGGATCTCTGTATCTCGTGAAATTGCCAATCCCTATTGCGAGATCTGTGAGCAAACCACGTTACAGTTAATTGAAACGAACCGGCTGCGTCCAAACCGCGCAAAATTGTCATTGCCATCGCGATGCACGACACCGATAAAGCGGAATAAACGACGTCAACCCTACGATATCCGGTTGCCTTCTAATTTGCCGCTTTTCCACTGACCTCTATTTTCCTTTTTATTACCATTCCATTTCTTCCTTATTCTCGTAAGAATCATTAATATATATTCTTCGTAATTTTTCTTTAGATCTCGGATAATTTCTCTATTTTCAATATGAAAGGCACTTGATTTATATAACAATAAAATGGAAGGAACAAAGCGCGTGACGTTTGCGGAAGAATCAATGAATATCAAATGAGGTCTCATTTTTTTTCAAAAGGAAAAAACGAGAGAAGAAGAATCAAAGAATGAGAACAAACAATGCAGTTCCATAAATTCTCGTGCAAATTTTATTTTCAATCCTTTAATGAGGAGAACTGATACGTCAGGTTGGAGACGAGAAGATAACGCTGAACATGCTGATAAAATCAACGTTGGAATTGGTTTCGAATAGCAGGTGTATGTGAATCGTTTGGTTGAACTTTGATAAATTTTATAAACCTCTTCTGAAGTTTAATAAAAGATGTGGAAAGAGATGAATTTCATCATGTATGCGCACGCACGAGAGCTTCTCTTACTGATTCCTAGAGGCCTCCTTGCACGATCAGAACACGTAAATAAAAACAATTGGTTGATGGATTAAAAATTGCTCCAGATCGCTAGCAAGCAAAATTTGAAGATTTTACTGTATGCTCCAATACGATGCACGGTTAGTGATTTTCCACAGTAATTTCGAATAATATAAGCAGACATCATTCATTCAACGTGAATAGAAAAATGTGTGAGAAACTCCGGACAAGCAATTTCTGCCAATTCAAGAGACCTCGATCAAAAGGATTCGAAAGTATTATTATTGTGACTCCGTCATCAAAGATTGGATGTTTGATCTGGTTCAGATATAATTGGATCTAATGTTCACTCAACGCATCTTATGAAACATGACTTGATCTGATGTTCGATCTCAGAAGATCTGATTATATGTGAGTAGATATGGTCTGATCCAATAAGATCTCGTTTATCTGCCTAGATATAATTATACCTGATATTAGATCTAAGGAGACCTCATTAGATATGAACTGAAATATAATCAAAATTTATCTATTTTCAGCAGATATAACTACCATAGATCTCCATTGTATCTAATCAGATCACATTTTATCTGAAATATATATAATTTTATCTGAATCAGATCAAATTTCATCTAATCATATCTGATTATATCTAATTTTTTTCCCCGGGTTGTCGTCAGAAAGATGCCTAATTAAGTGCAACTAACGCGAACTTTGAATTTCCTTTTCGTTCATCTTCCATCGAGCTTGAACGTTGGCTCTTTCCTCAGTCGACTTTGTCCCGGAAACCCAACAATTGCATCTTCGTGACGAATAACGAGTTTCCGTGCAACAAAGGAAACTGAGCACTCCATGTCAAGTGGTGCGAGGAATAAAGCTTCGTTCAAGCTATTATCGCGATTCGAATAACAAGTTCTAAAGACCGTGGAAGAAAGGTGGAATCACCAAGAGACGTGTGACTGCAGAAAGTATACAAAAAGTATCATTGATGAGCCATCCATCATGCCCCAAGGGTATTGTGATGAACGTAGAATAACAGAAATTCATTATTCACTGTTGCTGAAAATTCCGTGATGTCAGTAGATCCCTGATGAAAAATGCAAAACTGAGTAGAACGTTGTTCTTTGTATTTTTCTTAACAAACTGATGAAATGAATCGAAATTCTTCTAATCGACTTTCATTGTACTACTGAAAAAACGCGGAGAATATTTTGTTCTGGTAGATTCTTGACTTGGAAAAGGAACTGAATTCCTTCCGATTATGCATGAAAGCAGCTGAAGAGGTATATAACATTTTTTTTAATAGCGTGAACTTTCGTGTGGTAGCTGTGTTTCCAGGACAGGACCGTCGGCAACTGATCGAAAAGAGACACAGCTACAATCCGGAAGCCCAAACTCTTAAATCAAAATAATGTGTCAACAATTGTATTGTTGGATTTGGAATTTTAGCAAGCTTTTGAATCATCAGGATTCCTAGATAGCCAAACAAATACTCGAGGATTTGTTACGAATCTATGCATGGAATCCCAAATCATGAGATTATGCCATATGAAATTATATTCATCGGTATACAATATTACATATCGCACTCAAGTTAAATTCAGTAATCGAGGAAGTTTAGGGACCACAATAATCCGTTCGGGAATTTGAATATATTGTACACATATATCACATAAACGTGAACGAGAATGTGAGAATCAGCATATATTATAGAAACATGCAGGTACACCAGAAGTCTATGGTCATATAGTCGAATGGAACTATCCGTTTGAAGTCTTCATTTGCATAGAATCTCTACATTGTAGTCAAAACGATGTTCACATACAATCGTATTTAAACGATCCAGTCTGCTTTTATAGCTCATGTTACACAAAATTCAGCCATCAAGAAGATTTATAGTTTACCATTGTATGAAGGTATATATACGTGTGTCGTTCATTTGAAATGCAGGATTCAATAACAGGGAATTTTTTTAATCCCTCTGAGGGAAGTTTTCAGGGGAAGTTATGTCCCGTTGTGATCTTAATTGATAGATGTGGAATTGTGTCATTTTAGTTTGACGTTTAGTACTTAACTCTACTGCTCTGTAATGAATTTTGAATACCTATTCAATGAGACATTGTTATTCTCTGGTGGAGAAACTTTTGTTGGATTTCATTCTCAATTTGATCACTTTTTCATTAAAAATTGACAAAAATCCACGAATCTTCACAAAAATTAAAGAAAATTCGCAAAGTTTAGTAGATTTAGTTTAATCTCATCGAAATTTATTGATGATTTTTCGTGAGCAAAGAGTCCAATTTGTGAGTGAAATTCAATATGGAATTGAATGGAATTCAGCAACATTTAACCAAATTTAATGAAATTCAATTGAAACCAGAAGTTTACTATGACGCAACGTAGATAAAGTATGGCAGAGGCTTGGTAACCGAAGATGGCGTGAACCTGAAATGATAACATCCTTTTATGAATTATCAATGTGTTTTTTCGATGGAGTCGAAAGTACGGCAATGAACTAGATCATCATCGGCACCCAATTGAGATGTTTGTCAATGTTGCGTCAATGATGAAATTGCAAAAAATAATTAACCCAAGAATACATTAAAAGTATGCACATTTCACAACCCAGGTAGAAATATTCTATTAAATCCTGTCACGAATGGCGAAATTTCTGATTAAAAATCATTGAATTTCATCGAAACCTACTCATTTTCTCATTCGTCAATGGAATATTATAGATTATTTGTAACAGGGAAGTTCCAATAAATGTCATTTGAGATCTTATTGTTGTTCCTTCATTTATCTGTAGAAAACTGTGTGTCTTTTGTCGCTAAATTCTGTCATGAGAAGTACACACAATGTGGATCAGCACTAGGACCCCTCTGATATAACCTGTAACAAAAAACGATTGACTGTTCTCCCAGAGAATTATTTGAGCCTTATATATTCCTTGTATACATCTATCCCTGCTCTCTCACTCGATCAATAACGTAGCAAACATACTATATACGGCGGTATAAAAATTCAAATTTTTATAATCAACTATTTACGTCATGATTAGACAAATCAATAATGTGATGTTGATTTATTTGTACTTAGAATTGTAATTCAACTAGAACCACATTGCCGACTTGAAAAAATTCACGATTCAATTCAGCTATCAAACATTAGAATAAAGGGGCATCCCAATATTGAGCCATCCCATACAGCAAAAATTTCACTTTGTCTAAAAGATTTCTTTTAGATGTCTAGAAGATTTCTTATTCAACAGTTTTCACTGCCTTAAGGATGTCTTAGTTGAAGAAATCTGAAACACATCTTTTAGATTTCTTTAACGAAGACATCTCAAAGACAGTAAAAACTGTTGCATAAGAAATCTTTTAAATAAAGCAACATTTTTGCTGTATGGGATGCTCTGACCCCAGCGATCGGCGCTACATTGAAAACTAATTTCTACTAAGATTAGGCCATAGTTTGCGACAATATTCAACCACATTTCCAATGATCCTCATTTTTAATAGAATCTCCCAACTAACATTTCAGTTCTTGAAAATATCTAAAAGGATACTTAATTGAGAGATGTACAAGAACGTTCTTGGAAAGTTCTTGAAGATATCTTTTAGAAGGGTTGGGAAGACATCTTGATAAAGATTTTTAACAGAATACTTAATTCACAGATCTTCAAGAACGTTATTGAAGAGCTCTTGAGGATATCTTCTAGGCGTCTTGGAAAGATGTCTTAATTAAGATACGTTTAAGAAGATAAATTTTCCAGCAGATTTGAGGTTATAACACGTCCTCCAATAAGTCCCAAGACTAACAACGAAAACAACATTTCTTTTTCAAAAATCATTTTCATTCATAAAGATAATCTCCTTTTAGAGTGATACAATCCTCCCAACGCCTTTCCAACATTTCTATACCATGTTTATAGAAGGATAAATAATCAGAATAGGCTTCAGTTTCGGCAATGACCTCCCCATTCGAGCCAAGTTTTGTTCCCTGGGAGCATTTTTTGAGATCAGCAAAGAGCCAGTAGTCGCTGGGGGCTAAATCCGGTGAATACGGGGTGTGGGGAAGCAAATCAAAACCCAACTCGTTGAATTTTGCCATGGTTTTCATGGACTTGTGGCATGGTGCATTGTGTTTGTGAAAAAGGATTCTTTTCCTCTTCATGTGCGGTCGTTTTGCTGCAATCTCCTCCTTCAAACGTATCAACAAGTTAATATAATAATCACTGTTGATCGATTCGCCTTTTTCCAGGTAGGCAATAAAAATCACGCCATGTGTATCCCAAAAAACAGACGCCATGACTCTGCCAGCAGACTGCTACGCTTTTGGACGCTTTGAGCAGCTTTGAGCAGAAATGATGTATCCATGTTTCATCCATCGTTTGTGTCCGTACTACCACGTTTAAACTCAACATACCAACGACAAACCGTTGGTTCGGATGGAGAGAAGTCCGGGTAACGTTTTTCAAGCCATTGCTGGGCTTCTACGGTGTTTTTACCCCTCAAAAAACAATGTTTCATCAACACGCGAGACTCGCTTCTTTCCATTTTTCAAACAAATTACAAAGTGACTTTACTCTAACCTCGATAACTCTGCTGTTTGTGGTCCGATCGACGTGAAATTTTTACACGTTTCATGTGAAGGTTCGCACTCTAGGGAAACGTGGCCTGTTTGGTACTACTAGCACCATCTCTGGGTGAGTCTCGGGACTTATTGAACGATGTGTTATGAGCACATGATCATTAATAACACAGAATAAAACTTTGAATGTACCTACCTGTTATTACAATCGTATCCCGGGGAAAAATAATTCATATATGGTCGTATATGAGCGTATATGAATCATATATGAATCATATATGAACATATATGAAATACATATGAACATATATAAACATATATGAGATCATATATGAGCATACATCGATTTTGGCCATATATGATCATGTATGAATGAGACTGTATATGGCCATATGTGATCATATTCAATCATACATTATCATATACATCCATATATGGACGAACAATGTCACAATTTTACATGGAATGTGATGAAAAACCAAAGGAGAGAGAAGTGAGATCAATGCTAATAGATTCCCCACTTTCATATATGACCATATATGCTCATATATAAATGCATATATGCATCCATATATGGGGCCAAATATGGAATTTTTTTTCCCGGGATTGCAAATGAAGTAAATTCATCCATGAATTGAAAGCTTGAATCAACCATAGAGATACCAAGAAATTTGAGAGTTTGCAAAAAGTACGAATTTGTCACCTTATGATGTGCATACTAAAATCACAGAATATCCACTTCAAAGAATCTGTGGTATTCAAGAAATATTAACGACCACTAGACCACAGAATTCATTTCTGAATATGTTTCACTAAATTTATTCATTTGTCCTATATTTGAGTACATTCAACTTGTGGATATTTGTTCATGTAATAACAGTTTGTTCACTCTGAAACTATGCACCGCTGATATTATAATTCACTATGTCATATTGACAATTAAGGGCGTTTTTATCATATTGTAAGTATAGCTCAGGTGACTGAATCGTCAATACATTGTGAAATGAGCGGGTTCGATTCCCGTAACCACAAGGATCGAAATCAAGTCAACTTCATCGGTACGCGAGAGCAGTGAAGAAGCACAGGAGGAGAAGGGAAAATAACAGGTTGAGAATTTTTTTCCTGAACGAATTCAAGAGTCTTCCAAGACATTTTTATGAATTTTTCAAGACGTCTTTAAGAAATCTTCAAGACATCTGTGAGAATTCTTCAAGATATCTTTTCGAATTCTATACGTGTTCCATAAGACATCTTTTAGAAAGTTTTATAAGACTTCTAACAAACGCATTGAGACTTATTAAAGATATCTTTAAGATATCTGAATGTTAGTTGGGCTATCGTTTGCCACCATTGGCGGAGCCCAAAAATTTTTATATGGGTTAGAAAGAAGCATGCAAATTGAATTTCGATGAAAAGTTGTTCTTTTGCTGTTGTAGAGTAGAAAACCACCCAATAAGCATGAACATCTTGAAGATATCTTGCTAAATGTGTCTTTGAGATCAGCAGTTTTAGGATTATGAGTACATGATTATATGAATCACACTTTAGATGTTACAATCGAATTGCAAAGGAGATGAATTCGTTCATAATTTGAAAGCTTGAATAATCCATGTAGATACCAAAACAAATTTGAAATTCTGCAAAAAGTACGATTTTATAACCTTGCAATGTCAGCACTAAAAATGACCCCACGTAAAAAAAATGTGCATAGTTTATACATAAGTTTTTATGCATAATTGGTGCATAAATTATGCATATTTTATGTAAGGAAATTATATTTTGTGTAAAATGTGTGTGAAGTTAATATAAGCGCCCGATTATCAACATCCGATATAATTGATTTGTTAAACCACAGGAATGATTACCAAATTTACTTGGATTTAGAATTGTTGGGAACGTGATTTGCAATTTGCATGAAGGACATTATATTATTTTATAACACCTCTGTATCCTGATCAAGAGTCAATCAAGAGTCGACCGTGGTGGAACGAAACACAATTTCGAGAAGAATTAGTAAAATCTGGTGTACGAATTCTTTTCAAATTTGTATTCTGTCTAAAAGTGACATACTAATCAACGAAAATTTGGATCACTTAGTTTTTCCGTATATGAAAATGTGTTTTGCAGATGGTTGTTTTTTACTTAAACCAAAACTGATTAATAAGTACATAATATAAGACTAGGAAATGATTATTTTCAAATAATGTGCAAAGAAATGTGCTCATATAGATTATGCATACTTTATGTATAATAATTATACGATTGACACATAATTTAGGGTAAAATATATATGATTTATGTGAACCTGTTTCTTTCTATAAACATTATGCATAATCTATGTGAAAACTATGCATGATTTTTTCACTTCTTATTTGATATCAAGAAGAGTTGAATGTTGAGGAGATACTAGCACTGGAAATTTAGCCAAATTTTTTGTAAAATATTTCTTTGATATACTTGAATATTTTCAAAATTTTGATGAATTAACATCTGTTCACTATGTGCTTATTCGAAGGAATACGTTGGATAGAGTTAAAATATGAAAATGTTAACCAAGGTTAAATCGAATTCCAAACCAGCGCATTTTTAGATGTTGAATTATGTAACATATCATGATGAAGCGTGTGAGTTCCAACTCAAGTTCCACCACGGTGAACTCTTGATTGACTCTTATATTGATCAGGATACAGTGGTGTTATTATGAAACAATGTAGTCCTTCATGCAAATTGCAAATCACGTCTCCAACAATTCTAAATCTAAGTAAATTTGATAATCATTCCTGTGATTTAACAACTCAATCATATCGGATGTTGATAATCGGGCGCTTATATTAACTTCACACACATTTTATACAAAATTTATGTATAATTTGTGCATGTTCATTTCCTCACATAAAATATGCATAATTTATGCATCAATTATGCATAAAAACTTATGCATAAACTATGCATATTTTTTTTACGTGGGAACGAATCCCCGATTCACAATATTTCCGAATTATTGAACTTTGCACGCTGAACTTTATGTACACACTTCAAATGAATTTATAAAATTCTCATTCCCACTAAATAAATTGTTTTTCAATAACAATGAGATAGAGATATCTTCAGAACCATATAGTATATCCATCAGACACTAACGACCATTGGATCATGAAATCCATTGTTCAATATATTTCACCGAGTTCATTAAACTTTTTAATTTTCAAGCACAGTCAACTTATCTGATATTTTTATTATAAATGTAATAACACTTGATTCAAAAGATCAGTTGCACTCTAAAAACATACACCACCGACATCATATTTCACTATGTCATTGACAATTATGAGCACCATCATCAAATTGTCCGTATGACTCAGGTCAATGAAGAGTACGTACGTCGTGAAGAACTCGGGTTCGAATCCCGCAACCTCAAAGATCCTAGGCTCAAGTGAGATACATGGAAGTGGTGGAAGAGGACTAAATGAAAAGAAGAAAAGAAGAAGAGGGGAGGATTTTTTTTATGCCCGAATTCAAGATTTTTCTGAGATATTTTTATGAATTCTTCAGAAGATTTTTAAGACTTGATCCAATACGTCTGAGACATATCTTCCGCGAGACCTTTTTGAGATATCTTAAACTTGTCGAAATTTTAGATATCTAAAAGATGTTTTTTCTGTTCATTGGACAATTCACTTCGTAAGATTAAAAAGTTTCATTATTGTATGAGAAACGAAAGATTTCAACAATTTCGTAACACGTGGTGCCACAAATTTGGTGTAAAAGGAAATGATACATTACTTTCATAATCGTGAGATTAAAGTAAGATTCAAGATAACGAAGGCACAATATGTATTGAGAGCATGATAATCGCGTAGCAGGCAGGGTAGTAGGTAATTACAAATGGGGTTATTGTTGCGTGACATCTTTCCGCTGTATATAGAGTACTTCCCAATGGTAACATATGTGCAGATATCAAGCCTTCCTGAGAGGAACAAGGATATTATCGAGAAGACACATCGTTCGATTTATCATCCAATGTCCAAAGAGATGACAGGGTGGATGTATGTGTTTTGATGGTTTCTGCATGTCGTTCACACAGGAACCTGGAGGGTCTAATGTTGTAGGTCGTGAGAGATGATTGACATTCATGTTCGTTAATTTCTCCTCTCTTTATGGTGGATGTATTGGAAATGAAGTCTTCAATCGTTACAGTATTCTAGATTATTCCTTGACTTTCATCTTTCAATTCGATGAAAAAATGTTGACTTCGTTTATCTGAAAATTTTTATCGAACCAGCTGATTTCTCACAATTTATTGAAATACTTTCCGTCACAATTAATACACTTCGTCATACGATGAAACCAATCATCAAACCACTCTTCCAACTTTTTTTGTACAAAAAATGAAAAACGTTGACCTTTTATGCGGAGCTTTGCGAAGGAGAAGGGGTCGATTTAATCATTTTATATTTCAATTCTTTAAAAAATCTTGCGTAGCAGCAGCGCCATGTGCAGGTGTATTGTCGTGGTGTGGGAATCATGTTTTAGGTAACATTGTCCAACAACCGTTCAATTAAGAGACTGTGAATCCACACACATTCTATTCGTGTCATTGTTTTTAGACCACGAATCATCCTTGAACAATCTCCGAATATGCTAAGATGAATTACTCATCCGTTAGATGCATCATCAATAACAATTCTCAACTCGGTTTTTCCCGCTACCAACGGTGAATTATCCTTCAAATAAATCCGCGCATTGTGCCCGTCTTCAACAATCCGAATGTCCAAACTCACGACCTCTTGGAATACGTTAACGAGTTTTTCTGTGATACTGGTTGGTAACGAATCATCTATTCCATTCTCGATCAGTCGTAAATCATCCCGTTCTTGCGCAGCATCTTTAGATAGAATAGGATTTATTTCTTATTCGAATTTATTATCCTCTATTATCATCAACTGACTTTTTCCTTTATAATAATTCAATTTAATATTCTCACTATCTAGAAATTCTCTCCCTAAAAGCGCAACGTCTGCACATCTTAATTTCGGCCACCTTTTAACCGCGTCGA
The DNA here is from genome assembly GCA_018340375.1 of Gonatopus flavifemur. Lineage (NCBI taxonomy): Eukaryota > Metazoa > Arthropoda > Insecta > Hymenoptera > Dryinidae > Gonatopus > Gonatopus flavifemur. The sequence continues at coordinate 827,588 of JAFFJZ010000019.1, forward strand.
TTGATGATTACGGATGTCAAAGACACAGGGTCGAATTAACGAACAGACATTACCGTTTCGCCAACTCCTTGAGAAACCTTTCAACCTTTCTGTACGTTGAGTGCTTCCATTGTCACCGCATGGACAGGGTTCAGCGATGAACGAAATTCTCTTCCTTTGGACATCTCAAACTCTAACACTTCTTCTCTTCGCACTTGTCACACTTCTGAATCTTCGAATTTCGATATAAACTTCCTGCATTACCGCCCCGTACGATTGGACAAATAAAAGAATCAGTATTATACAATCGTCTACAATACGCGAGGAATTCTTCTATACGCTTAGAAAGAATTCTCAAAATTTTACAGGGGGGAAAAAAAATTTGCTTTCGCAGCAAATCGAGGTACTATATATAGGAGAGCAAATCTTTTTCCTAACCCAGCTGAAAATTGCTGAGGGAATAACATGATCAACTAAAGGAGCAAATTTTTCCGCTGGACTAGCAAAATTTTTAGTATTATACACAGAATAGCAAACAAATTTTGCTGGAGGGGCAAACATTTTTTGCCGCCTCAGCTGAGGAATCGCTGTCTCAGCTAACAAAATTGCTGCGATAGCAAAGAGATTGCTGTCATAGCAAAAACTTTGTTGCTCCAGCAAAAGGAACCCAACCGAATAGAGTTCCGCTGTCATAGCGAATTCTTTTTTCTCCGTGTAGGAATGTCACGAACAAACATGAGATATTGATAGAACATTGATATAATAATCACATTCGCGCGATATAACCCAAGCAGCAACAAAAGCTCAAAGTATACCGGGTCCCCAGCAGAAATAACTCTAGCGAATTCATAGTTAATGTCCAGGCCCTTTCTAGTGACAAGCTCCACTGCTAGCGCCTCGAAAGCTGCTAGACAACCACTATAATTATTTTCACTAGGAGTGTTTCATAATTCGCTGATGTAGCGATATCTAGTGAAGTTTGTATAAATTCAAATCATTGCGCTTAGATAATCGAATACAGTATCGAACTATAGATTATCTGTATCGTTTGAATGACCTCGCCCTTTCTTCTTCCGGTAACGAACACTCGTGTCGTAATAACGGTAGAGATCACACGCTTGGGAGTCTCTACAGACGAGCTCCTTTTTCGAAATTCGCGGACGTCGTTGATATCATACTTGTGGCTCATTTTTGCGAGTGAAAAGAGCTCAAGTTCGTTGTGTATTTGTACGCGAAACCAATAATTGGACTGTAATCAAACTCTTTTGCGTCGAATACAAAGTCGGTGTTGGAATGAACGATTCAGTGCTACCTCATTTTTACAGTGCTTTCTTCGCTCCCTCACTTTCCTTCAAGATCTCGAGTTGAATCCTTTCCCAACATCCCAGCTCCCAACAGCTGGAAACATTTCAGAGGCGTTATTCTGCACCCAAAATGCAAAAATTTCCCGTTTGAAAAAAAGTTTTTGGAGGCTCAGTTTTTGAGCTATAAGCATTCTTAGATTTTTCTTCAAATTCAAATAACTCAAAAGCATTATATTCTACATTCTTGAGCTCAACACCATTCTCTAAGTTGGAGAACGCCGGATCTCTGGAAAAAAATTCAACTATCTTATCATCCTTTGTTTCCGAGCTATGGTAATTTGAAGTTGCTGAATTCTGATTGGCTAAAAGCCAGAAAATTTCAAATCGCAATAGCTCTGAAACAAAGAATGATAGGATAGTTGAATTTTTTCCAGAGATCCGGTATTTTTCAACTCAGAGAATGGTGTTAAGCTCAAGAATGTAGAACATAATGCTTCTGAGTTATTTGCATTGGAAAAAAAATCTGAAAATGCTCAGAGCTCAAAAACTAAGCCTCCAAAAAATTTTATCCAAACGGGAAATTATTGCATTTTGGCTGCAGAATAACGCCTCCGAAGTATTTTCAATGAATTATGAAACACCCTGTATACAAAATTGAAACGTTCGTAGAATGTACGAATAAGATACGAAGAACTTATGATGAATGTTCATAGAATATTCGAATGAGACTATTAGAAATATACTTAGAACGTACATAATACATTCGAAATATACGATATTCATTCAATCGACGTTCGATCAACGTACCATCGTATATTCGATTACATCCCTTCCATGAATATGTATCGCACCTATGGAACGGTCTCATTGGAATGTGCATAGAACATATTTCGAATATTCGAAGAACGTGCTATTTTGGTGCTACTTGGGAATTAATACGTAGGGTCTTCCACAATTTTTGTCGTACGACTTTTCCACAAAGAAACGGGGAATTTCTTTCACGTCTTCCAATATTCTGTCTCTGTCGGAGTGTCCATGCTTTGATTCTATTATGCATATTCTAGTTTTGTTGCAAGATATTGAACTGAAAGTTTAGGTTATGACGACTTCCACCAGACGTGACTTTCGTGCAATTATTTCCCAATAAACAAAAATATATCTCACAGATATTTTCAAGATATCTGAATGGGTCTTCAGATATCTCAAGATTTTTTCGTGAAGTTATCTTCAAGATACATAAAAGATGTCTGATGCAACATAATCGGATAACTTGAAGGTGTCTTTTGAGATATCTTTAAGGCACCTTTCTCAAGATGGAATCAAGATCATCGTACAGACTATCACTTCAGACATCTTTGGGATATCTTCAAGATGTCTGCAAGTCATCTCCAAGATATCTGCAAGATATCTCAAAATTATCTCCAAGATACGTTCAAGATCCCTTGACGATATATTCAAGATGCCACGGACAATATCAATGCAAAAAAATTTTCCCCGGATTTTCCATTCCTTGAAATGGATTCAAACCTGCCGACTTCACCTATCACATACCCAAAGAACCGGTCTTAACAGCTTGAGCTAACGCATCATATAATGATATAGTGGCTCGACTGGTCAAATTTTCGTTTGTGTAAAACTCCTCAACATGTATCTCATGAAAAGGTCTAGAATTTTCAAGGAATGAATCCAATATTTCATCAAATGTCGTCCAGAATCCGAATTTCAGAAAAGGATGATCTCCAAAATTTTCTTATGGAAAACATCTCGACTTCATAACTTTGAGATATCTGAAAGAGACCTTTGAGATGTATCTCACAGATATCTCAATTGAGTTGTTCCGAAGACATCTCGTGTCCATCTCAAATTCAGCATCCTAATTTTAGTTCTCAGAGTTCAATTGAAGATATCTTCACGATACATCTTGAAGATATCTTTGTAAAGACATGGAATCGCTGCATCTTTCAGGTATCTTACGGAAGATATCTTCGTCTCATAACCTTGAGATTTCTAAAAGAGATCTGAGAGATTCTTAAGACATCTTGTGTCCATTTCAAATTCGACATCCTTATTTCATTTCTTGAAATTATCTTCATAACATCTTACGATCTTCATAATATCTTTGCGAAGATATCTCAAATGTATCTTCAAGACATTCATGTTTTATTGAGTTATTACAACTTCTGGCGTGATTTAGACCAAATAATGTGTTTCAAAGGAATAACTAGAGTATTCCACGAGAACTGTCCTTCCATGAGAACTATCGAGCGTTGGTATTTACAGGTTCATCACGGCGTTTGCGATTTAGATGAAGGTACTCACACGGGGCGCTTTGCAGATGTTGCTACTCCGGAAAATGTCGATGCCATTGAAAAATCACTCAGAGTGATTAGAAGAATTACATACGGACAGTTAGAAGAGACTCTCCATATTCCTGAGTTATCTTTGCGGCTACCACCCAGAATTTTTCTAAGAATTCAAACGTAAAATTATTGAATCACCCCCTCATAGTCCGAACTCTGCACTCTGTGACGGTGATCTGTTCCCCTCCGTAAAACTCGGCATGAAAAGTCAACGTTGTTCATCAGATAAGGAGCTGGTTGATGCTCTTGAGAGACAGTGTAATTTAGTACCACAAGAAACGTGGGTAAAGTGGTTTGACGAGTGATTTTACCGTATGGAGGAGTTTATACTTAGACAAAAATTGTAGGACAACCTATGTATATGAACAATTCTCACCCTGTCCTTTCAAATTTTCAGTCGTTTTATTGATTTCTTGACATTTTCATCCGTTTTAACAATTCGAATTTCATATTTTCCCGTTAAAAGAACTAGAATTTATTTTATTCGATCGATTGTATGTCTCTGCGTATCATACGATTTACTATTCAAGATATGAGTTTTGTTATAAATCAATCCTAGACAGAACTGACGCGGAGCCTGAACTTGTCATATTTCTCATACAAACAACCTCGACAAAACTCGTCATTGACGTGTGACGAACGTGTTTTATCTCTCGTATAATTGTGACTGACGATCACTCGATTCTTTTATCCTCGACATTTCGATGTATATTAGTTGATAAAATAAAAGGTTGATGACGAATAACAGCGATTAGAATTGGATCAGGGTTTTTCGAGTGATCATTGTGGTTTTTTTATTCTCAATAGTAAAACCATTCAAAAAATTATCCGAGGTATTCAAATGAGCATTTACTTCAAAGTTTCCATTGTGGGTTTTCCAAACAGATTCCAGCACCATCGAAATTTTGCAATGTTAAATATTTATTTCAAAATCGCAGAATGGATTATTTGAAATATTTAGCCAATGATATTGCGAAATTTGTAATTTTTTTCTAAGATTCATCTTGTGATTTCACCAAAAATTCTTTTTTTCTTCACCAAAAAAATTACATTATGTAATTTTACATGCAATTTTTCATGATGTATCGGCAGATTCTCAATTTCACAAACAAGTTGCACATCGTTGAAATTTATAAAAGTTTATTCCTTGGTTCATGATAATTTAAAAATCTAAATCGTATTATTTGTTCGAGCTCAGCATAACGAGAACGCACAACAGTGGATTTCACTTTTATCTCTTCAAACATTCCCGATTCCTTTGAACTCATCCCTGGCATACGGTCACATTCCCGATTAGACCCTTTTGCATCTCGCATACATTCGTATATGAATAATCCGTGGATGGTGATATTCTCGTGCCATTTCTCATCCCGCGCACTCCATTAATTCCTGATTAATGTCATGAGGAATATTCAATTCAATGTTTCTGCTTTTAGATAAAAACAAAGATACAGTAATGAGGAATTTGCCTTTGTGCTGTAAAGCCAGACACATATTCTCTCATGATATGCATTCAGTTTGTTTTATCATAAACAAATTTTCCTTGCATATTGAATTAAATGCAATCAACGAATGATCAATGTTGAATTCTATCATTATCAATGTAAATTCATCAGAATTACATCGAGTAAATGTACGTCCCACTTGTATATTTGTAAATTTTTTTTCACGGCACAAATTGAAAATAACGAAATAATAAGAAATTACGATAATCAAGACGAACGTTCACCCTCAATCAGAATAGAATTCCAATATCTTTCACTTAAGAAACCTGAACAACACCTGAATCGAAATTGAACGTACAAAGAGAGTATAGAGAGTATATAACACCCTTAAACTCCCCTTCACTTGTTTTTCCCTTTCGTTTGGGAGAAGAAAGACCTTCTTCCTCCCCCTCTTGACGTTTGATGCAAGATAAACGAGATGAATAACTTTTTTTCTTTTTTGATTTCAGGTCTCATTCTTCTCGACGAGTCCCGAACTGTCCAATAAACAACGATTCGAATTTTTTACGCGGACTATACCCAGTGACACTTATCAGGTTAAAGCAATGGTCGACATCGTGCAGAAAATGAATTGGAGTTACGTGTCCATCATATACGAAGAAAGCAATTATGGGATAAAGGTAAGAGTTCCATTTTTCTCTTAAAATGCTACGATTACAAAAGTTGTATGTCAATTATTATTCTTTCCCCTCGACTTCATCATACCGGATCATGAATATACCAGAGAAATGAATAGGATCAATATTCTGTACCAAACCGTGTATACTCATCCCACAATAACTCTTGAAAATGTGAGCAAGAAGCATCAATCTCTCATATTTTATCTACACATTCTATTAATATACATGAACGGCGATTATACGATCATGATTTGATCGATTCTAGTATAGCGTGAAAGAAATCTTGATACGGTAAAGGTTTTTTTTCTTGTAATGAAGTTATTACTTTATGAATCGAGTAAGAAACCTTCAAGGATGCCTTTTGTTTCAATGATGCACTTTCTCGAACTTTTCAGTTCAAAATAAAGCAATAATCTATAAATCTTATTAAACCCAAGATATTATCAGTCACCAATTTTTGTGTTCTGACCCAGTTTTCTCTATCACTTCATCTATAAAAATGGGAAAATGTTGATACAAAAGAACTTGAGGTATTATATTTCGCATACTCGCGAAGCGAAAAGGGAGAAATAATCAATGTGATGTATCGTTCATACGGAAATACCTGTAAAAAAAGTTCATTGTGAAATTTCAAACAAGATATTTTGTGGATGCACGTGGACGGTGTTCAATTTAAATCAAATTTGAGTAGGTCAAATAACAAATGATCAGCAGAAATATTATTATGAATATACATCCAGAGGGTTTGCGAATGAAATGAATATTAAACAGTTCGAAACGGGTTCGGATGAAATATTTCCTTAGCAACATAATGACGTACATGACCTGAATTATTTCAGCATGTTTTTCACACGGTTCGAGTACTGTTGACCCTCCATTAGAGTCGCAGAAATGCTTGCGAGCCACGACAGTGTCTTAAGAATTATGACGCTCCATTAAGCGTGCTTTTCTGCACAAAAAGCTGAGTAACAATCAAATATGTTACTGATTTTCTCAATAGAACAAGTGTTTGGAGATTTATTAAATGAATGGATGTTTATTATTGGGTGTAAAAATAAGTTTTAGGACACTTCGATTTTGTATCATAACAGCTATTCTAAATTAATTCAAAGGTCCCGCTCACTTATGATAGATGGCGCTTGATATGTGGTATCGAAACGTGAAGGAGTCATAAACATAACCTAGAAATTCTGTGAATTAAACATGCAGACCGATAAGCTATATATCAGACACTGCATTCGCTATGAATTCCATCAAGGAAAAAGTGTTAGGAAAGCGTGTGAATCGATATGTTCTGTTCTTGGAGACAACATTGTATCTGAAGGTACATGTGAGTATTGGTATAAGCGATTCAAAGAGGGTGATTTCGAAGTTAGTGACCGTGCACGCACCGGGTCTCCTGTAAAGGTGGACGATCAGGAACTGCAAGCATTGCTGGATGAAAACTCTTGTCAGACGGAGAAACAACTTTGGGAACAGCTTGGAGTAACTCAACAAACTGTTTCTTATCATTTAAAAGCAATGGGTAAGATTCGGAAAGGAACAAAGTGGATATATACCACACTTTCTGAGTCAAGAAAATAAAAACAGTCGTCTTAACATTTGTGTAAGTCTTCACAACAAGCAACATAGAAAGTCTTTTTTGTGGAAAATTGTGACCGGCGATGAAAAGTGGATTTATTTTGATAATTCGAAACGCAAATATCATTGGGTTGACCCCGGCGAGCCGACAACATCCACGCCAAAACGCAATGGTCATTGTAACAAAGTCATGCTGTGCATATGGTGGGATATCAAAGGCGTATGAACTTCTACTCCATGAACTTCTCAAACCCGATCAAACAGTTACTGGCGATCGCTATTGTCATCAATTGATGCAAGTGAATCGAGAAATTGAGAAGAAACGTCCATTTTCTGGCAAAGGAGAACGTCCAATGACTGTTCCATGACAACGCGCGGCCTCATGTGGGTAAACCGGTCAAGGATACGTTACTAGCCCTTGGATGGGAAGCTGTACCACACCCGGCGTATTCACTAGACTTAGCCCCATCCGATTATCACTTAGTCCGGAAAATGTAGAACGATTTGTCTGACGTGCGATTCAGAACATTTCAAGAAGTGGAAAAATGGGTCGCTAAATTTCTCACCTCGCAAGATGAAAGTTTCTTCGCGAAAGGCATTCGCGAGTTACCTGAGAGATGGCTGAAGGTCATTCAGTGCGATGGAGATTATTTCGATGAATCACTGTGTTTCACTTCTTTTTTAATGAATCTTGAATTTTTTGAAAACTCTCCTAAAACTCATTTGTACACCTAACATTTATGGTACGCGGTTCGGAAAACTTCGAAATTTCGGATTTTTTAAAATGCATTGGGGGGATGATGAGGACCTTACTGTTTGAAAGAATTAATATTATTAATATTTTAGATCTAGATTTAGATTTATTCATTCAATGGACAATAACCCCTTCAGGTATAGGAGTTTATAAACAAATTAAATAACGATTGACTGGAGAAGAAGAAATGAAAATAAGATACTTGAGTAAATTACAAAAAAAAAATTGAAATTCCAATAGTATTCCCAGTGAGCATAACTATCAGCCCAGTGCTGGCCCAAGCTTGTTCCATAATTGCATATATGGGGGTTATAAATAATATATTAATACATTATTATTAATATAATATTGATATATTATCGATACCTTTTAGATATCTTCAACTCTCCTCACGTCAGAAAAATGAATCTAAAAGTATTACGTAAGATGTCATAAACTTTTCTAGAAGATATCACAAGACGCACAATGTTTATTAGATATTACTAATATATTATTAATATCAATCACAATATCATTAGGGATAGTTAATTATTATTTTCAGTATTTTTTGAAATAATATTGAAAATAAAATTAGCCTCAATGCAACGCAGGTAACGGATGATTAATATTATATTATTATCATACCAATAATACTGACTAAACATTTCTTGTTTCACAATCTTTAAAACAAGTTAGAGATGGGTTTTCCGCAATATTTTCAGATATTAAATTCTTCAGTAAGAGAATGTATTAACAATGTTAAAAAGTTCAGAAAAAGAATCAATTTTTCAATAATAACATTGCTTATCAAGGTTCCTCTCAATTTTTTACGTTCACAATATTCACACCACCCGATAAATCAATCATACTCGTTGTCATATATTCGTTTCAATTGAGATGTATATCATGATTAAATCAGTGTTAGTGATCAAAGTAACAGTAGTAGTAGGAGCAGTCGAACAAAATCTACGTGATATCCAAGTTATAAACGTGACAACGTGGTCTGGGAACAATTTCATGCGGAATACATCGAAAACGACGCATCGACATTTTTTAAAATCCAATACTTTCAATGAGACAAAAACCATATCACATTCTTTTAATGAAAATTGTCTCTTGAATAGACTTATTATATTTTTTTTCCCTTTAGAATTGAAACTTTTCAATTTTGTGGAAAAATTGTTATGTTTAAAACTATTCATCTTGTTTCTTGTCGCGAAAATAATGTGAAACACAATGATTTTAGTTATTTTATACAATTAATTTTTATTAAATCAAAATTATATGATGAAAGTAGCTATCGACAATAAAAATACTAAAAATAATTCCGTCGTTGATTTGTTATTTCAAAACCAATAGACGTCTGGAATTTTTATGAAAATGTTAATTAGAGTGGACATTGAATTTGGAAGAATTGATAATCATAATTGGGATTAATAATTTTGTTATAATAATTATAAATGAAATGAACAATGTTGCTGACAGTTAATGCTGAAGTAGATTGTTCTATTAATCCAAATCGAAATCAAACCATTATTGTACCCATCGTCATCAAAATTCAATCATTTTAGTATCAAACTTCAATTGAAATCATGAATTTAACAATCAAATAAAAACAATACTCAAAAAATAGGTGAAAGAAAATACAATGATACCGTCAGTTGATATCATCAAGTAAATAAATATTTTCTCCTCCTTGACTTGGAGAATAACTGAAGGCTTAAACTGTACGATAAACTCTACGATGACAGGATTCACATCGTGTCTCTTCAAGGAGCATCTTTTCTCCTTTCCCCTCTCTTGTCTGACTGTTCTCTCCATCTTCTTTCCGAACTTTCCTCATTTACTTTGCGCAGTTAAACCGAAGAATCTACCCACTAACCGTCTCGTCCTCCAGTTGTTTTCTCGTATTTGCTGTATTGCGGCAAACTAAAAGACGAAATGAACAGTTGTATTCGTGGAAATTATATTTTGTTCTTCCGTACTGTTTAATAGTTGAAACGGACAACCCCTACTAGACTTTTCGTTGTACAATATTTCCCTCTTTCTATCTTTCTTTCACAATTACTCAGATTTGATTTGAGATAGAAACGTCTCGACTATGCGACGTTGAAAAAGGCTTATGCTTTTATTTGTTTCGCAAGGAATCAAAATGAATAAATTATTCTTCAATGCAAATACATTAAAGTGTGGACAGTTTTTCTTGAATTCAAAAAGTTCCTTCTATTGTATTATCCGTCACGATAAAGGTGAACAATTATGGAATTCTTGTTCCACTGAAAATGATTGATAAATGTAAACAATAGAAAAACCACAAGAAACCGACTATTTTTTCCTCCTCTTCTCGTATGAAAATATATGAATTCTTCATGTTTCAAGAGTCCTCTCTCAAGATCAGCTCGGAAAAAAAGTTTTTTAGAGGTCACTGAAGATTTTTAAAAATTCTGGACATAATCGAAATCATTTTATTCTCTTCTTCAATTTTTTCCCTTGTTGTGGTCAAATTTAATATCCAAAAAATAATAACTTTCTGAAAGTTACCGCTCAAAATGTTTATTTTCAAAGGTTGCTCAGACTCCATGAAGATTTGCAAATTCATTACTTTTTATATTTTTGAGCAAAAACTCGAGGACTATAATAAAAAATAAGATCCTTGAAATTGATGGAATTAACCAATTGATCTTATCAATCAGTTGAATTAATTCATTTATGATGAAAATTTATATCCTTGTGATGTATTAACCCTAGAACGGGCACGTGAAAAACATAGGAAATTTCAAATGACTGTAACTCATTTGAAACTGAACGGATTTCAACTCACTATGGGCGATTTTGTTCGTCAGGATGTATACTTTGAAAATATTTTGGTGACAAACTACAGAGATAAAGAGAGGCTCAGATGCTGGGGGAGAAAAAAATGTCCTGGGATCCTAAAAGAACCCACATGCCCGTCCTAGAGTTAAATTTCTTTTTCATCTCGTGGTGCATTCTTATCTATCACGGTGCAGATTCAAAGTACCAATACATATGAAATGTTGATATGTATTTTTAAAGGGCATTCGAAAACATCAAAAGCAATTAATTAAAGAATGTTCATAAATTTGAGCGACCTTCAAAAATAAATATTCAAAGCTGCAATTTGGAGAAAGTTACTGTTTTTTTTATTGTAAATTCTACCACGATGAGAAAGAAATTGAAAAATTATAAGAAATTCATTTCAACTGTTTTTAGAATGAAAAAAAATCTTGAGTAACCCCTAAGGAATTTTCTTTCGAGCTGATCTTCAGAGAGGATTCTTAAAACATGAAAAACTAATTTATTCCCTAGTAGCACAAGGATGTTCGAAATATTCTATAAATGTCCATAGAACATTCAAATATGCGAAAATACTCTATGGATGTTCATAGGACATTCAAAACGTATCAATATATTCTGTGCATGTTCATAGAATATTGTAAACATTCTTGTGCTACTTGGGTTTACAAACTGATTAATCAACAATCATAATGTTTGTATGCAATGATGAAACAGAAATGACCGCTTGCGAGGGAATTCAATTCAATAAGAATGCAAGGAATTCCAAAGGGATCAATTGATGAATAAATTCCGTCATATCCATGAAAAGAATACCACAACTCAAGAGCATTCAACAAACGTACTCGAAGGCTCATGTGCATCCGATGAACGCGCACAGAGTTTTGTGGTCTCTTGAGGTATGATAATTAACAAGTAGATCCTAAAATGTGATCAACTGAAATTTACTGGAATTCCACTGGTAAATGTGTGAGAAGACTCTTGGGCAAACGCAGATGTTCAAGCGAAATGAAATGAGCAGTCTAATTCATTTGATTTCAATTAACGAAGTATTTGACTCGTTCCTACAATGATTTCATGGATACATGAATACTTGATTGACAAGAGAAGTGAAATAGTCAATAGAATACAAAACTTTGAGTGAAACCCAGATAATAATAGGAATCCTATTCAGATCTAGTGCGGGTGACAAGTCTCATAATTCCCAAAATCCTATACGGGAGCCAATTGAAATTCCCGGATGGATGGAGTTCCCAAATTCAGTGCTGGCTTCAGGGCGGGCTGGAGGGGGTTGATAGCTGCGAGCCCCATCAGTAGGGGGCCCCTTTTTCTCAGATCATTATCCAAAATAATTATAATTTGAATTTTTGAATCCCGTAAAAGGGCCTCCGATAAAATTTGGCCACAGTCCCATTTTTACTAAGAGCCGGCACTGCCTAAATTCGCATGTGGAGTTAGATTCCCACCCGGGACCATTCGCGTTCCCCGTTCGGGACCGCTTAGGTTCTTGCTGGATGGGACCTGAGTGTTTTCAGACAGGGATCTGAATTTGCATGCGAATTTGGGAGTCCCGTTCATCGTGAAATTTCCAGCTGGATTATTCTCAGGTCCCAATCACGTCTTATCTGGTTCTGCGGCAAGCGGTAGGTTCAGTTAAACCCAAGAATCCCAAGCTTAGGCTAGATTTTCCTGGGTTCTTTCCTATTCTAATTCCAAGAATACCACTCAAAAACAGTATTGAACATGCAAAAATTATAAATAAGCGAAAATCAATGAAGGAGGTTGCATATTAAAGCCGTATTATTTACGTGGAAGTTTATTGATCGAATCGAATTTCTTATTCCAATAAAACATTCCTCCTCACATTTTCCTTGAATATCGCGTGAGTGGTGTCACCTTCGTAGCGCTGTCAATCCAATATGAACGAGGAACAAGAGGAAACATGAAAGTGAGCGCAGAGACGTGTATAATTTACCTTTCTTCGTAAAATATCAAATTGGCCTTGCACCAAGAACACGCAATGCTAATGCTCTGGTGCAAGTTTTCAGTCGATTATTAATGAACGAAGAATTTATTCAATTCCTATTTACCTATATAAGTACTTTTCCATTCGCTTTGTTCGATCCATGTTGGAGAGGAATCCAAATATCTTCCTATAACAAACTCTGTATCATTTCCTGCTGTGTTTGTTCTTTTCTTCGTTCCTTCTTCTCGTATATTCCATCCGCAGAACCAGTTAACTTGGAACCAACGATAGTTTTGTTATTGAACTCTGTGCGGATGTGGAGGAGAGAACCTATCACCCCACGTGTTTCTTGCGATGAGTGTATACACATGGATTCACGCATACACAGGCATTCCAACTTCGTCTCATTCACCGACAGCTTGAATTCCATCGAGTTCGATTGGAACTAGCGGTAAGGAAAAATCAAATCAACGAGGAGCGATCTCCCGGTGGAGGGATACAGGATATAAGTGGAAGACACACAACCCTTCGACAACGGATCGGTGCGAAAATTGAATTAGCTCACATTCATAAATGCCAATTTTGTGTTATTAGAGACACCCCTTGGTATGTTATCGAATTGCCACCTGTGATCTACCACAATTGGGGAAGAGAATGTAGGAATGGCAAACGAGGCGAGATTGAAATTACATGATGTGACAAAAGGATAAAGGGAACGTTGGGGGAACGCAAATCTCTCCGTATCGAAAAGGAAAAACTTCAAATTCTGGTCCATTTTTCTTCATTCTTTCGCATCGAGAATGTAAAATTTCCTGAGAAAAACGAGCTAAAGTACCACGAGTTCACAAAATCATCGAACTTTATATGGTGATACCTTCTAAAACAATTCAAATTCAAATATACTTATAATAATAATAATTTGATCAGTTTTATAACTTTTTCGATTGAGTAGGATCTTTGGAAACGTTGCGATATAGGTGATAACGGCAAGATTGGATTATAAAAATAAATAAAATTCATATGCAAAACGTGACATAAAAGTCCATGGGGAGATCCTCGCGAAGGAGAGAAAAATAAGACGTTAAGGGGATAAGAGAGGAACAAAGAGAAGGAGAGAGTCGAGAAGGAAGCGTGAGAAGAAGGACGGTTCGAAGAGGAGGAAAAAGAAGGAGAGAAGAATAAAATAATAAAAAAGGATAAGGGCTTTTTTCCACGCTGTAGCTTTTTTCCATTTGACACTTTGTATAGGAAATGAGAGGGAGAGGATACCATCCTCCCCTTGTGTCTCGACTTATGGCATGGTGAATATTTATCAGCCCTGAGATCCTATTGTACTTTTCGTGTGGTTCTCGTTCTTATATATATACATAGATAAACGAAATATATGTATATGAGTTCCACCCAAACGCACCGCTAACCGCAAATAACAAAGAATAAACCTCCTACACGCGTTCATATTTTCACTAGGAAATCCATCCTCTTCCGACGTCATTGCCTCTTTTTTTTCTAATTTCTTTTATTCATAGGCATTTGTGATTTGTGGAGTCTAGAGTACTTTTTCTTAAAAGAAAAAGGTTGGATTGAAATTCTCAAACTCGAGATGACAAAGGTTTTCAAAATCATATTCGTTTATGTTCGAATCAATTTCAAATTTTCTTGCTTTCGCCAAAGCTGAAAATATTTATTGAAAAATCCCAGATGTTAATCCATACAGGTATCTGGATGGAATCCCATGTTTTTCTGTAGGCAGTTCGGATACACAGAGAAGAAAGAATTCGCTATTGCTAGGCACTCTTTGCTAGAGCAGCTGGAGCTTTGCTATCAGAGCAATCTTGTGGGCTACGACAACAATTTTTTAGCCTCCCTAGCAAAATTTTGTTTGCTATTCTGTATATAATACCTCAAATTTCGCTAGTTCCGTGAAAAATTTGCTGTTTTAGTCAATCTTATGTCGCTTCCTCAGCAGTTCAGTTAGCTGTAGTAGCGAATTTCTAGCTAGGTTAGCAAAATATATAACTCGATTTACTGCGTCAGCAAATTTTTTTTCTCGGTATAGCTTCTTATGGATTTTCTTGGATTCCATGGTTTCCTACGTAAATTCCTACCTGGTTTCTGAGATAGGGAATTTCATTATGAATTTTCAGGAATTCCAACTGGATTCTCAAGCTCCCTATGAGGATTTCAGATAGGTACCTGGGTTTCCACCTGGATTTTCGCAATAGGGCAACATCCATAGTGCATGATTTGGTTGCATTAATCTATCCCACGTGGAAACGTAGCGAATTCACCAATGCTGACGATGATTGTGGAGCTTATTGGGTCACCCAATTTCCTTAAACCCTTTCCCAAGTCCTAAGCTTGTGATTTTTCTAATTTCTATTCCTCCTGTCTCTTCAAATTTGTTCAGAGAGATATGTTCTGTTGTCAGAGGCATCTGCTGTCTAGACCTGGACAATGGCACAACACATGCTCTATGGTCTCCTTTCATTCGTCGGATTCTCTGCAATAGCTGTTGTTTGTGATTTTCAATCTGCCAGTAATAGTTACCTGTTATTACTCTTATATCGATGCAGACTACTTTCTTCTCAAACTGTAACAATTGTCGAGTTCTGTCTTTTACTGAATGTAGGTTACAGATTATTAACTGTGTCACAATCTTGACAATTTCGTCATAGCCCTTCCTGTTTTTACGGCCCATTTCTCCAATGTCTTATTCTTTGAGTTAGCTCACAAGTGACAGTGGTAAATATAACAGCTTCGTGCCATACCCTCCCTCCTCCAACATGACAAGCCTATCCACTCTCAAATTGCTCTCCATATTATTGTGACTAGAAACCCTCAGGAGAAAGAGAAGGGTTTGAGGACTTTTCTGTTACAGCTAAATTTTTCCCCCTTGTACACCAAAAGATAGAGAATACAAAAAACACTCACGTATGCAGGAACTCCAATTTTGTCAGATTTTTGCGTTCTTTCAAGATCGTCGCATCGAAATAACCCATTCCCACCCAAAACCAAGAATTTGAATACCTCTTTATACACCTGACCCAATTCTGCACGTTCAAAATTCAAATAGTTTCCTCAAAGTTCTCTTTCCGAGCGTAGTCAAACGAAGTTGTGTGTATTCTAAAGCACGAATTATGAAAATCATAAACAAGAACCAGAACAGAAAAGGTATAAATACCATCTTCCTTGTTTTACTTGATCTCATTTAGAGTTATGTGCGAGTATCCGCATTCTCTCTCCGGAAGAATGTGGTAGGAGCGCGAACGGTTACGCGTAGGCGTGGATATTGCGGTTTCTTCTACCCTTTGGTCTAGATACGATCTTCCGATGTTGTGTACGACCGCATAAACGAGTACGTGTAATCGCTTCCTTCCGAACGATATATGGGTAATCTACAAGAAAGGAGGGCTGATTTTCATTTATCATACCCCTATCTTCTATTTTCGACACGAATATGCGGCGGTGACGACGCTTGAAAATAGCCTCCTTGTTGAGAGAAGGTGGAGAGGGAAATAAAAAATATAAAATGAGAAAAGATGTTCGAAAGAGGGTTGTTCCTCCTCCTCCTCTTCATCGTCATCCTCCTTCTTGCTTTTTCTCAGGTTAAAAGAGATACGTACGTACCATCGCCGTTAAAGATTCAACGGAATCACTAAGGTTAACGGAAGCTTTATATACGCGGCATCTGGCGTTTATGTGTATTGATATATGGGGACTTCCATAACATAACTTCACAAAAGTCGAATACTGTGCCATGTGATATTGCTGAAATATTTAAATGTTGACACAATAGTACAAATCATTATGCAATACTGCAGGAATATTGCAATATCAACAGTATATTAGTATTACAAATGGTAATAAAATCTTGCGGCAATATCGTGATATCACAAATCACGATGTAACATTGCATCAATATTTCAGAATTATAAAAATAACAGCCACACAACACGATATTTCATTGTGATATATCAAAGTAATATTTCAATGTCCGCGCTGATTAATTACAATAATATTGCTGCAATATTTCTGACATACTGTAATATTATTGCAATAGTGCAGCGGTGTACTCATGCAATATGATTGCAATATTGTAACAATATTACAGTATGTCAGGAAATAAAATATTTCAACAATATTACGTCAATATTTATGCAATATTAGGTGGTGTGTGGAAAACTCTTTCTCGATCAATTTTCTCCTAACTCCCCAATCATAAATATATATTCCGATTTTCAATTGATTTTCGAATATTTGATTACTTTATGATCTAGTCCGTGAATTTCACTTATTTTAGAAAACTTCCTATGGAAGAACAATCATATATTGTTCTGTAATATGTTCTTGTCATGAATTCTACTCAAAGCAAAATTTCAACGAGCCGTCATAAAACATGGCGTTTCGAGTGTTCTATTGTTATCTCGGACATTCACCGATGTGATAAAGAGAACTCTCAAACCATCTCACCATAAATTGATTGCCTTCTAGAAAGAGAATTGTTTCAAAAAACAGGAAGATTCTCCTTAGTATAACGTAATTTCTTAGATATTTGAAATCCTTGCATATACTTTTGAAATATCATTGCAATATTGCTGGGATATTGCTGCAATATTACTATGATTGAAAACTGTGGGTATAACAGATTGCAGCAATATCGCAGCAATCTCACTTTGCAATATCACGATGTCACAAAATCACATTGTTCCAATATTGCTGCAATATTATGTGCTGTGTGGGATCATGTTCATTATTAATTACTCAACACCAAAATAATACAATTCATACATTTACTCATGCAAAGCGTTTCAAACATCGTACACTCTGATGCGGAATAATTCCAAACAGCTTAAAATGGAATAGAATCTGATCGAAATTTATTTATTGAATTTCAATGCAGATGAAAATTATAAAGATATTTGAGTTCGGTTAAAAGGGAGTTCAGAAATCCTATGGATTGATTAATAATAACTTTAACATTGATCACCAAGTTATTCGCGATCAAAGGATGATGAAATGAAATTCTACGTGATTAAATATTGCAAATTCAAAGCAATTAATCCATCTTGGTATCTTTACTTGCTGAATCGCGGTGAGCTTCATAAAATAGGAATTTCAAATGAAAACTTCAGAACATTTTATTCCGACCGACATGCTTGAGATGCACTCCGAGTTAAGTGCAGGAGTAGATGGTTTATCTCGGTTGTAGGGAAGAGATTGTACTTTACAATCAGCTCACACAATAAGTCATTAATCCTCTGATTTACTGATAGATGATGGCTTGCACAAATCCTCGTTCGCTGATCAAAATTATAATTTTTATCCAAGATCGATCAGTCATCGGAAAGTTAACACAATACAAATGGAATTGTCCAATGTGCGTGTGACACGAATAGTAACTCTTGAGCGAAAGGATAAGTGCTCCCTGTAGAACAATGGAAGGAGCAGTAAGGCAGAACGTGTACGTTGGACTGTCTTTGGAAATGCGTACCATAACCCAGTTGTATTGGACAAAAAAAAATTTGAAAAAATTAGTTTCAGATAATTTTATCGAATCAACCGAAACACGTGATTAAGTGATTCCGTTAGATATTAAGATCGAAAAATGACTGTTAACAAAGACTGAAAAAAAACCCAAGCTTGTCCCAGGATTGGCACAGTTACCAGGAACAAACTTTGACTGAGAACAACGAGTTGGATATTGGCCAACGACTATAATTGTTCCATTGTCTCTAATGATCAGTTCAACCAAAAAATAAACAATTTAATGACCGTGAAATCGGTTATTTTGAAATAATCAGGACTTCAAATTGAATTATTCAACAGAAAAGCAAAGTCCTATGCCTCTTCTAGGTTTGGAAATTTATATGCATGGTTCATGTGAAATTATTCAATCATTGCTTTCTTCGGTATCAATTTCACTTCTAAGAAACAAAGTTCATCTCAGTCCACTCAAAATCGTTTCATTTGGGGTTGAAGATTGAAAAGTAGCCATGTGACCTACACCTGTATCAATTCATGTCACAACCACCACTTTCTAAATTCGACGCAATATTCTTCTGTTCGTCTATCCAGTTTCAAATATTATGACGAGAATTTTTACCTTCACCTGTGTATTCACATGATGTGCGAGTGTTTATAAAAATAAAGTGAAAGAAATAAGTGGTACCAGGAGTGGATAAAACAATGGAAATATGTTACCTGTAAAAATATAGTTCCGAAAGATAGCAATACCCTACCCATCGACACGAACAAGTGCGATGAGTGCATATAAAAGAAAAAACAAATATGCCATTTGAACAAATTTTATTGATAAAATGTTGGATTACAAATATTTTCGTCCATGTTTCATCCCCGAATCAAGTATACAAAGAATTAAGATTAAAATTAAAACAATCGATAATAAAGAAAAAATAGGCAACGTGAATTTCCAATTCTATGTTAATTGGAGTGAATCAAAAATTTTTTTCATTCAAAAGCCACAGAACCTAGAGATCCCTTTGGGATAAAATTTTTATAGAAATATTTATATGTGGATCAATGTATTTTCACACTCATTAATGGTAATGCGACAAATATTTTTGACGTTCAGGTGTTATCTTTTGTCAGTTCCAAACGGCGTACAACGCCTGAATTGTGGGAGGAAGAGAAAAAAGAATAAATATAAATGAAAAAATGAAGAATAAATAAGAAAACAATAAATTGTAATTCATTTAATTCACCAATATTATCATTGAATAACAATTACATAATTACAAATTGATAATAATCATTTAATTATATCAATTATCAGTATTATTATTCTCATTCGACATTTTATTCCATTTTTATTTAATTTTATCATTTTTTCGATTGATTATTTATGAATAAAGAAATAAATAATGAATTTTGAACGGCAATTGACATCAACGTGATTGTTGAATGCTATATTTCATAATTAAAAACTGATGAGTATTCGACTGTATTAATTATTATTGTTATTCATTCAATATATATCAAATATCTTGTTTTTTTTTTAATTTTATTTTATCATATTTTCAACTAAATTATTCGAGAATAATAGCATAATTTGAAAAAAAATCAAATCAATTGAATTATCACAAATTATCATTGAATAATAATTACATGATCACAAATTAATAATAATTATTCAATCAAACGCATTATTATCGTTATCCAATCAGTATTTATTTCATTTTTATTTTGGTTCATCCTGTTCTCAATCAAATTATCTATGAATAAAAGAATTGATCGAATCAAATTGAATGATTGAATATGATTATCAAATACCAATTACATAATGATGAATTTTTAATAATTATTTCATTATATTAATTATTATTATCCATTCAAAATCTTATTGTATTTGAATTTCATTTTATTTCATCATCCTTATAATTGAATCTTGATGATATAAATATATTTATGAATCATTATCATTCATTATTATTGGTGCCCAAAGTTCCATGATTCATCCCAATAAACACACACAGGTTATTTCAACGTTGAGAGGACGTTAGACTGTCAAACGGACGTCAGTCGTTGATTTCATAACGTTGATTTTTAGTTGAAACTTGATAGGGAAATAGACGACCAGGAATTACGTTTCGATGACGTGTAATTTAAACTAATATTCAAAAATAACCATCAAACGACGTCCTCAAGAAACGTGTTTTTAACGGGTTCGAACCACGCGTTCAAAATGTATTCATAACACCTTGTGTTTGAACTTCAATTGAAGATATTCTGCTAAAAATGTCGAACGAACCCGAACAATGGTTAAAATTTCAACAAAGAGCAAGATAGTAAATCATGTGGCATACTTTCCAAATTCTGTCATACTCAGAAATACTATCCTTCTCGATATTAAATGAGAAGTTTTCAAAACAATTTGTTGGATTCAATTCACGTTTTAGAACCATCATAAGGACACGTCAATATTTAACGTCTTTTAAACAATGTTCAAACCGTTGATATGACGTTATTTTATGGTTGAAAAACATGTGATCTGCCGCGACATTTTTACGTTGACTCAACTCAAGAATATTACTAATTCACAACGTGTGGTTATTGACTGTTTTTGACGTTTTTAAAACGTGCGTGTGTTTACTGGGTATGTGCTTATTCATGTTGTACATTTGAATTCTCTCCCAAATTATAATTAATTATTATTATTTTCATATGATCCATTCATACCATCAATCTTCCGTATTCTGGGAACCAGAATTCCTGTCAATTCCTCAACTCGAATCTTCTGAAAAATACTTTCTCAAGTTATCGAATTATACCATTAATTTCATTCGTATAACAATTGTATCATTCTTATACGTTCTCTCGCTTCTGTGACTAAAATACCATATTTCGCGGAAGCTCTGGCTAAAATATCGATGTACTTTAAAATAATACCCTCATGAATATTTGAATTAGAAAAATCGATCCAGGAGGCAATCTTGGCAACGTTACAACGAGGCTCAGGTGTTCAAGTTAATCCTGGAAGAAAATTTTTCCCTAAATCTGTCGGGAGACCTAGAAACATCGAAAGTAAATATTAGGGAGCATGAGTGAACGGATCGATATTTATAATAAAAATACAATTACGTTCACAGATTGTGTTTTATTGAAGTTAAACGGTTCGTAAAGCACGACAAATGAATCAATAAACTCCTTTTACAGCGAAGTACCGTATCGTTCACTCTCGAACGATCATCGAGAATTTATACACACACACAACATGTGAGATTTATTTCCCGAGGATCTCTGAGTTCCTTAAATAGAGATCGATCACAATTGAAGAAATTTGACACGCGATTCTCGTATTCTCCCCTCGAACGATGGACGGGTGAGATAACAAACGAGGGAATGAGAGTGTACGGGATGAGAGGAACAAACAAGGCAACGTGAGTGACACGAATAAACAAGAGAAAACATGGTTCGAGATACAGAGATACGAAAAAAGTTTTCAAATGATGAGTTTTTGAATTTAGTATCAAAATGTTGTAGAAAGAATACCGAAATTTCCCGAGAAGAAAATTTCACTCACTTTAATACTCGAAGAAAAAAAGAAACCGAATTCATTCTGATCTTCGTATATTCATAATGACAAGGAGTTTTGTCTACATGTATCCATTATTGACTAACAATCTAACTGATGGTACAGTAACAACAAATCAATGTATCTCTCATGGGAAAACGATTAGACTGCTTTATCACCTACCCAAATCGTTACTGTCCTCCTTCAACGTCACGCATGGAGATTCATCTTATACAGAGCCTGAAGGGTCCTTCAAGTACCCTGTTTTTTATTTCGTCCCCTTTTTTGTTGTTTCCTACGGATCCGAAATTCTTTTGCTGTTTTCCTACCAAACGCAAGGAAAAGTAGTCTATTCTTTCTGTGACACGCGACACTTTTCATTCCATTTGGGTCGCTCACATCCTCTTGCTAACTCGTTACGTGTACGAGCGACGAGCACACGTGTTGTTTTTCGGGAAGGAAAAGTATTTGTCGTTCTCGAATAAATAGAACACTCTTCTCTCCGTTCTATACTTTATTTTTTCTGCTCTCCTCTGCCTCTCAGGTACGAAAAATCAAGGATTTTCTCTTCACTTAAGATATTTCTTCGTTGGAATGAAGATAGTTTCTGAATCAACACACGAGTTTATAATACAAGGATATGATTGGTTTTCTAAAAATATATAATCTGAGAATAATTCGTGGTATGAAGTTTTTCTCCTTGCGGGAATCTCAATATTGTGAAAGACGCGAGATGATGACGATAATAAAAAGTTAATTTCTTTGTGTTCGAAGGCTTTTGAAGAACTGGAGGAACTCCTCGCGAAGAAAGGAATATGCATCGCTGTCAAAGAAAAGTTAGTGAAGGACTCCGGGGTGGCTAAAGAAAGGGCGTACGACGACATCGTTTCAAAGCTACTGACAAAACCACGAGCTCGAGGTAAGTGAAGGTGGAAATCTGAAGGGGTAAGGTTTTTCTCTAAACTCAACTTCAAATAGAACACAAAAGATACACCCGTATATACAGAGTGGAAGAGGATAACGTTGAGGGCTTTTGATACTTTGAACTCACGCGAAATCGATATCCGTTAGATCCAAGTTATCGACAACTTCTCAAAATCCTTTCGCTTTTCTTCCCTGAACAGGATTTCATCATTCTAAAAATTCTCTGTCGAATAATTGAAAATCCGCATTGGAGTTGTAACTCAAGAATCTTCTTAAGAATATTTGGTGAATTTCAAATAATGTTTATATCATGGATGTTGTTGAGAACCAAGAGGTACACCAATAAAACAAAATATCAAAATATACTGAACCTTCTTTTTATTTTTCATATTATACATTGGGACCACGATGTAAGAAGGAGTGAATAGGTGAGTTATGTTTTGTATGCGTTGTGAAATTTTTTGTTTTTACCACTACGAAATTCGAGTTTTGCAGGCAAATTCAAGTTAGATGTTAAAAATACTAGTCCGAAGGGATGAGGAAAAAAATTACAATCGTATTCTAAGCAGTAATGCTAGATTCGAGACCGGGACCACTTTTACCCTTTCCATCGACCGTTTCCCCTTTCTCTAACCATGTGGAATAAGTCGGGTGAGCGACAGAAAAACAGTGATTATCACTCTCTCGCTCGCCCGACTTATTCCACATGGTGGGAGAAAGGGGAAGCGGTCCATGGAGAGGGTAAAAGCGGTCTCGGTTTCGAATCTGGCATCACTGATTATAAGACGTAACATTGACAGAGGGGTGTTATTTTTCATTTGAACTTGATTTGAATAAAAAAAATTGAAATTTATCTCTGACATCAACGATATTTCCGCCAACTGGTGGCCAAAATTGAAACTATAACGAAAAATGCATCAAAAATCTCTCACGCCGACAGGGAAGATAACCCACCTATTCTTCTTACATCGTGATTGGGACTGTGTAGTGAATCGAACAATCGAATGACACGAACAATTGTTCTCGATTGATCGATGAATTGTTCGATTCCGATTAATCGGCATACCGATTAATCGATTTACAGACTGATCGGTGGCCTTCGATGATTATTCTGTGTTAAATTTATCCATTAATTAATTGACGATTGGTTGGAATCAGATAATTGATCGATCAATCGATTATTCGGGAAAACCAAATCAAACAATTAATCGATTAGTCGGGAACAATTATTCGTTTTATTCGATTAATCGATCAACCGTATAATCCAAATCTCAAGTCGATATTCAGATCTCCTAATTATTCATCACAGTACCGAACAATTAACACCCCTAATTCAACTCCCCGAGACAACTTGGAGGAATTCCGCGCATGTAACAATTCTTTTTCACTTTATTCGTTATCTTTACGGACTATCTGTTTTTTCTTCCACGAAACTCGTAATATCGTGGAATCGAACAAATGGATTTCTCATGATAATGCATTCCATTTTAACTTACAATCTTCATTTCTTATTGTACTTTCTCTCATGAATAAGTTATATAGATCACATATACTTTATTTCGTTCATACATTCCAACCGTGGAGGTAGAATAATAATGTTCATTATTCCTGATACATGCACATCGAAGGAACGAAATAAAAAGGAAGCGGAGAAGGAGAATGTAAGGTTTCCTTGCTTCGAGTCTGTGGATTTCATGAAAAATTGTTCACCGCTAGTCATCGATCTTCTTTCAATTGAACAAATGAATTTTTGCATTTTTTATGAGAAGAGATGAATTTCGGCAGAATATTCTTTTCTTCCCCACGAGGAGGAGGGGGAAACAATAAATTTATAGAGTGGAAGAGAAATTGGAATTCATTTGGCAGGGTTTTTTAACAATATCCGTGCGGAGAAATAATCTAGGATGTTGGATAAAATGAACGATTTCTTGACGCAAAGTAAGTATCGATATAATGATGAAAAAACGTATTTGTGTCTTGATTCTGTTTCCTCGAAGTGCTCACGGTATTACAAAATAGTTTTAGTAATTCAGGCACATTCGCGGACTGCAACAACCGACAACTCATGAAATCCGTAGAAAAACTGTCTTCGTTCATGTGGGATTCCCTCATATTTTTCTTGAGAGCTCAGAGGTGGCGCCATCTGGTGGCATTTTTAAAGACAAAGCCATTCTAAACTGACCAAATAAAGAAGTTTAAAATTTTTAGAGATGAATCTTCAAAGTTTATTCGAGTCTGTAGTGAAGTGCCGAAATTTTAAATTTCAGGGAAAAATCTTTTCTCATTCGATAAAAGAAATGATAATGAAAACTGTTGTATTTAATTTTGATTCTGCGAAATAGATGGCGTTTCTAAAGGTACTCCAGATAATTTGACCTATTATGAACTCAGTTTCAATATATTGTTATATATTTAAAGTCGAGTCAATTAAGTGTCGAAAATACCGAAAAATCAAAAAACCTATTTCCCGTCAATCGACATAATAGTTGTCACTTTTTCGTTGTTTGGTCTTTTCCAAGATTAAGGGTACCCCAGCACCACAACCACGTACATAGAAAATTCATGGAATGTTCTCATTACATGCATTTGGTACAGCTAAATACGTTCAAAATATATTTACAGTACGTTCCTGAAAATGAACGTTCTATGAACGTGCTATGAAATGTTTTTTGCTACACCAAATGAATATAACCAGGCGGCATTGCGTTAGTACTTTACTAGCACTTTCGCGCTAACTAGGTATAGTTTGGAAAGTCAGCAATAAATCAACTACTTTTTCCCCCAATTTGTCATAAATATCGTATTTTCTTACCTAAAAATGCCAGGCGGAACCGGACAGAAAATTGTTGTCGGGCTTTGAGCAGTTTCTTTCCCAGGTAATCCAGGCAAAAATTGACAATGTCTCTACCCGATTTGGTGCGGAATTACCAACTCGGAATATCATGAGAAAAACTGACAGAAATTTGTTGGGATGGTTCTGTTTGGAATCCACAAACTGTGATATCCAGTCAAGAACCGACGAAAATTTTCCTGTCAGGTTTTGACAGGATCAATTGAATCAGTTATCCACAAAAACTCTGCCATATTAGTGCGATATCCCGTTTGAGCTCAGTATTACCAATACGAGTGTACCGACGGCTAGCGATATCTGGTTGTGTCCGGTCGGCGTGTCGAATTGGCAACAGTCAGAGAGCGCGTCGCGTGAGAAGCATCATGTCGATATTGTAAAGGAATAAAGATATTTCGAGCATAATATTTTACTATTCTCCTTCATGTGTACGGTATAAGAATACACCGCAATTAGATCCGCCATTTTGTTTCATGAGAAAATAAACTCAAATTCGTTTACAGCGCACACAAGGTCGAAATGCCAAAATAGTCGGACAAAATTATAAGCAGTCATCAGATTTGCTTGAAACCCGGTACTTCGGAGTTTTTTGGATCGCTGATTACAAATCCAATGTCAACAGACCAAAATTCAAAATGGCGGATTCAATATGGCGGACGGAAATTCGTAAATTCATCGGATTTCCTTCAAATTCGGTATCCAAAGATTCTTGGGGGTCGCTGATTACGAATCCGTTGTAAAAATTCCAGAATTAAAAATGACGGATTCAATATGGCAGACAGCAATTCGAGAATTCATCGGATTTCCTTCAAACTCGATGTACAATCATTTTTGGGGTTGCTGATTACGAATCCATTGTCAAAATTCCGAGATGGCGGATTCGATATGGCGGACAGAAATTTCAAAATTCATCATATTTCCTTCAAACTCGGCACCTAATGATTTTTTGAAGCCACTCATTACGAATCCGTTGATGAAAAACCGAAATTCAAGAAAAGAAAATACTTGAATTAAATACTTGAATTTATTTTCGCGATCGTAAATAGTTGTTTGTTCATATCTGTGGTGGATTGAAATTTAGAAAGTTGGAGAAAATTGTCACGAGTATGAATTTTCGAATTTCCGTCTGCCATCTTGAATTTCGGTTTTTTGTGAACGGATTTCGTAATCAGCAACCCCAAAAATCATTGGATACCGAGTTTGGAGGAAATCCGATCAATTTTTGAATTTCCGTCCGCCATATTGAATCCGCCATTTTGAATTTTGGTTTTTTGACACTAGATTCGTAATCAGCGACCCAAAGAACTCCTGAGTACCAGGTCCTAAGTAAATTGGAGAACTTCTAAAAATTCTGACAAATTTTTCATGATTGCCAATTTGCGGTCTGAAAGACACTTCCTTCACAAAAAATTGGCTGAATTCTTCAGGTGGAAAGATGTGGAGCTAGTTTTCGTTCCATCTTGTAGATAAGACTTTGATCTACAACTCTCGATGAATAAAATGACGGGACTAAGGGATACCACACACCTTTTTCCTTGAAAACCAAACGAATTTCATTATACAAAGGTATAAAAATCACATGCAATCGTCGCTCTGTCATTATTTGCTACTCATTGAATTGATATTCTATTAATTTTTAGTGTATTCTGTATACTTTCAGTGGTAGATTCGATTTTTGAAAAGTTCAATCGTTTCATTTTTGTAGACACGACAGCTTTTTGAACATGGTTGTCATTTTACTACATAGTAAAAGTTTTATATTAGATATGAGCATATTTATATTGTACTTTTGGGATTTATTTGATTATGTCGCTATGAACCACAAGTATACGAGCATTCACCATACTCTCTCGTGAGGATGAAGATAAATATGTTATTATTGAAAATAAATATAATTCCGAGCCTCATGATAAAGTATATCCCATGAGTACCATAAAAATATAGTAATCTTTAATATAAACTTGTCTCTGTGTATCTGTTAGTCACGTGGATGATACCCCGAGCAAGGTACTTTTGAACTGGTATACAAGAGCACAGAAAGGGGATTAGACCCTCCTACACGGAAAGAACTCTGAAGCTACCGTAGTATGTGAGCCCGTCGCACTATAGTAGCTTGGCTGCCCACATACGAGCGTAGTGCCGCTGTGTACCAAATTTGATTCGACAGTCAGCCAATGTGGTATGACGAAGCGCCGAACTGAATTTGCTCCCGTGTAATACCACGCTGGTATGGCTCAGGAGCAAACAGGCCTCGACGCGCGTACTCGCGCTGTTCCCGTGTATATGTGAATTCTCACACTTGGAACCAGTGATCCCAGAATGCGGAAGCTGGCGGCCCCCACCACGCAGTCGGTGGGACACTAACACTGTCTCACTGCGCGTCCGTATGAGAAAGAAAGAAAGTCTAGAATATAGACTTTCTCTGTTCACACGGACACGCGCTGAAACAGTATTAGTGTCCCACCGACCGCGTGGTGGGGGCCGCCAGCTCTCGCATTCTGAGATCACTGCTTGGAACATTACTTTACTCACTCCAACCATCAAATATTTCTAACTACAAACTTCATTTTTGGAATTTTGTCATACTATTTGGCATTTTCGGCCCTCGTCGTATTGAATTCACAATTTTATTTTTCAGAAAAATAACCACAAATTCGTTCCCAAGGACCTAAAAAACATTCATAAAACGAACTGCAAATTTTCAAAATGATGAAATATTGTTTGACTCAACTTGTTATGAATACTTTCCACTCCTTTGTCAATGAACCTGATTGTAAATGGCGATAGCAACTCTAAAATGAACTTATTGGACCAGGAACTCATTATTGAATAGTTGTGAAAGGAAGTGAAATTATGAATCCATTTAATTGATGGGAAATTCAGAGTGTTGTACGGAATCAGTTAGTCTATGTAGAATTTTGCGATGATATTCCTGAGGGAGTCGAGTCAAATAATGACAACAACGAGCAACAGTATAAAAATAAACTACGTTCATGAAGCTTTTTTTCCATTCGTTATTTACATCAAGGGAGTATTCTTATTTCGCATCAATTGCAAAAGCAAAGGATATACGAGTGAGAATAATCAAGGGTCTTCTTCATTTGTTACCCATGAGTACTCTGCAGTTTTTGTTTTACGAGAAGAAGCAGGCAAGCGGAGTATAACAATCATGCACAATCTCCTTCATTTGTGACTCACGTTGGCTGATTTCTTTCATTCACATGAATGATGGAAAATTATTTCTGAACGAATCGTGAAGCGTAGTATCATTAATTAATTCAACTTATTATTAATTAATCAATCATTCACTTCCTAGCGCTCAGCAGTCTTTTCTCTGTGACGCCTTGTTAGTCATGAGCGAAAACTTGTGATATTTCTATCCCGCTACTTTTGCATTGCAGTCAAAGAAGGATAAATAAAACTTGATTTATGATTGTGAAAATTAAAGGAAGTATTTCGCCATATCAAGTATTTTTTTTTCATCCAAAATACTGAATCATTCTGGGTTTTGAATGTTGAATCTTTCGAAAAATGAGGAAAAAGACAGGACACCGCAATTTAAATGAGAACACTTGGAACGTTTCTGCGCGCTCTCTCGAAGTTTGACTTTCATGCGAACTAAAAATCGAAATTGCAGTCTGGTATGGGGAGGTAACCTCAAAATTTATGCTTTGGATTTCAAAACACTAACTGTATTTTTGTGTGAACAAAAATTACTGATAATTTGGCTTTAGAATCTTCTAATTTTTACACTTTGTTGTTGGAAAATATTATTGATATTCCAAAATTAGAACAACTTTGAAGTTATCCTGCTACACGAGGCCGTCATTTTGATTCTTAGTTTGCATGAGAATCAAACTTTGAAAGAACACGTGAATCCATCCCAAGGATTTTCATTTGAGTTGTACCCCCCTGAAGAAACTTCATCAGATCATGATAGAAATTCCCCATCCATGGAGGAACGTTGGTGCCACCATCTTTGGAGGAAAAATTCTATAATCATTTTCCACAGTGCTGAAATTTTTCAACCCGTGACCCTATGGAAATATCACAAAAAGAATTGGTTTTGAATTTCAATTTTTTAGTTGAACATTTAATTTTCAGAAAATAATAGCGAGTTTGAGAAATACAATTTTTTTTCTTCATTCTAACAGCAATGCCTCGAATGTCCTAAAATCTTGATGATCCTCTATCAATGATCTTCAATATAAACGAAAAATTTCCTCTCAGCGATAAAAACTTTCGCATCTCCAACAATTGTAAAACGACACAAATGAATTACAATTTGACGAATGAGTGGCCGAAATACACTGGGAATTGAAAGTTGTCAACATCTTTTTTTCTGCAAGCGAAACGTACTTGATATCTAAAACATTTTATGTATGTTTTACTACACGGTGCACTGATTTTTGATGAGATCCCATTTAATTTGCATTCCCGTAGAAAGATCAACGCAACGGTGGGGGGAAGAAGAGAAGTTTATGACTGCTTTTTCAATAAAGGCTTAAGGACTGATCCTAGCTCGAACTCATATCGTGTCTTATGAAAAAGTAGGTCGGCTTAATTTTCTTTTTATTGTACGATCCGGTAAACGATGTACGTAAGTATACAAGTAACACCCTTGTCTTAAATACGTCCCCCGAATGCTCCCGGAGTGGCGACAATGTCTTTGGCGAAGAGATGGAAACGTACGGAAGACGTGTAACGTTAGGGACATCATTTTCTTCTCTCAAACGATTTCTCAAGGCGGATTGCGGCAAATCAAAACCCGTGTGTGTATCGTTTCTTTCTTTTTCATCGTTTTAAAGACTATAAAAAAAAGCCCGATATCGAGACCTCGTTATTCGAAACATACGATATCTTTTGTTCTTCTCTTTGTTTTTGGAACGGAATGGATTATCACAAAGTGATGAATTCATTTTCAGAGTTCCCTCAAAATTTGTCGCTTGGAATAAAAAGAAGTGGCACAAAAGCGGAGCGTTTAATTAGTCAGCATGGTAACTATCGGTAACTGATGTAATGAACAATGGATTTTATACGGAACAATGCTTGATACCTTGTTATGTTTTGTAAATGAATAACATCATCGACGAGTGTTTTTTATGTTCACATTTATTCCGTCAATCGATTGTGTCGAAGTATCGATCTCAAGCGGAAAAGTGTCTCCCAGAGTGGAATATCAAGGGTTGAAATTTTTATGTCAATACGATGAGGGACGCCTAATCTGTAACAATTATCTATCAACTACCACGGATATAAAGAATTATTTATTCTGTTCTTCTTTGTTAGATGTCCAGTTTTTTGCTTTTGAGGGAATTCAGTTCGAACAGAGTTTTACTCCTCCAAGAGGATTTAATTGATTATATTTTTTACTACGACCAAAGATCAATGGATTCCAAGGGGTCGATGACGATCCTGGAATGGCGGTGGAGATCTATTACTGGGCCTTTGAGATGCCTGTCCATCTGGAAATTCTCCGAAGTTCTGGTCTGGCAGGAACCTGAGCAATCCCGTGTAGGAACTTCCCTATGAACAATGACTACCGCCCCAGTGTGCAGGAATTCTGGCCCTAATTTAGCTCATACAGGGGATGCTTCCGATTGCGAGAGCTCTTGGCCCCAGGGGCCATGATTCAGCCAATGGGAATCCAGTATTCTAGCCCTACACCGAAAAAAAGTTTTTTTGAAGTATGAACAACCAACATAGTTATGCTAACCAAATTTTTGTTGTTGCAACAAAACATTTGGTATAAGACACAAAATATTTTTGTCAACACATTTTTGTCATTTAGGAACAAAATAATTTTGTTGAAAGCACAAAAATTTGGTTGAAGGAACAAAAGTTTGTTGTTTTTCACATATCAACCAAAATGTTTTGATGTTTTAACCAAACAGTTTTCTCGGTGTAGGGGCTAGCCCCTGTCTACAATCGGAAGCATCCAGGCAAAACAGGGTCCATGCTGGACCGGTCAAGATCCCATTGTACACACATGCTAGGGTGATGGTTCAATGGGTCGCTGATGAACCTGCAATGCCGTTGAAAAGGCGTCACCGGTCCTTCGAAATGTCTGCACTCGTGCCCACGACTAAAACCCTATCAGTTCTAATTTCTTTTTTTAATTCCTTCTGCATCTAACGGTAATTTGTGTTTTGCAAGGAAATGAACATATAGTTTATTAAACACCTAGGGCAGTGAAATAAGAAATGGCTAAGATCACATGTAATTGTCGGCCGAGGCTAAGTCGAGCCCGACAAACAGGTGATCTTAGCCTTCCTTTTTTCACTGCCCGAGGTGTGTATACTATTTTTCTCCCCGACGGAGCCGGAAAGTGGCAACTTCGTTTTGGCCACCGGGCAGAAAGTTGCCATTTTCCACCCGGAGGGGAGAGAATAACCCTTTGATTATCCATTGCAATCGGCAACCTTCAAAGTCCGTTTGTTAGTTCCCCCCCCCCCCCCCCACTCCCCTCAAAACAATACATCCTGCCATTGAGACGTTGATGGAAAGTTTTCAAACTGTAGACGAGTTTCTTCAAATGTCCCAAAAACGTCGCGGAATCATATTGTGTTGCTAGGGCCCATTCTCTGCGTTCTTAATGGACCTGATACTGTACTTGAAACCACTCAAAAACAACACTCGCCGTTGCAATTGGCCAGAATTTCCCCTCAAGGTTTTGAAAGGATATTCCAATTCGACAATTCTGGGTTAAACTACACTGTTAAAAATTTCTTGAAATTTCATGTACTTTTCATGTACATATGTGAATGAAAATTCAATTTTTGTGAACTGAAATAGGAATCCAAATACATGTTATTGAATTTTCAAGTTATTGTGCATGAAAATTGAAATTAATGTACAGGTGATTGAAAAAACTTGGAAAAATTTACTCCATTATAATAACATAATAATATCATTTTAATATCATTATAATTGTAATCAAATCAAGGCTGTACTGGTATCCAGCTGAAAATAACCAAAGTGATCCAAGTTGATTTTGATTTGAAAAAAAATTTAAAAATGCTCATGTCTCAAGAACTAATCTTCCAAAAACCGGAAATTCTTGCATTATGGCTGCAGAATACGCCCTTGAAATACAATTTTTCTCACTTGGGTCACCCTGTATACTAACGCTTTGACGAAATCATCCACGTATCCACTTCAACTATGTATTAGTTAGATCACACGATTTGTTCAGTGTTTCTACATCATAAGTACATCTTGATTCACAAGTTTGAAGAATGAACGCAAGGTGATATAGGTAGAAAAATGCATCTGTCCGCGTAAGTGGCGGTGGCTAGAGTGATAGGGCTGTGGCGTCCGGTTCCGACACCCCGCGTTCAAATCTTGTGAAGGTGATTTTTTTTTCAACGATCTTGAACATGTGCATGAAATTTAAATACCTTGTTATTGAATTTTCAATCATGATTTCTCTCAACAACCATGAACATGTGCATGAAATTTAAAGAACTGGTTATTGGATTTTCAATACTACTGTACATTATTTTTCATTTACGTGAGTGGAAATTGCTTCCATTACTTGTAATTGAAAATTCAATCAGAAATTTATAACAGTGTAGGTGGGAACTTTGTTAGCTTTCGCCCGAATTTCACATTTATAAAACCGTTCGAAGCTTGATAACAATTTTTGGGGCGATTTTTCTTGGTATTTTTGGCAGGGTGGGTTCCCAACGAAATCTTTTCCACTATGATACCCGATACTTTATGCAAGATTAGCGCGGATTAGCCGAGCTCTTCACGCCTCATTCAATCACACATGAAACTTTATCGATGACATTAATTAAGTTTTTGGTTTTCATAACTTCTAAAGTCCTTTTGACAGAGTTTGGCCGAGTTCAATCTCGCCTGGACATCCCGAGCGGAAATTTGTCACGGCTACATTGCGGTCCTTGTCCTGTTTGCCAAATTATAAATACGGTCCTAGTCAGGGTTGCCGGATCCGCCTCGTATACAAAATGTAACGCCTAAACAGATACGGTCCAAATATGACCGCCCGTTCCGATTCCTCATCTGAAAAATGTATGGCACAGATTAGGTTACCAAATCCGGCATATATTAGATTATCGAATTCGGCCCTTTTCTCCAAAATTCTATGCGCTCCGTGCGTAGCAGCTGGTTGCAGTACGCATCTAATGACTTTTCCCATGGCAATTTTGACTCAACGAATGATTTTTTGAAGATTCATCATCGAACTAATTCTAGGACGATTTTCTTTCTGGAAGTTTTTTATCAAAGGTTCTAATTACAAAGTTATGCAAAATGGAATTTTGTTTGCGAACGTAAACATCTTGGAACAGATTCTATTGTAAATATTTGTTCCCTATCACACATCCAATTATCCATGAAAACGTATTAATTTTTCCCCTAATCTCTTTTTAAAACTCATATTTTTTGAGTGGTGGCTATTGAAACATGGATAACTATGAATGATTGAAATAGTTGAATTTTTAGAAGTATGCCTGAAATCAGAATACCGATGTCAGGTCCGAGTTGATAGAATCGTAATAGGGTTCACACTAGAAAATCTCATCAGGCCCGGATTTGATGGAAAGCGGTATGTCGCATTGCGAGAGTGTTACGGCAGTAGTCATTTGGGCCTAACGTGGAATTCCTTGATACGTTAGTTCATATGTGTGCTTCATTAGGACTCTATGTGGATTCGATGATAATGTATACCGCGATAGAGCCTGATTCGAACCGCATCAGTATCACGGCTAGCCGTAACAGATTTCTGCTCGGGGTGATGGACCCAATCACAATCATTGAGAAGCATTATAAAATTGGGGGGATTTCAATGCATTTTGAATATCCGTTAGATGCACTCAAACGTCGCTATTAGATTATCGTTAACTACACTCTGTTATAGAAATCCCAATAGTTCCAAACTTTTATAGCCCTGAATCGTCATGTGCCCGAATGTACCAAATGAAACAGAAAAAGAATTTATTGGTGAACATGAGATCGACAAATTGATTGCATTCATCGCGGGCTACTCTTTGCGGTACTTTCATGAAAATGTACTACATAGTAACCCGAGTGACAAAGCTGAAGTTTTATGTTTTATCAACCAAAATTTCCCCCAATGATACCGTTACCACTTGATATCCGCTCCTAGAGTGACTTTGTTCAACACAAAAGCCACCATATCTCCTTTTGTGTCATTAACGCGAGGAAGGGAGATGAAATTGATCAGTCTGTCCAGGCATCCATGTCCAAAGGTTACTCCACTGGCCCTTCGACCATCAAGCTGATGCGTGTATCGATTGAAACATAGAAAACGTATTTCGAGAATAAGTATAATCCCAACATTGTGAAACAATGAAATCCTGAACTAACTTTGTTCGAGAAATGACAGCAGACATCAGAATGAACTCAAAATTTTCCATTTTTTTTTGTCCACTTTGGCTTGAACGAAAAGAGGAACTTGACTCCAGAAAAGGAGAATTCTTTTGAAGAATGACTCAATCATGAAATCGTATGTTTTTCGATTCCTTTTGCCCGAGCAATACATTTGAATTCCACCGTTGAACGGAAGAACTACGGAATGAATGAGCTTCATCAAGAAGTTCATACAGATAGATTTTCAAGGATGTTGTTTGTCTGTACAGAACTAGTGCTAATTTTTCTGGACAATAATTCAATCTTCTCCATTCTATTCTTGATAGCAAAGTTTCCTAAGGAATTCGCCCTATTGAAAACTTTCTTCGAAGAGATGGAGTGAGAGACAGAGAAAAGTTAAAATACTACCAGATATTTACCGACTTCTCGCAATTTCCACGATAATAGATTAAAACAAAAGTAGATTAAATCAAAAGGATCTTGGTTTGCAGAAAACTCATGTGGCGCATGTGTTTGTCTTGACACAAATTCCAGTGGAGAATTTCATATCTGAGATATGAAAATCCTCAGTATTATTTATGAACGACTAATGATCAATGAATATATGATTTCTTCGTCATTTGCATAGAATAAAGAAGCTTTTTCATGAAACTTGTCATCACCTTTGCATCTACTTGGAGAAGGAAAAAATCACATAGGGATATCAGTGGAGTTACATAATCCGCGAACCGTAAAAGTAAATGTCGCAAAGGAGATCTTGGAGAACGTCGGGAATAAGAAAGACTCGTAGATATGAGAAAGTCGAGGAAAAGGGACCATTGAATGAGACTTTAAAAAGACATTAGACATAGACGTTCTTCCCATAATACACGTCTGAAAAAGCCAAGGAACCACTCTCACGTAAAACTCCAGTCAAACTTTCGGTTCCGTCGTCATCAGAGATAACTTCTCGGCGTTGAATATTTAAACATGAACTTTATTTCTTTCTATCTTTTCTACCGATTCAAACCTCTATCATTGTTATTATTGTCCACAGGTCGAAAACCACTCATATAAAAATTCAACATCCACGTAAATCTATGGCCGAGGCTTGGCAACCAAGCATGGCGCAAACCTGAAATTATAACATCATTTCATGATTTAGCAATGTGTTTTTTCAATGGAGTCCCATCATGGATGAAAAAACGGCAATGAAACAAAGCATCATTCGCAAACAAACGAAAAATATTGTTTGTAAACCAACTGATTTCAATTCAAATTCAACTATCAAACATTAGAATTGAAGGGCATGCCAATATTGAGTCATGCTAGTACCAATGATCGGCGCTACATAGAAAACTAATTTTTATCGAGACTAGGCCAAAGTTTGTGACAATATTCAACCACATTTCAAATTATCCTTACTTCGAATAGATTCTATCGTTCAGTCAATGTTGGACCAAGGATAAGCCAAGCAAGAGCCAAAGTTTCATGTTGTTAAACGACATTCAATATTCATAGATTGCCAAGCCTTGTCTGCCAATATTGCGCCAGACCATATTCTATAGTCAGCATTGGCAGAGCTCAAAAAATGTTTATATGGATATTTTTCGATATTTTTCGCTAAAAATCATACTCCAATCCTTCGAAGGAAGTTGATTCTATGGAGTTTGATTCTATTTACAATCCATTATACACAGAATTCAATTAGTCAACTTTTTAAGCACTTGATTTCAAAGTGATTAGATAGCTCGACTCACAAAGAGAAGGCGAACTTTTAATTATACGATCCACGGATTACATGCTGTTGAAGTTATTTTATAATTATATGGATGCATGCGATACGGAGTTGGATTATTTAATTATCTCCCGAGATACCTTTCATCAGATGCAATATAGAACATTTGTATGATACCCTTGAAGTTGATATTTATGGTTCGAATCAACTGATTCATTTCCCTATACATAATGAAATATTCCAAGATAAATATAGAAGTCTAAATTCCAAATTATACGATTCTGATGATGATGATGATGTTTGTGAAATGCATTTGGAACATAAAATTTCCACTCTCAACTATTTTTTTCTTCCAATTACTTGACACGTCGAGAGCAAATAGCCTGCAAGGTGATATAAAAATGAAATGATATCCGAGTGACTTTAAAAATGAATTCCATTACCAACAGATTTTACACGACTCAGCTTATCCGCATTATTCATAATTTTTCACGACGGTTTTCAGTGTAAGTAATTTCATATACTGGCTGCAATGGTATATGACGATTCATGGATTTTCCTCGAGATGTCCTCACGCGTAAAATATCCTTCATCGAGTTTTGCATTCGCCTACAGCGATAAAGCGTAACGCGAATAACACTCTTTTGATATTTTGTACAGTTCTCGTTACGTCGAGAGGAAGAGGGAACGAAAAAATCGTGTTATCTCAGTAACAGTCGTTTGATTTTTATTTCAAATCCCATATTCAATTAATTTTTTTAAAACTTTTTTTCATTCATCGTGCGGTTATGATACGAGAGATTACTTGGATATTTTTCATTCCTTCCCGCACGAGGTTTTCAAATTCAGATCAAAATATTACAACGTCCAACCATTGGTTTATTTTCTAACAACGAATTTTTTTCTCTCAATGACGCGTAAATTTGAGGCAGAGTGAATTCTTTTCATCAATAATTCTACGCTGAATATTCCCCCAATTTTTTTTCAATATTTTTTTATTGATAGGGAATTGTATACAATAGTTCGTATATAGTCGTTTCTGAACGATTTATTTTGGAGATACCTTTCCTGGTTCGGCAAAGTATTATCATGGAGCGCATTAACGAGATTATTCCATAGACATCGTTTCAATTTCGACGATAAAATTCAACATTCGATTATTCTTAATCACTTCTGAATAACTGTCTGTTCTTGTTGAAGAAGAGAGCTCAGTGAGAGAATGAGGATATCACCTGAAAGATTATTTTAGTATCTTTGAATGCCATTCGGCTCCTGATAGTGATGACATAGATATAGAATTCTTAGAATACTTACTTTGATTCTTACACTTACCCAAGTAGCATCCGAACGTTGTATATGTACTATGAACGTTCATAGTATATTCAGATATACTATGAACGTGCATAGTATATATAAAACATTCTGATGCTACTCGGGTACTGTCTTTGATTCTTACGTAGTTTTCTTTTACCATAATCTTGCGATGGAAGGAAATCAGAGAAAGAGAGTTTGTATTAACATGAAAATTATTATCATCACTCATTACGGATTGATTTGAAATACTAGAATGTATGTTCTAATATTGATTAATGGTTCGCATCTGTATTCCAAAGTTAAATTAGTATCATCCTCAGTGTGTATGATCTTTGGCCTCACTTTGGTCGAGTGTTAGGCCCATGCTAGGCCAGTGTAGGCCCTATAGTACACACACGCTAGGGATGATATAGGATAGAATTTATACTTTCGTAGGCCCTTCGTAGATCAATGCACATCAATTGTCATATTCATTAATTTACATGATTATTCGAATCAAAGAGTATATAAAATAAAAAAAAAAAAACAAATTATATATATAAGGGATTAATTTTATTATTTTGACGAATAATAGATGTAGATCAATTGAAATTAGGTCAGTAATGTGTATCCAAGAATTACGTGACAAGAGCATGGTATTGAAAAAGTGAAAGGTAAACAAGGAGTCTTTGATTTGAGTCTTTGAGTTCTATGCAGCATTGGTCTCGTGTCCTGCTGCGTCCGTACCGAAGCATGCGTTATCGGAGATCTTTATGATCTTTCGAAGGTTCGGTACGATAATTGGTACAGGTATCTTGCACCGAGTGACTTTTCGTCTGAACACGTGCGTTTTTGGAAACATCTTTTACGTGAAAAATAGTAGCAAGTGAAATAGAGTGGAGAACAAAAGAGAATAAAAAGTAACATGAGAGTCTGAACAAGGCTGTTACAGTTTTATGAAATAAAAATATTTTCGAATATAAATAACTTGCACCTGTGAGAAGATAGGGTACAAAGTCTGTCATTCTCAGAGTAGAAGGGTAGAGTTAATTCACTAGAAAATGTACCTTCTAGATTGTACTGTTTTTCCTGGTACCAGATCACGAACGACGACATTGAAGATTCTCGTCATGTAGTCCGTGGGTGTACGTACATGTAGGAGGATGGTTGAATAAATGAACGGATAATGTCTAGCATTTGGACAATTCGGCAACTTGTGTGACACATTCCTAATCATTAATAACAGAAGAAAACACAGTTCGCAGAGTCTCTTCAATATTGACATCGTCAGACGGTAGAGAAAATAGAAGGTGTAAGAGAATATGTGACCAAAATAATTCAACTGAATTATTCACGTTCCATTCTAAAGATATGGCTGTTGCGTTTCTCATGGAGAAGTAACTTTTAACCCTTATCCGTACAGATTGGGTCTTTTAGGCCCTGAGAATTACATATGCAGTCTCAATATCAATTTATACTCATTATTGTCGACCGATTGTTTGTGACATTCATCCTTGCTCACAAGGCGTTGGGGAAAAATGATTACAGCTGTTGTTTCAACGTGCAGGTGTAGCAGAAGTTGGAATAACAAACAAAGCAATGTAAACGTAAAGTTCGGGTCTCCGGAGCCCAAGTAGTTAAAAACTTATATGAATGATTGCCACCAGAGAAATATTATATCACGCTTGGTACCTTCCAAGTTTGGAATATTTTCATTGAATTGGATGAAAATAGTTGATTCCATCCAAGGAATTTTCATGTTTTTAACCGAACTGTGAGTTGAGGGGGAAACCACTCAAGAGGCTGGGAAAAAAAATATCGGAAATTATTTCCAAAAAAACTGAACATATCGAAATTTGGTAAAAAGTTCTATATTATATGAATATTTTAGTGTGCTTTTAACTTTTTTCGAATCTATTAACAACAAAATCAGCGGTTCCGCAGTGTTTTTCCGTGGCCGGACAAATAAATCCTGCAAATTCGAAGATACAAACATAAGCCGAGAGAATTTATATTCAATATGATATTAGCTACAGCAGTACGCAGGCTTCTTTTTATAATGCATAGTTCAATTTTTATTACGATTTTTGAGCGGATTTCGTACATTGTTTTTTTGAATTTTCTTAAAAAGCATGCGATTCCGGCATGGAGTTAAAAAAACCTACATACAGCTGTACCTAATATCATATTCAATCGAAATTTTCTTGGTTTTTTGATTGCATCTTCAAATTTGCAGGAATTATTTGTCCGGCCACGGAGAAAAGATGTCCAGGGAAAAACACCGAGGAGCCAACATTTTGTTATTCGCAGGTCTAAACAAATTTAAAAACACACTGCAATAGTTATATAATAAAGAACTTTTCACCTGCTCGGAAAACTCAAATTTTTATGTTTGTTTAGAGGGAGGAAAGGGACCGATTGCAGACCGATTATTTCTTCCCTCACTTTCTCCTCTAGAGAAAAAATGACTGGGAGGAAAATGAAGGCGAAAAAATGTTCAAAAATGAATTTATAAAAAGAAGTTATGAAAAGTTTACGAATTTCCAAATTTGACTTGATATATTCTTCATATTTTACTATCCGGGCCTTTGAAGCCCGAACTGTACGGATCTGTGATAATTTCGAGCTGTACGGAGGAGGGTTAATATTATCAGGAATTAGAATTAGTTCGTTTCATTTTATTCATTCCAAATGAAAATCAAAAACACTGTTCAAATCTGAAAGAGTGAAAAATCACGCATTTCACTCCACTAAGTCTCAAACATAAGCGAATTCACTTCGGTAGGATTGTTCATTCGTTTCAAGTGAGCCCTCATTCTTTTAGAATGGACAATTTATCCTAGAATTGGAGTGGCAGTGAGCTTATAAGCTCAAATCTCAAACTAACGCTCCAAAAAAGTGGAAATTTCACT
The DNA here is from genome assembly GCA_018340375.1 of Gonatopus flavifemur. Classification (NCBI taxonomy): domain Eukaryota; kingdom Metazoa; phylum Arthropoda; class Insecta; order Hymenoptera; family Dryinidae; genus Gonatopus; species Gonatopus flavifemur. The sequence continues at coordinate 868,532 of JAFFJZ010000019.1, forward strand.
CGGTATTCCGACAAGCTCGCTTCTGGCTGACTAAACAGTGAAATGTTCCTCTAAAAACCTTAAAGAGTACACCAATTTAAATATTTTCCATTGGTTTTTCCTACTTTTAACTATCTTCTTTCAAGAGAATCTATGCAGAAACTATGTGTATGTATTTACAATATCTTTCTGTAAAGCATTGCCTGTTGAAAATTCCCTAATGAGACTTGGCAGTTCACGCACAGACCCGATTTCCCGAGTAAAAATGTTAATTTCGGTTCGCCAAACGGGACTGGTGCAGACGTGTTGCATTTTTGTGCGGTACTGTTGCAAATCCAGTGCGGGCACATCACGTACGCAATAGTACCGCAGAAAAATGCAACACGCCTGCACCAGTCCTGTTTGGCGAACCGGAAATGAAAATTTTTACTTGGGTTATTACTGGCTCAAAGTCATCCAGGCAGGTTCTACAACGGACCCAACGCTGTTGAAAATGTCCAAGCGAGTCTGACCCATCCATCCTCTTTCTGAAGTGAAATTCGTGTGAGTCTCGCCCAAATAATCACTATCCGGACAAGTCTCAAACCCCACCGCACATCTAAAAACAGAGCCGTAACTGAGAGTTTTTGCGCCTTTACTTGTATCATAGTAGTCAGACAGCAATAGATGAGTAAAATTTTGCAACGCCTGGCGTTGGCCCTGCCCTAGTTACGGCACTGACCAAAAATCCCAGCCAGAGTCGCACGCAGGATTCTCATCAGGTTTTTACAAAATTCATCCCACCACTGAGAGAAGAGTTTTTTTTATGACAAAGAAGGCTTATTAATTATAAACAATCCACCATTTGGGTCAAATAAGATTTGTTAATAGTTAACTAGCCTGATTTGATTGAAATACATTTGGGATACTTTTTTTTCAGTGATGAATTGCAAAAATACATTTCTAGTTCGATTTTCTCCTATCAGGTTAAGCAGATGTGTTACTCTTCTGAAGAAAAAGCTGGAATCAAAATTCAACTTCAACACTCTTCACGCGGGGATCGAATTCGTTTTCTTCCATCACCGAATGATCCTATGTCGACCTGAGCAAAACCATTGAGTTTTAATGTACAGGTCCAATCATTTCAAACACATTGTTGTCATAATCCCTTCAATTTACACCCAGTTGAAACTTCCCGGATGTATCTACAAGATTACGAAGTTCTCATCCGAAACCAATGGGGTTCCTACCCAGGTCCCACACGGGACTCTTGAGGATCTCGTTCGGGATCCCTCGAGTTCCCAACCAGAACATCTCAAGCTCCCGTCAAGCTAGAACCTGATTGATTCTGGACGAGATCCTGAAAAGTCCCGTCAACAAACAATCCCTTAGGAAAGTTGTCCTCGTTCACGCCAAATTCCTTTGTTCTTTTCCTTTTTCTTTTCCTCGAAACATGGAAAAGAGCATGGAAATTTGGCAAGTTTATGGAAATGAACAGGGAAAATTCTTCTACGAGACCCCACGGGCGAATAATAGAAACTGTAGAAAATAATCGGAATCTTCCTGTGTACATCAACCGAAAAATTCCAATCACTGATTGGGAAATCAATTTCCGGTATATTTTGTGATGAGTTGAGGTGAGTTTTATTCACTCAATACTCTATTGTTTAAATAAACTTCTTTAATTCCCAAGGCACACAAAAGTACATCCGCTTCGGTCGCGGTTGAAATTCGGAGTGTTTGTTCCAAAGCGTCGCTTCGTTTTCCTGTCGCGTCCACCCAGAAGGGAAAGTTTCTACCGTTACCTGTTTTGCGTTTTTCCTGTCCGGGTTGGAGACGTGCAACGTTCTGTGTATGTGTGTGAGGGTGAGGCAGAGCCGTAACAATTTATCTGAAAATTCTGAACTTTATGGGATTTTTCTCAACATTTCACAGTAAATTTCCGGAAAAATTCGAAAAATTCCTCACGCATGTATGTGGTAAAATCACTTCACATAAATTTATAGGAATTTTCCCATAGAAATTTTTTACAGTGTAGTTCCCGATATAAAATTTCCAGCAGGGATATTCAATTCCATTTTTAGAATTTAATATGAAACAGCTTGTTGAGCCGCTCAAGAAGACCATCATTTTTTAATTAAATTCGATATTAAATATTTCTTCTCATTTGTTTTGTTGTTTTTTAATTTCCAACAGTATTCATAAATCACTTCACACAATATTCTTCTGAAACAATCCTCTACTGCAATAACATTTCCACGAAACCACCACGATTTCTCGCAAACACGAAGACAAATGTGTACAGATTCAACGAACTACGCCAGAATCCAAAAATTGTGATATGAACCTTTAATAGAAAACACAGATGATCCTCAAAATTGAATTTTCTGCACAGACCGATATCCATTTATGAATCCAAAGAACTCCCGAATGCAATATAAAATGTCAACACAGAATTTCGATACATCCTTGTTGATATTTCGTATCAGTTGATTGCAAATGAGGGATAAAGAATAATTATCGATGATAAAAAACAGTAAATATTTGTATCGAATCGATCGAATTGGCAATTTTGTTCCGTGCGCAGTAATAACGCAAATTCGTAATCAAACTAGAACGATGATGATGATAATAATAATGATAATTTTGTTCATTATTTGTCCATTATTAAATTCTATCCAGCTAAAATTGGGGGTGAAATTCGTATTTGCCTCGCGGCTGTGAGATGAACGTGGGTGCTCGTGCTACGTTTGCATCTGATGATTATCGACGACGAGAAATACATCCTTACGATATTCGCTCTGACCTTAATGAGAACAAAATCTCTGCATGAAAAAACATGATTATCTATAAATTGCTTTATCTTGTAATTCGTTGTTCAATAATGATTTTTAAAATGTCGATAAAAGAAGTGGTCGACGCGTTGACAACGAGAAAATCAGTGGAACAAGGCGTATATACTCAGACGGCTGGATTCTAAATCTTGTAATTGAAATTCATCAGCCGTCGGTATAAAACCTCCTTAGATCCATCGTCACCTAAATCTACTACAAGTTTTTGCTAATCGAAGCCTCGTACTGTTTCACATTCACATAAAAGATGAGAGTGAGTTGATACATATTGAAATCGATAAAACTATAGGATGAAAAATATATTGAAAAGTTTTTCAATTTCAAAGTTTGCAGTCATCAGAGTTAGTTGAGAAAGTAGCCCAAGACATTTTATGCCGAGGAGTTTGAGTAATTTTCTGATACTTCAATCCCGATGTTGCATTCATATATCATTACTTATGTAATATTACGTGTAAATAGGTGGTACGCAATGGAAGATATATGAAAGTAATTTTCATAAATTCCCAATTTCACGAATACCGGTATTTTCAAACGTGTCCTTGGATTTATTTGCAACTAATAATCGAAGCGGCTAGGACAAGAAAGGATAGTCATTATCGATTTACGATTTATGAACGCCAGTTCGAGTCCTAAAGCATTCATCGATGGTTCATATAATGCAACGTGCCAGATATTTCATCAATTTTTGGCTTTACGATCGACGACTCACAACATCAGAATTCCACACAGATTCCGGAATCATCTGCTCCAATGAGCTTCAACCGACAAGATCAATTTTTATGACGGTTGCGCCCAGTTCCTCCAAATACATAAAACATGAACCTAACTCATAAAATCTCCCTCTCAAACCCGTTTTGTATCATATTTCCAACAAGATGAGTATTCGAAGGTGAATGATACGTCCTATGTTTAAATTAAATTGATCATTCCTTGCAGGTTGTATCATTTTCGGCTCGGATCAGGAAGTCGCGGGTGTGATGAGAGCGGTCAAACGATGTAACGCCACTGGAGCGTTTTCCTGGATCGGGAGCGACGGTTGGAGTGCGCGAGGACTTGTGAGCAGAGGGAACGAGCCAGAAGTCGAAGGTACTCTATCGGTGCAACCTCAAGCTAATCCTGTCCAAGGTTTCCAGGAGTACTTTCTCAACTTAACTGTTGAAAATAATCGAAGAAATCCATGGTTTGTGGGTGAGTAAAGAGATATCAAGAAAATCAATTATCCGCTTATCTAAGGTCTGAATCTTACAATCGAATTATCTTGATTATTCTTAATCTCTGTTCTTCTCAAAAAAAGTGTCGGACCGATCTCTCTGATGAATCTCAATGAGCTCAGGGTGATTCGGAGGACGTAAAAAGAATTCGATTATTTTATACTTTACAAATTTTAAATGTTCCGAATGTACGGAAATGTTTTGTACAATCTTGATGGTATTTCAAGAAGTAAATTCCATTATATTCATTTATGAATATTTCAATTGAAAAGCGAAAACATTTAGGTTGAATTGTCTATCGTTCGATATTTTCATGATTTTCAAAGCAAAGGATGTTCGACATTTTATAATATTATTTGAAATTTAGTTTTGGAAATATACTCAAAGAGCATTATGGGTGACAGAAACACATTTTGTAAGAACTGAATATTACTGTAGTAAATGAAATTCGTTCGAAAATGAATTTTCATTCGTGCTGCGTTTATTGAAATATATATACGTGTTGGAAACAACATCAAAAACGTCATTGTCCACTCCACCAAATGTGTCTTTCATTGAACAAATCAAATCAAATGAAACGTATGATTTTCAGAAATTGAAAATGATGAAACGGAATATCAGCATGAATATCATTTTGAAATCAATTATCATTTCACTTAGTTTTGACAGAACAAAAAAAAATGAAAATTTTTCAAATGAGAAGATATTAAAAATAAAATAAATTAAAAGTATATCAATGATAACATGATTCATTTTGTGTAATAAACGTGCAACTAAAATGCACAGCAAATGTACAGAAAGGGGAAATATACCACAAAATATGTTGGAAATATCAAATTTTCAGCATATCGAATGCTTTCATAGTTCTGTTAAATTCTTCAGATTAACACAACTTCTGCACAATGACAGACCAGTACGATAAATACTCGGTGTAGGATACGCTCAAACGAACAAAGCAGGCTCTTCTCGAAACCTTATCCTGGTACAGAGATAGTTGGTTAGAAACTCTTGAAGCATTCGATTTCGAAGCGAGAGTTGTTTGGCTATTCGAAACGGTTCAATTTCAGCACATTGACTAACGAGAAAATAATTCAATTTAAATTCGTGGCTGGGAAATAAATCAGTAGTTCAGATTACATTGAAATTACTGAGAGAACAGAATGTTGATGCAAAATAATGGATACAAGTTAGAGTGACGCGAAACAACCGACTATTTTTTGTTTTCACCAAATTACTGTGAAATGAATTCAGGAAAATGTCAGGTTTTTCCTTGAATTCAGTTCCGAGTGATTTGGTAGGAAAAAAAACCGTATTCGGCGGATAAGCTGGGAGTCCTTTTTGAAGATCAGGTGGAGAAAAAATATTGTGGGGGTCTCTCAAGATTTTGAAAAATTCTAAAAATAATAGAAATTCATTTCTTTATTTTTCAATTTTTTCCCGTTGTGGTGAAATTTAGTACCTAAAAAAATAGTCCCTTTCTCAGAGCTACAGGTGAGGATATTTATCTTTGAAAGTCACTCAAAATTTATAAACATTTTCCAATTTATTGGTGTTGATGTTTTCGAGCAGCCTTTGAACATTCATATTAAGAGGTCTTGATGGTTGGGATTTTTAGGAAAAATCTTTTTCTTCAACATTTTCCCTCAAGAAATAATAGAGATGTTTTGAAAATTTGTAGGTATGTTCACTGAAGGTGAAATATTATTAAAAAATTTTTTTCTTGTCACTGATTTTTTTAAGGAAAACACCAAAAAATCCCGAAGGGGATGTTTTTGGGCGACTGGATGATCTGAAAAAAAAACTATTCCTCGTTGAAGTGGCTATCACATGACCTAGAATCACTTTGTTTGTCGAAAAACAACAAAATCGCAGCCATTTTTCGCCAAAAAAACAATTTTCGAATGTGGAAGATCAGGTAAAAATCAGAGAGCCTTCGTCCAATCAAAACGGTTCTAGTTTATGCGATAGCCATTTCAACAAGGATGATTCGCCATTTTTTATTTTTTTCAGAGCATTCAGTCGCCCAAAATCATCGCCACCGTCATTTTTAGCGTTGTCTTTAAAAAGAATCAGTGCCAAGAGACAAAATTTTTGTAATATTTTATCTTCAGTAAACATACCTACAAATTTACAAAACGATAGCTCTATTCTTTCTACGAAAAAAAAATGTTGAAGGGAAAAATTTCTCCTGAAAATCCTCACAAGAAAGACCTCTCAACGTTCAATACGTACTATTAGTTTTCATTAGAAACTCAATGGATAAGAACACACCACGAGAAGGGGAAGAAATTTGATACATCACACGAATTCGAAATGTCTCAATAAATTAATTCGAATTCAATTAAATCAATTAGGTAACTTTTTTAATTTCAGGTATTTTATTTTTTTTTCATAATCTTTGAGTTTTTGTTCGGAAACATCAAAAGCAATGAATTTAATGATATTGAAGTTTTGTTTTTAAGGTAAATTTGGAGATGGCATTGTATAGGAGTGTCGTCCGGACCCATATCTCTGGAGTGAGTAGAAAACAAATCGTTCTGACTGGTACTTGGAGTATAATGGATTCTTATAATGAAGTTCAATCGAAATTTAATAAAAACTCGCGGGAAATTTAATAAAAAACTCGACCAATTACTTGGAATCGGACTGAAAAACTTCATTATTAGAATGCATTCTACTCCAAGTACGGCCCAGAATGATTTGAATTTAACAATGTTCATGAATTTTCAGTGTCCTTCAAAAACAAAAATTTGAGGAAATGGCGGGTGGTATGGCCCTCTTAACGGAAAACTGAGATAAAATCTCTCCAGAATAAAAGAATGTCGCTACGATGTGGGATACAACTTTTTGGAGTATTTTTCTCACATACATCCCGAAGAAAAAATTTTCATTAGTGAAATGAAAGATCAGGAACCATCGAAAAACCGGTAGATTGAAATGAAAACATGTTTTTCAACACGAAAGTATTTGTTTCATGCATTGAATATTGAAGGTTTTTTCTTGATTTTAGGCATCGTCCACTTAAACAAAATTCTACACCCGGGAAAAAATGATCAGATCTGACCAGATCTAAATTTTGGTCAGATCTAAACAGATCTATTAAGATCCGAAAAACTGCGATTTTGGCTTGTGTTTGTCACAATATATGTGCAAAATCGAATTCATATACAGACAGATATCACAAAATTTCTGACAATTGAACCACCAATTGCTCATTAAGATTTAATCTAATATTCAATTCAGATCTAACCAGATGTGCCAAGATCTGATCAGATCTACTGAGATCTGAACAGATCTAATCTGATCTTTTGAACCAGATCTGACCAAAAATCAGATCTACTCAGATCTATTTAGATCTGAATAGATCTAATGATTTGTTCCTGGGCATTATCATATGGACCATACCATCCAAATCTAGAGCCCATGGTGAAACCATGGGGGCTATGGTCGCCGATGAAATCTTGGCATAGCATCGAGAAACGAATTTTTCATGTGAAACGCATGCATAAAAACATTGTTTATAAATAAATAGTTTGAAAACATTTTTTAAAATACGTGTTTGGTCAAACTGATCCCACCAATCAATTCTAAGAAAAAAAATACATGGAAAACATGTACCCTGAATCGACATTGCGATTGTTTGTTATAAAAAAATGAGACACGTATTGGTTTGTTATTTTTTTCTATAACAATGAACAATGGCAATGTGGATGTGGAAACTTTTCTGACCAATTTCTCTATAAACAACTTTTTCTCACTTCACTTGGCATAGCATAAGTTTGCCAAGATTCCATCGGCGACTGAAACCATATCCCCCATCATTTCAGCATGAGTTCTAATGGATTAATGTGGGCCATACCGCCGTATCGAGATTTTTGACGACGAAATTAGTTCATAACCAAACAAACAAACATTAGCGCTTGAAACTCATGAGACGTGTTCTATATATAGGGGGGATCAATACTAGTATGGCACATTATTTTATGATCTGACTTACTCCAGTACAGAACGTCTCAAAGTTTCGCCGACACAGTACACCAAGAACAAGTGAATAGAAAAAGTTGAATTTCTCTTAATTTTGACCTGTATTGACAACAATGTGGTTCCCGCACATGATAGACAAAAACAATCTCTCCGTGACCAAAAGTGTGTAATGCTGCCACCTAGCATCAGATCTTGTAAACACTTGGTGGGCCATACCACCCGCTGTTCCCCTAACTTTGAGTGAGTTACTTTTTTTTAGGTACTAAATTTTACCGCAACGAGAAAAAATCAATGAATGAAAAAGAAAAGATTTTACTACTTCTAGAATATTGAAAAATCTTAAGCGACTCCTAACAGATTTCTTCCAGAACGGATCTTGTGAGAAGACTCTCGAAGCATGAAGATCTAACATATTTTCCTAAGAGACACGAAAAAAAACAAATATTCGGATTTTTTGCACTCCCACAACAAAAGTGTAAGTTTTTTTTATTATTCGATTGTTTGATGTTCTTGATTTATCATGGACAGCAGAACACAACTTGGCGCACAGTTAATGGCCAAATCTTGGCAATGTACGTATGTGAATCGAATCAACATTGATCAGAACATGACAAATTATGCTGCAACATTGTCAGTGACTAGTGAATCGATTTTATCAATCTATGATTGTCTCAGCATCCATTTGAACATGGGACAAGTTATCGCCGATCCTTGATCCAATATTGACTGAATCAAATAGATAAGTATTGTGCCAAACACTGTGCCCACCAACCTTGGCCCAAACTTGATTCACACCCTAGCGTGTTATCCATTTTGGTCTCACTTTGGTTCAGTCTTGGCCCCATGTTGGCAGGATGGGATCCGTGCTAGCCCAGTGTCAGCCCCATTGTACATGCATGCTAGGGTGATTTTGCAAATATTGATTCTATGTTGAAAAAAGGTTGTCGAAACGCAGAATTATGACATCATTTTGCAGTAGCTCCATCCTAATTTCTAAGATCGCCCGATCTTGGACTATCTTGTGCCAGCCTAGAACCAATAATGAGAAAGGGAAGAGTAAATTATTGCTCGAATTTGTGTAAAATGTCTTGATATTTCTCCTGTAAATGTTTTTGAACTTCGCGATTATCTCAATTTCTAGCCAACTGCTAACAAAAAATTGACGAATGGTCTAGTACCGGCTTAGTACACGGAAAAAAGAAAACAGCAATGGTTACTGTGAATCACAAAAATACATTGAAACTCAAATTCATTCCATGCAGTACTGCGTTTCTCAGTTCTCATTACTGTCCAGTCAGCACTGACGAATTCCATTACAATACCCATCACTGTGATCGCGCTAATCCTCATTATCTAAGCGTATTTTCATTTGTTTTCCAACCGATCGCTGTCATTCACAGTAACCAGTAATGTTTTATTTTTTCCGTGTAGGAACTACCAGTGTGCATCTGTTGGAGGTATTGTCCCAAAAGTGTGATATACCAAATTGCAAAACCAAGAAGTTCCAACGTTTCGGAAGAATTTCTCTAACTTCAACGGAATGCACTGCTTGATTTGTCCCCTAAAAAATTACTAAATCGTTTCCACCGTGCTACATCATCGATATCCAAAGAATTGCATCAAAGTTTAGATTAACAGATTCGGGATCAAACAAACAATCTGGCTTTGATCCGTTTGATGTTGAACTTTTTGAGGACCAAGCTGGCCACTACACGGAGGGAAAAAATTCACTGTGGCAACGAAATCTGATTTTGCTGAAGCAGCACATTTTTTGTTGTGCCAGCAAAATTTTTTTGCTATTCCGTAAATATTACTGAAAATTTTGCTAATCGAGTGGAAAATTTCTAGGGAAAATTCGACCAGTACAATTATATATCATTTATATATAAACTGTATTGGGTTATACCGGGTGTTTCATAATTAACTAAAAAACTTCACAGGCGTTATTCTGCGATCAAAATTAAATAATTTTTCGTATTAAAAAATTTCTTTTGAGCCTTAGCTTTGGAGGTATAAGCATTTTTAGATTTTTTTTAATCCAAATCACCCAGAGGCATTGTATGCTACATACTTGAGCCTGATACCATTCGCTAAGTTAGGGAACGGGGAATACCTGGAGAAAAATTGAGGTATCCTACTATTTTTCAATCCGAAGTTATACCGATTTGAAATTTTTGGGCCTCCAGCCAATCAGAATCCAGCAACTTTAAATCATTATAGCTCCTAAACAATGAATACCAGGATACTTCGATTTTTTCCACAGATTCGCCGCTCTCCAACTTAGCGTATAAAGTTGAGCTGAAGTATGTACTACACAATGCTTTTGAGTGATTTAGATTTGAAAAAAATGTAAAAATGCTCATATTTCGGAAACTATGCCTCAAAAACAATCTTCCAATACGGGAAATTATTGCATTTTGACTGCAAAATGACGTATGTGAAGCTTTTTTAGCGAATTCTGAAACACTCAGTACATAAATCATATATAATTGTGAAAATTCCACTCGAGTAATTAAATATGGGACCCGATTTGGAGGAATCGGTCCTGAAGAAATCTGCAGCTGAGGCGCATCGATTGCTTTCAGAAGAATAAAATGAGGTAGCCTCAAGGGTTCAAGAACGATGAAGATTTGACATCAAAAAGAAAAACGTAGTGGAAGGCCGAAAATGTACGGAAACGTAGTAATTAATTCAAAAACATCCACTTTTTCGCTCGCCCTGAAATTTCAAACTCATTTCCAAACTAAAACTCTCTCACTGTGAATTTCATTATAACTTCATATAAAATATCCAACGATAACCTTCGAATACCTAATCGAACATTCACAATTTTTCACAATTCACAATACTTGACATTCACATATTTCCAATACTTTGTATCGTCATTGGAAAAAGAAATCGACCCAATATAATGCTTTCAAATGAAATAACATGAAACTCCATGGAAAAATTGTATGGAAAATTGTTTAATTCATTTATTCCATTCAAGTTGGAGTTTTATTTTATTCTCATTTGATGGAGAAGTTTACGTCTCGGGTAGAGGAAAGTAGAGAAGCTAGAGAATTCGAAAGGAGAAGTAGGAACATTGAAGGTGGACGTGATAGGAATCAATGAAATGAATTGGTCGCAAAAAGGGAGATTTTAAGAGGGAAAAATTATGCATGCAGGATTATTCGCGCGGAACCGGAAAATGGCTAAACAGATAGGTAAAAGTGGTACTACAGTTTCAACGAGGAACAAAAAATATATTTGTGTTCATTGGAATGATTCTTAAAATATATTCTTCTGAAAATTCATAACGCGCTATGAAAAACAAATGTTTGCATTAAACAGCGACACTTGAATATTCATTCACGAAGAAAAAACAAAACAGAATAGCAAATCGTTTCGCTAAACCAGCTGAAAATCTACTGCTCCGGATACCTGCATCAGGGCATATTCTAAAAAAAGTTAAGAACTAACCGAAACGCTGGACACTCGATTTCTAAAAAAAAAGAACATTTGTGTGACAAGTACTTCCTTAATTTCACTTTTGACATGGAGTTTTTTTAGAATCAATATCGTTTCTGAATTCACTATAATACCCCTTGATATGAGGCGAAAGGCTCATTCTATAACAGCCCTTGTTGGAAAAATCCATAGAATTTGATGAAATTGAATTCAATGGGATTTAATCAGAACATTGTGCAAGGTTCAATCAAAATTACATTGGAAAATACACTAACCTGATTGAATCTCATTGAAAATGGTTGAATAGGATTTGGTCAGAACATTGTGCAAGATTCAATCAGATTTGGTGAGAATTCATCAGTTGATTTAACCAGGAAGGGCAATATTGGACTGGATACTCGATTGAAAAAAAAGAAAAAGGAAAAAATCTCATTCAAAATTAGGTCATTTTTCAAGAACTAACCGTTTTTACGTTTCAGAACTGATCGTTTTCTTTCAGAATTAACCTTTTGGTAAGAACTGATCCTTATAATATGCCCTGACCTGCATTGCTAAGAGAGCAACATGATCAACTAAAGCAGCAGTATTTTCAGTATTATATACAGAATAGCAAACAAATGTTGCTTAAGGGGATACGAGCGGTCCAATTCTTTCGAGACAAAGTACGTGAAAATGCGTGCATCAATTCAAAATATCTCTCTGTAGAGCATTTCTTTAGCATCTCAAGAAATGCTGTACAGAGAGATATTTCGAATCGATGCACGCATTTTCACGTACTTTGTCTCGAAAAAATTCAGAAAAGCCCAGCCGCTCGTATCCCCTTAAGGAGCAAACATTCCTTGCTGCGACTAGTGTTTCGTTCTCGTCTCGCCGAGATTGACCGGGTCTTGATCTCGGTCTCGCTTTTGTCTCGACAAAATCAATATCACTTCGGTCTCGATTCGAAATTCTCGCTATTCTCGGCTCCGACAATGCTATCTATACGTTCCGGTATCGTCGAGATTCTCGGCTTGGCAGGTATCATCTCGATCTCGAAAAGTAATTGTTCGTCTCGTCTAGATCTCGGGGTAGATACTGAGACCAATCTCGGTCTCGTTCGGAACACTAGCTGCCCCGGCTGGAAAAACTTTATTGTACACTGTAAAAAATGCGCTGTCAAAACAGTGTCAGAACTAACACGGAATCAATACCACACGGATTCCATACATATATTATATTCCACCCCGAAATCCTTGTAAAAAAAAAACACCGAACGGTGTTAGAATAACACTTTACGATGTGAAAATGACACCATGGGGTGTTAAAAGAACACTTTTTGGTGTGAAATTTTTCTAACACTGCCAATTTTTTACAGTGTAGCTAGTATAGTTGATTATCCGGAAGTGTGGATATGATTCGGATGTCCTAATATCCGAATGTACTATCCGGATATCACAATATCCACATATGTCCGGATATCTGAAATAAAAATAACCCATACAAAAATTTTTAGGCTTCGCCAATGCTGACAACAAAATATAGCTTGGCGCAATGCTGACAGACAAGGCTTGGCAATCTATAAGCCTTCAATGTTGATCAACAATAAATACAATGTTGCACCGATGTCGGTGTTCGACGGATTTCGTTTGTCAGCCTATTATTGTGGCATAATTGCGCCGAGTTTGGCTTTTGCTTGGCTCATCCTTGGCCCAACATTGACTAAACGATAGATTCCATTCAACGCCAGGATCATTCAAAATATGGTTCAATATTGCCCCAAACTTTGGCCTAGTTTCGGTAGAAATTAGCTTCCAATGTAGCGCCGCTCATTGGTAATATCATGCCATTGTTTCATCGATGATGGCACTCCATTGGAAAAACGCGTTGGTGAATCATAAAATGATGTTATCATTCCAGGTTTGCGCCATGCTTAGTTGCCAAGCCTCGGCCATACTTTATCCACGTTGCACCATGCTAGCGCCAATTGTAAATTTCTTTATGGGAATGTATGCACTTGATAGAGAAGCGATCGCAGTTCTCGATTCATTCTCACGATTGATCATAAATTTATGAATATTTATCCGAATATCCGCATTATGCGGTTACCTATGTAATCCGGATAACCAATCATTCATTCGATTCTTCGGATATTCAGATTTGAAATTTCGGACAGAAATCCCACCCCTAATTGTAGCTAACAAGAGTTTTTTTCTTTTTTTCTCCGTGAATTCATTCATCATTGAAATAACGTTGAATCTGATGGAAGAAATCACTCACTCGAATTCACTTCTATGTCAAGAAAACGAAATTGCATAGATTTTTGTTTCACAATTTCATTCGCTCAGGAATATAAATTTCATATTTTCGTTACACGTGTCAGAAGTCACGCTTGACACTCCATACTTCACGCTACGTTACCAGGGAGGCTATTCAAATTTCGTGTCTTTTGTTGTTTTTACCGAATGAAAACTTTCCTCTTCTTTTCGCCTGTCATCGTATATACTTTCTAATATTCTCGCATCCACTTGACACTCATAACGTACCCTCAAGTTCTCGTACTTTATAGTGCACGACGAGTATACTCAATGATGCAAACTTCTCATGCATAATTTTAATTTACGAACTTCAACTGTCCCCCACTTTGTACTTCAACTGACCAACTGACCTCACGATTTCACCCTGTCTTCTTATTCCATTGTTGTATTTTACACCTCCTCGGTGATATATTAATGTTATCGCTACATACTTCGTCACTTTGTAAGATATACACGATATGAATGGGAGATAAAATCGTCAGAGAAGTAAAGTTTCATTTGAAAATTCGTATACAGCACAGAAGAGGAGTTTATAGGAGTTTCGATAATCAAATGTACTTGTCTTTTGAGTGATATATTCGTCGTATCAATTGAAATTCTGCAAAAAATGGGGCGTTTCTTTTCACTTTTCCGGATTTCAAAATTTCCATCCGATTTTTCATCAGTCTATATTTTATCTAATCTATTCTGATAATCCATCCACAGAGATTCATGAAAATTATGTTAATCGTGCAAGAAAGAAACGTCAACCTAGGAAAACAATGCGCCTAATAATATTGAACGATTGAGAATAGAACATTATTCATGATCGCTTCGCTGTTCGAATTTCTTTCAAATACGTAATAATAGGAAAAAAAGTGTAATATACAAAGATTTACGTTAGTTTCAAGTAAGGAGAACTTGTGAACGTTGATGGCCATTTTAAAGAAAACTTTTCGACCTCGCATCTCCCCTTCATCTGGAGTTGAAGAACTCGCCCGTAAGAAAAAACGATGATGAATAAAGATTTGGTATTCCTCAAATGTATTCTTTCTACGAATATGTGATGAAGCTGTGTCTGAATATCGGAACGTTTATCCTAGAATGTAAAAGAGAATGGAATGTTTTTTTCACACGTAGCCTAGAAGAATAATTGTTATTGGTTTATGTTACAGAATTTTGGGAGGATCATTTCCAATGCCGATATCCAAATTCATCCTGGACGCCCTACAATCAAAATTATACTCAGCCTTGCACAACGATGGAAACTCTAACCAAGGCAGATACAGCGTTCGAAGATCAATTGCAATTCGTTTCGGATGCTGTAATGGCATTCGCTTATGCGTTCAGGTAATCAACAGTTTGTTTTCCGAAGTATAATTACGTATCGCTACACGAAGAAAAAAATTTAATTTTGCTGGAACAGCGAATTATTTGCTATCACAGCAATTTTGTTAGCTGCGATGACGATTTTTCAGCTGTGGCAGTAAGAATGTTTGCTTTTTTGTATATAGTACTGAAAATTTTGCTAGTTCAGCGGAAAATTTGCTGCTTCGGTTAATCCAGTTAGCTATGGCAGTGAATTTTCAGCTGGGGCAGCAAAAAAATTTGTCAGCAAATTCTTTTTTTTCGCCATAAAGATTGCAATAATATTTGAAATGTTATTTTCTCGCGTAGAGACGTATGTTTTCAACAGTATTTCTGACACGATTTGATTCTTTCATTAATCTTCCGGATACTTTTCTTCGGATTCAATGGGAATTGGATTGAAAAAGAATTCACTTGACTTCTTCAAAGATATCTCTGAAGGGATATACACCGGAGGCAGAATTTAAGCCCTATTCAGCACCTACGGACGAAACATCGTGTGATTTCACTTACTTTGATTCTGTAAATCGTAAAACAGATAATTTTCTTCGATCGATTGTCAAGTAGGTATGGAGTGGAGTTTCAACATCGCTTCAGGAGATGCTACTCTTTAATGAGTTCTTTGTCAAAACTTGTATAGGTCATTCAATAAAATATAAAAAGAGAGAGAAGTGAAGGTTTCCACTCTTATATTTCCGTGTGAAGTATACGACAACGAATTCGAATGCTTCGAACGCAGAGAATCGATATTGACTTTCTTAAAATGTATTGAAGGGATACTACAAGTATAGCCGTTTCGTTGATGACGAATCACTGTACAGCAATTCTAAATGCACCAAAGAAACCCTTTACAGTTCGGGACTTCATTTTCGTCAAAATATATCCGAATAACTCATCGTGAACGGAATGGCTAGAGTCCCGATTCTGGTATCTCTGAAACCCAAAACGAATGTATGCAATATCTCTGCTGAAAATGCCAGGCAAAATCAGGTGAATTTTCATCCCATCCTAGCTAGCACATCATGTTTCTATTTTCCAAGATTCCTCATTACTCCAGCTACTATGTAGCAATTGTGAGCGAATTGAATAGCGTTTCACTACACTGAGAGAAAAAATTTCCGGGAACAATAAAAGATTTGATTGAATAGTCGCCATAAAATATTGAATTGATTTGAATATTAAATTGAAACCTTCAGTGTCACGAAAACTTTTCATAGGCTCATTTTTAAGAATCCATGAGACATCAATGGAACAGCTCAATCCTTCTGACTTAAAATTTTGATGATGTTGCATCATGACCTCAACATTATGATTGATAGCGTGTAGAATGCTCCAAAATGTTTGAAATAGGTATAATGCAGGCAGATTATTCAGGAGCAATAAACAAAAAATTGAATATGAGCTCTCCCCAGATAGAAAAATGTCTCAATAATGCCATCATAATGGTGACATGGACGCCAAGGAATGTTCGCATCACGGTGCCAAGGTGTTTCCGCATAAAGCATTGTTATTGGTGGCAATACGAGGTGATGGCACCATAGTGCAGACATAATGTTTACATCCTATGTATCATCGCAAGCTGAGCAGAGTTCATGATAGTACGTTTACGGCACGTTATGTCACACAATATTCAGAGCATGCTTTTCTATCTGGGTCTTTAATTACTAAGGGTCAACGTACTTGGGTAGTCCATTGTCAAGGCCTAAATAGATAGAAATAGAGACATATAGAAAAGGTATACATACAACGTTGAATGCAAAAAGGATAATAAAAATTACAATTATATATCTCATACTAGACATCATCGCTGAGTAATTTACAATTAAAATTCACCAAGGAATTGTACAAAGTAAAATCGTAATACGTAACAATAATTGAAAGTGAAAACATATCTGTAAAATTAGAAATCAAAATCAAAACCAAAACAAAAACATCAAAAATGAGGTTATGTATACACCAACAGACAGAAAAATGCGTCAAACAACAGAATGGGAATAAGTGAGTTGTTTGTTTGACGTATTTTTCTGTCTGTTGGTGTATACATAACCTCATTTTTGATGTTTTTGTTTTGGTTTTGATTTTGATTTCTAATTTTACAGATATTTTTTCACTTTCAATTATTGTTACGTATTACGATTTTACTTTGTACAATTCCTTGGTGAATTTTAATTGTAAAACTATTCAGCGATGATGTCTAGTATGAGATATATAATTGTAATATTTATTATCCTTTTTGCATTCAACGTTGTATGTATACCTTCTCTATATGTCTCTATTTCTATCTATTTAGGCCTTGACAATGGACTACCCAAGTCCGAAACGTTGGCCCTTAGTAATTAAAGAGAGCTCATATTCAATTTTTTGTTTATTGTTCCTGAATATTGCGTATATACGAAAGACTCGGACATTTTCTATCGTATCCTAGTTATCTCAACTTTGATTCTTCCTCCATATACCTATTTTACATCGATCATTCGCTGGAGTCCAAAGTGGAGGACTGCACTGAGAGGAAAGTATTCCAAATTTATTTCAATCAAATGAAGTTCGTTGACTATCAACAAATCTTATTTGACCAAAATTTGTTTATTAATGATTGATGAGACTTCTTTGTTCCAAACAAATCCTTCTCACGGTGTGGGGGTTGCTTACCCGTACGACAAAATTCGCTGAAATAACGATGAATAATCTCTGAAAAAACATCGCATTCTCTTTGAAAAAACTCTGAGAATTTCTGAAATTGTGATGAAAAATCGAATATTTTTGGAACATTCTCTACGGACTTTTTTCAGAGTTTTGCAGTTTTTTCAGACGAATAGGAACGGAATTGCAATTTGGAAAAATTCTGATAAAACTCTGGGAAATTTCTAACATTTTTTTGATTATTCAAAACAATTTCGTTTTATTCTCGAACACTTTTTCACATATGATATTTGAATCTAGAATATGACTGTATTTATATAATTTTTGACATTTTCAACAGTCGACACTTACTCAGAGTTTTGTCAAAATTTTTTCAGAGTGCAATTTCGTTTCTATTGGTCTGAACAAAAACTGGAAAACTTTGAGAAGCTCTGAAAAAAGTCCGTACAAAATGTTCCAAAAATATTAGATTTGTCATCAAAATTTCAGACAAACTCAATTCTTAGACTTCGTCAGAGTTTTTTCCAGAGATTATTCACGGTTGTTTCAGCGAAATATTTCCGTACGGGGGAATGCAATACCTTTTTTGTTAACCGAGGTTGCGAATCTTCTACATCCACCCTAGAATTATTCTAGTTGCCCAGATAGTACAATATTTCTAAAAGAGTCCTATATGAATACATTTTGTATTTATTATAAACTCTTTCAGAATTCTTGTGCTATCTGGGCGATGGTATGAAATTCTTGAGCCTTCTGAGTGGATTCCGATTATCATTGCATCTTAGATATGAAATGATAGATTCCATTCAAGTTTTACACTACACTGAGAGAAGAGCAATTTGGAGGTTAAGTAAATAGTATTATGTTTGATCGATAAATCTGAATATTACTAAACTTCCAACGATGTTTCGTGAAATTTCAGGAAACGCTGCTGAAATTCTGCTTTATATTACTCAGTGTTCTACAATCGTTATTATATAATACAATATTCACGACCAAATTTGCTGTGTGTCACTCAATTCCTAAACGTTTAGCAATTGAGTGATACACAGCGAATTTGGTCATGAATATTGTATTATATAACAACGATTGTAGAACACTGAGTGATGTGAAGCAAAGTTTCAGTAATCCTGAAATTTCATGAAACATCGCTGAAAGTTCAGTAGTATTTAAATTTATCGAACAAGTACATCACTATTTACCGAACTTCTAAATCGCTCTTCTCTCAGTGTATTTACAGGTGCTTCACTTCTTTGGGGGGAGGGGGGAGAGATATGAAGCAGTGGTCGCTGCTGCTCCACCGAACTTGGAATAGGATAGAACCACAGGAAACCCAGACAAAAATTCCCAGGTGGGCGGGATTCCCAGATTCGCATGTGAACTCAGATTCCTGGCCGGGAGCCGCCAGGTCCTGGCCAGGTGCTGCCCGAGATCAGCCAAGTCCTGCTTGGAAACCCTCTGGTTCCTGCTCGGGACCTGTCAGCCGGGTCAGGTTCCCGCTCGAGCCACCACCTGGCTGGTCCCGGGCGGGAACCAGAGGGTTTCCAGGCAGGATCTGGCCAAGACCTGGCGGGTCCCGGCCAGGAACCTCAGTCCACATGCGAATTTGGGAATCCCACCTATCCGGGAATTTTTGTCTGGGAAGGACCACTCAACGTAAACACGCATCTTCTGCGAAAGAATGCTAAAATCGCGATTGAATCATTTCAATACTGTTATTCCACGATTGTTGGTTGGTCGTTGAGGATATTTGGTGATTTCACTAGAAATCCCTGAAAAAAGCCTGAAAAAAGTCCGTACAAAATATTCTAAGAATATTAGATTATTCATCTAAATTTCAGAAATTCTCAGAGTCTGTTAGAGATGATTCATGGTTATTTCCGCGAAATATCTCCGTACGGGTACAACTGCAGCATTACAAATAAGAACTGGAGGTTCTTTTTCAACCATGAATAACTGGACGATAACTGAGTTCGTGTGGTCATTACTTGTTCCCATGACGTGACCAACGTATTTCGCCAATCTGCAATAGCTGCAATCAAACGTTTCGAAAATATGATGAGATCCAAATGCGTTTGAATTATCTACCCGGATAGAAAAACATGCTCTAAATATTTTGTAACATGATATGCCGTGAACGTACTATCATAAACTTCGGTCCCCAAGCAGCAGCAGGAAGAATTATGATGCGTACATCAGTATACTATGGACACGCATAGAAGGTGATTATCCAAAACAGTCTCATTTGGATGTTCCAAGCACGTTCATATCACATCTGAAACATCCGTGTGCCGCTGGGGTTAATTTGCAATAATGCATAAAATGTACACATTATGTCTTTATTATGGTGCCATCACCTCGTTTTTCTACCAATAACAATGCTTTGTGCGGAAACACCTTGGTACCATAATGCGAACATTTCTTGGCGTGCATGTCACCATCATGATGGCATTATTGAGACTTTTTTCTATCTGGGTAAAGCATATGAAATCATATCTAGAAAAACAGACTGCACAGCATTTTCCATATATCATTAAAAAATTGATGAATAACAATTCTCAACGCGTTATGATACCGAAGACTCATGCCAGCGACCGTCGCGCGTGACATCATTAAAAGAAAAAAAGAGATCCGAGTTGAAAACATCCTCCCTCTCCTATCTTCTAATGATGTCGCGCGTGCCAGTCGCTAGCACGAATCTCCGGCCTAACGCGACACGCGACTGCACACAACGGTATAAAGTTCTGTCAAATAGAGATAAAAAGAAACTGCAACTGAACTCAACTGAACCAACCTTCAATCTTACCATTCAGGTTGAGAGAGCTCATTTTCGTCTCGTGGCATAACTAACCGTGAAAACCGGAATGAAAAGTACAAAGAAATATCGAAGTATCGTATTTTCAAAAAAGTGTTTTCCAAATACAGTACCAACGATCTGTTATATTTTCGTAACCTCAATGAAGCTCTCTTTATTCTCCACCTTATTGTCATGATTTCCATTTATCCTCCTACATTCTGCTCGAATTGCCCTGAAGTACAAAATGGAGAATCAACAGTTATGCTGTACAAATGAAAATCTTATTACCTCTATGCTCCTATTGTACTTCACTTATAGAATCAACAAAAGAACGTGTAACGTATTATTAAGTTTCTACATAGAGATCAAATTCACATGAATGAACGACAAAACTTTGTAAGCTGTTCTTGTCAAGGGATTCTTATAAATGAAATGGATTTTGTGTACTTTGTTATTGTAAAAGAACATTTCTTTCACAGAAATGTTTATTGTGTTACTTTGAAAATAGTGGAATCATATAAAAGGCTCTTCTGTTTGTCCATTCAAACTTGATGGATTATTCAAATTAGCTGTGTCTAGAAATCAAGGGAAGGTCAACATCGAGTGGTGTGTAAGATTAATACTTTTGTGAATAAGTTTCAACGTATTTTATTCTCCTTATAAATGGAGGGTGAATTTTTATTTTATTCATGAAAGAATAATTTTTTTAATCAATCCGGCCTCAACTCTCATCAAATAAAATCATGCATGGCGTCTGGAGATAAACTCTTGGGATCTGAAACTCAGCCTTGAGTCAAGATAGAGCCCGAGGTGGGCCAATTTTCAGGAAGAAGAATTTCTAGATGGGATAAAACTTGATAAAATTTCTATAGAATTTTTTCTAAATCATATTGAGTTACATAAAATTCCGTAAGGTTTGTATGAAACCAAATCCCGAAGAGAACATGAAGCTTCAGCGAACGTTCAGATTAGATCTGTATAGATCGGATCGAAGGTTCATGGAAGCTAACTTTTAGCTTCACAAACGTTTGTCAAAGGTACAACGAACGTTGAAATGTCCGCCTCATAATACTTTCAGGAAACATAGATGGAACGTTCATTGATGATTCATCGAAGGTTTGAGGAAGCTTCACAAAAATATCTATACTTAGATTAATTTATGATAATTTATGTTTATTAATTAATTTATTTTTCATATAAATTAATCAAAATTAATATAAGTATAGATATTTTTGTGAAGCTTTGTCAAACCTTCGATGAACTTTCAGCGAACGTTCCATCTACGTTCTCTGAACGTATTTCGAGGCGGACATTTCAACGTCCGTAGAACCTTTGTCAAACGTTTGTAAATCTAAAAGTTACCTCTAATGAACCTTCGGCCTGATCTATACACATCTAATCTGAACGTTCGCTGAAGCTTCATGTTCTCTTCGGGATCCTAACAGGAATTCCATCACAATTCTGTGGAATTTTTTCGCCTGGGGTGTTTCGGTGCGTCTGAAACAGAGGTCAAAGGTCAGATCCAGATCAAAGGTCAATCAGTTGTAATATACTCCGTATATTTCTTTTAGAAAATTATAATAAGAACCTATGCATGAATTTTTTTTCTCTTCCTCTTTCTTCCTTTCTCTCAAGTAACAAGTTAAATAACTTGTTACAATAGGAAACCTTTTCTTTTTTAAAACATCTTAATGATGGGACCGTGCAGGAACAATGAGCCTCGCATCGACCGATCCTTCAACGTTCGACCAAATGTTGCGCCATGCCATAAAAATAATTCAGAGCAAACCCCGAGAATAAATTGACTGCGCGATATACACTCTAACCCTCTTCTCACGCACGTTTTTTTTGTTTATTTTATGAATAATCATACAGGATAAAATAAGTACTGTATCTTTGAAAGAGTGTTTTGTTAAAAAGATGATGGATACAAGATGAAATTTCTTCAAGCACATGCAAGATCAAAATTGCATGCAAAAATAACTCAATAACAAAATATCAAAAACAAGAAACAATCATAGTAAATTAATAAATCACTATATTTCAACATGCAAATACGAATAGAAGTAATAGACAAACATAATGATTTTTCTTAAAAGGCAAATAAAATAATTAATCAATGTAAGTGAAAACAAGAGAACAGCATGTGCTTGAACTGAGCATGAAGAATGGATATGTGAAGGAGAATCGAGGATAATACACATCGAGTGGAAACACTCCAAACAAGGCTACCCCCACGGGAAAATAATGGAATAATATGGAAGACAGCCCTTCCACCACCATACATCGATCCATGATCTATGAACGAATAGGGCTTCCTTCTCCCTGCAAGGGGAATCACAAGTAAACGTGGAACAACCCCTTCCACTGCTAGGACATACCAATTGTATGAAGTATTGATTCATGGATCATCCCTGATCATGAATCCATAACCAATAGAATAAAATCAAGAAGAAAGGGAATCAATGAATACCAATCATAGAGATTCGCGATCAACAAGATCCACCCTCATCAGAACCTAAGCATGCAAACCACATTTGCAAAAAGAGGGAAGCAACCTCTTCTATCAGGAAAATCAATGCTAAATCTTGATTGGTCGGGCAACGGCTTGAAAGTGGGTGCACGGCCAGTATTCGATACAAATCTCGGCTCTTCAGCCACCCAGCTTCTACAGCTACTCCTAAGCTTTCATAGCTGTTTTGGCTCAATAGCCTACAAAAATTCTCTCAATCTGAGACTCAGACTTTACAGCCTATACATACAAGATTGCCGACCGTGGGCTGATCAATTGCCGACCTTCCGCTGATTCTACCTCTTCGGCTAATGAATCAAATAATCAACTCGGAACACACTTGGAGAGCATCATCCACCTTCATCCGAAGAGATGAGGTTGCCATTTCTAGGACTAGGCAGATTTTTGGGCGAGTCGACAACATCTTTGTAAACTTGAGGCACAGCCCTAATTCTCCGTAAGATTATGAGGCCCCATTACAAATCAATTGCTCTTTTTATATAGAAATCAATTATTTGTCCCCTTAGAATGACTGAATAGTAGATTCAAAGGCTAGGCTCTCCAATCCCCAAAAATCTTGACTTCTTTTCATGATACTAGAATTTGTCACCACTCAGCTTCCCTTCTACATAAATTCATTTCTCCAGTTTTATTTTTGAATTAGCCTTCGGAAAATCACGATTCAATCCCCACTGTTCGAGAATCAAAAGTTAACACTAGATCCCAGTCTCCCATTAGGAATAATGGTTTTTCTCACCTTCCGCTGAATAGATGGGAGAAATCGCCCTACTAGAAAAGAAAATCAAGAGGGCTAAAACCCGGATTGCTGACAGACGAGACATGTACCATTCTTCCACAAAAAGGGTGGAAGTAACTAAGCCTAAATTTAGAAGAAACCAGCTACAGGATAAAAATATGTATATATAAGTGGACCAACAAAATACAAAGGCTCAAATGGACTCTTAAAAACCAGAATAACTTGAATCGCTGCATAAATTGTAAAAACTTTTTTATTAAATATTATGATTGTGAAATTCGTAGAGAGCATGAAAAAGATTATTTAAGGTTGAATGACGAACATTCATCAGGAAAGGGTTTCACACCCGAGGAAATAATAGGATTACAAATTGATAATAATCAATTTGTAGAAATTAGCAATACAAATAAATTTAATTTTACCTCATACCACTGTTTCATTAATGACTTAACTCCAGGAAACTTCAATCCTACCCCTTCCTTTCGTAAGAATAAATAGGGGAATCAATTCAAATTGCCGTCTTGGATGGAAACACCCAGGACGTGACACAGTGTCAGAAAAGTCAAAATCTTCATTCAATCCCTTTCATAAAAAACCATTCAAGAAAATCAGCTTATTTTGGGTTGAGCCTTTCTTTCATTATTCCAGCCTCTATGGAAATATTTCGCTGAAAAAGTTCTGAAAATCTCTGAACAACTCTGATTTTTCTCTGCAAAATCCGAGAAAGTCTGATAAAGTCTAAGAGATTCTGTGATTTCCATGAAAAATCTCATATTTCTGGGACGTCGTTTTCAGAGTTTTTCCAGAGTTTATCAGAGATTTTTCGTTGAAACTTCAGACAAATGATTATGAATCCATCCTTGATGAAACTCTGAAAAAAATATGATAAATGTCCGTGTTTTCTTCGAGAGCTATAAAAAAAATTATGGAATATGAGTAATTGTCTGAGTTTTCTTGAATCTCTTTTCGAGTTCATCAGAGATTTTTCATCGAAAGTTCAGATCGATGATTAGGAGTTCATTCCTGACAAAACTCTGAAAAGAATGTGATAAATTCCTGTTTTCCTGGACAGGTGAGTGGAAATGATCAGGCGAGGAATGTTCAGGACTTTCTCAGTGACTTGCAGCCGGAGTTGAAACTAGTAGCCGTAAATCTAGCAGACGATTGTTCTGACTTCATATTAAGTTATACGTCAAATGTCACTCATGTTTCATGGTTTATTTATAGCTCTCGAAGAAAGCACGGACATTTATCATACTGTGACGAGTCACTATTCTACACTGTCCGGATGACAGTTTAAGAAAACGATATGTAAACATATCACAACGACACCTACTGAACACGGGTGCGTGTATAGTTAACGGTGGCGTCATCTGCCGGTGAGCGCCTAACGCTCGTTTGCCGCGCGGAACGAGAGGGCGGGGGTATCACCCTGGCTTTAGTACGTACGGCTACCGATAGGGTAAATTGCGTTTCTCGTCGCTTCTCGGCGGCAGAAACAATTCAAGCCCGGTATACATAGGGGTGCTTGGGCCATGTCCTGACCAGTGGTCTCAGATTGGACTCGCAAACGTTACGCTCACAAATGCAACTGTACGTCAGTGTATAAAAAGAGAGGGTATGGTTGCGCGCGCAACCTAGCATGCTTTCTCCATTGTTCATCGGATAGTTGACGGGAGAGCAAAAGAGAAAGCATGCTGGGTTGCGCGCGCAACCATACCCTCTCTTTTTTCACACTGACGTACAGTTGCAATTGTGTGCGTAACGTTTGCGAGTCCAATCTGAGACCACTGGTCCTGACACTTCTTCCGATCCGAAGCGGCGAACGCTACATTCGGTAAGTGGCTAGAGGCTACGTATTACCAAAAAGGATCCGAAGGTGGAAATCGTAGTTACTGCGATTTCCTATCCGTAGGCACGGAATAACAGCTGTTGTCACGGCCTCTTCTATAGCAAACAGTCGTTGTCACGACTTATTCTCAAAAAGCCACACTCTTACGGCGAACGACCTGTGGGCGAACCAGGAACAATAAAATAACCAAACAGGGTCTGAGCTAGGGCGAACCGAGCTCCATCCTTAGGGTTAGATAGGGATGGGAGTAACGAGAGTGGGCGAACCAACTCGTCATTTAGATAGATTAGATTTTGGGAACACTTAGATTGAATACTCGTCACGCACCCGTACCCTCATTGGGCTGGTCAAATTAGCTCTTTTCAGCTAGACCAATCAGAGCCTGTCGTTGCTTTTTAAAGCCTTTAGGAATGCTTACTCATTAAAGAGTTAAAATATACGCAGGACCATCCCTAACGAATCGAGAATCCACTATTTCCAATGGAACAGAAAATTCCCTAGAAAATTACTAACAGTCCTCAAACTGGTGATTGGTCGAGGTGACATTATAATTTCATTTCGCGGTACCTCTTGGGTTAACCCCATTTATCAAAAGAAAGACGTGTTCCTCTCTTTCTATTCAGTCTGTAGATAGAAAGAGGGAACAACACACATGGAAATTGATTCGTTGGTGGATATCTAGTCCTCTATTTGATAAACAGGCTACGGAAGCAACTGTTGCATGTAACAGCCGTAGTCTCATTAGGATTTGTAAATCCAGTCGATTCGACCTGCGCGCGCAAATTTAGGATTAAGTTTCATGTTTATTTTTTTTATATTGTCTTGTCTGATCACTGATCATTAATAAGTGTCAATAAATTTCCACTTTAATTTAAGCCAATACCGGACTGACTTTCTTTAATAATCTGTAACCCGCGTTTCCCCACTTCTGAACCTTGGAATCGGCGAGCTAGAGGCACGGGGATCTAATTGAGTTCTTAATTAGGAACGACGAATAATCGTTGACGCGTGATTTGATCATTTGAAACGTTACAATACTTTTCCCAGAGTTTCATCAGGAATGAATTCGAAATCATCGATGTGATTAATTCGGAAGAAGATCCGAGGAAATTCTGACAATTACTCATATTTCATGATCCTATTATAGCTCTCGGAAAAAACACGGCCATTCATCATAGTTTTTGCATAGTTGCATCAAGAATAAATTCATAATCATCTATCTGAAGTTTTAATGAAAAATCTCTGATAAACTCTGAGAACGATGTTCCAAAAATATTAGATTTTTCATCGAAATCTCAGAGTATCTCAGACTTTATCAGACTTTTGCACAGGAAAATCAGAGTTTTTCAGAGATTTCACAGAAATTTTTCAGCGAAATATTTCCATACGAGAGGCATAGATTTTGACATAATTTACAATCAGCGTAAAAATATTTTCACGAGAACTGTCCTTGATATCACGAATAAATCAATATCTTTTCTTATGCAGGATCAATAGTATCTGATTCAAAAACCGACTTTCAACCTTATTATCCTATCATACATCCTATGAATTTTCTCAAGAATTCCGAGTATAAATTCTGTCATTCACTCGTTTCACTTGTACACGTGCTCCGCGATTGAAGTCAAACTGCATATTGCAAAACCTTTATATATGAAAGATGTTCAACATTGAACGTTGCACATGATGCTAATATTGAACCATCTTTCGACGGTTAAACCAATATTTTGTTACCCTTAGGGCTGAGTCTCTCCCTCTTTCTCTCTCCACACAAGCGGATATCTGGAATATCATCTTTATACTTGATCATTCAGAGGGAATATGTGACTTTTTATTGTTAGAATAAAATATAGGGCGGAAAGGAGACCGTTGAAATTTATATGTATAACAATAAAAAAGTTGAAGATTATTTCAAAGAGAAGAAGAACACAATATTATTTTCAATACCAACACTTTGCCTTTATATTCTTTTTTTCAGGAACATGCACAGGGATCTGTGCGGAGGCAAACCGGGGCTTTGCGATGCCATGAAACCGATTAAAGGACCGGATCTTCTACAATATCTACGAAAAGTTGAATTCGAAGGTTAGTCGATTAAATATATATATATACGTATATATCATCGTGGTACCGTCGTAGAGACAATCGGATCAAAATATGGGATAAACTATTTCAATCGTCCTTCCCTCGTAAATCCACTTAAGATGATATCGATTTTCACATTTATATGAAAATCAACGTGCAACGTAAGATAATTGAGAAAATATCAAAGAATAAATATATCACGTTACATTATCTTCACCCTATAAAATACTCTTCAAAAATAATGACAAAGATGTTCACTGGGTTGAATCGATCGAAGGTCTGAGCGGAGATGAATTCCGATTCGATAACGCCGGGGATGGACCCGCAAGATATAACATCATACACTTCAAGCAGACAGAGCCAGGAGTATACAAGTGGATTCGAGTCGGTAAATACCTCGAGGGAGAATTACGGCTCAACATGTCCGGTAAACTTCTTTTTAGCACTCGAGATGCTCTCTTCGTCTCTCTCCTTTTCTTTTCCGTTCCTCTCTATTAACCTCCCTCTGTTCCTTAATCGATCCAAAACCACCCACAATGATCCCTTAGACTTTTATAGGTAATGGTGAAGATTAGTCGTAACCTTAGCTCGTCTGTATTTCCGTTTCAGAAGTCCAGTTTAAGCTTGATCATCCTCAACCTCCTGAGAGTGTGTGTTCCTTGCCTTGCGAAGTCGGTCAAGCGAAGAAATACGTCGAGGGCGAGAGCTGTTGCTGGCATTGCTTCAATTGTACTCAATATCAGGTACCTTTTTTGTTTCAACAATTATTTCATCCTCGCTTTTGTTACCTGTATTCTGACATAGGTTGTCCCAAAATTGCTGTCGGACTAGGTTATTTCCCGTAGTTTTTCGAAACAATTTTCGACGTTACAATCAATAAACCACCCGTCAAACGACTTTTGCCAAATTCCTTTTGGTACTAAATTACACTGTTCTTCGAAAACACCAACCAACTACTCATCTGATGAGAAACGTTGATCTTTCATGTGGAGTTGTACGCAGGGCAACAAACCAAAGTCATAGGGTACCAAGTCTGGACTATGGAGAGGGTGATGCAATAATTTTAATTTCAATTTTTCTAATAACACTGTTGGAACAATCCCATGTTCATTAAAGAATACGATGATCATTCGCTTGCCAACAGATCTTGATTGTTTAACCTTACAATGACTGTTCTTCGTCTTCGAAGACTCAAACTTTGCTCTGAGACTTCGTAAGTATATTATAGTAATATAACCACATTTCATCAACTGTCACAATGAAATGCACCTCCTGAGCAGCGCTATTGAACTTGTACATTATCAAGATTTCTTCATACCATGTAACATGTTCCTGCGTTTGAACATTACTCAGAGTGTGGGCTACCCATAAAATACAGAGCTGTCTTATTCGTAACTGTTCCGAAACAATTCGATGTATCATTGTTTTAGGAATACGGAGAGTCTCTTTCAACTGTCTGTATGTAATTCTTCTATTCAGTCTAATTGCTTTTTCAATAGCATCGACATTTTGCGGAGTAGCAACATCCTCAGGGCACCCCGTGTGAGCATCGTTATCTAAATCGAAAACGCCACAACAAATCTGGAAATACCGACCTTCGATAGTTCCCATGGAAGGACAATTCTCGTGGAATACTCTAATCATTTTTGTTTAGCTAAACCACACGAAGAGTCGTAATAAACAATCGCACAAAAGTCGTACGACAAAGATTCTGGGACAACCTAAGTACACTACCATTTTATACTACTAGATCACAAAATCTGCTCGGTTCTGAGACAAAACATATTTCTGATTCAAAAGAAATTTCCCCTTGTCATCGAACACCCATTACATTGTTTCATTATAATATCTGATTATCAATTTGATCAAGACGTTATCATCCAATTTCGCCCTTTTCGCACCTCGAAACAGCAATGGAGTGATTCAGTCAAGAACAGCCTCGAGTCAAAGGACCTCTTTAATATGCCACCGTTTGCCCCATTACCTTCAGCTTTTACGTCTACTATGAGAGAAACGCGCAATAACAGGGTTTCTAGGGGGCATTAAGATCGGCTGACCGAACCGGACGGGTGAACAAACCAATTAGGGTGCGCTAAATTCGTGCGTTTAATTGCCCAAATAAGAATAAGTCCTTCGTTCGTGTATTTGGAACAAGGAAATGAGGGA
Source organism: Gonatopus flavifemur (assembly GCA_018340375.1). Taxonomy (NCBI): domain Eukaryota; kingdom Metazoa; phylum Arthropoda; class Insecta; order Hymenoptera; family Dryinidae; genus Gonatopus; species Gonatopus flavifemur. Next base: position 898,437 of record JAFFJZ010000019.1, read on the forward strand.
AAAGTTCATGAATTAGAATTGAAATTTCCAATTTTTATCGCGATAATGCAAGAGTTTATCATTACATTTCGTTCAATAAAAGTAAATAACGAGAATCGAGTTTGAAATGGAAAGGAGCAAAAGTATAAAATCGTATGGAATTGAATTTTTGAAAAATGTTTCTACGAGTTCATTGTGGTGTGACGATCCGATCCTCAATATCTTCCAGAGCACTTTCTCGTATGATCTGTGGATAATGCATGCGTCGATGTGGTAAAACTATACGTATATTTGTGCGGGGTGATATAAAATACCAAACGTGCTCTCCTGAGAATTCTCAACTCGATGTGCACATACATCTTTTTCCAACAGATACGACATCCGGAGGATGAAACTCAGTGCATACGGTGTCCCGAAGGCACCGTGCCAGATGAAACGCATTCCGCATGCCGTGACATTCCCGAAGAATTTCTTAGACTCGAGAGTGCATGGGCTATCGGCGCTATGTCCTTCTCAACAATTGGAATGCTGGTAAGCGGTGGATTTGTTTGACATTTTTATTCTCGAAGTAACTCTTCTCTTCAATCAATGTTCACATATTCGTGAAAACTTTCTCTTTTCAATTATCGTCATTTGTATTCGATGGAATTTGTTGATTTTTAACGAAAAATGATCATGCAGGGCAATCAAGAGTACGTAAAATGAGTCAACTTGTTAAATAGTTAAGGAAGACCTCGTGCAGAGAGCTCAATTATGAAACACAGCCAATAATCAGTCAATAGTATAAAGTGGCTCATGTTGAATGGCCAATGATTTATTTCTTATTGCTGGCCGAGATATTGCTCATTACTTTCTGACAAAATACTCAGCCATGGAATAACTCGATAGTTGACCCATCACTCCCTGGTAAAAATCGAACGTGCTTGAAACACCGTCAAAGCGTGCAATAAAGTGACAGAAGCGTTTGTGAAAAGTTTCGACCGCCAAATGACTCTAAGGCAAATTTGGTTGAGCGTGCTATCACATTTCATTGAACGTCCAACGCACCCTTCTTACTGAACACTGTTCTCCAACTCTTCAAGAACTCTTTCCTGATGTTTACGATGTTTCGGTAGTGAAGGTTTTCAACACCCTTATAGGACTCCCCTTGTGTATATGTTTTGATTGATTGAGAATTATATGATTTTGAGGTTAGAATGTTTAGAGGGTATTCTTTACCTTTTATACCAGTTGTTGAGCCGAAAAATTGTATTCGTATTCAAGATACATTTACCAATATAATTACTAAACAACAATTGTTTTGAATTATCGAACTGTAATTTGATGATGTTTGATATGTGCAAGTTAATTAAATTCTTTTGCACATTTGATGATTACACATGGGATATTGAAATTGATTTGTGAACGTTCAGGGTGAAAAATCATTTTAATTCAATGAGAAAGATTGAATTTAAAGCACATTCCCTTATGACACAGTTGATGAGGGAAATAAAGTTCCAATTTTTCAATCACCGATGTTAGCCTAGCGGTAAAGGACTTTCTCCCGAGTTCAGAAGTTCTTGGTTCGATTCCCCTTTGCAAATCCTTTTTTTTTTTACTTTCTTTGGGCTCACTTTCATGCACGCTTTACATCCGCCAAATGACTCCTCCGAAACGCTTCTGATACTTTGAATTGACCCTTCGATTACTCTTATAGGACTCTCTAATAACGTCTTTGTAACTCTTCCCAGAACGCTCCATTTTCACCAGGGCTGGGCCAATCGTCAATTGCTAGGCCCAAGTTACCATCCAGTAGTCAACTTTACGATTAATTATGGCTCTAACCTAGTCAAGAGCCGTTATTGAGCCGATTGTAAAATCCTTTTAGGGATCTCTAGTAGAAATTTGACAAGAAATTCCCTATTAGAAGCATGGTTCTCGTAAGGCTGCAATAGGGAACTCCTAATTAAAGAAAACTTTTAATTACCCTATCAGGTCCTGACATGGCATCCTGTTTAGGACTTTACAACAATGTAACGCGAGGTTGTTGATAGGTCCCAGTCAGATTTTCCCTTTCAGTAACTCAGACATGATATTCCTATCAGAACCTGATCAGGGTTGCCTTGACTCATCCGTATTTGAATTGTGAGGTAACTGTCAAGATATCTTGATCAGGACCTGATCAGGATTGCCTTGCCTTATCCGTATTTCAATCATGCGATAACCGACAAGACAGCCGAATCAGGACCTGATCAATTCAGAACGATGAATGTATCAAACTATTCAAAATTTTCACAGGACTCATCAGAAATTTACCTGTCTTTTTTAAATGTTCAAAGTGAAAATGAAAAGTGAATTCCATGAAAATTAAATTGAATGTTAGAATATAGCTTAGATGAGGTCGTGATTGGGAATTCCACTACCACCCCGATCAGATCCTGATTGGAAAAGGTTTGGTTTTCCTGATCAGGACCTTGTCTTTTCCCTGCGTTACATTCTTGTCAAGGCCTTATGAGATACTCAAGTCAGGCCCTGAACGGAAATCAGGCATGCCTGATCTGGACCTGATGTTTTCCATATCAAAATTTCTACTAGGGATGGTTCAATATGACTTGATAAAAAAGTTCAAAACAATCCACATTCTAAGAATCGATCAGAATGAATACTCGAATCTTTTTAGATGTCACAGGGCAACATTCATTTCCATATTTCATTTTTAAGACAAGTGGAAGAGAAGGGGTGGATCCAACGAACTTTTCCGTTATCTCTGAAGTTCAATACGTAGAATTGAATTTCCTACATTTATTAATTAATTTATTAGGTGTACAACTTTGCTTCCGCCGTTTACAATACACGATTGCGTCGGTAGGTGGCGGTTGAAATAGGTTAGGTAATGAATGTCACCCTGTAAGGTTGGACATGTGTCAACATAACAAAATCGTCATATTAGTGAATTTTTGATCACATCATAAATTTTCACTCGATCGAAGATGTCAGTTTTTGAGCCGAATTCTCGTCATTTGCGGGGAGTTCTGCACTGAGAGAAGAGCCCTTTCGAAGTTCAGTAAACAGTACTATATTCGTTCGATGAATCTGAATATTACTGAACTTTCAGCGATCTTTCATGAAACTTCAAGAAACATAACTGAAATTTCGCTTTTCATTACCGAGTTTTCTGCAACCGTTATCATATAATACAATATTTATGCCCGAATTCACGAGATGTCATTTAATTTCTAAACGCTTAGAAATTGGATGACATGTCGCGAAGTTGGGCATGAATATTGTATTATATATGATAACGGTTGAAGAAGAATCGATGATGAAATGCAAAATTCTAGTAATGTTTCTTGAAGTTTCATGAAAGATCGCTGAAAGTTCAGTAATATTCAAATTCATCGAACAAATATAGTACTGTTTACTGAACTTGCAAATGCCTCTTTTCTCAGTAGTGATTTTCTGCCCTCATTTGAAGAAAACGAAAGGCTCTCAAGTACTTACGGCGAGGCTGCTTTGAGTGAAAGAACGTGTCGTGAATGAAATGTAAGGATGATTTCAATGTCGAGGACCGACATGACGGTGGAAGAAAGAAAATTTCTGAAGATTTCGAATTAGAGGCATTACTTGATGAAGATTCGTGCCCAACGCAAGAAGAATTGGCAGAATCATTGGGAGCAACTCAACAAACCATTTCGAAACGCCTCAGAGCCATGTGAATGATTCAGCAACAGGGGAATTGAGTTCCGTACGAATTGAAGCTAAGAGATGTTGAAGGGATTTTTACACCGCATTGTGACCGACGACGAAAAATGAGTCCACTGCGATAATCCCAAGCGTAAAAAATCTTGGAGAATGCCCGGACATGTCTCCACGGCGACGGCTAAACCAAATATTCATGATACCAAAATTATGTTCTACATTTGGTGGGATCAGCTCGGTATCGTGTATTATGAGCTATTGAAAGCGAATGAAACCATTACAGGGGATCGATATCGAACGCAGTTGATGCGTTTGAGCCGAGCATTGAAGGAGAGACGGCCACAGTGCCAAGAAAGACACAATAAAGTTATCCTCCAACACGATAATGCTCGGCCACATGTCTCAAAACCGGTCAAGACATATTTGGAAACACTAAAATGGGAAGTCTTGCCCCCCCCCACCCCCCCCCCACCCCCTCGTGGAAATATATCTACGCCAAATTACGCCAAAAAGTACGAATAATTACGCGGAATAAGGCTTACTTGCATGGCATAAAAAGTTGTAAAATAACGTAGAAAAATATACGTGGTTTAACGCAGAAGTACGCCAGACTACGACACGGGGCTGGAAGGGCGTAATTTTGGAGTAGTCAGGAGTACAAACGACAAAAGATGATCATGTGTTTGAGTACAAGTATGAAGAATATAAGAACATTCAAGAATACGATGACACCGATTTCATTGAGGGACGGACTTATACGTAGAATTTAGTAGAAAGCTCGGATTTTTACAACTTCTTATGAATTTTTACAACCGTGTAGGAACTTTGAGAACTTTTCATCACGGAAACGTGAACGTGAAGCAGATTGATTGACTGAGATTTTTCGTTCGTCCCGTTGCGGAGACATAGTGTTACATAGATTTTTTTAGAACTTTCTTTTGATAATTTCCATTTTCTACGCATTTCCAAGAATTTTTACGACACAGTTCGGACTTGGAGAACTTTTCACGACGAGACGCAAACATGAAAAGGAAACTGCGTGGAAACTACGAATTTCTACAAAAAACTAAGATCATTATCACTCTCAGTTTTAGTTTGTCCCACTGCACTGACATACTTGTCCGTAGATTCTCTTAGAAAATTCCATTTTCCACGCATTTCCAAGAATTTTTACGACCCAGTGGGGACTTTGAGAACTTTTCACGATGAAACGCGAATATGCAACCAATTGCGTGGAAACTACGAATTTCTACGAAGAACTGAGATCATTATCGCTCAAATCAATAAAATCGATGAATTTATCTATTTGAAGTACTTGTACTTGAAAAGGCGTAGTTTTTCGTAATTTTGTATTTTTTACTTTTAGCGTAGATTGTTGTAAAAGGTAGTAATTTTCATCCATTCTTAAAATGATAACTTGAAAAGGCATAAATTGTAGTTATGTACTATTAATTTGGGCGTTTATTTACGTAATGAGTGGTAGTTCTAAATAATTGGAAGTATTCGAGCGTGGAAAGTTGTAGTTTCCTAACTAATATCGAAGCACCGTACACTGTAAAAAATTTTATCGGAAAATTCCTATATATTCATGTGGAGTAATTAACACATACATGCGTGAGGAATTTTTCGAATTTTTCCGGAAATTTACTGTGAAATGTTGGGAAAAATCCCATAGAGTTTGGAATTTTCAGATAAATATATGGGAAATTTCATATAAATGTACCGGAAATTGATTTCCTGATCAGTGATTGGAATTTTCCGGTTGATCTACACAGGAAAATTCCGATTATTTTTTACAGTGTAATTTACTACGCCAATCTACAGATGTTTTTGAAACGGCGGACTTGGGAGTAGTTTTGGGCGTAATTTGTCGTAAGTTTTGGTGTGAAATGGTGTAGTTCTTGGAGTACTTTGGCGTAGATATATTTCCACGAGGACCATCTGCCGTACTCTCCAGACGTTGTTCCTTCCGACAACCCTTTATTTCGATCGATGGCACACGGCCTGAGTGATGAGCATTTTCATTCTTATGAAGAAGTTAGAGAATGGATCTATTCGTGGATCGCCTCAAAAGATGCATCGTTTTTCCGAGATGGGATCCGACAATTGCCAAGAAAATGGGAAAAAGTAGTGGCTAGCGACGGCCAGTACTTTGAATCATAAGTATGTATTTACTTTTTAAGAATAAAACTTCAAATTTTGAGAAGCAAAGTTGTACACCTAATATTCATTCATGTATTTATTATAAACAGGCAACAGCCCTTAACAAAAAAAAAATAATTAATCTATCAAAAAAAATCCAAATCACAATAGATTTAACCATACACAGCCATCCAAATACGCCAGAAAAGCACAGAAAGAGAAAAACAAGGTATAAAGTAATACAGAAAAATCTTTAGCAACGCAAATTAGAACTTGCAAGCCAACCAAACCACCCGATCGCGAACCAATAGTAACATTGAAAAAATCAAGCCAGAAGAGTAAAATTTTACATGAAGAGTAAAATGTTTAAAATTCATGAAATTGTCAACTTCCAAAATCGATTGACCTGTGAAGAAGAGCTGTAACCGTGTGTTGTTTTGTATTTTATTGATCTCGAATTGGCACAATGTTCCAATAGCTAAGTTTTATAAATTTAAAGAGATTCCTTCAACGGTACATGAAAACTTATTTCATGAATTCAAATGGTCGCTCCTTGGAAAATGAATGTCAAATTTATCAATATATATGAAATTTCGCAGCAGCATAATAATCTAGGAAATAGGTCACGTCATGTTTTATTCCTATTATTTTTATAAAACCCATTTACGCTCGAAGATCCTTTTTTTCAATAAAAAGAATTCTCAAAGTACACGGTTACAGAGTATATACTTTGTGATTTATTATCCACTTATGTAATCATCTTGAATTACTTGCTTCTATCGCTCTTTTTAAAATGGATTATAAATCATCCATAGATACACAGAAAGCGCAAAAGAATGATAATTTTCCTTTTATCCATTTTTTTTGTTCATCATCATCTATTCACCGTTTCGTGGAAATTGTATTAACAATAGTTCTTTTGTTTTATTTTTCACTTTGATGTTCTTCGCTGATGAGGAATTGGAAATAACTTTGAAGAATATTTTGTGCTCTTTCTCCGGTATTTTTAAGAAATAATGCAATTTATTTACTCATCGTGTGCGCGATGAAATCGATATACTATACAGTGCACGCGGTTGATGTGTGACTGATGCGTGTAAACTCGCATGTATTCACATTCATATATTCTACGTGTGACTTTTTGGGGGTTGATAGTATTAACTTTGACTGAAACTAGTAATTTCACCAATTGTAGAAAAATGTATAAGTTTACTAATGATCAGTGTCAAAATTAATGATTTCAACCCTTGAAAGGTCAAGTGTTTTTTGGCACCCTTAGGAGATAAACATGGGTCACTCGTGCCCGGCGCTTTGAACAGTACTCAAAAGTGCTAAAAAAAATCTAGGAAAATTCATGGTGACTCATTAACTATCCTAGTATCAGGACCGATCGGTTTATTGATGAATTATTTATTTGATCAAACAATATAACACAATAAACAAATGAAAACCTGGAAAATGGACTGTTTCGTTAAGAAGTTCATGCTGAAATCAATGTTAAAAAATAGCATTCTGAAGAAAATAATTTTGCGACTATGTATCAATCAAATCAATACTCAAGTTTTCAACGTAAGAATCGCGTTTTTTCGAAGTATGTAAAATGGTACTATTTCCAGTAAAACAGACATGCATTTATTTTTGAAATATTACAGAATTTCAATTAGTGTTTGTGATGAAGAAAGAGACAATATGAATATACTAAGTAAGGGAAAATATTATGAAACGACTGTCAAAGTTGGAAAAGAGAAGAAAAGTGAAAGGCATGTTTCATTCGGTTATGAGACTCAATTTATGCTGGTCTCACAATGAGTCTCATAAATGGAGATCAGTGTGGATATCAGAGATTGCACGTGATGAAACATGGAAAATTTTCAGAATGAAAAAAAAAATCTTTTACGAGGGAATTTTTTCTGGATCCATTCCAATCCACGTATTCGATGGGTTAGTTTTTTCGGCTCACCCTACTGAGTACGTAAAAAGAAATTTTTGTTCCTTTTGTTTGAAATTCAAAATTCCGGCTCTGTACAGATCTAGATAAACTTTAAAAGACTCATCCCTGAAAATTTTAGACTTTTTTATGCGTTTAGTTTTGAGCTTTTTGGCCAGAAAAAATGCCACCAGAAGGAGTCACCTATGCGCTGTTATCCTCTTAAGTGTGAAGTTAGCTGTTATCCGTCCATACTTATATAGTCACAGGATTTAACAATATTTATTGATATCAAATTATATTAATTTCAGTACCAACTATCAATGAAGATATTGATTCTATTCTTGACTAGCAGTAAATGAAGTACTGTTTTCAGAAATGAAATATTCATAGGTTAAACAGGTGGGAACAGACAGACTGTGAATAATTTAATAATATTTATTCATATGAAATTATATTAATTTCAGTATTAACCACCAGAGGGATTATTGATTTTATTACACTGAAAAAAAAATTTATTCCAGTCAAATAAATATTTATTTGTCCTGTACCAAAGAAATATTTATTAGAATTAACAAAATATTCTTTGGAAACAAAATAATTTATTGGAATCAAATGAACGATTAAAACCATCTATTTGATTCCAATAAATTATTTTGTTTCCAAAGAATATTTTGTTAATTCTAATAAATATTTCTTTGGTACAGGACAAATGAATATTTATTTGACTGGAATAAATTTTTTTTTCAGTGTACTATCAGTACTAAGGTAGCGCAGAAAACCGACTATTTTTTGTTGACGTGTCTCATGAAAGAATATGTTGATCTTTCATGTTTTGATAGTCCTCTCTCAAGATCAGCAAGGGAAAAAATTTTCCAAGATTCTTTCAAAATGTTTAAAAATCCAAAAAATATTCAAAATTCATTTTTCTTTTATTTAAAAATTTTTTTTCTCGTTGTGGTTAAATTTAGTATCTATAAAAATAGTAAATTCCTCTAGTGATGGGACTTTTCAAAAGAATCGAATGAATTTTTTTCGAAAAATCGATTTTTATATTAAAAGAGAATCGATTCTCAAGAATCCTCCAAGAATTCGATTGATCGTGGGCAAAAGAATCAGGAAATACTCGATTCTAAAGGAATCGAATCAGAATCGCGCATCACTAACTTCCTCAAAGTTACAGCTTGAATATTTATTTTCAAAGGTAGCTCAAAATTTATGAACGTTCTTCAATTCATTGCTGTTGATGTTTTCGAGCAACCTTTGAAAATTCATATTAACATTCAATATGTACCATTACTTTTAATTAATACCTTAATGGATGAGAATACATCACGAAATAAAAGAAGAAATTTAATAGGTACAACACAAGAATATAAATTTTCTAATAAATTAATTAATTCATCACATTAGTTGAAATTCAATTGAATTCATTAGTTGGTTAATTTTATAAATTTTAGGAATTTTATTTTCTCTTAATCTTCAAGTTTTTTTTTTGGAAACATCAGAAGCAATGAATTAAAAAATGTTTATAAATTCCGCAACGAGAAACAAATTCAAAAAATAAATTTTTACTACTTTTGAAAAGCAAAAATCTTGAGCGGGATGTAAAAAATTTTTTCCCAGCCTGATCTTGGAAGAAGACTCTTAAAACATGGAAAACTAACATATTTACATACGTGACACGAAGGAAAGAAATACTCGGTACCACCCTAATTAGTACCCAAGCAAGAATATTTCTCTGTAAAATTCCTATGAATGCACAGTTCATAGGAATGAAGGGATTATTTTTCCACCAATTGTTCCCTAAAAAAACTAAACATAGAAATACAGGAACAGATAGGGACCCGTACAGAAATATTTCGCTGAAATAACCATGAATAATCTCTAAAAGACATCGCATTCACTCTGAAAAAAATCTGACAAACTCTGAGAATTTCTGAAATTTTGATGAAGGATCTAATATCTTTGGAACTATTCTTTACAAACTTGTGTCAGACTTTCTTCAGAGCTTTTTAGAGTTTTCCAGTTTTTTTCAGACAAATAGGAACGAAATTGCACTTTGAAAATATTCTGACAAAACTCTGAGGAATTTCTAACATTCTCCTGATTATTGGAAAAAATTGTTTTCATTTTCAAACACTTTTTCACATATGATATTTGAATTCAGAATATAAATGTATTTATGTAATTTTGAAAATTTTTAGCAGTCAGCACTTTCTCAGAGTTTTGTTAGAATTCTTTCAGAGTGCAATTTCGTTTTCATTTGTCTAAAAAAAAAGGAATTCGTTAGGAATTTTCCCAATTCGTCCGGAAATTTACTGTGAAATGTTGGGAAAAATCCCATAAAGTTTGGAATTTTCAGATAAATATATGGGAAATTTCATGTAAATGTACCGGAAATTGATTTCCTGATCAGTGATTGGAATTCTCCGGTTGATGTACACAGGAAGATTCCAATTATTTTTTACAGTGTAGACAATGCCAAATTTTTGCTTTTCTGAGTAGCTCCCAGGGTTAACTGGAACAAAAATCAGTCGATATTAAAATTAATAATTTTACGCACAGTTAGGAATTGAAATTATGAGATATAAAATCAATGTCACGATAAAATTATCCTGTATGGGTTGTTCCTCGTAAATAATGATTACTAGCATCTCAATAGACCGCTAATGTTCTTGCAATGCCGGGGAAGAGCCGTTTCTGGTCCTTTGAAACCAGCGTTGCAGAACAATCCTACTAGCTGTTCTCTCACCTACAATCTCATTTTCATCTTCATACACGGAAAAAAAAATATGATAATCATTTTCATACAAATATAGTAATCGGAGGATATGATTCATTATGTTGATAAATGATAGTCGGTAATTCAGCATAACTCTCGTAACAGTTACTATTTTTCTGCTAAACATTGATAGATGTATAGTATTTGAAGTCATAATGAATTACGTCCTTCGATTACTATACTTTGTCCGATAACCATCATTATATTCTTTTCTCCGTGTAGAAATTTATCAATCGACAAAATGTGGTAGGATTTTGTGAGCCACGCTGTTTGAAACGTCTGCAGTCGTTCTTTGCTTGATGCGTTCATAAAAAAATGAGCTCCATAAAGGGTATAGAACCTTCCAGACCGGAACCTTTCGTAGATACAGAAATCCATGTCTAGGACACGTAATGTCATCATTTCTCAGATGAAATATATTAAATTTTCCAATACTTTTCAAAACTGTATCATCAAGTTTTTTGTTCTTGTTTTCTTTCATAATTTAAATCAGTCAATTCATCCCATATTCATACATCAATAAGGAGATACATTCGTGTTGAAAGACCATTTCTACAATGAAATGAACAGTTTCAATTCGAACCTCTAATCCCATAAATTACAGGAAATTAGAACAATAGAATAGTTTTAGATTCAAAAACAATGATCATCATACGTAATTGTGAACAGACTACCTTCCGTGCGAATCTACTAATTCAGTTCTCTAATTTACAAAACTTTGTTATTCGCAGGCAACTATATTTGTTGGCGGTGTCTTCTTGAAACATAATGATACACCGGTCGTTAAAGCCTCAGGCCGCGAACTTTCCTACGTTCTTCTCGTGGGGATTCTACTCTGCTACCTCGTTGCTTTCGCCCTCGTACTGAAACCAACAGACGTTGTCTGTACAATCCAAAGGTAAGAAAAGGAAAAACAATCCAACTTGAAGTATCGGGTTTCTGTCGAGGCACGTCTTGTTTCTATTTCACGTTGACAACACGAGGGACTCACAGACGTATAAACTACAAGTTCTCTTGGTTCCAAAGACAAATTGCGCGCTTTGCGGGGAAAAAACGTACCACGCTAAATAACCGTCGTCGACTCGAATAACTCGCTCGGGGAATAGATTTGAATGAGAGTTTCATTAACTCGATTTGTATTGTGATTTTATTATGTATTCCAACACAATATATATCTTGTTTAATTTTATGTATAATCTGTAGATTTGCAGTCGGTTCTTGTTTCACGGTCGTTTACGCGGCACTTTTAACGAAGACGAATCGTATCTCACGAATCTTCAAGGCTTCCAAACACAGCGCGAAGAGGCCATCCTTCATCTCACCACGGTCACAATTGTGCATTTGTTCTGGTATGATAGGAGTGCAAATCCTGATCAACGTTGTGTGGATCATCATCGATCCACCTCACGCTATGCACCACTATCCCACGAGGGAAGATAATTTATTAGTTTGCGACAGTTACATAGATGCCAGTTACATGATAGCCTTCGGCTATCCTATTTTATTAATCGTCATTTGTACGGTTTATGCGGTACTCACTCGAAAGATACCCGAAGCTTTCAACGAAAGTAAACACATTGGTAAGTTGATCTCTTCATTAAATTTATCTCCCATAATTCATTATCATTTTCGCATGAATGGACTGTTTGAAATTGATTTCAAACAAAAGCTAAATATAAAAATATAAATAATCGTGAAAGTTTCCCCTAAAAATACACATAAAACAAAGAAATTCGCTGCGACAGCAAACTATTCGCTATCACAACAATTTTGTCACCTATGACAGCGATTGTTTAGCCATAACAGCAAAAAATATTTGCTCCTCCAGCAAGATTTGTTTGCTATTCTGTATATAATACTGAAAAATTTCCTGCTTTAACCAATCATGTTGCTCTCCCAGAAATCCAGTTGGCTGTGGCAGCGAATTTTTAGCTGAGTTAGCGAAAAGATTTGCGAATCTTTTTTGCCATAATACCTCGATTCACTGTGTCAGTAAATGTTTTTTCTCTATGTAAAAACAGCAAAATTCCTCCACGAATTGGACACTTTTTCCTGTGAGTCAGTAGATTTTTTCTCACTTGTGGAGAATTGAACGCTTAAAGTGCGATATAAACAAATTTCCCCACGATTCATGAGATGGAATCCACCACTCTTTTATTTGTATACTTTTATAAAACACTTTCCATTAGATTTTCATTAGAATTTTTCAAAGAAAACTCATTGATTTTTGTAATATCAAAATTGAGGGTGAAAAAAATGACACAATATACAAAAAATGTACAAAATTACATTCGTGCAGCATATATCGCTTCTCTGTTACAGGTTTCACAATGTATACCACTTGTGTGATTTGGCTTGCATTTGTCCCATTGTACTTTGGTACGGGAAATCACGTGGAGTTGAGAATTACTTCCATGTCGGTGACCATCAGCTTATCAGCTTCTGTAACGATAGTATGTCTCTTCAGTCCAAAGGTAAACAACAAACATTGTTCTCACTACTGTATTTCGTTGTTAAGGAGTCGATTCGTGGTTGCGCATGTTTTGTTGAAGTGATAATAAGTGCAATTTCGAAATGAGTAAACCTACGGCGATTCACAATAGTAACGATTCAAAACGTTTGTATTGAAACATACAAATGTTATCAATTAGAGTGAATAATTTTTTTCAATTAAATGGCCACCGATCGCGTCTGAGATCCTGGTATGAAAAATCCATTAGATCCCATTAGTAAATCAGAACATTGAATCAGATTCAATGAAATTCCTGTTACTTCCTATTCAATCCTGTTCAATCAAAGTAAAACAATTCGCGATTCTGAAAAAACTTCAGTGGAAATTTTGTTGCAAATATATTTAACAATAGTTTGATAAATTTTGAAACAATTCCATATTGTGGGTTAGAAATAATCATAGAGTCAATGAAAAAAAGCCATACGCATGGATAATTCTTACCTGTAATACCTGTCCCAACGGAATTTGTCCAACTGTTGTTGAATGTATTTCAAACAATTTTCCCGAAAAGCCCGCAAGCAATGAAAGCCCTCAAACACGATCCGCATTTCCGGACATCGATTCGGACATTCCATTTATGTATTATTTGTATATTGGAACAGCTATACATCATCCTAATCCGACCGGAAAGAAATGTTCGAATCAACATAATGCCCAGGGACAAAGCTCCAACGATACCAAGCCATTCTACTCGGCATACACCAGACATCATGACAACTGTCACTCTAACGGCAGCAACGTGTGATCAGAATAAAGCTGTCAACAAACACACTACAACAACTATCGATGGTTCCACGCAAAGCGAATGTGAGTATTTTTTTCTTTTTGTTGTACTCTCCAGATGATGATAATGGTGATAATTCATAGCCCCAAGGGAACGAGAATACAGCACTAAGAATATTTGTAGTTTCAACATTACTCTGTAAATCAATCAGCATGTTTTTTAAGTCATCTAACGTAGTCATTTTGTCAGATTCTTTAAAATAGTTGAAATGTATAATCAGATGATAACTGAACAGTAAAACGAGACTACAGTACGAGAATCAGTGTTGAACTCCACAGCACTGAGAATATATACTTTACATACTGAGGCGTCCAGGATTGCGAAAATTCAATGCCGATTGGATGTTGAACGATCCTGAGCGTCCCTCGCGGAAATATGACAAAGCATTTCGGACGGGTACGAACATGCTTGAATTGGCCAATAGAAGTTCATTTCCCAACCCCCAAGGGCTATAAATCTTTACATCGCACGGAGGAGAGGAATTAGGAATCATCACTAGACGGACAGCAAAATGAGGACAGGTCCCAATTGAAAATCTCCGAATGAACTGGATTCTGGAGTGCTCATTCGGATTCAGATTCCCAACCACACAGAAAAAAGTTTATATTAAAGATTACTATATTTTTATGGTACTCGTGGGATATACTTTATTATGAGGCTCAGAACTATATTTATTTCAAATTATAACATATTTATCTTCATCCTGACGAGAGAGTATGGTGAATGCTCGTATACTTGTGGTTCATAACGACATGATCAAGTATATCCCAAAAGTACAATATAAATATGGTAATGCCTAATATGAAATTTTTACTGTGCGAGACTAGTCGGTTTCCCGACAAACACCCGCGTCACCCTCACAGGTCCTGTGTTGGACCCTTAAGGATCTTGTCAGGGTCCTCCAAGTTCCCCTTCGGGATCTCTCATGGTCCGTTTAAGAAAAATCGGAACGGTAGAGATTCCGGGTGAGACCCTGAAGGGTTCCGCACAGAACCTGGAAGGATAATATAAATCCTGGGTCGAGATCTAAATCCACATAGCACAAATGTCCCAGTAATAGCTTCAGAACATTCTGCAACATTCTGGAGACATTGTAATAATGTCAGAATATCTTGAAGATATCACTGAGATATTCTTGCTATGTGGGGAATCTTCAACTGAGACCAAACTGCGCAGTAAGGAGAACTGAATGGATGAATAAATAAAAATTATGACCCTTCAGGGGCTCGTCCAAGATTCCTCAAGTTCTCGCCAAACCACTCACGGAGTTTTCGCTCAGGGAAGCATGAAAGGTCACGAATGGAAACCTGAGAGATCCCGGACGAGATACTCAAGGGTGCCGCGCGGGACTTGGAAGGATAACCCGGGTGGAAACCCGACTGGTCTTGAGTAGAAAACCGGATGCGAGTTTCACGATTTCATTCATCCGGAAATTTTTAACTGGGTTCTCAGTGCGAGAGTATTTTCAATGAAGCATTTATTTATCCACAGAAAAGATCAGGACTAGATGATAGATATCCTTTATTGTTTTCATTTCTTGATGAAACGAATTTCGACAGGCTTACAATGATGTTCGAATTCTATGCTCCCATATTCTGTGTTCCATGTCCCGTTTTGGTTCCTCAGCTATTCGATTAGATTAGGTCCTGTCTTGAGTCCCATACCATCCACTTTGTAAAAAGTGCTGAGTAAAAACGACACCGAAATGTTCCTAAAAATTCAATCTGGATTGTGATGCTGAAATGAAACCATTCAGAGTTGAATTGACACGATCCAGCGTTGCATTGGACACGATTTGGGTACTCTCTAAATTCCTTAGAGTGAAAAATTCACTCTCGAACAGTGAAATTTAAGCAAATCCAGGAAGAGTGAGATTCCATTCTTAAAGAGTGACTTTTCACTCCAGCAGATTGAAGTTTTAACTCAGTTCAAAGAGTGAAATCTTCACTCCCAGAAAGTGAAAATTCACTGTTATGGAGTGAAAAGTCGCTTTTCAGGGGAGGATTTTCACTCCAAAAAATTTAGAGTATGACTCAATCCCGCACCGCTGATTCTTCACAGTGCGACCAGGTCCTGTCCTGGCTCCCAATAACTAACTAGGGTTATTGAAATACCAGGTCTATTGAAACAATCCAGCTGGGATCCAATTCTTTCAGGAATCCAAATGGATTCCCATGTTTATCCGTGAGAAGTTCGGACAGCCTCCTACGTAAATTCCTACCTAGTTTCTCAGATGGGAAATTTTCGTTATAAATTCCCAGCAGTTCTAACTGGATTTTCAAGCTTCTTATGAGGGTATCAGATGGGTGACTGGCTTTGCATCTGAATTTTTACAACAAGAAGATAACCTTGCTGTCCGATTAGATCCCTGTTGAAAATTTCCAAGTGGAATACATCTCAACACTTGGTTACCTAAATATCGAGAAAAATTCTCTCCAATCTTGTAAAGTAATAAATCTTTTTCATTTGTGTTCAGATTTCGAGATGGAAGTGAAAGATCAGAAGAACGGAAAACCTCCACCGTCATTAATCTCCCGATCAACACAAACTCAACTGAACAACAACGACAAGGACTCAAATATGGATTCCTCGCCGACGATCAACGAATCGAATATCAAAGATTCGAAAGAAACTTCTACCGCGGTGGCGAAACAGCAACAGCTAAATAGCAATAAGAGAATAGGAAATGGACCAGTCAATCAGTCTGAACTTCCCTTATAGCACAAAAGTATTCATCAGTCAATGATCTCGTTTCAATCTGATTTGAAGCCAATTTCAGAAAAACCAGTGATAGTTTAATATAAGATTATAAAAGGAAAAGAAAAAAATTCACCGAGAGTCTGTTGTAAATAAATACGTTGAAACTGACCGTTTCAGTTTGACCGAAAATTGATTAATAATGTGTAAGTTGAAGTGTATCAGTGACTCGTATGTATATCGTTTAAATAGAATTATGAACATTTGAAAATGCGTCCACTGAAAAAAAACGGATGGAAAACGCGCCTAAGTCTGAGGACTACCACCCCAACTTTAAGCAAGGTTTCAATGAGCTTACATGCTTGTCTAAGAACTTTTCCGACCAACCTTGCAGCAAAGTAAAATTAATAAATGAGTAACCACGTACGAAATGTCCATGAATTCTGATGCAGAACAACTTTGTGCTTTGGTGAATTCAACGTGGAAAGTAGGTGGAGGAACAGGAGCCGTGAATATGAGGTGGATAGAAGAAACCTCAACGTTGAAGCAGCAAAGATACGATAGAAAAATATCCTGATCTTCCAGCAAAACAGAACTTTTAAATCCAAATGCACATGAATTTCGTAGAGGTTGATATACCTAGACATTTCTCCATCGTATCTACGTTGCTGCAATCTCAATTTATCATCCATCCATCTCGGATCCACATCAGCTGCAGATTCCCAAATTCCCAGAATTCCCGCCGAAATCCGCCAGGTCCCACCCGGGACCACTAGGGTTCCTATCCAGGGCCCGTGTGACCCCTCAAATCCCCGACCAGGACCCAGGTGAAAATTCCCGGATGGATTAAATCGTGAAATCGACATGCGGACCCGGATTCCTAAGTGGGACCAGTCGGGTTTCCACTCAGAACCAGTGTTGTCCTTCCAGGCACTGTACAGGACCCCTCGGGGTTGCATTCAGGGTCCCTTAAGTTCTGTCAAACGAGAACCCGAGTAAGTCTGGCAACCTGAAGAACCCTGAAAAAGACTCTGAAGGGCAGCGATGTTAGGAGAATCCTGGTCCCCTCCATCGATTGGACGATATAGAAGAATTGTCCAATCAACTTCGTGTACCAAGATTCTCCTAACATCGCTGCTAAAAAGTCTCCCGCAGGACCTGGGAGGACGACGTGGGTCCTGGATAGGAATTCCATTCCACGTACGAATTTGGGTATCCTATATATCCGAGAATTTTGAGCATTCGGAAGTTTTCAAAATGTTCTGAGAACGTCCAAATGTGTTGCAAACATTCTTAGAACGTTTTAAAAACGTCTAAGAAACTTTATACACATATCATGAAGAGTTCAATTGAGGTTACAAAGAATTCGTCATGGGTTCTTGAGAATTCTTTCTGAACTTTTGTGCTGTGTGGGTACGGTTGAGGATCTCCCGATCACTCACCATTTTCCACCTTTCCATCCAGCTCTACGTTGGTCACACGATCTCCTCAATTGGTAAGTTCGTTCAGTAGTGCCCGTACTGACTCCAACTTGCTCCAAGTATTTCGGATTCGCTATTTCCAGTTATAGAAACGAATTGATTGGTTTAGTATAAGTTGGAACAACTTAGGACAGGTAGAACGAATGAACCTCCCTGGTTAAAATATCTAAACGAACCTATTGATTTTTGAAGTAAATGTTTTCAAATTACTTAGGAGCTCTTCCGACTACTTCCGAACCAAGATTTGACACATGCTGGGAGTTTCAAATCACTTGGGATTTTGTTACGCGTCACAGGTGATTCCGCCGACTTCCGCAATTCATATGAAAAGAATTTAGGTTCACTCACATATTACCTGAAGTACATCACAGATTCCGTGCACCTAGAAAAAAGTGGAAGAAAACTGTGTCAGTGCTTTTCCACTCTATTTCCGCACCAATGAGCTTAGGGACAGTTACGAATGGTATGCACATAATGGCTTCAAATTACTTCGGCGCACTTTGGATGCCGATCTACTTCCGCCCCATCAAGAATATTTCTCTTCAAAATTCTTCAAAACTTCAGATTTTTCTACATAACTGTCAGATTTCGGACGTTTTGAGAAATTTGTAGAATTTTTGACCATAAAGATTACTCTACAAATTTCTGCATTACTCTGCAAAAGTGCTTACGCATGCGTGATTAAATCCTTGAACAGCTGTACTGTATCTTTGGCAAGATGCGCCTTCAGAGTAGCGTATTAGGATAGCTTAGAGGTTAGGTAGGCAGGTCTTATAAGTAGGCAAGTTCCGTGATACTTCGAATCCCCATTAGGTAGAAATAAATGTCTCAAATCATATGCGGAATTAAAGATCATGAATTCCCGAAATGTTCTGAATGTTGAATTAAGTTTAAACAAATTTTTTTGTTATTTTTATTCAATTTTTTTCGGAGAATTGAATGTTAAATTTTGATATCAATTTATCCCCAGAATGCGGAACTGAACCTAAAACATCCATTGTTTGAATTGCGGAAGTATGATAAAATAATTTGTTTCATAACAACTTGAACTTGTCATAACCCAAACAAAAATGCCCGGGTGGGTGAGATTCCCAAATTCGCATGTGGACTCAGGTTCACCTCTGGTCCCCGCTCGGGGCTGGTCAGGTTCCCGCCCGGGGCCAGCCAGGTGGTGACTCGAGCGGGAACCTGACAGGTCCCGAGCAGGAACCAGAGGGTTTCCAAGCAGGACCTGGCTGATCTCGGGCAGGACCTGGCGGGTCCCGGCCAGGAACCTGAGTCCACATGCGAATTTGGGAATCCCGCCCACCCGGGAATTTTTGTCTGGGAAGTAAGTCGATGAATGAAATATGGAAACAATACTAAAGTCATTGTTTGCGTTCATTCGGAAATGATGCATGTAATTAATGTTGAGGTTCATTTACGAAATTAACGGGATAAAAACACATGGTAGGTCGGAAGTAGTCCTACTCTGGTGGAAATGGAAACTGAAATGAAGCGCAGACGAAAAGTATGATCGAGCGTAACAGAAACGTTAATGAAAAGTGAACAAAGAGTAAATGGAACGGTTCCAAAGAGTATTTCAAGCGAAGTTTGGAACAAAGGAAGTGTATACAAATCAACGCTCCATGAATAGTATGAACAATATAAGAGGATAAAAATTTCAACCACTTGGCGAGACTCGAACCCATGATTTTCATCATTGCAACCCAGCGTCTTACCTATTCAGCCATGGAATGCTTTGGTTCCTGACAGTTTAGAACCGATACTCAAAGTCTGTATGGAATGATTCACATGACCTTCAATGGAACGTAACATTACTCTTCCTAAAACAGCATTGAACGTTTATAAAGCGGATTAATAACGTATAATTTCAATACTCGACAACAAGCAATTATTATACGCTTCGGCGAGGGAAGATTGGAACCTTTTCACGTTTCTGGTCAGCTTCGAGTGCGCTTACTACGAGCATATATTTTCACCAGGGTAAAGAGAATTTTTGTTGAGGTTTGTTCAGTTTTTTTGACCAGGGCTAATGTCTACCCAGACAGCACAAATGATCATTTTGAATTCACAAAAACTTCTGGAAGAACTTCTTGAACAGTCCCCGTTATGACAGTGAAAATGAATTCAATATGAACCCAATGAATTCAAAATGCATACATGTTGAATGCCTAAATAGTTCTTTATGAATTCGTGATGTGAATTCTTTCTGAAGATTGAGTTATTCATCAAGAGTTCATTTTAAATTCAAACTATTCATTAGGGTGATTGGAAAAAAACTTTTGTTTGGAATCCAGTCACGCTCATGGAACCGAATGTTCCTTTCGGTTAAAAATGGACCTCCTATTTTTTTCAGGTTTTTAAAACAATATTTAGAGGTCGCCCAAATCACTTTTATGCCATAAATGGTGTTTTTATCAGTTTTTGACGTTTCAAACATAGATATTCCAAGGTTATAAAATTTTAATCTACATGAAATTTTTGGTAAATGTACAGGGACACAAATTCTGTACATTTGAGATGAAGAAAACAAAAATTGGCGCCCCTACTGGTTATAAAAGTGGCAATTTAGCGAGAACGTCAACATATAATTGCACATTTGTTTCCCCAAAATTTTGTCGTAAGGATCGGAAAAATGCAGAGGTATTCTGTAGGCATCAGGGAAGAATTCTCTGAAGAATAGAAGGATGAAACATTGGAAATATAGCTGTGAAAAATCGAAGAATATTATCGTTTTTTAATTCCTCATTCAAAAACCACAAAATCTCCCCTATATCAATAATATCAATATCTATCCCTGGAAAGATGAATGCCCATTACACACAAAGAGTGATAATTTTGCAAGAAATAACAATTGAAAAACAAGAACTGGTGATTTAGCATTGATTGATAAATTGTTGGTGTTACTGTTTTCAATATAGAATTAAATATTTGTTATTCAGTTATTCACTCACAAATCTGCGTACCTATTGTGTTCACTGCACAAGATTGGATTTCTTACAAGGATGCTGTTTCCGATGTTTTTCGACCACCTGGAGCAGATACTGTTTCTGACTTTCCTGTAATAACAAAACAATCTTGTGCAGTGAACACAATAGGTACGCAGATTTGTGAGTGAATAACTGAATAACAAATATTTAATTCTATATTGAAAACAGTAACACCAACAATTTATCAATCAATGCTAAATCACCAGTTCTTGTTTTTCAATTGTTATTTCTTGCAAAATTATCACTCTTTGTGTGTAATGGGCATTCATCTTTCCAGAGATAGATATTGATACTATTGATATAGGGGAGATTTTGTGGTTTTTGAATGAGAAATTAAAAAACGATAATATTCTTCGATTTTTCACAGCTATATTTCCAATGTTTCATCCTTCTATTCTTCAGAGAATTCTTCCCTGATGCCTACAGAATACCTCTGCATTTTTCCGATCCTTACGAAAAATTTTTGAGGAAACAAATGTGCAATTATATGTTGACGTTCTCGCTAAATTGCCACTTTTATAACCAGTAAGGGCGCCAATTTTTTTTTCTTCATCTCAAATGTACAGAATTTGTTTCCCTGTACATTTACCAAAAATTTCATGTGGATCAAAATTTTATGACGTTGGAATATCTATGTTTGAAACGTCAAAAACTGATAAAAACACCATTTATGGCATAAAAGTGATTCGGGCGACCTCTAAATATTGTTTTAAAAATCTGAAAAAAATAGGAGGTCCATTTTTAACCGAAAGGAACATTCGGTTCCATGAGCGTGACTGGATTCCAAAAAAAAGTTTTTTTTGAATCACCCTACTATTCATAATGAATTCATGTTGACTGTCATAACGGCAGCTCTTTGCGGGGACTTTTGTGCTGTATGGGTAAAAAGACGTTATTCATCCAACGTGGATTGGGAACTCGAACTAGTAACATTTCTTCTGAAATAAGTTTCAAATAATTTTTCACGATGCTCCTAAAATTCAGTTAATCGCTCAAAGACGTCACAATTTTTCGAGAAATTCTAAAAAAACGATGCATTTACTCTTCTGAAATTTCGATTTATCGAAAACAGTCCCGATAAAATTGCCAAGAAAAAGATTCACCATACGCGCTGTGTATTTTGTATAATACTCATATATGACTTTTTGTGATTGCGTAAGGGAAAAATGAAGAAATACTCTGATTCGTTCTGTGATCATAGTGTAATATACATGTACGATGATTACGAATAAACTTTTATACCACAAAACAATGAACTGTAAATAATATTCCGTGAGATCTTAAAATCTTATGATTACACGGCATTGCCGGATAGATAATTATTGTATTGTATAAAGATAATAATACCGATAGAAATTGATTAGTGGTGTTATAATTTGTCTTCTATATTATTTCAAATTCGTTTGCTGTTAATGAAACTCATGAGACATATCGACTTTTTTGTTTGAAATCAATGTTGGTCTTGCTTCCTAATACGTAACGAATCTGATCGAACGCCACCAATTGTAGATCAAAGTCAACCGATTGCCGAAATTTTTGAAGAAAAAATGTTGCCAAAATATTCGAATTTGAAGAACATTATTAAACGCTATAGATCGAATATTAAAATTGTAAATAGTACTGTAATTAAGTGAAAAAAAACGACAGAATAACGTATGGTATATAAAAACTTAGCGATAAGAGATATTCTAATAATGTAGAAGAGATATGACTTCAATCGAAATGAATTGTTCTGTTGGACACAAACTTTGGGAGAGAAGTGTTTGTAATACGTCAATAGTACGAGTCGGGTACGATATGCTCGAAAAAAGAAGATATTTTAATTCATTTGTGATTCCAATATAGTTTATCTTTATAGATCTGAAATGAAGGTGAATTCTTACGAAGAGTCGTCCATACACTACCTCTGGTGAAGTGGTAGTAAGTAAAGAAAACGGGTATTCAAACAAATGAAGCGTGAAAATATTCCAAATCCCTCCTAAATCACCTCGAAGTGACTTTTTGTTACGCTTAGATGACTCTCAGTTTACGTTTTCGTCGCGCTTTAACGCTTCATTTTCACCAGGGATGTGGCCGATAAAGCGGAAGGGAGGAGGAAATGTTACACTGCCCAGCCAACCATGGATTGGTTCCAATCATTGGTTAATTTGATTGATTCCAATGACATTTGCTAATAAGTGATCAATTATTTGGGGATTATGTAGGATCTTAATGCGCATGTCCATTCATTGAATAACGATTGATCGAAAATTGATCATTTTTGAAGGGCCAATTGTTGGTTGCTTATGCGGACATAGAACAGGACAATTATTGATCAATCTCGTGGTCCATAGAATTGACCAAGAATTGATCATTCAACATACGTCGATGATCGAAAATCTGGAAATGTAAAACATCACTTATTTTCTATCGGTAATATGGAATTTTGCATTGGTCTTGTCATATGTCAATAGGATAGAATTATTTATTATGTATTGTTTATGACAAAAAATTTTTGTGGTTTATCGATTCATTCGTCTCCGGCGTATTAGCGATCGCAACTTATTCGAATTTTGTATTATTCGTGGCGCGGTAGTTTATTGAAATTAATGGAATTATATCCAAGTTCAGGTAAAATTGTCGCGATGAATTGAGGTTATTCATAACCTCAATTTCGGAGCATGGATGCGCACTCCTATTATGATTATAACTGAGTGAACCGATTGAACTTTATTCCAATCAAAAAGTGTGGTTTCGGGTTATAATTTCTACTTGAATTAGCAATACGCAAATTGCAGATAATTATATATTATAATGTTAAATGAACCCCTAGCAAGTTCGTCTTACCTCAATGATACGTGAATGTTACGTCGCAGAATGTTCAATTTGATACTTGAATGATGCGTAAACGATACGCTTAAAGTATATTCGATACTAAAAGGATACCCTTGGAAAAGAACTTCATACAGTATCATTGTTACTCAAAAATCACCAAACACTTCTCCTTTGTATTACAATTTAGACTTTGTAATTTGCAATTATTGTAAGTGTAATCCACCTGGAAATTCTATGCGTCTAACCGGTCATTCTATTCAACGCGAATTTATGGTTGAACAATTCTGGTAGAATTTCCAGACAGCAGACACCCTGTTGAGAGTAATGTTACATTTCCGTATCATATACTGATACGTTACGTTTCATTCTAGTATCCTTGGGGTATCATGTTTAACCATATGAAACGTATTATCGAGGTTGCAATTGAGTATAAATACTTCAAGTATACTGCTATGATACGAAACCTCATCGATACCTGAAATATACCTAAAAGATACGTATCACGAACTTGCTAGGGACGGATTCAGTGTCACAGTGCCGGCATCACAGTTTTGAAATGGAAAGATTGAAAACAAATGTTCAACAAATTTGAACAAAATTCTTCTATACTCCAGTTATTATATTAGTATTTTGAAGTGATTCAAAGTTTTATAGTGTATATATCAATCCACGAGTTATTGGTCAATTTTCGATCATTCTCAAACCAAAATAATTGTCCAATAATTGCCAAACTATGGGTCACATTATTTCACAGCTGATAGCAGCACCTATGCCCATGCCATTGACCAAAGATTGCGCTGCAATTGGGAAATCCAATGGTCCACTGAAATTAATCAATTCCCACTGAGCATTTCTGTTAGAACCTTGCATGAACATTGCATCGATGTTGATGCGATCTTGAAGGTACCTGTTATGAGAATTACAACAGTAATATCACAACATCCAATTACAAGTAAATTGCGGCAATGTTACGTTGTCAGGTGATATTTCAACGATATTTTTGCAAGTTACTTTTGTAATATTGCATTTGTGAATTGAAAGACAGCCACTTTCAAGATCGCATCAATATCGCTGCAATGTTAATGCAAGGTTCTAACAGAAATGCTCTATTGGTCGCCAATGCGGATACAAAAATGGACAAGTATTGATCAATCCCACCCAATCTCATTGGGTAAAAATTGACCAGTTATTCATCAGTTTTGGTCAGCTGGGTGAGCAATATCGGGGTTGGCGGGAGGGGGGGGGGGATTTGGTCCTAAGCGACGTGATTTTTTATTCATCTTGTACATAGAAGAAAATCCAATACAGATATCCAGAAGAAGGATTCATTTGAATATGAACCGAATGAATATTTGATCGGATCAAATGAAATTTCACTTGATTCAAGTAAATTCCATTTGAGATGGATAAAATTTTATCTCAATGGATTAAATATTTCATTTCAGTGAAATAGAATTTCATCTGATACATATTAGAATAAAAATTCATTTGATTGATATGAATTTAATTGAACGTAAGAACAATACGGTGGTTTCTGAGAAGAGCTACGGTAGTGCCACAGGGGGGGGGGGGGGAGGCCAGTTGTAAATTCCCGAATGGACGGGATTTCCAAATTCGCATGCGGACTGGGATCCCCGCCCGGAACCCAGTGATGCCACCCTGTTGAAAAATTCCAATATATTCCAATGGATTTCCGTAGATCCTGGGACAAAACGACATGGTTTTTCAATGGGAAATTATTTCCCATTGGTATTCATGAGGTTTCACCGATTGTACCAATGAAAACCAATAGAATATTGTCTTCCACATGGAATCCAATAGAAACCCATTGATTTAAATAAAATTACACTTATCGGTTTCTATTGGAATTCTTCAATAGGGCAGATTCGAGACCGAGGCCATTTTTAGTTACTAGTTTTCAAACCGCGATAGTTACTCTTTCTCTCTCGCTCGCCCGACTCAATCCACATGGTGGGGGAAAGGGAAAGCGGTTGATGAGGAGGGTAAAAACGGTCTCGGTCTCGAATCTGGCATCACTACCGGGACCAGCCAAGTCCTGCCAGAAACCCTCCTGGTTCCCGCTCAGGACCAGCCAAGATGACACCCGAGTAGTAAAAGTGGAACTTAGCGGGATCCCGGGTGGAACCTAAGGGGTTTCAGGCAAGACCTGGCGGGTCCCAAGCGAGAATCTGCGTCCGCATGTGAATTTGGGAATCTTGACCATCCAGGAATTTACAACTGGGGAGGAGATTCAAAAACGAGGCTATGTAATTTATAGATAGCTCCTGGTGAATGAATTTTTTGGGGAATAAAATCAAACTCGGATAGCCAAGAGTGCCACTGGGACGCTCATGGGATGTTTCAAAAACGTGGAGGCTTGGTGAATTTTCTGAAATCGTCCCAAAAACTGATGGTGCTGCTAACTGGGTGAAAATGAATATGGTTAGGATTCATTTATGCCTCTGACTTGAATCAGATTGCTTCCCGAATAGACCTGGATAAACTTCCGATACTAATCCGGATTCTTCTCGAGTTTCAACCCCAATTTGTGCGATCCCAGCTAAAAATGCCAGACCGAACCGGACAGAAAATTATTGTCAGGCTTTGAACGGTTTCTTTCTCAGGTAATTCAGGCAAAAACTGACAAACTTTCTACCCGATTTCGTCCAGAATTACCAAATTGGAATATCCTGTCCAAAACTGTTTTTGCAATTTTTTGGGACGGTTCTGTTCAGAATTCATAGGCAGTGATATCCAGTCAAAAACTGACGAAAATTCTCATGCGGGCTTTGGACAAGATTCTCAATCTCGGACCAAATCGGATAAAAAGTTCGTCAATTTTTTGAGTATTCCGAAGTCGCTGATTCAGGCGATCGGATCAGCTTTCCAACCAATCAAAAATGTTGGAAAGTGATACGAATCATCTAGATCAGCTACTTCGGAACCCTGGTGAAAATGAAGCGTATGCACGAAGTGCAAAGGAAGCGCAAACAAAGCGAAAAATGTTTCAATTCCCTCTTCCTAAAGCGTGTAATGCCCGCTTGCTGTAAAGTGATGAAATCATACGTTCCACATACGCTTCATAAGCTCTCAATCCCTTCTCACGCACACTTCATGTGAAGTGATAGTAAGTTACATCACGCGTGTGCGGATCATACTTATTCTGAATTCAAATAATATCTTTAAGCAATTGATCCCAACCAGGGGTATGACATGAACGCAAAATTTTACTTCTCAATTTGTCCGGTCCCCCTCTTCACACCACCCCCCGCGCCGTTAGGTGGCGCTGCGCGACACGTCCCCCGAGCCTTTACGACGTTCACGAGGTCTCATAAAACGCATGCGTATTTGTTCGGGGGACGTGTCAGGCAGCACCACCTATCGGTGCGGGGAAGTGGGGCAAGGGGAAGGGCGGACAAATTGGGAAGAAATTTTCAACGCTGCGAAGATACCGCATGTCATACCCCTGATCCCAACGACGATTTATGGCTCAGTAACTCTCGTCTGCCACAGTGGAAGTCATCGGTTCAATTCTCGCTGCGGGGTGTAATTTTTTTATTTATGTTTCATGAATGGAATACGCTTTTTTGCTTCAATTCCCTCTTCACATACTCTTTGTATCCCTCCCATTCAAGCGCCGTATCCTTTTCATTAACGTTTCGGTTACCCTCCAACATATACGCTTTGTTTACTCTTCCTTCCCGCTTCCATTTTCACCAGGCAAGGCCCCCGCCTGGATCACCTGGGAAAGAAACTGTTCAAATGTCTGGCAATAATTTTCTGTCCAGTTCTGCCTGGCATTTTTAGCAGGGATATATTCTGAGCGAGACCCGCCCTAGTAGAACCATTCCATAAAATCCCATTAGAGTGTCCAAAGTTCTGATTGAATACCATCAAATTTCATTGAAACTCATTCAATTTCCCATTCGTCAATGAGATTTTATGGAATAT
Source organism: Gonatopus flavifemur (assembly GCA_018340375.1). Taxonomy (NCBI): domain Eukaryota; kingdom Metazoa; phylum Arthropoda; class Insecta; order Hymenoptera; family Dryinidae; genus Gonatopus; species Gonatopus flavifemur. The sequence continues at coordinate 926,180 of JAFFJZ010000019.1, forward strand.
TTTTAACAAGGCGAATAGACCCGAATAAAATATAGACAGAACTGAACAAGATTCTACTGTTTATCTGAATCTTATACTAGTTCTATCCGGTTCCTTCAGGGGATACCAGCGATCCCCGCTGATGCAACCCGCCATACAAGATTACCGACTGAGTAAACATTTTCTCGGCAAGAATACTCTGAAGTGAATTCATAAAGGAGGATTAAATTTTCAGGAATCAATCTTCAATCCTTCATCTACTGCTGTACATCGCCCAAATTTTGTATTCCGAAGAAAGTTGGTGTTACCGACTGAGAATAAAATGTTCCTTCGAAATTCAAAATTCGGGCGATGTACAGCAATAGATAAAGGATTGAAGATTGATTCCTGAAAATTTCATCCTTCTTCATGAATTCACTTCAGAGTATTCTTGCCGAGAAAATGTTCACTCAGTCAATACGCTTGTATGGCGGGTTGCATCAGCGGGGATCGCTGGTATCCCCTTAAGCGAATATCTGGATGAAAACCGAATAAAAGACCGTCGTGAAACCCGCATTCGCGTTCGGACTCATCCGGATACAGTTTACCCGTGTCTCCCCGTATTTTATCTGGATTCTTAAGAGGATACGAGAGTTACCATCAGAGCACATTGGTTGGGAAAGGACACGCCTATACGATAGAAAGAGAGATCCAAAAAAACGCTCGTATCCACTTAACGGGATACTAGCGATGGTACCAAACCTCTCTTTCTATCGTATAGGCGTGTCCTTTTCTATCCAACGTGCTCTATTGGTAAGCGCTAGTAACCCCTTAAGTGGTTTTCTTACCAGGGCAGATCCCTTCTTTCTTTCTTCTCCTTCCTTCTCCCTTCTCCTTCGAAAAAAAAAATGTTTCCACAATTCATTTTTAATTCACAATTCGTTCTCTGTAGCGACATAGATTAGGTCTCAAAGAATCATCCCTGAAAATTTCAGATTTTTTCATGAATTCAATTTCGAGTAATTTGGAAGAAAAGACTTGATCACATGGTAACCATGGTATTCTCTTAATTTTGAATTTCGAAGGAACATTTCAGTCAGTAACACAAATTTTTTTTCGAAATTCAAAATCCGGACCATGTACCGCGATAGATAAAAGATTGAAAATTTCACCCTTCTTTATGAATTCAATTCAGAGTATTATTGCCGAGAAAATGTTTACTCAGTCGGTACGCTTGTATAGCGAGTTGCATCAGCGGATGGTATTCCCTTGAGGGGATACCAGCGAACTTATGAAACAGTCTGAAATTTTCAAAGAATAATAGTTGATACGTTATCAATTACTATACAGAGCCTGAATTCCAAATTTCTTTTAAAAATTCTGTTTTACCGACTGAGAAAAAAATTCTGAAATCTAAAATTCGGGCTCTCTCTATGGGAAAAATGAATTATCAAAGTGCACTGCAAGGTTCATCCGAATGTATAAAAAGCGCTATTTCGCTCGTGAAGTGCATCGTAAACGTGCATAGAATGAATATTATGCCAAGAATTTACACTTCGTCTTCACCAGGGCGATACAGTAATTGATAAAAGTATCAATGACTATTCCCTGAAATTTTCAGACTGTCCCATAAATTCAGTTCGAAGAAATCTTGCAGACAAAATCTTTGATACAATTCTCATAATTCAAACACAGAATTGTATAAACTATTATATTGAACTTTCAGTTTATTTTTGTATAAAATGATGATTTATTGTTATCCACAGGCACATTATTTACGAATTCTTTTACATGATAAACCTTGAGACACCAACGATATTCACACTATAACTGCCCTGAAAAAAGAAATCATTTAAATTTAAAAGTCTATTGCTTCACAATTTTTTAATGAGTATTCATCGACAGTCTCAGTTCTTGAAGCGAGCATATCTTTATAATAAAAATAACATAATAATTAACTCTGGAGAGTGTAAATATAGCTTTGATATCATTCATTCGTTCGATAAACATTCATGATTTATTGATTCTCATAATTCAAAAACAGATTGTACCATTGAGATAGGAATCAAAATTTATGTACCAATTAAAAGTCCAATAAACGATCAATAAAAAAAAAACACAACTCATTCGCAAAAAGAAACCAGATATTTTCGAAGTATTTGATGCACGATAGATTTATAGATGCAATAAGGATCGTTTCATGCCTATTCAAATGATTTCATCGATTCGAACGAACCATCGATGATAGCGCGCTCACGAATTGTAAACAAATTGTTCGTACAAATAAGATATATACTAAGAAAAGCTTCTGATTTATTGTAAATAAAAATAATCCAAGTAAAATGAAGAATTATTTGTTGAATAACGTATTCTCTATTTGATTATTCATCATCATTATAAACATACATTTTTTTTTTCATTGATACAATTCATTCAATATCACGGCGTCCCTTGTTTGATATATACATATATATATATATATAATATTAATAACTTCATTATTAATTTACAATAAATATGAGGTATTTTTGAAGAGTGATTTTTATTTTCAAAAAGTACAAAAGTTACATTAGAAAAAAAAGGACCTCTGACAATTGTAGAGAAATAGACCCATCAAAGTATCATCACCTAACTTTTTTCTCTCAGTGGTTGTATCTTCCCACGAAACATTTGGATCAATTCATGCTGCCACTTAGCGGATTAGTAGATCCTGAAAATCCCGATTAGTCTTATGATTCGTGACTTGTTTCAATTTCCAACATTACTACTTTACTTCATAAAATTGTTGTATTTTTTTGTCATTTCATTTCCGTTTCCTTGAAACTGTACCCTAATCTTTAAATGTCATTCATCAGCAGTTCAATCCCTCCTATCAAAACATTCTAATTCGATCACACTAAAATGGAACTATGATGAAAAACAAAAAATCAAATCGATTCCAATGAAATCAAAGTTTATGTGCGAAAGTGTTTTGCGTGAAACACGTAACACATAATATAGACAATTTTCAATGCAGAACACTTTGGACGCAAGGAAGAGAAGCATCAAGGGTACAGAGAAACAGAAAAGCCTCGCTAAAATAAATGATTTTTTTTTATTTTTATATAATATCAGCACTTACAACGCTTGAAAACTGACATCGTTCTGTTGTCGTTATTAAACTATGTTCACCTCATTATCGTTATTATTACATTTTTTTTTTTTTTTCATTGAAACATTTCATAATAAATATACGTAACTTTGTTTTACTCCTTTTTTTCATCGACTAGTTACAACTTGGATACAATCGTTAACTTTTTCTTGTCGCTGTACTCTTACGATGGGATATTTTCAACACATATCTCGAAATTATATCCATCGTTCGTATAAATATTCGTTATAATGAATTTTATACAAATGAAATTCAAATCACTTCGAAGAAAGAACTGCTGGGTCGCATGAAACAAACTATCGAGTTATGTACCAACAATGAATAATAAACTTATAACAATATTTCATATGTATTGAATTTTTTCAAATACTTTTTTCTCAACTCAATTATATAAATTTCCATATTACCACTGGACAAAATAAAATGATCATCTTTGGTCGAATTGTTAATCATTATGAGTGTTCATCATCATAGTTCATGTTAGCTCTTGTAAATTACGAAAATTGTGGATCTCATAATTGATACAACATTGTTGAAAGTGAAAAGAAAAAAAACAATCTGCTTCATAAAAATTTATATACATCACTGATGTACTGTAAATAAAAGAATCTTCATTTGCCATAGCATACAATAATGTTTGCTCGTATACTTGAAGCGTTAAAGCATTTGTTACTTTCTTTGATTCTCCTTTACCTAATTTTTTCCTATTTTTGAATGAAAATTATTCTACCCAAATATATAAACAAATATCATTACAAAACCTTCGTTTTGAATATCTTTGTTATAAACAGATATACACAACTACCTATCGTATATTTAACAAACATTATTAAAATTATTATTAAATTCGATATTGAGACTAACGTTTTCTTTTGTTTGAACACTTTCATGTATGTTGTAATAATACAATTTTATGAATAAATAAATAATAAAAGTCTAATAAGAGATAAACACAAAAAAATACAATCTTGATGCACAGTCCTTTCAATTCAACTCAATATCATTTCTTTACTTTCATCAATGATATCTCCAAGTTTGATTAGAAAATTGTGCACAATTGGAAAAATGAACGAATTTATGTCTTCCAGAACTTACCGCGACTAATCCCCTTCCCTTTTTGTTGCTTTTTCTTTGGATCTGGTGGAACCGGTAAAGCTTCCCTACCAGATTCGCTTCCTCCCGCACCAGAACTTCCTCCTGCCATATCCGCTTCTTGAACTCCCCCGCCACCAGCTTGAGCTGCTATAGATTTCTTAATATTGGCAATCTAAAAGTACAATTTGAAACAATAAATCTGGCAAAGATTGATCCCATTATTCGATAATTTCAATACTAAACTTACATTTCTTTGTATCCTTTCTTTATGATACGCAGCTTTTTGCTTTTCGATTTTGGCTGTGGTTACTTGCTCCTCGATACAAGCTAAAACAGTCTCACAAGCTTGACTCCAAACCGCCAACGTTTCGGCCACAGCCCCTGTATTATCGGGTCTAACGTCTCTCCCTAAACCCGCATAATCTACCTCTAATTGTGAATTTTTCTGATCCAATTTTCCGTGAATGATATCGGCATATATAGCTTCTATAATTAAATCTTCTAAATCTCTAACATTTTTTATATCTAATTCTTCCAAGAGAACGGAATAAGGAATACATTTGGACTTAGTGGCAAGAGTAACGATAGTCAAATGCTGTAATTTCTTTTTCTGCGTAGGAGTCAGGTCCAGTAGTTTGTCTTTATTTTCGAGATACTGTTTATAAGTGCCATAGGCAAATAGATTTAGAGTATTCCAGTATTCGGCGTGAGGTCCGTTCTCTAATTCTTTAATATTAGGCATATCCAATAGTTCTCCGAATACATGTACTCCAGGAGTTTCTACCGCTTGCTTGATTAATTCTAAAGCTGCGGCTCCTTTGGCAGTTTTCGCTAAGAGCACAAACTGCTCCAATGGATTGTTGGCTGACTTTTCGGTGGTGGTACCACCAGTCATCGTGAACCTGTAATACAAAATCTCATTATTCGAATCACTGTAAAAGGAATATCAGAAATTCATGAAAATATTTGACTATTCAGAGCAAGGCTGATTAGAATTTTCCAAAATATTATGTCCACTTTCTTTGATCTATTTTGATTTGTTTTGGAAATGAGAGAAATTTGAATGTATTGACATACAGAACTTGTAAATTCAAACAAGAATAGTTGAGGAATGACGTTGTGAGGGTTTGAAACGTTTATTCAAATGAATTTATAACCGAATATTGAATAATCTACACAATAAAAAGTGAGGTGATGGGTTTCATATTATTTTCAAATACCATAATTCATTCACACATATCATGTTCAGGTGATTCACGTCATTTTCTTGAAGTTTGAATCGTTTATAGAAACGAAACGAAAATTCAAACCAATTCTAAATCGCAAAATTTGATGAATCATCGTTGTTCATCTCCTTGATTCAACTATTTGGAACTGAAAACATCGTTTAAAGAATGTACTGCAAAATTTTGGGCTCTGACAGCTGAGTATTTCGTTATTCGATTAAAAATTCATTTCAATAAATGATTCAAACTTCAGCAATATTACGTTATTTAGATACTCTGGGCATTTTCTATCGTCAATTTGTTTCAATAAATCATTCAAACTTTTGAAAAACTCAACGATTGTAGACACAATAAAATACCTTAATTGATTATTACTGAATTTCCAAAACTGATATCAATATTCTTCTTTTACAAGTTTATGTGATAGACTGTTGAAAAGCCCACTAGCTTTTGAACATAACCTACAAAAACCCACCAAGTGCTTTTAGAGAACCGATTGTTCGATATGTTTCTAGGGACTTTTGCACTTTCATCATTAGCCGCGCTTTTTGAATGAATGAATGAGAACATTGTTATCAAAATGATATTATTTCGGCTAAAAATTGATCGAAATGATAGAATCGCACGGTATTTTGACTAAATTGGTCTTATAGGGTATAAATTCATTGGAAAATCAATGGATTTCTAGAAAACTGAATTCTCAGGTGAAAATGAAGCACATAGGGCAGCATGAAAGCGTAACCCAAAAGTTATTGAAATGGAATTTGAGAGGAAGTCGAAGAATTTTCACACTTTATTCGTTCCGATACCTGCCGGTTTTCATCAGGATTTTTCGAATCTCAAAGTTGAAAAAGATCTGGGAATGAATACATTGTATTAATGAAGAACTGTTTTAGAACTCTTGTCCCCATGTAACACAGAATATTCTGAGAATATTCTCACAACATCCGTAAAACGTACTGTATCGAATATTCTTGAAAAAAGCGTAGAAGCTTCGTAAATATTCATAGAAGATTCTGAAAACATTTGAATGGGACTTTTTCGAATATTCTAGGAACGTTCGTACAATATGCGTACAAAGTTTGTAGGGAGATTGATAAACGGCGCATGCGCAAGCATCTTAATGACATGAATTCAGTAATGGCGGATGATGTTGTTGACAGGCTACAGCCCCTTGGATAATATATTATTTCAATTTGTATTTGGGGAATGAGAAATTCATAAATGTGCATTTTAATATCCCGAATGTTTTGAGAGCGTCATGCGTGCAAAATAATCTTCAAAATTGTAATAAAATTTGAAGAAATATCGTATATATTATGATGGCTTGTTGTGATCATAAGTATCTCACCCATCCATGTGAATCCATGATATTGCTACCCGAAGGGAACATGAAGCTCCGACAAATGTTCAGAATAGATCATGATAGATCAGACTGAAGCTCTGTTGGAGCTCAAGTTTAGATTCGTAAACGTTCGACGAAGGTCCGATGAACGTTGAAATGTCCACTTGAAAATAGTTTGAATGAACGTTTATAAAACGTTCATCGAACGTTTGCTAAAGGTTCGTTCGAGTTGCAATTTTTCGATCAAAGTTTTTTTCAAAGTATATTTTTCCACGAAAAAATGAAAGATTGGGGAATTTCTAACTATAATTGTAATTCCGTCTGAAACATAAAAAACTGAAGGTTGAATGAATCTTCGTAGAATCTTTAATAAACGTTCTATGAACCTTCATTCAAGCTATTTTCAAGCGGACATTTCAACGTTCATCGGACCTTCGTCGAACGTTTCCGAATCTAAACTTGAGCTCCAACGGAGCTTCAGTCTGATCTATCATGATCTATTCTGAACGTTCGTCGGAGCTTCATGTTCCCTTCGGGTAAGAATCCATGATGACAGATGTTTATTGATTGTAAGAATTGATTGTGAATTAGTTTTCGGTTACATGCAAAAGTTATATTGGCAGGAATTTCTATTTTAACAGGATTTTTTCATAATATTCCCACAATATTCGTGGCATAATATTCTGAGAATATTTGAAACAGTCTCATTCAAACATCCTGAGAATGTGCGTAGAATATATTCGCACGTAATAAGAATCTCCTTAGAATATTCAAATATCCTCAACGTATGTTCTTAGAACATTCTCAGAACGTGCTTGTGTTACCTGGGTGCTATCTGGGGCAGTGATGTCAAATTACCTGTTGTAAATTATTTTTTGGTATTTTATAGGTTTTTTATCAGTGTAATAAATTGAGTAAATTACGGTAAATTACCTCTGCTATGTGAAAAATCTATCATTGATGCGAAACTATTGATTTCTGGTGGATTTATTGGAATTCCCTGATGTCAAGAAACTGTCAGAAACTCAACGTGTAAATTACCTGGTATTTCACTCATTATGTGCTTAGTAGATTACCTCAAGTAATTTACCGCGCCAACACTGATCTGCGAACATTCCATGCTGGTTTGTGTGAATTTCTAAAGAATTATTTGAAAGCCTTATGGGACACTTGAATGAGCTCTTCAGGCATTTTTCAAAAACTATTTTAGCATTCTTTAGGGATTTTTGTAGAATTCTGATAAAATTTTCGATCGAAAAAAAGAATTCCCCCACAGAGATTCATTCTGCACTGACATAACGGGAATTCTTTGCCAACTCAATAAGGACTCTTCAAGGACTGGTACATAAATTCTTCTATAATGCGAAAATAATTCTGTTCCTTGCGAGGCATTTAAATATTATAAACATTGAATTCTTGAAGAATTCTTGTACAGGAGTTTGTAAAGAATTCTTCGGGGTCTTTTGTGCATCTGGAAGATCCTCGATTTACGCACCATCTGTGTCCTTATTTCACTCGGTATCCAATCTTATGTGAGAAAAATACGATGATGGGGTGTTACACAAAAATCCCGACTACTTGTCATTGGCTGAAAACTGTTAATTCATAGTGAAATCCCTGGAAACATCTAGCGATCACTCAATAATAACGGAGTCGGCCTTATTGCACTCAATTTTGTAAAATATTTGTGTTAGCTGAATGATATCAACTGCAATCCTTGAGATGGATCCCGAATAAGATCCGACCCAAATAACACACAACACTCCCAAATGAATTCTGAAAGAAGAATTTTTCGAGAGCTGTTTTAAAATACAAAGAGTTCTTTAAAGAATTCGAATCGTCGGACAGCGGTTTCGTTGAAATTTTCAGAAAGGTCTCATAGAATTTTAAGAGGACACGTAAATATCTCGGAACGCATTGAATTTTTTTAAACTCTTTCAGAATTCCTTGTATTCTAACAGAGTTTCTAAAGAGTTATTCTTTCATAATTCATTTAGGATACTTGTGTGCTATTTGGGGGAATTGTTTCCAAATAAAATAGGTTCAGTGCCCCCTATCCAAGATTGATAACCCCCCAATAGGTCGAACGATCAATAGATCGAAAAATGATATTTTGAAATGGGGATATTCCGAAAACTTTTGACTGGCTTTTGTTGTGAAATCTACATATAAATTACAAGGGACACTCATCATTGGTTACCCTGATAAAAAAAATCCCATTCATTCAAATTGTACGTGCGAAATTCCAATTGAAACTGAGTAATACCCCTTAGAGTTGAATCGGAATTTTGCACTTTCAATAGGAATTAATAGGATTTTCCAAGTAAGTCTATCACTAATTCGTTTATCACCCCAGGGTTCGACCGCAATTCGTATGATATGAGCCGTAGAAAAGTTGGAGTATGGAGAACCATACATTACTTCCATGTTCTTGATATATTTATGAGGGATAGATGTAACAGAGTGTGACAAGATGTGAAGGATGAAATTACTGCTGTTCGATATATCGAAGTTTTCAAATAACTTGAGATAGAAAACTTATTACGTTCAATTTATATTTGTTTAGTTGCAATCAAACTGAATCAAACAGTCGCATAGAACGAACGGAAACTTCTTTCTCCAAAACAAGGTGAAAATTTCTTTTCACAGTTGTCTACCAATTGGAACGAAACTCGTATGAAACTACTATGAGATTGTGAATAAAACGGGGTATAAGTTTCATTGTAATCAGATAACCAGAAACGCAAATACGAACGGTCGCAAAATTACAATTTTCGATAACATGTTTCCTTTCCCCTTCCCGTTTTTTTTTTGTAAGGATCAGGTTAAAACTTATATGGGACCACTATCGAAATTGCATACAACTGTGGTAAAAATTTCATAACGATCGGATGATAAGAACGGAAAATATCCGCTTAATCGCGGCATTTACGAAATTACACAATTTTTTTTCAAAGCTGAATGCTTATCCTTTTGTTCCCTCAATTTCGATTTTTCCTGAAACTTGTGTAACACAATTACCATCTCATGAATTGAATATGCTCAGAGTTCTATGACATTCAGATGACACAAACATAAAGAAAGCATGCTTTCAAAATATCGTCAAATGATGCGCATCGCGAAGGAGAATTTTCCACATTTTTCAACCGATTGGGATGAAATTGGGATATATGGGAATACTATCGGATCAAAACTAGAATGTGGTATAAATTTCATCGCAATCGGATAATAGGAAGCGGAGATATGCGCGGTCGCAAAATCACGATCTTTCAAACGATACTCTGCAATATTTCCAAAAAGCGTTATTCGATCCGTCTAAAAGTCAATAGGCGTCAAGTCCTCGATGAGACGAACAAGTTGCAAAAAGAATCGTTCGAATCGGTGGATCCTATAAAAAGTTATCGTTAACCATAGAAAAGGACACACACACACACACACACACACGCGCGCGCGCGCGGGCGGACACACAAACATTTTTGGGAATAACATATTTTCGACGTTCCAAGTCGTTTGAAAAAGGCGATACCCCCTTCTGCATGGTCGATTTTCAACCCTATCACAACACTTCCGTTTCCTTATATATATAAGGAACATCCCATACAACAAAAGTTGCTGTGCAATCGTTGATCTTAAGTTGTTTATCAAGTTTCCGTAAAGTTGCTGAGAATTTGCTACGCATGTGATTAAGAGTTTCATGAAACCAAGCAACTTCCCAGCAACACGATAACAGCTCAAGCTAAAATCCTAGATTTACAGCATATTGTTACGCATTTGACGACGCAACGTCCCTGCAAATTGCTTCAAACTGTTGTTGTACGTTTTCAACAATTTGCTACATATTTGTTCAGCATTTTGCTGTTAGGGATGGAAGTAAAAATGGGGAAAAGAATAGGGAAAATTTACATGCATGAGGAGGAAAACTTTTCTAAGAGGATTCCTGAATTATGAAGAATGATTTACCAAAAATGTGAGTAGACCGAACAGTTTCAGTTGAAATTGATTTATTTTCATATATATTATAATTTAATAACAATAAACAATCAATTCAAGTTTTATTGAATTTCAAATGGAGAATTTTCTTGAAATGTCTCCATTATTGCATATCCCAAAGAGAATTTAACATGAAGCTTCAGTAAACGTTCAGATCAGATAGATCTACATAAGATCGGTTTAATCGACACAGTTCACGGAAGCTAATTTCTACAAAATTTGGCAAAAATCGTTCTCCCTGTGAAAGAAAATATCGAATAGATTCTTCAAAAAAACTGGGACAAACCTGTCCCGAAACAAGGAAAAAACACCCGTTTCTTTTTGTATTTTTCCGACATTTTCAACACCCTGCTGAAAAAAACCACGTGGTATTATAGCGTAAGAAATCTACTTCAAACGTCCAACCTCGTAGAATTCCTACGTAGGAATCTCACTTGGTTTTTTCAGCAGGGCAGGGAGAACAATTTACAATCCCAAATCCTCATGAAACTGAAACTAGCGGTCAAAAGCTGGCAATCAATTGATATAACTTGTAATAGAATCATTTTATCAAGTACTTCAGTAGCACAACCGCTTGGTTGAAAGCCACTCAATCAATTCCTAATATGAAAAATATTCGAATCAAGTTCGATCAAAAGTTACAACGATCGGCTGCTAGCTTTTGACCGCTAGTTTTAGCTTCATCAATTCCTCATAATCTCAGTTCATGGAGAATAAGATATGAGGATTGATATAAGATATGAACCCCACGTGGCTTGCCGTATCACACGAGAAACTGTTAAGCAGATTTCTTTGTCATCCCAACAGATTTCACGAGAGTTCCCATTATACCACACGGGGTATACAAAGTTATGGTTTGAAACTGGTGTCATTTTTTGTCAGAATCCTGTTCAGGTTTTGTGCTACCCAGCCAGGTTCCCCGTTGGTTTTCGTGATTCCCAGTCAGATTCCTTTTCAATTTTCATGCTATCCAGCCAGGAATTTTCAGCTGGGTGGAAAGCGAGGGCGAAACATCCTAATTGCGGTGGATGCATCTCTTTTTCAACAGATTTATATTTCAAATTACGATGCATACCTTGAAAAAGCTCCATAGAAATAATTTCAAACTCTGTTGAACTTCAAACTATACAAACCGTCATTTTGGAGGTGCTTCGTTTGCCGCAGTTCACTCACAATGTCTTTGAAAGAATTGATACTCCGTCGAGCACGTCTGTATTGTTGGCTGATATTGTTCCGCTGGGCCGACAATTTTTTAATTTTAATTAAAGCATCATCCAGTTTCCGTTGCATCACATCAAAGGATATTATATAAGAGTGATCATGGTTGACAATTTCTGCAAATATTGAAACAGAACAAATTCAGAGTTTAGAATAATTGTTTCCAGTAGGTAATCTTGGCTTCTGATTAAAATCGTCAGGGTCCAATATTGGACATTTAAACGATGTCGAGATGTCCGACACAACACTTTTAGTTATCTCTCGGGTATTCTAAATTTCTTGGAAAAAAAGTAAAATAAAACAGGCTTTCGCCAATTGGTTTCTATCATTTTCTCTTATCAGGGCTTCCCTTGCATTTGAAAGACGTGATTTTTTGAGATTTATAATCACTGTCTTGTTGTACCGTAAACTGGAGTTACTTAGAACTACAGGGGTTACTTTGCGACATATATTCCCAAGTTTATCCATATATATTTTATTTGATAATTGTTCGAAAATCATCTTCTCTGAGAAAAGGGAATAATAGAAAACCAATAGAAAAGTCAAAAACTGCATAGGAAATGACTCAAAGTTCATGACGTGTGTCACAAAGTAACCCCAGTTTACGGTACTCAATTTAAAATTGACTCGATATATGGAACGTGATTAACTTACATTTCACTTTTGCTGTTACAAAGAAGAAGTACCTATTCAACACAGAGAATTCTACAAGATGTCATGAAGAGCACATTGTTTTGATGCTGATATCGGTAAGTTCCATCGAAGAGGACTTTAACTGTACTCATATAGGACTCATGAGAGCCACATTCTTCAATTCCAAATTATATTCCTCAGTATTTGTCTTACACTCGCCATAATATTATCAACATTTAAATACTAGTCGCTATAATAGAATATCTGAGTACAGGAACAAGCTTATCAGCCCTTAATTTTGAATTAAACCAATTTAAAAATGATAAAACAATCACAAACCTTGAGGTTCCCTTCCATTTGAAGTCATTATAGATTCCTGCATCATTATTGTAGATTGTTGACTGTTTTGTATATTATAACAATGATCTAATAAAGGTTGTACATTTGTACAGAATTGTGAAATAGGTTCAGATTCTTCAAGTTTAATTCCTGGAATTTCAATTTCACATAATTCAAATTAATAAGTTAGAAATATTACTTCATAATAAAATTAAATCATATTTTTACTTGTATTACTGTCATCTGTTGTGGTAGCAGGTCCAACTTCTAGCAGGTCACATGCATTCTGAGTACAAGAAGACACACAATTTTCTGTATTATTTGTAAAAATTGTTGGAATACTGCCTCTTCGTAAACGAGCCACTTGACTATGATGATCTATACAATTTTTAGTGAAGTGTTCGCTGCATAAAACACTGCACTTCGAAGGCATCCAATTTTCAAAGCCCATATTCTTTATCCATTGTCCTTTTTCCTTTTCGTCTCTAGGAAATCTAGCATATATGAAACAAAAACAAAATATATATCAAATTTCGCAAATCTCATAATTGTGATGATACTGACCTATGAAATGATAATTCTTTGCATTTGGTGCTTTGTTTTCTACAATACGCACAAGAAACCATTTCTAAAGGGACAATTTAATCACCTAATACACTTTGTTTTTTTAATGTGTTTCACACATCAAAATGTGTTGAATGTTTTCAACAATTGAGAACAAACACTGTGCTATACTGTACACTTCAAGGTGCTGCAAATGTAAGGTAAACAATAACTGCGCAAGCGCAATATCATCGAAAGTAGTGCCTGATCCAACGAGCGAGGCGCTGAGAGCGGTTTTTCTTGAGAAACTGCCGAACTGTTGCCTTTTCTCTCCGTTGCCAGCTCAAACGAATAAAGCTACCGCAGGCTACAAGCGAAACAGACCATGCTTCCAAACATTCTAGTGTCATTCAACATTAATACTATACAGTGTCAACACTGCACAATAACTCGCACTGAACTTCATTGAGAAAAAAAACGTTTGACAGTGGGAGTGTGTGTTGTTGCTTATATTCTCAGTGAATTTGAAGTTTATTGTTATCATAATTGCTTTCATTGTCATCAGTTTTTTATTTCATGGAAAGAACTGTGCGAATAAAATTTCAAAATTGCAATTCTTCGAACGACACTGCCTTAAAAAAATTCCAATAAGAAATTCCTCAAAATGAAGCCCATAATCGAATTCGAAGAATGTTTGCGTGACACACCGAGATTCCGGTGAGACCTATATTCCATTAATCTGTATTCTTAAATTACGTTTTTCACACGCACACGTTCCGGTTCTAACAATATTTTTCAATTGTTCCACATATAAATGTAGATTGAACGTAATTTACGGTATCAATATGGTAGAACAGTATTCCAGTACTTTTGAATGAAAACATAAAAATATCGTACCTTTTTTCGTAGGGCCTGTATCGAAGAAGTGGAAGGAAACATCGATTTGATGGAACAAAAGCTAGAGAAGGTATGTAAATATTTTAGAAAAGTATGTGTATGTATTTTTCATAAAAATTTTGATATTTCAGGTGCTAAAGAACTGTGGTCTAATGATTGATACTGGTAAAGCTTTTACTGCTCAACAGAGGTAAGATTGTTACATGAAATGCATATAAAAATGTATTTTCTCAAGCTCATGAAATTCCTAGGAATTCTCGATTACATACACATCATGGACAGTTACGCATATTCTTGTATACACAAATGTATATATTGTGTATGAATAAGAGAGGAGATGCATAAAAAATATATATCAATTACTTCTATGTTAACTGGAATGAGTCATGTTCAAGTGTTCAGCTTATAGACAATGGCATTCTAAGAAGAACTTAGTGTGATGCATTTATACAATAATTTTCAAGAACAAGCAATTAATTGTTTATTTCATGTGAATATCGGATTTTTATAATTTTTGTTTGATATTATTACATGACATGTTTAAGTCATTGGTTAATTAACTTCCCCTTTCTACTTTTTCTTCATCTCTCATACGTATCCATGGTTCTTTATTGTAACGTATCAAGTACTGTAAACGTTAATTCACTCTCTTTGAAATATTCTCTCCCCCTCAGTCTTGTTATGTTTGTTCCCCCTTTGTTTACTACTATCAACTCTTCCCTTTTTCACATCTTCCCAACTTCCTAATCAAGTTCCTTGTGATTCTTCCTGATTTACCAATAGATGTGTGATTGATAGGTGCGCAGTAAACAAATGGATAAAATAGAAGAAAAAAACAGAAAAATGTACTCACAAATGTCTTGACTTTTTCCCAAGTTCTTGCATTGTCAGCATTTTACTATGATGTAAAATTAAGGAACTTTCCAAATTAGAGAACAGTTCAGGATGAGTTTATCATGAATACCTTTGGAACTATGGTAATCTATAAAGAATTCTTCATGGATACATCAGAGACTGATGTACTGTCTGGGTTTTATAACTGCGCGAAGCTCACAAATTAATAGAACTGAAAAAATGCATGCCTGTTGTAAAATTCCGCATAAAACCGCATAGATGGATTTCGTGCGTTTTGATTCAATCTCGTTAGTTCTTATAAAGATCAATGTATGTATTTTAAACAGTATCTATGAGATTTTATAGGACTTCCCCGTTGAAAAACCCAAGTCCCTGGTAAAAAAACATCTCTCTGAATCTCTCTGAAAATTTCACATTTCAGAGAAATTCAAAGTAATTCAGGAAGATTCAGAAGAATTCAAAGACTGGTGGATTGGGAAAAATTAGACGTTGAACTTTTCAGAAGCATTCAGAGGCGTCAAGGAAATTCAGAGAGACATAAATTGAGTGAAACTTTTGGTTCAGAATTTCAGACATTTAGGGGGTTCCATGGAGATTTAGAGATAGCTAAATCAAGAAAAACTGTGCGTCGAACTTTTCAGAGGAATACAGAGGAATTCAGAGAAATTCATAAACAAACATATTGAGTAAAATTTTCAGTTCATAATTTCAGAGGCATTCCAGAAGTTTCGAAGAGATTCAAATACCTGTACATTTTGAGAAATTGTGCGGTGGTCTTTTCCAAGGGATTTAGAGGAATTCAGAGAGAAATATGAGTGCAATTTTTGGTTTCAAATTCCAAAGACATGCAGAGAGTTTCATGGAGATTTTGAGATCAATAAATCAGGAAAAACTGTACGTTGAACTTTTCAGAGGAATTGAGAAGAATTTAAAGAGATTCAGAGGAATTCAGAAAGATTAAGAAAGATTTACACAGATTTAGAGGAGTTTGAAGAGATTTGGACAAATTCAAAGGAAGTTGTGGAATCTAAATAAATAAAATTCTGAAGGATTTAGAGAGATTCAGAAAGATTCCGGAAAATTTCTAAATCTCCATCAGAAAAATTCAGAGAGGTTCGAAGAAAGTTGGAGAGATTCACTATCTGCCACGTCTCTAACTTGCTATGAATGACTCTGAAATTCCTCTGAATCTCTCTGAAAAATAACTCAAAATATGGAAAGATTCAGAGAGATTTCAGAAATATTCTAAATATCGTGGGATTCCTACGTAAAAATCTCACGTGTGTCTTTTCAGCAAGGCTCAAGTGATCAGAAAAGGTCTTCCTATGATAGCCCGCACGGTCCAAGCACCTTAGCCACCTGTTTTCCGGCCAGCATCCTACCAGGCCTTTCAAGTCCCTCACAAAGCCCTAGTGAGACTTCGCGAGGCCTAAAGAATGACTAGAGTAATTTCAACTAGGGCACACAGTTTCACTCAATCCGCTATAAATTCTAGAATGTTTTAAATGAGAAAATATCGTTTCCTCCACGTGTTTCAAACACTTCAAAACTACAAATTAGTGAAACAATACCGAATTTCTCATCCGCATAAACAGCAACCTCCTTTTAATCTCATTTAACCTCATTAAAAATCTAACCCGTACCCCAAGTAATGCCATTTTGCAAGCTTATTAAGTAATTTCCTCGATCTATTAATCGAGAAGTAATAACAATTGATTACAGCATTGCTATTATCTCAATCAATTATCAGACTTTACACCGATCACGTTTCTCCGCGTGTCTGCATTTTATTCAACTTTTAGACAATCTTCCACAAATACACTTTCCATTTATAAAATTCTATGTCAAAAGCACTTCAATGCAATTGAAATATTGATCTATACTTCCATTTTACACCTACGCACGAAAGAACCTTTAGCTCGAATTTATACAAAAATGTTACAGTAGTACGATGAAGTAAACAACAAAAACTTTTGAAAATTCACTAATACTTTTTTTTTATTTTTTCCATCAAAAAATTCTGAGATGGAATATTTGTGAGAAGAACTTTGTTTATTGCTCTTTAATATCGATCATTTAAAAATTAGTTGGAAATTCACTGACTTCTTACTCCTTTTTTCCAATCTTGAGTTGAATATTCCACCCAGCTGAAAATTTCCGGATGAATGGGATTTCCAAATTCGCGTATGAACTCAAATTCCCACTCGGGACTACTCGGATTCCCTTACAACTTTGGGACTAGCGTAGCCCAAGCGATTCCTAGGAACCTAGGAATCTGGGTTCGTAGGTGAATTTAGGAACCCTATCTGTCCAAGAATTTTCAGTTGGTTAAATATTTGTTCTTCCATATCTCAATTTTTCTACTTTTTCTGCCAATCACATTCCAGTTGAATATGGGATTCGCCAGGGCATATTTTAAGGGGCAGTTGTAACCAAAAAATTCGTTCTACAAGAAAACGGTTAGTTCTGAAACATGAAAAGGATCCATGTGTGCTGTAAAATAATGATTTTACTGATCGTTTCTACCTTTTGGAACCAATCGTTTCCTTGTAAAACTAAATTGTTAGTTACAACTGCCCTCTTAGATTATGCCCTGGGATTCGCATTCCTACCCGGTTATCTCAACAGGTGAAATCCTTGAGGGTCTCGTCTAAGATCTCTCAGATTCCTGGGTTAAACCCTGAAGGGTCCCGCTTAAGACTTAGAAGGGTTACGCAGGTCCTGGGTGGGAACCCGACTGGTCCCGCGAATCCAAATCCGGATGCGAATTTCGCGATCCCATTCATCTAAAAATTTTCAACTAGGATCCCCTCTAACATGATTCATTCTGTACATTCTTTTCCATAGTATACATGAAGACTTGAGTAATTTTCCTCATTATTACTGAACATCATCCTGAAAATCTATAAAATCTTCAAACAAAATCCAATGCAACATCCCGTGTGGAAATTTTTCCCGGGATCAGACCTGGGCCAGGTTTATAATCCCTACTTAAAAAGTAGCTCCAACTTGGAATGTTACGCTTTCAAATCTAGGCTCCGTAATGGTATCAAATATCCAGGCAAAACAATGGTAACCAACTCAAGGCCTATATGGGCTGTGGGTAGGCAACCTTGTATTGGATGCCCAAGATATTATAGCCCTACGGGGTCAGGACCTACCTTAGGATGCCCAGGATTGATTTCCACGCGGGATTCATTTAATTTTTTCAGAGATATTCAGAAATTTTGAACAGAAAAGGATATCTATATGGATTATATCATGCATAAAACTATATTTTACCGATGAATCTATATTTATAAGGTGATATTCTTTTTAGCCAATTCACCAACAGTCTATGGGAATTATCCCTTTATTTTGGTGACGATCCAGAAGTAATGGCTTATTTAAATAAACTCATACACGCTCTGCAAGAGATGAATAAATTTCACACGATACTGTTAGATCAAGCATCTAGGACTGTGATAAAGGACCTCAACGCGTTCATTAAAAGGTGATTTTTAAATAATTTCGCTTTTATATTTCTTATAATTCTTCATCCAAGCATGAAGACTTATACAAATCAATAGATGGAATTTTATCGGAATCAATGAATGGAATCGCGGTTTTGTGGTCTCGGCTGTTGTAGAATCCTGATTAATAATTATCATTAGGGTAATCGATAAAATCTCGTGAACACCGATACGAAAAAAATTCCTACTTCGTTTAGTCATAGGATCTGTGAAAATCCATAAAAACAAATTCAACCTCTCAAATTACATCATTCCATTACCAATTACCATTGAACGTAACAAACTAACATAAAATATTAAAACCTATTTTATCCAGCGATATCAGAAGGGTCAAAGAATCTCGTCACTATTTCGAAAAAATATCAGGAGACCTGGACGTAGCGTTGAATCGAAATTCTCAGACGCCAAAATCAAGGCCAACCGAATGCGAAGAAACGTCGAACCTTTTATCCGCGACTCGATCATGTTTTCGACATACAGCGTTGGACTATGTGCATGTATTAACGATGCTGCAGGCACGCAAGAGACACGAGATATTAGGAACGTTACTTAGTTACATGCGCGCTTGTATAACTTATTACCATCAAGGGAGCGATCTTGCGCAGGATTTAGAACCATTTCTAAAAGATTTGAGCGATAATTTGGGTGTAATGCGGAATCAAACGTCTAAATTGGAAAAAGAAATGGAAAATCGACACATTTACGTTACGAATAAAGATTTAATTTCCTCGTCCTTACCTGGTCTTCATTCCAAAATGGAAGGTTATCTGTTCAAGAGGACTAGCAACGCATTTAAAACTTGGAATCGACGGTGGTTTTGTTTGAAGGATCATCAATTGGTGTACAGAAAGAGAACGGGGGATAACGATTTTACCATTATGGAAGAGGATTTACGTTTGTGCTCCGTTAAACCTGTTGTTGACAACGATAGGAGGAATTGTTTCGAAGTTCTAAGTCCTACGAAGTAAGTTTCTCTTCTCCCTTCAAGTAGAGGTATCGATCGATTTTGAATATATATTGTTTGTTCGTGTTTGGATAGAAGCCACATGTTACAAGCGGATAGCGAAGAGACGTATTTGGCATGGATAACCGCTATGCAGCAAGCCATTGGAGCTGCCATTCAAAGAGGAATGAGTACAACAGCAAGTAATTTCAGTGCGTCACAAGTTCAATCGCAAAACGATAGAGGCTCCACGAGGAGATCGATGAAACCAAAATCCAGGTATTTTATAATTAACAATATCTTATCATTCGAATGAGGATTTATTGTAATTTTATTTTCAGAGTATGGGAACAAATACTGAAAATCCCAGGGAACGATGTTTGCTGTGATTGCGGAGGTGCTAATCCTAAATGGGCTAGTATTAATTTAGGAATCACATTGTGCATAGGTAAGTTATTGTTTAATAATCGTAATTTTCTTTACTCTATACATGTAATGATTTAGATTTATTTATTTTGTAGAATGTTCAGGTGTGCACAGGAGTCTCGGAGTACATTATAGTAAAGTTAGATCTTTAACCTTGGACGACTGGGAGCCAGAAATATTGAAAGTTATGGCAGAGTTAGGAAACACTGTAGTGAATAACGTGTACGAGGCATTACCGATACCTTCGAGTATTGTTAAAGCGACTCCTAAATGTAATGGGTGTGTTGAAACTTGTTGAAATTTTTATAGTTTGATCTAAAATGAAACTCATCCAGTACAGCCTCCACGTTGCACTGCATGGGCAGTTTCGTTTGCACACCTCTCGATTTATCAGAAAGTTTCCCGAAATACCGATTTTAGGCTGAATTTTAATGGTTTATCAATTAATTTGACGACATGTACCGTTTTTTTACCCAATTCACAAATTACTCGTTCTTCCCCGCAGAAGCATCAAATTTTTGAGGTTATATTTATTAAAGACTAATTGATAATTATTTCTCAATAGATTTTTTTGAGTTCTACACTCTCCCAGTCACTTGCCATTTGGAGTATTAAATGACGAGTGGAGCAAGCGGTTTCGAATATGACAAATGCAAGCAAAGCGAGCGCCATTTTGAGCATTGAATAGCGAGTGGAGAGAAAACAATTTTAATTCAGAAGTGCGAGCACAGCAAGTGTCAATCTTCAGACCAGTATTGTAAAAGCAGTGGAGACAAATTAAGCACATTGAAATCCCTTTTGTTTTTTTTAGAAATTGTGCTACTGATTTTTCGGTTCATCTCCCGATTTTTTGATACCACATTTCCCGATATAACCTTACATGATCTTACATTCTTGTGCTTGGATTTAATTCAATTTATGCATTGCGACGTGGAGCCCTGCGAAAAATGCCGAGCAAATCCAAATGGGATTCAGCAAATGTCATGACAAAAACCAGGCAAAGCCGTACAAGATTTCTTGGTTTTTATCCTGATTTGCTTGGTAGTTTGTGCAACAAGGCGACTTGTTTCATCAATGAACGCTATCAATTTGTAAACATGTTGACATAGTTCAAACAAATGCAATTAATGATTCAGGGGCATCCGTGAAGCATGGATAAAAGCAAAATACATCGATCGAAAATTTGTAAAACCACTCCTCACAACTGATCAGCAACAGCAACAACCTCGAGAACAAACACTCATATATCGCAAATGGAGCGTTCGAAAGTTACGTCGTAGGCCACGTAGCTACGATAAAAATGATTCCATGAATCGAAACAAAACATCGACTTTATCCTCTGTAAAGGAGAGCCAGCACTCTTCCATCACTTTGGACGAAAGCCTTGAATCGAAGGCCGGAAAACAAATCGAAAGAAGTTCGTTAAGTTCGGACGATAGTGGGACCGTAGATTTGAAGAACGACTCCACGTTGTACGGGAAAATATTAAATCGAACTTACCATAACGATACGAATGAAAATAACAAAACTAACTTCGATAGCGAAAATATTAATCATACTTCGGAAACCAAAGACAGCGACGATGCGGAGGGCAGTAACAAAGTCACGCAAAAACCAACTACGAATACTAACAATATTTTATTATTTGGCTGCGATTTGCCAAAACCAACGATCGACAATAGTTTAGAATTAAGTTCGGATCAAGATTCCACAGCTGGGGAGGACGAGGAATTTGCGGATGAAGAAGATATAGAAAATTTACATCCAGATATGTTGCTCTACAAAGCTGCGCTTGCTCATAATCTTCCTGTAATGTGCGCTGCTTTGGCCAACGGTGCTGATAAATTATGGACGAACGTTAATGATAGAGGAAGATCCGCTTTGCATCAAGCGATTATAAGTGTATGTAATTTAATTGAGGATATCCCGTAGAAACAAGAGTTGATGGAAATGACTCTTTACCCAAAATATTCGGAAATGACTTGATGAAATAGCAAAGATCAATCAGACTTTCTGTTGATATGGAACAAGATCTAGCGGGTCGATTGTTTCTTCCATTGTATTAAATTATCTTCGAGTATTTTGGATAAAAAGGGATGTCGTACTGGCCCGTCCGGTTTTCCGGCGATCACCGAGGACTCTTCGACCTCCGAAGGTCTATCCACTGGAATATTGTGCTATTTTTTTGAAGATTTGATATTTAATATATTGACGAATTTTTTATTTCTTCTCCGAATATGACCTGCCTCGGAAGCAAGCCAATTCGACATTGATAGAGAGATCCACTCGGGTAAAAAAAACGGATGAGAATCCGAATTGAACCTAGATGAAACTTTCCGGGGTTTCATGAGGGAGTATCTGGATTTTAATACTGCATATTTTTCGGAAATTCGGATAGTACTCATTCGATTCCATGCTCGGGTTCCATTTGGGATTCTAAACAATATCTAGTCCTAAAAAGCGGATAGAATCCGAATGGAACCGGATAAATAATCACCGCAAAATCTGCCCGAGAAACACAACGTCTGAAACTTGACGAAAAATGTTGCAGAAGGCGTTTTTTTAGATATCTATTCGATATCTTTCAGACAATGCTCTAAAAGATATCTATGAGATATCTAAAAGACGTCTTATGTAACATATGTCGTCAAGTTTCAGATGTGTTAAAATCCCGGAAAGTTTCATCTAGATTTGATTCAGATTATCATCTGGCTTTTATCCGGTTTCTCCATCCAGCTTTTGTACCAGGGTAGTAACTTTTGCTTTCACGGGATCCTCTTGAGACATGCATTTATTTAAATTTATAGACAATTTTTGTTATTAACTTCCACAGGGATCTGTGATGTCTTGCGAATATCTACTCCTGAATGGAGCGCGAATCAACTGTCAGGACTCCGAGGGCAAAACTCCGCTGCATTTAGCCACAGAATTAGGTACTAAAATTGGAATTTGAATGAGAAATGTAATTTTTTTTCAATTTCAAACTTGCTTCGTTCCAGGACACACCGCTCAAGTGTGTTTATTGTTGAAACATAGAGCGGATCAACACATCGAAGACGAGAGTGGTACGAAGCCATTATCGATCGCTGTTAAAGAAGCAAACGCAGATATCGTCACCCTGTAAGTATATTACAATATACTTGAATAATGAACTTGTGCAGAAGAAATTCATTGAATCACAAATATTTACAGATTAAGATTAGGTCTCCTAAACGAAGAGATGAAGGATTCGGAAATCGGAGTAACCGGTGACGAGACTTTCAACGACGTTGTTCGTGATTTCAGTCAATTAGCTTGTTCGCATCCAGAACGACTACAACGACGAAACGAGAGCTTTAATTCACCTCCCACTCCCGAATGAAGTGTTTTTTTTGTCACCAAGATGGGAAAAGTCATAACACCACGAACGACAAAGAAGACGTGATCGGTGGTCTTCCAGAAAATGTAATCAAAGATCATCGAGTAAGTATTGTTCGCGGTAGAAAGAAACATTTGGATTACTTTGCGTGATTTTGGAATTCTTTGTGTCGTGATACAACGATGTACATATTTTAGGCCAGAAATTCATATCCTCTCAACAATTTCCGTACAAAGAGGCTTACGAACTTATCCAATTTTTCTATTAGTACCTGAAAACAACATACCACGCATTTCGATGGAGGTTTTCGTACCGAATTTGTTAAGTTAGAAAGACAGCAAAGGAATTGGTTTGATGAGAAAATTCATCGAGTATCAACTTATGAATTCAATACTTGTTTCACGAGGATCTTGAGAACAGCTGTTTTCAAGTTTTTGCGTATTCCGCCATTGATGGTGTATGTCGCCTTCATGTACAATTTTGGGAGGGAAATCCGCGAATGATGTGAATCGATGGAGGAACGCTGGCCCGATGCAGAAGGCTCCGTTCCTTCACCGATTCATCTCTCATCCACGGATTTTCAACCTAAATTCTACGTCGAAGCAACGTACTCATCAGTGATGTTGCTGATGAATCGAATAAACGTCGTTTTTACGTAGAATTTAGGTGAAAAACCGATGGATAAGGTCCACCGATTATTTACTCAAATTCTACGTGGAGACAACGCATCCAATCTACTGTGGCAGTGCAGTAGGAATAAACTGAAGGCTTTTGTATTGAAAGAACTATTACTGATGAATGAAAAGAAAGTAGACACAAGTTTGATTACAGCGTTTGTACCGTTGGAATTTAAAACATTGACTTCCAATTCTTTCTTCCATTTGTATGGCATATCATAATAACACGCGCAGATATTTGGCAAACTCTTTGATTCGATTATTTGCCTTATACTTAATATTTACACAGTACTTTTATAGAAGTTTACTTATATCGTTTATAGTAAATAATAATAATGAATCGTATACACACATCACATGGGAATTAAAGAAAGATAATTTCCTAATGTACATGCTATCTGTTATATTATTATTTTTTTTTATGTAAATACAATATCTAACTGAATAGAAAATTCAAACTTTCTATGTATTTTCATATGTAATAATGTAGGAATCGTTAAATTATCCGTATTCCAGTTAAATTTTATATCCGATTTTTCACAAAGATTGAAAATTTTCAGTATTAATTCTACTAAATGCTTTTAACTGCTTTTTTTTGTTGTTTTTTATTATTGGAATTCAATGGGAACAGGGTATTTTAAACAATTTGTATGAAATGAAGTCACTGAAATGTAAAAGGTTTGATAGAGTTGATCAGGGATGCAAGAATTTGATAAAGATATTCCGTTCGTGTGATACCTCAACGATTACTCTTAATTAAATTACTCTTAATTCTTTTGGGGAGAAACAAACTATAAATCTATTATAACAAAACATCTTTTATAAAATATTCATTTGAATCAATTAAATATTCTATTGGATATGATATCTTTTAAATATATGAGATACAAATGAATACTCTTCGGAAACAAAATAAAAGTATAATTGATTGTAGATAAGTGTATGGTAGGGATTGTCACAGGGAAAAAATATATCCATAGAAATCGATCGATTTCCAGCTGGGAATCTCCGGATAGATGGGATTCCCAAATTCGCATGTGAACTCAGATTCCCTTTGGGACTTGCCTGGTCCCGTCCAGCATTGTTGCCGTTGAAAAGGTGTCACTTTTCGTTTATTAAAGGATTTCATTATAGAAGAAAATATGATTGGTAGTTTCATGAGGATCAGTCCATCACAAAGAAATGCGAACTTCCGAATGGCAATACAGCCGCCCAAAAACCGTGTGACCTTTCACGCTCCTGCTCGGCACCTCAGGTTCCTGCTCAGATTCCCATTCACTCAGGAGCAGGGATTTTGAGGGTAACACTGGTCCTGAACAGGAAGTCCAGTGTTCCTGTATGGGGCGTACTGGGTTCCAGGTGGGAATCTGAGTCCGCATGCAAATTTAAAAACCCTGTCCATCCGGGAATTTGCAGCTGGCCTGCTTGTAAATCGAAAATTAAAGATGCAGAAAGAAAAAGCATTCCTTTGGTAAAGTATTGTTTTATCACAGTCAGTTCCCATACGAAAAAGTTTTAATTTATCATGTAATTCTAAAGTACAAATCATATATTCTATAAAATTCTCACCGTATTTAGCGTGACATTATAGTCTCGTATAACCCATTACCAATTGAGAATCAATTTTTGATGGGTTTGAATCGGTTTTCTGCATCGGAATCAATGAGAATCAATCGATTCAATGAAATTCTTTGAGCAGGGAAGCGATCCGAATCAAATTTCGAGAACAACAATCTATTTTTTACTGAGGATTCAAAAAGTGAATGTTTTTGCGTATTATAAAGCCATAATAAAAATGAATTCATAAGGCCTTGGCGTGGATAGTTTGGGAAGAAAATTTCATTTCCAACGATTGAGTGACAGGAAACTGGAAATCAAAATTTGTATAACATGAGATTTGAGGATACTGAAGTGGTATTTTTGTTTTAAAAAGTTATTCTTTCTCATAGCAACTCGTGAAGAAATCTGTGAAGGTGCCCTTGAAAGTTTCGTGAACAATTTTGTCACAGAAAGAATTCATGGAAAATCAAGGAGATCCGAACTTGACTTGGGAAACAATAAAAAGAACACAGAGAGAAAAATTTGTTTAGATTGAGACCCCTTAATAGAAATAAATTGTATATCAGAGGGCCCTGGATACCCTGGTAAAAAACCGGATTACATTTCCCGGAGTTTCATTCGGTTGTATCCGGGTGCAGATACGTATTGTGCTGTGATTTTTTTCCGAATCCTATCCGCGTTTTGTAATTTTTGATTTTTTTTGAGAGTCCCAAATGAAACCCGAACTGACTGAGTTCTATCCGAATTCCATGCGGGATTTCGAAAAATATCTAGTATTGAAACGCTACAAAAACTATTCAGGCGCAGTTACGCCCGGAAAATTTCATTCGGGTTTGATTCGGATTCCCATTCGGGCTTTTTTTTTACCAGGGACCACGTGGTAGGCACTACAAGAAATTGTAGCACTGTAGTTTTGCTCATATTTGGATAGCTAAAACTTAGCTACTGGGGCTATTTTTCAGACATCACAGTTATTCTCCCAGCTATAATAGCGAAACATGTAACTGTCACGGCAAAAAATATTACAGCTAAATTGTTTCGTTATCGAAATATCGGGCATTAAAACTGCCCTGGTAAAAAAACCGGATAGAGACCGGAAGAAAACCGGATAATGATCCAAATCAAATTCGAATGGAACTTACCGGGATTCCATCCGGGTTCCAATACGGATTTTGCGGTGATTCTTGATGCGGTTCCATCCGGATCCTATCCGAGTTTTTGAATTGGATATTCTTTGAAATCCTGAATGCAACCCAAACGAAAAACCGAATGAGTTTCATCCAAATTTTATGTGGACTTCCTGAAAAATATCTAGTATTCAAATTCGGATAGAACCGAATGAAGAATCACCGCAAAATCCGTATCGGAACCCGGATGAAGTGCCGGAAAGTCCTATCCGGGTTTGAATCGCATTTCTATCCGCTTTTGTTACCAGAGTGTGCTTGCACAGCTAAAAATTAGCTACGGCAGTTATTTTTCAGCAGTGACCACAAAAGTTATTGCTATAGTAGCTAAAATTCAGCTGCTGCTGCAGCAATATTATTGGGTATTCAAATATCAAATATACGGAATCACTACCATAGCCAATTCCTAACTACAACTAACACCTGACACGTCGTTTCCTGTGGATTTGCTCAAAATTCTGAATTTCCGAGTTGAATTCGGTCTCTAATTTCTCTTGTGAGAAATTTTTATTATACATTACAGAAACTCTAACTAGATTCTTAAATTTTCTATGAGGATTTTCAATAACTACCCAGATTCCCATCTGAAATTAAAAAAAAATAATAATCACAATATAGCGCTTCAGTATCTTTGAATGCTTTAAAACTGTAAATCGGTCAGATTTTGTGTCCTGAATGTCAAGGGCTGGATTTATTTGAACATCAAATAACCTTTTGAAAATCTATTAAAGCGTTATTGTAACGGTATTACAATCTGGATCTGTAACGTCTTCTATTTTACTATAGTTCGGTTTAAGCTGTTCCTCCTAAGCTTTATTTATCCATAAACTAGAAAGTGTAGGTAGAAATATATGTGATTAGTAACGCGTATTAAGGTGCAATCCTGCTATCAAAGCTCTTCATAACAAGAAAAATCTTTTAAATATAATCTAAGTATGATATAATAATTGTTTCCAGTGAAATCATAAACATCGATTTCTATTAAATTTTTGAAACAGCGTGTTTATCCTTATGAAAAAGTGTCTTACCTGTATAATCTTAAAAACACAATATCTTTTTCGTAAGAATAAATTGTAATCTCCGGATACGGAGGATTTGAAAATTATTTTATGTCGTGATGCCTTGTAATAACGATAGCACCTCTGGCGAAAATGATCTCAATAAATTTCCTTAGGAATTGCGAGTTTATAAGGACTCACTTATGAGATCATTTCCCTCAGGGATGATCCTTGTAATGTTTACTCGTTAAAAATCGTTGCTAAAATGTCGGAATAGTAAGAAATAATTAGTCCATAAGCGAGAATTTTATTACTCAAAACAAACTTGTCAATTCATGTCAATGATGATGAATATTGGCATTTTCTACAGAGTTCATAATATTGTTGTACCGTTATTTGTTTTTATTGGTGTTCCATTCTTCAATGCAATAGTTTCGTACAGAAATCACTGTCCGAAGTGCCAATGATTGTGTAATTTGCAATGTATATTTCATAGACCCAAGATGGTACTTATATGTTGAAGTTAAACAATATGGAATAAACAACAGTAGATTCGGTGCGTATAACTTATGTGATTTAAAATAATGAAATCGTATCGTTCATACATATTATACCTAACAAAGATTTATAAAATACTGTGGTTAGGCAACTGATAGTTGTTTTCGAAGTAATTTGCTGCGTAGAATCCAAATCTGAAAGGTGAACCAAGAACTGTATTCTTCATTCTTGTATTCCTAAAGAACTGTATTCTTGAGGAATTGTATTCTCAAATATCCTTATTCTGAAAGAATTGTATTCTCAAATATCCTTATTCTGAAAGAACTGTATTCTTAATATCTATATTCAAGCGGATAACTTTTGAGAAGTTGTTAATTGTTGCTATAAAATTATATAATTATTGTTGCAATAAGCAATCTTTACTATCGATTTTCATCATATCAACAACATCTCCTCAATAGGCATTCGCCTGAATGAGGGTGATGAGAAGACAGTTCCCTAGATATACAGTTTTTGGAGAATACAATTCCCTAGGAATACAGTTGTTTGGGAATACAGATGTTTAAACACACAAATCTTTAAGAATACAGTTCTGTGAGAGGACAGTTCTTTGAAAATACGGATATTCAAGAACATGATTTTTTTAAAATACAATATTTTGAGAATAGAGATATTTAAGGATATAGTTTTTTAGAAATACAGGGACAAAAAATACAGTTCTTGTTCTGCTACCCAAATCCAAAATCAAAATTGAGCCATCACGTCACTCGAGAATTAGGGATTTAAAGCTATTTTCCAGGTTATTCACAGGGTACACAAAATCTTTCTGCTTCTTTCCTCAAGTTACATTTTTCAAAATTACTCTTACTCTCAAGAATAAATTATTGGACGATCACGTAAACCTTTTCCTTGCAGAATTACAATAAAAAATTAAAGCAAAAAATCACTTCGAAAACGACCCACAGCTGCCCAACAAAAATCATGACCCCATTTTTTGTAGATACGTGTAATCGATATTCCCAGTTTTGTCATTATATCGATTCGAATGGAAAACATTGATTAAAAAATGGAGATTAAGAACAAACGGAAAACTTTAAATGAAATATTTTTTAGAAAATTACTCTGTTATAAGTCGTTCTTAACCTAATTACTAGTCTACTAGATCTTTTTCTTTACCGTTTTTAATATTGACAATTTTTATTATCGTATACCATAATATATTGTCTTCCATAAACAAAATTCAAAAGCACAGGACTGGACTGAGGGGAAGGGGAGGCCAGTGGCCCCAGGATCCCCACCAACTGGAGACCTGCATCATTTGGAAATTTTTTCTATTTTTTCCTTAAAAGATGTTGCTTTGAACATTTAACAATGAGTGAGCTTTTTTTTTTTAAAAGAGCAATGTCAATTTTAATCAAAAAGGGGCCACTCGCTATTTTTTTGCCACCAAGGCCCCCACCAGCCTTAATCCGCCTTTGTAAACGCATCATCCACAAGGCGAGGGTAAAATTCTACTCACAGTAGTTCAAAATGTGGCTCTACATTCCTTTTATACATGAATTCCAATCACATGTCGTAACTCTGGTTCACTCCACAGAATCGATCGTTGTTATAAGATTATTTCTTGATATTTAAACATTCTCTCGAAGCGCACCTTGTGGATGCAGAATTTATTGTTAACATATAATTATTAATCAAAATTGATTGATTTGATGGGAAAAATAGTTTTTTTTTTATCGCAACAACAAAACCCGAAATTTTATAATGTTATGTGATTTCAATGCCACCATTGCCTTTGAAGAAAATAAAACTCTCACACGACACATAATAAATATTTATTGAATATTTAACCATTCTTGACGTTGTGTGAGTTATATATATGGATATATATATATATATATATATATATACAATGCGGAATATTGACTTGTATTTATATTTGTGACTTATGAGAGGATTATTTGGAGAAGAAAATGAATTGTTGAAAATATGTCAATGTATTACACATGTATCGACGCTATTTAATATTTTCGTATATTTTTATGTGAATCAATGACACTCTTTGTAGGGAGTCAAACAACGAATACATGAATATTTGTCTCCCATTAATAATTTTACCAGTGATATTAGAAACAAGAAGGTTATTGTTCGATGTATGATATTGTATACAAATGTCATGTTATTAAATCAATGATCAAATTAATATTTTGTTGAGATTACTTCGTCGTTCCTCCCCTTCTCCTCCGAGTATCAAAAAACTATGACAAATGATTAATGAAAGTAAACTCCAATAAACTCTCGGAAAAATATTGAATTGAAATAACGATACTATTCATCTTTCCTCAAAGCAGCAATTTTGTGTAATGATACTTAATCAAATAATATGATGAACAAAGAGTACTTTCAACTATTCTTATCGGTAAGAAGACGTTTTACGTCACTCCGACGTTTGATTATGATTTACGTCTTGGTATCATTGATAGAATTGCGTTCTTTTCATACGAATAAACTTGTTGTGGATATAGTTGAAGCAATATCGCTAAACACACTTGCAATGTTTGTTTAGAATGTCTTCTTTACGCACAGCATTGCGTAAATTCGTGAATGAATGGACCGATATTTTATCGTTTGATATATTTATCTTTGTTTCAACATCCTAGCACGATGGAAGAATGATTGATTTTAATTGGTTCATTCTGTATAGATAGATCTAATGTAAAAGAGCAACAGTACATAAATTTCGATAACTGGCGATGGGAGCATTCTGCCGATTCATGTTTTATTTTTGATATAAAAATTCAAGGATGAAACGTTTTTTCAAAAACGTTTCTTGCATTGTTCAGCGAGATCCTAACATCCGTGGTTAAGAAATCTCATCGAACTGATCGATTCCTATTGATTTCGATGCAGAAACAATTCAAATTCATAGGAAGAATGAAATGAATGGGGTTGAATTGTGTTTTCGTACAGCAATCGATAGGAATTGATCAATATGTATGCTGGGATCCTTTAAACATGGTCAAACCAAAAACCACCCCTGGTACAAAGATGTCTCTGATGTGCTTTGAAAATTTCACGTTTTAGAGAAATTCAGAAAGATTCAGGAAGAGTCAGGGAAATTCATTTCATGCTTTATTCTGTTCTAGGGCTGAGCCTTTTACACGGAGAAAAATTATGTTTCAAATATTACTACATTTTGTACTAAAGTATAACAGGATAAGTGAAATAGTATAATTCGTTACAACACAGTGTAGTAAAAACTCACGTGTAATGATTAGAAAAATCTTTTAATTTGGAGCCACTTCGCGTCATTAAGCATGAATGTTTACTACACTGTGTTGTAAAAAATTACATTATTTTATTTATCCTGCTACTTTAATACAAAATGTTGTAATATTCGAAATCTCATTTTTCTCCATATAAGGATAAGAACAATGTATAAATTGAAAGTATACAAATGAATATACAAGTAAGCCATGCGGTCTAAAAAAAGAGTACCCAAAATACAAAAATGATACAGAGACTTATCCATGCTATAAAAAGTAGAAAACCAGAAATAAGAGAATAAGGAGCAAAAGAATAATCCTCGCAGTTCAGAGGAAGCTTCGAACCTAAACAAATGAAGTTCAGAGGCATTCAGAAAGATTTAGACATATATACAGGAATTCAGAGAGATTTTTGAATTGAATAAATAAAATCCCCAATAAAAATATTGCTCTTCAAAACTTCAACAATTTCTCTGCAAAACTTCATTATCGCAATTCTTAGAGAAAGAAAGAATTTTTTCAACAGATTCATCTTCCAAAACTCTGTGAAATTCTGCATATTTCTGAAAATTTCTATTGCCAGTAAAGGTTTCTCTGTACATTCCCAACTTATTAGTCAAAGTTGTTTTGTTGAAGAATGTTGAATTTTCTCAACATTTTTCTACTTGATAAATGGTGGAAACATTTGACGAGGGAAGGAATTTTCTCCACGAATTCATACATTTCTCTGCAAACTACATTTGCAGAAAAAAATTTGAATTTTCTCTTTATTTGTCTATTCCAAGAATATTACGGCTTGTGGCGGAGAGTTGAGTTTTCTATACAAATTCATACATTTTTCTCAAATCGCATTTGCGGAGTTGAAGTGAATTTTTTCAAATTCTTCAATCGACTCAAAACAACTTGAGTAAAATTCACTAGGAGGCCTCGAAAAAACTTCTACCCCACGACCCACTCATTTTTCCTTTCGGAGGATTCTGAATCGATTAGTCTATATCCGACGGGAACGAATTTTTTGAAATTTTCTATCGATTTGACCCAGCACTTGGAAAAATTTACAAGTTAAGGTCGAAAAAAACCTTTCTCCCACGATCTACTCAGTTTTCGTTTCATAAGATCCTGAATCGATTGGTCTATATCTTACAGGGACGAACTTTCAAAATTTTCTATCGAGTTGACTCAGCACTTGGAAAAATTTTCAAGTTGAGGTCAAAAAAATCCCATCTCCCACGACTTATTCATTTTTCGTTCCAGAAGATTCTGAATTGATTGGTCTATACCTCACGAAAACGTATTTTTCAAAATTTTCCATTGCGATGATTCCCATAAGTGGTACTTTGAGATTACTGTAGTCATCTCGGAGATCCGCTGATGTGATAGAGGCTTTGCTTCTCACTCGCAGGACCCGGGTTCAATCCTCACTGAGGAAAGTTCCTAAAAATGGACTTTCAATGTGGTGTCTCTTCCTCAATGTCATTCAAGTCGAACTGGAAGGAGATTTGTAGAGATAAACTCTGAACAAACATTTTTTTTCTCAAGCAAAAGTGAGTAGATAAAACAGAGATTTGTAGAGTAATGTAGAAATATGTAGAGAAGTATTTAATGTAATATGGAGATTTGGCGAGTTTTGTACGAATTTTGTGGAGAAATTCATAAAATATTACGGAGATTGGAAGAATTATGTACAATTTTGTAGAGTAATGCAGAAATTTGTAGAGTAATATTTATGGTCAAAAATTCCGCAAATTTCTCAAAGCGTCCGAAATCTAACAGTTATGTAGAAAAATCTGAAGAGTTTTGAACAATTTTGAAGAGAAATATTTTTATTGGGGATTCTGAGGGATCCAGAGAAATTCAGGGGGATTCCGAGAGCTCCGGAGGGATAAGGACAAATCCAGAGGGAGATTGGAGATCCAAACAAATAACATTATGAGAGATTCAGAGCAATTCACCGAAATACAGAGGAACCCTAGTGAAAATCGAGGCTAGAAATGGATAGAAACATTCGTATTCGCTTCGATCCACTTTCAACGTCATTTTCTGCACCACTTTTGGACATTGACCTGGATAGAAATTTGGTTTATCCATTTCAAACCATGAAAAATGGATTAGGAAAAGTGAGGATTGAGAATAGAAATGGATAAGGAAATTTGTATGCATTCCTACCCACTTTCAATGTCATTTTCTGCACTACTTTTGGACATTGCCCTGGATAGAAAATTGGTTCATCCATTTTATTCCATAAAAATGGATTAGGAAAAGTGAGGATCGAGAATAGGAATGGATAAGGAAATTCCATCCATTCCTACCCACATGGACAAAAAGATATCTTTTCGAAATCTAAAAGATGTCTTGCGACTTCGCAAGATGTCTCACAAACTGTTCTAAAAGATATCTAAAAGAAGTCTGAAAGATGTCTTATGCGCCAGTTTCAGACATCTAAAACATGTCTTGAGTAAGACATCTTTTAGAACTCTTACTAGATATCTAGAAGATATCTTTTAGACTTCTTCAAGACGAGTTTTAGATATGATGCAAATTTTTCTTAAGACCTCTTCCCTGATTGATAAAAACCCCATTTATTCCTATTAAACGTGCAGAATTCAAATCTTAATGTGAATTTATTACATTCAATAGGAATGCTCGGTAACTACCAATAGAAACAATAGAAATCCGACTAATACTTCATGGAAGCGGAGAACAAAAAAGAGAGATTCAACATGAGAGATCTCAACATCTTATTTGAAAAAAATTTTGCAACAATTTGAAGAATGTCATGAATTATAGAAAAATTACGAAAAAACTGTAATGAGTAAAATTACTATATCCCGAATGTGCATATAGTTCCGAATAAAAATTAATTGTTTCCACCCGCACAGTAAAAAAAATTCCGTCATTGTGTAAAAAAGAAGTACGTGTCAAAATTCAAGTGTTGAATATTCAACTACGTGTTAAGATTCAAGTGTTGAATATTCAACACTTTTGTGTATTCATTTAACACACTGATCAAATGCTGTTTTTTTAAAAGACTTCTGTCAACATATTCAGGATGTCTTATGCAGCATCAGTATCATAATTCAATCATAATTCTTTCCAGAAGAAGAATTACTGTTAAATAGCTTTTCTCATGTTGTATGAGATATCTTTCAAAAGTGTTTTGGAATTGCTTAACCTCCAAAGTTCTGTCGGCTCCTAATGACTGACGAAAAACACTACAGGTCACTATAATTGAATTTTCATAAATATTAATTGTGGTTTTGTCTTATACATTTTCAGCATTGTCACTAAAAATACGCGTTGAGCTACTGTAGACGAAATCTCAAAATTTCCTATTGCATGGTCATAGAGCTATATTTCGTAAGTGCACGCTGTATCTCCGTGATTTGGATAAAAATCCGATAAATTAATCTAAATAAGGCTGAGATAAAAAAAGTTTTGAGACAGTATAAAAATTCATAAAGATTGATAAAGATCACCATTTCATTCCGACTCGCGTACACAAAACAATGAATTCATCGGTTATTTGCAAATGAGAGGTTATAGTTTACTGAGTTCATGAAAATCTTCGTGCCATGTGGATTGAATATAATTCTTACAATATTGCCACATGATGTGAAATGATATATGCCAGGAATATGTTGTTTAGAATATTCCGTTGTCCATGAGATTATGCATTTTTCACATGCCGAACATGGAGTTTAGGACTTTTAAAAGATGTCTATTCATGTTGCTTAAGACTCGCATTATGCTCAATTATTTCCAAAGATATGTTTCAGACAACGAGTGCTATGTGGGATCCTTTTGAAAGCCTGATTTTATCCACAATACGTCACGAATAAGAGCTTGAACACACACACAGCACTTTTGATTTTCAAAAGATCTTAAGAACCTATTTAGAAAAGTTTAACCAGTCGTATGCAACTTGAAAAGATATCTAAGACAGGTTTTACTCCTAAGAAAAATCTAAAAGATATAATTTATAAGATCTAAAACTTGTCCTCCGGGGTGACATCTTTTAGACATCTTACAGAAATCTTTTAAAAGTGAGAAGTGTTCCAGATATCTTCGAAATACATTTTCGTGTTGCATAAGATGCCGCGTAATTTTGTCTCGAAATATCTTTTACACTTCAAATGCTGTGTGGAAATCAGGCCAGGAAAAATGGACTAGATCAAGTTGAATGAGAATTTTGGAAACACGAGGCGAATAAAATTTTGGGGCAAAAATTCAAATGAAGTCTGATTCATTTCGCCGTACCCGCCAAATCGGAGTCGAATCACTTCAAACGATGAAAAAATTTTGCGCCTGAGAGTATGTTACATTCCGTTATAGAATGGAGAGGTTGGTCGGTCGGATTGTCATACGACAGGGAGAAAATTCTGAATACATGAAAAGTTAAAATTTTGCCGGCAGCAAATCGTATTTAAGAATGAATTCATTCTATTGACCCGTAGAAAAGTGTTCTCTATTCATTTTCACAAACATGCGAAATTTCCATGTTTTTTTTCATGTTTCGAGAAAAAAATAGGGAAAAGAACAAGGAAATTTGGCATGAACGAGGAAAACTTTGCTAAGAAGAGAGAATATTGATAGCAATATATCTGCTCTCACAGCAATTTTGTAGCAGGTACGAAATCATATATAACTTATGTACAATACAATATACTTTACATACAAGTTATGGATAACCATATGTGAATTGTATGGAGTTCCGAAGATTTTTCCACTCGGGCTGCAAATCATGGTGAATCAATAATTCTGGCCAGCACTATATGTGAAATCGAGACTCTCGGCCAGCATCTCATCGGGAATCCAGAATTCTGACCAACATCTTAAGAAATCTTAGTACTTCTGTCCAGCATCTCACAGAAGATTGAGAGTTTTCTCCAGTATTTCATGGAGTACCGAGCGTTCTGGCCGTCATCTTATCCCTGGTTAAAAGAATCCATTACTTCTGACAAATGAAATTAAATGAGATTTGGCCAGAACATTGTCCGAGAATCAATGAGATTTGGCCAGATTCAGTGAGATTTGGCGAGAATCGACTGTTCTTTCTGACCAAATCTCATTGACATTTGCTGGATGAGATTCGGCCAGAACATTGTCCAAGTTCAACTGTAATTTAGTGAGATTTGGCGAGAATCAATGGTTTTTTTAAACCAGGGATCTTATGACAAGTTGATAAGTCGAATCAGCATCTTAACGGAAATCGATAGTTCTGCCCCGCTCCTCATGCAAACTCCATTGTTCTGACCATGCAGCATCTGACGGGGAGTCGAAAGTTTACCCGCTTTTTACAAAAAAATCGATAGTTTGGACCAATATTTCATGAAATATCAATATTTCTCCCCACTGTATATTCACAGTCGAAAACTTAATTCCCATACGAATTTGGGACTGGATTTATTTCGCATGTGATTACGTCATTTGGATTATCTATTCGAATGTCTCATGAGTTAACTTATGCCAAAATCAGGGACAGTAACGGTTACAGATCCTGGCGAAAATATCGAATAGGAATAAAATTTACGGGAATGTGAGACGACAAAGAGATTTTTATCCATTCACAAATTGCTACTTATTTCATTTAGGTTACACTATAAAAAATGTTCGAAATTTCAGCATATCTACACTGTAAAAAAAATCTCCCTCAAATTTCATGAATATATTGTGATCCCAATAAACATGAACATCTTCAAGATATCCTGAAGATATTTTCTGAAAGACATTCACAAGACATAACCGAAAGATATCTTAAATGCATATCGACAAGATATCTCAAAGACATCTTTTTTACATGTCTTGAAGATGTCTTTCAAAAGATATATTCAAGATGTCTTGCTAAATGTATCTTCAAGATCAGCACTTTTGAGGTTACGAGTACACGATTATATGAATCACATTCAAATGTCACAATCGAATTGCAAAGGAGATGAATTCGTTGATAATTTAAAAGCTTGAATAATCAATACAGATACCAACAAATTGGACATTCTGCAAAAAGTACAATTTTGTAACCTTGCAATCCCAGCACTAAAAGCAACGAATCCCCGAGTCACAATATTTTGCGAATTATTGAACTTTTTACGCTGAATTTTATGTACAGTCTTCAATTGAGTTTGTAAAATTCTCATCCTCGCTAACTCAATTGTTTTCCAATAACAATAAGATGAAAATAATTTCAGAAGAATATATTGTATTCATCAGACACTAACTGGATCATGAAATCCATTCTTCGATATATTTCACCAAATTCCCCAGCCAACCATGGATTGGTTCCAATCATTAGTCAATTTGATTGAATCCAATGACATTTGCTAATAATTGATCAATTATTTGGGAATTATGTAGGATCTTTATGCGCATGTCCAGTCATTGGATAATGATTGATCAAAAATTGATCATTTTTGAAGGGTCAATTGTTGGTCGCTGATGCGGACATAGAACAGGACAATTATCGATCAATCTCGTGGTCCATAAAATTGACCAAAAATTAATCATTCAACGTACGTCGATAATCGAAGATCTGGAAATGTAAAACATCACTTATTTTCTATCGGTAATATGGAATTTTGCATTGGTCATGTCATATGTCAATAGGATAGAATTATTCATTATGTATTGTTTATTACAAAAAATTGTTGTGATTTATCGATTCATTCATCTCCGTCGTATCAGTGCTCGCAACTTGTCGAATTTTATATAATTCGTGGCGCGGTAAAATTGTCGCGATGAATTGAGGTTATTCATAACTTCAATTTCGGTTTGGATTTCAATTTCAAAGCATGGATGCAAATTCCTATTATTTTTATTACAACTGAGTGGACCGATTGAACTCCATTCCAATCGAAAACTGCGGTTTCGGGTTATAATTTCTATTTGAATTAGCAATACGCAAATTGTGGATAATTATATATTATATAATGTTGAATGAACGGATTCAGTTTCACAGTGCCGTCATCACAGTTTTGAAATGAAAAAATTAAAAACAAATGTTCAGCAAATTTGAACAAAATTATTTCACACTGAAGTTATTATATTAGTATTTTAAAGTGATTCAAAGTTTTATAGTATATATCAATCAATAACGAGTTATTGGTCAATTTTCGATCATTCTCAAACCAAAATAATTGTCCAAAAATTGCCAAATTATGGGTCACATTATTTCACCCCGCATAGCACCACAGTTCAGAAAGAATTCTTAATGCATTCAGTTTGAATTTCTATAGTTTAAAATGAATTTATTATGAACTCTTTCTGAACTGCGGTGCTGTGTGGGACAGCTGACGGCAGGACCTATGCTCATGCCATTGACCAAAGATTGCCCTGCGATTGGGAAATCCAATGCGGACACAAAAATGGACAATCATTGATCAATCCCACCCAATCTCATTGGGTAATAATTGACCAATTATTTATCAGCTTTGGTTAGCTGGGTCATTAAACTTTTCAATTTTTAAGCACAGTGGACTTATTCTTCAACAAAAACCCAGGGCATATTATAAGGGTCAGTTCTTACCAAAAAGTTAGTTCTAAAAGAAACCGATTAGTTGTAAAACGTAAGAACGGTTAGTTCTTAAAAAATTACCTAATTTTTGGTGGAATGTTTTCCTCTTTTTTTTTTTCTAATTCGAGTATCCAATATTAACCTGTTACAGAATGAGCCTTTCGCCTCATATCAAGGGGCATAGTGACCCAGATAACACAAAAAGAATTCTTTTTCAAAAACAAGAATAGAATTCTTCAAGAACTTTTTCCGAACTAATGAATTCATCAACAGCTCTGGACGAGTTCTTTGAGAATGCTGAAAGTATTGTTTGATTACTCTCAAAGAACTCGTTAATATCCCAAACATTGTCCTCCAGAGCTCTTTATGAATTCATTAGTTCAAAAAGAGTTCTTGAAGAATTCTATTTTTGTTTTTGGAAAAGAATTCTTCGTGTATTATCAGGGTGAGTTCAGTAGTGATATTTATACTGAAAGAACAAGGCTCCATGCCAAAGCTAAAATTGAGGAAGTATCAAATAATTCAAGAAACACTTGTCATACAAATGTTTTCCCTTTGTTCTTTTATTTTCAAGAAATCAAGTGTCCATCGTTTCGGTTAGTTCTCAAATTTCCTCAGAATATGCCCTGCAAAAACCGAAGGTCTTGAAGACATCTACAAGATATCTTTAGGAAGACGTCTTTTAAATACATCGAAAAGATGTCTTTCAGATATCTAAATGACGTCACAAAAGAGATGTCTTCAAGATATATCGAAATTATATCTTTTAGACATCTTCAAGAAATATCAGAAAAAACGAAATTATATCTTTAACGTATTTCGGCAGATTTCTTTTAGATATCGAATCAGCATAGTCTGAAAGACCTCTTACATGAGTTTCTAAAGAATACCTGTTACACATCTTGAAAATTGTCTAAGAAGGGCAAAAGTCACGCTATGTTCCTTTCTCAGAACTCATGAGCGATCCTTTTGTGCTGTCCGGGATGTCTTAATGATTCCAAAAAAACATCTTGAAGGCATCTAAAACATATATCGAAGATATCTAAAACGTATCTTGAAAGAATCAAAAACATATTTTGAGCCATCTAAAATATTTCTTCCACATATCTAAAACATATCTTAGAATAATCCATAATGCATCTTGAAACCACCTACAAGATGTCTTCCACATATCTTTGTTCAGCGTGTCTAGAACATATATTTTGCAAGACCTTTTTGAGATATCTGAAACTTGTGGAAATTTGTTGCATACATCTTTTGGACGTCGAAAATATATCTTTACGAAAGTCTTCTAAGACATCGTACACGATTTTGAGACATCTTCTAGATACTAATAGATATTTTTTTGTTTGTTACTAATAGATATCTTGTTGATTGTTGCCTGATATTTTATCCAGAAGATCAGTTTCACTCTGAAAATATACACCACCGACTATTTCACTATGTTATATTGAAAGTTATGCAGAGGTGGACTTCGGTTTTTGCCGCCCCTTATATGGCAGCGAAAATTAATTTTTCACGAAAATATTCATTCCCAAAAAATGCTGTTTTATTGCTTAGAATTGATTATTCTTCTGAAAATGATTTTTAAATTATTCAAATTAAGAAAATTTTTTTTCGACCCGATTGCCGTCCTGTTACGCCCTGCCGCCCCTGCGCCATGGCACCGTTGGCACAGGCCATAGTCCGATCCTGCAATTATGAAAACCATCATCAAATTGTTCGTATGGCTCAGGTCGATGAAGCGTACGTACGTTGCGAAATTTCCGGGTTCGAATCCCGCAACTTCAAGGATCCTAGACTCAAGTAAGATACATGGGAGTGGTAGGAGCGGGATGGAAGAAATGAGGAAAGGGAGAAGAGGGGAAGAGAGAAAGATTTTTTTAATGCACGAATTCAAGATTCTGCTAAGATATTTTTATGAATTCTTCAAGACATTTTTAAGAATTGATCGAATACGTCCAAAACATATCTTCCGCAAGACCGTTTTGAGGTACAGGGTTGCGTAAAAGTTTTGGACCACATTATTTCCCTGTCCTATTTCCCCAACGGCTAACTCAAGGAAAAATTAATATATCCATAAACTAAATATACTGTTTGTACTAAACGATGAGCTGAGTAAAAGCTTTTGAGAAAACAATCCTCTCAATTATATCATTTATATTCTATATTTACGTGTGCAAAAATATTGGGCCACTGTATTGATATATTTTTCAAAGCTCTGCTGCGTCAGTTACTACGTTTGTTTACGTCGTTCAATATTGTATATTCAAGATTAAGTAATTTTGAAGTCAATATGCCGAGACATACGACTCATGAGATTTGGGGAGTCGTAATAAACCCTTCACAACAAGGAAAGGCGTCTCGTGAGATTTCCGCTTTATTAAACATTGGTAAAAGTACTGTGAATAGGATAATCAGCAAATTTACTACAACACAGAGTCTCTCAGACCTCCCACGATCTGGTAGACCGCGGAAAACGACAATCCGTGTTTATAAAACCATTCAACGTGAATCTAAGAGAGATGTCAAAAAAACTGCATCTGAAATTGCTGAGGAACTCCGTGATGAAAATCTCGCCAACGTGAGTAAAAATACTGTGTTACGTCATTTGAATAATGCGGGACTCTTTGGACGTGTTGGTGTTGAAGAGCCTCTAATCAGAATCAGAATCAGAAGGCCCGATTGGAATTCGCACGCAAATACCAACACTGGACTTCGAAGCAATGGGGTAAAATACTGTTTTCTGATGAGTCAAAGTTTAATCTATTCGGAAGTGATGGGAAAAAGTATGTTCGACGTCCCAAAGGCACAAGATATGATTCCCGGTATCAAATTCCAGCAGTTAAACATAGAGATGGGTCAGTCATGGTTTGGGGAGCTATGTCTTCGCGGAGAGTAGATCCATTGCATAAGATCAAAGGCATCGTAGATAGTGTGATGTATCGAGATATTTTAACAGAAAAAATGTTACCATATGCCAAGAAAAAAATGCCCAAAGATTGGATCTTCCAGCAGGATAATGATCCCAAACATGAATCAAAGCTGGTTCAGGAATTTCTGAAAGTGCGAAAAGTGAAGCTGTTAGATCACCCAGCTCAATTTCCTGATCTAAATCCGATCGAAAATTTATGGGAAATATTTGGAAGACGCGTTGAAACGAAAACACATTCGAATAAAGATGAATTATGGCAAACTCTGCAGAAGGAATGGGAAGAAATACCAAAGGACTACGTTCAGCGCTTCATTGGTTCAATGCCTCGTCGATGTGCTGCTGTAATTGCTGCTAAGGGTATGGCTACTAAATAATAGTCAATGTGGAACGAAATGGTCACTCTTTCC
Source organism: Gonatopus flavifemur (assembly GCA_018340375.1). Classification (NCBI taxonomy): domain Eukaryota; kingdom Metazoa; phylum Arthropoda; class Insecta; order Hymenoptera; family Dryinidae; genus Gonatopus; species Gonatopus flavifemur. The sequence continues at coordinate 968,701 of JAFFJZ010000019.1, forward strand.
TTGGTTGTATACACGTTTACTGATATTTACTGAACTATATACCTATAAAATAAGCATGGCCCATGATTTTTGAACATTGTTGTAACCAAAATTGTGAAACAACGTACCAATAATCTTTATAAAAAATATGTCAATTCCTTAATTTTGTGGTTTAATAAAGTACTAATAGTTTATGCATAGTTAATTTTTTTCAACTACTATTATTCAACATAAATGGGCAGAAATGTGTACGGCCCAAAACTTCAAGAATTCAAGAATTTTTCTAACAGTGTATGGGGAGGAAATCTCCCATACTACTATCCCCAAGAGAACATAAACGTTCAAGATACGTTCGATAAACCCAAAATGAAGCTATGGACATTTAAAGATACACACTGAGAAAAAAATGAAAGTGCCATCAACCACCTAGTGTAGTTGAAAAATTTTCAAGTGAATCAACGAATTTTTCATTGAAACGACTTGGAATTTGTAGAATCAACTACAACGCGTGTCATTGTTTCAAACCTATCACTTGATTGTATGAACCAACGCGAATGAAATTCAAGGAATCAGAAAAAATTCTATTCAAAATCGCAACTAGTTGAGTCAACCTCCCAAGCAAGAAGTGAATCAACTCACGTGAACAGTTGCATGAACAAAAAATGTTTCCGTTTACAAACTTCAGATCATTAATTGAATGAAAATAATTGATTATTCCAATTGATTCAATTGTTTGATTTAATGATACACCAGGAACTAATCAACATTATTCTCGAGTTCAGGGTATTCAGATGTCCAGTTGATTGTTTTTTTTTTCAATATATCCACAAAACATGACCACAGCATTTGCTTGAAAAGAATTTTACTTCCGTATTCATTCTACATATTTTTCAATCTCAGGAGATATTCAATAGAAATAAATTTCAGAAGACACACTGAAGTATTTTATAACAATGTCTTTGAAATTGGTTTTTATTTCTAATGACGAGGTATAAGATACTAACAGGGTTTGGGAATGACTTGCATTCTGTGTCACGAGAATCGTATATCGTCGCATAGCTACGTCAGTTAAAGCGTGAATTTGATGAGGTTAGGTAGGCACGTAGGTAGGTGGGTTCGATTCTCGATTAGGGCTTCAAACTCTCTGTTCTGACTGACAACTCGCTGTACTTCTTTATCCGCCGTCGGTGGAGGAGAGAGAGAGTCTTCATCATCGGTAAAAGAACTCCCCTTCCATTAAATGGTTTGTGTAATCGAAATTTTTTATTTGTTTTTTCTCGTTATTTGTACATTGGACATCAAATACTATTGGATTCAATGAACTTTTTCGGAAATTTATTGCAACCGAGTGTAGAATTGATTCAACGACTCTTGAAAAACGATTGAAAAGAAAATCTGAGTTGATTCAGAAATTTAAAAACTTGGGATCAATTGTTACGTGCATTTGACACAAAAATGTAAGATAGTATGTCAAGCACATAATGAGTCTAAACAATTCTGTATCGTTTTATGTCAAATGTGTTAAGATATTTGACGGAGCCAATTTTTTATTGCTTCAACCATTCACGTAGTTGACTCAACGGAGTCGGCCAACTTGGTGAATGATTTAATTCAACTTCCAGAGTTAGTTGAACGTATCTAGCCTCCTGGCGTAGTTGAGTCAACTACATTTTCGTTGAGCTCACAAATTTTTTTTCTCAGTGCATTGAATGTTCGTGGAATGTTGATCTAGCTTAAATCGACCTAAAATCAATCTTTTTAACCCGTTTTCTCTTAGGGTATGAGAAAAGAGAATTACCGTACACTTATAGGAATTTTCATATAAAAAAGTACGTGACGTTTACTGTTTTTATGGCATTTTTACTGTGAATTTATAAAATCTTCCCGAATATTTATGGGAAATTTTCTATTCATGGGTGTGTTAAATACTTTACATACATGCGTGTGGAGTTTCCTATAAAAATTGTTCACAGTGCAGGATGGTATAAACTTGGGATGATCAATGAGCAAGGTACATCAAGATATGGAATGAATGATTTAAACATTTGGAATCAATCGGTCCAAGTGTGATGTACAATTGAAAGTGTATATCTGTTTCGATTTTGCATTTAGTGCGTTGTCAGGTAGTTTTATTGGTCAATGTTTTGAATTTTGCACTTATTGATCCATGCAAAGGCATTCCACACAGCACCACAGTCCCAGAAGAGTTCTTCAAGAATTCATCAAGAACACAATGATTTCAATAAGAATCTTTCATGAATTCTTCGGGGCCTGTGGTGCTGTGTAAGATATACAACTTAATGTGAAGACTTGCGCGGCCCACTTGATTTCCATACGAAAACCCATGTGACTCACTTGATTCCTATGCGATGACCTATGAGGCTGTAGGATTTTCTCTAGTCACCTGTGACATATGACGCAAGAAAAATTTGCTGGAGCAGCAAATTGTGATATTATAAATAGAAAAGTGCATCTTTTCGCTCAGCTAGCTAAATAAAGCGCTGTCACAGCTAAATAAAGAGCAACATGATTCACAAAGACAGCAAATTTTCCAGTATTAAGTACAAAATAGCAAACAAATTTTGCTGGCACAGCTAAAAAATCGCTATCGTAGCTCTGCCGTACAAAGCAAAAAAGCCGTAACTCAATTTTTTGTCGAAGATGAGATTCATGTACCATTCGATTAAGAAAATCTCACTGCATCGAATGACATGAAAAAATTACGGCTTTCTTGATTTGTACGGCAGAGCTAACAAGATTGCTGTGATAGAAAATGATTTCCTGTCACAGCAAAAAATTTACTGCTCCAGCTCAATTAGATTTCGCTATCACAGCGAATTTATTTTTTCTCCGTGTAAAGAATCAGTTTTGAATGCAACTTTTTCTTTATTGGATTTAATGAAATTTTTTACCCACAGCGTCCTTATTCGCTATGAAAATGATCTAATTTTCGATGAATTATCAAATCTTTTATCACGATGTCATGATCGTTGACAGAATTGTCACGAACTGAGTATTCAAGTGAAAATTCATTCTAGAAATACGATCTCGTAGTATCTTCCTCAGATGGGAAAAACAAACGGGAAACCCGTTTGTTCGAAAACACAACGTACGTGACATCTCCCTCTGGAATTTTCAAAAAGAAGAAAACACGAACGGTAAATGTAAATGAAAAAGAAAGTTCCGATCGTAAACGAGAGAATGAAATCTCTATTGCTCGGATGTTTCCTTTTGTCATTAGCAGAAATCTCCGAGTTCTACGAAAATCACCGATCAATTATATTGAATTCTACGAACGTCAATTTATGAATTGAGTAAACGTTTTCGCTCGTTAATAATATTTCACAATGAAAAACAGAATAAAAAGCGAGGTCGGCCATCATGTTCCAATGTGGTCACCCTTTCGCCCATTGGTGCGAAAAAGGAAAAAACTTTTATGCGTTCACAGCTGATTGGTCGAATTGATATATTCGCGATAAATAAATTCCACATCTCATTGGCTGCTAACCGGTATCGTTAGTCTCACTTTGATAACAGCCTTTAAAACACATTAATTATCATCAGAATACTGCAGCAGTGTCGAGTCACCGTAAGTTCATCACGAGTCCTCGATTGCTACCACTCATCATCATAATCATGATCATGATCATGATCATCATCATCATCACCATCACCATTCACCGCCATTAAATAAACTGTATTTTTTTCTGTTTCTCTTCTTTCAGAATATTCTGCTGTCGCTCAAAACGAGTTTAGACACGCAAACTCTGATACCTCTTCCTCTCACGTACGTTTTAAATACTTTGCGAAAAGAAACATGCTCAACAAAGTTTATACAAGTCAATTTATAAGGTACGCTTCCCTTTTATGTTGACGAACGTACGATAATAATTCGCTCTCGGACGCTGGTATTATTTTACCATCACGTGTAGCTGATTAAAGAAAATTATCAATCGATTGGACAAGAAAAACTCTGTTAATTGATAGGCACTAAGTTTCCTCGTTTCTGTCCAAGTAACACGCAAACGTATTTTTATCCAAAAACTCTGCCCAATAATTAAAATCTTTATATAAAATACGTTTGCATGCTACGGTAGCACAGCTGCATGGAGAACGGTATATTACTTTCATATTGTTATTGAAAATAATTTTGTCACAGTTTCCAACCGATTTGGATGAAACTCATATGAGACCACTATTGGATCATAACTAAACCGTGGTATAAATTCCATGGCAATCGGATAACATGCAGCGATAACATGCCCGGTCGCAAAATCCCAATTTTTGATATCATGTTTCCTCCCTCTCTCCTGTTTTCCTGTAAAGATCAAGTTGAAACTTATACGGAAGCACTATCTGCATAAAACTGTAGTAAAAATGTCGTAACGATCGGATGATAGAGACGAAAAATATCCCCATAATGAATGGCATTTTCGAGATTTTCAAATTTTGTTTCGAAGCTTGGTGCTTACCATTTTCTCCTCTCAATTCCGATTTGCTTGGAATTTAAAACGTACAACTAACACCTCCTGAAATGAATCCAAGGCATTCGGATGATACGAATATAGGGAAGGCGTGCTTTCAAAACATTGTCAAGAAATACAGATCGCAAAAAAAAATTGTCCACAATTTTCAACCGATTGGGATGAAACTCATATGCGACCCCTATCGAGTGATAACTAAACCGATGTATAAGTTTCATTGCAATCGGATAATAGGACCTGGGGATATGCACGGTCGCAAAACCCCCATTTTTAATGACATTTTTCCCCAACCCTCCCGTTCTTCTGTAAGAAACAGGTTGAAACTTATATGGGACTACTATCAACACTACATCTAATCGTGGTTGAAATAAAAACATAGTAGAAATTTGACAGGGAATTCCCTATTAGAATCAGGCATGCCTGATCTGGACCTGATGTTTTCCATATCAAAATTTCTACTAGGAAAGGAACGGGAGATATCCCCGATCGCAAAATCTGCACACACATACGCACGTACGTACGTACAGACAGACAGACACACAGACACGAAACCTGAATTGTTCCCCGAGTTTGAAAGGAACGTTTTTGCCTAGGAGAATTTGAGTTTGGAGAGAAAAAAATTTCCGGTCCCCTGAAACGATCACAAAGCTTCCCTCTCACGAGGAAGCAAAATGTTTTTGATAAAACAAAAAGAAAGGAACGATCGTTAACGAAATGCACGAGGTAAAGAGTATTTAATCAAAGTACGGGGTGGTCGAATTATGTGAATGGAATTTGTATATAATTTTTATAAGAATTGAATATAAATTTTGAAGACTGTCCTGTTTCTGAAAACCGAATTTTGTGCAATTTTTTACATTGTCCATGAAGAAGAGAACTCTATTTTTCATTAGAAAGTTTTGCTGTTCAAAGTAAAGTATTGAAAGACAAAGTAGACGTATGAGTTTTCTTTTGTAGCTCTCTTCTGAGCTAGTTATAATTCCTTGAATATATAATTTTTAAAAGGAATATCTCCGCTAAAAATGCTAGATAGGAATGAATTGAAGCAATTATTATTATTTATGCTGTCTGGATTACCATCCGAAAGATAGAATAGTTTTTAAAAATGGTGGAAAAATCCACTTTTCCTGAAGAAAAAACAATTAACCCTGCGGTAGTGTTTCCCGTAACAACATTTTTCATACTTGTTACCATGTTTTAAGGAAACAGTCAAGAAAAAGAGCGGAAAATCATGGGAAAAACAAGGGAATCATGCAAGAACGAGGAAAACTTTCTTGAGGAGAATTTCAGGGCAGGTGACAGATGATCTTCCCTGTTTATATGGTAACCGCAGGGCCGCTAAGATTAACAGTGCATTTTTCCTCCATACACTTTGCTGAAAATGCCTGTCCACGTTGCAAAGTTTTCCTTCTTTATTTTCTCACATTAACAGAATTTCTATATTCATCCCAGGTTTTGAGGAAAACATAAGGAAAAAATGGGGAAAATAAAGGAATTTTACAAGGACTAGGATTTTTGACAAGTTTCTCCCAGGTTTTTATGTTTCAAGTTCCACAGAAATTCGGGGAAATTCCGCGCAAGATGAATTGGGGAGAATTGTGTGTTGAATTTTTAAAAGAAGTGCAAAGAGATTGGGAAGAATTCAGAGGAACTTTAATCGAAACAAATCTCTGAGTCTGAAATTTCAGAATAATTCAAAGACACGAGGATTGGCAAGAATTGTACATTGAACTTTCCAGAAGGAATTTGGAGAGTTCAGGGGGATCCAAAGCAATTCAAAGAAATTCAAAGAGAAGTGAATTGAGATGAACTTTTGGTCCCAAATTCCGGAGGGGTTCAGGCACACAGAAATTGGAAAAAACTGTGCATTGAACTTATTAACGGGATCGGAAGACTTTAAGGAGATTCAGGAGAATTCAGAGAAATTCAGACACAAGTAAATATGAACAAATTACTCAAAGTCGAAACTCTCAAAGGAATTCAGGAAATTCCACAGGGATTCAAAGAAATTCAGAAACAAGTGAATTGTGGAAAATTCTACTGTGCAATCTTCAGTGGGATTCAAAGAGATTCAGGCAAAATTTTTTATTTTTTAGATTAAGAAACTGTCTCTCACTTTCCCTGAACCGCTCTAAATTTCTCTAGATTTTGTTTATTCACACCACAAAGCTTTCTTTTGAACTCACTTCAATGTGTCTGAATAGCTTTTTTTCGAGCACCTCAAAATTGGATTTATCAACACTATACAAAATTTTCATTGCAAAATTTCGCAATATTAACGTGAAGCAATGAACACATACACGCGCTAGAAATTTCCCGCACTTGTCCGGAAAAATCCCACAAAAGTACACGGGAAGACAGAGGTTACACGGAGAAAAATTATAATGTAAATTTAACATCAGTGCATAGATAAAACTTTGAATGAACTCCTACATTAATTTTGATGAAACTCACATGATACATACATGATCATTGCTTTGGAAGATTGTAGAGATTACGCCAATCCAAAAATATATTTATTATGATATTATTGACCACAAACAATGTAAAGTTTCCATTACACTCGACTGAATCTACTATTCACGAACGTGATGCCACAAGGCATGCTCAACCACATTTCCACTTATTCAATGCTACAGCAATCTAATGTACATTCAACAAGTACAGTTGCTAATGTTACCTATGCTCTTTTGAATGATAATCTGATTCATTTCCCAGGAATTCTATTCTCATTCTCAAATATACAGTTACCGCAATCTGATGTGTTTTCAACAATTGTTTCTGCAAAAACTACTCGCTTGTGTGGGTAATACTACTGAGAAGCGTTATAACGCTCCTTTCAGTTCAAAATTATTAAAATCGCGTCACAAATATGGCGCAAACAGTTTCAACAGTTTTCCGCGAGTAGCAGTTTGTTCCTACATTTGATATATATTAAAAACTTGAATCTCCTCTCATGGCGTACGTTTAGTGAGAATGATAGAATAAAGCGACATAAGCGACATTGTACTGTAATATGTGAGATGTAAGATGTAAGATGTACGATGTACGATGTATGTTGAGGTAATAAATTCTAGTTGAGTGATTGAAGTTCATTTCACTGCTCAAAAGTGCATTTGTATATATTGTCTAATTGCAAATTCAACAAAAAACACAACAGCAAGAATTATTTGAGAAGATACCATTTTTTTTATCTCAACTGTCAGTGAAAATTCGTAAAAATGCGACGCGAATAATGTAAAATTTCAATCACTCAAATTTTATCCCCATTTCTGTGGCTTTTGGAGAATTACCAAAGGTTGTTGTAATTATTATCGTAGTTCTCGCGTATGCATAAAATATATAAATGAGCCATTGAAATTCTATTCGAAAATCCTGACATGTATTTTACATTAGACTGATGTACAAATTTCATGAGTTTGGAGTAAATATCGCTTGTCATACTGTTTATATTTCATTCATTACGTCAATAGAATTTACATTTGATATATGTAATAGTTATGAGATGCGTATGTTAAAATTACATCAGATTGCGGTAGAATTGCGACGTTTTTAATTTACAGCAAAAATGATGTAGAATTTCCACCGCAGAAATGCTATCCCTATATTGACATGTGGATTTTGTCAAATTTATCGCAATTGCTGTATCTGCTACCCCAAATTTTTCTCCGTGTATGATTATTTAGAAAAATGACTGACAATTTAGGGAAAAAGAGTATCGCTGAAGAATTTTCGTAGTAAATTCATCAAAAGCTGATAAATTCACTTTAAACAATAACAATAGAACCATCAACGTTTAGTATTCTCACTACAAATTTTTTATAACCTTACTGCAAAGATTTTTGAGCGATGCCCCACCTAACACGCTACAGTTTTTGTAACGAGAACGTCACTGCAACAAGCTGGTTGCGAGTAATTTCACACTCAAGCCTGTAACAGGTTACATTAGATCTGTTATATTACTATAATATTGCGTCTACATTGATGATATAGTCACCACAGAATATTTATATAACAGATGTAATGTAACCTGTTACATGCTTGAGTGTGGAATTTTCCCTAAACTGACAGTCATTTTTCTAAATATTAATAAATATTATTCAAGTCTTGATAACTTCTTTCTTTCCGTGTAGGAATTTTCAGAAAAATTTATGAGAACTTTCATACAAATGTACTGGAAAATAATTTCCTAACCAATGAGTGGAATTTTCCGGTTGCTGTGAATTTGTCTGAATATCTCTGCGGATGTCGCTGAATCCTCTCAACTCTACTAAATCAGTAAAATTGGATTTTGCAAAGTTTTATACACGGAGAAAAATTTGGGGTAGCAGATACAGCAATTGCGATAAATTTGACAAAATCCACATGTAAATATAGGTTTAGCATTTCTGCGGTGGAAATTCTACATCATTTTTGCTGTAAATTAAAAACGTCGCAATTCTACCGCAATCTGATGTAATTTCAACATACGCATCTCATAACTATTACATATATCAAATGTAAATTTTATTGACGTAATGAATGAAATATAAACAGTATGACAAGCGATATTTACTCCAAACTCATGAAATTTGTACATCAGTCTAATGTAAAATACATGTCAGGATTTTCGAATAGAATTTCAATGGCTCATTTATATATTTTATGCATACGCGAGAACTACGATAATAATTACAACAACTTTTGGTAATTCTCCAAAAGCCACAGAAATGGGGATAAAATTTGAGTGATTGAAATTTTACATTATTCGCGTCGCATTTTTACAAATTTTCACTGACAGTTGAGATAAAAAAAATGGTATCTTCTCAAATAATTCTTGCTGTTGTGTTTTTTGTTGAATTTGCAATTAGACAATATATACAAATGCACTTTTGAGCAGTGAAATGAACTTCAATCACTCAACTAGAATTTATTACCTCAACATACATCGTACATCGTACATCTTACATCTTACATCTCACATATTACAGTACAATGTCGCTTATGTCGCTTTATTCTATCATTCTCACTAAACGTACGCCATGAGAGGAGATTCAAGTTTTTAATATATATCAAATGTAGGAACAAACTGCTACTCGCGGAAAACTGTTGAAACTGTTTGCGCCATCTTTGTGACGCGATTTTAATAATTTTGAACTGAAAGGAGCGTTATAACGCTTCTCAGTAGTATTACCCACACAAGCGAGTAGTTTTTGCAGAAACGATTGTTGAAAACACATCAGATTGCGGTAACTGTATATTTGAGAATGAGAATAGAATTCCTGGGAAATGAATCAGATTACCATTCAAAAGAGCATAGGTAACATTAGCAACTGTACTTGTTGAATGTACATTAGATTGCTGTAGCATTGAATAAGTGGAAATGTGGTTGAGCATGCCTTGTGGCATCACGTTCGTGAATAGTAGATTCAGTCGAGTGTAATGGAAACTTTACATTGTTTGTGGTCAATAATATCATAATAAATATATTTTTGGATTGGCGTAATCTCTACAATCTTCCAAAGCAATGATCATGTATGTATCATGTGAGTTTCATCAAAATTAATGTAGGAATTACATTCAAAGTTTTATCTATGCACTGATGTTAAATTTACATTATAATTTTTCTCCGTGTACTATTTTCCTCCATTTTTTTGGAATATTTTTCAATCTTATGGATCCCTCAGAATCTTATTTGCTTATATTCCAAATCAAAATTCAAATTATGGAAATATTTAATCACAGCATTATTATTTAAATTTGAATCACAACTGATTTCAAACCATACTCCGCGATTTATTTAAAATTCCAAAGAATTCAAAGTGATTCAGAGATATTCCGATGATCCCAAAGGAATTTCAGGGAAAACTTTTGAAACTCAGTTTTGACTGATTCAAAAAAATTGAGAGGAAGCTTTAAAGTCTGAACAAACGAAATTTCCAGGGATTCCAAAGAATTCAAAGAAATTTAGAGGAATTTGGGGTGGATTCAGACAGTTTCAGAGGAAGCTTTGAAATCCGTTCCGAAATAGAATTGAATAGAATAGAATGAGGGATTTACAGGATTCCACAGATATTCAGGCAAATTTAGAAAAAGTTTTGGAATCTGAATACATATAATTCTAAGAGATTCCGAATAATTCAAGAAGATTCTACGAAATTGCGAAAGAAATTCTGGAATCTCGCTGAAAATAATTCCGAGGGATTTCCGAGAGAAAAATTCAGAAAAAGTTGAAGAAAGTTAGAGAAATTCAGAATTCATCACTACCCATAGAAAAGTTTTCTCCATTCATCTCCATAAAATGGCCAAATCTCCATGATGTTGTTTTTCATGTTTCGAGAAAAAGGTAGGGGAGAAACAAGGGAATTTGGCATGAATGAGGAGAACTTTAATAAGGGAAGCTTTCTATCAAGAAGTTTTTTTCGTCCATGCCAAATTTCCTTATTCTATTACCCATTTCTTTCTCAAAACATGAGAAATGATATGGAAATCTTGCAAGTTCACCCTATCTATTTTCATGAACTTGCAAAACTTCCATATTATATTCCATGTTTCGAGGCAAAAGTAGGGGAATTAATAAGGAAGTTTAATATGGTCAAGGAATACTACCCTTAAGAAAATTTCCTTGTCTTCGCAGAGTTGCTTCATTCTTCTCCCCATCGTTGCCTTGAAACATGGACAATAATATGAAAATTTTCCCAAGTTTATAGAAATAGAAATTTCCTACAAATGGATAAATAAAACTCTGGGGGATTCAGAAACCGTAGAAAAGTTTTCCCTCACCAATTCCATCAACTCCCTCAGGAAAGTTCTCCTCATCCTTGTCAAATCACCTTATTTTTTCCCCAAACTTTCCTCGAAACATGGAAAAAGCTATGGGCATTTGACAAGTTTATGGGAATGGACAGGGAAAACTTCTTTACGCGCTCGCCAAATTTCCATTGTTTTTACCATGTTTTGGGGGAGAATGGGGAGAAAAATAAGGAAATTTAGCAAGGATGAGAAAGAAACTTTCCTAAGGGAATACATCGCCAATTTCTAAGTTTCTATGATATATTTTGAATCACTGTGGATCTTCTAGATTCATAGGAAAGTCTTCCTCGTCCTCGCGAAATTTTCTTGTTCTGTTTCTTATTTTTTCCTCGAAACATGAAGAAAAATATGAATGTATTGCTAGAAATGAACAGGGTGAATAGATGAAAATCTAAGGGATTGAGAATGCGTCGTTACCCTCTGAGTTCTTAACTTTCTGTGGTATACTTTGAAACACTCTGAAATTTTCAGACCCTGAGAAAAGTCTTTCTCGTCCTCCAAAAATTTCCTTGTTCTTTTCCTTCTTTTTCCGAGCCATGCAAAAGAAAACATCGAAATGTTGCAACTTTATGGGAATGAACAGGGAAAACTTCTCTACGGGAAAAATGTTCCAAAACATGGAGAGAGTCAGAGAAATTTTAGAGAGATTCAAGGAGAAATCTTCCACCAGGGCAAGCTTCCTTTCATGCCCTTAGGAAAGTTTTCCTCGTTCTTTTTCCAATTTTTCCCTCGAAACATGAAAAAGAACATGGAAATTTGGCAAGTTTATGGAAATGAATAAGGAAAACTTTTCTACGGGTTTCCCTTCGCTTTTCTCTGATGCAAAGAATTGATCTGGAAATCTCTGAAAATTTCTCTGAAGTTCATTGTGAAACTCTGAAAACCTATAAAAATTCCTTCTCACTCTGAAAAACTCTGAGAAATTCTGAAAAACTTTCGCTTATCGCGCACGTTTTTCACTAAAACTTCTTCTGAATATCTATGAATATCTCGGACACGCAATTCATTTTCCTGCAAATCTCTGGAGACTTCAGTGATTTTCAGTAAAATTTTCCCCCCAAGGTTTCCTTAAAACATGGAAAAAATATGGAAATTTTGCAAGTAGCTCATTTCGCTGCCGAATCAGTTCCAATATTTTTCCCTAGTATAGGGAGAGAGTGAATGGATGAGATTCAATGGCTTTTTTCAACTACAGGTGGATAATTCGTCAGTCAAATCAAACAGTCTTTCGAACTCCATTGATTAATGAAATTTAATGAAAACTTTGCAATGGTAAGTAACAATTCACACTTGTTCAAACCGGTTGAATTAATGAGATTTAATGAAATTTCAATAGATCTGAACGATAAACATCATTCCCTGTTGAAACCTTTGTATGAAAATGCAATCATCAATAGGTTTCAATGGCCTCCTTTGACCACGATATACTCATTAAACAGTAAATGCGTAATACATTCCTCCAACACCGAGAATTCAAACGGGTACAGCATCACGAGAAACAAAAACAGCAAATATTATTCTTTTAAGACGAACAAGTACGTGTCGTTGCAACATTATAATGATAATAATTATCGATTACGTTGATTTGACCTATACGCAATCAGAGCAGAACAAAGAAACTCTTCATAATAATACTTGCATCTTGAATGCAACTTGACATATTCATGAAGGAAGGGGAACGCACAAGACGCGTGACCCCCCGCTCGGAGTAACCACATATCTGTACGCACCACTACAGAAATGCATACAGATATCTTATTATCCCCTCCGAAAGTTTTGTTCTGAATCCATACCTGCTTATATCATTATTACTCGTGCGAGTGATGACGCAAGTAGTCTCTCCTGCACTTACAGCATCAAGAGCAAACAGACAAACGTGCAAAACATGAGTAAGGCATTCGAATGTCATCGTGTCAAATAAATTGAAGAACTCGTGAGGTGGATTCACACGGCCCATAGCCGAGATCTTAAGAGGAAAACAGAAGTACGAGCAGCAGCAACAGCAGCAGCAGCAGCAGTAGCAGTAGCAGCAACAGTAGCATCAGCATCAAAGGAGTAGCACCACAGATTCTAGCTATCACTAGCTATCTCTAGCCCGGCGGCAGGCAGTCTACGACGTCTAATGTCATTCCTATCTAACTGGTTACAAGCGCACGCCTGCGCGACTTTACTCACACCACTATTATTGTGCACACGTGCGAGTCAAGTTATATAGCGAATGATAGGAACGAGCAACAAAGATCAATGATTATCATCAATTTCATTTCAATATATTCCTCACATGATCATACGATCGACGGATGTTAGGTTTCAACTTCCCAAAGGGTACCGACAGCGATTCAATCAATTTTCAAATCACTTTGAAAACATTTCATTATAATTTCAATGAGGATCCATTACGTTGCATGCTGCATCCTAATTATTAGATATGATTATCGTGGAATTCTCATTCCTGGTTCATAGAGTATATTGAATCCCATTGATTGCTGATTAATTCAATAAAAAACTTTACAATGGTGAATAACCACTCATATTCGTTGGAATTCATTGGAACCGATGAAATTAATGAGATTCAATGGGAATTGAATAGTCATTTACCGTTGCAATTTACCGTTCGTGATCAATTTTATAAGTGAGTGAGATTCAATAGATTGTTTTTACCAAAGATTATAATTCACTAGTCTCAAACTATAGTTTCAACTGAATGGAAAGGGACTTCACAGTTGCACGATAACATTCACCGTGGAAAATGGATCATATTATTCAATGAGCGTATGTTACGGTGATGATTATCACCGTCGACCGCACCGCAACTCTCTGAGAGTCTCTTCAGATTCTAACAAATCAATTAAAAGGGTACCCTTATAACACACGAAGAATTCTTTTTCAAAAACAAGAATAGAATTCTTCAAGAACTCTTCTCGAATTGATGAATTCATAAAGAGCTCTGGAGGAGTTCGATGTTTGGGACATTAACGAGCCCTTTGAGAATGTTGGAAGTATTGTTTTGGTATTCTCAAAGAACACGTTAATGTGCCAAACATTGAACTCCTGCAGAGCTCTATATGAATCCATTAGTTCGAAAAGAGTTCTTGAAAAATTCCATTCTTGTTTTTGAAAAACAATTCTTCGCGTGTTATCTGGGTAAACTGATTCTTCCTCTCAAATGAACCGAGGGTTTTATTTCGTAACTGATATTTACGGTGCAATGAATTTAAAAAGGAATGATTTTTTAAATGATCGATTGTACAGTAACGGAGTTTTTGTATTTGAAAATGAATGTCAATGACCGTTCGCCAACTAAACGAACCTAATTGATTCATATATCCTTTTAAGAAGAAATAAAATTTTAAGGTCTTCATAACTTCGTAAGTATGTTAGCAATTTCTCGCAACCCATCTGCGCTAGTAGTATCAAAGAACGTCCACCACGATGCCTATAACGGCTCATCGTCATAACCGATAATGAGGGTCTTTTGAAAAATTGATTTTCTCCGAAGATGATGTCGCGCGCAGGTTAAAAAGATCGTAAAGTGGCATTCGTTTAGTCTCACATTTCATAAAACCATCGTTTCAAAGCAACAATGTAGGATATACGCATGCACGTACGTGTGTGTTAGGGATTCTTGATTAGCAACCATTTTTCCAAATTTTTTACAATCGTTATTTTAAATGTGTTTTCGTTTAGAGAGAACGATGAATGTTCTTATTGCGGTCAGGTGTCATAATTCATTTATCTGGAATTGATAGTCGTAAGAACTTTCCATGTGAGAATTTAACGATTACGCCAAATCTGACGACGGGAAATGGCTCCCCGTAGGAGAGTTTTCCTTTTTATAAAGTTGCAACATTTCTATCGTGTAGACTATGTTTTTGAGAAAAAATAGGAAATTTTGTATGGACGAAGAAAACTTTTTCTTGGGTTGGGCCAGGCATGGCAGTCAAATTCAAGGAATTTATTTTGAGCCAACATTGAGTGATAACGGAGACGGATTATCGTACTTGCCTTAATAATACGAAGGTAAATTATTGTAATACAGCATTGGCAGAAGTTTATACAAGTGTGGATTCATCCCGTAGAGAAGTTTCCCCTGTTCATTTCCATAAAATTGGAGAATTTCCACGTTTTTCCACGTTTCGAGGAAAAAAAAGGAGAAGGAACAACCCTCACGGAACCACAGTTCCAGAAGAATCCAAAAAGAACACAATCAGTTCAATAAGAATTCTTCTGGGACTGTGGTGCTGTGTGAGAAGGGAATTTTGCATGAACGAGGAAAACTTTCCTAAAGGAGGGTTGAACCAACATTGGTTTTACGCCAAACGGAAAAAAATCGAACGAACAGTTTTACGGTAAGAAAGGCGGCAACATCCTCTCCAGCTGTGCACAATAGCTCTCCCGTTCGGGGCGCGTTGCAAGTCTGGAGCTGGAGTCAGTAAATTATGTAGCTCACCAGAACGGGGCGGGTTTCGTGCCCCGAAGGAGGGAGAAGCTTCCTTCATGTAACTGGAGTGCTACTCATAGGGCGTTTGGTCACGGAGCGCTTTCTATCGAATAGTCTACTAGCCCCCAATTTTTTCCATGTGATCTTTCACCATCGTCAAAATACGATTCTGATACGAGCTTTTCCCCAAAACTCTGCATATGTTCATGAGGAGTGTTTGTCAACGTTTGTCAAGCCTGGCTGAGCCTCGTGTTATTGGTAAATTTTTACATGCCTTTAGCGAAAATGAATTTCAGCCCCCTTCGACCCAATCATGGTCTCATGTCAGCAGAATGAGGCTCATGCTGGATCAGTATAGGCCCCATTGTACATACATGCTAGAGTGGGTTTCAAGGACCCTTTTGAATTTACGAAAAATGACTCGGGGGTTTGTTGATGACGAGTTCCCGTAGAAAAGTTTTTCCCGTCCATTTCCATAAACTTATAAAATTTCCATATCATTTTCTACGTTTTGAGGAAAAATGGAAGATAATGTATGGAAATTTTCCATGGACGGGGAAAACTTTTCTAAGGGTTCAAAGTGAGCTAGTGTTCTGCCGATGATTGGAGAAAACAGCTGTTACAATCGTAGCCTGAGTTTGAATAAACTTTACTACATTGAAAATATCCCTTAGGACAGTTTTCCTCATCCTTGCCAAATTTCCTTATTTTTCCCCATATTTTCCATGTTTTGAGAAAAATATGGGGGAAAAATACGAAAATTTGGCAAGGATGAGGAAAACTTTCCTAACCCGTAGGAAAGTTTTCCTCGTCCATGCCAAACCCACATAGCATGAAAGTTTTGAGAACATTCTAAGAACGTTTCTAAAACGTTTGAAGTTCTCTAAAGGTTCTGACAACGTTTAGAGAACTTTCAGTGCTATGTAGGAATTTCCATATTCTTTTTCCCATTTTTTTCATCGAAACATGGAAAATAAAATGGAAATTTGGCAGGATTATGGAAATAAAGAAGGGAAACTTTTCTACGGGAAGTGATGGAATCCAATTGAAACCCTCCCGTAGAAAAGTGTTCCCTATTCATTTCCATAAACTTGCCAAATTTCCATATTCTCTTTAATGTTTCAGGAAAAAAATAGGGAAAAGAACAAGGAAATTTGGCATGAACGAGGAACACTTTCCTAAGGGCTCGTTCCCGGACAAATTTCCGAATCCATTTTTCCTAAATTAGATTTCCGAACGGAAATTTTTCCAAATGGATGTGTTTCTTCAAACGTTTTTCCTAATCCATTTTCCCTAATCTATATTTCCTAATAGAATTTTTCCTAAATGATTTTCCCTAATCAACAGTTCCTAATACAATTTTCCTAAAACATTTGTTCAATTCACATTTTTTCTCAACGTATTCCTTCAAACCTGTTCTCAATTCATGTACTATGTTTTTCTTGCATCTATGGTCAAACACTCGAAGGTTTTGGAACCATGGCAACCGCTATAGTTCGGAGGAAATAATACGATGTAAGAGTGTCATTTATAATTGGGTTAACGAACAACAAAATTTTTTGTGAAAATATACCATGGATAATCCCAAAATTATTGGTAAAAAATTGATCTTGGGTGGTTATATTTACTACAAGACAAGATCCATTGGAACAAAAACTTCACTGTAAAAAAATTTCACCGGAAAATTCCAGTACATGTACTGGAAGTCATTAACCTGTACATGTACCGGAAAATTTCAGCACATTTGTACTGCAAAAATTCAGTGCAAACGTTATGGAATTTCCGCATCAAAACTGGAAATTTTCTGAGCCTCGGTACTGGAATTTTTCAGTACACGAGCTGGACTTTTCCAGGACATGTACTGGAAAATTAATGCTGAAAATATCCATGAAAATTGAAAAAAAATTGCTCACGCAAAGTGATTTTGCAGGGTCCTTGTGTTCCAAGATGATTGAGAAACTTTTGATCGTTCATTTGGATGGACAGAAACTCATGTCTACCTAACAGGATTTGAACCCACACTTTTCTACCTGCCTACCAACTGAAACCTAAGACCTAACCGATGAGCTATAGCGCGACATGTTGGAAGGCCAGCTTGGGTTACTACATATGCTTCATATCTAGAACACAAGAGGATAAGTCTTGGAAAAACCTCATATATCAATTTCATTGGCTACAATTACAATTATTATTCAAAATCTCAATCAGGAAATTTTTAATATAAAGACTTGAAATTTTTCCTGCCAGAAATGACGAAGTCCAATAGAAGTGGAAAATTTCAGTGCAACAGTGATTAAATTCCGTTGCATAGCAACTGGAAAATTCCATCACACGACCTGAAAATTGCAGTTCAAAACCTGTATAATTCAATTGCATAGTAACTGGAAAATTCCATCACAAAACCTGAGAATTGCAGTTAAAAACCTGTATAATTCCAGTATACCAACGATTAGGTTTTTTTTTCTAAATTCCAAATTTTTTCTCAACTCCTTTTTGAAGGAATATTTTTTTTTGGTGCACAAGAACTATAAAATTGTAGTACGAGCCGGTAAAATTTTCGCGAAATCATGGCAAAATTTCAGTACATCATCTCAAACTTGAAAATTCCAGTACAATGACTGAATTTTCAGTTATGCTTGGTAAATTTTCAGTAACGTAACAACAAAATCTCTGTACATGTACTGGAATATCCATATTCCAGTACTAGCACTGGAAATTTCCAGTCCAGTTGCACAGTAAATTTCCAGTTTTTTTTTACAGTGTTATTGGGAATGTTCAAGAGTCAAGCGAAAAGAATGTAAAGGGCGATTAATCACGATACAGGTTGGTGATGATATAAAAGTGACTAACAAATCAGAACATGCTCACCCACCAAATCGATTAATCACAAAAATTGATTTAGGAAAATGGACTAAAAAAATGATTTTGAAAAAATGGGCGTAGGAAAATAAGATTAGGAATTTTTATTTTAGTGAAAAAAGTATTTGAAAGAATAAACTTTAGGAAAGCCGGATTAAGGAAAATGTACGGGAATCCTAAGGGCTATTCCATCGATTGATTCTGAATTGATTCAGATTCGAAGACACAATTCAACTGCACTAACAATTGTTTTCCAATACATTTGAATTATCCCTGGGAGAAATGTGCAACCCGTAGAAAAGTTTCCCTGTCCATTTTCATAAACTTGCCAAATTTCCATGTTCTTTTCCGTGTTTTGAGGAAAAAACAGGAAAATGAACAAGGAAATTTTGCAGGGACGGGGAAGACTTTCCTAAGGGCAACGGAGCCTCCACTGATTCAGTGTGGGTCCAATTCTGCCGTTATTAGTCCAAGGCTAGGCCGAAGGCGAACCAAAATTCATACACTTAGGGGATGTCGGTTAATGAGATTTTTAAACCAAGCATAGCCCAATTATCGACTGCTTCTTCTGGGCTCATTCAAGCTCTATGGTATCAACCTTCATTCTGACAAGACCGTTAGGTCAAGCCAAAACGTATGAGTTGCACCAGAACCCGGGAAACACATAATCCGCTAATATTAAAGCTATACGGAGGAAAATAAATTCGCTGTGACAGCAAAAATTCTTTGCTGTAACAGTAGTCTTTTCAGCTATAACAGCAAGTTTTTAGCTGTGGCAGCAAAAGATTTCACCCCCTCTGGCAAAATTTATTGGCTATTCTATATATAACACTGAAAATTTTGCTACTCCAGTCATAAATTTGCTATTTTAGTTAATTATGTTGCTCTCTCAGCAATCCAGTTAGCAGTGACAGTGCATTAATAGCTTATATATAATACTTTGATTTGTTACGTCAGCAAATTTTTTTATCCGAATATTTTTCAGCTGCCATCCCACACAACAATACAGTTCCAGAAGAATTCTTAAAAAGGACTCATATAGAACACAATTAATTCAATAAGAATTCTTTATGAATTCTTCTGGGACTATGGTGCTGTGTGGGATAGCTATTCACTCAATTACAACAGCAAGAAACACAGCTGCCACAATATATCGTATATATTTTTATAAAAATATGACAGTTCAATTGTTTCCCTATTTACACATGAATCACAGGCCTTTTATTTTTCTGTGTGTACATTACGGAAAAATTTACTGCAGCATTTAGTAAGTTTTTTACTAGCCCAACAAATTATCTACCAGATTTATCTACCAGAGCGAGTCATTTTACTGTTTCAACTTTTCTACGGGTTGTCAGTTATGACAACAATGGTTCAGCTGTGGTGGCAAAAGATGTTTGCTAAGCTGTATATAATACTGAAAATTTTGGTATTCCAGCCAAAAATTTGTTGCTTTAATTAATTATGTTGCCCTCTCAGCAATCCTGTTAGCTATGGGAGCAATTTTTCAGCTAGGTTAGCAAAAAGATTTGCTATCCTCAATCAATAATACCTCAATTTGCTCAATTGTGTCAGCAAATCTTTTCTTCGTGTAAAAATGCCACGAAAAGTTCGAAAAGAAACCCAGACAAAAATCACCGCGAGACGGAAAGAAACGGCGGTTAATGTATCACTTTTTTCGGAATTGTTTCGACATTTTCAGCAGGAGTCACGCAGAGAAATTAGATTTCGCTGTCACAGCCAATGTTTTTTTTTGTCGCGTACAGTGTGTAGATTCAGTAAAATCAGAGTGTTTCAAAATACAGATAAAAGCCCATATAGCACAAATGTCTCAGTAATATCTCCAGAATATTCTGACAATATTACAATGTCTCCAGAATATTCTAGAGATATTACTGAGACATTTGTGCTATGTAGGAGAGGCCCATTGAAACTCCTTAAATCTCATTGGAATTGAGCAAAACATCTGATGAAATCACATCTGATCAGTGATTGATGAAATTTTAGGACAGTTCTGTTTGGAATTCACAGACTGTAATATCCAATTGGAAACTGACGAACATTTTGCTCCCAGATTTCACAGGATATTCCATCGGTCATCCCCAATAGAATCGGATGAAAAGTTCGGATGAAGGTTTTGATCGAATTTCCAGAGACAAAAACTAGGGCCTCACACGAGACTCGCGTCAAAAAAAGATAAAACAGTTACCAATAATTGTTTCAATCTCTTGAAATATCAAGATGATCAAGATAATTTGAGAGTACCAATGGAATCAACGGAATGGGGTGGAACCTTGATCATTCAAACAAAATTAGCAGAGATATATGTCGAAATATGCAACAAGACCTGCACCGAGACAGATACCGGGACTAGTTCCAAGATTGAGAAAATATCTTCGTTATCCTCTGCGATAAAATCGGAATTCCATGTGATTTTGTTACACCTTAGGTAGGAGCTTGATCCCGTTCAAAATTTTGATGTATTAAATTTGTAGAACAGTAAATATAGATCATTTTTCAATTTAAGACGTCATTCAAAGCCTGACAAGATTATTTGCTCGATTTTGAGAGGCATCTTTGACAGGGCCATAAAAGATGATTGGAAATATCAAACAGAAACTCATCAATTCGTTGATTTCTTATCGGTATACACCCTCGCAAAAATAAAGTGTCCAACGATGCCACAAACTGTCATGAAAATTTAATGCAAATGGAAACCGAGAGGAGATTCGCGCACTTTAGAGTGTAAAATTACCCTCCCTTTCGCGAACGTACATCATATTTTTACCAAGGCACGCAAAAAAATTAATTAGCTGTGGCACCTACTGGCTTTCCACCTCCCTTCTTTCACTGCTACAGATAAAATGATTGTAGCTATAGCTATTAACTACTACAGTGAGGAATCGTAGCTGTGACCGCACAGGTTTTGTAGTTGATATTTGGATAGCTAAATAATTTAGCTATGGAATTTTTGCCGTGACAGTTGAAGAAACGAATATTTCATCATTATTATATTTGATTCATCTAAAACGTATAGTGAGAAAATAATAGAAAACTCTCAAAAAGAAAGCTCGATGAGCATGAAAACTAATAAAAAAGCATGAACCGGAATAACAAAAACAATAAATTTTACAACCGTAAGAGTTCTAATGAATTAATTCGATTGCGGTGTATATACTTTCTTTAAACACCCAGATAACGAATTCCTATGGTAAAAATAGAATGAGATGGCCTAGACCTCATGTGCTCTGAACTTTTCGTGCTTTCTTATCTAGGACACAAACGAACAACCACAGTCGTAATCATTCTTAACATGCAAGCTTGAAGGGTTGTACGCAACGTATCATGAAACGCACGTATTCGTAAATCGTGATTGATAACTCCTTAATTGATCGATTGTGTTACATCAAAATGATAACTCAGTAACACGTTCAGTATGAGTAATTGACGTGTGAAACTATTCAATTCATATTTGATATTTTTACAATAATGTTTGCCAGGGAGGAATAAAATTTGGTATCAGAATGAGCGAGATACTGATAAAATATATTCATATATGGACAGAGAAAATTCTGTAAAAACATGTTTATAGCATTCTGAAAACACTACTGCATTGTTCAACAACACCGCATGGTCTCAAAATGGATCGTCCATAAACTACGTGGTCTTTTTTTTACTTCCTTCTCTATCGCACTCTTTATGTCTGAAGTTGGTGCAACAAGGAATGCAACAAATAAAAAGGCCACGTGGTTTATGGACGATCCCAAATTGATAGTTGATCAGAGAGATTGTTCAGCGAAGATTAGAATACTAGCAGCATATTATGCTATGTGAAAATTTACCGTCGGCGCAAGGCTAACCCAGCCCTGACGAACATTGGTAGAGTTCTAGGAGGAAGCTTGACTATCTACGTGAAAATTTTTTGGTTCCATCAATGCTGCAGTACTTGCACTATAAAAAATTCCTATAGGAAATTTCACGTAAATTTTCGGAAGTAATTATCATAAACAAGCTTTGGGAATTTTCCGTATGTTACTAGAAATTTCCTGGAAAATAATACACGGAGAAAAATAAATTTAAAACATGGGAATGGTTACACTGTAAAAAAAGGTTTGAATCCTAATATAAAATTGGTTATGAAATTCCAAATAAATGCAAGTTGAATCGTATTTAATATAAAATAGCACTAATATTTCATGTTACTATTTTAATGTTCACAAACGTATTTGAATTTTGATCAGTATTATTATAATTCAAAATATTTTGTATTAAAATTCTTCATTAAAATTAAAATCCCACCATGCTTTGTAAGGTTCAGTTCTACAATTTGAATTTTCTTTTACATGGTTGAATTTTGCAGTGTAGTATGCAATTTCAACAACAACCATATGAAAATTCTGAATGAATGTGAAAAATTCAAATCATTTTTGTGAAATTTCAAACACATTTTGAATATTCAAAATTTCATTTGTGAAATTTCAATCACATTTTGAATATTCACAATTTTATTTATGAAATTTCAATAGTTTTGTTGAAAAATAATACACAAGTGTATGAATTCACTGTGCGCCGAAGTCACTGCGCATGTCTTTTGCAGATCCACGCTTCATAATTGTACCTGCAAAATGATAAAGCGTTCTTCGGCAAAATTGATAAATCACGTGGTGATGATTTGTTAATTGAAAATCATCTGTTTTGATGATAATCAAGTTCACTAAGATGCTAAATATTTTTCAGAATTCAATTATAAAGTTTTGGATTGATATATTGATGTCCCAGACAGCACGCAAGTCCCTTTTCAGTTCGCAGAGAATTCAGAGTTAAGAATACCTACGGAATTCATTTCTATAAATTCATAGAGTATCCTAAATGAACACATAGAGTATCAAAATAATTCTTGAAGAGTTCTTGATGAATACATGTGGGAGTTCTTGAAATACACATAAAAAATGCATGAGGTATTCATAAAAACTACCCGTTATGACAGTGAATATGAATCTTCGAGGAAGTTCAAAATGTAGTCCTGTTCTGCCCAAAAGAATTTATAACGAATACCATGAACTTGGATCAACAAGAATTCAATCAGAGTCTTTCCGAATTTGTAATAAAAGTCTTTGAATAAAAGTAATGTCCAAGATACACATAGTAGTATATTTTCTCTTATAAATTGATTGAATAGGTGCGTGTACGAGATTTTAAGAGTGCTTAATAGAGTGAAGTGAATTATGCAATGTAATAATCAGTTAGTAATCCATTTCGGTGCAAGAAACATATAATATGTGAGAATAAATGACATATCATATGATTTAAAGGTTAAAGTTTTGTATACAACAAAGTGATGTAACTCTAAAGAAGAGGAGTGTGCAAAAATTCATGAATTGTTCGTGAATAATGAAGTAAATTATTTATTAACTCAAAATTTGTGAATATTGACTGTAAAAATGCAATTATACAAACGATCTTTCATGTGTGAAAGAACTAATCGATTGTATCGAGTGTGGAAAATCCCTCATAGAGAACGATCGAAAAAACTTTGCGATCTCTATCTTTTTGGATAGGGAATTTGTAAAAGACTTGATATTTGATTACAAAGGTTGAGTGAATTATGAGAAAGTTCAGAATGCTTGTTTAGTGGTGTGATTTATTTATACTTAATGAATTCAGATGTAAATGCATTATGGCTTCTTTTGGGCAGATTATGTGTTCTTTCTAAACTTCTATATGTTTTCATTTCTACTGACATAACGGGCATACTTTTAGAATTATTTTTGGATTCAAATGAATGATTGTGCGTATTCTTAAAGAATTCCCTCAAGAAGCGTGGCATTCAAATGGTATTCTCTAAGAACTGTTTGAGAACTAGTTGTGCTGTCTGGGCGTATATCCACATGAGAACCATAAACTGAATTTCATCTTCAATATTAACTTTTGAACTACAATGTTTTCAATATGATCTTTGTATCTTTCTTATATATAAATATATGAATATATATAAGAAAGATATACAATCATATCCTAGCAAGTTCGTGATACGTATCTCTTAGGTATATTTCAGGTATCGATGAGGTTTCGTATCTTTGAGGTATCATAGCAGTATACTTGAAGTATTTATACTCAATTGCAACCTCGATAATACGTTTCATATGGTTGAAAATGATACCCCAAGGATACTAGAATGAAACGTAACGTATCAGTATACGAGGTGTGTTCAAAAAGTAAGGTGACTTTGTATTTTTAAGAAAAAATATTTATTTTTTTATCAATATTTATGTTGTCCCCTTCAAAGTAATCCCCCTCAGATACAATACACTTATGCCAACGGTTTTTCCAATCCTCAAAGCACTTCTCATAAGCACTTTTCGGTATAGCCTTGAGCTCTTCCAGCGATGCAGTCTTTATCTCTTCAATCGTTGCAAATCTCCGTCCTTTCATAGGTCTCTTTAGTTTTGGGAACAAGAAAAAGTCACATGGGACCAAATCCGGTGAATATGGTGGCTGAGGCATGATTGTGGTGTTGTTTTTGGCCAAAAAATCTCTCACAAGCAAAGATGAGTGCACTGTAAAAAAAAACTGGAAATTTACTGTGCAACTAGACTGGAAATTTCCAGTGCTAGTACTGGAATATGGATATTCCAGTACATGTACAGAGATTTTGTTGTTACGTTACTGAAAATTTACCAAGCATAACTGAAAATTCAGTCATTGTACTGGAATTTTCAACTTTGAGATGATGTACTGAAATTTTGCCATGATTTCGCGAAAATTTTACCGGCTCGTACTACAATTTTATAGTTCTTGTGCACCAAAAAAAAATATTCCTTCAAAAAGGAGTTGAGAAAAAATTTGGAATTTAGAAAAAAAAACCTAATCGTTGGTATACTGGAATTATACAGGTTTTTAACTGCAATTCTCAGGTTTTTTGATGGAATTTTCCAGTTACTATGCAATTGAATTATACAGGTTTTGAACTGCAATTTTCAGGTCGTGTGATGGAATTTTCCAGTTGCTATGCAACGGAATTTAATCACTGTTGCACTGAAATTTTCCACTTCTATTGGACTTCGTCATTTCTGGCAGGAAAAATTTCAAGTCTTTATATTAAAAATTTCCTGATTGAGATTTTGAATAATAATTGTAATTGTAGCCAATGAAATTGATATATGAGGTTTTTCCAAGACTTATCCTCTTGTGTTCTAGATATGAAGCATATGTAGTAACCCAAGCTGGCCTTCCAACATGTCGCGCTATAGCTCATCGGTTAGGTCTTAGGTTTCAGTTGGTAGGCAGGTAGAAAAGTGTGGGTTCAAATCCTGTTAGGTAGACATGAGTTTCTGTCCATCCAAATGAACGATCAAAAGTTTCTCAATCATCTTGGAACACAAGGACCCTGCAAAATCACTTTGCGTGAGCAATTTTTTTTCAATTTTCATGGATATTTTCAGCATTAATTTTCCAGTACATGTCCTGGAAAAGTCCAGCTCGTGTACTGAAAAATTCCAGTACCGAGGCTCAGAAAATTTCCAGTTTTGATGCGGAAATTCCATAACGTTTGCACTGAATTTTTGCAGTACAAATGTGCTGAAATTTTCCGGTACATGTACAGGTTAATGACTTCCAGTACATGTACTGGAATTTTCCGGTGAAATTTTTTTACAGTGTGGCAGGGGCATTATCGTGATGCAAAAGCCATGAATTATTTTTCCACAATTCTGGACGTTTTCTTCGTATTGCTTCTCGCAAACGGCGCATAACTTCAAGATAATACTGTTTATTGACCGTACGACCATATGGTAAGAACTCCTGATGCACCACGCCATAGTAATCGAAGAAAACAGTGAGCAAAACTTTGACATTTGATCGAACTTGGCGTGCTTTTTTCGGTATTGGCTCATCTGGGGTCTTCCATTGGGACGATTGGACTTTGGTTTCGACATTATAACCATATACCCATGATTCGTCACCAGTTATGACCCTTTTGAGTAAATCTGGGTCGTCGTTGACGTCATTCAACAGTTCTTGAGCGATGCTCCTGCGACGGTTCTTTTGGTCAAAATTTAGCAATTTCGGAACAAACTTCGCTGACACACGTCTCATGCCCAAAACGTTAGAAAAAATTTCATGGCACGAGCCAAGCGATCAACCAACATCCTCAGCAACTTCTCTGATAGTGATTCGACGATTTTCCAAAACAATTTTCTTCACTGCTTGAACGTTTTCATCAGTTGTTGACGTGCTTGGGCGTCCAGAGCGAGGCTCGTCATTGGCATCTTCCCGGCCATCTTGGAAGAGTTTGTACCACTTGTAAACATTTTTTTTACTCAGAACAGTTTCACCGTATGCTACTGTCAACATTTGAAGTGTTTCGGAGCACTTTATTTTATTTTTTACACAAAATTTGATGCAAATCCTTTGATCCATATTTTTCGATAGCAAGAAATCGCCGAGCACGCAAAACACTTATAACCTTCACGCCTCTCACAACCAAACAAAAAATGCTATACACTTGAAACTTGGTACAGATGTTCGGGAAGAGTGTGCCAACATAACAAAACAAAAAAATCGATAATCGAAAGTACGTTGCCCGCGAAATTTGAAAAGTCACCTTGCTTTTTGAACCCACCTCGTATGATACGGAAATGTAACATTGCTCTCAACAGGGTGTCTGCTGTCTAGAAATTCTACCAGAATTGTTCAACGCGAATTTGTGGTTGAACAATTCTAATTTTTCCTCGAAACATGGAACATAATATGGGAATATTGGGAGTTTATGGAAATGGACAGGGAAAAGTTGCCAAATTACCATAGTTTTGTTCATGGTTTGAGGAAAATATGGGGAAAAAATAAGGAAACTTGGCAAGGATGAGGACAAATTTTCTAAGCGCTTACAGAAAAAAACCGGTTATGTTGAGATTATACATAAGAAATCTGATGCTGAAATGGGAGACATTTGAAATTGTCTTTCTCGTAAAATGCTAACAATCAAAACATTTGCTGAGAAATAAATAATTGCTAACATTAGATTGAACCTGGAAGCTACCCATAGAAGAGTTTTCCTTGCGCATTTCTATAATCCTGACAAATTTCCATCTTACAATACGGAAATTTTGCTTGGACGAGGAAAACTTTTCTACGGGTACGTGAAATGTTTCGTTAACCATCGAAAAAGTTTTTCGTTAACTGTTGTAGAGTTTTTTCTGTTCATTTATTCAGACTTGTAAAATTTTGCTATTTTTTCCATGTTTTGAGGAAAAAAATAAGGAAGAAATGAGAAAAAGGTATAGAAAAATTAAGGAAGTTTGGTAAGGACGAGGAAAACTTTCCTAACGGATGGGTGAGGTCAACCCTTCGGAAAGTTTTCCTCATTCTTGCCAAAGTTCCTTATGTGTTTCCCCATATTTTCCTAAAAACATGGAGAGAACTATGGAAATTCGGCAAGTAGAATTATGGAAATAAACCGGGAAACCTGTTGTACGGGTTTCCTTTTGATTCTATATCCCTTCCCTTAGATAAGTTCTCCTCGTCAATGCCGAATATCCTTTATTCTCTTTCCCGTTTTTTCTCAGAACTTGGCAAATAAGATGGCAATTCGCCAGAACTATGGAAATGAACGGGGAAAACTTTTCTACGGGTTTGAGAACGTTTTTTCATTCATGCGAAAACTTTATCATTCTTCTCATCTTGTTTTCCTCGAAACATAGAAAATAATATGGGAATTGTATAAGTGTATGGAAATGCCGATAGAAAAGTTTTCCCTGTTCATTTCTATGAACTTGCCAAACTTCTATAGTTTTTTCCATGTTTTGAGGAAAATATGGGGGAAAAATGAGAAAATTTGGCAAGGATGAGGAAAACTCTCCCAGGGGTGGACAGGGGTTTTTATAATGTTCTAAGAACATCTGAACGTTTCAAAAACGTCCAGGAAACTTTTTGCGGTTGGGGCAAATATTGGCCGAGTCTTGGTTAACAGGCATTGCTCCGTGAATGTATCCCTCCAATCACATACCAAAATTGATAAGATTATGAGAATATGATATGAAAAAACCTTGTCAGTCAATCCAAATCCAAGATGAGATCATGCTTCTACTTAGCACAAACCAACAATCCCTTAGGAAAGTTTTCCTCGTCCATGCCAAATTTCCTTGTTCTTTTCGCTATCTTTCCCTCGAAACATGGAGAAAAACATGGAAATTTGGCAAGTTTATGGAAATGAATAGGGAAAACTTTTCTACGGGAATGTTGCCCCAATGATAGAACTTTCAATAATAATCAACCCCGTAAACAAGTTTCCCCTATTCATTTCCATAAATTGGCCATGAAATTTCCATGAAATTTGACTTGAACGAGGGAATGTATAAAAAGTATGCGCATTTCACAATTTCCTATATATGATATTTGGAATCTTATTGTTTTCCCCTGATTCATTCGTGAACAACTCGGTGTCTTTTGTCGCTAAATTTTGCCATGAGAAGTATACACAATGTGGATCATGCATTCAATTCAATTATCAAACTTAAGAATCAAAGGGCATGCCAATATGGATCCATGCCATTACCAATGATCAAAACTGTATCGAAACCCAATTTTTATCGAAATTCAACCACAATTCAAATGATCCTCACTTTGAATAGCATTTGTCGTTCAGTTAATGTTGAACCAATGTTGAGTCAAGCAAGAGCCAAGCACGGCAGAATTGTGAATTAATGGCAGGCTGACAACCTAAATTCGTTGAATACCGAAAAAAGTGTAATATTATATTCGTTGTTAATCAACATTGAATATTTATAGAATATTCTGTCCAAGTTTTCTCTGTCAACATTGCGCCAAGCTATGTTTTATTGTTAGCATTGATGGGGCCGAGGCTGGATTGAGGGCGGTGCTTCAGGGGCTTTAGCCCCGGGGCGTCCACATAGTAAGGGCACAACCCCCCCACAATCTGAAATTTCGTAATTTTTCAATATAGTTTTCATATAATTCATGTATAATACCGAGGAAGTTGATTGAACACTAATGTTTGATTCACCATGGATAATGGGCCTCCACAATTTTAAATCCGGCGAAGCCCAAAAATTTTCATATTCATTTTCAAAAAAAGTAATCTGGAAATGAAAGGTGAAATCCATCTCAATCAAAAAATATATTTCACTTTTGTTTTCTTCTCAAATTGAGAATATGCCTCTACGATTTTGAATCAATGAAAATTGGAAAATCAAAATTCTTTCACCACATCCCATAGGAAAGTGTTCCTGGTCCTTGCAAAACTCCCTTCTTCTTTTCCCTATTTTCTCCTTGAAATACGGAAAAGAGCATGGGAATTGTACAAGTTCATTGAAATGAACAGGGAAAAATTTTTTATGGGCAAGACTAATCCTCTCGAATAGAGAGAAATACTTTTGATACCATATATCAGAGGAGAAGTTGCATCAAAATGAGAAGGATATTCTTATCTTGACATTCATTTTTTCCTCGTGAAAAAGTTTTCCCTGTCCATTTCCATAGACTTGTAAAATTTCCATATTACCTTCATGTTTTGAGTGAAAGATAGGAGCAAGAACAAGGAAATTTTGTAAAAACGAGGAAAACTTTACTGAGGGTTTGGGTGAATGATTCACCAAAGAATTAAGATCTGGCACATTCTCGAAAGTTGAATGAAGATTCTTTGAACGTTCAAATTTCCGTATGTTTGGCATGTATTTATTGTACGTTTGATTTCATCTTATTCCATTTGGAAATATATGACATTGGGCGCCAGAATTACCGCGTTCCATAGAAAAGTTTTCTCTATTCATTTCCATAAACTTCCCATGTTCTTTTCCATCTTTTGAGGAAAAAATAGGAAAAGGAACAAGGAAATTTGGCATTAACGAGAGAAACTTTGCTAAGCGATACGAACGGGTAATTGAGGATCGTGCCTAGCTTGAGCCAGAGCTTGGTCTTGGTGCTGAAGTGGATACTAAGCAGGGCTGTGGAGTCGGAGTCGGGAGTCGAGGATTCGTGGAATGATGGATAGAGTCGAAAAGGGAGTCGGAGTCGAATGTTATTTCATCGACTCCGACTCCTTAAAAAAAAGTTAGTTTTCATGAAAGTACGTTAGAAAAACATTACGAGAACGTCCTGTAGTATATGAAAAGAACATTTACAGAACGTGTTTAGCTGCATTGAAAGTGAAAATGCTCTAAACATTAGAAATATGTGCTTTTGGGGGTTAAGACTCGCAGAACCTAGGCTATGTTTTTAAAGCATTCAGAGAACTTCGTGTGCTGTTTGGAATACGTTTTCATTTCTTTGGCTCATTTTTTCAAATACACATATTCAATCTTCTCAGGAGAATCTCAGGTGCATCAGTTGAGAGATGAAATTTGCATGCAAAAAACTTTTTCAATTTTTCTCCAACACAACCGAGGAATCCATATGTTAATTTATGGACAATGTATTTTCACACGTTGATTCGAAGTTCAAAGTGTAATGTTTCAAAATCAAATGCATAGAATTCTCTCTTGACATAAATAAGATGAATAAAAAAATGAGAGTAGGAATTGATGTATTTGTTTTCATAATCTGTTCGGTAAGAAGGTGCTATAATTTTTTATATCAATGGAACTATAAAGGTATGAGAATGGAGAAAGGGAGTCATAGAAAGTCTCGAAGTGGGAATGTAACGTTCCCGTAAAACTGAGATCATTCAAAGAATTAATTCTTATCAAAATGAAATTTTTCCAATAAGAAATGTACAAATGTCAAATTAGCCGTTTCAGATTCAAATGATTCTAAATAAGTTCGAATCGTATTTTTGATCAGAGATTTGCACTATCAATCGTTCTGAATGATTCCGTTTCTGCAGGGAGAGCTAAGGTTGTTGCAGCACTGAAATCCCATATATTCGGCATAGGAGTTGAAAAAGAATTTTTAAGAATTAATATTGAATTCATCCGACCACAATTGAATTCTCTGCGCACTCTTTCTGAACTGATTTGCTGTATGGGATTTCTCTCTTTTTATCAGTATTACAATTTTGCAATAAATACGAAAGTTTCAAATGGAAGATAAGTCCTTAATTATTACCTAATCATTCAAAAAGCTCCATACTGCTCATTTCCAACGAATCTGGCTATCACTTCATGCTTATTTGCTTAATAGATTCATATTGCACTTATTCTCATTACCAGATCGGGAATCGTTTTGGAGTTGTTTGATAATCATTCGCAGATTGTGTTGATTCATTGATGTTATCAAAGATGTGACAGATTTACCAACACTAGAAAAAATATGGGGAGTTTTTGCTCACTTTGATGGCGGATTTCATCCCCTGGTCGTGGGAGAATTGTTTTTCCATCAAAAATAGGGGATTTTTCCTCCATTTTGAGGAACTATTCCGTTTTTTCGGCGTTGAATCCCCCAAAAAGTAAGGGCACACTCTACCAAATCAGGATGTCAAGTTCCCTATTCAGGGTGGAAGATTTTTGGTGAAATATTCCACATTTATTTTTTACAGTGAAGAATGAAAATAACATTTAGAAACAAAATATTTTTGATTTATTTATTCTTGTGTTTATTATATTTTGAAATAATCAAGAAACGTGCTTTTTCATCCACCCTGTTGGTTCTAATCGTTCAATAAGCTGCTGCATGTAAAAACATACAAATTTATGTACTGCATCAGATCAACGGTTCATAAATGAAAGTTTTAGAGAAAATTCTTTGTCGACATTTGTTGACGAAGTTTTTTCTAACATTTGGGGTATTCATATCTGTTGAACAATGTTGATGGGAGAAATAATTCATGCATAAAATTTTGAAATAGAACATTAAAATTAGTTACGACTTGGAATTCTGTTATATTGTTTGCATTTGAGCCTCAAAATATTTAGCAAATCAAACTTCAATAATATATCAATAAATAAAATATTGAAACACAGGTCGGAAAACCTCGATAACGAATAATGTCTATCTTATGTCCAAGTTTGGTTCTTTTGGAATTTTTATTCATGAGAATAAACAATAGCTTGAGGTCATGGAAATTTCCGATAAAAACCATTTGCCTCATGAAATGGAGAAATTTTCAAACTCTCAATCAGATATCTTTCATACAAACCGATTGATCACTGAAAGTCATATTAATTCCAATAAAACAAATATTTTTCTATCGGTAAATCCTCGATTCAATCCTATATATACCACGTTCCAATTAATTCCTATTCATCTTGAATCGGTAGTTGAGCCTCTCCGATTGACCCTATTCATTCCGATTAATTTTGAATCGGTTTTTGTCGGTTTCTATTGGCCCTTTTAACCACACTGTTAGAAATTTCTGCATTAATTTTAATGCATTTGCTGGAAGTTTTTTTCAAATTCGTGCATGAATTGAGTTTCATACACATTTTACATGAAATTTAATGTAAACTATAGCATAATCTATATTTTTATCATGTTTTTGTACATTAAATTTAATGTAAAATGTATATTAACCTGAATTCATGTACGTGATTGAAAAAAACTTCCAGATATTTCTGACAGTGCAGGGCACCTGGAAATTCTATGCATCTAACCGGTCATTCTATTCAACGCGAATTTGTGGTTGAACAATTCTAATTTTTCCTCGAAACATGGAACATAATATGGGAATATTGGGAGTTTATGGAAATGGACAGGGAAAAGTTGCCAAATTACCATAGTTTTGTTCATGGTTTGAGGAAAATATGGGGAAAAAATAAAAACTATGGTAATTTGGCAACTTTTCCCCGTCCATTTCCATAAACTCCCAATATTCCCATATTATGTTCCATGTTTCGAGGAAAAATTAGGGCAAAGAATACGGAAATTTTGCCTGTTGGCTTCCAATTTTCTTCCCTCTGATGTACGCAGATCCACAAAGGAAACCCCGATGAAAATAAATCCCTGCATTCCTTCACTTCTTTTGGATTGCCCAAAGTCTGACAGGAATGCAGAAATTTCTGCCATATTCCGGAATTTTTCAGGAAAATGTAGAGGAATGCAGAGATAATTTTTTTTTTAAGAAAATGATAGATCAGAAAACGATACTTCACACAATGAGAATACTATTTCTAAATTATTGAACACCCTATATGTATCCTCATACATATTTGAGTTCTACACTACGGAGTCCACGCCTGTGATCGACGGTCGTGCCCTTTGGTCCTGAACAGCCTACATTGTCGTAAATCAAGTTTTACATAAAAAAAATTCCTGCCTAACGCAGCTGCGTTAATTGCAAATACCATATTACGATCTCCAAAGCACATATTTTTTCCCCAGTCGTTTCGTCAACGTCGAACACATTAAATTGCCGAACAAAGGCATAAGAAACATGAAGAAGACAAAAAAAATCAAATGTGAGTCTGCTGAACGGTACAAAACAACAATTGATCCTCGCTTGAAGAGGTGATTGCTATGGAATTTCTTTTTTCCTTTTCTCCATCACGTAACATGAACCTGTTCGCTTTTGTCAAAATCTTTGATAAGAATTCGATGAGAATTTAATTCAAACTCTATAGAATTTTTCAGGAATTCCAGAGAATTTGGGGAAAACAATGTGAAATGAAACTTTTAACACTGCGGCAGCAGAATCCCAGTTCGCTACCCTGCTGAAAATTTCCCATAGAATCCGATAGAAATATTTTTCTATCGTTTTGTATGTGCTTTCTGAAACTGGAATTCCCGTTGTTCCATAGGTCATTCACGATAGAAGAATTGTACTCCTGTTTATAGGGTTCTATCGTAGTTTCACGATAACAGTTGCTACTAAAAAATTAGTAGAGATTTTTTTCTATTACTTGCTACGTGATTTTTGAATCTGGAATTTCCGTAGTTGTGTAGATCATCCACGATCTAACTGTGAATGACCGTGGAAAATTTTCTTATGGATTCACAAAAAAATTGCTAGTTTCTTCTTACACAACAACAAGAAAATCAAAGTTTCGGTTAAGGAACCAAGGAGGTTTGAGTTTCTCCAAACTTTGTTTGAAAATCCACTAGAGGAAATGTTTGTGTAAAAAACTGTTCAATGTATTTATGAATCCACAGCTATAGGGACAACTATAGGTACCTTCTCGTGTGTTCCCCCATACAAAATGATAAAAATCATATTTGAAGTTATTGACATGATATGTATCGTGAAAACACGATAAATACCGATACATTTCTTGAATTCAATTTTCTGGTGAAAACGAGGTAATTATTTAAAGGAAATCCACGATAGACGACTATAAGTATCCTTTCGTGCCTTCCCCATACATTACGATGAAACTCGTATGAGCAAAAAATGGTATCAAATGTATGGGAAACTTCTGATTGAACCATATAGAACTGAAGGAGGTGAGAACAATTTATAGTGCATAACCGAAAAGAACCGATAAAGCCCATAAAAATCCGATGAAGACCTATTCACGTTGTATCGGCCTATCACTATAGAACCCCATCAGGTCAAATTCCTTCATTGGCTCAATCTGATGTCACGATACACCCTATACAAAACGATAGAAAAGTGGCTAAAATACTGTCGAGTTCTATCGTTTTCTATGGGAAATTTTTAGCAGGGTATGCAAGTACCTTCTGTGTAGCTATCGAACTAGCTGAGGCAGCGGATTTTTATCTGCAAAGGCAGCTGAATTCTGAGTATTGTATTGTGGCACCAAGAAAATTCACGGAGAAAAAAATTTGCTGACGCAGCAAATCGAAGCATTATGCACAGAATAGCAAATCTTTTTGCTAATCTAGCTATAAAATTCGCTTACAACAGCTAATTGGATTACTGAGAGAGGAATATGTTTGATATGAGATAGCAAATTTCACGCTGGATTGGCAAAATTTTCAGTATTATATCTCGAATAGCATTCAAATTTTACTGGAAGAGTGGACATTTTTCGCTGCCATAATTGAGACATTGCTGTGATAGCAAATAGATTGCTGTCACAGCAAAAAATTTGCTGCTCCAATAAAAGACACATATACATTGCGTTTACAGTGGAAGATTCGCCATTTCTTGTTAAAATACGTGAATCGAAATCAATTTGCTCCCTGCAAAAGGTTCCTTTACAACACGAAATGAACACAAAGAAAAAAATCATTAAGATGGAGAAATTACTGGTTCACTGTCGTTATCGCGGCAATCTTGTTAACTTTCCCGTAGAGAAGTTTTTCCTATCCATTTCCATGAACTTGCAAAATTCCCATATTATTTTCCATGTTTCAAGGGAAAAGCAGGGAAGAGAATAAGGAAATTTTGCATGGACAAGGAAAATTTTCTTAAGGGTTAATAGTGATTTTTCTTCCCAACAAAAAGTGGGAAAGCCAAATCACATTCTGCTGTCCCCGCAAATTTTGTTCTCTTCGTGCAGCCCTTGGATTTTTGCGAATGGTTGAGTTCAAATAGTTTAAAACTACGACAGAACGTTATGAAAATTCATGTAAACATGTGAATTCTAGCAATGAAAAGATACCATAGGGATCAGGGATTCCGAAGTAAGTTTCTTCATTTTACGCGGAGTCGGCGCCATTGCCCCTGATGACTTGAAGGTCTTGAGAACATCGTAATTCATGTTTACTTTTAGTGTCGTAAAAAATAAATTGAAACGCGCTCGGTTACGCGCTTCCTCACGAAAGGGATTTGAAAAGGGGGTTACTCCTCCAAACGTATACTTTCAAGGGCTCATTCCTACAGTCGGAGCAGCATCGTCGAACGATTCAATACACCCAATATATACTTTGAACAAAAAATTCATTGTAATATTTTGCCTTCGTACATGGTAGTATCTTGAACTTCATTCAGAATTTCCAAGTTATGGAATTCCATCCACAACCCTTAGACAAATCTCCTCCATTTTGACCAAAATATTTCATTTTTTCGCCAAAAAATTGGGGGAAGAATGAAGCGTTTTGGTAAAAATGAAGTAAACTTCACTAAAGGAAAGAATATTTTATAAAAATAAAATTAGATAAAGCGATAAATCTTCTTTCAATGAATTTTCAGGATTTTCATACATCAACGTAAATACGATCGATGCGACTTGGCATTCTTTTGTTGTTTTTCAAACCTGTTTAGTTGGAATTTCATGCATGTCAACTGTCGACAACAGATGTTCAATCGTGGAATGTTTGCATTAATGAGGATCAATCGATGACGATTGGGTTAACGGCTTCGGAGCGCGAAACGGCCGGGGATCTTTAACGATAACGATATACAGGATAGTATATGCATCGCGGCTTTTGTAACACAAGTCGTGATCGAATGTTTCAATCAGCTTTTCTTAATCGTCGTATTTACGCTGGACATATGATGAGTGACCGATTGTGACCACGAGCACTTGCTTTCGTTCTAATAATAATGTACATACGATCACAGCTGTCGATCGAACGTTCATTCACACTTTCAAGTATCAAATTTTCCATCACTCGTTTGATTTTATGGATTTGGTCGATTGATGTGCACTAAAAAGTGGCATGTGATCGATACACGGAGGAAAAAATAACAAATCATTGGCGTGTATGCGTTTTGGCCTCACTTTGGCCCAGTCTTGGGTCCATCTAGGCTGGATGGGGCCCATTCTGAACCCATGTTTGCCAATGTTGTTTACATACACGCTAGGGATATTGCACCAATGTCAACCTTCGTTGATGTATCATTGATCATAGGCTGCACTATGTCTGGCCCATCCTTCAACCAATACTGCCTGAAGGAAAAGAACTGATTTCACACAAGGGTCTCCAGCGCATGGCGGGACCCTGTCTGAAGCACTAGACAACCCTGGAAGACAGTGAATTTCCATGTTGCACTGAACATGAGTGGTAGCCCAGCTTAGGCAATAGCTTGGCTCAGCTCGAGCGATATCTTGGCCCAGAGTGAAACGTTCTTCTCAGACGACAAATTGCAATAATCCTCAGCAAGGTGTTTCTTGTTTCTTGCGAGTGACGAACAAAGCATTCAATGAACATTTAAATCGCTTCTGAAGATTCCTGGACAGAAATAATTGAACCTTGCGGCAGCCTAACGCCCATGAACAATTTTTACCTGGGTATTCCAAATTTGTCTGAGTGTTTCTGCATTTTTGCAAATTTCTCTGAATCATTCAAAAGGGTTTAAAAATCCTCCTGACATTCCTCCAAATTTCTCGGAAAATATTTATACATTATTTGCAATCCCTTAGAATCTGAAATCGGAATTCGGATATCGCAGAATTGCTTTCTCTGGAATCTGATGACAAAAATTTTTCGGAATTCTCTAAATTCCTATGCAAGTCTTTGGATTCTCAGAGGAATTGTAATGGACGTTTTATCTATTCAAATTTTTTAGAATTCTCCTGGAACCCCGTAGAAAATTTTTCCTTGTACATTTCCATGAACTTGCAAAATTGCCATATTATTTTCCATATTTTCAAGAAAAATAGGGAAAAGGATAAGGAAATTTTGCATGGATGTGAAAAGGGGTTTCTCTGAATCTCTCTAAATCCTACCCGCAGTGCTTCCCAATTCACTTCTCTGTGAATTACTAGCCTATGGATATTGTACCCCGAAAATTTACTTCTCCCTTAATTTGTTCTGAATTCCTCTGAACCTCTTGGAAAAGTTCAACGCATAATTTTTCCCACTTTACTTGTCCTTGATTTGAAGAAAGTTTTCCTCGGCCTCAAAAAATGTTCTCATTCTTTTCCCTATTTTGTCCTCAAAACGTGGGAGAGAACCTAGAAATTTTGTGACCCGTAGAAAAGGTTTCCCTGTCTATTTCCATGAACTTGCCAAATTTCCATAGTTTTTCCATGTTTTGAGAAGAATATGAGGAAAAAAATAAGGAAATTTGGCAAGAATGAGGGAAACTTCTCTCAGGGAAGTTTATAAAAATGAACAAGGAGAATTTTTCTTCAGGTGAATTGCTCAAAATATCCACAAACCCCTCCGGAATCTTCTGGGATCCTCGGCCAGGAATTTTCCTCAATTGACTGTTCCCCTGAAAAAAAAACGCTCTGAAAATTTAATGTTTCAGGAAAATGCAGAGAGATTCAAAGAGATTCGGAAAAATTCCGAAAAATCTAGCGTGATTCAGGAAGATTCAGATCGCAAAAGAAATAATGTAGGTAGAGCAGCTAAGTGGCTAGCACTGACACAGACAGTCATTCAATTAGGTCCAGTAGCTAAGTTTTAACTGTTACAGCAAATAACTAAAATTTAGCTGCACGAGCTAATTTAATGGCTATCCGTGACCATGCTAATCACCTCACTGCTGCAGCCAAATTGCTTTTTCAGTGCAGAATGCTGAGACTGATGGGTGGGGAAAATTTTGCATTGAACTTTTCAAAGTGATTCACGAGAACTCGGAGGAATTCAAGGAAACTTCAAAGAGAATTGAATTAAGTGAAATTTTTGGTCTGAGATTTCAGAGGCATTCCGGGAATTTCAGAGATTGAGAGAGCAGCGAATTAAGGACAATTGTGCGTTGCAATTTTCAGAAGGATTCAAGAGAATTCAGAAAAAATCATGCAGCGGTAAATTAAGTGAAATTTTTGTCAAAAATTTCAGAAGAATTCTGATAGTTTCAGAGGGATTCGGGGAAATTCGGAAAGAAATAAATCCAATAAAATTTTCGACTCAAGATTTCAGACACATTTCGAAAGTTTTGAACAGATTCAGTGACAAATAAATTAGGGAAAATGGCACGTTAAATTTTTCAGGAGGATTCAAAGAAAATTTGAATGATAAATAAATCATTATATAGAATCCTAGGGAAGTGTCGGGTGAGGTGGGAAATCGGAAAACATCTCTGTATACCTAGTCTTATGTTCAGAAATGATTCAACTCGTGTGAAATGGAACTTTTAACATCAAATCATTTTTTGTGAATTGGATCAGTTCCAAACACGTGACTATACAGAAACAGTTTGACGTTTCCCACCTTACCCAACTTCCCACTCCACTCCCTCAAGGGGTTTAAATTGATTGAGAAATATTCTAAGAAATTCAGAGAAATTTGAATAACTCAAAAAACTTTACATATTAATTCAAAGAGTTTCCAAACACATTTGGAGAGAACTTTGACATATACATAAATGAAATTCTACAGGATTCAGACGGATTTAGAAAGATTCAGGAGGATTTGGACAAATTCAGAGAATTTTAGAGACATTCAGCGAA
The DNA here is from genome assembly GCA_018340375.1 of Gonatopus flavifemur. NCBI lineage: Eukaryota > Metazoa > Arthropoda > Insecta > Hymenoptera > Dryinidae > Gonatopus > Gonatopus flavifemur. Next base: position 1,008,390 of record JAFFJZ010000019.1, read on the forward strand.
AGCTTTGGATTCTGAATGAATGGAATTCTGAGGGATTCAGAGAGATACTACACTGAGAACCCAATTTCTCAGATTCAAAGAAAATTTTCTTTGCCCCCATTCTAATAAATCTTTTTTTCAATGGACGAAAATTCAGTTCAATGAAGGAAAGTTTCATCAAACTAAAACCAAGAATTTTCAAATTGAAACAAAAATATATTCTTTCTTAAATTCGAAGGATATGATTTCAATTCAATGGAAAAATTCCCATTTCAATGGATAATGTTTTTCATTCAGAACAAGATTTATCAGAATGAGGGCGAAGACATTTTCTTTGAATCTGAGAAATTGGGCTCTCAGTGTACAAATGAATCTAGGGGGAGCTTTGTAATCTGAACGTACAAAATTTTGGGGGATTCACAGAGATTTAGAGAGATTTACATGAAATTTTACACATTTTCTCAACTCCAATCAAAAAACCTCAGAAAGATTCAAAGAGAGTTGCAAAGATTCAGTACGCATCACTATCCAACAAGTCTTTGAACTCTACTGGATCACTCTGAAATTCCCGTAGGAGAGTTTTCCTTGTCTATTTCCATAAACTTGCCAAATTTCCATAGTTTTTTCTATGTTTGGACGAAAATATGGGGGAAAAATAAGGAAACTTGGCAAGGATGAGGAAGACTTTCCTAAGGATTACTTTAAATATCTCAGAAAAAAGTCCGAAAACATGGAAAAATTCAGACAGATGTCAGAGAGTTGTTCTTCATGTCTCTGAAATTCTCTGGATTCCACTTTGGAGGTCAATTCAAGTTTTTTCCACTTTGCTTCTCTCTGAATATCTTTGAATCTTTACGAATCTCTTTGAAACTATGAATTTTCTTTAATTTATTTCTCTCTGAATTCCGCTGAGGCCACTCGACAAAGGTCAACGCAACAATTGTCCCCAATTCACCTATTTCTGAATTCCTCCGAATCTGTCGAAAACTCTCTGAATGTCCCAGAAATTTTTGAATAAAAATTGTACTCAATTTCTTCTTCTCTGAATTCTCCTGAATTCTTTTGAATCCCTCTTCATTCCTCCTCCAGCGTGTGTGAATTTTTGCCTGACTTTGGCCCAATCTTGAACCTACACAGGCAAAATGGGGCGCATGCAGCACCGGTATCGGCCCCATTGTACATACATGCCATGGTTTGGATCCCTCTGAATGCGTCTAAACCCTTAGGAAAGTTTTTCTCATGCTTGCAAAATTTCTTCTTTTGTGTTTCCCTATTTTTTCCTCAGAACATGGGAAAGAATATGGAAATTTTACGAATTTCTGGAAATGGACAGGCCCCGTTCCCTCAATTTCCCTGAATCTCTTCGAATTTCGCTGAATTTTTCTGAATTTCTCTGATACATGAGTTTTTCAGAGAGATTCAGATAATTTTTTTACCAAGGTGTTGTTATTACCCCAAGAAAAAAAGATGCGAATAGATTGATTTTTGATCAGCTCATATTCAACGGATGTTCCATTTTTGGAACCAAAATAACACAAGATGAATCCCCGAATTCTCCATGAGCTTCATTTTGCAATTGCGAAGGAATTCAATGTGATTTGGTTTCTGCCCTGTTACAAATACTCTCTAAAATTTCATTGACGGATGGGAAAATATCCTTGTTCTTTGCCCTATTTTTTCCTCAAAATTTGGCAAGTTTATGGAATTGAATAGGGGAAACTATTCTACGGGATTTGATAAGAAATTTCACCATTCGTGATGGGATTTGATAGAATATTTGCACCACACCTGGAGAAAAGTTTTCCTCCATCATTTCCAAAAAACTTGCCAAATTTCCATAGTCTTTTTCATGTTTTGAGGAAATAATAGAGAAAAAATAAGGAAATTTGCAAGGATGAGGATAACTTTTTTAAGGGAGGGTGGAACTTTTGATATTTGAGAAAAAATATCTGAAAAACAAGGGTAAATATACTTTGGAAAAACACCCGCTCTGAAAAAAAAAAAGATTAAACTGATCAAGTGTTTTCCTTCCGAGTGGGAATTCAACACAAGCCTTTCCCTAAATAAAGTTTTCCTCACCCTTGCCAAATATCCTTTTTTTCCATATTCTCCTCAAAACATGGAAAAAACTATGGAAATTCGACAAGTTCGTGGAAATAGAAAGGGAAAACTTTTCTACGGGTTTGCTGGACGTCTCGTTATACACGGAAAAAAGTCCCATGTAAATTTTACATTGGCTGCTGTGAATTTAACATAACTGCTCACATGGATGCGATTGGAGTAAAATTTACTTTGGAACCAATGTTATATTTACATTATTACCAAAGTGAATCAGATGAAACTGAAACTGCCCCAATAAAACTGATCTCTGCATTTCTCTACATTTCTCTGAAAACGTCCGAAATCTGACAGAAATCTCTTCATTTCTGTCAGATTTCGGACAATTAGAAAAATGCGGAGAAATGCAGAGATTTATTTTTATTAGGGTGGTACCCGCAGAGCTAGCAGCCGCTTTTCATAACTCTTTATACACAATTTTTATTAAAGATATTTGAGGATCTGAAATGTTTGGTAGGATGCTACTCAATCGATTTCTGGTATAAACAAAGCTCGAATAACCTTGATTCAAAAGTTACAACAATCGGGTGCTAACTTTACGCCTGCTAGTTTTAGCTTTATGTAAATGGATTACCTGTAATAACAATGTCAATCCAACAAAATTGTGTAGTAAATTTTTCATGAAATCCACACTGTAATCGTTACCTGATTTTTCATGTAATTTTTATATGGGGATTTTTTTCCGTGTAGTTTGTGTGTTAAATACAATCAAAATTATTGTTACGTAAGTTCAGAGCTTAGCGTTCATCCGAGGATTTATAATTTCGATTCAAAATCCAACAGCGACATTATGCGTATACGCGACGAACGGCGAACAACAAACACCGCGCACGAGCATGTTCTAACGTCATTTATATATCTTCTGTTTCACCCAAGTTACCGATAAATTTTACGTACAGACGAAACATACCCAGGAGAATGGGATAAGAGAGAATCCTCTCGTACGATTCGTGTCTGTCGTAGTAGGATCGAGCTTATAACTTGGCGAAGGACGTAATCGCATCGGGAAAAACCGATTTATCTACAACGGAAAGAGGGTGATCAAAAATGTCGCAAATACACCATGAAAAATATGACGAGCCAGGTTTATTATCAGCAGATATATATTCATTTTTACCCACAGTGCCATTGGCTCGCCGAGGTCGAGGACTCGATTCCGGTAGCATTTTCGGATTGGGGACGAACAAAATTACCTTGACGTTTTATCGTCCACAATATAAACTTCTTTGTGTGTGCGTACGTGTATAGACAAGGTCTTAAAATCAGAGCACCAAGTTGAATATAAATTCGAACGTGGATGATAATCATTTTTCAAATTTTATAACGTGTACGCGTCCACGTTTAACCTTCGATTTACTTTCTTATCGAGATATCAAATTCAAATGACGTTATTTTACACACACGCACCCTATTTTTACAAACATATATCTCATTGATAAAGAAAACTTGAAAGTTTTCTAACCGATCCTTGTCGCGAGATGGAGATTATTGTAAATTATTTTCAGATGCTCATTCATTTCGTTGAAACGGAAAGGATGAAATGAAAGGAAAGCAACGACGGGCCAATGAAGCGCGACGACGAGACAGCGTGTGCCCGGTGCGGTGACAGTTTTAAGATTCGTGAATGAGGATGCATTAGCGCTTTGGGTGTTCGAGCTCTTCTTCTGTTCTGTGGGATAACAATATATAAACGTTGAACCAAGAAGAAAATGTGAGGAAAGACGAAGACGACAACGACAACGACAACGACAACGACAACTTTAAGTAATCTACTACGTTGTCGGTTGACTTTAATCCAACGTCTGCAAGTCGTTGAATAAATATACATAAATTTCCTCCCTGATGTCTTGGGGATTCGGTTTTGTACATCAAATGATCTTGGCATCACGTTGTCGTATATTATATATAAACTCCTTGTACAGCCTAACTTACGATAACGCCTCGTACGTAATATTACTTATCTAAAATTAAGAAGCGTAGTAATTTTAGAACTTTTTATCAATCTTTTTTCACATCCTTTACAGACTTTTTTCTTCCACGACGATAACATGATTATTCGAGAGTAGCTGACCATACACTCGTTTCAACATCTTGTCCATGCTAGTATATTTTTAAGAGGATGTGTTTCGTTCTCAATTACCAATCACTTTGCATATTATTCTAATTCAGATTTATTTCTAATCAATTTTCAACAGTGTTTTTTGTTCCAAATATTTTATTATTTGATAGGAACCGTCATTCATTCGCTTAGTTCTTATCCATAAAAGACATTCGAGATCATCCAATAGAGATCTCTTCTAGTCTCATAAGAAGATAAGTAATTTCACGTTATCAATGAGGCCGTATGGGAATTTTTACAGGCCTCCTGTATTGAATATAGGCCCCGTATGGGCTTCTATTGGGTGTCCAAGCTTAGGATGTCTTAGCCTTAGCCACTAAAGGGCCTAGTCGAGTTGCTGATATTCAGCCTAATTTCTCTAACTCAGGGACACCCATATGAGGCCCATATCGAGCCAAGCTGCATCACCAATGTTTTCCCCTGTTTTGAAAATCTAGGCACACCAAGTACAGCTTGCATAGGGCCTTGACAGGCTCCCCGTATTTTCGCGAAGATTCTAATTGAAGCATATCTGTACACAACCCACGTAGGGCCAAGCTGCATTCCCAACGTTTTCCCCTGTTTCGAAAATCTGAATGCACCCAACTACAACCCGCATAGGGCCTTGTCCTTGTATTGATTTTTTTTTACATATAAACCTACGTTAACAAAAAATCTACTCAAGTCATATTCATGATGTCAGTGTGAATACACGTCTGACAATATATAAAAAACGGTCTATCGAAAAAAACATGACTGTATAGTTAATTGCAAGACATAATGAGGCTGTTCTGTTTTTTTGATACAGTTCGACAATGTATAAACAAAGTGATGTTGGGTGGGATACCTGAGTAGAAGTGGAAATCGATCCATTCCAGGTGCTGTTCGGGCTCCAGTCGAAATGGTCTGGGTACAGATAGGACCTTGGATAGCCTAATTTTCAATCGAGGGAGTTTCCGCCTGGGATCCTCTCCTTGCAATAGGTATTTATCCAATTTGATAATATTCGCAACAATTTATTATCTTCCCAAATGCCTTAGTTCCAGCGCCTGCTTTGGCTTTATCATGAGTATCCTACATAGCCCCAAGTTGGGAATACTGTTCAGGCCTTGCAGATGAGTGCGTGACAACCCTGTCTAGGCCTCATAAGGGGAACCAAAACAGTGCCTGAAATAAAATAAGAACGCCTAGTTTCGCCCAAATTGCCGCGAAGAATTAATTTCCACACAGGAGAAATTTGCTCAACAAACCGATACAACGTTATTCGAATTGTAAAGATATTTCATTATACTCTAGGAAAAAATTACACGCTTTCACTAATTATTCAACATTGATTTGTGTTAAATCGAGATTGTTCCGTTTATGAAGAGATCGATGTATGGTTATTTTTGATAGTTATCGTGCACGATAGCGTTAATATTGGTATCCCATCCTATAATAGAGATGCTATATAAGAGATATATTTCCAAGTTCGGATATTCGTCGTGTTTTATTATTATGGACTATCTATAAACTATAACCAATAAAATTCTGGAATTATTATGTTGAATACCTTTGAAACAAAGAGGGTGATGCTACGATTATACTACTTATATGATGCCATGATTCGGCATGAAACGGGGGAATTTAACGTTCAGAATGTGATAGAGCGATAAAGCATACGACGTGATTGCAATCGATAATAAACGCGGCAAATGGTGAGATTGCTGAAGCATTCGATGTCTAGACGTTCAACAAATAGTCTAGGAATAATTCAAATAGAAAAAGTGAGTAAATAACTGTCAATGTTACATTAGGAACAAGTTTTTCAGCTTAAGGTAAAAATGTGTGTATACATTGACGGAATTATTTGTACTCGCCATCAAATACGAGGTTTCAGAGGTTGTCTCACTTTATGAAGAGAAAATCGCAACTGTACATCTTTTGTGTATGGAATCTAATGGAACTCAAATTTGAATTATATTCAAAGTTTGTGAAATCTAAACAGAATAATTTACATAGAACTTTATACACATTTTGAAAATCAGATTTTACACTTTGAACAACCAGCAGTGGACTTTTCAATTGTTTGAGGAAGGTTTTTAATCATTCAAAATGAGATGATTTTAATTTTGAAATTGATTTTCCAGGTTACCATAACCCGAAGAGAACATGAAACTCCGACAAACGGATGAACGTTCAAAATGGATCAATACCATAGATCAGAATAAAGCTCCGTTGGAGCTCAAGTTTAGATTTATAAACATTCGATGAAGGTCTGATGAAAATTACAATGTCTGCTTGGAAAGGATTCCAAGGAAGGTTTACCGAAGATTCACTCGAGTTTCAATTTTTCAATATAAGTTTTTTCCAGTTATGTTTTTTCACAAAGAAATGAACGATAGAAGAAATTATAATTATAATTATAATTCCCTCTCAAACATGCTCATCTGAAACTCGAATGAATCTTCGAAGAATCTTCAATAAACCTTTTATGAACCTTTCTTGGAACCATTCTCAAGCGGGCATTCCGATGTTCATCGAAACTTCGTAGAACGTTTACGAACCCAAAAGTGGGTTGGTTCCAATGGACCTTTAAGCTGATCTATGTTGATCCATTCCAAACGTTTGTCGGAGCTTCATGTTCCCTTCGGGAATTAGAGTTCTCACCCTTCGAGATTTGAGAGCAAACGTACATTTTACGTATGAATTGAAGAACCTAAACTGTAATTCTAAAGATTTACAATTGAAATTAAATGTGCCTAGGGATTTTGAAATGTAACTGATTTCGCGTGTTCGTTCAAGGCTGGAGATCTGTTTTCGTGTTATACGATTAATTCTGCATGAGACTGCAACCTTGAGTTTCTCCTCCGTGTGACAGGAAAAGTTCCTGAAGAGTAGCTAAAGAACCCACGCCTGAAGGTACCCAGTAGCACACGCACATTCTGAGAATGTTCTGAGAATATACATTGAGGATATTCAAATATTCTGTAGAGACTCTTATTACGTGCGAATATATTCTACGCACATTCTCAGCATGTTTGAATAAGATTGTTTCAAATATTTTCAGAATATGATGCCACGAATATTGTGGAGGTATTAGAAAAAATGCTGCTAAAATGAAAATTCCCGTCAATGTGACTCCTTGCGTGTCACCGAAAACTACTTTACAATCAATTTTTTTTATCATTAAACCCCGAAGAGAACATGAAGCTTCAGCGAACGTGCAAATTAGATCTGTGTACATCGGGTCGAAGGTGCATGAAAGCTAACATTTAGATTCACAAACGTTTGACAAAGTTACTACGAACTTTGAAATGTCTGCCTCAAAATAATTTCAGGAAACATAGATGATAGGAAACATAGATAGATTAATAAACATAAATTATTATAAATCAATCTAAATATAGATATTCATGTGAAGCTTCGTCGAACCTTCGATGAACCTTCAACAAACGTTCCGTCTATATTTCCTGAAATTATTTGGAGACAGACATTTCAAAGTTCGTAGTAACTTTGTCGAACGTTTGTGAATCTAAAAGTTAGCTTTCATGAACCTTCGACCCGATCTACACAGATCTAATTTGAACGTTCGCTGAAGTTTCATGTTCTCTTCGAGACATTTGTAATCATGAATTCTTAGCAATATTATGGATTCACGTGGATGGATATGACTCATGATCGCAACAGACAATCACAATCTATACAGTATTTTTTAATGTTTTATTACAGTTTTGAGGATCATTTTTCACACATGGCACTCTCAGAGAACATTTGGGAGATTCCCGAAGAGAACATGAAGCTCCAGTGAACGTTCAGTCCACAAATCGGAAGCTTGAAAAATCAATAAACATGCCAAGAGATTTTAAATTCTGCAAATATTACGATTTTGTAACCTTTTAATACCCGCGCTGGAATTAACGAACCTTCAAAACACAAATATTTTACAAATTACTGAACTTTTTACGCTCAATTTTATATACAGCCTTCAAGTAAATTCAAAAAAATTCTCATTCATATTCATTAATAAGTTATTCCTAAATAACGTTGGGATAGAAATAATTCAGGAAGAATCTGTGGTATCCACGACCAACTTATCTGACATTTGTTTATAAAAGAACAGTTTTTTCAAAAAATCACTTCTACTCTGAGAATGTCCATCACTAACACGATTTCACTGTGTTATATTGACAATCATAAGTATCAAAACCAAACTGTCTCTATAGCTATGTTGCTGAAGTTTGAATCGTTTATTGAAACGAATCCGTAATCGAATAACGAGATACTCTGCTGTCAAAGACCCAAAATCTTGTAATACATTTTTCAAATGATGTTTCCAGCTCTGAAGAGTTAGTTCGAGAAGATCAACACGGATGATGCATCAGATTTTTTGAGCTTGAATTTTCGTTTCGTTTCTAAAAACGATTCAAACTTTAGGAACATTCTATAGCTCAGGTCACTGAAGCGTAAGTACATCGTAAGATGCGCGGGTTCGATTCCTGCAACCTCAAAAATTGAGATAAAATAAACTTCATAGGAATGCGAGAGCGACAAAGACAAATATGGGGGGAGGGAGAGAGGGAGGAGGAGGAGGAGGAGGAGGAGGGGGGGGAGGAAAAAGAATAGGTTAGAATTCTTTTTCGTAAATAAATTCAAGCTTTTTCTAAGACATTTTTAAGAATTTTGCAAGACGTTTTTAAGAACTCTTGAAGAACTCTTTTAGATTTCTCAATTTCTTCTTGGAGATATCTTGGCGCTAGCATGGCGCAACGTAGATAAAGTATGGCCGAGACTTGGCGGCCAAGTATGGAACAAACTTAATATGATAACATCGTTTTATGATTTATCAATATGTTTTTCCAATGGAGTGCCATCATTGATGAAAAAAATGGCAATGAAATGAACCATCATTGGTAAATTATTGATGAATTTGTTTGTCAATGTTCCGCGAATAATAAAACTGTAAAAAATGGTTGACCTAAAAAGTCACACTCGATCAATTACGTAGCAAGAATATTATATACGACGGCATAGAAATCTAATTTTTTTGAATCTAAATGTTGATTTATTTGCACTTGAAGTTGTAAATCAACTGATATTACATTGACGATTCGAAAAAATCCACGATACAATTCAGCTATCCAACGGTAGAATTGAGGGGCATTCCAATGCTAAGCCATGCTATTAACAATGATCTGCGCTACATTGGAAATTAATTTCCATCGAAACTAGGCCAAAGTTTGTGGCAATATTTTTAAACACATCCCAAATGTTCCTCACTTCAGATAGAATTTATCGTTCAGTCAATGTTGCACCAAGGATGAGCTAAGTCTGGCAGAATTGTGAATTCATGGTACGCTGACAACCGAAACATGTTTGTTGAACATCGACATCGGTGTAGAATTTTATTTGTGTCAATCAACATCAAATATTGTCAGCAATGGTGGAATCCAAAAGATTTTATATGGGTAGTGAAATTCTCAACTATCGGGACGAGCTCGATCCATACTTGTGCCAAGTCTGCCAACTCTGAAGCCAATTGGGGCCAGCACTGCCCTGGTGGAAATATTTCTCTGAAGTTTCTCCGATTTTTCCCGAATTTTTCTCCGTTTTTTTCCGATTTTGTTCGGGAATTTCTCCGAATTTTATACCAAATTGAGACGTTTCTCCGAAACACTTCGCTCATAGTCACTTCTCCGAATTGGAAGATTCAGATTTTTCCCGAGTTTCTCCTCGAAAGATCACATTTTTCTCCGAATTATTCATTTGTGCAACGTAATTTATTTCGTGATCGAAATATTTCTCCAATCTTTTCCGACTCACTCCGAAATTTTCGCCGATTTATCCAGATTTTCTCTAAATTTCATATTGAATTCACGAATTTCTCCGAAATACTCCGCCTCAAATGATTTTTCTGAATCAAAAGTTCAGATTTTCTCCGAATTCTTTCTGAAATGATCATAGTATTCTTCGAATTATTCATATTCTTAACATAATTCATTCCATAATCAGAATATTCTTCCGAATTTCTCCTAACTACTTCTGAGGGAGGATGGGAACTTTTCTACTTAACCTTTGACAATCCCCCGATTTTCTCCGAAAATTCCCAAATGTATAGAAATTTGAATATAGATAAAATTCGGAGAACTTCGGAGAGGCAAGTCCTTTCCACCTGCTTTCGTAGCCATTCGAAGATAATCGTATTAATCCATCTCGCGTTTAAATGTTGGTGAGTGATCCGAATTCCTCCGAATTTTCTCGAAAAAAACATGCCAATGAATTTTCAAAAATATTTCCGATTTCCTCCGAATTTTTCCTCAGTGTATAACAAGAACAACTTGCCAAGAAATTCGGTGAATTTCTTATATGTTACCTGTTCCTGTAGAAATTCGAGAAAAATTGGAATAATTCCTTTCTTCGAAGAATTAAGATCATTCCTTCGAATTCCTCCGAACTACTTCTAAGGCAGGATGGTACTGTTCTATTCACCCTTTGACGATCCCTCCAATTTTCTCCGAGAATTCCCTAATGTATGGAAACTTGAATACAAATGGAATTTGGAGAACTCCGGAGAGGCATGTACTTCTCACCTATTTTCGTAGCCATTCGAAGACAATTCGAATAATCCATTCCGGGTTCAAATGTCGGTGAGTGATCCGAATTCCTCCGAATTTTCTCGAAAAATACATGCCAATGAATTTTCAAAAATATTTCCGATTTCCTCCGAATTTTTCCTTAGCGTATAACAAGAACAACTTGCCAAGAAATTCGGTGAATCTGTTATATGCTAGCTGTTCCTGTAGAAATTCGAGAAAAATCAGAATAATTCCTTTCTTCGAAGAATTTAGATCGATTTTCCAAATTTCTCCGAACTACTTCTGGGGGAGGATTGAAACTGTTCTATTCAACCTTTGACAATCCCCCCGATTCCCTCCGAAAATTCTCCAATGTATGGAAATTTGAATATAGATAAAGTTTGGAGAACTTCGGAGAGGCAGGTCCTTCCCACCTTTTTTCGTAGCCATTCGAAAACAATCGGAATAATCCATCGCGCGTTCAAATGTTGGTGAGTGATCCAAATTTTTCTGAATTTTCTTGAAAAATACATGTGAATAAATCCTCAAACATATATCCGATTTCCTCCGAATTTTCCCTCAGTCTGACAAAAAATCATGCCTAGAAATCCACTAAACCCTCTATTTGTTACATGTTTTCGGAGGAATTCGGAGAAAATCGGAATACTCGGATCGATTGAACAATTCAAGTAATTTATATGACTTTCTCTAATTTGCTTCTGAGAAGATGTGGAAATAGTTGCAATCAATTTCTGAAAATTTCCCGGATTCTCTCCGAACATTCCCTAATATATATTGAACACATATATGGATGAAATTCGGAGAAATTCGAAGGAAATCGGTATAATTTACTTTCAAAACTTAGTGAGAAAGTGTTCATCTTTTGACAAAAAATCACAAATTTTTTCGAATATGTTGCATTTGAAACATTCCAAACTTCTCGATTCCCTTTTTCTGATTAGCGGAGAAATTCGGACCATTTAGGAGGAAATATGAACATTTCGTCAAAAAACGGAGATTTGCAAATATTTTTCATAACTTTTTCTCCGAATTCCTCCGAAACTTTCAAGAATGAGAAATTCGGAGAAATATTTCCACCCGGGTGGAACGATGTAACAAGATTTCTCCACGCAAGTTTCACAACCTCACATCATCACCTATTTGCGATGATGTATCGGAGTTACGTATTTTTCATTCAGTCTTTCCTCAATCATATATTTTTCCTCCGTCTGAGATCAGGGGAATCACGTCCTTCGTTGTAAACTCGTTTCTCGATTACCGTAAATATAGGGCATGGGGAAGTCCTCCTCTCGTGGACATCACTTATAGTTTGTGTATAGGGTTGTTTCGTCTGTTGATGAAATTTATCGGGAACGTATCGTAAGAAGCGTCGAAAAGTACACGACGGTAGGTAAGTGTGTCCATCGCGTGTAGGTTAGGCTAATTCTGGTTCTGGTGAATCAACTTTCGAAGCACGAGAGAAAGAGAAGGAAATGCTTACGAGGACACGTCTAGACGCACAAATTGTGCGGGAGACAGCGGCAACGCACGACGACGTTTGCCACCCGCGTTTGCGATTGTGCGGGAGACCCCTGCGTCCACGTTAACGCGTGAAATTGAAAGCTCGGCGGCTCATCATCATTGTTTTATTTATTATTATTCTCGTACAACGCGAATACACGTGACAATCTTGTTCTCTTTCTCGTTCACGTTTTTGGAAAGAATCGCGTCTTTATATAGACGTATCTTTCGATAAACGATAAAAACATCATAAACTCTGTTACTTTGTGGATATTGATATTTGCAACAAAGTTTCCCGAGTAGCCTTAATGTTTTCTTAGAACACAATATCGTTCGCCAAGAAACCTCTCGCCCACTTCATCATGATTTTCTTATACCCGAATCTCCGATCGTCTGTCGTGGATTCAAAAGAACCGGTCATTGCGTCGTAGTTGTGTGGATGAAGATGAATAGGACGACGAGCAGCGGCAGCGGCAGCGGCAACGGCCCCAGACCAGCCGCCAGCCAGATGAAGGAGAGACAGAAAGATAATGACGATGCATTAGTTCTTGGCGAAAAGCCTAAAAAATTGTCATTGTGGGGGCGTTGAGCCAGTACCATCACTCGGCCCAGCTGTGTAAGCATGTGTAATTCTGTCTTTAGGTCTATTTGTCTATCAATCTCTTGGTTCTATGATCTTCTTTAATCTAGAATACTGTGCAACGCTCGGAGGGAAAAGCCTGGAAGGAGAGGGAAAAGAAGAAGAAGAAGAGGAGCAATAAAAATAAGAAGAAGAAGAAGCAGGAAACCCAATGAAAATAGGCTCTGTTTCATTTGTGAATTCGCTGCGAACGTTGAGAAAGGAGATCGAGCGAGCGAATAAACGAGCGCGTGGCTGATGTAATCAACATCGTGAGTGTCGATACACCGACCGATCAAGCTAAGTCACCGACCACCAACGTTCGTCATGTTCTTCTTCCTCTCCAAGTTCTTTTCACACGGTCGTCCATGTCGACGCACTTGAATGCACATGTGGGACCGCAAGCTAGCTGCTCGTAAAGTTATATGCAACATATCTTCTTGCTCTCGACACTCGTGAAGTAGCAATTGATACCATACGCATTAATATCAATGAATTATTGATTTATCGCATTCATGATTTTTTGATACCTCGTTCCATTTCACGCGAGATTCGAATATCGTTATTATACATATGGTCGCGCAGATCAAAGAGCATGGAATTCAATCAAGGATTTTTTCATCCTACCATTCGTCGTTGCACCATTGATCCAGCAATCATTCATTTTTTACTGAATCGATTTCAATTATTGATTATGCCGCTGTCTAGAGCTTTCCTCGACCAACAGAAACTGTTTTTTTTTCTCACAATTGAGAATGTTACGGAGGAGACTTCCAGTTTCTGGTTTACGAAATCAGGATTCAAAGTGAAATATACGTTGGTTCATATTTGATTTGAAGAAATTCGATATGGTTGTAGACGGCAAGTCATCGAGGAGCAAGAAAAATACTATTAAGATGTTCTGAAAATAACATGATCATTTACGTCAATTGTTTGGATGAGTATGAATGTTACTAATAGTTCTTCAGGCGAGGCGTAATAAGTCCCATTTGTCATTGATGCGCACAAGACGAGCCGAAAACATCAACGATAATCAGACAACAATCACAGTACGCTTGCGGATAGTTTATCAATAATAACATCAAGTTATCATTTTATTTTTCTCTCATCGGTTCAAGGTCTTTGTAACTAATGATATTTCTGTTTTTTTCTCCTTCTCCTTCTTATTCTTTACATTTGATGTTAAATACTACGCAGCTCTGATTTTGTTCTTCTCTTCAATGTAGTAAACATACGGGGATTAATTAACGGTCGTAAACCCCAACTCCCTCACGCGTTGAATAATGAGGGAATGTACAAGTTATGACAGGAATAACATGTTTATATCGTTTCCTCATTTTAGGATGGTTGAGAAACTGGAGTATCGATATACAAGTGTAGATTCTAGCAATCTATCCCTAGCGTGTATGAATTTTTTGCTCCACTTTGACTCAGTGTTGGCCGAATGTGGACCCTATTGTTCACATATGCCAGGGACAAGCGTTGGTTCATTGACAAAGTTACACAGAATGAGAACCACCATAAAATTCATGTGTGAATTGAGATATCCTCAGTGCGCATCAATTTTGACTTCACTTGGCCTAGTCTTGGGCCCATGCTGGACCGGTGTTATGTGCTCTATTGCACATAAATGCTGTGGATGAGCTTATTCTGGCGCAATACCGTTGCTAGAATTGTTACCCATGTTACAGGAAACTTACCCAGAATATTCTGATAAGATTTAAAGGATGCACAGAAAATGTTCGTGAGACATCGTTTGAAATATCCGTGGAATATTCATGGAAATATCTCATCGGCCCGGTGCTAGCTTTGCGGAACAGTGGACAGAATTGGCCCAAGTATGGCCCAAGCTTTTCAATGCTCTGTGTACCGCAAAAGACTGAGTATTGAAAATTAATTCCTGAAAATTTCAAACCTTTCAATGAATTCAGTTCGGAGCAATACTGTGCCTATAACGGTCCAGTCATTTTTTCCAAGATTCGGCGAGTATAGTAGTCTTGCCAGTACTGGGCTATGTATACAACTGCAGTAATTTTCACATGGATGAGGATTGTAATATCAAATTATCATAGAATTTTGTAACAACTATGAAAAAATGCCTGAATCAACAATGTTAGATACAGCCTACGTCTAGAATGGGTTGCAACCAATTCAATGTTTATTTAGAAATGGGAAGTTCAAATCTAAAAATGTGATGACGCAGCATTGAAAACAACGGGTTTTTGTTTCAACTCGTGTGAACTCTGGAACTACCTGAATTAACCACGCTCAAGCCGTTTTTCTATCTGATTTTCCTCTGAACTTGTATCACATATTTCTACCGATATTCCGGAATGGAAAATTGATATCTTCTGAGATACTATCGATGGAATGACGCACACCTGTTTTGCGGTTTATTCCAATGGCCTGATCGGCAATCGATATGTGAACTCATTGCAATCGATACTTTACTGCGCCTTACGACAACAATGTTGCAATTTAACAAGATAAACATCCGTTGTTTATATTCCGAGCAAATTGTTTTTCAAATCAATGTTCCTCAAATTCTCAAAGCATTCGATATAGAGATTTCACTCCATTGGATCCCCGTTTGTGAAGAGACATTTCTGATTGGAAAAGCCGATTGAATCCGAGGAATAATAATTCTACCAGAATTTTTCAGTCGAATCGATAATGTCCCATCAATCTTGTCACCACACAGAGAAGGAAGAAACTAGCTGTGACAGCAAAATCTAATTTTGCTGGATCTCTTTTGCTGGTGCAGCGAACTATTAGCTATCACAGCAATCTTATTAATTATGACAGCGATTCTTTAGCTATGGCAGCAAAAAATGTTTGCTCCTCCAGCAGATTTCCTTATTATATACAAAATAGCAAACGAATTTTGCTTGAGAAATCAACATTCGTTGCTGCTTCAGCTGAAAAGTCGTTGTCATAGCTGAAAATATTGCAGTGATAGCAAATAAATTGCTGTTGCAGAGAAGGTTTGTCTCCGTGGAAAAACAAACGGAGAAAAAATTTGGTGCCAAGGCCAATCGGAGTTTTATATACAGAATAACGAATCGTTTTGCTGACCTGGCTGAAAATTCACTGCCATAGCTAACTGGATTGCTGAGAGAACGACATGATTAACTGAAGTGACCAATTTTCCGCTGGACTAGCAAAATTTTTAGTATTGTATACAAAAGACTGGACACATTTTGCTGAAGGAGCAAACATTGTGTGCTCCCACTGCTAAAAACATTGATGTCGCAGCTAACAAGATTTCTGTGATAGCAAACCTGTAGAAACGTTTCCCCAATTCATTTCTATAAACTTGCCAAATTTCCATGTTCTTTTCCATCTTTCGAGGAAAAAATAGAGAAAAGAACAAGGAAATTTTGCATGAACGAGGAAAACTTTTCTGAGGGAATAATTTGCTGTATCCAGCAAAATCATATTTCGCTGTCAAAGCGAATTCCCGTACGGAAATATTTTACTGAAAAATTGTGACAGATTCTGAGGATTTCTGAAATTTTGATAAGAAATCTAATATTTTTTGAACATTTTGCCCGAACTTTTTCATTTTTCTTGAATCCGGATCAGTCCAAAACATCGTGTTTCATATACTTGAGATTGGCACCATTCGATAGGTTGGGAAACGGCGGATTCTTGAGGACACAAATTTTTCTGAGGCGCAATTTTTTCAGATCCCTTAGGAAAGTTTTCCCTAAGTCTCCCCAAAAAAATTCACCTCGTCTTTACACATTTTTGCCTGACAATTTGGGAAGCCTAGATAAATGCACCGGGAAAAACCCCACAACAGGAAGTCACTAAGTTTGGGGTGAATTTTGTAAATTCAAGATGGCGGAACCGAGATGGAGGACAAATATTTCGAAAATCTATTACGATATGATGAAGGAATGGATTATAGGGATTTTTATTCAACTGATTACCGATATGAAGTGAGATTTGGGAAACTCCAGATAATGAAAAAAAAATTTTCAAATATTCATTGAAACATCCCGTACAACACCGGTCATTTCTACGTTGCCTCCACGTGGATTCTCCGTTCATCCACGTTCTATCCACGTCCACCATTTATCCACGTAGAGACCACGGAGATGCAACGTAGAAATCGGTGGATGTGCTGTTAGGGATGGAAAATCGTGTGTGCTGGATTTCGAAAGAGCTGATTATTGAGTGTGTGCGAGTACCCAAATTTTACGAGTATTTCCAAGTCGACTTGGGTCGATATTTGCCATACCAGCGGAGTATATTTTCTGGATTATTTCCGTGATCATGTAACCCATACAGCAAAAGAGTGCCCTCGAAGAACTTCCATTGAAACAGTGAATATGAATTCATTATGAATAGTTTGAATTCGCATTCGATCCTTGATGAACAATTTAATATTCAGGGTAAAGTCATACTACGAATTCATAAAGAATCCTTCAAACATTCAACACATATTCATTTTGAATTCATATTGAATTCATTTTCACTGTGATAACGGAGACTGTTCAAGCACATTCGATCGTTATTTTTATTATTCTTTGAACCGAAAAAAGATTATTCGCTTGTTTTAATCAGTTTTTATTCGTTGGGTCTGGATTTTGTTCCGGGTGAATAACGACGTTTCTCCTGAATCAAATCCTCTTTGTTCCACGTATTTCATGGTGATAAAAACGGCAATTATCACATGAGGTTTATTCACTCGTTTACTTGATGCGGTTTCCATATTTTTTACCTTCGGGTCTCGTATGAAAATATGTTAATTTGTCATGTTTCAAGAGCCCTCTCTGAAGATCAGCGCAAACAAAAGTTTTTCAGGGGTCGCTTAAGATGTTTAAAAATTCTATATATATTTCACTTTATTTTCTGCTTTAATTTTTCCCCCTCGTTGTGGTAAAATTTAGTATCTAAAAAATAGTTGCTTTCCCAGAATTACAGCTCAGAATGTTAATTTTCAAATGTCGTTGAGAATTTACGAATATTCTGAAATTGATTCCTATTGATGTTTCCGAGCAAAAACTCGAAAATCATATCAATTAACTAATCTAATTAATTAATTAATTTAGAACTTTCATAAAGGATCACTGAAGATTTTTGGAAAATTTTGAAAATACTCAACATTCTTTTGTTTGTATTTTCCAATTTTCTCTCTGCGTTGCGGGGAAATATAGTGCCTAAAAAAAATAGTAACTCCCTCAAAGTTACAATTTAAAATATATATTTTCAAAAATCGCTCAGAATTTATAAACATTGTTAGATTGATTGCCTTCGATGTTTTCGAGTGAAGACTCGAAAATCATGGGAAAAATAAAATTTATAAAATTAACTCATTCATCTAATCAATTAATTGAATTTAATTTCAGTTAATTTAAATAATTCAATTCCTTTTTTTGAGTAAATTTATATTCTGGTGGGGTATTACATTTTTTCTTCACCTCGTGCTGTATTCTTATTCATCAAACGCTAATTACGTTAATTATATATAACAGTACATATTGAATGTTAATATGAATTTTTTGAAGGTCGTTCGAAAGAATCTGAATTAACAGCAGTAAATTATAGAATGTCCATAAATTTCGAGCGACCATTGAGGATAAATATTTTAAGCTGTAACTTTGAGAAAGTTACTATTTTTTTAGTTACTAAATTCCACTACAACGAGAAACTAATAAAAAACTTTGAAAGAAGAAACAGTTTTTATCATTTTTAGAATTGTTTAAATCTTGAGCGACTTGTACAAAATTCTTTCCCGAGCTGATCTTTCGGGAAGCCTCTTGACACATAAATAAAAACCCTCACATTTTCATACGAGACATGAACACAGAAAATAAGCGACTTTTTTGCGCCATTCTAATATTAATAAATATTGTTGAGAATTAAATTTGTATCATTCATTACTGAAATAACAATAAATATATCGTGAAAATAACAAATTTCTAAATCTTCCCTTCTCAATAAAAACAAATCCTGAAATCACCTTCGTTTTTCCAAGTTTCGAGGAGAAGATCGTGCTATAAATTACAGAATACTCTTCACAAATATTACCATTTGCTGACAAAAAAGTACGAACACTTTCCATTCGGCTCAGAAGTTCAGTATTTTTCAAAATTCTGTGAATTCACAATATAAAAATCAACAATATTCTCTGAATTTCCAAATCCATGAATTTATTCAAATCAAATGGATTATTTTTATATAAAATTTTCCATGATATGGAGACTTCTTCACAGTGACTCCCACCTGAATAAAATTCAATCATCGAATCTCATATCAGAACCAATCAGAATGAATCTTGAACAATAAAATTCCAATCCAACTCTGAGAAATGCATTGTGCAATATGCATTTATTCAACGTGAGTTCCAACCAGCTTGTATACGGCACGACTGTTAGAGCAAGAACGATCGTATGATTCGTAATTGATTCTTTCTCTGCATGCAGAGTAGACTTATCAAAGCCTCTATTATGGACCGCTGGAATGAACTGACTTCTTCCAGAACAAGAAGCGGACGTACGCGCAATCTATGACATCCGTTTGCCGGAGAAAGAGATAGAGCCAAAATTCACTGCGTAATCCTAACGAATACGGAATATATAATCTTATTATCAAACGTATTCAAAATTAAAACTCTTCTGATACACTGAGAGAAAAAATTTCCGGGAACAATAAAATATTTAGTTGAATAGTCGGCATAAAATACCTAATTGATTTGAATGAACTTTCATTGACTCGATTAAATATTGATTCGATCAAACAAATAATTATTGGAAACAGTTATTTAATCGAGTCAATGAAAGTTCATTCAAATCAATTAAGTATTTTATGGCGACTATTCAACTAAATATTTTATTGTTGTCGGAAATTTTTTCTCTCAGTGTATAAAAAAAAATCACTAATGCTTAAATTCCTTCCGTTAGAATGAACTCTTTCGAAATCATACGAAAAGTGTTTGAGATTTTGTACTGTCGGGTGAAATTTTCACTCTTTTGGAGTAGGAACCAGAGGTTTTAGATGAAATTCATATGATATCTGTTTAATTTTCAGTGATTCTTTTGTTGTTATACTAACGATTTACGTAGTTGCCCGTGTGGAAAAAGATTCGTATGGCAACGATCTCGCCCAAAATCTGGCATCAAGCTTACTAAAATATCGGATTCATTTGGCAAAGATCTGGTGAAAGTCTTTTTACAAAGTATGGCGTTTGGGACTCTCCCATACTCCCAACATACTTTTTTCAGTCTCTCAAGAGTATGGGACAGTCCCAAACACCATACTTTGTAAAAAGATCTCTCCGCGATCGTTGCCATACTATTTTTTTCCACGCGGATGAATATTTTGCCATAATCTTTGATATAATTTTAATTTTCCAAAAGTGGGACTGAAGGAAACTGTAAATTTTCGAAAGTTTGTGTTTCAAAGTTCAGTGAAGGCCAACGTTAAGTTGAGTAACTATCTCCTCATGTGTGTATGGACCAATGGCCCAATCGTGGACCAGACTGGCACAAGACCTCCCAAGACTAATTATCGACTAGGAGATATTTAAACTGGATAACAAGGAATCCTGCTATAGATGCGCCAAAACGAACGACTCATTCCACAAGATAACCGAGTGTGATGATTTTAGTGATAAAAGAAAAGCGCTTGACCTTCCCTTCGACGAAAACACGAAATTAGATATATTGACTCTGTTGGAAAACTGAAATGTAAAAACCTGAACAAATTGATTCAATTTGTGAAATATATTTTGCAAACAAATCCAACTACACCACCCACTCTTTCTGATTTATAATTCATGCTATAACGCCAAATCCTCTGTTTGTTCTATCAATCTACTTGGTTTTGTAATCCGCAACGCCTTAACGTAACATGTCTTATAGAAAATGAAACAATAAACATATATCAACACACTTAACTCGTTATGATAATTCTCACCAAGTTCAGCGCAGGCTTGGAATGATAAGATCAGTCCAGACTTGGTCCAACTAATTTACCAAGCATCAAACAATGCGTATTTGGTCAAAGTGGATTTTTTCCTGAAATAACTATACGGAAATCAAGTTGAAACTATGGGACAAATGTGTCAAGCTTGGAACAGGCTTCCCTAGTGAGAAAATTTTATCTGAAAATCTCTACAAATTTCTCTGAATTTCACTGCGAAACTCTGAATCTCACTGAAAAACTCAGAACAACACTGAAAAAACCTAAGAAAATCTGGAAAACTTTGAAAACCAAAAAAATGTTTTCAAAGTTTGAAAAATCTTGAAAAATTTTGAAAATTTCTGAAAAACTTCCACTTATCGGGCACATTTTCCCTCTGGTCCGACCCTGGCTCAGTCTTGAGCCCATATTCATGGTTCGTACGCTCCTTGAGAATCCTGGAAGACTACTTGAAATTTTTTCCCTTTTCAAGGAGTCAAAAAGTCCTTGAAAATTCCTTATTTTTCAAAATTGTGTGTTCGAAAGTATAATTTATAGAATATATTATATAGCCACACAAAACAAAAAACCTTGTTCTGATCTGGGGGTCAGACCATGTTTATTACATGTTTTTGGGGTTGCTGAAACCGAATCCGAAGTCTATTCCCGTATAACACGTAATGTGTAAAACATATGTTCGGCATGTGAAAAATGCATAATCTCATGGACAACGGAATATTCTAAACAACCTATCCCGTATGGGAATATTTCGCTGAAAAATTTCTGTAAAACTATGAAAAATCTCTGAAAAAAAATGAAAAAATTCTGAGAAACTCTGACAAACTCTGAGAATCTCTGAAATTTTGATGAGAAATCTAATATTTTTGGGACATTCTTTACAGACTTTTTTCAGAGTTTCTCAGAGTTTTTTCATTCTTTTTCAGAGAAATAGTAACGAAATTGCACTCTGAAAAAACTCTGACAAAACTCTGATGGATTGCTAACATTTTTCTGACTTTTAGAAAAAAATTCAAAAATTTTCAAACACTTTTTCACACATGATATTTGAATACGGCATATGAATGTATTTATTGAATTTCAGGATTTTTCAATAATCAGAAAAATGTCAACAATTTATTAGAGTTTTGTCAGAGTTTTTTCAGAGTGCAATTTCGTTACTATTTCTCTGAAAAAGTATGAAAAAACTCTGAGAAACTCTGAAAAAAGTCTGAAAAAAGTATGTGAAGAATGCCCCAAAAATATTAGATTTCTCATCAAAATTTCAGAGATTCTCAGAGTTTGTCAGAGTTTCTCAGAGTTTTTTCATTTTTTTTCAGAGATTTTTCATAATTTTGCAGACATTTTTCAGCGAAATATTTCCATACGGGATTCCTGGCATATATCATTCCACATCATGTGGCAATATTGTAAGAATTATATTCAATCCACATGGCAGGAAGATTTTCATGAACTCAGTAAACTATAACCTCTCATTTGCAAATAACCGATGAATTCATTGTTTTGTGTACGCGAGTCGGAATGAAATGGTGATGTTTATCTTTATGAACTTGTATACTGTCTCAAAACTTTTTTCAAAGTTTTGTCGAATGCACGGAATTATCTCAGCCTCATTTAGATTAATTTATCGGATTTTTATCCAAATCACCGAGATACAGCGTGCACTTACGAAATATAGCTCTATGATCATGCAATAGGAAATTTTGAAATTTCGTCTACAGTAACTCGACGCGTATTTTTAGTGACAATGTTGAAAATGTATAAGACAAAACTACAATTAATATTTATGAGAGTTCAATTATATTTACGTGTAGTGTTTTTCGTCAGTCATTAGGAGCTGACAGAACTTTAGAAGTTATGCAATTCCAAAACACTTTTGAAAGATATTTCATGCAACATGAGAAAAGCTATTCAACAGTAATTCTTCTTCTGGAAAGAATTATGATTGAATTATGATACTGATGCTGCATAAGACATCCTGAATATGTTGACAGAAGTCTTTTAGAAATACATAACCTCTTTTGTAACACGAAAACTAGATGCGTATGAGATGATCAACAGAACATACCTCCCATATTCTTGAATTCAGGTGATTTGGGCGGATATTTCTATGTGCATGAATGTGCCTAGAATATGGATGGCACGATCTCACACATGTATGGCATGTTCCTATGTTCCCAAAAATACGTTCCTCCCATGAGCTTGACACGTCATGTGCTGTACGGGTAGTGACCAAAAAACTCCAGACTGGAAAAGATATCATACAACTTGAAAAATCAGCTGATGATTTAGCAACTGAAGGCGATACTTTGAATGACCTTGAACGTTTCAAGAAATCAAATGAATTCAGAAACCTAGTCATAGCAAAAAAACAAGAATTATCTGATATTCAAAAACTGATTGACAACATAAGAACTATTTTAAGGAATTGATAGATTTTATTAATAATTGAATTCTTGTCATCTTACTATTCAAAACCAACCAAAGATCATAGACAAAGTAATGTGTTTTATTTTATTGGAACTTGAAACATTCGTGTATTTTTAAGTTATTCGTGTATTTTATTGATAATTCTATTATGTTACTTTTGGAGAGTTTGCAAAGTACAGTTGAAGTTTTGAAGGATGAAGTTGAAGAGTTTGTTTAACAATTCATTTTATCTGATATTGATATTACGACGTTTTAAACCAAAAATTATGAACACAGGAATTCGTTTTATTTTATTAAAATTTGCAGAATTGATAGATTTTATTGATAATTTGATTCCTGTCATATTATTGTTCAAGAATTTGAGCGCAGGTGAAGTTTTGAAGACTAAACTTTAAAAATCTGTTGAACAATTAATTTCATCTGATATTTTCATTAAAACATTTGAAATCAAAGATTATGGACAAAATAATTGGTTTCATTTTATTGAAACTTGTTCGTGTATTTTAGTTTGGAATTTCCTAAACAATTTCGTATAAGTTCTAATATATTTATGTTTTATGTTAAAATTGAATGTAAAAAATATAATATATGTATTAAAAATTACTAATTCTGTTTTTTATGTTTATATTTCCGCTTGGCTATATAAATTGGCAGTTGTATTGGAGGTTAATATACAAAATTTTATGCTCCTTGAAAAATTTCTAAGGGTCCTGGGAAAGTCCTGGAAAACTCCTTGATTTTTCTTCTCCCAAAACCGTACGGACCATAATATTGGCAAGATGGGGCCTATGCTGGGCCGGAAAGGGCCCCGTGGTACATGAATGCTAGGGAACTGAAAATTTTTCACTGAATATTCATGAATATCTCTGAAAAACTCTGGATTTCTCTGAAAATCACTGAAACTCTCTGAGAAACTATGAACACCTCTGAAATCCTTTTAAAAACTCTCCACAGAAAATGTCTGAAAATTTAAGTGATTTTCAGCGAAATTTTTCCACCAGGGTTATACTACATTGTAAGAAATAATCGGAATTTCCCTACACGCAGCAATCAGCAAATTCCTATCATGGGATAGGAAATTGTATGTATAAGAACACTGTAAAAAATCATCGGAATTTTCCTATGGACATCAACCGGAAAATCCCAATTACTGATTGGGAAATCAATTTCCGGTATATTTATATGAAATTTCCCACAGAAATTCCTGACAGTGAAATCTTCCATAAGTTTAACTGAAAATTCCAAACTTTATGGGATTCTTAATATTATATTTTCCAGTACCCTGGTGACAATGTCTACGCTCCGGAAGCGAATATTGGAACAAATGAAGCGTGAAATGTTTCAATTTTCGCTTCTTACGCGCTTAGATACTGTTTCGTGTACTCTTCCGCGTCGCTTCATACCCTTCTCACGCTCCCATTTTCACTAGGGTATATTGCCGGTGAAATACGAAAATTCCTAACGCATTCATGTTGTAATTACTTCCCCACATTTATGTGGTGTTTCCCATAAGAATTTTTTACAGTGTATCACTGACAAATTCGTGTTCCAATCCCTGCGCATCGGCGTCACTTATTTGCTTGAGCATGGATGCTTGTGCACTCATGGGTATCCTTTCAGCACAATTCTTTATAACCAAAGCTTGTGCCATGCTTGCGCCAGTGCAGGGGTTGTTCTCGAAATATTACGAATGCCCCATGATCGACTGGTCATTTGAAGCAATGAGAAAAGTATACACTGTAAAAAATGTTATCGGAAAATTCCTATATATTTATGTGAAGTAATCAACACATACATGCGTTAGGAATTTTCCCAACTTGTCCGGAAATTTACTGTGAAATGTTGGGAAATATCCCATAAAGTTTGGAATTTTCAGATAAATGTATGAGAAATTTCATATAAATGTACAGGAAATTGATTTCCTAATCAGTGATTGGAATTTCCCGGTTGATGTACACAGGAAAATTCAGATTATTTTTTACAGTGTAGGACATGTTCCTGGTGCATGTGCCAACCCTGGGACAAGCTTGAACATTTCCAAGGAAAATTCAAATAATTTTTCGTCTGTAGTATCGAACTGAAATAAATTTCCCCGGAATGAAAAAACTCGTTGAAACGCAAATATATCTCAATGTTACTCAAGTTTGAGCAATCTCTCATCAATCAGTTCCCTTCGTGCGCATAAATTCGCCCCAGCATCCAATCCTATACAACGTAGAGCTCGAAGAAGTAGACGCATTACACATCGCATAATGCATCGTGCAAATTCAAACGAAGGCAATTACCGTCGACCTTTTTTTCTCCTCCAACGACGTTACAATACATACAATACGTCCGTACGAAGAATGTAATAAAAAAGAAATATATTTGGTCGAAACATCTGCAAAGCAGGTGTGTGAAAAGTGTCTCATAGAGCGGAAAAGGATGATGCAAACAAGATGATCGATTGCGTATGTGTATTTGGAGTAACATAGGGGCTTGCTCTGCAGGAAATGGAAACGCACCACGAATAGATCTTGCAGTCACGAGACAAGTAGACGTACAAGCAGACACAATGCTAAAAGAAGACGAAAATTATCGAATGCCTAAGTATCCAAATAAACGGTCCGAATCCAAAGTTAATGATGATGTGTTTGCTCGAAAGCCAAGAAGTCCCGACTGCGACGACGATGACACCGACGACGAGCACCTCCGTCGAGTCCATTTGACCACCTGAGTCGAGCCACCTCCGTTCGGACGCAAATAAACAGCGGCGTCATGCCGTCTGCGACATCACACCAGCGAATCGGTAACCAACCAACTTACACATCGTTCATTACGATTAACACATTTGTTTCTCAATTTTCTACTATTATTGCGTCAGACTATTTTTTCACTCCCCCGTGGAATGAAATATCTTCACAAAAGAGAACAAAATCTTCCAAACTCTGTCCTTGAAGGTGTAATAACGTAAGTTTGTAGGAAATTCTTTTCGTTTAGAATATTTTCCTTCACTCAGGGTGCTTATTTTTTCTGGTAGAAATTATCATTTTGCAATCTGTTTGAACGCAATAAGGGCAACATTTGATGCTACATTCATTTTATTTACAACAAAAATGATACGAGATTTAAAAGCTGAAATATTGTACATCTTCGTTTAGATGTCTGCTGCAATATCAAGCGATTTGTGTTAAAACTGTTTTGTTGAAGGAACAAAATAGTACGGTTGATATATGAAAAACAAGAATCTTTTGATATTTCAAACAAGTTTTTGTTATTCCAACAAAATTATTTAGCTACCGAAATTGTACTCGATACCAAACTAATTTCATCAGCAAATTAATTTCGTTATTGGAACAATGAAACTTGATTGAAGTAACAAAAGGGTTTGGTTGTTCACATATGAATCAAAATGTTTTATTGTTTCAAATCCATCTTAGCGATCATTCAATTCGATATTTTATTGTTTTCGGAACATATTTTGTCAGTGCACATTTTACATTTGGCAAGCAAAGAATGTTTCTTCCATCAGATTTCGTTGAATTGTACAGGAAATTGCCGACGGATTCTCATCAGTTAAAAGTGTACGGCCTGTCATGTACCCAAAGATTCTCATCTGTTTCTCATTGAGTGTCGTAAAAATCCAGATCTCGCAACCCATTCGATCCAAAATGGAGAACGAGGTCAATACACCCTCCACCCATTCAGTCCCGTTGAATCATACCGGAGGTTGCGAATTTATTCTCATGAGTCAAAATTTCGTTAGATTTACAATCTAAATACTCATTCAATCTCGAAAAAAATCCCAGTTCCGGCTCTTCATTATATCCTGTGAGAAAAACACAGGTGAAACAGGCTACATCCAGAACTGTTTCAAGGTACTGACGGGAGGGGTGGTCACCGAAGCTGTCGATTTCCATGGGGGCCCCACTCATCTGTGGCAGGATTTTTGATGTGAATCATATTGAATTATATATAAATGACATATAATTTT
Organism: Gonatopus flavifemur; assembly: GCA_018340375.1. Taxonomy (NCBI): domain Eukaryota; kingdom Metazoa; phylum Arthropoda; class Insecta; order Hymenoptera; family Dryinidae; genus Gonatopus; species Gonatopus flavifemur. The sequence continues at coordinate 1,035,611 of JAFFJZ010000019.1, forward strand.
GTGATTTCTGTACTTGGGATGTATCCAAAGTTTGTTTGTGTAATACTACGGATCTCAGGTAAGGAATGTGCCAAGAGTCTTGAGGAGTCAAAAACAGCCCAGGCTAGGTCCATTCAATCTGGTTGTTGAAATATGCAGAAGATTATCGATGGATTTTCAGAAGTTAAAAGAATAAGATTTTCTTTGTACCTAGTAGAAAATTTGTTTCATAGTTTCTATTTGTTTCGGTGAGAGAAAAGTGATCTATAAACTTTGATAAACCTTCGATAAACTTTTATTGAAAGTATATCAACTCCAAATAAATCCAAAATTGACCTATGATACTTGCGTTCTGTTGGGAAATTGAATGTTATTGTAATGTGCGGGCTGCATGTATATCTATTTTCCTTTGTTCATCAAATACAAACTCGTACGATGCAATCTTTCTTGAAATATAAAGTGGTTGGGAATAAGTGACTTTTCGCTGGGCGGTGAATCGTTGAAAACACCCAACAACAGTTGCAAGGACGTTGCACCGCAAAGTGCGGAAAACATGCTATGAATCTAGAATTAGCTTTAGTTCTTTCATCAGGATTCCTGAAATTCCTAGTTGGGGCCGCTTAGGGTCCCATCAAGCGGAAACCCGAGTAGTCCTGGTCCGCAACCTGAGGGACCCTGAACGAACTCTGGAAGATCCTCAAAGGACAACGTGAATCCTGAGTAGGGACCCAACTGGGTAAAGTAGCAAGTGCCCGAAAGGCCTTTCACCCGAAAGCAGTGAAGTCTGCGATTATTTGAGGAGGGCTAGGAACTTCTAATAATTATCCTCGGATCCACAAATCATTGTCTCTCGGGTAAATTCAATTCCGGGCACTCGCTACCTTGGTTTTGACTGATCCCGGGTGGAAATCCGAGTTCGCATGCGGATTTCACGATCGCATAAGTCCACAAATTTTCAGCTGTATTGGTCGTCATGGTTTCATACTAAATTCAACTGCGTTTATGAGCAATGGCCCGCTTTAGCTCAGTCTTGGGGCCATATTGGCGGGATGGAGCTCATGCTCAGTCTGCGTCCACACAAACTTTTCAGATTCATTTCCCTATTTTTTACTTGAAACATGGTAAATACGATGGAAATTATGCAAGTTCATAGAAATGCACTAGAAAAATTTTCCTACGGGTGTAGGTGCCATGGTACATACATGCTAGGAAACTAGTGAAATTTCAAAGGTTCTGACCAGCAAACTATGGAAATCCGATTGTTCCAGCCTGCATCCTATGGTGAATCAACTGTTCTAACCAGTATCTTATAGAATTCCAACAGTTTCGACCAGCATCTCATGAAACATCCATTATCTCGTCACCCTAACAGTTCTAATCAGTTTAGGATAAAAATTCAGAAGTTCTTACCTATATCCCATCGAGAGTCGATTGTTTCAGCTAACATCTCATGGGATCCCAATAGTTCCGATGAGTGTATCACGAGAACCCGGGGGAAAACGTTTAGATCTATTGAGATCTCATCAGATCTGATCAGATACGAATTTCGGCTCACAGGATCAGATTCAGATCTATTCAGATCTCAATAGGCCTGACTAGATCTTGACAGATCTGGTTAGATCTGAATTGAGAATCACATTTAATCTGGATGAGCAATTGATTGTTACAATTACCGAAAATTTTCTGATATTCTTACATGTATGAATTCAAATTTGAACATGTGTGTTGACACATACCCATGTGTATATGGAACAATGCTCCGATCATGGACCAAGCCTGGCACTAGACTTGCCGAGACTTGTCTTGAACAATTCAATAAACTTGGCCCAGGCTTGGAAATGATAAGATCAGGAAAAGCTTGGACCAATGGTTCGGTCCAGCCTAATCCAAATGATCCGCCAAGCATCAATCAATGCTTCTTCCATCACAGATACTGATGAGAAGAGTAATTTGACCCATATTTCAGCTCAAAGTTCTTCCTCGGAATACCGTACATGAATCATCTTAAAACGTTAGATTAAATGTGCCAATACTGGGACGAGCTTGGGTTTTCCCCGGTCTTGTTAATCTATCTATGGGAAAGACATCTTGAGATCCTGTAGAGAGTTCTTCAAGATCAGTTGATTTCCGTGTATGATCACATTTAAAAGCAGCCTATTACCATTGAGTCAAGTGTTATTCTTATTTAGATCAAATATATCTGTCTTAGTGTGTGAAACTGGAGTGTGGGGCCGATCATGGGGAGGAGATTGGTCTTGGCCCGGTAGTTATGCACAAGTCTTCATCAATTGTGAACTTGGGATTCGGTCACTAATTGAAAACACTGTGCCACTTATGTGGACAACATCGGCTCAAATCATCATCTTAACGAAAGCTTGATTTTTACGCTTGTGCCAAGTTTGTACCAAGTGCAATGGCCATTCCAAAGGGACGAACAAATGTCCCATGACTAACTATCCATTGGAAACAGCGGAACAACCATGGAACAATATTGCTCCAATTATTTTTAACGGATGTTTGTTCCTGACACACATGCCAATCCTGGGACAAGCTTGGGTTTTTTCCCAGGCCTGTCAATACCTACATAAGTACAAGCTAAAATTGCAGTTTTTCAGATCTAAATAGATTTGTTCAAATCTGGCCAAAAATCACATCTAATCAGATCTGAACTTTTTCCTCCGGGAACTCAATAGGGCATCTCGGGATTCATCATGATTGAATCGGAGGAACGAATGGCGGGAATTAAACTTGCCCAAAATCGCATTTACCCGAAAGATAATCATTTGTGAATCCGAGGATAATTACTAAAAAACAAACAAACAAAAGCGTGTGACAGTGTTATGATGACTCATATTAAAAAATTCCCATGGTAAAGGTTTTTCAAATCTCACAAGGAACAAAATGAGCCCTTATAAGTCATAAACGGATCAAAAATAAAAATTTTTTAAGAAAAAAACCATGTCGAATTTCGCGTTCTTGTTACAAGGTTGTTTATTTATACTTCGAGTTGGTTCTTTTTTTGTCATAAATAAGAATATAAGTCCCAACGAATATGATTATCGAATTCCTTCGACCTTGGTGCTCTGCTTGACAATAATTCTTCTAATTTGATCCTGAATTCTCCCGGAAAATTTTTTAAATAGTCAATATTCACTTGTTTTTATTTTTCCATCTTTTTGTTCGCGTTGCGCTATAATATAGTTCCTGATAAATAGTAACTTCCTCAAAGTTACCGCTTGAAATATTCATTTTTAAAGGTCGCTCAGAATTTATGAACATTGTTACATTCATTGATGTTTCCGAGCAAAGTCTCGAAAATTGTGAGAGAAATATAAATCTTAGAATTAATGAAATTAAAAAATCGATCTAATCAATTAATTCATTTTTTTCAATTAATTAAATTTATTTATTAGGACAATTTATATTCTTGTGATGTATTAAATTATTCTTCATCTCGTGGAGTATTCTTATCCATTAAGGTGGTATTTGAGGATAATAGTGGATATTGGATGTTAATATGAATTTTAAAAAGTCCCTCGAAAATATCAAGAGCAATAAATTGAAAAATTTTCATAAATTTTGAGCGACCTTCAAAGATGAATATTTTGAGTTATAGCTCCGCGAAAGTAACTATTTTTCAAAACGAGAAAAAAAATTGAAAAATGAAGGAGCAATGAATTTTGATTATGTTTAAAATTTTTTAAATCATGAGCGACCCCTAAAAAAATATGTTTCGCGCTGATCTTTAGACAAGACTCTTAAAACATAAAAATTCAACTTATGTACGAACCACGAAAACAAAGAATAGTAGAGTTTTTTGCGCCATCCTAATAAACTTACAGTGAATATTCTCGGAAACAACGTATCTCCCGCCTCGACAAAAAATGTAGTAAAGTTGGACATTCGTCGAATAACTGACACCGAGGGGGAGAGGATTATTTCTAACTGAAGTTGACTAGATGTAACCAGATTCCACGAGATTAAACTGGTTTTTGATGGATCTGATACTTGATGCTTCACCTCATTACATTTCGATCATTACGCAAAACGGGGAAAAATTTTGGGAAATACCAATCTCGAATAAATTATAGTTTCATTAAATTCACATTTATGATATATAATCCATTTGAATAGTGTATATAATTTATCCACTCGCTTACACGGAGAGAAAAAATTTGCTGACGCAGCAAATCGAGGTATTATATATAGAATAGCAAAATTTTTTGCTGACCTAGCTAAAAATTTGCTATAACAGCAATCGTGTTAGCTACGACAGCAATTTTTCAGCTAGGGCAGCAAAAAATGTTTGCTCCGCCAGCAAATTTTCAGTATTATATATAGAATAGCAAACCAATTTTGCTGGGATAGCAAACATTTTTTGCTGCCACGGCTAAAAATTCGCTGTCGCAGCTAACAAGATTGCTGGAACAGCAAATAGTTTGCTGTCACAGCAAAAAATTTGCTGCTCTGGCGAAAGGAACCCAGCAAAAGGAGATTTCGCTGCCACAGCGAATTCCTTTTTCTCCGTGTAAATAATCAAATATTTTACACACGAATTGAATTAAATAAAAAATAATATAAAAATTCTAGAATATCGAAACACAAATGACCAAGATATAATTTTCAGTTTTGAATTGATAGGAAGTATGGATTCACTGTGAAGAAATTGTTCCCTATGACTCATTCTTAGACTTATCAAAGTGTTTGATTCGGCAGTCCAATTTATGTTCCCATGAATGATGGTCAGTTCCGTTTGATGCTGGTCCCTGGACCTATGTTAACCTTCAGACCGAGACCAACCTTGCTTGAATCACTGATTCTAATACGGTAAAATATGACTCATACAGCAGCTACTAGACATCGAAACGAGGGATTTTTATTTGTAAACACATACACAAACCAATGCTTAGTATTTGAAGTGATTAGAACAAAAATTTTGTACCACTATCATTCGTCAAATCATTCCTCTTCTCTAGTTATTATACTATTTCATAACCAGAGACCAGAACGTAACGGAACAACATAACCAAATACTATTATGTCGTTATGTTTCTTAGCAACGAGAACACAATCCGATTTCAATGATTGTTTCTGTTCTCAACTAACGTATGGGAACAAAATATATCGCTAATAACGTTATTGAGGAAATAACATTAGGGATCCGAACTTAGCAAAATGATATGACAAATTTCTCTAAGTTTTTCGGCAACAGAAACGGAAATCAATTTTGAATTTCGTTTCTGTTTCTGAGTAACTGGGAGAAATGGAATGCAACATCGATAATGTTATTGAGATAATAACATAATGAAATCTGCATGAAACAAAACGAAAATGAAATTTTTTTTTCCATTTTGATGATCTGCCATAGAACTGGAACTGCTACGCATTTCTCTCCAATGAAATACTGAAAGAACATTACCTATAAAGGAATGTATGACAAGAATGATGGACTCTGCTAAAAATTTCCCATGGAAAACGATAACATTTTTCCTATCGATTTCAATGTGGTTTCTGAAACTGGAATTCTCAATGCGGTATCGTGGATTTACGATAAAATGTTATCGATTCTTATCGTATTCTATAAGATTTGAGCGGTATGTATCTGGTTTGATCGTGAAATTCCTATGGAAGATGTACCACTCATTTGAAAGGAAACAGGTTATATTTTTCCAAATGATTAATACTTTTTCTATGGGAATCTCACAATAAAACCAGATACATATATCCTCAATCCTATAGGATACGATAAGAATCGATAAAATTTTATCGTAAATCCACGATACAGCATCGGGAATTCCAGTTTCAGAAACCACATTGAAACCGATAGGAAAAATTTTATCGTTTCCTATGGGAAATCTTCAGCAGGGGAACAAATTGACAAATCTGTTGTTTTGATTTGTTTGTTCACCACACTCAGAGAAATAGTGTATGTGTAGAAGAAGGTTAACTCAGCAAATTACCCAAAAAACATAACATCTAAAAGAAGTTTCAAAGTGTCGCATAAGACATGTTTTGAATATCTATTAGACATCCTGTGGAGCATCGTCTAGAAAAATAAAGTACATTGCTAAAATTGAGCCTCGAATATCACATTTGACCTGAAAATTATTCCTCAAAATCATACAAATGATTATACACATATTAACCTACAGATGCCAATAACTTTCATAACTTGTTTTCTTATGTTTAAGAATTACTTTGCACTTTGAATTTATATTGGTGGCGTAATCCTAACACAGTAATATATTGCTGCATATTTAAGATTTGTGATTATCGCTTAGTTATTTCAAAAACCCGTACCAAACTTTCATCCGTCTTCTGACGCTCCAGAGCCGTTAAGTTTATTAATCTCAAACTAACATTCATTTAATTTCGTCACATTCCTTAATACCGAACGAACGCATACGATGCATTTCGTTTTTGTTCTTGGATAACAAAATAAAATAAAAATAAAAGTTTAGTTATTTCCATGGGAACAGGGTGATTTTCTTATTCTTCAAATAACGTTATTCATGATATATTGCATTTCATTACGTTACTTAGTAACAGGAACGAAAATATGCATTAGATGGAGATTTAGTTTTTGCGAAAGAAAACAAAATGGAATCATGAGTTTTGTTTCTCCATGGAAACGGAACAAGACTTTCGTTTTCATCACTGTTCATAACATTTCCTTGATATCCTTTTTATCCATCCTTGGTAGTATCTGCTTCCTTTATGTGGTGGGGAGGATAAGTATCTCAGATTTGGGTCTCTTTTTTGGATGGAATAAACTACTCGAGAGGGAGAATACAAACTGAGAGAAACTGAATCATCCCAGCGCCAGGTACATCGGCAAAAACGGAGGAAAAGCAAGGGGAAACTAACATACCTTTCTTGACACCTTTTAATATTCCCGAGGAAATGAAATCTTTTTCCAAACCGAGAATTTCCAAATTATAATTTATGGAAAAAAAAACAACAGCAACATGATGGCGTTCTCTCAAGTAAAATATACCGGAGGTAAAATAGCCTCCCGTTCGGATCTCCGGGTGGAGGCTACTCGAGAGAGCTTCATCAAACAAGATAGAAAACCAAAGAAGATAGGGAAGAAACAGAACATTTTCCGAGTCAGAGCGTGGAATGTGTGGATCACTGAGACAAGCAGGGAAACTAGAAAATTTTGAATTAGAAATGAATAGGTTAGGTATCGATGTAATGGGAATTAGCGAAATGAGATGGCCGCAAGAAGGGGATTTCTGGAACGGGGATTACAGAATAATTCATATAGGATCAAAAAATGGTCAAGCAGGTGTAAAAATTATAATGCATAAAAGGGTAGGAAATAGGATAGAAAATTATTTGCAACATAGCGAACGCGTAATGATGGTCAGAGTTAGAACAAAACCGGTAGACACTGTTATAGTTCAAGTATACATGCCCACATCTGCGTACTCAGAGGAAGATATCGAAAAAACGTACGATGGAATAGATGAAGTGATAGAATATGAAGAGGGAGAAGAGAATTTGATGATCATACACTGTTAGAAATTTCTGATTGAATTTTCAACCACATGTAATGGAAGCAATTTCCACTCACGTAAATGAAAAGTAATGTACAGAAGTATTGAAAATTCAAGAACCAGTTCTTTAAATTTCATGCACATGTTCTTGATTGTTGAGAGAAATCATGATTGAAAATTCAATAACAAGTTCTTTAAATTTCATGCACATGTTCATGATTGTTGAAAAAAAAAATCACCTTCACAAGATGTGAACGCGGGACGTCGAAATCGGACGCCAAAGCTCTATCACTCAAGCCATTGCCACTTATGTGGAACGCGGCATTTTTCTGCGTATATGACCTTGCGTTCATTCTTCAAACTTGTGAATCAAGATGTACTTGTGATGTAGAAACACTGAACAAACCGTGTGATCTAACTGGTACATAGTTGAAGTGGATACGTGGATGACTTCGTCGAAGCGTTAGTATACACGGTGATCCAAGTGAGAAAAATTGTATTTCAAGGGCGTATTCTGAAGCCATAATGCAAGAATTTCCCGTTTTTTGAAGGTTAGTTTTTGAGATATGAGCATTTTTAGATTTTTTTTCAAATCCAAACCAACTTGAATCATTTTTGTTGTTTTCAGTTGGATGCCATTAGAGTCATGATTTGATTATAATTATAATGATATTATTATGTTATTATACTGGATTAAATTTTTTTAAGTTTTTTCAATCACCTGTGCATTAATTTCAATTTTCATGCACGATAACTTGAAAATTCAATAACATGTATTTGGATTCCTATTTCAGTTCACAAAAATTGAATTTTCATTCACATATGTACATGAAAAGTACATGAAATTTCAAGAAATTTTTAACAGTGTAGGTGACTGGAATGCGGTAGTAGGGCAAGGAAAAGAGGGCAACATAATAGGAGATTTTGCGTTAGGAAGAAGAAATGAGAGAGGACAACGTTGAATCGAATTCTGTAAGAAGCATAAAATGGTTATTATATCAACACATTATTCATAAATCATCCAAGGAGAATCTATACTTGGAAAATGCCAGGAGATACAGCAAGATACCAAATTGATTACATATTAGTAAAACAAAGATTTAGAAATCAAGTTAAAAGCTATCAAATTTGTCTGAAGAAGAAAAGGAAAATGCAAAAAAGATAGAATTTGAAGAATCTTAAACAAAAACAAACACAGGACGCATTCACAGTGATGTTGGACGAAAAATTGGAGGATCGACAAGAGAAAGACTTGGAAATAGAGAGTAGATAGACAAATATAAAGAAGAGCATAGAACAATGTGCAAATGAAATTTTGAAGAACCATGGAGTAGAACCTAAGAAACAACCCTAGTAAAAAACGAACATATATGACCCATACATAATCCATACATAATACATATAAAATTCATATATGATTCATATATGAAAATGCATAGAATCATATACAATCCATATTTAATCCATATGTGATCCATATATGATCATATATGACTCATATATAAGCTATATAAAATCCATATACGAAAATTACTTCATATGTGACAGGATTTTTTCACATGTATGGGAAAGTCTTGCATCGAAGGGTCATATATGCCCAATAAACATGAACATCTTCAAGATATCTTGAAGACATCTTTTGAAAGACATCTACAAGACATATCAAAAAGACAACTCGAAGATATCTTTTGAAAGGCGTCTTGAAGACATATCGAAAAGATATCTGAAAGACATGTATCTCAAGGATCAGCAGTTTTGAGGTTATGAGTGCATATGGATAACACTCCAAATGTCTTTGTTCACAATCAAATTGCAAAGAAGGTGAATTCGTTCATAAATTAAAAGTTTGAATAATCCAACAATCCAATGTAAATACCAACAAATTTTGTGAAAAGTACGATTCCGTAACCTTGCAGTGCTAGCACTAAAAGTAACGAATCTCCAAGTCATAATATTTTGCGAACTATCGAACTTCTTACGCTGAATTTTATGTGCGGCCTTCGTGTACGGTGATTTTATCAAATTCTCATTCACATTTATTAATAACTTGTTTTTCAATAAAAGTGAGAAAAAATAATTTAGAAGTATCTATGATATTCATCAGACACTAACGATCACTGGATCATGTACTTCAATATATATTTCACCAAATTCATCAAACTGTTCAAGTTTTAAGCACAATCAACTTATCTTATATTTGTATATGTAATAAACACCTTGTTCAAAAGATCACTTTTACTCTGAAAATAAACACCTCTGACATTATATCTCACTATTTCATATTGACAATTATGAGCACCATCATCAAACTGTCTGTATGGCTCAGGTCAATGAAGCGTGCGTACGTCGTAAAATGCCCAGGTTCGAATCCCGCAACCTCAAGGATCCCAAACTCAAGTAAGATACACGGGAGTGGTGGAAAAGGGATGATAAAATAAAAGAGGGAAGGAAGAAGAGAGAAAGAGGGGATAATTTGTTTTTATAGACACATTCAAGATTTTTTTGATATACTTTTATGAATTCTTCAAGACATTTTCAAGACTTGATCGATCACATCTAAAACATATCTTCCGCAAGACCTTTTTGAGATATCTCAAACTTGTCTAAATCAGTCGCGTAAGACATCTTTTAGATTTCTAAAAGACATCTTCGAGACCTTTTTGGAAGACATCTTTCAAAATTGCGAGATATCTTGTTGTTTGATTGGGTGGATTCTGTATGGGCCGTATATGATCATATACGGATTCAATATGGATGGCGTATGAATTATATATGGTCATATATGACCATGTATGGTTTCTATATGCTTTATGTATGTTCTTATATGATTCATTTTTACTAGGGAATGGATAACGGAAGAAATTCTCGATTTAATTAATCAAAGGAGGAAATACAAGAATAAGAGTAGCGAACAAGACCAGCAGACATACAAGTCACTGAGGAATAAAATAATAAGAGAATCAGGGAAAGCAAAAGAATAATGGTTAGAAGAAAAATGTCAGGATATAGAAGTAAGATTACATTTGGGGAAAATAGATGAGGCAAATAGGATTGTTAAGAGATTTTTTGGACAAATGAAATCTAGAAGCAGTAAGATTAGAAATTGTCTAGGGAGACGATTGATAAGAACGGAGGAAAAAATAGGACAATGGATTAATCATTCAGAGGATTTGTATAAAGGAAGCGATAATATAGGATTTTTAGAGAAGGAGGAAGATGTCGATGAAGAAGAATTGGGAGATTCGATTTTGAGATCAGAATTCGACAGGGTTTTAGAATTGAAAAATGATAAAGTGCCTGGAATAGATGGCATAAGTCCAGACCTTATTAAAGCCTCCAGTCAAAGGACGAAAAATAGAGAAGTACCGAAAGATTTCCAAAAGAATAGAATTGTCGCCATTCCGAAAAAACAAGGAGCAGACAAATGTGAGAACTACAGAACGATTAGTTGAACTTCAGATGCCTCGAAAATACTGACAAAAATTATATACAGGACAATAGGAAATGAAATAGGGAAACGCGAGATGCAATTTTAGCACTCAGAACAGTAGTAAAGAAAAGACTAGAGTTAAAAAAGTCTGTGTATATAGGTTTTGTAGAAATACACAAAGCTTTGGATAATGTTGATTGGGAGAAAATGTTCGCGATTTTGAAAAAGGTAGGAATACATTGAAGGACATATGAATTATACAGGGTGGTGCAAAAGTCTGGATACACCCTAATAACTCCAGAACAGGTGGAGATGATGGGATAATTTTTCTTTAAAATTCAACGGGGGAACAGAATCTACCATACTAGAAGGGTGAGAAGTCCTCAATCTTGAAGGGGGAGATGGGGGGGGCGAAAATCTTGAATGAGGTGGGGAGGCTTGCGATAGCTCATTTGATGGGGATTTTCAGCCCAAATACAGCCGTTTTTTGCTTCTTGAAATCGGTCAATTTTTCGTAGAATTATGACCACTTGAAGATTGTTCTGGGAGCAGTCAGAGCCGGTGTAAACCTGGATGTTATTTTTTGATCAAATGGGGGGGGGGCGCATGATGTATCATTCTAGGGAAGTGGATCCCCGAAAACAATCGGACATAATGAATAACAATGGATCCATCAACAAATCAAGATAAATAAGAAATAAATGTAGAAAGATTGTCCACATTACATAGCCCCTAGCCAAAGTAAATTTTTGATAAACATTAGGTAACAATCGGGATAATTGATCAGATGTGTCTTGAATTGTTGGTAGAGTTATTATTTTCTAAAAAAACGCATTTGGAAAAATTTGTTAATTTCAACAAAAAAAAAGACAAATTTTTTTGTAATTTGTTTGTTTTTTGTTAATTTTTTGGTAATTCTGGTCAGAATTGCTGCTTCATTCTCATAATCGTTTACTAAGGAAAACTTGGAATATCCTACTCCCACCTCAAGCAATTGTTAATAAACATCAGTTAACAGTCGCGAAAATTGATGAATTGTGTCTGGAACCGTGGGTGGGGTCATTATCTTTCAAAACAATGCATTTGCAAAAGTGACCAAAAATTCCTACTTAGTTGTCATGATTGCACTGAGAAAAAAAAAGGCATGACCGTAATGAATATTTCTTCCGGCCAAGGAAATGAATTCGTCCAATAGTGACAATGAAATCATTTCATGGGACTTATCAATCTGAGTATTCATGGAAACAATGTATTCAAATCTGAAATTCTTGAGCCTGAAGAAACATTTCTTTGAATCAAATACCCTTTCTTCCGTGAAAATAAACCTACTCTGATTCAATTAATTATTTCTTCGGAGGAATGAAACCACTCAAACATTCAAAAAAGAAAGTTTTTGAATCAATTAGGAAAATTTTCAATCCATCGAAATAAATCATCAACTTCAAGATGTTCTTTTTTGACTTCGTGAATTCCATCCTGATTCAATAAATGATGTTTCAGAAGTCATTGAGCACAATATCAGATTTTTTCTGTAAAAAAAAATTATCACACTTGTAAAGCTTTCATAGTCCACTCTGGTGTTCCTTTAATCTGTTGATAACCGGGAATTCTGAGCACTTTGGATCAAATGAGACTTCATTGATCGTTCAGTCATGCCGTCTGTTAGGCGAATAGTGCCTATCACTCCATGCGGGACCTGTAATTCAATGCCATAATCTGAAAGAAATATTTATTTGGATGAAGTAATACTTACTAAGAAGACAGAGTGATTAATTCTTTATATACAAACCATACTGTCGAAAGAGAACTTGTGAGAAAGTGACTACACCTTGCGAGAACCAACCGAAAGTCGTCTAAGTAACTAAAACGTAACGTGATTTCGAAAATCCATTTCTTTATCTTACTGAATTTTCTTTAGAATCAATTGCACATACTTTCATATCGATGAATGAAATCATTTGAATATAAAAATCATTCTGTGGATTTGAAGAAATACAAAATCATGCTTACCAAATATTACTTTCATTCCAAGCAGTATAGTATTGATTCGAAAACGTTGTTATTAACAAATTTGTACACCTTGAATTGAAAATTCGAGCTTTTCCTACAAAACGTGACGTCATAAAATTGAAGAAATAAGTTATTGAATTTTCAATCGTTTTTGAATGAAATTAGAATCATGCCTTGCACTTCGCGGTCTGACTAATCCAAAGAATTAATCTTTGTGTCAATAAAATGTTTCTTGGATTGGAGGAAACTGAATTCAATAAAATAATATTTTTCATTTAACGAAAGAATTCATTATTTCTATTGAATCATCATTGTTTGAAAGGACATGTATTCAGTTCAATGAGGGCCAGATTCAAAAAAATGTATTTCTTTGATGTAATGACTTTTTTTTCTCAGTGTGTTTACTGAGAAAAACTTGGATGATCATGATTCCAACTCTAGGAACGGTTAAAAAGCATTGGTTAAGAATCCTGATCATTGATGAGATGTGTCTTGAATTGTTGGCGAGGTTATCACCTTGAATCGGAATGCATTAGGAAAAATTAACAAACATTCCTGATTAGTTCTCATAACCTTTCACTGAGGAACACTTGGTATATCGCCATTCCAACTTAAGGAATCATTAGTAGACATTAGTGACCAATCGCGATAATTGATAAATAGTGTCTGGAATTGTATCCCCCCATGGGAGTGTGAATTCATAACTCTGGATGGAGGCTATGGGATTTGTAGGGAAGACACAAATCTCGAATCAAATTGGGAGCTTGCGACACATCTGTGAATGGCGTTTTTTTAACCCGAATCCAACCGTTTTTGATTTCATGAAATCGGTCGATCCTTCGCCGAGATATAGCAATTCCTACATTCCAGATGCAGTTTTCCTCCATTCCCAAATAATATCCATGTTTGAGCAAATACGCGCTTTAGTGTGGGATTTGAATGAAGTGTTCAAAATGGTTGCCTGAGCATTCGATGCAGTGAGCGAGACAATTATAACAACTTTCACCTACGTTCCGCAAAATTTCAGGAGTGATGAGGGCCACTTCTTCTATTATTCTTCCACGGAACCCTTCAAAAATCTTGTGCTCGATTTTGATAAACCCGATTTTTCAAATGTCCCTAAAGGAAAAAGTCTGATGAGGTCAAATCAGGAGATCGGGGGGAAAATGTTCGAGAATTATCAAGAATGTCGAAAACAATCAAATTGGTCCGAGAATATTCAAGAATTATCGAAAATATCGAAAATGAGCAAAGTTATCCCAAAAAAAGTTTGAGAATTATCGAGAATGTCGAAAATAATCAAAATTATCCGAAAATGTTAGAGACCCTAGTAAAAATGAATCATATAAGAACATACATAAAGCATATAGAAACCATACATGGTCATATATGACCATATATAATTCATACGCAATCCATATTAAATCCGTATATGATCATATATGGCCCATATAGAATCCATATATGACCTTTCGATGCAAGACTTTCCCATACATGTGAAAAAATTCTGTCACATATGAAATATTTTTCGTATATGGATTTTATATGGATTATATATGAGTCATATATGATCATATATAGATCACATATGGATTAAATATGGATTGTATATGATTCTATGCATTTTCATATATGAATCATATATGAATTTTATAGGGGTGTGCGGGTAGCACTTTTTATCGGGTCGGGTCGGGTTCGGGTATTTGTATTTCTTTTCGGGTCGGGTCGGGTCGGGTACCCGATTAGATCGGGTTTTCCAAGTCGGGTACCCGAATATGATAAAATCGCTTGAATTTAATATTTTCAACTTCTATTCGAAGTTGCCATTGCCATTGATATTTTAAGGACAAATTGTCTTGAGCGATTGTAGGAATAAGGGGATTTCATATGAATTCAATTCTAATATGAAGAATGCCATATTCACTACAAGTCTATTAGGGTTGTTACTCCATGTAATTGATTATGCAGCGCATTAAGAAATCTCCAAATTACTTCATGGAATGTTTATATTTATTTTTTAATTCAATTGAAAAATATAATCACATTTATATCTAATAAATAATATATTATCTATTTTCGTATTTAGTAACCACAATATAGAATCTTGAACATCAATGAAAATAAATATTCTTCTTATAAATATCATTCTTTTTTCATATTTTTAAATTTGAATGGAGGAAGCACAACTCTTCCACATGTTTTGTCAGCAATCTTGATTGAGTTGCTGTCACAATATTTCCTGCTGAGGAAAACGTTTGCTATATTTGAATTACCCGAATGTAATCGGGTACCCGAAAAACTCGGGTAATTGAAAAACCCGACCCGACCCGACCCGACCCGACCCGATGAAAACCCGATGGCTCGGGTACCCGCACACCCCTAGAATTTTATATGTATTATGTATGAATTATGTATGGGTCATATATGTTCGTTTTTTACTAGGGGAATTATCAAAAATAAGCGAATTTATCCGTAAATGTTCGAAAATTATTAGGAATTTCGAAAGCAATCAAATTTGTCCGAGACTATTCGAAAATTATCGAAAATGTGCAAAGTTATCCGAAAATGTTCAAGAATTGTCGAAAGTATCGTAAAATGATGGGAAATGATCAAAAGTAGCCAGAAATGGTGATGAACAGAAAAAAAAAACGAAAATTGTGATTCGAATGAACAGGTGAGAAAAACTTGTGAAAAATCCTGAATCAACAGTTTTAGAGACGTTATAACACGAGTGCGGTGTGGAACGCTGGTATGAGAAAGTTGGAGGGGGCACGGAAAAAACTGTTTAATAGAATTTACCAACGAGGGCGGTAAAATACGGCACTATTAAAATTTCTGTTGATATTTCTACTACTACTGCGGTAGTAATTTTGACTGCGACCATCGTAGATTTTACTAGAACTCTTATAAATATGACGAGAAATTCCAATAGTGCTGTATTTTACTGAACGCGTTAGTAAATCTTATGAAACATTTTTTTCCGTGGGGACTTTGGCTAGGGGGCTACGTAATGTGTGCAATCCTTCTACACTTATTTCTTATTTATCTTAATTTGTTGATGAATCCATTGTTATCCATTATGTCCGATTGTTTTCGGGTATCCACATCCCTAGAATGATACATCATGCGCCCCCCCCCCCCATCTGATTAAAAAATAACATCCAGAGATCTTCATCCGATGGGGAGTTAGGAAGGTTTACACCGGCTCTGACTGCTCCCAGAACAATCTTCAAGTGGTCATAATTCGACGAAAAATTGACCGATTTCAAAAAACAAAAAACGGCTGTATTCGGGCTGGAAATCTTCATCAAATGTGTATAAGAATCAAACCACAATAATAGGAATAGACTGTCAAGAAGGAGTAGCTATATTAGCTACGAGTGGTGCTGAGTTAGAAAATATTCTCAACACCATGAAAACAATATCACTATAGAAAACTATTGTATGAATATAAATAAGGACAAAACAAAATTCATGATTTGTACAACAGCGAAAACATGAAGGAGAACGGAAATCAAAATAGATGCAGAGACAATCCAGCGAGTGAAAGAATTCAAATATCTAGGAAGCATAATTAAAGAAAACGGTAAAAACGAAGGAGATATAAGAGCCAGAATAGCATATGGAAAACAGGCTTTCCACCAAAAGAAACAGTTACTATGCTCGAAGAATATTGGCTTAGCAGTATGGCAGAAATTCTTGAAGAGTTATGTTTGGAGCACAGCATTATATGGTTTCGAAACTTGGACAATTGGACAAACGGACCAACGAAGACTCGAAGCTTTTCAAATGTGGTGTTATAGAAGGATGCTTAGAATAAAGTGGATAGAAAAAGTCAAAAATGAAGAAGTACTTGAGAAGGTAAATGAAAAAATAAGTCTTTTTAAAGCATGTCGTGAAAAGAAGAATTAATCTGATATAGGACACACATTAAGGCATGCTAGTTTATTGAAAACAATGTTGGAAGGAAAAATGAATGGTAAAGCTCGCAAAGTGAGGCCTAGATTAAGTTATATGAGGTCAATTATACAAGTTACACCCACAGAAATGGTTTACTTGAATATGAACCTACTAGAGATTTAATTGCATCCAATAAAATTTTATTTGATTCAAGTAAATTTTATTTGTAATGAATAAAAATTTATTCGGATGAAATAAATTGTTTATTTGATCCAACTAAAACTCTAGTAGGTTCATATATAAATAGATATTGTAGTTGAATTGAATAAATTTTAGTTGATTCAAACAAATTTTCGTTGAATCAAATAAATCCATGTATACCATTTTTCTGGGTGTAAGGGTTGTCGTAAATATGTAGAAATAAAGCGTTTAGCGGATAATAGAAAGGGTTGGAGGATTTCATCAAACCAGTCAAAAAACTGATTACTTCATGATGATGATGACTTGAAAAATTGGAAATTCTAAGAACTGTTTGTTCTAATAAAGTTCCCACCCCACGCCTGATGAATGTTGGGTGACATCAAATCTGATCCCCAGAACATTATTTCACATACTCAACCACCATTTTTTTTCTCAATAAAAAGAGCATTGGATTTATCGTACAGTAACCGAATAAGGGTTATCATTGTAGTAAAAAAAAGAAAACTTGTCCATTCATCCTCCTAATCTACATCACAAGATTTTTAACTGGATTCTCAATTATCAGCGTACATGCATTGAAAAAAAGTACATATATATATATATATATATATATATATACAAGTATATCAGATAATTTATTTTCAAGGGAGAAGATTGTACCAGAATTCGACTTTAAAATCGTAACTGCGCAGATCCACAAGCAATTTTCCAATCAAGAATTTCTAAAGATTTCGATAGAATATAAAATTTCGAAAGAATTGTCTCCAATCTTTCTTAGCATGTGCGTATATCGGTGATCAATCGATTACCCACGAGTCATTAACCCTACAAGATCTTCCTCGAGTCGAACCAAAATGAAGGTCAATTCTTGACCGATCTGATGAACCGTACATAATGCAACTTCTACATTCTTCGCATTGAGTAGAAATTTTCTCAAGAAAAGAAATTTCATTGGAAATATAAGAGGATCTAGATTCGCTATCCATCTATCCGTGCAAATTAAATAACCAAGTCCTTGTATATTTTCTGATCATCGAGGCTTAGAACGGAGAAGATAAACACAACTCATGCATGTCTTCTTTTCTGGTTCAATGGACAAGTTAAAACGACGTAAGCATGCAAACCGAGCAAGAAACATAGTAACAGCAACAGTCCGAGATCGAATCGTGTCAATCTCCTCGCACAAGGTTGAACGTGAGTTTCTGAGTGTGTAGTGTGTGGCTGACGCAAACCAGTTCCCCCATTCAGTCGTTAAACGAACAGTCATCATTGAGTGACTTTCACGTGGCGTGTACACATACATCCACGTACATATGTGTAGATGTGTATGTGTATTTTCATATATAATAATACGCAATTATGCAATGGCATTCCCCTTCAAAATTATAACTCAACTTCAACCACCATCTTTCGAACGTTTAACGTTCGGGTTTAGCGTTCTGCGTTTAATTGAAGAATGGAAGATTTCTTTCTCCTCATCGTGAAACTTCTTGTTTCTTATACTCTTTTTTTCATGAGGAATATCATGTGCCAGACTTTTCAATTTCATGTGACGATCCATTGGATAAGAGAACAGAGAGGGATTCATGGAATATCTCTCGTGACATAATTAATGATTGGTGATTCATCCATGATATTTGAGATACGGGTTTTCCGATGAAAAAACTACTCATTTTTGTTGATTACTGTTATCGGAGAGGTGAACGAAATTCCAGACACGGAACCGTGATACATTGTTCAGGGGCAAACTTGTTGTCAATGCACGTGACCTAGTGAACAGTTTTCCAGCCAACATTGGAAACCGAAAATGTTCTCTAATACCTCGATTTCTGCCATCTTTTTGATGTCCTCTCAAGAGTTCTGAATGCTAATTCAAAGTTATTCGTGATATCTTTCAGGTAGCATTTGGAACTCTAGAGAAAGACATCGAAAAGATGGTAGAAATCGACGCATTAGAGATCATTTCGAAATCTTTTAAATCACATTACGAAGGTTTCGAACGAATGTTCACTGGAGAGAATCGAACAAAAATTTCCTATCAATGCGAGTCCGAAAATCCGAATCAGTGAAATTCATTGTTTCTCAGTACTTTTCACTCATTCGAATTCAGAGAATAATTAGAAATATATCTCGTGATAACCCATAGAAAAGTTTTCCCTATTCATTCCCATAAACTTGCCAAATTTCCATGTTCTTTTCCATGTTTCGAGGAAAAAATAGGGAAAAGGACAAGGAAATTTTACATGGACGAGGAAAACTTTTCCAAGCGTAATTCTGAAGACAGATACCTATTGGGATCTCTTACCAAAAAAATTGAGAAGCTATATATCGGAAATTGGAAGTGAAATGACAACGGAAAAAGCACTCGTTTTTGGGCGATGAATTTTTCTTGACAATGAGATTTGAAATATGATTTTGTTAACAGGAGAATTATCTGAAAAAGCAATATAAAGTCATTCATTTGATTTGAATCCAACGACTACCTGTGAGGACATTTTTCCGGACGTCCTGTATTGAATATAGGCCCCATATGGGCTTATATTGGGTATCCAAACTTAAGATGTCCTAACCTTAGCCACTAAGGAGCCTAGTCGGGTTGCTGATATTCAGCCTGGTTCCTCCACGTCAGGGACACCCATATAAAGCCCATATGGGGCCACGCTGCATTATCAATTTTTTGTGTGGTTTTAAAAATCAAGGCACACCAACTACAGCCTTAATAAAGCCTTGCAAGGCTTCCCATACTCTCCCGAAGATCTTGATTTAAGCATACCTGTACCTAACCCATGTAAGACCCCGCTGTATTTCCAACGTTTTACCCGTTTTGAAAATCTGAATACACCCAACTACGGCATTGTCCTTATATTAATTCCTTTTTTGAATATAAACCTACTTTAAAAAGCAAATTTACTGAAATCGTATTGGTAATTTCGACTGTTTGCGGTTTATGCCCCCAAAAATATGTTTCATCCACGATTACTGTGTTCACAATGTCAAAAAATCGGGGCCAAACATCACTGTATGGTTAATTCCAAGACTGAATGAGGCTGTTCCGTTTTTTGATACAGTCCGATAATGTATGAACAAAGTAATGTTGGGTGGAATACCCGAATAGAAATTGGAATCGGCTCATTCCAGGCCCTGTCTGGACTTAAATCGAAGTGGTCTGGGTACAGATAGGACCTTGGATAGCCCAATTTTCGATCGAGGAAGTTTTTCCTTGCAATATTTATTTAATTCCATGATATTCGCAACAATTTATTATCTTTTTAATGGTCCTGGTTTCATCGCCTACATGAGCTTCCTCATAGGTGTCCTACATCTAGTGTCCTAGTGAGCCCAAGTTGGGAATACTATGCAGGCTCTGAAGATGAGTGCGTGACAATCCTGTCTAGGTCCTATCAGGGTAACCAAAACAAGACCTGAAATAAAACGAGAACGCCTAGTTCGGCCCAAACAGCCACCAAGAATTAATTCCCCCACGGGATAATTAATCATCTTTCAAACCCTGGTCAAAAAATCCGATTAAAATCGATAAAGAAGCATCCTATCGGAATGAATCCAGTTTCTGCATCGAAAATTTCCAATTGATACCAATAAAATTTTTGTTGATTGGATTGAATTAGTTTTTCATCAATGATGAAAATTCCAATTGAATCCGATAAAGAAGATTCTATCGGAATGAAGTGAGTTTTTGTACCGGAAAGTTCCGATTGGTACCAATAAAAATGTTCTCAACTGGATTAAATCGGTTTTTATATTTATTGGCAATTATTATTCCCATTGAATCTGATGAAAAATATTCTATCGGAATGAACTGAGTTTCTGTATTGGTAATGTCCTACACTCACAGAAATGATATCTTGTCGTTACCATCATTTTATTCTTGATATCGATATTTTTCTCCGAAAACAAATAGTGTTCGACCAAAAAGCGGTTTTGTTTCAAAGTAATCATTTCCTGGATTGTTAGTAGAAAAAATTATGATCCATGACTTTTGTTTAACGTAAGAATCTTCATTTCTTGTGAGAACCCTCGCTTCTTGTGGTAAGAAAAATAGTCTTGTGCTGAAACTAGATGAATATTCTTAAAGGCGACGCTTAACGATAGCTCCCCTTCCCTTGATTGACAGCAGAGTAACAGAGTTTTCAAAATTGATTCCAATGTATCGTGTTGTCAAATGGAATACTAATTATAAACTTTAAAACAGTGATAATCAGATAAAGCAGTGTACCGTATGTCAGATACCGTCCCAAGCGATACGCCAATATTTTATTCGAAAAAAATCAATTATTGTAACCATTGAACATCTCATGTCTTGCGATATCTTGGTTCTAGACGTCTTGTATAACAGTTTTAGATATCTCTCAGACGAGTTTGGAACAAGAATTGATCTGAAACTTATTTCAAAGTATTACATAGGATATTTAAAGCCTGTCTAAAATATATCGCAAGATACAAAATGTTTACTGGGTAAAAAGAAAGATTTCTTTACCTTCAATAAAAACTTCACTGCATCAAGAAAATCTTTCAGTCTTATTTGAAAAATGCTTATGGTGATCTCAAGACTGTTTCTCTTGATCCAAGATTCAATATTCTAACGCCAAGATTATCAAATTTTACTTGAGGCGAAAGAATTTTTTTCTTATCAGAATAAGAAACATTAGGATTGTCCCTATGTTGAGAAAAAAATTTTCTCATAATAATGAACTTTTTGTTACAATAAGAAACCCTTTTTGTGGGTGTATTGGTTCCGATTTGAATTCTTCTAATTGGCTTGAGTATATTCTTACAATAACATTGAAAACCAATACCTATGAGACCTTGTTTCCAAAAAACAAGGATTGGATATCATCGGTGGTGTGACAAGAACAATCGTTCTCTTCCGGTGAACCTCTTTCGGTAACAGGATTCGACGGTGTGTCTATCGAATCAGGGGAATCCTCATCAAAAGGATCTCATGCAAGGTAACACAATGATTACGCACCCCGTGACGAAAATGTAAATGGTTCAACTTCCGTTGGATACTATTACGGTAGTGACTCATCTTTAAATTCGATCAAAAACCTTGATCCGGAGCCCTTTATGATCCATGGATCTATTGTTTTCATCTTTATGTATCAACCGTGCAAGAAGGCCATCTTGTGACTCATAAGAGTAGCTTCAAATTTCATTGAGCATGCGCAATTTCAGATCCACATTACGGTAAATTCCAGTAAACACCAATTGACCGTTGAAATGGAGAATTCTGGAAGTGCATCAGGTATTTCCTATACAAACCATCAAATTTCAAATCTACAGACCTCATTTCCATTCGTCTCTGTAAATCATGAAACATTCCAATACCCAATAAACATACAAATCTTGAAGACATCTTTTCGACATTTCTAGAAGACAATTTATAGACTTCCTTTAGATGTCTCACTGAAGACATTTCTAAGAAGTCTCTTGAAGTTATCTTAAAGATATCTAATAGATTTTATTTCAAAGATGTCTTTCAAGATTCAATAAAAGACATCTTTTAGATATCTTGAGAATCAAAATCACAATATTAATAATATAATAATATCCCGATAATGATTATAGGCCTGAATGAAAAAAAATATCAATTTTGATATAAAATCAAATAATTGGCAATTTTCATTATACAAATTTTTATAATCTCATAGTGTGCATTGTTTCTACTGACCAAATTGGATCAAGTCGGACCACAATTGATGTTGCACGGATTGAAAACTTAATTCGTTCAAGTACTCCTGCTTAAAGAATTTTATTGAACCAATAGAATCTGCATCGGAATCAGTGGGTTCAATGAGATATTTTGAACAGGCGTACAAGAAAATTCTACGGTCATAGTTTGTAATTCCAAAAAAACACGGAGGTCCAAAGAATATTCAGTGGAGGTGCATTGAACGTCCGGACATTGGATGGTCCGAACATTCCTTGAACATAAATGTACGTATAATGAACGTGAATTTCACCTGAAAAATCTGTGTCTTGGGGGAGTTACAGGGATGGAATATATAATTCGCAAGACATTTTCAGATCATCTGAAAGTGTGCTTCAACCGTGGTTAATAAAACCTATTCATTCCTATTGAATGTAATAAATTCACATTAAAATTCGAATTTTGCACGTTTAATATAGGAATAAATGGGTTTTTTTATGAAGCAGGGAAGAGGTCCTAAGAAAAATTTGCATCATATCTAAAACTCGTCTTGAAGAAGTCTAAAAGATATCTTCTAGATATCTAGTAAGAGTTCTAAAAGATGTCTAACTCAAGACATGTTTTGGATGTCTAAAACTGTCGCATAAGACATCTTTTAGACTTCGCTTACATATCTTTTAGAACAGTTTGTAAGACATCTTGCGAAGTCGCAAGACATCTTTTAGATTTCGAAAAGATATCTTTTTGTCTATATGGGTAAAAACTAATTCACCAAATGAAGAAATTCTCAATTGAATATTTCATTACACAAACGGATTGAAAATTTAGATTTCAAAACTGTCCTATTATTCCCAGTAGATTTGGATTCCAAAACAATCCAATCAAAATCAGCTGACCCATAAAATGCATAAGTTCTAAAATCGAATTGCATATTTGCCATACAAATTTGTTGAATATTCGAAAATAAAAAACCTTCTACAACTACATCATATAATTCTCATAAAAACCCTGGTGGAAGGGAACTGTGTAATAGGAAGTTTCAGGAACGTAGTTGGAAAGTATTTGGAACGTGGATTTAAGCGTATACCAAGCGTCAAGTGGCACATTAAGAGTAGTTCAAACGTATATTCGAAGTGTGTGAAGCGTATCGGGAGGAACGCCAATTTCATAGAAAACGAGCTTTGCGCGTGGAAGCGTAATTGGAGAGTGAATAGAAAGCATGTAAGAAGTATTAGAAAAGTCATCTGAAACATTCTCACGCTCCCGCTACTCTTCATGACCCACTTCCCTCTCACCAGGGAACTGATAGGGATAGGGAACTGTGTATACTCCCAATCAAATTGATACATACTTACATACGGGCGAATTCAGGATTCAACTCCACAGATGATTGATTTTGATTCATTCTCATTAATTTTCAATAAACAGTTCAGGCATTCCAATTACCCCCATTCAATCCGATTGACTTTGAATCGACCTCTATTCCTCTCGACTGGATTCTGTCGAATGACCCATAAAATAATAAAATCTACACATTCTAAAATCGAATTGGTTATTCCCCATAGAAACCTTATGAATCCTCAATTTAACAACTTTCACATTAGTTCCGATCGATCGAGATTACAGGAAATTTCGATGAAACCCGATTGTCCAATGGAATAAAAAATTCTAAAATTGAATTGGATCTCCCCATAGCAACTTATAGAATATTCGGACCTAGGAACCTTTCTATTATCCCCGATAAATTGGAATTATTCAACCAATTGATCTATATCATCCATACATTGCAAAAGTGAATTGGATATTTCTTATAGAAACC
Organism: Gonatopus flavifemur; assembly: GCA_018340375.1. Classification (NCBI taxonomy): domain Eukaryota; kingdom Metazoa; phylum Arthropoda; class Insecta; order Hymenoptera; family Dryinidae; genus Gonatopus; species Gonatopus flavifemur. Next base: position 1,060,120 of record JAFFJZ010000019.1, read on the forward strand.
CACAAAATCTCAAATTCCATTAACTTTCCCATGAATTCCAATAGATTGAGATTACCGAAAATTCCGAAAACCCCAATTTTTTCAATGAAATAGAAGAAATTTCAAAACTGAATGGGACATCCATCATACAAACCTATTGAATATTCAGATACGTAAACATTCCTATTATTTCGAATTAATTTGAATGTTGAAATGATCCAACTGAAACCCATTAATGAATAAAATCCATACATTCCCCATTCAAATCTATTACCGATTCAATTAAAGAAATTTCCCCTTCAGTTCCAATAGATCGAGATTAAAGAAACTTCCGATGAAAACTGTTTGCCTAATGAGATGACAAAAAATTTCGGAAATCCAACCAGATATTTCTTATACAAACCGGTAGATCACGTTAAGTCCTATCAATTCCAATAAAACACATATTTTTCAATGACTAAATCCTCGATTCAATCCTACAAATAACAAATTCCAATTGAGCCCCATTCATTTTGAATCGGTACTCGAGGCTTTCCGATTGACCCTATTCATTCCGTTTAATTTTGAATCGGTTTCCATCGGATCTTATAGGATTTTTCAACCAGGGAAGTGCCATTGTGTTCTTTATAAATCTTAACAAGGGAAACAGCCAAAAGATGCCTTCTAACCGTCTAAAAGTCGTCATTATACAGTGATTTATTCAACAATTATCCACATAACGATTCATGTCTTGCGATATCTCTTAAACGTGTTCAAGAAGTCTGATGCAACGTTTTCAGATATCTTTTAGATGTTTCAAACATGTCTTAAGTCGATAACGAATCTATAAGATTCCTTTCAGATGTAAGACATGTTTTACATTTCTAAAAGATATCTAAATACATTGCATGAAACATTCTAAACTTGTCTAAAAGATATCGCAGGACACAGATTGTTATGTAGGTATCAAATATTACAAAGTTTTCAACGAAAACAATTACAGTTTGGATGACTAGGAACGCGAAGGTCGTCCAGAAAAGTATCAAAACGACAATGTACAAGTATTGTTCGACGGAAACCCAAGCCAAACTTTGAAAAAATTGGCAGAAGTGTTTAAAGTTGATCAGGCAACGATTTCCGGACATTTGAAAGCGATGGGAAATATTGCGAAAACAGGATGATGGGTTTCAGTGGGTGGGAATTGTTTGTTGATTACAAATTAAATTCACCTCGATCAAATAAAATTTCATCATTCAATGTGATGAGTTATCCAGCGGGTTCGGTTGGCGCCTGGTTCGGCTTATCTTGGACCAAAACCATGTTAAAGTGAGGCCAATATTCATAGATGCGAGAATAAGGCCGAATTAAAAAAGTTGTGGAGTCCCCGGGGCAGAGAGTTGCTGGGGCTTATTATCCATGGTGAATTGAATTTTACTGTCGAATCAACTTCTTCAGTATTATTTATAACTCATAAGAAAATTGGATTGAAACTTCCAGATTGTGGGTGCGTCTATTATGTGCAGGCCTTGGGGCCCAACGCTGGCCCAAATTGGAGCCAATTTCGGGCCGAATTTGATCGGAGTTAGAACTTCATTGGGACTCCAATTATAAGCAAACTTGAGTTGACCCTGGCCCAACTTTTGAATCTTAAAGAGATCCTAGAGAGTTCTAAAAGATGTTTCATGCGACAATTTTAGATATTTAAAAGAGATCTCATCGAACACATTTTTGAGAGGTTGAAAAGGTATTTTGAGATACCCTAATCAAGACATTTTGACGGAAGACTTCTGAAAAATATCTGATAATGTTGCGTAAGAAATCTTTTATATAAGGTATCTTTAAGAGAATTCAGGAAGACTTCCACGAAAATGTTTAATGGAATACCCGAACTAAAATTCAATATTTACATTTTTCACCAACCATAATTGTAGGTATGGGAACCCTCGTGAAAATGAAGTGTCAATGACGCAACGAAGTGTTACGAAAATTGAATGCGAATGTACACCGAGATGAAGAATTCCGCGCATTTTAGAATGCTAAATTACACTCCGTTATGCGAACGTATATCATCTCAACAAACATAACGTCGAAAACTTCGCAAGAAACGTTGCATAAGACGTATTCTAGATATCTAACAGATATCTTTTAGACAAAGCTCTAAAAGATATTTATTAGATATCCAAAAGACATCTTATGAAACATTTCTCGCGAAATTTTAGACGTTATGTTAGTTGGGATATTTTGACCTGGGAAAGAATAATATCCAATAAAAGATATCTTTCAGACACATTTCATCTCTAACAGATATCTTTTAGACACGAAAATAACTAGATCTCATTGTATTTGATCAGACCAACTTTTATTTGTGATATATATCTAATTATATATGATGCTCCCCCGCGAATACGTCGCCAAAACTATAAGTATACATTACCGAATGTTTCAAATCCTTCACCCGAGAAAAACTTCTTCAACATGGACGCCATCGTGCCCTCAGGAAAGTTTTCCTCGCAATTAATAGAAGTTCTAAATGATCGAATTCCACTCAACTGATAATTCGAATCTCAAAATATTATAAAGTCATCTGTCGAGGTTGGAACGAAGTTCAAGTACAACTTTCAAATGTGAAATTTTTCCACGTTTATTTTATATAACGTATAATATATGTGTACACTACAGGAAATTTCCTTCGATAAAATTTTCGATACGAAAGTAGAACGCGAATCGTGTGTGGTTCATACGTAACCGCCGTACGTAATCTTATTAATTCTTCATAAACATGGAGCGGATTTGATCTTTTGTGAACTGATGAGGAGTCAATTCACATTCCACGCACCTCACAATGATACTGTGGAGATTATTCCAAATTTATCAACCCATGGGTCCCATCATAGATTAATCCTGGGACAAAGCAAGCCTGCCGACACTCGTCTTGATCAATTACCCTAAGCTTGGCCCAAGCTTCGGAATAATAAGATCAGGCCAAGGTCGAGCCAATAGTGTTGGCAGGCCCGTTCCAACTGATTTGCCATGCATCAATCAATTTTTTTTCGATCACAGATATTGTTAGGAAAAAGATAATCAATTGAAGAATGAGTAAAGAAGGATGGTTCGAACAACTGATTAAATGAGTGCATATGTGGTTACAAATTAAATATTGTAGTTATTCCAACTAATCAGTTAGTTGTTTCAATTGACCAGGTAGTTGAAACTATCATCATGATACCCTAACAGGGTTTTACGATGGGGCCAATAATGGCCCATGATTGGGCCATAGCCGGAATTATTCCTACGGTAATGGCACCCATCAATGGTAGGCCGCTGGATGATAACTTGGGGCCAGCAATGTTATATGCTGGTAAATATTGCACTAGACATCATTATAAGTTACTGTGGAGTTTTCTAGAATTAGATGAAAATACCATAATTTTTCTTGTCAATTCCAATCTGGTCCGTGGATGGTGAGCTACCAGTAATTCCAACCGTATTTTTCTCTCCGTGTAGTTGATTCGAAAAGGAGCTTGGCGCAATTCCGATATTCCACCGTTGAAAATGATAACACACACTAAGCGAATAGTAAAATATGGAGATACCAAACCGGGTAATCATAAGAACTGAACGGCTCAATCGAAATTACGATACGCTTAGTCAAACTAACGATACGTCTAGTTTGAATAACGATACGATTGATTGTAGTGATCAAATGTTTGCGCCGTCCATATTTTACTATACCAGTTTTCTCCGTGTACCCTTCCAAACATGGTTGTGGAAAATTCATTCCAGATATTTGAAATGATTTCATTGAACATCAGAGGAACAGAATAGATCCAAATGATATTTTTGATAATTTTGTTGATCTTGAGATTTCATATTGATCTCAAATTGTTGAGCATGTGATATTTAGACATGCTCGAAGAAAAAAAATTAATGTATTATATATAGAATAGCAAATCTTCTTGCTAACCTAGCTAAAAATGCGCTGCCACAGCTAACTGGATTCCTGAGAAAGCAATATACTTGCCTAAAATAGCAAATTTTTCGCTGGAACAGCAAAATGTTTGGTATTACATATAGGATACCAAACAAATTTTGCTGGGAGAGCAAACATTTTTTGCTGCCACAGCTAAAAGATCGCGTCCATAGCTAAGAAATTTGCTATGATAGCAAAGAGATCGTTGTCATAACAACAAATTTGCTGCTCCAACAAAAGGTACCTAGCAAAACCAGGTTTCCCTGTCACGGTGAATTATTTTTTCTCTGTGCGGGGTACCATCAGTTTTCCAAGCAACTTCCCCGGGAAAAAAGTTTGGATCTGACCAGATCCGATTTTTAACCAGATCTGAACAGGTCTATTCATATCTGAAAAACTGCAATTTTGGTTTGTATTTGTGAACACACATGTTCAAATTTTATCGCTTACATAGGAGAATATCAGAAAATGAGAGAATGTTTTGGTCAACAACAATCGATTGCTCGTCAAGATTAAATGTGATTTTCAATTAAAATCTAACGAGATCTACACAGATCTAACCAGCTCTATTAAGATCTAATCAGATCTATTGAGATCTGAATAGATCTGAATCTGATCTTGTGAGCTAAAATTCGGATCTGATCAGATCTGATGAGATCTGAATGGATATAAACTTTTTTCCTCGGGTTTTTAGAGGGGAATCGGATCATTATGAGATTATATTATGATCCTTGCCAGTGATATTACAAGCCTGTTCCAAACTTGACACATTTGTCCCATCATTTCAACTTGTTTCCCGTACGGTGATCTGAAGAAACAATTCACCTTCACTGAATACGCGGAGAAAAATGCAGATTGAGAATATAGTAATCTTCAACAGTCAATTGGAGAATATTTCTTAAATTGGTAATAAACATAAAACGGTTGATGTTCCTGTTGAACATTGCTTGAAAAGAAAAATTATCAATACTCAACAAACAATAGGAAGGGGTATGAATTTTCTAAAAGTCGTGCATGAAATTTTACAAAATGAGTAACAAAATTTTTAAATTGTGTTATTCACTTTGTAAAATTGCATGCGCAACTATTGAAGAGTTGATATTTTTTTCCACTGTTTGTTGAGGATCGATCATTTTCTATTTTTTCCTCCAAGTAAAATCGATTGATGCTTCACTGTTAGAAAAATTTTGAAAATTTGATACAAAATTTCTTGTTCAATTTAATATTTCCAGATTTAATTTATTAAAGTTCTCAAGTGTAAGATGAGTTATGAAATTTTTGCATTTTTCATTGAAACTAAAATTAAAATGTCTTATTGAAATTAAGAAGAAAATTCTTAAAATTGAAAATTATATTATTGAAATTAATATCATATAATATTATGAGATCGAATAGATTATGTTATGTAAAAAGTTTCATAATATCTTCATGAGACTTGAGGCAGATTTTTTTTACAGTGCTGTTGAATCAATTGGACCAAGTCTGGCCGATCTTATCATTTTCAAACCTGGGCCAAACTTAATGCATTGTCAACTTGGAAAATGTTCATGACGATTCTCGCCAGGCCTTGCACCAGGCTTGGTCCACGATTGGGCCATTAATCGATCATGACCATTCAAAATATCGTCGAAAATTTATCGTTGATACAACGAATCGGATTGGCATAGAGACGATATGTTTTATTGCTTCGACCTAGAGATATCCCTGCTTACAGAATCTGATTAAACCGATTGATTCTCATTGATTCCGATGCAGCAAACTGATTAAAACTCATTAAAAATTGGTTAGAATAAGTTTTCTGCATCGGAATCAACGAGAATCAATCGGTTCAATGAGATTCTTTAAGCAGGGATCGTTGTGTTCAAACACATGCAGGGTGTTCGTAACCTCTCTAGCACGTGTGTACCATGGGGCCCACCCCGGTCCAGCATGGGCCCCATCCTGTCAATATGAGCCCAAAACTGGGCCAGAGTGGGCCAGAGTTCATAGACGCTAGGGCTCTCTTAGTTGGGCATATTGTGTGTGGCTACCCTGGTGAAAAAAGTTTCTCTGAAAATCTCTGAAAATTTCTCTGAATTTCACTGCAAAACTCTGAATCTCACGGAGAGATTCTTAGGAACACTGAAAAATCCTGGAAGAATCTAGAAAACTCTGGAAACCTATGGAAATTTCTTCAAACACCAAAAAATCATGAAAAACTCTCACTTATCGGGCACGTTTTTTCACTGAAAATTTGTCTGAATATTTATGAATATCTCTGAAAAACTCTGAATTTTTCTCCAAATCACTGAGAATCTCTGAGGAACTATGCACAACCTCTGGAATCCTCTGAAAAGATCTTCACTGAAAATCTCTGGAAATTTCAGTGATTTTCAACGAAAGTTTTCAACTTTTTTTTTCGTGCAAACTCGATCAACGTGAAAAGGATGTCCTCTTGTAAATAAATAAATTACGAATAACGATAATACCGGTGAACCAAATTCCTATGAAAATCTTTGAAAATTCCTCTGAGTTTGTCGCTGAAGCTCTCTAAAAAGCTTTGTAACTGAACATTTTCAGAAAAATTTTTCCATCGGGGATAGCAAATCATGTTTTTACATACCTTTTAGAGGTCTAAAATCCATCTCACGTTCAAAAGAAGCTCATGTATTAGGTGTATAACTTTGCTCCCGCCGTTTTTCCGAAATTCGAGGCTATATTGTAAGAAACTCGTTATACATTTATGATTCAAAGTGTTGTCCATCGCTGGCCACTACTTTCTCCCATCTTTCGGGCAGCATACGAACCCCGTGTTGAAAAAACTGGTCATCTTTTGAAGCGATCCACGAATCGATCCAATTTCTTACTTCTTCATAAGACCGGAAGTGCTGGTCAGCTAGGCCGTGTGCCATTGATCGAAACAAGTGATAGTCCGAGGGAGCAATGTCTGGAGAATATGGTGGGTGGGGTAGGACTTCCCATTTCATTCCAAGTATGTCTTGACCACTTTCGCGACATGGGGTCGAGCATTGTCATGCTGTAAAATCACTTTACCATGTCTCTCGTTGTATTGCGGCCGTTTGTCTTTCAATGCTCGTCTCAAACGCATTAATTGCGTTCGATAACGATCGCCTGTGATTGTTTCAGTCGGTTTTAACAACTCATAATACACTACGCCGAGCTGGGCCCACAAAATACTAAGCATAACCTTGAAACCGTGAATATTCGGTTTGGCCGTCGACGTGGAAGCATGGCCGGGATATCACCATGATTTTCTGCGCTTGGGATTATCGTAGTGGACCCAGTTTTCGTCGCCGGTCACAATGCGGTGTAGAAAACCCTTTCGATTCTGTCTTTGAAGCAGCTGTTTGCAAGTAAAGAAACGTCGTTCAACATCTCTCAGCTTTAATTCGTACGGAACCCAATTCCCCTGTTGCTGAATCAATCCCATGACTTCCAGGCGTTTTGAAATGGCTGGTTGCGTCACTCCCAATGATCCTGGCAATTCTTGTTGCGTTTGACACGAGCCTTGATCAAGCAATGCCTCCAATTCTGCATCTTCGAAAACCTTCTCTCTTCCACCGCCATGCTGGTCTTCGACGTTAAAATCACTGTTCTTGAAGCGTTAAACCACTCTCGGCACGTTCTTTCACTAATAGCGGCCTCACCATACGTATTTGAGAGCATTCGACCTCCCGCAAATGACGAGAATTTGGCTCGTAAGCTGACATGTTTAATCGAGAATAACTTTATGATGCAGACACAAATCGACTAATATTTCGATGGCGTTATGTTTACAAATACCTAAGCTTATTGTATGACATCTATGATCTATTTATTTCAACTACCACTTACCGCTACACCCATCTATTGCAAAACGGCGGAAGCAAAGTTATACACCTAATATCTCAGGCAACATGTAACTCCAAGAGAACATGAAGATTCCAGGAACGTTCAATAGAGGTCTATTCAACGTCCGGACGTTTGAAGGTCCATTGAACGCTCCATGAACGTGAATTCACTTATAATAAACGTCAATTTAACATAGAAGGTTTGTGTTCTTTTGAGGAAACTTGTCATGAGCTTGTCAGATTTGTCATTCGGTCGCTTTTGGCTTGTCATTGACAACCTTGTGAAGGTAAGATTGCTACAACTCTACGGCAAGGGTTTTGTAAGCTCATATCCTTGTCGTATGTCAACTAGTAACCGTCCATCAACATTCTCACAAAGTTAAATTGCAATCTGTTGGTAAAAATAAATCAGGGCGAGCATGAGATTAGCAACCCGATTAGGCCTCTTGGTAGCTAAGGCTGGGCAACCCGGGTTTATATTCGATACCCAGAAACTCAGAACGAATTTTTCATAGTTTATTCCATATAGTTCATAAGTACGTGGATTTATCTTTAATTATTCATCATTTCCTGTCATCCAAAATAAAATGTTCTTCTTACGATTCGAATGTGAGGGATATGTATTCAGAATAAAAAAAATCATTCGTGTCAAGGAGATCCATAAGAGACGGGACAGGAGAAAGATGTAGGGGCCAAAAGTCGAGGAAGTCGGTCTGCAGAAATGTTAATTGAGTCTCCGGACGAAGTTTACAAACGATACCGTTTGAGACCTAATGAATGATGTCCCGTGGTGACATTTTCGAACCGGTAATAAGCAGATTCAACTGTTCTCAAGAAGATACAAGCTCATCAATTGAAATAATTTGTCAGTCATTGAGGTACTTGAAGATGTTGATTTACAGTGATTTCACTACAGATAATAAAGAATCCACGAGTCAAAATATCCCTTTCGATAACGTCGCAACAGGTAAGGAATCTTATCGTTTGAGATAGACAACGAGGAAGAAGCATCATTCAGCAGTATTTATTTCTGATTGTTTTTTCTTTTTTTTTTTTTAATGAAAATTAGGAGATTCGTCATCAAGAGAGCTGGGTGGTGGTTGTTTATACAAGTTCCCGACCTTGAGAATCTCATTGTTACGGAATTGGCTGTTACGTTCCCTTTTTGTCCCTTGTCCTTACACAGTAAAAAATTTTTCGTCAAATTCAACACACAAGCGAATATTAATCATTTTTCTTCACACTCAATGTGTGTTGATTCCAGAGTGACACTTATAAAGTGTTAATTTGAACTCGAATAACATTTGAATGTGTTGAAAATGAATCGATCGAACAGCATTTGATCAGTGTGTTAAATGAACACACAAAAGTGTTAAATATTCAACACTTGAATTTTGACACGTACTTCTTTTTTACACAATGACGGAATTTTTTTTACTGTGTACTTCTCGCATTGAACTCGGCGTTACAACTTCAGCCATGTGAAATCAGCCGTAAAGTGATCTTCAAACAAGAGATGCCATCCTATTTTTTTATTTCCTTAATCCTCTCCTTGAAGTTTTTCTCCTGTGTTTACGATCAATCAAGATCAATACCTATATCCACGTAAGCAACGATTAATAGCAGCTTTGCCGAACACGTATATATAATTTGGTTGGTATGTGCGTAATGTTCCGGTTTACGATCTCACACGCGGTCCCTGTACGAGAAGGCCTGTGTATTCCGAGAAGCAAATCAGGCACTGCTCTCCTTCGGGTGGTGGGTAGGCGCGCTATGCGTGTAATCGAACGATTCCTTTTGGAATTTTTATCAGCTGAATCAGGCCTAATTGTCTCAGAGGCAATTACGTATGCGATCTCGTGTTTATCTACTATATACCCGAGCTGACGACACATCACGCGATCATTGGCATATTCATTCGTGATTCGAGGGCAGGGTATTTCGTTTTTCCAAGAAGATTTATGATTTTAAACGCGGGATCGAATTCGTGTGTTGCCACGATCGGTCAGTTGATGTTTGATATTAGATGAAATGAGGCGGGATGGGATTTAAATTGCCAGTTTGCAATCGTTGCTTTTTGTACCTCCCCGACATACCTCATCGTTTCCTCGTCATACATCTACTTAAGCTTCTTAACGGATCAAGAGGAACAGTGAATGGAAACTTGAAATTTATAGTTCGTTCGACGCTTTGAATTTACGATTTAACGATAACGATTACTTTTTATTCAATTTTCCTTCTTGTCGACACGTGTTTCTTCCCTCTCAATCAAATCCCACCATATTTCATGTGGGGATTGTGTAATGAATCAATTGATATTGCATGGAATATGCATGCCCATGTGGAAAAAATGTTCAAAAATTTATACAATTGTACACAATTTTTATACAATTTTATACGATTTGTCAACAATTTGTGTACAATTGTGTACATTTTTGGACACTATTTCCACATGGGTGGAGTAGACGTAAAGAGTTTTTTCATTGATACTGGAGCAAGCTTGGCGCAAGATCTGTTGAGCATTAACTTTTTCACCAAATTTGGTCCAGACTTGGGCCGTTTCCATAGAAAAGTTTTCCCTATTCATTTCCACAAACTTGTCAAATTTCCATGTTCTTTTCCATGTTTCGAGGAAGAAATAGGGAAAAGGACAAGGAAATTTTGCATCAACGAGGAAAACTTTCCTAAGGGATGATTATGCGAGACTTGGCCCAATTGATTTGCCAAGCATTAACCAACGCAGTTTTGGTCACAGAGATCGCGAATTTCAGTTTATGGATTTTTTTTTCCTCAGATTGTGCCAAGCTTGCAACAGGCTTGTACTATCACTGGCAAATTTGCATTCTTGGATATAATTGTGATTGATGTCTTTGGATGGATTGCACCCAGGTCATTCCTCACTTCCTTAGCATGTATATACAATGGGGCCCACCTCGGCCCAGCATGGGCCCAAGACTTCCAGAGTTCATACACGCTAGGGTTAGATCAACTAAGATATCTATCTCAATGTTCATAACCATCGAGCCAAGATTGGGCCAGACTGAGGTGAACGAGTCTCATGCACGAGTCTTCAGCCATTACAAATTCAAAATTCAATCCTTGCTCATCGGCATCAGTTGTGCGCTTGAGTACAATTTTGGCACAATTCTTTCTAACCAACGCTTGTTTCCATGCTTGTACCAAGCCTACGCGAATGCACGGGCTGTTCTCGGAACATTACAAATGTCCAATAGTACAATGTTGGCCTAATTTTTTTCAGTCAACGTTTGCTCTTGGTACATGTGCCAACCCTGGGACAAGCTTGGATTTTTTCAGTCTTGTCAATACTTCCATGGGGAGTTTTTAATAAACCTTTTAATATATGAATAGTGAATAAACGATTCGAAATATTCATTGAAAACTTCTCCTTTTTTGAATAATTTTCAATAAAACAAGTTTCGAACAGATTTTAAAATTTATGTAAAATTGTATCTGAAATCATGAATGTGAAAAGCCTGTGACAGCGTATTTGCTGCCGCTCAAAGATTTAAGGTTCAACAGGTACAAGCACGTGATTTTCAACACGTATAATCTCCTTTCGGGGGAATCGTCGTGACATCAGACCTGCTTCTTTGATGCTTTTAGGACATAAGTGACGTGAGTCACGCAGCAAAGAATTCTTCCTAGAATACTACTGGTGTAACAGGAAATCATCTAATGTACGTAACAGCAAGAGCGATCTGAGGAGAATCCTTTTCAGTAAGAAAAAGTTCGCCGAAACGACGATCGATTCCAACACTTATAGAAATTCTTTGAATAAAAAATAGGTTGGCTAGGATGATTTTATATTGAGAAGGAATATTTTTTGCTGTATTCCGAGTTCTTTTCATAATGCCAATGATTTTCATTCTTTTCTCATCTTTGTACGAGTAGTGTTGTGAAACATTCTAATCAATTTTTTCGGTATCATTGACTACAGTAGTTGTTGAAAAATGATTATCATTCATGGATAAAACCAGAAATTCAGTTTGTTGTACATTGGGGTGATGCAAAAAGATCTGCTATTTTTTTCTTCGTGTCTCGTATGAAAATATGTTAGTTTTCCATGTTTCGAGAGTCCTCTCCCAAGATCAGCTTGGGAACAAATTTTTAAATAGTCGAAATTTATTGTTCTTTTATTTTTTTCTCGTTACGGTAAAATTTAGTACACGGAGAAAAGAATATAATAATGGTTATCAGACAAAGTATAGTAATCGAAGGACCTAATTCATTATGACGTCAAATACTATACATCTATCAGTGTTGAGCACAAATACAGTAACTTTTACGAGAGTTATGATGAATTGTCATATACCGACTGTCATTTATCGTCGTAACGAATCATATCCTCCGATTACTATATTTGTATGAAAATGGTTATCATATTTTTTTTTCTCCGTGTACCCGAACGAAAAATAACTTTCTCAAAGTTACAGCCTCAAATATTGATTTTTGAAAGTCGCTCAAAATTCATGAAAATTTTTTAATTCATTGCTTTTGATGTTTTCGAGCTTTAATCAATTTGAATAATTTAATTAAATTTCAATTGACGTACATAATAGAATTTATTCAATCAACTTGATTTATTTATTAGGAAAAGTTTATCCTTGTGATTAAAAAGTGGAAAAGAATGAATTTTGACTATTTTTCAAATAAGAAAACAAAACTTGAGCGACTCTTAAAAAACTTTCTCGAGCTGTTCATCGGAGTGGACTCTTGGAAAATGAGAAAACTAACATATTTTCATATGATCAACGAAAGCAAAGAATAGTCGAGTTTTTTTGCACCACTTTAATATGCATGAATTAATTGAAAATGTGGGAGATATTTTCGTGTGGGACAATCACCGATTCTTTACGCTGAGTAACAAGGGATGATAGGCGGATGATAGGTGAATGAATAATATACGTAGATACGAGGTGGGTGGAAGCAAATTTGACGCTGGAATGACAGGAATACGATGAAGAGCGATTCGAAAACATCTGAAAAATGTCCAAGCCTACGTTTGAGAATACAGTATCGCCATTGAGGCAAGCTCCAACGTTGGTTGAACCAACTATGATCTCTATCTTAGGGTCCAAAGTGTCAGGTTAAATCTGGACCAGGATGGGGCTAATTGCGCCCCGGCCCTAGAATGTACTGTGACCGACTTCTCATTGGAGACAACAGGACAATTATCAGAGAATATTGGTCAAATTGTTTTCAACCGCAGTTTGTTCCTGTTCCTTGTGCCAATCCTGAGATGACTTTGGTTTTTTTTGCAGTTTTGTCAATACTTTACATGGGCTAACAGAACAAGGATTGTATTCTTCATTTCTGTATTCGTAAAGAACTGTGTTCTTAAATATGCTGTAGAAAAGTTTTCCTGGTCCATTTCCATAAATTTGCCAAATTCCCATAGTTTCTTCCATGTTTTGAGGAAAATATGGGAGAAAAAATGAGGAAATTTGGCAAGGATGAAAAAAACTTTCCTGAGGGATCAGTATTCTTAAAGAACTGTTCCTTTGAAGAACTGTATTCTCAAATATCTCCGTCCTTAAATAACTGTATTCTCCAAGAACTGTCCCCCTAAAGAACTGTATTGTTTATTTCTGTAGTCGTGAAGTGCATCCTTGAATATCTGTATTCTTAAAGAACTGTATTCTCAAACAATTGTATTCTTAAATGTTTGCATTATCAAAGAACTGCCTTCTTAAAGAACTTTATTCTTAAGTATCTGTATTCTTGATCACTGTGTTTAGTCAGATGACTATTGAAAAGTTATTAATTGTTGCCATTCAACTATAATAATATAATCATTGTTGCAATAAGCGACCTTCATCATCGATAGTCATTTTATCAACAACGCTTTTCCAATAGTCATTCGCCTGAATATTAAATGCCAAAAATACAGTTCTTGGAGAATACAGATATTCAACCATACAGTTCTTCAGAAATACACAAATAAAAAATACAGTACTTGTTCTGTTGATGTGGTGTGAATAATAGTGTGTTGACTATCTTCGAATTCATTGCGAATATACACTGTGAGAAAATTGGCGGTGATTGGTGGTGTTTCAACATCTCACAGTGTCATTTCAACACCATTTGGAATCATTACAACAACGAATTTCGGGATGGACTTCTATAGAGTTCACGCGGTGTTAATTTTGGGACCGCTTTTTTTTACAGTGCAGATTGAACTTAGTGTGAGTATTTGCTTCAAGGTTTAGGGAAACTTAATTTCACCATCAATATTCTTCTCGGTTAACTTTGAAGTTTCATTATAAGTTTTTAATCATTTAGATTTACTTATGAATTTTCCATGGCTTAATTTTTCCATGCAAATTTCATTTTTCTAGCGTTAATTGAGTGTAGTTGTGTTATGATTTTGGTGTAGAATTTCCCTCTGTTATGTAGTGTTATTCTTAGTTATTATTAGTGTGAATAGCGTGTTGATAACCATCAGATTCAATGCAATGAACACGTGAACTTAGGCTGAAGTTTTTTCTAAATGTAAAGAATGTTGATTCTACTGTGAAGTCATCACCATTTGCTATTAATTGCGGGGACTGTAACGAAAGTGAATAACGTTACAGTGCCTGGTTAATCTTGTAGGAACGTTCTCCTTGTTCATTTCCATAATCCTGCCAAATTTCCATCTTTTTTCCCATGTTTTGGGGAAAAGAATGAGGAAATTTGACATGGACGAGGAAAACTTTTCTGCGAAATTCATCTTTTTCTCACCGTTGATTTAAACAAATGTTTTTCTGAATCACTTTTCAGATCCCGTGGACAAGTTTTCCCTGTCCATTTTCATAAACTTGCCAAATTCTCATAGTTTCTTCCATGTTTTGAGGGAAATATGGGGCACAAAAAAGGAAATTTGGCAAGGATGAGGAAGACTTTCCTAAAGGGTTTTTTTATTTGATTATTTGAAAAATATAATGTCAATTTTCAGTCCTTAGTGTGAATGTGATGTGAATAGCGTGTTAGTACTCTTTTTATTGGATGCAAATCCTGTGTCCCGTAGAAAAGTTTCCATAAACTTGCCAATTTTCCATGTTCTTCTCCATATTTTGAGGAACAAATAGGGAAAAGAACAAGAAAATTTCGCATGAAAGAGGAAAACTTTCCGAAGGGGTCCATAGATACCTTGAGGCAGGGCAGGCTTCATATCAATTGAACTGATTCCTCCAAATTGGGCCGCGCGCTTGACTTCCCGAGTAGAAAATAATTCAATGCTGTTTTTATATAAGTTATATATAATTTATGTATTAATTCTATATAATCTGGAAAATTCTTCCATTCGAATGAGCATTATTTTTCCATGCTTAATTTGGAAATTCTACGTGTCTTTTTGCTAGTCTGGTGGAACTTTTTCTTTACTTAGGGGTCCTACGAATATATCGAAAACTGGGCCTCACGCAGCTCCACGCAGGAAAGTTTCCCTCGTTGATGCCAAATTTCCTTGTGCATTTCCCTATTTTCTCCTCGGAACATGGAAATTTGGCAAGTTTATGGAAATGAATGAGGAAAACTTCTCTACGGGTCAAGGCCAGCCCTGCATTGAGGCGTGGTACATTTTGTCTACAACAGAAAAAATTGTATGATTGTACCTTTAGTGCGGTTATTGTCTGATTTTGGTGCAGAATTTTCCTTTGACATGTTGGATATTATTCTGGTGTGAATTATTTATACCCGAATCCTCTAGGACTGCAGTCCTACGCGTACTTTGGAAGGCCGCTCAAACAACTCATTGAATCTCATTCTGAGCATCCAGCTATAATACTTGAAACCTGCTTCTTTTATGCATATATCAAAAACCTCATTGCACGCTGAGAAGAGCAAAATTGATTGATTTCACCAAACAGGGTCGGTCTTGAGTCGCGCGAGGCTCGATTTTCAATATTTTAGCGGAGCCCCTAAGTATAGACAAAGTGTTACCAGATGAGCAAAAAAGGAACATAATATTCCCAAATTAGGTATAGAAAAACAACAGTTACCCGATTTTGTGCCGGGCGATATGTAAAAATATCGATGTTTTTTTTTATAAAAAAATTGTCGAGTTTATATTGAATTTTATAAACTATCGATAAAAAACTTTATACCAATTTTATATAAAATATCGATATCGTGAAATATTGATTTTGTGATAGATTGAATCGTTTATAGAAAGGAAACGAAAATTCAAACTCGCAAAAGCTGATAAATCATTGTCATTTATCTTCTCGACTCAACTCCTTGAAACTGAAAACATCGTTGAGAGTTGCACTGGAAGATTTTTTGGTTTTTAACAGTTGAAAATTCTGTTATTCGAGTACTAATTCGTTTCAATAAACGATTCAAACTTCAGCAACATAAATATTATCCATCACTAATCCGAGTGCAAAAGTTTTCAAAATTAAACATAATTTTAGAAACTTTTCCCACTTGGGCAGTTAAGCGCGGGGTTTCTTTGAGCGCGAGGCCCGATATGGACATGCATAGAAGCTGATTATCCAAAACAGTGTCATTTGGAGGTTTTTAGCATGTTCATATCACATCTGAAGCATCCGCCCAACTAACATTTCAATTCTTTAAGATATCTGAAAGAATACTTAATTGAGAGATCTTCAAGAACTTTCTTGAAGGATTCTTAAAGACATCTTTTAGAAGTGTTGGAAAGACATCGTGTAGAAGATTTCTAAAAGATGTCTTGATTCAGAGATCTTCAAAAACGTTATTGAAGAGTTCTTGAAGATATCTTTTAGAAGTCTCGGAGAGATTTCTGAAAGGTGTCTTGATTAACACACGTTTCCCTGCTAAAAAAATCTCTCTGAATCTCTCTGAAAATTGCACGTTCCAGAGAGATTCAGAAAGAATCAGAGAAATTCAGAGCAATTCAGCGTGGTTCAGAGGATTTCAGAGACTAGTGGATTGAGAGAACTTGTGCTTTAAATTTTTCAGAAGGATTGAGAAAAATTCAAAGGAACTCAGAGAGGTGCAGGGAAATTCTGGGAAATTCAGAGAGGAACAAATTCAGTAAAAATCTTGGTCCTGCATTTCAGAGGCGTTCAAGGAGTGTCAGACACTTTCAGAGATAGATGAATTGAGAAAGATTGTGCGTAGAACTTTTCAGAAATATTCAGAGGAAATTAGAAAGATTCAGAGTAATTCAGAGAGAAATTAATTCAGCTAAATTTTTGGTTCAGGACTTCAGAGGTATTCAGGGAGTGTCAGAGACTCACAGAGACAGGTGAATTAGGAAAAATTGTGCGTGGGATTTTTCAGAAAAATTCAGAGAGATTCAGAGGAATTTAGAGTGATCCGGGGGGGTCTGGGAAATTTAGAGAGGAATTAATTCAGTACAATTCTTGGTCCTGCATTTCAGAGGCTTTCTGGAAGTTTCAGAGACTTCCAGAGGAAGATAAATTAAGAAACATTGTGCGTGGAATTTTTGAGAAATATTCAGAGGAATTTAGAAAGATTCAGAGTAATCCAGAGAGATTCAGAGAAATTCAGAGAAATTCAGAGGAATTCAGAGGAAGCTTTGAAATCTGGATACATTGAATTCCGGAATATTGAGAGGAATTCAGAGAGATTGAGAGGAATTCAGAGGAAGCTTTGAAATCTGAATACATTAAATACACGGAGATTTAGAGGAATTCGAAGAGATTCAGAGAAATTCAGAGGAATTCACAGGGAGCTTTGAAATCTGAATACATTAGATTCCGGGAGATTTAGAAAAATTTAGAGATATTCAGGTAAATTCAGAGGGAGCTTTGAAATTTAAATATATAAAATTCTGAGGGATTCGACGATATGCGGAGAGATTCAGAGAAAGTTGAAGAACTCAGAACGTATCACTATCAGAAAAGTCTCTAACTTCCTCTGAATTACTCTGGAATTACTCTGAATCTTTCTGAAATTTGTCCCAAAATATAGAGAGATTCAGAGAAATTCAGAGAGATTTCAGAGAGATTCAGAGAGATTTTTTTTACCAGGGTTGAGAAGATACATTCTTCAGCAGTTTTGAGGTTATATGAGCACATGATCATGAATAACACAGCATAAAACTTTGAATGTACCTTTTATTACAATCGTATTGCAAATGAGGTGATTCCATCCATGAATTGAAAGCTTGAATCAACCATTGAGATATCAAGAAATTTGAAAGTTTATAAAAAGTAAGATTTTGTCGCCTTACGACGTGCACAATAAAATCACCGAATATCCACTTCACAACAATTTTTCAGAAATACTTTAGAAAGAATCTGCGGTATTCACGAAATATTAATAACCACTAGAACACAGAATTGATTTCTAAATATGTTTCACTGAATTTATTCATCTTTCCTATTTGTAAGTACATTCAACTCTTTTGATATTTATTCATGTGATAACAGTTTGTTCAAAAGATCATTTTCACTTTGAAACTGGACACCGCTGACATATTTCATTATGTCATATCGACAATTATGGGCGTCTCTACCATGTTGTACGTACAGCTCAAGTGACTGAGGCGTGAATATATAGTCAAGTGAATGGGTTCGATTCTCGCAACAACAAGGGTCGAAGGGTTGAGAACTTTTTTTGTGAACAAATTCAAGAGTCTTCCAATTTATAAATTCTCCAAGACATCTTTAAGAACTCTTCAAGATATCTTTTCGAATTCTATACGTGTTTCATAAGACATCTTTTAGGATTCGTTTCGGTATCTTTTAGAACGTTTTTTAAGACTTCTTACAAACGCATCGAGACTTCTTAAAGATATCTTTAAGATATTTGAATGTTAGTTAGCGCTTGTGCCGCTTGGGTACTTACATGGGCTGGCAGAACAAGAACTGTATGTACTCTTTATTTCTGCATTCGTAAAGAACTGTATCCTTAAATATGCCGTAGAAAAGTCTTTCCTATCCATTTCCATAAATTTGCCAAATTCCCATATTTTTTCCATGTTTTGAAGAAACTATGGGGGAAAAAATGAGGAGATTTGGCAAGGATGAAGAAAACTTTCCTAAGGGATCAGTATTCTTAAAGAACTATTCCCTTGAAGAATATCCCTTGAGAATGAAGTATTCTCAAATATCTCCGTCCTTAAATACCTGTATTCTCTAAGAACTGTCTCCCCAAAGGACTGTATTGTTCATTTCTGTAATCGTGAAGTGTATCCTTAAATATCTGTATTCCTCAAATTTTATATCCTTGAATATCTGTATTCTCAAACAATTGTATTCTTAAATGTTTGCATTATCAGAGAACTAATTTTGAAAACTTTCTCCAATTTGGCAGTTGAGCGCGGGGTTTCTTTGAGCGCGAGGCCCGATTTGGAACTCGGCTAAATTTTTATAATCGTTGATACTAAAAAAAAGAATTGCATTCACTGAAGATACCTTCTAAAACATCCCTACAAATATAATATCTGATCGTTTCGTTATTATACAAGACATGTCCACGTAAACGAACTATCACGTTATCTCACATCATATTGAATCTTGGTAAAATGAAAACAGAAATAACTATATTTCCTTCAATCTTCCCTTAATATCCCTCGACGGAAACAATAAAAATCAATCTAACAACAATCTTTTCGGGTTCTCTCTAATTCTCTCTCTGGAATTCTTAACAAGAGTGTGAAACAACTTTTATCCGCATGCTTAATCTCACTCGATCCCCAGTGGTGTAAAATGAAGTAATTTATCTTTCGACGTCTACGTTGACCGGCGTTGATCGATTAAGAGCCCAAGACGGGGAGTATATACTTAATGTAAATTCATTCTAAACCTTCTTTCCGTTTATGCTGCGTCAAACGTCCGGTCCTGCAAGTTACAACACGTTACCTCGTTTATCGCAAGAACTAACGTGTTCGCTTAATTAAGACACCGAGACGCAATTATGATCGATACAAGATATTTCTCGAAGAATTCGAATTTCTGATACCACGTTACCGTGATCCGAAGACTTATCATAGGGTATATCCTAATTTTATTGCCGCAATGAGTTAGTGCTCGTTACAAGCCTGACGATGAAATGAAAGTTCAATTATGCATGTAAATTACAGGTACTCAAAAGCATTTATCGATATCCATAAAATCCAACAAACAGTTATATGAGAATTCATAGTTTTTACAGGGGAAAACAAACGTGAGATGAAACATCAGGTATAATGAGGACGAAAAACTCTTTCGATAACGTTTCGTCGATGGTTCGTTAACGTGTAGTGTACTTAGCAAAGAAGTAGAGGAAGGGAAAAAAAAGATGATGCAAGAATTTCTTATATGAACGAATATTCAGAACCTAGGAATGCAGAGGTATATCATTGAGAGTGTTCGAAGAACCGCATGTCAAAGGAGTTTTCTGTATTATAAATATACAATAACCTTTGGAGCGGATTATTTGGGTTTACAGGTATCCCACGGTGCAAACCATTCTTTTGCCAGCTTCGGTTCGGTCATAAAAGTTTGCGTTGTTCTTGTATTGTATTGACAAGCTTCCTATAGAGCTCTTAAAGCGAAGCAATTTGTAAAACAGAATGTGTGTTCTGGTATACATATATGCCGGAGTAAAGTAAAGTGCAGCAATAGTAGTGGTGGTGGTTGTAACGGCGGCAGGGCCAGTAAAGCCGTGTACGACATACGAATTCATACGTACACCAACGAAAGCAAAAAGGGGGCTATGAATGAGTTTATCGACGAACTGCGAAGATCGAAGTTCGGTTCCTCACCGAAAGTTAGATGACGCAATTTTCATTTCAAAGACGGTTATAGGCCACATACTTCTGTTCTGCGGCCAACGATGTATATATACGAGAGTGTCATGCGACTTCAGAATGATTCCTTTCACGCTCCTCCTTCTTTCACTCCCCCTACTCGTTACCTCTATACTCTCGCTCTATAAACTCGCGCTGGCTGTCCTTCCGAG
This sequence comes from Gonatopus flavifemur, assembly GCA_018340375.1. Taxonomy (NCBI): domain Eukaryota; kingdom Metazoa; phylum Arthropoda; class Insecta; order Hymenoptera; family Dryinidae; genus Gonatopus; species Gonatopus flavifemur. The sequence continues at coordinate 1,080,778 of JAFFJZ010000019.1, forward strand.
TTCCGAGAAGGCCTGTTGCGCCATGCCGAGTCTGAAGAATTTTTTCGGACTCGATCAAAGATGCCGAATCGTACACGAGGTTCGACACAATCGAACCTACTACTACCGTTATTAATACTACTATCGTTCTTGGAGAACTTCGGAAGCACTGCGTATGCAATTTTATTACAACTTATCGTGAGGAAATTTCAAACGTTCACGTGTGTAATGGTTATGTAATAAAAGTTGGTGGTCATCGAGGAAATCCTAATGATATGCGGAAATTCGAGGGAACAGTTGTATAATCTCTTTGGTGAATGACTGGAGCTCGGAGAATCAATTTCATCGATGAGTGAGCGAATAATAAAGAATAATTTTATACGATAGCGGGGAATGTTGTTAGGGATATATGTCTACAATTTTCTAGTGCGGGATTCAAGATTGTGTATGTTCGTTTATACATGCGAAGATCAAATCCAGTGCAGCTGGAAAATATATTTCATATAAACACATAATAAACAAATAAGTAATGAAATAATAATATGAAACATATGTTTATGATTTTTCCTTCAAATTATACGTTAGTCCACTCCCTGTCCGAAAAGTCCCATAGATTCCCATGGATTCCCATAGGTACTGTCACAATAACCGCATAGAAACCGATAGGATATCATTGATTCCATTAGGATTTCGCCTATCGGTTTCTATTGGTTTTTTCGCACAGGGCTCGCTGAAGCAGTTTTGGTCGAAATTAGGAATATGCATGCAACGCTGTAAAGAACCCAAGCTTGTCCCAGGGTTAGCACATGTACCAGGAACAAACAACATTGTTCGTTGGTTATGAACAATTGAACCAATATTGTCCGATAATCGTTCTATTGTGTCGAATGATCAGTCTGTCATGGTACCCCTAGTGGATCTGGGTGAACCGACAAGCGACCATAAATTCCGGTTATACCCCACACAGCACAAAATGTCTATACAATATGTGGAATGAGTGTGGTAATATTGTCTATATGCATAAAATATTTAAAATATATCATACGACCAATATTCATAAAAGTACATGAATCAATATTCTATACAGATATTGGAAATGTACAAGATATTTTGCACATGTATGGGGATTAGGTGGATACAATATTCTTAAATATTGATTAAATAAACAAGAATTGTTACCATTAAGATTTATTGGAACTTCTGTCAAATATCACATCAAATCAGATAGATTTCCTAAACATTTCGGTTGGGTTTGGAGAATTTCCCCTCAATTTTTGCTCAGCATACAGTATTTCACTCCGAAGATTTTGCCCCAATCTTTTCCAGTCATCTGCCACACTAGCGAAATCCCTACAAGAGATGGTTACTGGTGTATAGGGCTTCGGACGAGCCTCGCGTCGAAGAAAGTTACCAATACTTATTTCAATCTCTTGTCATATCAGGATGATCAAGATAATTTGAGAGTACCAATGAAATCAACGTAATGAAGTGGAACCTTGATCATTGAAACAAAATGAGCGGAGATATACAGGTTCTCCAAGGACTCGTGGATCGGATTCTACAGGTATATTCTGCAGCCAAAATGCAATAATTTCCCGTTTGAAAAAAATTTTTTTGACGCTTAGTTTTGGAGATATGAGCATTTTTAGATTTTTGTTCAAATCCAAATCATTCAGAAACACTGTGTACTACATACTTGAGCTTAACACCATTCGCTAAGTTGGAAAACGGTGGATCTGCGGAAAAAAGTCAAACTATTTCATCACTGATAGTTCTGAAGCTATAGCGATTTGAAATTTTTTAGCTTTCAGCCAATCAGAATTCAGCAACTTCAAATCGCTATAGCTCCGGAACTATCAAAGATGAAATAGTTTGATTTTTTTCCGCAGATCCACCGTTTTCCAACTTAGCGAATGGTGTCAAGCTCAAGTATGTAGCACACAGTGTTTTTGAATGATTTGGATTTGAACGAAAATCCAAAAATGCTCATATCTCCAAAACTAAGCGTTAAAAAAATTTTGTTCAAACGGGAAATTATTGCATTTTGGCTGCAGAATATACCTGTTAAATCCGGTCCGCGAATTCCAGGACACCCTGTACATCGAAATATGCAAAGAGATCTGCATCGAGTTCCGAGGCTGAGATCTTAGTTCTCCTCTTCGATGAAATCGAAATTCTATGTGATTTTGTCACACTTTGGGTAGAAGCTGCCCGTGTAGAAATCGAACTAGCCTACCCTGCTTGAAAGATCCGATTCGAATCTGTTAAGGCGATTCACCACAAGCCAAGTTACCAGATCTCACCTCCCCCCCCAGTTTTCTCAGTAATCAATGGGTAGAATCAGTTTTAATGAGCAGGTGCATCTTCTTAGGCTATTGAAAAAACTGCAGCCACTCATTATTTTTCATTTTATGTGTTCGTTTCTGAGAAAACTGGGGGGAGAAATTTGGAATCTAGTAACTTTTTCAGGGAGTAAGGAATTCCCTTAACTGGTCAATCAATGTCAATCAGATTTTTGTCCAGGAATTTTCCTATTTGATCTTATTCAAATTTCATCGGTTTGAATAGGGAATTTTCATTCAATGAGATATAATCAGGAAATTCGGATCATGTACATTCGAATTCACCGATTATATGCCATTGAGTAGAAATTTCCTATTCAAACCGATTATATTTAAATGACATCCTATGTAACACAGAATATTTCGAAAATATTCTCACAACATCCGTAAAATGTACTTGATCGAATATTCTCACAAAAAGCGTAGAAGATTCGTAAATATTCATACCCAGACAGCACAGAAAGTTCTCTGAATGTTCTATAAACATAATCTTGGTTCCGCGTGTGTTGGTGCCCAAGGCACATATTTTCCAAATATTTAGAGTACCTTCCCTTTGGATGCACATGAATACGTACCGAGCACGTTCTTTTCATATATTACGGGACGTTCTTTCCGCGTTTTCTAAACGTTCTTCCATGAAAACTAACCTTTTAAAAACATATGTGCAACGCCGCGGAACATTGTGAAAACCTTTCCTTGAATACGTCCCAAGAACATTGCAAGAAGACATGAATAGAACTAAACGGGACATTTGCATGTTCCTGCGACATACATGCGACGTTTTTAGAACATCATGAGACGTTATTTGCACGTTCTCTGTGTAACCAAGCACATTTTCGGAACGTCCAGGAAACCTCCCGGTGCTGTATGGGTAGAAGATCCTTAGAACGTTTGAATGAGACTGTTTCAAAGATTTTAGGAGCGTTCGTACAATATGCGTACAAAGTTTGTACGGAGATTGATGGGCAGCGCATGCGCAAGTATCGTGATGACATGAATTCAGTAATGGCGGATAATGTCGTTGACCCTGATTGCAAACCCTTAGATAATATATTATCTTAATTTGTATTTGGGGAATAATAAATTTATGAACCATGTGACACAGAGTATCCTGAGAATATTCTCATAACGTCCGTAAAATGTACTTGATCGAATATCCTTACAAAAAGCGTAGAAGATTCGTAAATATTCATAGAAGATCCCCACAACATTTGGATGAGACTGTTTCGAATATTCTAGGAACGTTCGTACAATATGCGTACAAAGTTTATAGGGAGATTGATGAACAACGCATGCGCGGGTATCGTGATAACACGCATTCTGTAATGGCGGGTAACGTTGTTGACAGGCTACAGACTCTTGGATAATATATTATTTTAATTTATGATTGGGGAATAGTGAATTTATGAGAGGTATGCATTTTAATATCGCAAATCTTCTCTGAGAGTGTCATGTGTGAAAAATAATCCTAAAAAGTGTAATAAAATATTGAGTCCATGCTTTCAACGCACGAGCCCATGCTTTTTGAGTATGAGTCCCATGCCTTCTAAGCATGTCGCCATACGTTAAAGGCACGCTATAACAACAGCATTAGAAGCGTGAACCCTAACAGGACTGGGAGGTTTTTAAAACGCTCCAAGAACGTTGGGACGTTTTTAAAACATTCTCAGAATGTTTTCAAAACGTCCAGGGACCTTGGTGCTATTAGGGAAGGGCCCCCTTGCCTTTAAAGCATGCTTTTTCTCTCGGTGTAGTTAGTTCTTGCACGATTACTTACTTTTTTCGATGCATTCAGTTGTGGTGATACGTACCATCGTGTTGCATTGAAAGTATCATCTAGTAATCGACTAGTCATCGAAGAATTTGATTCTTCCACGGAGAAAGTAAGGTTAGGTTATTCAAGTAATTCTTCGTCAATAACTACATGTTGACTAGACAGTCGGTAAAAATTATAGAAATTACTTTGCTGTCATGAATATACCATCAAATCAGCACAAAGGGGCAATCCAGTGAATATTAATAACTGATGAAACGTGAAATCATGGATTATGTTTTTGAATAACAATTCTCAAATTGAGCAAACAATGTAGTTTTGCTTCCTCGTTAGAGGGAAGCTTTGTAATCGTTCCGAGGGACCGCAAATTTTTTTGTCCCCAAACTCAAAATTTCTTGGGCCAAAATGTTCCTCCAACTTCGGGGGAAATTCTTGGTTCCGCGTCTGTCTGTCTGCCTATCTGTGTGTGTGTGTATGTATGTGGATTAATTTGTGGACGCGGATATTCTCCATTCCACCGTAGTGAAAATGAATCATATAAGAATATATAAAAATCATATGTGATCCATATAAAATTCATATCTATATGGTCATATATGGCCATATATAATCCCTACATAATCCGTATTGAATCCATGTATGACCCATATATGACCCATGTATAACCCATATATAATCCATATATTACCCATAAATGCAAGATTTTTTGACATATGAAGAAAATTCTGTCATATATGAAATGTTCTCCATACATTGATTATATATGCATTATATATGGATCATACATAGTCATATATGGATGGTATATGGATTATATGTGGATTATATACGATTCCACACGTTTTCATATATGAACCATATATATGGATTATATATGTATTATGTATGGGTCATATATGTTTACTTTTTACTGGGGCACTCATCCAATTCCGATAAAATTTATACCACAGTCCTGTTGAAAAAGTCCCATACATTCTCATATATAAATCTTATTAGTTTATATGAGTTTCAACAAGTTTTTATCAGTCCATATGCGGTTTCTGTCCTGGAACTTATGGGTTTTATATGCTTCCATATAAGAAGGCAAAAATTATATGAGACCTTGATGAGATTCAATTAGAACCATTTGCAAAATCTCATAAAACCGTATGAAATCAAGTGTGTGTACTAGATTTCATGCGGTTTCTGTCCTGGAAATAACTAGAATTTATTAGAATTCATGAGATCTTTTCAACAGGGAGTGTGGAGTGAGACGATAGTGCTCCCATAAAAGTTTCAGCCCGACTGACCCAGCCCAAGCAGCAGCAACAGAAGTTCAAAGTATATACGAAATAGAAACGTTCGTAGAATTTACGAATGAGATACGAAGGACACATGATGGAAGTTCATGGAATATTCGAATGAGACTGTTTTAAACATACTTAGAACGTACACAGTACATTCGAAATGCACGATATTCATTCAATCGATGTTCGATCGACGTTATATTCGATTACATACGTTCGATGAATATGCATAGGACCTATGAAACGGTCTCATTGGAATATGCATAGAACATATTTCGAATATTCGGGGAAACGTTCATAGTATATCCTAGTGCTGCTTGGGAAATATTACATTTTGAAATGTTCCGACAATGTTATGATTAAAATATACAGGGTGTCCCATTTTAATCTTTAAATGCAAATATCTCAAAAACATGCATCTTAAAGCAAAAGTACTTCATACCAAAGTTGTTATACAAAGAGGGGGCCACGAAACTACGATATCAGTTTCATCATAGATGGCGTTATGATCGATTAAAATGGGGTCAACATCATTTTTTTAAACGGGAACCCCCACTTTTTATTGCATATCTTGATTCTCCGCCAAAAACTGAGTAACTTTTGCTTGAAATGTTTTTCTGAATTTCTGAAGATGGCGCCACAATCGATGAAAAATACAGTCTATGAAACAATATGCGGATATCTTGTGGAATGCATCCAAGAGCCGAAATATCTCATTCTAATGTTGTTGTTAAGAGAGGGGACGACACAATGGCGATATCAGTTCCATAGTAGATGGCGCTGTAGTCAGTAAAACTGAGGTGAACTTCAATTTTTTAAATGGAAACTCCTACTTCTTATCGCATATCATGATTCTACGCGAAAAAATGAGCGAGTTTTGTTTGAAACATTTTTCCTAAATTCTTGAAGTTCAAGCAGTGGGAAATGAGGTTGATGAAATAGTTCTACTGCATTAGAAGAGTTACATTGAATTGAAGTGATTTACAATGTTTTGGACATGACATTTGTTGTGTTTTGTGATCGATTTCTTCCCTGAAATTATTATTGTTTTGATTTGTTTGTTGAGCGTTGCTTCACACATAATGCAGTAGAACTTTTCCATCAACATCATTTTCCACCGTTTCCATCTTCAAGAATTTAGGAAAAATGTTTCAAACAAAAATTCCTCATTTTTTCGCGTAGAATCATGATATGCGATAAAAAGTAGGAGTTTCCATTGAAAAAATTGAAGTTGACCTCATTTTTACCGACCACAGCGCCATCTACTATGGAATTGATATCGTAGTTTTGTGTCCCCCTCTTTGTATAACAACTTTGGTATGAAGTACTTTTGCTTTAAGATGCATGTTTTTGAGATATTTGCATTTGAAGATTAAAATGGGACACCCTGCACAGTGAATAAAACAATTCTCAAATTTTTCAAAGTCTGGGTTTGGGATAGTTGGAAAGTTGAAGAAACATTATTTTGTTATTCATGCCAATCGGTTCAAAATTAATCAGAAGGGTGAATATTTGTCCATTACAAAGATAAAAAATGAATAGAGTTTATGTGAGAGAGGATTTTTTCGATTTCAAACGCTCACTGAGAAAAAACATTTGTTATTGTCAATGACGAATTTTGATCAACAAATTTTCTTTGTCAATACAAATGCTTATCTTATAGTGGAAGAAAATTTGTTTGCCTGGAAACAAAGCCTCTCTCAAAATCTCCAAAGTGGTATCTATTTAACATTTCAGAAGATTCTGAATCGATTGGTCTATATCCCAATTTTTGAAACAAATTTTCGAAAGTTTTTCATCGATCTGTTTCAGGACTTGGTCAATTTTGGAAGTACACTTATAGGAAAACGTTCCTCTCACGTGCTATTCATTCTTCATTCCAGAAGATTTCGAATCGATCGATCTATATCCCACGAAAAAAAATTTTTGAAATTCTGTTATCAATTTACTCCAGCACTCAGTAGATTTTGGAGGTACACTTTTCAAAAATGTTCCCCTCAAGTGCCATTCATTTTCCATTGCACGAGATTCTGAATCGATTAGTCTTTATCCCACGGTAACGAATTCTCGAAGTTTCTCCATCGATCTTACTCAGCACTTTGTAAAATTTCAAAGTCGAGGTCAAAAACATCTGTCTCCCACGATCTACTCATTTTTTATGTCAGAAAATTCTGGATCGATTGGTCGATATTTCATGGAAACGAATTCTTGAAATTCCCATCACAATGATTACAATAAACGGCACTTTGAGAGTGGTGTCGTCATCTCGGAGATTCGCTGATGTGATAGAAACCTTGACTCTCACTCGCAGAACCCGGGTTCAATCCCCGCTGGGGGAACTTCCTAACAATTGACTTCGAAGCAGGTTTTCTTCCACTCAAAGTGACTCTTGTTGTTCAACATTTATGGAGGTAAACTATAAAGAAATTTTTTTTTTTAATCCAAAGTAATATTTTTCAAGCTTTTGACCATATGTAATTGTTACAATTTTTTCCGTACAGAATGTCGCTGAAATGATCACAGTAATATTTCGGAATGTCTCCAGAATGTTACCTGAATGATTTTAGCAATGTTTCAGAATATCTCCAGAATGTTACAAACATGGTGACATCAGTGTCGGACTGGCTCATTCCAGGGCCTCCGGCGAACGACCGTGCCGGGGCCCCTATAAAGGGGATGGAATAATTGTTGACTTTCAAAAAAAAAAAAGGAGAGAATCATACTGATTACAAATCCCTGTGATTTATTTTAATTCCAATGATTCTTTTCATTGAATTCGAATTCAAGGAAGAATATATTTGTTATAATTTTTTCCATTGAAAAAACGATTCAATACGATGAAGGCAAAGAAAATTTTCTGTCAGTCTAAGAAATTGGGTCTTCAGTATATGAGGTGAATTATTATTCCAACTAACTGGATAGTTGTTTTGACTCATAAGTGGGTCAGAAAAACAACATGCACAGTTGAAACAACTAACCAGTTGGTTGAAATGATAATTATTTTTGACAAGCGCATATGTACCTATTTTGTTCACTTGTTCCAACCAATTACTCATTTTTTTTGTATAAGATTGTGCTCTAAACATCAATGTGGGGTACCTCATGGTTTTTAGATGTTGAGGAACGAAATTGTAAAGAATTTTCGTCAGTTAGGGGTTATTACTTTTCACATCTTCTTATACCCACCAGGAAATCAATAAACGACTGAAACTCCCAGATAGCACACGAAGAATTCTTTCTCAAGAACAGAAATAGAATTTTTCAAGAACTCTTTTCGAACTAATGAATTCCTATGGAGTTCTAGAAGAGTTAAATGTTTAGGACATTAACGAGTTCTTTGAGAATAACGAAAGTATTATTCCAGTACTCTCAAAGAACTCTTTAATGTCCAAAACATTGAATTCCTGCTGAACCTTATATGAATTCATTAGCTCGAAAAGAATTTTTGAAAAATTCTATTCCTGTTCTGGAAAAAGAATTCTTCGTGTGTTGTCCTGGGCCTTTATCTAAAGTTTAATCCTGGTCATAGATTCCATGATTATCACTTTGGAATGATTTTTACATTAAATTTGATCCAAATTCTGATGAAATTTGCCATGAAGCAATGTGTTTTTGCGGTATTTTTTGAACTCATGCAATTTATTTCTTCCATGTGACAAATTGAGGATTAAGGAAGTTCTAAATCCGTTCATTCGAACTGTTAGAAAATTCATTGAAAATGTCTTTTTTCCATCGTGCGACTTGAGAATGATGCCAGAAGCGCGGAAACCCTAGTAGAAATCACTCTTGTCGTTCTCTAGTCATTCTCTGAGCCTCACCAGGCGCTTCCAAGTAACTTTGCAGTTACCAAAATTTCGATTTTTTTTTTGCGCATGTTGGAACAAATGAGGCATCAAAACGTTTCGATTACCACTCTTTTCACACTTGAACACTGTTTTGGTTACCCTTTCGTGTCGTTCTAAATACACCATTTTCACCCAGGTATCTTGCAAGTAAGACTTTTTCAAAAATACCTGATAGATATCTAAAACATGTCTTATGTAACGCAATCAGCACACTTAAGGAACACCGGTTTCATTCAAGAATAACATAGTTTTCAGATCGTTCTCATTGTGTTGCATACACTGAGAGAAACTTATCAGCAAGAATGACTGATTTTTGTGATCAAATGGGGGATATATTAGACATGAGATTACAAATTGATGGGAAATCCTAGCAATTTTTCATTATGTTATTTTAATCCCAAAAAATGTTATTCTATCTGAAATTTTAATTCTATTGGAAACTTTTGAATGCAAAGTCACTTATGGAAATGTATTCGCAAAAACGAACGCAAAGAAATGAAATGGCTGTGGCAGCTACTCACTTTTTCAGCTTTCTTGTTTTCATTGCTATAGCTAAAATAATTACACCTACAGCTATTTCTTAGTTACTACAGTAAAAAATCGTAGCTGTGACTGCATAGGTTTTCTGATAGATATGAAATTTTTTGCTGCGGAAGCTACATTTCTTGCTTTTAACGCTAAGTGAGTAGCTGTGACAGCTGAAAAGTAACCCAGATTGCTAATTGTTAGTTAACAAAATAATGACTAATTATTTTCTTTTTGTGCGATGCAACAAAACATTCAGTATCTTTCTAACTACACGGAAAAAAATTCTGGGACAGGGACAAAATTGTGTTATCTTTTAGAACAAATTGTGGTAATTCCAACTACATTGGAGTAGATTTGATGGCAATTGCAGCAAAGTATACTCCAAAATTGTCCCAATCTCAAATTTCATTGCAAATTGTAGTAAATATGACAAATAATTTTTTCGCCTGTATGAAATTTAGTGGTACTGTTTGTTACAAAATTCAATACCGATTTTTGTATAAATTTTCGTAATATCCCTACGATTGTAATGATCCACAGGAACTATTTCCTTGGCTTCCAATCATTCATCATGTATAATTACATGAATACATACCATAGTGAAGTGTAAAATTGTAAGGAACTTATAGAAGATATTATTGAATTGTGGTCGCTACCGAGATTGATGCAGATTTTGCAAACTCAATAAGAAGCTAAAGGACATCATACTATCATAGGATTAAAGTTTGCACAATTTGTGATTATTGAAAATCTGTAATTATTGAAAATTTATCCCTTTCTCTGTAAAATATTTTTTGAAATTCATCATTTTGCCACGGGCCCCCGGCGATCGCCGGGTAGCCGGGCGGGCCAGTCCAACACTGGGTGACATAAGACATCCTGCAGACATTCTGATAATCTTCTTGAGATACTTCTCAGAATATTACACATTCCAAATGTAATATTCTGACAATATTGCTGAGACATCCGGTGGTATGTGGGTTTATTATATATGAGCATTTGTCCAGGCATTGATGAGATTTTATAATAACGTTATCAGAATGAATGAGCACAAAATTGGATTTTATCAGACTTTGTGAGCTATTGCGGAGAATCTCATTAAGGATTATCAAACGGAAATTCCCTACACGGAAAAAAATGTTTAGGCTCATTACGAAGATTTCTTGGTATCCCAGCTAAATGATATCACTGGATTTCGTTGGGATAGAAGTTTAGCTGTAGGAAATAAACTTTATCGCTGATGAAATATAGTTTTAACCTTTGAAATATTTCGCGATGACGTCTATATTTTCACTCCAAAAGAGCCACTGGATTGTATGGGTGCGATACCTGAACACAATTAGCTGCACAGTCTAGCTAATTACTTTAGATGTAACAGATAGAATTTTTCACTGGTGTTTCCAAGTGAGCTCACATGGCAGTAGGGGTTATGCATTTTTAAAAGTATTCTGGAAGAGACGTTTAAGATATTCCACGCAATGTGATAAGAACAATCCGAGAAAAATTCTTTCTAAACAACGAATCATTCTCAAATCTTGTTCTTTCCATGTTGCGTAAGACATCTTGAAGATGTTTTTGAGAATACTTTTGGAACTGCCTAACCTTTATCGCTATGTGGGAGGTGATCATGAATTTCCACTGGAATAGGAACATTCTGTTTCCCAAGCAGCAACGGAAGTTCAAAGTATATACGAAATAGAAACGTTCGTACCCTAACAGCACATCCACCGATGTCCACGTCGCATCTCCGTGGAAGCGAGGTGGAGAAAAGGGAGATGTGGATACAAGGCGAATGGACGGAGAAGCGACGTAGAGGCGACGGAGAAATGTTCGGGGATCGGTGGTTGTGCTGTACGGGTAGAATGTACGAATGAGATACTAAGAACATATAATGAACGTTCATGGAATTTTCGAATGAGACTGTTTTAAATATACTTAGAACGTACATAGTACATTCGAAATGTACGATATCCATTCAATCGACGTTCGATTGACGTACCGTCGTATATTCGATTATATACGTTCGATGAACATGCATAGCACCTATGAAACGGTCTTTTGGAATGTACATAGAACATATTTCGAATATTCTGAGAACGTTCATAGTATATTCTGGTGCTACTTGGGTTGCAGCATTCTTCTATTGTGTCAAAACGCTATCAGTCGGCTTGACTTCGGATATCTCGAAATGATATTTTTCAATATCAAAACGGTAATATCATATCATAAGTGAAAAGTCAACATAATCATGAACTGAATTTCAAAATCAACTCCAATTGTTAGATGCTTAGGATAACCTCGATTTGGAATGTCATAATTCGAGCCAAAAGCTTCTCTACTCCTAATCGAAATCTTATTCCTATACTGCTCGCAGGATTCCACATATTTCGAATGGATTCAATGAATTCCGAAATATTGGTGAATGAGGTTTATTTCTAGATTTTTGCTGAAGTTGGGGTCGTTTATTGGAACGAATTAATGATCGAATAACACAATATTCAGCTGTTGGAGATCAAAAAATCTTGCAGTGAATCTTTGAACGATATTTCCAGTTCCAAGGAGTCAATTAAATCGAGAAGATAAATGACGGTGATTTATCAAATTTTGTGAGTTTGAATTTTCGTTTTGTTCCTATAAACGATTCAAACTTCCACAAGATATTTTTCCATGATTCGTGATGTCTCAGTTTTCACATAACGACCAACGAAATATTTAACCTCGAAGGAACTTCAATTCACGAACATCTCGAAATTTATTGAATATATTCAAAGTTCAATAATAAGTTTGATCAAGTAACATGAAAATAAACTTTCGATTGTAATGTCTTTGGAGACATTCCATCCATGTAGAGCTGAGATATCAACATATGAGAACTGAACATTTCGTGATACAATATCCGTGTATTACTGGCGTAAAGTGGTAGAAACCAAAGAAACATTCAAACATTAGCTAACCTCGTTTAGGTGTAGTTCCCAAACAAGGAAGCTGTGTGAGTCATATAATAATATGAGCCACTTAGAATTATGCTGTATGTTCGTGATTAATAAACTGCATTACAAACAGTGATGAATACATTTTTTAAATTTGTCGAGAATGACAGCTAAATGGTTAATGCATTATAATTATTCCTTCTTGCAGGTGTAAATGAATTTATTGTGAGTCCGGCTATATTCCATCAGCCATATATTCCTTTCTGTTACAGTAAAGTCATTTCTTTCCGTGTATGAGATTCTAATGTGTTTTTGTCCACCCGTAGAAAAGTTTTCCCTATTCATTTCCATAAACTTGCCAAATTGCCATGTTTCGAGAAAAAAATATGAAAAAGAACAAGGGAATTTGGCATGAACGAGGAAAACTTTCCTGAGGTATTTATCAGAATGTATCAGCACTTATCAGACTTCTTCAACAGGGCTTTCCTGCATTGTGCGATAATAAAGCTCTTAATGCGACTACCATGGTTAAAAAAAATCCATACACGGAGAGAAATTTGTAGTTAAATTTACTATGTTATTATTGTTCCCGAGGAACAGACTGAACTATGACGGGTTCCCCCATAAAACATCCCAAGCAGCAACGGAAGTTCAAAGTATATACGAAATAGGAACGTTCTTAGAATGTACGAATGAGATACGAAAGAAATGACGAAAGAAGATTACTTGGTCGATACTTATATTTGATTATGACGAAACACATATTCATTCAGTTCATGCTCTTTGAATAATACTCAAATGATGTGTATGATCATGTGTTGTGTAGAAAAGAAAAATTATGCTGAATAGTTAATAAATCAACCTTATGAGAATTGTGATAAGTTATATGAAATCATGAACATTTTTTTCGCTGGTGATGGTTGAACGTTTGTCAAGTGTTATTCTGTATGCATAACGTGGAAAATCTTGTTGAAATTCCCATAATTTCCGCCTAATTATAACCCAAAAAGTTAGTTGAGTTGAACTTATCACTTACTGACCAGTAATTCACGAGTTTTACTTAACTAGTTCTCCCTCACTAGTGCCTCACGTGTTGTGGGGAAAAACTTATGATATTTCTACCAGGGGAAGAAAGCATTTCTTTGGATCTGAGAAATTATTAAATGAATAGCTTCAAGTGAATATTTCTTCCACAAAAATGAATATTTTATTCATATGGAAAAGTTGATTATTAGCTCCTGCTTTGGAATATCGCATTTGTTTGTGTCAACAAAGTATACAGTTTTGGTAGATAAATATTCATTTAAGGTAATCTTATTCATTTGAGATAAATAACAAGTTCTTAAATTGTACAAAATATTTTTTTATCTGTGACGCGGTCTGATGTAGTCCAATGAAACCATAAAAACCGCCACTGCCATCTTCTGGTAAATAAATCTTGAAAGGGCCTCAATGATTTCTGACGAGGCTTACAAGTGTAGTAACAGTCTAGATATAGTTATGAAAAATCCTCCATAGTTTGTCGAGAGTTTCACTTGTCTAATATATATTGTAAGTAACCGGTGAGTAACTTGCTAGTTTATCTCAACTAGAAGTCCCCTATGAAATCCCTACAGGGGCCTCATATTGACTAGACAATGCCTTGTCAGATTTCTACTTGGGCAAATCTTCTATTAAATAATTCAAACACGATTCTCAATACTCTGAATGCATATTCAGATACTGTATTTCACAAATAAAATTGATGGTTTTTAAAATGGAACAACATCAACACCGTTTGAAAAGCTTAACATCTCCCATGGAATTCCGAATTTAAGTCGGTTTGAATGCCGTCTTTTTGAAAAAAGAATGGTTCTTTTCATGAATCGTTCCATTGAGACGATCTTCCACGTATTTATGAAGGAAGAAAAGAAAATTTGCGGTATTTCCGAAATTATTAAAGTCATTTGTGACCACGAGAAGATTTTGACCCACTGTTTTAGATGACTGCCAAGAAAACTTGAAAACGTAAAGTGGCTTCCTGCTGTCTTCTCGGAAAATCGTCTGGCCACGCGGTAGGTATTTACAGTCGACACGTATACACCGTTCCCGCCTGATTTTATCGCATGTATCTTCGCCTTTTCGACTATCTATTCATCATGCTATATCCCTGTCTTTGTCCCCTTTACATTTCCTCGTTCCCGCTCTTTTTCCATATCATCACGTGCACCTTTTGAAGTTTTCAATCGTCCTTCTTGGAAGGGACCACCGAACGAATCCGTTCGTACGAATTTTCATCTCGATCAATTTTCATAAAATCATTCATAATTAATTATAAGAACATCTTTGACGTTTCCGCATCGGATTCCATGAATCAAATAATAAATGGATCCGAATGGGAACACGGATTCTTCTTCCTCATTTTGAATATCTAAATCCTTACAGATATTTTTTATTTAAGTATTATAATTTATGTTCTCATATAATCATGTTTCCGAGTGTCGTTCTCTTTTTTCTTTCTCTTTACATGGACCACCTGAAGAATTTGGAATCGTCCTTCCTAGAAGGGATCAATTCGACTTTCTTGCTACTAGACTATGAAACGTACACTGTAAGTTTTATGTAGATTTAAGCAGCTTTACGTCCACCACCACCACCACTACCACCACTACCACCATTACCACCACATTCATCAGTTATGAAAATTTCCAGGTAATGCGCGGTTCGTTTTTACTTCCCTCCTCTTTCTCATTCATCAGATTTATATGTGGTTTATTGTTTTATAATACAACCGAGAAATTCTTCAATGAAAAGTCTAAGAAACAGGGGAAAGTTCTCTCATATTGTCGACAAAGGTTGCAACCTATCACCTTGGCTTTTTCCATTGAACCTTGATGACGTTCATCGTGCAAGAATAAACATGTCACACAAAAGTCCATTATATTCGAAAATGTGATGGGTCACGTTTTCCTTCCGTTTGCCGTAACCAACGGCTGAGCTGACTCATCTATATCTATCTCTATCCGACTATCTATAAAATTTTTCCACTCTTAAGCCTTCCATGGATTTGCTGCTACAAACTTCATTCTTACGCTTCACATGTTAATCACGTACACTAGGAGTTCTAAGAAATGAGATGACGTAGGTATTTGCTCTTCTTTTTTCCATCTCCCGACCATTACGATGAGCCTTCCTCATCTTTGAATTGTGACCGAAGATTGAGGTAATAATCATCACTCTTATCTTCAACCTCTAATCGGTCCTTCTTCACTCTCACCCAGCCGTGACGATAAGACGCGATACGCATCATCCTTGAATCGTTTACCCGTTTCAACCGGTTTGTAATTTTGATGGCAATTGTATGTGTCGGCCTTTTTTTTCTATAATTCTTTCATGAATAGGAGGATGGTGGTATAAATCAATGAGAGAGAATGGTCACCCAATAACGAACGGAGATTTCCGTACGTGTATCGGGAACAGCAGGCGGCTTCGAGTAGCACTGACTCTGTTATTCTTCGGTGACGCATGTAGTTTCCACGAAATATAGAATATACAAGAAAAGATTAGAAGAAAAGCAATGACGGGGGTAATTGTATGGAGGGAATAAGAAGAAATCGGTATAAGGCTTACTACGCATTACAAAACTTTTCTTCGTTTTATGGTCATATATCAAACATCACCGAGCTGCGATAAAGAGTGATTAATTTCGACAAAAGCGAGGGCATCAATTAAAAAATCAAATCTATCTGACTCACGCCACTGATGCCACACGTACGCACGAAAAATGCACTTTCCAATCTTTTTTACAGCTGATAAGGGTGTATCGATAGATAAGGACCGAACGGATGTACGCCTTGGAAGATGATATACCAAAAGCGATGATTAATGCTCTATTACATTATATTTTTGCGTATATTTTTATAAAGTTTCCTCTTCGTTTATATGAACATATATGTATACGTATATATTTTCTTTTCGTTTCTTCCATTTCTTCTCACATTTTGTGCGTAGAGTGTATATAACTTGTATTCAAGTGCGTAACGAGCGCAATCAGAGTTTTATCGTAGAGCGTTGGACGATAAGAAATTCGATGAATCTCTCAGTATATGCGCAGTTAATAAACGATACTAGGGAAATAGATTTTCTTGTGACTTATTCATTACATTCAATTGCGGATCTTTAATAATTCATCGGACCGATAATTGTTTCGAAAAAGAATCAATGTATCGCGAAAACCCTCACCGAACTTCATAATTAGAATATTTATTCCTCGAAGCGATATGTTATTGGATACCAACGGCATCAGGAACACAACTGCAGACTTTTCAAAGGGCCAGGCTCTTCGCCGGATCATCAACAGCCCACCGAGATGCCAGTAATCATTGTTTGTAGGGTTCCCATCGATTCCAATGCAGGAATACAATTTAAACCCATAAAAGAATATAATGAATGGGTTTGAATTGTGTTCGTGCATTGGAATCAATATGAATCCACCGGTTTAATGGGATTCCTTAGCCAGGAGAGGACTTCAGCCAAATGGAAGCTCAAGAGAAACTTACCAGGGGAGAGTAAATTGAACTTTGGGAGAAAGCAAACAAAATGGACAAAGGTATGTTGTGAGAGGAGATTGAGAGAAACGAAGCGTGTGAGAACTCCTCTTCAAAAGCAAAAACAATAAATCCAGAAGCATAGATAGAAGTGGGGAACAAAATGTGAATGAGCAAAGTTTCTTTGCAGATGGTGAATTTTTCACCATAATTTTGGGGACTTTTCCTTCATTTGTGGAAGATTCAACACCCAGAAAACAAAACAATTTCTCAAAGTGGTGGAAAAATCCCTCATTTTTTATGGAAAAACAATTCCCCCACGATGAGGGGATCCCAGACAACATTGAGAGATCTAAGAGAATCCGCGAAGAATTCTCGGATGTTCGAAAGAATTCTTCAGGAGCACCAAAAGTAATCGGAAGAATTCTGGTAGAATATATTCAGAACTCTGAAATGTCCAACCAATAGAGCATTCTTGGTGTTCTTTTTCCATCACATTAGAATTAATTATGAACTCACTAGAAAATTCTTTGGGAACATTGAAAGTATAAATAAAGAGCAAATTAAGACTAAATTAAATGTATCTGTTAATTGGAGAGTTTCATAAATTGGATAATATAAAATCAGTTTACATTGGATACATTGAAATCAATAAACAGTTTTATCCAAGTATTTGAATGATTTTTTATTCGTTTGTTATTGAATATTTTTTCCTGCCTGCACATAAGAAGAATTTATATTTGACATTGGAATTTGGGAGAATTCAACGTACATTCTGATGTATAAGAGTGTAGTTTTGAATTTGGACAAATTTTTGTTTCAACATTATTCTTCAAAGAAGTGTAATAGCAATCCCTATGAAACTAGCGTCAATTTTATAGATGTCAGTTATTCCCGAAATATTAATATTTTAAATAACACAAATTTCTACAGAGAACATTTCAGTATCTTTCAGTATACCGATGAAATCACCCCCCGGAACGTTCCCTTATGAAAAAACCCGATATCGGGATTTCATCGATAAATCATCAGCTGTATCAATACTATCCAAAATCTATCGTTTGGTTTCATTATCAGACAAGTCGGATAATTATCCGAGATTTACGATAATTATTCAATGTAAACCCGATATAGAGGTCTATCGGGAAATCATCGGCTTAGCTGATCGGTTTTATATCGGATAATTATCGTAGATTCCGGATTTTTATCGAACTTGTCTGATAATGAGACCAAACGATAGATTTTGGATAGTATTGATATAGCTGATGATTTATCGATGAAATTCCGATATCGGGTTTTTTCATCAGAGTTTTATTGGAGGTTTTTGAACATGTATTCGATTTTTCGTATTGATAACAATTATTTATTACAATTCTGCATTAAAGCATGAATATTAGCGTGATGAGAGAACACAAATTACTTGAATCTTAGGGTGGAAAAAAGAAATTCCAAAAAGATATTTCCAACTTCCGCCAATGAGTTGGTTTAGCATGTACGAACTGAAAAACATGATCTTACACTGAGAACCCAATTTTTTAGATTTGAAGAAAATTTCTTTGCCCTCATTCTGGTAAATCTTGTTTCCAATGGGAAAAATAATTCATTTCAATGAAAAAATTTTTGATTGAATTGAATTTGATTGAAAAGTCATTTTTTTCAAATTTAAGAAGAAGTATATTCTTCTTTCAATTTGGAAATTCTTTGTTTCAGTTTGATGACAACTTTTTCCTTCCAACTTAATTTTCTTTGATTGAAAAAAATATTCATTGGAATGAGGGCAAAGAAAAATTTCTTCCAATCTAAAAAATTGGGCTCTCAGTGTATTAGCGCCATCTACATTTTCAACGAACCCGCAAATAATTCTTCCGGATTGAATAGAGAACACCACACGAGTCAATATCATTGGACATCTGAGAGTTCCTCAATCGCATTTTAAGAGTTGTTTTCGAACATTTTACAGACTCCCTAAATCATTCAGAAGAATTCTCTGAGAACCTCATACGTTCTAAATGAATTCTAAAAGAATTCAATGCTGAGAGTTCTTGAGAAGTTCATGGTCAGAACTCATATGGCATTCTTTCGAAACTGTCTTGCTGTCTGGGATGACATCTACCAACAGTGTGAAGGAAAACTCCCTACATTTTTTATAGTTTGGCACAAGACCTATCAAGACTCGTCATGAACATTTTCAACAAGTTTGGCCAAGGCTTGGTCCGTGGTTATGCTAGACTCGGTCCAATTAATCCCTTAGGGGAGTTTTCCTCATTTTTCCTTATTTTTCCCCATATTTTCGTCAAAACATAGAATAAACTATGGAAATTTGTCAAGTTTATGGAAATGGACAGGGAAAACTTTTTTACGGGATCCACCAAGCTTCAACCAATGCGTTTTTGGTCGCAGGGATTGTAAAGGAAAAAATAAATTGAGTCATGATTCAATTGATGAATTTTTTTCCTCAGATCACCGTACGGGAATCAAATGAAAACTGTGGGAAAATTTTGCTAGGTCTTGAATAGGCGTGTACTATCACTTGCAAATTCGTATTCTTGGATATTTCAGTTCTGTTGAGTTCTGTTTTCGAACAGTTTATATGAGATGGAAAGGGGGACGTGGAATTTGAGGTTGGAAAAATGTGATGTAGGTAACTTTTCTTCTGATCCATGAGTTAGTTCCTTCGTGGTATCAGGATTACCGGAAAGAGTTGCCAAATAGGTGTTTATTTTTTGGAATTGAGGATAATGACCACAATCAGGTCACTTTTTTGAAAATTCTGCACTGTAAAAAAAACCTCGAAAAACAATTTGGGAGTTTTCCTCGTTTATGCCAAATTTCCTTGTCCTTTTCCCTATTTTTTTTCTCGAAACATGGAAAAGAACATGAAAATTTGGCAAGTTCATGGAAATGAATAGGGGAAACTTTTCTACGGGAAACGATTTCCTTAAAATTTGTGACAATTTTTGTTAGTCGGCAAACAGTTTTTGGGCAAAATCGAATCAACGAGACTATTGTTTCACTGAGAAAAAAGTATTCCAAATTCATTTCAATCAAGAAACACTCGGGACAAGGAATTCACTTTCGTCTTTCGGATATGAGATATATTTTTTTGGAGAAAAGCCTCATTTTTTCCAATCAAATTGAGATATATATATCACTGGAATCACTTCCTCCACGTCCTGTGAGAAAATTCAAAATTTTTGGATCCATATTTTTCGAAAAAATAAAAGTGGCCCAAAGGCCCAAAACGTGACTGACATTCTGTCTTTTCCATTGTGTTGGCATATTTTTTTGGTGCCGACTTTCATTGAAACAGGGCTAGTTTTGGTTGCATTTTAAAATCAGTCAATTTTCAGGATGAAGGTAAGTTTTACTTTTCACCGTGATGGAAAAATGGACAGGGAAACTTCCCTACGGCCATATACCGGCCCAGGGCTGACTCCTCTCCCCCACTGTTATTTTGCACTGCTATTCATACTTTGCCGAATAAATTCTGCGTGAATTAGCGTAGTTCCCGTAGAGAAGTTTTCCCCGTTCATTTCCATGGACTTACCAAATTTCTATAGCTTCTTCCATGTTTTGAGGAAAATAAGGAGATTTGGCAAGGATGAGGAAAATTTTCCTAAGGGTTGATTTTTCATTTGGCGTGGTTTCTTGTCGGATCATTTCTGCCAGGATATTTTTGAAATCAATTCTTCCGGTGCGTGAAAAGCAGCAATCTCTCATACCATATCCATCACTATTTCTGTTTCAAATGAGAAAAATTTCAAAATTCTCATTCAAATACACTTTCATTTTGACGCCCTTTGAAGGAAAAAAGTATGGTTCCTGTAACGATCTGAATGTATTTTTATTACAGCTAACTTTGCAGATAGTCAGAGGGACGATCTGTATAGTTATGACAACCATACAGTTCGTTACTTTGACTATCCATGGAGTTGGACACACTCTAAGAAAAACTGGAAATTTACTGCGTAGAAAAGTTTTCCCTATTCATTCCTTAGCGTGTATGAACTCTGGCCCACTCTGGTCCCATTCTTGCCCAGTCTCGTCTCATATCGACAGGATGAGGCCCATGCTGGGCCGGGTTGGGCTCCATACTACATGCATTTTGGGATTCCCGTAGACTTTCCTAAGGGTACTGCGCTTTAGCACTAGAAGATTTCAGTAAATTCATTTTCCAGTGCATTCGCCCGAATTCTACGAATTTTGTACTGTATGATGCCAATTTTTGCAGTAAAAATCTATTAAATGTCCTGGGATATTCCAGCAAATGTGTTGGCATGTTCAACCCAATGTACTAGTTGACAACTTCCAACTTCCAGGGAAATCCTGTACGTTTCCAATAGGAATTTCTTACAGTGGTCCTCAAATTTCGCGAAATTTGTTTTGGGTCTGATGATGCTGGGCTGTTTACCGGTTATCGCAAAACCGGGTTGTTTTTTGGAAAATTAATCGATTTATCGTCGATTTTGGCTATTTTTTTATTTATTTAAAACGGTCAGCAGCCCTTAACAGCATTATAATACATGAAAATACTTTCCGGGGAGAAAAGTTTAGAGCTATTAAGATCTCATCACACTGTAAAAAAAAACTGGAAATTTACTGTGCAACTGGACTGGAAATTTCCAGTGCTAGTACTGGAATATGGATATTCCAGTACATGTACAGAGATTTTGTTGTTACGTTACTGAAAATTTACCAAGCATAACTGAAAATTCAGTCATTGTACTGGAATTTTCAAGTTTGAGATGATGTACTGAAATTTTGCCATGATTTCGCGAAAATTTTACCGACTCGTACTACAATTTTATAGTTCTTGTGCACCAAAAAAAATATTCCCTCAAAAAGGACTTGAGAAAAAATTTGGAATTTAGAAAAAAAAACCTAATCGTTGGTATACTGGAATTATACAGGTTTTTAACTGCAATTCTCAGGTTTTGTGATGGAATTTTCCAGTTACTATGCAATTGAATTATACAGGTTTTGAACTGCAATTTTCAGGTCGTGTGATGGAATTTTCCAGTTGCTATGCAACGGAATTTAATCACTGTTGCACTGAAATTTTCCACTTCTATTGGACTTCGTCATTTCTGGCAGGAAAAATTTCAAGTCTTTATATTAAAAATTTCCTGATTGAGATTTTGAATAATAATTGTAATTGTAGCCAAATTGAAATTGATATATGAGGTTTTTCCAAGACTTATCCTCTTGTGTTCTAGATATGAAGTATATGTAGTAACCCAAGCTGGCCTTCCAACATGTCGCGCTATAGCTCATCGGTTAGGTCTTAGGTTTCAGTTGGTAGGCAGGTAGAAAAGTGTGGGTTCAAATCCTGTTAGGTAGACATGAGTTTCTGTCCATCCAAATGAACGATCAAAAGTTTCTCAATCATCTTGGAACACAAGGACCCTGCAAAATCACTTTGCGTGAGCAATTTTTTTTCAATTTTCATGGATATTTTCAGCATTAATTTTCCCGTACATGTCCTGGAAAAGTCCAGCTCGTGTACTGAAAAATTCCAGTACCGAGGCTCAGAAAATTTCCAGTTTTGATGCGGGAATTCCATAACGTTTGCACTGAATTTTTGCAGTACAAATGTGCTGAAATTTTCCGGTACATGTACAGGTTAATGACTTCCAGTACATGTACTGGAATTTTCCGGTGAAATTTTTTTACAGTGCAGATCTGATTAGATCCGAATTGTAGATCTCGTTAGATCTGAATTGAAAATCACATTTTATCTTGATGATCAATTCATTGTTCAATGACCATGAAATTTCTGATATTTTTCCGTGTATGAATTCAAATTTGAACATGTGTGTTGACAAATGCAAGCCAAAATTGCAGTTTTTCAATGAAAAATTCAAACATTTCATAACTCATCTTAAACTAAAGAACACTGTAAAGAATTTTTATGGGAAATTTCACATACATGTATGTGAAGTGATTAACACATGCATTAATAGGAAATTTCCCGTAAATTTTGTGAAAAATCCTATAAATTTACAGTGAAAATCCCATAGAAATAGTAATTTTAATATATTTTTATGTGAAAATTCATCTACGTGTACGGGAATTCGGTTTCCCCGTACAAGTATAGAAAATTTCCTCCACATAGTTATGGGAAAATCCCGAATATTTTCTACAGTGAACTTTATTAAATTTAATATGGAAATATTAAATTCAACAAGAAATTTTCTATAAAATCTGAAAATTCCCCTAACAGTGAAGTATTAATCAATTTTACTCGAAAAATAATTGAAAATTCGTAATACTTCATCAACAGTAGAAAAAAATATCAACTTTTCAATAATCGCGCATGCAATTTTACAAAGTGAATAAGAAAATTTAGAAATTTTGTTACTCAGTTTGCAAAATTTGATGCACAACTTTTGGAAAATTCGTACTCTTTCCTATTGTTTGTTGAGTATTGATAATTTTCCTTTTCAAGCAATGTTCAAAAGAAATATCAACCGTTTTATGTTCATTACGAATTTAAGAAATATTCTTGAATTTTGTGGATTATTCTCCAATTGACTGTTAAAGATATTCTCAATCTGCATTTTTCTCCGTGTATTCAGTCAAAGTGAATTGTTTCCTCAGATCACTGGACGGGAAACAAGTTGAAAATTTTGGTACAAATGTGTCAAGTTTGGAACAGGCTCGTAATATCATTGGCAAAGATTATGATATAATCTTACAATGATCTGATTCCTCTCTAAAAATCCCGGGGAAAAATGTTTATATCTATTCAGATCTTGACAGATCTGGTTAGATCTGGTTAGATCTCTTTAGATCTGAATTGAAAATCCCATCTAATGTCGATGAACAATACAAGCTGGAATTGCAGTTCTTCAGATCTGGATAGATCTGGTCAGATCCAAACGCTCTTCCCCGGGTTAATGTACCAGAAAATCTGAATCACAATATAATAAACCATACAGTCATCCGGATCTGCAAGAAAAACTCTGCCAATTGGCACATGGCTTCCTCGTTTGTGTTGAAAAAAAAATACATGTTTTCTTTCTTTCTCCCATTTTTCTTAGAGAGTCAGGTTGAAATTTATATAGGACTGCGATCAACACTGCATAAAGCTGTGGTGGAAATTTCATGACAATTGGATGATAGCAACGGAAGTTATCCGCATGTCAACGATGTTTACGAAATTTAGTTGAGGCAACTAAATTTTATAGTTGGAATGACTAAATCCAATCATTTAAACGAACTATTTTTCTACTATATTTGCTACTATCAAAAAAAATTTAGTTCAGGCAACTGAATTTTTTAGTCACTCTAACTATAAAATTCAGTTGCCTCAACTAAATTTTTCAGTCATGCCTAACTATAAAATTTAGTTGCCTCAACTAAATTTTTTAGTCATGCTAACTACAAAATTTAGTTGCCTCAACTAAATTTTTTTAGTCACTCCAACTATAAAATTCAGTTGCCTTAACTAAATTTTCCAGTCATGGGTAACTACAAAATTTAGTTGCCTCAACTAAATTTTTTTAGTCATTCTAACTATAAAATTTAGTTGCCTCAACTAAATTTTTTTGATAGTAGCAAATATAGTAGAAAAATAGTTCGTTCAAATGATTGGATTTAGTCATTCTAATTATAAAATTGAGTTGATAACTTCCGTTTCTATCATCCAATTGTCATGAAATTCCCACCACAGCTTTATGCAGTGTTGATCGCAGTCCTATATAAATTTCAACCTGATTCCCTAAGAAAAACGGGAGAGAGAAAGAAAACGTGTATTTTTTTTCAACACAAACAAGGAAGCCATGTGCCGATTGGCAGAGTTTTTTTCAAAATGAGCGATGCATTTCCAATGAAAATGTTGCGAAACCAATTCTCACGGTTTGTTGAAAATTGTGTATTTTTCGTTAGTTCCGCTGAAATGGAAAGGAATGAGGTTCAGTGAAATTCATTGTTGAGGCAACTAAATTTTATAGTTAGCATGACTAAAAAAAACTCTGCCAATTGATAGGCACAAAGCTTCCTCGTTCCTGTCCAAGTGATACGCAAACGTATTTTTACCCAAAAACGCTGCCCAAATATTAAAATGTATATATATAATACGTTTGCATGCAAACAAACTGATCACAAAAATTTCATTGCAATCGGATAACACGAAGCGAGAACATGCCTGGTCGCAAAATCACAATTTTTGATATCATGTTTCCTCCCTCTCTCCCATTTTCCTGTAAGAATCGAGTTGAAACTTAAACGGAAGCACTATCGACACTGCATAAAACTGTGGTAAAAATTTCGTAACGATAGGATGATAGAAACGAAAGATATTCCCATGGTAATGGCATTTTCGAGATTTTCAAATTTTGTTTCGAAGCTTAGTGCTTACCATTTTCTCCCCTCAATTCCGATTTGCTTGGAATTTATATCATATAACTAACATTTCGTAAATCGAATATACTCAGAGTTCCAAGACATTCGGATGATACGAACATGGGAGAGGCATGCTTTCAAAGAAAATACAGACCCCATAGAAAAATTTTCCACAATTTTCAACCGATTGGGATGAAACTTACATGGGACCACTGTCGGATCATGACTACAACGTGGTACAAGTTTGATCGGGTTCGGATAATAGGAAGCAAAGATCCACGCGTACGCAAAATGTTCATTTTTTGTCAGAGTTCTTCTCATCCACCCAATTCTTCTGGATGAATCAGGTTGAATCTTATATGGAACCACTATCACCCTAGTCCACAACTGTGATAAAAATTTCGAAACGATCGGATGAGCAGAACGGGAGATATGCGCGTACGAAACTTAGGGGGGGCTACAGCCACACACACACACAGACAGATAGACAGACAGACACGGTAACAACATTGTTCCCCGAGTTCTGAGGAACATTTTGGTCTAGGAGATTTTGAATTTCGAGACAAAAAAATTTTCGGCTCCTCGAAACGATCACAAAGCTTCCCTCTAAACGAGGAAGCAGAAACACAGAAAGAGAAAGCAAAGTGTAAAATAATACAAAAAAATCTTGGGCAACGCAAATTAGAATTCGTAACCCGTGTGGATATTTTTCCGGGATCAGGCTTGACGCAGGTTTATAATCCCTACTCAAAATTTGGCCCTGGTTAGGACACCTGGATTGGCCTCACCTTGGGGTGTTACGCTTTCTAATCTAGGCCCCGTAATTCATGTAAAATTACCATCAAATCAAGAACAAATTAAAATTCACATCCACTCTTGTATGTAAATTTTCAGAAAGGTAATCAAAATATTTTTTCCAGTCAGCCAAAGGTGTATCAAATTTTTGGAATTTTAATTTCGAGCTCATAGGTTGTTTGAAATTCGTTTCAATTGTTATAACCTGGAAAATAAGAGCACTGGAAGAATAACTTTCGAAAACATTGAAATCAAGATACGTTTCAATTCATTCAGTGTCGGAGACTTCCCTAGTAGAAATAAAAGACAATGCAATTTTGACCTAACAACATTGAGCATGCCCCGAATGTACGTCAGTTTTGATTTTTACTTGAGAGGATACGAGAATTACAATCCAAAGTATTTGGTGAAAATCCTGTTGACTATTTTGAAATACTCCATAGAAAATTCTACCACCGTTAATATGAAGTATTTCGTTGTTGCATGGATGTAGGTTAATAACACCAAAAAAAAGTATTTTTTGTTTATTACCTCCCCCCAATGTTTCAAGAAAACTGAACGAAAAAAAAACTTTCGATACACAAAATAATGAGATAAAATTTAAACCAGACAGGATTTTGACCCGGATCTGACAGGTTCTGTTTGGCTCTGTCTGGAAGTTCCACGAGTGTTCAAACTGATGTAGAAACGAAACAATGTCAGACAAACCTGTCAGATCTGGATCAAAATATTGTCCGGCTCTGTCAGATATTTTTAATGGGGGAAACAATGATAGCCAACCCAGGGCTTTTATAGGATGTGGCTGGACTTGCTCAAATTAAAATATCTGCGCGAGACGATGGTGGCCCGCCCAGAGCCTTTATGGGGTATGACTGGGCATGCTCAAATTACAATACCTGGGCGAGACAATGGTGGCTTGTCCAGGGCCTATATGGGCTGTGGGTGGGCATTCCTACTCTCTAAACATGAAAGAGTGAAAAATCACGTGTTTCACTCCCCTAAGTCTCAGAAGTGAGCCAGTCCGCTTCGAGTGGGATATTCACTCGTTTCGAGTGAACCCTCACTCTTTTGGAGTGAAAAATTGACTCTAGAATTTGAGTGGCTGTGAGTTTCTAACCTCAAACCTCAGAATGTCACTCTAAAAGAGTGGAAATTTGACTTAAAATTTCGACAGGCTCACTTTTGGCTGGCTGAAGAGTGAAATCTCACTCTAAAAATTTTAGAGAGTAGATTAAAATATCCGGGGAGTACACTAGCAGCCCCAACTGGGGCCCACATGGGCTGTGGGTGGGAAACTCTCATATTGGATGCCCAAGTTATACCCTTACGGGGTCCGGACCCACTTTAGGATGCCCAGGGTTGATATTCACACGGGAAGCGTCTTGAGCGATCCAATAGTTACATTGAACAAATCAAGCTCACCAGAGTTCTCATTGAATAACCTACAAAGATGCTGCATCGGACATCCATAAGCATACCCTGGTGAAAAAAGTTTCTCTGAAAATCTCTGAAAATTCCTCTGGAATTCACTGCGAAAGAAAACTGAAAAATCCTAGAAGAATCTGAGAAACTCTGGAAAGCCACGAAAATTTTCTCAAACTCTGAATAATCTTGAAGAACTCTGAAAGTCTCTGAATAATTTCGAAAACTTCTCACTCATCGGACATGTTTTTCCACTGAAAATTGTTCTAAATATTTATGAATATCTCTAAAGACCTCTGAGTGGTTTTGAAAATCACTGAGGCTCTCTGAGACACTATGAACACCTTTGGAATTCTCTGAAAAACTCTTCACTGAAAAATTCAGTGATTTTCAGCGAAATTTTTTCACTAGGATAATCCTACTCATTAAAACGGTCCGAAAATTTGAACCCGCATGACACAAAATCCTCCCAAAAACTATAATGGAAACAACCCACGTGAAAATTTCTTGCTTGCACCAATACTGACGATAGAAAATAGATAGGCGCAATGCTGACATCCAAGGCTTGGAAATCTATATCGAGTCAACGTTGACTGACAAGTGGTCCAATGTTGCACCAAAAGATTGTGCCAATCATGGTTCATCCTTGTCCCAATATCGTTTGGACAAAAGAAATTAACTTCATACGAACAATTTCATAGCACGGCTGAATATTAATCCAAACGTTGACAACGTTTAGAAGAAATGAGTACCCAATGCAGTGCCAAGCCTGGTCAAAGCTGGGCTCAGGCTAGCCACGATCCTCAATTATACGTGTCCATACAAAAATTCCCGTGTCCAATGTCAAAGCGCCAACCTTCGGTATTGTTTCCAACGCTCGGTTCGTTTCTCGCAAGCGCTCAACGAACTATGCGGTAGGATATATAAGCATTATATAACCTTCTGATTTGAAAATTGTTGTCTTCATCATAGGTCCTTCATCGAAGGAGACATTTTAGCTGCGCAGACCCATGGACTCGTGGACATCAGAATTTGAATTATGCTTGATGTAATTGATTTGTAAGGTAACCAGTAATCATTGAGTTATATTAAACTTATAAACACATCTTGCATTGGATTAATCAAATAAGTTTCTTCGTTTCAATGTATACAGAGATTCTCTGGCCCTGGTTGTATAAAATATTTCAGGTTCGGGTTGTACTTCTTAACATGGGTGGAGGGGAAGCAATCGATGTCGGGAATATATGACTCTGAATTTTTATTATATTTTTGCAATCGTTCAACATAGAGTTGAACATCGGCACAACATTGGCTCAACGTTGGCGCGGGATTGTCGCAACGTTGAATCAATTTTGGCCGAATATTGACTCAGTACTATTATAGTATTGACTCAAATTTAGCAGTCAACATCATTTATGTGTAATAAATGATGGTACTTCCTTTGAATGCTTAAAACATCTGACCATTGGCAGACCATAAAAAAATTCGTCTATCAGTCTTGGTTCGTAATGAGTACAAGCATGATCCAATCTTGGATTTAGATCGAGCGACAAATTTTTTCAAGGGTTGCCAATGATGGCTGATTTGACTGCCATAATCGTACCAATGTTGGTCCGTGATTGGAATACATCAATACATCAATGGAGCCTGTAACGATGTTATCATTTCAAGCTTACACCTTGCTAACCGCCAAGGCTCGGCCAATCTTTGTCAGTGTTGCGCCATCCTAGTGCCAATCGTCAATTTTCACCTGGGAAGAGATAACGACTCACTGCAATCGATTAAACCATTAAAGGTTTAACAAAAAAAAAAATCAAATCATTTCTCACTCCTCGGAAATGACAAGTTAGGAATATTTAATTTCAAGGATATGGAGCCATCCCAGTAAACCCTGAGTTCTTAGAGATGAATATAAGATATCCGGTGAAAGAAACCTTCAAGATGTGTCTAAAAGATCTCTTATAGATGTATATCAGAAATCTTCAGAAAGATATCTTATAGATGCTTGTATAGGATCTCTGAAATATATCTGAAAAATCTATTGCATCGGAATTCTTAAAATATCGCCCAGTAAACCCTGAGTTCTTAGAGATGAATATAAGATATCCGGTGAAAGAAACCTTCAAGATGTGTCTAAAAGATCTCTTGTAGATGTATATCAGAAATCTTCAGAAAGATATCTTATAGATGCTTGTATAAGATCTCCGAAATATATCTGAAAAATCTATTGCATCGGAATTCTTAAAATATCGTCTATAAGACATCTTTCAGAACTTCAATTTCTAAAAAGATGGCGTCTACTGACTTTACCTTTCGCGTCACTATTCTGCCTTATTCTCTCGCGTGCAGTACGTGTGGAATTTTGAATCTTATATATAAAAATGTTAAATATTAGGATTCAAGGGATTGAAAGGTGCAATTAAAACCGTTTCATGGGATAAAAACTCATAAAGTAAGTGTATGATATTTTATTCGTATAATCGTTGGATGTCATTGTATACTTTTTCAAAATCAATATTAGTGAACATTACCGGCTTTCCTAACCTTGCTCTTTACCGTCGTTTACATATATATACAAATAAAATATCATGCACTTACTTGATGAGATTTCATCCTATTTATAGGTGCAATTGCACTTCTTGAATATCTTGAACTATTACAATAATGAATTTATGAACCTGAATGTATGAATTTGCAGCGGGCTGTCTTCTTCTCGAAACATCTTCATCGAATTCATGTATCGATTCCTTGGCGAAGGTAGATCTCATAATTTTTCATAATTTCTCATAAAAGTGACAATTTTTCATATTTCCTCATAAATTACAAATTCGGTAAGAAAGATCCAATATTTTCTCCTTGAACTTGTACCAAATGAGGAAATATAAAGATTCATGACTTTCATGAGAATTATGGAAAATTATGATGAACATTACCACCAGGGTTTTTGTATGACTTCTGAAATATATCATTTTTCGGATTTCTAATTTTGCTCTCCCATAAGACCTCATTAAGATATCTTAAAGAAGCTCCTGAAAGATCTCTTTTCAGATATCTTAAAGATATATAATAGTGTTGCGTCCGATATCTTTATGATATCTCAAAGATCTCTTTCGGGAGAAATTTTAAGATATCTTACAAAATTTTCAGACATCTTTCAGATATCTAATAGAAATCGGATTGTCTATTTGGGATGTCAGCGGTGTCCAGTTTCAAAGTGAAAATGATCTTTTGAACACACTGTTATCACATGAATAAATATCAAAAGATTTGAATATAATTACAAATAGGAAAGATGAATAAATTCAGTGAAACATATTTAGAAATCAATTCTGTGTTCTAGCCCAGATAACATGTAGGCTTGTCATAACCCTGTCACACTTGTCATTCGATTGTTTTTGGCTTGTTATTGACAACCTTGTCAGTGTAATGTTGCTACAGCCCTGCTGCAAGGGTTTTGTAAGCTTGTACCCTTGTCGTGTGTCAACTAGGAGGCTTATACCAACCTTGTCACAAGCTTGCCTTACAACATTGCAGCAAGGTTAAATTGCTATCTGGGTAGTGGTCATTAATATTTCGTGAATACCGCAGATTCTTCCTAAAGTATTTCTGACGAATTGTTGTGAAGTGGATATTCGGTAATTTTATTGTGCACGTCGTAAGGCGACAAAATCGTACTTTTTACAAACTTTCAAATTTCTTGATATCTCAATGATTGATTCAAGATTTTAATTCATGGATATGGAATCACCTCATTTGCAATACGATTGTAATAACAGGTACATTCAAAGTTTTATTCTGTGTTATTCATGATCATGTGCTCATATAATCTCAAAGCTGCTGAAAAATTTATCTTCTTAAACGTGTCTTAATCAAGACATCTTTCCGAAATCTCCTCAAGACTTCTAAAAGATATCTTCAAGAACTCTTCAATAACGTTCTTGAAGATCTCTGAATCAAGACATCTTTTAGAAATCTTTTACAAGATGTCTTTCCAACACTTCTAAGAGATATCTTTAAGAACTCTTCAAGAAAGTTCTTAAAGATCTCTCAATTAGGTATTCTTTTAGATATCTTCAAGAATTGAAATGTTAGTTGGGGTGTCTCCATGTATGTGCAAGATTTCATTGCTTGATCTCAGTTAACAGAAAGAAAACAGCGTCACAGACTCAGCGAAGGAATTGCAGAAATGTTTTCAAGGGCCATATTTTGATTTTACCAGACTATTTCTAAATACATTGAAATGTGATCAACCATTAGCAGTATAAAGGACATGTAAAAAAATTGAGAGTATTTTTATCGGGTAATGTGAAGCATTAAATGTATTTTATAACTTGACGCAAGGTACATTTAGAATTGATTTCATACAAAACTATTTGCTAATAAATTCTGAAATTCTTTATACAATAAAACATTCCATTATAAATCGCTGTAACATTTCAATCAAGTCAAGTTTCAGCAAGTTGATGGAAATGAATTTGAAAAATTAGGAAACTTATAAACAGAGATGGGCATCCTCAATCACTTTTTGTACTCAAGGTACTTTTTTCCTGTCAAGTACTTTTATATTTCTATGAAATAAATAGAAATTTCCAACATTAACTTCAAAAGTACTTGATAAGACTTCTTTTTGAATTCTTCACAGAGCTCTTTGGGAGTTCTTTTGGACGAGAAATAGAACTCCCCCAGCGATTCATTCTGAACTGACACTCCGGGGATTCTTTGAGAATACCTTGCGAATCATTATGAATACTTCATGAACTCTTTTCTGAGCTCTTTAAGAACTCATTTAGAATTCTGTACGATCTGATTGGATTCTTTATGAATTCTTTAAGAACTCTTAATCAAGAATTCATATTGAATTCTTTTTATGGAGTTCTTTGCGAATCCATATGGAACTGCGGTGCTGTGTGGGATAGCCCATGGAACTTTTATCGTACGGATGCCTTATGATACGATAGAAAACGATAAAAGTCGATAGGAATGTTAATCGGATTTCAGTGTTCCTATCCTAAATTATTAGCAGGGCTGATTGACTCTCAGCAATCTTTTGTAAGACCGACCAATAATTACATAACCACAAGGCAGTTTCAAGACTCCTCAAGGTCCTGGGCGCATTCCATACCTGAGGCCTTTAAGAATTGCAAGAGCGGACTCCAAATATAGGGTGAACTACCCAGTAGATGAACGATTCATAAAAGAAGTAATTATTATAAATTTCTGCTACATCCAAATAATTCGAATGTTTCCAAAAGAAGTTACTTCTATTCCCTTAGGAAAATTTACTACATTCAGACCGAAATGCTTCATTTTTACTCCAATTTTTTGGAGTAAAAATAAAGCGCTTTGGTAAAAATGTAGTAAATTTCCCCACGGATTGCGAAAACAAACGAATTATTTCGAGGTAGCAGAAATTTTTAATAATTATACTCCATTTATGAGTTGTTCATTTGCTGGTCCATTATTCATCTACTGGGTAGTTCACCCTATATATGGAGGAAAAATCCCGCGCCGAGGAGGTCTCCATGGGGACCCTGGCCCAAGGCAGACGGTATCTTGAAACGACTCTGTGCGCCCAGCCTATGGAACAACTATCCCAAATATCTTGAGATAAAATTGCTTTCAAGTGAGTTAGTGGGATTCAAGATTGGAAGTTGATAATTTTGCATTTGAAATTGAAGAATTATGTAAAAATACGTCCTGAATCCTTTTTTTGCATTCTTTTTTCATCGAATGGAATTAAAGTACGAAGATTAAGGGAGGGAACCGCATTAGTAAACTTGTTTTTATATTTTCTTCTTCTTTTTTGAAGTTTTTCGAAGGGGAAGAAATTATTGGGATTGATTTTATTCATATTTCAAGCTAAGTCTCAGTATTTCCTCGTAGGAAAGTTTTCCCTATTCATTTCCATAAACTTGCCGAATTTCCATGTTCTTTTCCATGTTTCGAGGAAAAAATATGGAAGGAACAAGCAAATATGACATGAACGAGGAACACTTTCCTAAGGGTTCAATCGAAAATTTGAGAAGCACAAGCCGTCAATTCGTGGGGACTATAAATCGATGGATTATGGGCTGATGTTCAAGAAATAAAATTGTAATTATTTGACAATTCATCTATTGTCGGATGAATATTACAAACTCCTACGTAGAAATTCCATGTGGGATGATTGATGGTGTAGGAAATCTACCCATATGGAAATTTACCGTTGGTGAGGCTTGGCAACCAGACATGGCGCAAACCTGAAATGATAACATCATTTCATGATTAATCAATGTACTTTTCTAAAGAAGTCCCATCATTGATTAGAAAAATAGCAATGAAATAGACCATCATTGGTGAACAATTGGAAAATGTGTTCACCAATGTTGCACCAATAACCAAACTGTGAAAAATAATTAACCTGCCTTAGTTTAATAATTTTTTTCATTCTTTTCCCCATTCTTTCCTCAAAATATGGGAAGTAATATGGAAATTTTGCAAATTTATGGAAATGTACAAGGGAAACTTTCCTACGAGTATCATGCCATATGTCAGAATCTGACACCCACTCCCACCAGGGATTGGTTGATACCAGAATCGTAAATTGTAGGGTCAGTGGTTCCGTACAAATTTCAGTCTAATTGATCCCAACAAATTGGATGGAAAGGAAAAAAATTACAAGAAGTGATGATATTTTCGAACGTGCATATGCGTGTACATCAAAGAAAGAACTTTAAAAAATTCTTAACTTGCTACCACGTTTCATCACACAGCTGTGCTCCTCCTCCAGGGGAAATTAATATTCTCCTCCGTTGTGCGGTTGGGCGAAAGATTATTCAACAAAGTATAATGTACCTGGAGGATAAATTCGACGATGACATCATGGAATGTGACTCTGTATTTTTTTACCATCCTGGATCTGAAACTCATGGGAAGTTGTAGTAAATTATCGCATACATATTGTTCTTCCCGCCACAATGTAGATATCCAACACCTACCATGTAAATATATCAATCCGTACTATATAATTTTCGCCGTTTGCTATGTTACGACCGAACATATTGATCAGCACGCATTGGCAAAATTCTTTTACCAATAATGAGTCAAGAACACGCAATAAATACGTCAGATGCTCACAATGGAGACTTTTTTCTTCCGATGTGGAGAGGAGTTTTCGAGAAATGTCTATTAAATGAATTCTGGCGATCTCTTAATTTCTCCGCTTCGCCGAAGACGTGAAAAAATTCTGAACAAAGTGGAGGTTTTTTGTTTTTATTCCACCTTCGTTTCAACGTTTTCAAATGAATTCAATTTGAATCCTTTCAGTCGAAGAGTAAGGAGGTCGTTAATTTGTTCTTCTGATTGAAATGATTCATTGCAGATTTTGAATTTTGAGTTTTAATGGGAACGCTGTGTGAAATCCAACAACCCGAGTTTCTTCGAAGTCAAGTGAAGTTGAAAATCTTCCAAGAAAGTTCGTGGAAATGCACTGAACGAATCAATTAAAAAATTCAAAAAACTGTAAGAAATTTGAAAAAACTTAGTTAATTTTTATGTATGTATTATATTTACTAGTAGAATATTGATAGACTGAAGTAAGCTATATCCCTGTTTAGGTCAACTTTGGTATCCAGTTGGATGAAACGTTGTAGAATATTTCTTCAACATCCCAGAGCTTAATTGGGATTCCATAACAGCCCTAGTGGAAACCCAGAAGTGAAAAGAGCGGGGATTATAACGAATGAAACGTGGAAATGTTCCAATTCTCTCATAAGGGGACCCTCTACTGTGACACTTAAAAGAAATCGATTTTTGTTTCGCATTCTTGTGGTGCCTGAAAACACTAACTGCGCAACCTTGAATTTTGGAGCAAATTTTCGGAGTGAGCATCAAGAGCAGCTATTTTTCATGTATACCTTTTTTAATATATATATATATATTAGGTTGGTAAGAAAATCTTGCGACACTTTTTTTTCAATTAATCTATTTTTTCTAATAACGATGTTCGAGAACATTCGAGAGTCGTCTATGCGAGATTAGTCTAGAACCTTCCATACCGCAGTGTTTATAAACCAGTCAGTTGTTCCGCGCAGTCAGTACGAGCAAAAATGGAACAAAGTGCACTTTGAGCAATCGCTTATTATGAATTTTCACAAGGGCATTCTGCAAGAGCTACAGCCGCTCCCATTTGCAGCGCATTCAAGTCAGGCGTTGTTCATCATTCAACTGTATCTCGTTGGTATCAACGTTTCCGTTTAGGCGATACATCGTTTGAAGACAAACCCAGGTCCGGCAGGAAATCAGCTGTTAACGATGAAAAACTGCGTGCACTTATAAAGGCAAAGTCTAACACGTCGTCACGAGAATTAGCTAACAAACTCGGTTGTAGCCACCCCACGATTCTCCCACATTTACAAGAGATGGGATATAGAAAAGTTGTATCGTCTTGGATACCACACGATCGCAGCGAATCAAACAAAGCGTCACGGGTGTCTATATGTCTTTCACTCCTGCATCGTCCGAACAGAAAGGATCTTCTTCGAGAAATCGTCACTGGAGATGAAAGTTGGGTGCTCTATGTTAACCACACACGCAAGCGACAGTGGCTACCGAAAGGAGAAAAACCAAGGCCAACCCCTAAACTGCCTCGCGGAGTACAGAGAGTATTACTCTGTTGTTGATGGGACTCTGAGGGCTTGCTCTATCACGAATTGCTACCAGCTAAAACCAGGATATTGGCGGAGACTTGCACTAGACAACTGCAAAAACTGGCTGAAATTATCAAACTAAACGGGCGTAGACGTGTCCAAGTTCGACTTCTCCATGACAACGCTCGACCCCACGTAGCTAAGATGACACAAGACTGTATTTCGCAGCTGGGTTGGCAAGTTTTACCACATTCACCGTATTCACCAGACTTGGTTCCTACCGACTACCATCTTCTCTGGCCATTCAAAAATCATTTACAGGATAAGAAATTTGATGATCTCGCCGATCTCGAGAATGCGCTGAATGACTTCTTTAACTCACGACCAAAACAATTTTGGACGGAGGGCGTGCAAAGTTTACCAGAGCGTTGGGCACGAGTTGTAGATGCAGAGGGAGCGTACATCACTCAATAATATTATATTTTGAAAATAATAAAAACTTTTTTTTTTACTTTTCTTGTGTGTTGCAAGACTTTCTCATCAACCTGATATATACACACGAAGAAAAATGATGTTCCAAGTATTACTACATTTTGCATTGAAGTAGCAGTATTGTGGCAAAAAGATATTAGAACTTTCCACAAAGATTGCTGCATGTGTGTTTAATGAAGGGCACGCAACTATTTTGAGAATTTTCAGACAATGCACAGTGGGCCAGGTTACACTAAAAACTGGCCAAAATTCAAAATGTCGGCAGAATCGTTTGAAACCTGGTGTACAAGGATTTTCGGGGTCACTGATCACGGATCTGGAATCAAATTTTGAAAATTCAAGATGGCAGATCCAATATGGCGGATTAAAATTTCAAAATACACCGAATTTTTTCAAAACTCTTCACTCAGGGGTTTTTGGGGTCGCTGCTCACGAATCTGTTGTCAGTTTTCGCAAATTCAAAATTGCCAATCCAATATAAAGGACTCAAATTTGAGAAATTTACAATATTGCCTTCAAACATCCGTTAAAAGCGCTCAAATCTAGATAATATTTCTGCGCAAAAATCAATTTGATTTGATTATCATCAAGCCTTCATTGTAGGACAGTTTCACTTTCAAAAAGTAGGCGGTGTCATTGGAAAGAGATGAGAATAGGAGTGAACACGACAATTGATGCTCAACTCAGGACCTTGACTCTCCGATGATTTCTAATGTTCATTTGTCAAAACCATCCCAATAAACAGAAAGATATCTTGAAGATATCTTCAACCCAGGCAAGTAATACCAAGACTGACAATTGGACCATGACTGGCGCTAAGCTTGGTATGCCAAGTCTCGTTAGCCTAGCCTTGGCCAATGCTTGGCCCATCGTAGCGGACTAAGCGTTGATAGAGCCTTGGATACCAATGCTAGGACCGAGCATATTTTGCCGCGTTTGATTCAATTTTCGTTAACCAAGTCTCGATTGATGCTCGGCCCGTCACAGCTAATCAACACTTAATAGCACTTCAGACATCAATGCTAAGACTCAGCATATTTCGCTGCGTTTGATTTATTTTTCGTCAACCCAAGCTTCAATCGACACTAGGCTCGCCGTAAGCCTCCCAGACAGCACGACGTGCTATTGGAACGTTTATGAAAGGTTTATAGAACGTAGGGGAGGTTTTCTGAACGTTCAGAAAACGTCCCAGTGACACGTTTTGCTGTTAGGGCTAGATATAGCCACATGACGTGAACTTGGAATTTATTCGCATTTCAGGAACTTGAAAGAGTATACGCCTGAATGTACATCAGCCCAAATACGGATATCCTCTCAAGGTAGATTATCTCCCAGATAGCACAAGAGTCCTAAAAGAGTTCTTTATGAATCCATTTCAATAATTATGAACTCTTTTAAAACTCTTGTGCTATCTAGACTGAAGTGACTGTGTCGAAATCCAATATTCCGAAATTTCATGTGTCGGAATATATTATATTCAATCAAGCTTGGATGCCAACAAGAAAACTATCCTATTCGTTTAGGTTGATTGTATATCAATCATGGCACCAATATCGATTCAAAACATAAAACCCATATTGAATCTTGATATTGAACCAAGCTTGGATGCCAAGCGTTGAACATTGTTATCATCCCAAACATCAATCTAATTTGGTGCCAATGTTGGTAACCATGCTAGGCCCAATGTCAACTAGCATTGGCTCAGGCTTGGCACCAAGCTTGGGACATTTGTCAACGTATACCTGGGATATTCAACACATAAGCTTTGGTGCACGTAAAATTATTTGATGAGGAAATTGTACACTAAATATTTTTCATACTTGAAAAAAAAGGCGATTCACAAAAATCGTACACATGTTTTTATGCATGGACAAAAAATGTAATTAATTAGTGTATAATGATTGTACACGTAATGAAATTCGTATGAGAAATTTTTTTCGTTTTATTGAATAATTACTATGAATTAGATTAGTGGTACAATAATTTATACACTAATTAATTTTATTTCCAATATTATATATTCACATAAACAATATGTGTACAATTTTTGTTGATTACATTTTTAAAGCTTGTACAATATTTCGTGTACAATTTCTATGTCAATCAATTAAACGTGCACAAATAATCATTGCATAAAATATTATGTGTTAGACAAAAATTGTTAGTGTAAATTCCTTTGGAGTTTTATTTTTCGTGTACAATTAATAAGTGTATGGTGCAGACATTGATGATTAGCTACAAAGGTGTTTTTTCTATCGATTTCCATATAAAAAAACTTTAAACGTGAATATTTCGAAATGACATTTTTGCACCTGGCGGAAGTGATTTCTAAACAGTGGCTGAACATATTGACTTGAAAATTTTACACAATATTGAACACACTCGTGGATATCGTCCGTACCTCGATTGTGTTGAAAAATTAATTCCAACATATTTCTTTACTTCGTTTAGTACGAAAAAAAGCCGTTTTTTTGTACACTTTCACAAAAAACGCCGCCATTTTGTTAATTTTCAATAAAATATTTTGTTTAAGGTACAGACGATAACGATAATATCATAGATTAAGAATCTTTTGGGATTTTTGGTTTCAGACATCCTGGAGTGCTGGAATCATTCCCGCCAGTGGAGAGTATTTTTTTACCGCCATATTCAAAGTTTTGTAATTAAATGAATAATTATTTTTTCAAAACAAAAAAAAATGTTTTTCTATTCTCTAAATACATACCTCTAAGGGGAAAAGAAGTTTGCCCAATTATATGCATTAGTCTCTGAGAAAAAAAATGTCGGACATAGGCTGTTTTTTGGGCTGTCACAGTAGAGGGTCCCCATAAATTACGCCTACACGGAAAAAATAATTTAGCTGCAGTAGCTAAGTAGCTAGCATGGACACGGACAGCCATTAAATTGGCTCCTGTAGCTAAATTTTAGCTGTTACAGCGAAAAAATTTGCATTTGTAGTCAATTTATTTGCGGTAATAGCTGAAATTTAGCTGCAGGAGCTAATTTAATGGCTGTCCGTGTCCGTGCTAGCTACTTAGCTGCTGCAGCTGAATTATTTTTTCCATGTAGATAACTCTTTGTCACGCCAGATCGAAGATCGTCTCGGATTGGCTCGAAATTTCGACCTTAATAATTATGTACGATCCGATCTTCGAGCAGAGCTGAAAAAATTTCAGTCGATCCGAGTTTCGAGCTAAGCCAGAACTATGAGATCTACGAGCTAGATCGTCATTGAGGAAATTTCCCTTCAGACGAGGAAACAGAAAAAACATGTGATGAAAAACTACTTGATTTTACGCATGAAGCAATATTGAGATTATAATTATTATAATATTGAGATTAAATATTGAGATTATCATGAAATAAGTTAGAGTGTACTTTTTTTTCATATTTACCACGGTTTATGAAACAATATTGTGTTCAATTAGTAGCAAAGTCAAGAATTTTATAAAAATATATTTACAAAGATGTTTTTCTATTATAAAGTTGATTTTTCTTCATCACCGATCTCCTGAAGATACATTTAATGATGTATTTACCCACCTATTCATTAGAAGATGCATTCATTGAGTTGTTATACACTGAGAGCCCAATTTTGTAGATTGGAAGAAATTTTTTTTTGTCCTCATTCCAATAAATATTTTGTCGAATCAAAGAAAATTCAGTTGAAAGGAAAAAGTGTTCATCAAACTGAAACAAAGAATTTTCAAATTGGAACAAAAATATACTCCTTCTTAAATTTGAAAAAAATTACTTCAATTCAATCAAAAATTTTTTCATTGAAATGAATTATTTTTTCCATTGAAAACAAGATTTACCAGAATGAGGGCAAAGAAATTTTCTTCCAATCTAAGAAATTGGGTTCTCAGTGTAATTAACACATTTGTAATATTTGATTCAATTAGTCATGAAAATTTCGAGGAAGCGTTGATTTATACTCCAGCTTTCCACATAACACAAATGTCTCAGTAATATCTCCAGAATATTCTGGAGACATTGTAATATTGTCAGGATATTCTGGAGATATTACTGAGACATTTGTGCTATATGGGTCAAGAGTTTCATGGATATGATCCATTCCAAAGAGCTTTTGAATGCAAAAATTTTTTATTAGCATGTATTTTGGATGGAGAACGTAAGATCGTCGAGCTAGATCGACGATCTTCGAGCCAATTCGAGCTATCGACTCGATCTCCAAGCCCACTCACAGGAATGATTTCTTGTCGTTACCATCATTTTATTCTTGATATCGATATTTTTCTCCGAAAACAAATAGTGTTCGACCAAAAAGCGGTTTTGTTTCAAAGTAATCATATCATGGATTGTTAGTAGAAAAAATCATGATCCATGACTTGTGTTTAACGTAAGAATTTTCATTTCTTGTGAGAACCCTCGCTTCTTGTGGTAAGAAAAATGGTCTTGTGCTGAAACTAGATGAATATTCTTAAAGGCGACGCTTAACGATACGCTCTCCTCCCCTCGATTGACAGTAGAGTAACAGAGTTTTCAAAATTGATTCCAATGTATCGTGTTGTCGAATGGAATAGTAATTATAAACTTTAAAATAGTGATCATCAACTTTAAAATAGTAATCAAATAAAGCAGTGTACCGTGTGCCAGATACCGTCCCAAGCGATACGCCAACCCACACAGCACGCAGTTCTTGAAGATATCTAAAAGAATACTCAATTCAGAGATCTTCAAGAACGTTCTTGAAGAGTTCTTAAAGATATCTTTCAGAAGTGTTGGAAAGACATCTTGTGGAAGATTTCTAAAAGATGTCTCGATTCAAGACATCTCCAAGACGACCATGCGAGATATCTTAAAGATATCTTTGAGAAGCGTTTGAAAGATATTTTCCTGGCAGACTTTAACAAAATATGTTTGAGAAGATATATTGTCAGCAGGTTTAGGTTATAAATACCTGATCATATGAATTGACATGAATAACACTCGGAATGTGCCTTTAATTATAATCGAATTACACATGTGATAAATTCGGTCACAAATCGAAAGATTGAGAAATTTATAAACATGCCAAAAGATTTTAAATTGTGCGAAAATTACGATTTTGTAACCTTTTAATACCCGCCCTGGAATTAACGAATCTTCAAGACACAAATATTTTACAAATTACTGGACTTTTTACGCTCAATTTTATGTACAGCCTTCAAGTAAATTCACAAAAATTCTCATTCATACTCATTATTAAGTTATTCTTCAATAACGTTGGGATAGAAAT
Source organism: Gonatopus flavifemur (assembly GCA_018340375.1). Taxonomy (NCBI): domain Eukaryota; kingdom Metazoa; phylum Arthropoda; class Insecta; order Hymenoptera; family Dryinidae; genus Gonatopus; species Gonatopus flavifemur. Next base: position 1,122,912 of record JAFFJZ010000019.1, read on the forward strand.
AATTTAGGAAGAATCTGTGGTATCCACGACCAACTTATCTGACATTTGTTTATATAATAACAGTTTTTTCAAAAGATCACTTCTACTCTGAAAATGTACACCACTAACGCGATTTCACTGTGTTATATTGACAATCATAAGCATCAAAACCGAACTGTCTCTATAGCTCAGGTCATTGAAGCGTAAGTACATCGTAAGATGCGCGGGTTCGATTCCCGCAACCTCAAGGATTCAGATAAAGTCAACTTCATAGGAGTGCGAGAGCGACAAAGACAAATATGGGGGGAGGGAAGAGAAGGAAAAAGAAGAGGTGTTAGAATTTTTTTTCGTGAATAAATCCAAGCTTCTTCCAAAACATTTTTATGAACTTTGCAAGACATCTTTAAGAAATCTTGAAGAACTCTTTTAGATTTCTTAATTTCTTCTTAAAGATATCTTGGAGAAGTCTCCGAGACATCTTTTAGAAATCTATTCATGTTGCATAAGACATCTTTTCGAATTTGTTGTACTTTTGGAATATATCTTTTAGAATTCTAAAAGATATCTTCGTGTCTGTTTGGGTTCTTAGAACATTTGAATGAGACTGTTCCGAATATTCTAAGAACGTTCGTACAATATGCGCACAAAGTTTGTAGGGAGATTGATGAGCAGCGCATGCGCAGATATCGTGATGACATGAATCCATTATAATGGCGGATAATGTTGTTGACAGGCTACATACCTTCTTATTCTTATTTGAACAGCATTTTTTTGTAATATTCCCACAATATCCGTGGCATCATATTCTGAGAATATTTCAAACAGTCCCATTCAAACATTCTGAGAATGTGCGTAGAATATATTCGCACGAAATAAGAATCTCCATAGAGTATTCGGATATCCTCAACGTACATTCTCAGAACGTTCGTGTACTACCTGGGTGTTATGTCTTGCGATATCTTGGTTTTAGATGTCTTGTACAACAGTTTGAGATATCTCTCAGACGAGTTTGGAACAAGAATTGATCTAAAACTCATTTCAAAGTGTTACATATAGGATATTTGAAGCCTCCCTAAAATATATCGCAAGATACAAAATGTTTACTGGGTAAAAAGAAAGATTTCTTTACCTTCAATAAAAACTTCACTGCATCAAGAAAATCTTCCAGTCTTATTTGAAAAATGCTTATGGTGATCTCAAGACTGTTTCTCTTGATCCAAGATTCAATATTCTAACGCCAAGATTATCAAATTTTACTTGAGGCGAGAGGATTTTTTTCTTATCAGAATAAGAAACATTAGGAGTGTCCCTATGTTGAGAAAAGGAATTTTCTCATAATAATGAACTTTTTGTTCATGCTCAAAACTCGAATTAGCTCGGATCGCGGCAACGCTAACTCACTCGGATCTTCCACTCTCAAGAACATGTTTTTTGTCCCCACAAAATTCCCCTACTTTCTCCTCAACTTTTCCCCCTTCCTTCCCTATTGTTCCTCCAAAATATGGACAAACAATCGAATATTAAATTAATCTTGTTCTTCATTGATTCGAAAGCCTCATTGATCAAAATTCTGAAAAAAATATGTTTCGTAACAAAACAAAGAAGACGATCGTATTTCTCATTACATTTTTTGACGAAACGTTTGGTGTTTCACTTGACATCGTGTACTACTCTCATTGGTAGTAAAGTGTTTTTTTTTCTGAGAGACATTCGCCCCCCGGGACATCTCACAGCATGATGTCGTGGTTCGCATAGATAAGTAAACGCAGCAACGTGTGAGTCAGAGAGAACGAAGAGAGGCTTGACGGGGGCCCGTCATTCAACGAACCAATCCTGGCCTATCTTTGGCGTGACGTCAAGTGGCCTCATGTGCTCCCACATAATTTTATCCAGATCATAACGTAGTGGTGCAGTAGAGTACACGTTGTACAAGAACGTGTCGATATAAGATGCCATGTGATGTGGTATGATGTATACAGCGGTATTATTATAATTCTTACCACTGTATCACACGATTGCTTTTTTCATCGTTAAAGAATTGAATCAGATCCCACCTTTTAAAAGGACGTACGATACAATGCATGCATATGACGTTACACCAATTCTGACTGCTCTTCATTGATCTCATGCCAATTAGAAAACCAATACAAACGAATCCTTCGTATGAATATAATCACTTGCAATGACGTCTACGTGAGCGACTACACGTAGCGACATGCACATGTCTTCGCAATGGAATACGGTCATGGAAATTTATATTTCAAACGGGGCACCGACTTGACGAATCTAGCTAATTCATTCTCGGGAATTTCATCTGACGATGAGCATCATCTTCGACGTTGTTTTGTGATTCAAATTCAATTAATTATTTTCTAATTTAGTTTTAATATCCGACGTGGGTGCGTCACGTTGGTGGTGATATCAATTTAGCATCGGTGCTGAATTGCTTATCGACTTCCGCTTATTTATCTCATTTAATTATAATACCCAACGTGTATTGAGTTTTATTGGGGTATATCAGTTGAACGATAACTCTTCGAAATACGGGTGATTGTATTATTGAATTATGATCGGTTCGAGGTATGAATGACTAGATACGTGAATTTCCTGTCGCATTCGTTGCGCGGAGTTATTCTTTTAGATGTTTTAGATTTACAGCGGTACTATGTTTTTTTTTGCTACTAGTTGGTATTCCTCTCAGTATCGTGAGAGTGAAATAATCAGTTGGATTGCAACAGAGTTTCGCATGATCCAAATAAACTCACAAGAAAAAAACTGGGGTTTGATAAAGAAGTGGGTAATTTCATTCAGGAAGGATGTGGAAATAGCGTATAAAGAATTACGAAAAATGTAACAACGAACCAAACTGACTTGGAAGATAATTATTCATCATTGGAGAAAAAATTAATTCGATTGGAAAGAAAAAAAAAGATGACTCCAGTTTTTTCACTGAAAATTTTTCTGAAGATCTATAAATATCTTTGAAAAACTCACGGCGTTTAAAACTTGAGAATCCGTTGAAATTTCCAGAGATTCTCAGAGAAAGTTTTCCACCAGGGTTGACAGAGGGACATTTCGACTTGAGAATAAAATTTACTCCAATGCTGAAAATATCAGAAAGATTCGGAGAGTAGTGGGACAAAAACCGCGACAAAACAAGAAGAAGCAGTCGTTTCCCAACCTTTCCCACATTCTCGAGGTTGTATTATCAATTTGTAGTAAATTTCATTATCAGATCAGTCTGATGTTGGATTACAAAGTCATATTGTGAGTTCAATGGATACATTATGAGTCACGCTTTGACATGAGCTGTGGATCCCCTGATAACAAAAATGTTGAAATCCCCACACAGAAAAACAGGCTCTGAATATCTTACAACATAACATGCCGTAAACATACTATCCTGAAGTTCGCTCAACTTGCGACATTTCATAGAACGTAAACATGTTATGTTCACTATATGCTATCACCACCTTTGCTTGCCGCCAATAACAATGCTTTATGCGTAAACACCTTGGCAACGCAATGCGAACATTCCTCGACATGCATATGTCACCATTATAATGCCATTATTGAGACATTTCCTTATCCGAGTGTCTCTGAAAATTGCATGTATCAAAGAAATTCAGAAAGATTCGGACACATTCAAAGAAATTCAGAGACTGGTGCACGAAGAAAACGAATGTGTTAAAAAATCCCATAATTTATTGAGGATCAGCGCCAGTCTGTGATGGATAAAATTATTCACTTGAATTTACTTTCAAAAGTATTGTACCATAATTGCATGTTTTTTTACAAGAAATTATGGTACTTTTCATGTTATATTTAGGTCTATAATTTCATCCATCACAATATATTTTCTGCGTGTGGGTTGTGGAAAATTGAACGTTGAAGTTCTTAGAGAAATTTAGAAAGATTCAGAGGAGTTCAGGGAAATTCAGCGAGGGGTGAATTGATAAAAATTCTTGGCCCAAGATTCAAGAGGAATTCATATAGTTTTAGAAAGCACAGGGAGTTTGCTTTTGTTTATGGGAATGTATTTTACTATTAATAAACAAAAGCGCGTGACAGTGTCATGATGACTCATAAAAAAATCCCCATGGGAAAGGTTTTTTAAATCTCACAAGGACCAAAATGAGCCCTCATAAGTCATAAACGGATCAAAAATAAAAATTTTTTAAGAAAAAAACCATGTCAAATTTCGCGTTGTTGTTACAAGGTTGTTTATTTATACTCCGAGTTGGTTCTTTTGTTCTCATAAATAAGAATATAAGTCCCAACGAATATGATTATCGAATTCCTTCGACCTTGGTGCTCTACTTGACAATAATTTTTCTAATTTGATCCTGAATTCTCCCGGAGAACTATCTTAAGGAATCGATTTCAGGTATAAAAAGGCTTCAACAACGTTCAATCAGAAGTTACAACAATCGGCTGCTAGCTTCGCAGCTGCTGGTTTCAGCTTCATAGGAAGTTAGAGAGATTCCAAGTGCATCCATTATCCCACAAACCTCTGAAACACTCTGAATCTCTGAGAAATCTCCGAAAACATGGGAAGATTCGAAGACATTTCAGAAAGATTCAAAAGGATTTCTTTTACCAGGGTCGCTACGAATCATTTCCATTCAGGTGATTTTAAGGCTCCACAATTCATATTGCAATAAAAAAATGTTTCAATATTTATCTCTGAACATATATTTGGAACAAAAATAACGCAACTTTTTTTCTTTGAGCTGAAAACTGTATTTGAATTTCAAATTTTCCCGCGTCATTCTGTGCTGTAATGGCACCACCCTGCTACAAATAATCTATAAAATCTCATTGAATAATGGGAAAATGAATGGGTTTCAATGGAATTAGATGATATTCAATCAGAAATTTCACAATTCGTAATAGGATTTAATAGAAAATTTATACCTGGACAATTTTTCTGCTATAAAAATTGACGAACGATTTATCATCCAGCAAAGTGAATTACACGAAGGTCACTCGGTATCCCTTGTCGAAGAAATCTATTGAGTACAAAAAAAGAAATTCCAAGAGAATTGGTCGAGGCATTGAGAGATTCATTGAGATTTGGCAAGATTCAATGAAATCTTCGTTGAAAACATTCATAAATCTCACCAAATTTCATCGATGCCAATGAGATTTGACCGGATTCAATCGATCTTTTTAGAACTACACAATTATATGTACATGATTATTTTTGTACTATTCAAATCTGAACCACATCGCTGTCAACTACGAAGTTTTGCACTACATACAGAGATTGTGACAAGTTCAACGAAATGCAGCATCAATTCAATAATTAACAACGTTGATTGAGACAGGAAACGAGCTATTTTATATTCATTCTGCCGGTGTAGTTCAGGAAATCTCGAATTCCCTTCATGTCATTGAATAATTCTGTAGTTTAGTTAGTTCAACTGTGCAATTACGAAGGTTCAGGAATGTTCCCTTGTGGGAATAATCCTCTGAAAAACTCTTTGAAACTCTCCAGAACTCTGAATAACCCAGTGAACACTCTTAAGAGGAAGAGATCTTTAAGAAGTCTTTTGAAAGAGCTCTGTCAATATTATCATGTTGATATCTGAATGGTATCATTTTTCTGAGATGTCAGAAAAAAATCCTCTTGAAGAGTTCGTTTGGATAACATTCTGGCAATCTCTTATTTTCTTCAGAAATCAACCCATCTGATAACATTCTGATATCTTTATGTTAACCTTCTGAAAGGTCTATCTGACCTGGGAAGACTTTCCTTCTAGACTTTCTTCTAGACTTCCCTTCACTGGGAAGACTTTCTGAAAATCTCAATATCCTCGACTATGTCAAGAAAAGCGTTAATAAGTCTTGGTAACTTTGTAACACTCTCGGAAAGTCTTATTTTCGCCGAAATTTCGGACTTTCCGCAACAGTTATTGAGAGTTCATAAGACTTATTCAGAAAGATGATTTTATAAGAGTTTTGAAGGTTTAAAAAGACTCATAAGGTAATAATAGTTGAATTTGTAAGGAATGATTGAAGAACAAATTCAATTATGATTATAAAGCGGAATATTTTATTCAGAATATTTTTCTGAAACAGAATTTGACTTGAAAATAAATTGGAGTTTACCTTGGTCGAAAGAATCCATTGAATCTGAGGAATGAAATTTCATGAGATTTGGTCAAAACATTGTCGGAGATTCAATGAGATTTGGCGGGATTCAATCAGATTCATATTGAAAGAATTAATTCTTCTGACGAAATCTCATTGAAAGATCGCTGGATAAGATTCAATCAGAACATTGTCCGAGATTCAATGAGAATCAATCAGATTTGACGAGAATCCATGGATTTTTTTAACCAGGGTAAACAAAACATCGGAATTATTTGAACAGATCATCGATTTATACATGTAAGTGAAGATATATCTTATATTTTTTTTCTGTGAAACTCTGAATAAGTCTTATTAACTCTCAACAACTCTTGCGGAAAGTCCAAAATTCCAAGGAAAAAGAGACTTTTCAAGAGTTTTACAGAGTTACATCAAAATTCTACGTAAGAATCTCACCCAGGTTGGACATTTGAAGTACATTCCTGACGTCATAATTCCACGTGGTTTCTTTCGGCAAGTTGGAATTGAGAGAAAATGATTAAAATTCAAAAACAGACACCCAAGAACGCTTTGAGTGTCGATTTTTTCCCAACGTCGTTGAAAAAAGAAAACAATTAGTACAGAGTAAATTCCAATCTTTGATAAAGATCGATGGCTTATTTGCCTTCCACTTCACCTTTGAAGCAGAGGCAAAACCAATGGCGAAATCTAAGGATAAACCAAAAGCAAGTTCTATTTAAAATAAATGACTTCTATTGCAAAGATATATGAAATTCACAAAGAAGAGTGAGTAGGACTCATTGTCATGTTTTCTACTGTTCATTCTAGGAAAGAGCAGTAGTTCCCTTGTGGGAATAATTCTCTGAAAAAATCTTTCAAAGTCTTCAGAACTCTGAATAAGACTTTCTTAAAGTCTCAATATCCCTAACTATGTCAAGTAAAGCGTTAATAAGTCTCGGTAACTCTGTAAAACTCTTGAAAAGTCTCATTTTCCTTGAAATTTTGGACTTTTCGCAAGAGTTGTTGAGAGTTCATAAGAATTCTCCAGAGTTCCACAAAAGAAAAATATAAGATATATCTTCACTTACATGTATAAATCGTTGATCTGTACAAATAATTCCGATGTTTTGTTTACCCTGGTTAAAAGAATCCATAGATTCTCGTCAAATCTGATTGATTCTCATTGAATCTCGGACAATGTTTTGATTGAATCTTACCCAGTAAACACACACACGTTTTAGAAACATCAAAAACAGTCAATAACCACACGTTGTGAATGAGTAATATTCTTGCGTTTATTCAACGTAAAAATGTCGCGGCGGATCACGTGTTTTTCAACCATAAACTAACGTCATATCAACGGTTTGAACATCGTTTAAAAGACATCCAATATTGACGTGTCCCAATGATGGTTCTAAAACGTGAATTGAATCCAACAAATTATTTTGAAAACTTTTCATTCAATATCGAGAAGAATAGTATTTCTGAGTATCCCAGAATTTGGACAGTATGCGACACTATTTACTATCTTGCTCTTTGTTGAAATTTCAACCATTGTTCGGTTTTGTTCGACATTTTTAGCAGAATATCTTCAATTGAAGTTCAAACACAAGGTGTTATAAACACATTTTAAACGCGTGATTCAAATCCGTTCAAAACACGTTTTTTGAGGACGTCGTTTGATGGTTATTTTTGAATATTAGTTTAAATTACACGTCATCAAAACGTAATCCCTGGTCGTCTATTTCCCTATCAAATTTCAACTAAAAATCAACGTTATGAAATCAACGACTGACGTCCGTTTGACAGTCTAACGTTCTTTCAACGTTGAAATAACATGTGTGTGTTTATTGGATATCCAGCGATCTTTCAATGAGATTTGGTCAGAAGAATTAATTCTTTTAATATGAATCTGATTGAATCTCGCCAAATCTCATTGAATCTCGGACAATGTTTTGACCAAATCTCTCTGGTCAATCTCTCTGGTCATCTGGATTCTTTCGACCAGGGTAAACTCCAATTTATTTTCAAGTCAAATTCTGTTCCAGACAGATATTCTGAATAAAATATTCCGCTTTATAATAATAATCGAATTTGTTATTCAAGCATTTCTTACAAAGTTAACTATTATTACTTTATGAGGCTTTTTAAACCTTCAAAGCTCTTATAAAGTCATTTTTCTTGCTTATATTTTTGTTTCTGTAAAACTCTGAATAAGTCTTATGAACTCTCAAAAACTGTTGCGGAAAGTCTGAAATTTCGGCGAAAATAAGACTTTTCGAGAGTTTCACAAAATTACCAAGACTTATTAACGCTTTTCTTGACATAGTTAGGAATATTAAGACTTTCAGAAAATCTTATTCAGAGTTCTGGAGACTTTCAAAGAGGTTTTCAGAGAATTATTTCCACAAGGGTTGGCATTCTGTAGCTTCACATTCACAGAGGATGCTTGTTATGCAAACAGCGATCGTTCCTGTGTAAATGGTAATGATTTCAATGTAAAGCACACGTCGCTACGAGATAGCAATGTCTCGCTTTGTATATAAACCACATCCATGAATCCAAGCTTCTCGCTTACCGAAAATTTAATCCAAGACAATGGAGGTGGGAAAACAATTGTCTCTTTCTACGGTTCAAGGGAAACGCTGGCTTAAAATTAACAAACACCTGCTTTGCCGTTGAAACAGAGGACAGGTCAATAAAACTGACCCAACCGCAGTGTTGACCGTGCACAGAAATGGGGTACTGTACATTCGACACGTAGCTCTCAAAGAATAATGCGATCATGCGATTAAGTCATCCTTCCGCACGAAGGATGATTCTTTTTCAATTCAAATAAATTTCATAATTCTCCCCCAAACTGAAGAATTTATCAATAATTTCAAATTTCCAGCAAAAGATAATCGATATCCCAATAAACATACAAATTTTGAAGACATCTAAAAGATGTCTAAGAAAAGACATCTTTTCGACATTTCTAAAAGACAACTTATAGACTTCTTTTAGATGTCTCACTGAAGACATTTCTAAGAAGTCTCTTGAAGTTATCTTAAAGATGTCTAATAGATTTTATTTCAAAGATGTTTTTAAAGATTTAATAAAAGACATCTTTTAGATATCTTGAAAATCAAAATCACAATATTAATAATATAATAATATACCGATAATGATTATTGGCCTGAATTTAAAAAAATATCAATTTTGATATAAAATCAAATAATTGGTGACTTTCATTATACAAATTTGTATAATCTCATAGTGTGCATTGTTTCTACTGACCAAATTGGATCACGTCGGACCACAATTGATGTTGCACGGATTGAAAACTTAATTCATTCAAGTACTCCTGCTTAAAGAATTTTATTGAACCAATAGAATCTGCATCGGAATCAGTGGGTTCAATGAGATATTTTGAACAGGCGTACAAGAAAATTCTACGGTCATAGTTTGTAATTCCAAAAAAACACGAAGGTCCAAAGAATATTCAGTGGAGATGCATTGAACGTCCGGACATTGGATGGTCCGAACATTCCTTGAACATAAATGTACGTATAATGAACGTGAATTTCACCTAAAAGATCTGTGTCTTGGGGAAGTTACAGAGATGGAATATATAATTCGCAACACATTTTCAGATCATCTGAAAGTGTGCTTCAACCGTGGTTAATGAAACCTATTCATTCCTATTGAATGTAATAAATTCACATTAAAATTCGAATTCTGCACGTTTAATAGAAATAAATGGGTTTTCTTATCAATCAGGAAAGAGGTCCTAAGAAAAATTTGCATCATATCTAAAACTCGTCTTGAAGAAGTCTAAAAGATTATCTTCTAGATATCTAGTAAGAGTTCTAAAAGATGTCTTACTCAAGACATGTTTTGGATGTCTAAAACTGTCGCATAAGACATCTTTGAGACTTCTTTTAGATATCTTTTAGAACAGTTTGTAAGACATCTTTTAGATTTCGAAAAGATATCTTTTTGTCTATGTGGGTACATTTGAATTCAAAGTTGAAATTGATTCATCAACCGTTATCAACAATATCAGCTGCAATATAGAAAAAAATTGAAGAAACTTTTGTGTCAATCATTTTTAGAAGTATCACCTGGCCGATAAGAGTCGAGTATTTGCTTTCCATCGTTAGGATGGAAAAGTACATAATATGTACCTATTATCAGTTTCTAGAGAAGAATGACTCGTGGAGGGATATTTTGGTTTTCTATAAGTAAGTAGCACGAGCACGTGAAAGCTGGTTGGTATTCCTCACTTCACAACGGCAGATTAAATTTTCCAGAATACGACAAAGTGGGGAATTTCCTACCACTTTTCGTCGGAGGAGTTTGAAGATTCTCTACCGTACGGTTTATACTCTAATATACTTCAATTTACGTACATACGGACATAGATTTGTACTTCCCCTTTTTCCACCGATTAAACCGATGAATCGTTCTCGACTGATGTTGTTCGCTAATCGCGCTGATTGCTACAAAGAATTGATGACTGCAAGGGTTGTTGGAAGACAACACATTTAAAGGATATAATTAAAAGTGAACTGTAATGGCTTTCGATCCGGCGAATATGTTATTATTTTCTTAGATTCTCAATCAAATTTTATGGAGAAGAAATGAAAGAGTACGTAAGTGTATTTCTTATGGGACACATCAATCGTGAATTATAATTATTGAAAGTAATATCCTGCCTCGTATTACCAGATTATAATGATCATTCGAGCAATGAGTACGACCGTCAGAGAAAATATTGAAAGCAACTTTCAAGCGAGTTGATTGGTATTGAATGAGGATTCATTAGCAGAAGAAATACCGCGGTGTTTAAATCCTTCGTTTCTACTCGGTCCATCGATTTCATCGTTGAGGATTTTCAAAACAGACTTAAATATGAATTACTTACGAAGAAAAATAGTTTAGGAGAGATTGGTGGTGCGAAGTTGATATATATTTTGTATGGACAACCCTCAAATTTTTTTAGATAAAAAAATATATCGTGTAAGAAGACGCGAGGAAATATTCTTAGTACTCGATCCTTAATTACTTTTTCGAGTAAAAACAAATTGGTTCAGTAGAGATCATCGAGTGACAACCCGATTAGAACAAGTCGAGTCACGCACGAGTATGACATTATCTCATTAGCCACAGTTAAAGAATCTGATCTCTGTCACACGTATTCGTTTTTACTTGAGAGGAAGTATAATGGATACTTTCAAATATTCAAACCTGTTTGTAGTAGATTTTTTACACATCACTTGGCAGGGAAGAGAATCACGAACTTTGTACAAATGTTGCATCATGAAACTGTATTTGAAACTCTTAAACAGAAATCAACAGTCCTCAAAATATTTCGTAAAAAACTCTTAACAAGTTTCGTGAAAAGTTTTCCAACCACGGCCCAGTACTGGCAATGATGGACTCGGTTCAACGTTAAAAATTACTGTTCTTGAATTTTGCAAACCTGAAGAAATAGAGAATTTGCAACGGAAACATTGCCCATTGCCAATAACATTGGTTATTGATAAGACTGAATAAAACCCAAGCTTGTCCCAGGGTTGGGACTACGAATGGATGATATTTTTATAAAATTCTTATCAAATTTCGATCTATATTTTCTGAAAATCAATATGAACTCGGATTATCTTGTTATCTCTAATGATCAGTCAATCATGGTACATTTATGATCCCCCAGAAATGGCCCTTGCGCTTGGCGCAAGCTTGGCATAAACGCAAACCAACCCTGTTGCAAAGATCTCATAAATTCTAATTAGATTCTACTTATTTCTAGGACAGAAACCGCATGAAATCTAGTACACACACTTGATTTTATACAATTTCATAAGATTTTGCAAATGGTTCTAATTGAATCTCATGAATTTTCTCATATAATTTTTGCATTCTCATATGAAATCATATAAAACCCATAAGTTCTAGGACAGAAACCGCATATAGACTGATATAAACTTGTTAAAATTCATATAAACTGATAAGATTTATATATGAGAATTGATGGGATTTTTTCAACGGCGAAGCCTTGGTTAACCTTTAGCGAACAGGACTGGTCCCAAAAAGGACCACCCTAGGAAACAACCATTTTCATGTTTCTCAGGGGTCAATCGATGTTCCGAATACGGAAAAAATGGGGAAAAGATTGCGCATCAATATTGCACACAATGTTGATCATCAATGACCGAATTTCGGATTTGTAACAGCTACAATTTTTGGATATACTCATTGGGGCAGAGTCGCCAAAATTAGCCCCTTCTCAGCCAACATTTGGTACGATTCTTTTGCATCCTAACATGAAGATCATAATTGGTCTATTAAATGTAATATTGTACTGTTAAATATTACGATATAAAAAGATCAACTGCTTTTTAAGAATACTTCACAATATTTCAAGATATCTTCTCTCACTTCTGAAAAGATCGTTCTAAATATTTTGGTTGAGACATAATATATTCTCACTACCTATCTATCGTTTACAGAATATGTTATTATAAATATCGTTGTTGAAAGTTGATACTAGATACTTGAAATGATTTTATCACAAACCAAATGAATAGAATATTATTTTACATTGATCTGCACGAGGCAGTATTAATTTTTCAAGTCACTCTTTAGGAAGAAATCACATGGGAAAACAGAAATAGTTGCAGCAACTACTTGAATAGTCGATTTTCGACCATCCACTCAAGCAGTTGCTGCAGCTACTTAGTAGGCAGGACAAGTAACACGTTAGCTGCCTCAACTAACTCGATAGTCGCACCAACTAACGTGAATACCTGAGGTATTTTGGGTTAATTCAGGCAGCTAACCTGTTACTTGTCGCGACTACTAAGTGGCTGCAGCAACTACTCAAGTAGATGGTCAAAAATCGTCCATTTAAGTAGTTTCTGCGGCAACTATTTCTCTTCTTCCCATGCAGATCGATATGAGATGAGGTTATATTCCTCCAATTATAAATCCAAGGGAACACGAAGGTTCGAAGAATGTTCAATAGAGGTGCATTGAACGTTCAAGTATTTGATGGTCCCCTGAACATTCCCTGAACATGAATGTACCTACAGTAAACTTAACCCGGAGGGAACATGAAGCTTCAACAAACGTTCGAATTAGATTTGTATAGATCGGGCCGAAAGTTCATCAAAGCTAACTTTTGGATTCACAAACGTTTGACGAAGGTTCTACGGACGTTGAAATGTCCACCTCGAAATACTTTCGGGAAACTCGTTCGTTGAAGGTTCATCGAAGGTTTCGTAAGAATATCTATACTTGTGTTAACTTTGATCAATTTATATGAATCATCAATTAATCAATTAATAAACATAAATTAATATGGGTTTAGATTTTTTTGTGAAGCTTCATGAAATCTTTGATGAACCTTCAACGAACGTTCCATTCTATGTTTCCTGAAAGTATTTCGAGGTGGACATTTCAACGTCTCCGTAGAACCTTCGTCAAACGTTTGTGAATCTAAAAGTTAGTTTTTATGAACCTTCGGCCTGATCTATACAGATCTCATTTGGACGTTTGTTGAAGATTCATGTTCCCTTCGGGGAATTTCGTCAAGAAGATCTATATTGTCTTGAGGAACTCATCACTTTGAGAATAATTCAACGTTAAAAGTGGAATTGATCGAAATTTTATATTTAAAGAAACACGAATTCACCAGTGATGATACAAACTTGCCCTACACTTGGCATATTTGTTTCGCAGTTCGAACATGATTTCCGTACATTTTCTGAGCCCAGACAATACCATTTCCCGCTGGAACGTTTATGGAAGGTTTATGAAACATGGGAGAAGTTTTGAACGTTCAAAAAACGTTCCAGAGACACATTTCGCTGTTAAGGGGGAAGAAAGCCATAAACTGAAGTCACAGTACTTGTGACCATAGGAACTTTGATTGATACTTGATACATCAGTTGAGCCAGGCTTGGCAGAACTATTGGTTCAAACTTGGCCTCTTAGTGCCTGACGAGGCTAGACACTAGTTTTGATAGTTAATATACGCCCACATAGCACTTAGCGCTTACATATTCAATACAGGATGTCAGGAAAAATTTCCACCTCATTTATTTAAGGCATTTTTTGTAGCTTTGTATAGTGATTTTTTACTTTTCTGCATAAAAATGAATAAAAATGTTATCCTTATAAAATTATCCACACTGTAGAAACGAGTTCAATATATCACAAAATATCCTACTTTGAGGAACTATTATGCCTTTTGGGTATTGTATTCTATGTAAATGGAGAAAAAGTCTACCGAAGCAAGATGGAAACTTTCCATTCCATGAAGGAACTTTGGAAGGAATTTTTGTATAATTTTCAAAATTTTCCGTTCATTTTCACGGAAAGAAAAGTAACAGATACACTGTAAAAAATGTGAGAAATTTTTCCTTACTTCAGTGATTGGTGGCATCCCCTCGTCGTAGGACAGTTGTTTTCCATCAGAAATATGGTGTTTTTCCTCCATTTTGAGGAACTATCCTGCTTTTTGAAGTGTGAATCATCCAAAAGTCAAGGGAAAATTCCAGTGCCGGGGAAAAACTTCTCTATCCTTCTTTAAATCGGATGGAAACGAGGACGGAACCAGCGATGCCAGAAAATTCCAGAATCGCCAACTTTTACCCCTTCCATACCCACCACACAATCAAATTTCTTTTGTCGGGAGCTTTATTGTGTGTGTGAGATTTCTATATAGATGGGGCTTGATGGAGGGGACGAAACTTGGCGTCTGGCATCACTGGACGGAACACGGAAATTCCCTGGCTTTTATCCTTTGTTTCGTGTCAGTGGGAGAGTTGGAATTCATGGGAAATTTAATGGAATTTGAGATTTTGCGGGTTTCTATAAGACATATTCGATTCAATTTTGCAATTAATGAATGATATAGATCAATCGGTTGAATAATTCCAATTTATCGGGGATAATAGAAAAGTTCTTAGATCCGAATATTCTATAAGTTGCTATGGGAAATATCCAATTCAATTTTAGAATTCTTTCATCCCAGTGAACTATCGGTTTCTATCGGAATTTCCTGTAATTTCAATCTATCGGAACTCATGTGAAAGTTGATAGAATTGAGAAATCATGAGGTTTCTATGGGAAATATCCAATTCGATTTTAGGATGTGTAGATTGCATTGGTCATCCGACAGAATCCAGTCGAGAGGAATAGAAGTCGATTCAAAGTCAATTGGATTGAATGGGGGTAATCGGAATGCCTGAACTGTCCAGTGGAGATCAATGAGAATGAATCAAAATCCATTACCCGTGGAGTTGAATCCTGAATTCGCCCGTGAATAAGTATGTATCAATTTGATTGGAAGTTATGGCATGTGCAGAGATGTGCAAAATGGGTTTTGTAATGCATTTGAAATAGAAAATATAAAATGCCTAATTATTTTTCATTTCAAATGCAAAATGCGGAATAGTTTTAGAAGACATATGGAAAATGCAAAATGGGTATTTTGAAAATATTTTTATTTGAAATAGAATTTTTTGTTTCCATGCACGGAGAAAAATGCTGCTCCAAAGGATAGTAATCTTTAGTAGAAAATTGGAGAATATTTCTTAAAATCTGAGAATATTTCTTAAAATCTAAGAATTTTTCTCAAGTTCGTGATAAACATAAAACGCTCCAGATTTCTCTTGAATATTACTCGAAAAACAATGAAAAATTATCAATACATAACAACTCATAAAAACAAATATGAAGTTTCCAAAAGTCTCGCATGAAATTCTTCAAAATGAATAACAAAACTCTGCAATTTGAAAATAAGATTTAAAAATTTTATTATTTACTTTGTAAAATTTCATGCGCGACTTTTGGAAAATTCATATTTGTTTTTATGATTTGTCAAGTACTGATAATTTTTCATTGTTTTTCGAGTAATATTCAAGCGAAATCTGGAGTGTTTTATGTTCATTACGAACTTGAGTAAAATTCTTAGATTTTAAGAAATATTTTCGGATTTTAAGGAATATTCTCCAATTTTCTATTGAAGATTACTATCCTTTCGAACTGCATTTTTCTCCGTGTGGAGAATTTGAAGCTACATCATTACCGCCCAATCAAAAAAACCCGTGATATGCCAATGTTGACAACAGGTGCAGTACAGTGCCAGTATTGGGTCTCCAACACTTGGTCAACACGAACGGGATCAGTGCTGGATACATAAAAATACAGTACTATGCCTGTACTGATAAACCAGTACTGAGAACTTAATACCGGCCAGGTACTAACTCAGTACTGGCCCTGCACTGATTGCGAATAATGGTATCACTACTCAATCCCCAGTACTGAAAAGCGTTATCATTCCAGACAAATGCCAGCACCCTGCCAGTCTTGGCTAGTACTGGTGCAGTACTGCGCCTGTTGTGAATTTCTGGTTGGGCGAGTGTTTGATTAATTCATCGCAATAAAATAAGTACACTATAGTTAATTGAAGAATGAATAAAAATAATTTTATTTGTTTTTTAATTAATATTTGTTTGATTTTAATAGGACTAATTTTTCAAATAATTCGTCACTCATTTTTCTCCTATGAGGTCTCATAATCATACCTCCGAATGAAAACAGGCGTTACACTGGCACAGAGCTAAGCAGACAAGTATTCAATCTTAAGAATATTTTTTTGATTGTGGGGTAAGCATGTAACATTTCAAGAGAAGTGTTCACGTCTTGAAGATATTGAAAAACTTCCAGATCACTCTCATTAGGATCAATATCAGTAAATGATGAGTTCGAGTCCTCTTGAAACATGTAACATAGTATGATTCGTCTTTTTCTCTTTGCTTTGTAGAGGTGCTATCTTTTTGTAAATTTTGTTTCTCCACATGCTTTATGTTTCGGACTTCTGTTTATATTAGTGCTTTCACACATTCTCGCTTGTCTTTTGGTGCCCATTTCGGTTTCAAAAATGGATGAGATACTGAGGCTAATATCGCATCATTCACTGAAAATTCCAGGAGCAGGGATTTTTTGAAACGTCGACTCAAATTTTTATCAATAACCTGCACTAAATGATGACAATACTTGAGGTTTTGAAGTCAAAACGAACTTTCCTTGATTCAAGTAAAATTTCCTAGCCTCAAGAAAGAAATGAGTTTTGTGCCACCGACAAGAAAAATTTTCTCATTTCAAGAAATCCTTTCTGTAAGTGCATTCTCTCTTCAAATCACAGGGCAATGATTATTTTATACCCATTTTCTGTTTTAGAATAGAAAATGGGTGCAAAAAAACATTCAAATGCAAATGGAAAATCCTAGTACAAAATAAGCATTTCAAATACAAAATGAAAATGGGTATTTTCCATTTTGTATTTCCATTTGAAATGGAACCATTTCAAATATATCACATCTCTGAGCATGTGGTGTATTCTATCAGTTTTTATGAGGAATACATGATGTAATTGTAGAAGGTTTTTTATTTTCGAATATTCAACAAATGTGTATGGCAAATATGCAATTCGATTTGAGCATTTATGCATTCTATGGATCAGCTGATTTTGATTGGATTGTTTTGGAATCCAAATCTACTGGAAACAATAGGAGATTTGTTAAATCTAAATTTGCAATCCGTTTGTGTAATGAAATATTCAATTGAGAATTTATGCATTTGGTGAATTAGTTTTTATTGTAATGTTTCATGATGTCCATCCGCAAAGACGAATGGAAATGAAGTCTGTAGATTTGAAATTTGATGGTTTCTATCGGAAATACCTGATGCACTTTCAGAATTCTCCATTTCAACGGTCAATTGGTGTTTATTGGAATTTATCGTAATGTAAATCTGAAAATGCGCATGCTCGATGGAATCTGAAGCTTCTGTTATGAGTCACGAGATGGCCTTTTTGCACGGTTGAGGCATAAAGATGAAAACAATAGATTGATGGATTATAAAGGGCTCTGGATCAAGGCTTGTTCGGATTTACAGATGAGTTCCTACCGTTGAATGTCCATTTACATTTTCGTTACGGAGTACGTAATCTTTGTATTACCCTGCACGAGATTCCGCTGATGAGGATTCCCCTGATTCGATAGACACACCTATCGAATCCAATTAACAAAAAAAATTCATCGAATAAGAACGATTCTTCTTGTCACATCACTGATGATATCCAATACTTGTTTTTTGGAAACTAGATTTCAGAGGTATTGGTTTTCAAAGTTATTGTAAGAATATACTCGAGCCGATTAAAATAATTCTAATCGGAACCAATGGGACATCACCGATATAGATACTCAGTTCATTCCGATAGAATATTTGTCATCAAATTCAATGGGAATATTAATTGCTAATAAATATAAAGATCGATTTAATCCAGTTGAAAAAATTTGTATTAGTACCAATCGGAAATTTCCGATGCACAAACTCGATTCTTGTTGATCGGATTTTTTAACCATTCGTCTCAGGAATATATATCTCACAAAAACAACATCTTACTATGTTGGAATACGGGAGGAAAAACAATTTCAAGGCGAGGTTCTTATCAAGCGACTGAAGAATAAGGTGAATTTTATGAATTTTTCTTTCCATGTACCAAAATAAATTGACAACCCAAGTTTTTTACAGATGCATTAGATCTGAAAGTACGAGAAAGATCATTGTTAAAAGTATTTATACTGGCTGGAACATAACCGTCCTATAAAAACGTGTTTTGTATACACACTGAGAGAACAAAATTTGCTGAAACCGCAAAAGTCAAAAATTCGCTTTGCTGATATGACAAAACCTTTCGCTGAATTAGCAAAAATTTGGCTGTTTTAGCAAACACTTGCTGATCTAGCAATCCGGCATTGTAAGTATACAGCCTCTTAAAAAATTTGCTGAATGAGCAGATATTTTGCTAAAACAGCAAATTCTTGCAGTAACAGCAATCGTCTTGTTAATTCAGCAAAACAGATTTTTTTCTTCGTGCAATATAAAACCATCTGAAATCACCCAACCAAGAATTTTCATCGAGTATGTGATATTTGCTGAAGCCTGAATCTATACACGGAGAAAACAAAATTCGGTGTGACAGCGAAATCTAATTTCGCTGGAGCAGCAAATTTTTTCCTGTGACATCAAACTATTACTGCAATCTTCCTATCCACAACAGAAATTTTTTAGCTCTGGTAGCAGAAAATTTGTGCACCTCCAGCACTTCCCAGTATTATATATAGAATACTCAACAGATTTTTCTGGAGAGATCGACAATTTTGCTGCCACAGTTGAAAACTCACTGTCATGGCTGACAAAATTGTTGTGACAGCAAACAGATTGCTGGAGCAGCAAATTCTTCGTTCCTCCAGCAAAAGGTGCCCAGCAAAATCAGATTTCGCTATCATAGCAAATTTTTTTCTCCGTCTAATATTCATGCGAAGGCAAAAATTGAAACACTAGGGAACAATTGAATTCTCGCTCTTCAGAATATTCTAAAAAAAAATGAATTAAAGTATCATCTACGATTAGGTTCGGAATCCAATAAATTGAATTTACTTCGAAATGAAAAAAGAGAAAAATAAAAAAAAAGACTGTCCATCGCATAGTTTTTGAGATTTCGATGTCAAAATCATAATTTCGAGTAAAACGCCGTTCAAGTTTCTATACACGAATTTTTGTATTCCAGGAAGAGTGTTTCATGGCCCTTCAGACTCAGAAAATCACACGGAGAAAAAGGAATAGTTGTAGCAACCACTTAAATAGTCAATTTTCGACCATCTATTTAAATAGTTGCTGCAACTACTTAGTAGCCAGGACAAGTATCACGTTAGCTGCCTCAACTAACTAAAATACTTCGTAAGTTGCCAGGTATTTACGTTAGTTAGTGCAACT
This sequence comes from Gonatopus flavifemur, assembly GCA_018340375.1. Lineage (NCBI taxonomy): Eukaryota > Metazoa > Arthropoda > Insecta > Hymenoptera > Dryinidae > Gonatopus > Gonatopus flavifemur. The sequence goes on from JAFFJZ010000019.1 coordinate 1,142,820, forward strand.
ATCGAGTTAGTTGAGGCAGCTAACGTGTTACTTGTCCTGAATACTAAGTATTATAGTTGCAGCAACTATCCAAATAGATGGTCGAAGAGCGACTATTTAAGTAGTTGCTGCAGCTATTCCTTTTTCTCCGTGCACCTTATCACTTCGGGAGTTTGCTTGATGGGAACCTTCCCTCACACGGAGAACATTCCTACTGAATTCCCTGTTGAAAATGACGGAAAGAAACCATTCAGTTTAATGTTGGTTTTTGTCCCAATTGGTTTCCGAACCTTTCCGCACACGTCCGTCATTTTTAACAGGGTTGGCAAGATACAATAAAATATCAATGTCATGAAATTGCATTGTTCAACAGTGTAGTAAAAATGAATGATTTGCCGAACATTCTTTAGCATGAGGGTGCAACTTTACACATGATCGAGTACACATTTTCATTACCCTGTGTAACGATAACGATGGTATTTTCTCATGTCTCGCCAATCTAGTATAAACTTATTAATTCTTAAAACTTTGTTCTTCTCCGTGTAATAACAAATCGAAAGAATTTGACGTAAGATTCCAAGAACGTCGAACTAGTTCGATGAAAAATTCAGAGAAAATCAGGGGAATACTCTGAAAGAAATTTTTTTGAAAAATTTCTCAATTTCATTCAAGCAAATCACAAAAGGAATTTTCGAAAATTCCGCTGGGAATCAAACTCATTCGGAGAAGAAATATTTTTTGGATACATTTTGTATATTTCACATGAATTTTCATTGCATCGGATCTAAATTTTGAATACATTTTGAGAAAAACCTGTTTGAATACATTTCACAAGTGGTTTTTGTTTTATGGGCAAGGTGGGAAACTTTTCAACATAATTCAGTGAACTTGTCCTCTTTTCTCTGGAAGAGCTATTTTTGTAAATCTTCGAAGGAATAAACGGGCAGGTTTTCCTAACTTCAGGGGTGGATTTCATCTCTTGATCGTAGAGAAATCTCTTTTCCATCAAGAATAAGAGATGTTTCCTCCATTTTGAGGAACTGCTATTCCCTATCTTGGTGTTGAATCCTCCAAAAACTGAGAGAAAACTACATCAAATCAGGGTGGAAAGTTTCCTATTCATGATGGAACTTTGCTTCCACTAAGTGCAGGGAAAAAATTGCGGCAGTGTTTTCACAGTGCAATATAATAGGTATTGATATAAAGTTTATTGAGTTCAACAAACAAACTTTCATTTTTGTCTAATACTGTTCATACGCTATAAAAAACAATTGTATAATATTCCCCCAAAAATGGTGGCAGCAAAGTTTTACCGTGAATAGTGGAATTTTTCCTCACTTTCTAGTGAATTCAACGCCCAAAAGGCAGGATAATCCCTCAAAATGGAAGCAAAGTTCACTATTTCTGATGAAAAAATAATATCCCTACAATTAAGGGATGGAATCTATCACTAAAGTGAGGAAAAACTCGTTATAAACGATTAAGGGGGGAGCCTGCTTTAGAGGCTTCACAAAATCGATTTTTGTTTTTAGATAAATGTCTTTCTAAACTATCCAAGGATGTGTCCCTAAAATTTCATAAGCAAATTCGGAATATTTTCGGAATTACAGAAGAAATAGTGAGCAAGCGTCGAGCAGATTTACCCGACAAAACAGGCGCACTTCATTTTTAAGTAAAGAAACCAGAACAGCCCGCAGACTCGAACATCTGGGCGAAAACCAGTTTTTTGAAGAGTCTGAAGGGCTACTCTATGGAGCAGGAATCGCTGATTAGCATACTATATTAATGCGATAAGTTCAAGAAAATTATGATTTTTTATATACGAAAACTTTGACGCGCGATTTCTCGGTTTTTCATTTTCACGATTTTTCCTAATTGGCGGGAAAGATAAGGAAAAAATGAAACGTCCTATCGAAACGAAATAAAATGGAATGTATTTGGGATTAAATTCTCTTTTAGTTGACCCTAAATAACTTCAAGAAAGTTGAGATTAACCCACTTTTTAAACAATCTAAAGTGAATTTTTTTTTCCAAAACATTGAATTCTTTGTTCAATTTGCGAAAAATTGTGGAATTTTTCACTTTTTGTTGAATTTTCTTGGTTTAACTAGAAGCTATACGGTTGAGAAATAAAAATTTTTTTTGGGTTCTTTGTTTCAGATGGAAATTGCGACCTGCATCTTTCCCGCCGCACCACAGTGTGACATTTTCACAATCTAACGGGATTTAATTCAATATCAATCAGAATGGCTCGAGACTTACTTTCTAGAGGTTTTTCGGGATCGCTGATTACGAATCCGTTGTCAGAAATCCAAATTCCAAAATGGTGGATCCAATGTGGCGGACCAAAATTCAAAAATTCATCGGATTCCCTTGAAACTCGGTGGTTGGGACTTTTCGGGGTCGCTGATTATGAATTCATTGTCGAAATTCCCAAATTCAGAATGGCGAATCCATTATGGTGGCCCGAAGTTTGAAAATTCATCTGATTCCCTTGAAACTTTGTATCTGAGAGGTTTTAGGGTCGCTGATTATGAATATGACGTTGATTATGTCGTAAAAATTCGAAATAAAATCCAAGATAGCATTGAATCTTCCCTCTTTAATTGTTTCGCACCATATGCGGAAAACATCACCCTTGTAAAAATGATTCATATATGGCCCATATATAAACTGCATTCGATTCATATATGGACTTGGTACGAATCATATGTAATTCATATATGTGGCATATATGACCATATAAAATTCATATACGATTGTTTAATCCATATAAGGACCAAACATGACCCATATATAGGGAACATAACGCCATATATGAAGTGTATATGGTCCATATATGAATGCCTGAAATCATATATGGCCCATACATGAATTATATAGGGGTCATATATGAATCTGTGAAATCATATATGTACCATGTGTGGTCATATATGCCACATATATGATTCATTTTTACGAGGGCAGCGTGAGGGACGCCATCACCCGCCATCTTCAAAAGTATATAAAACTTAGATCCGCAGCTATCCGCGGGCAAATAAGATATCTACAAGAAGGGAACAAATTGTTCTTCAGGAATATCGGTATCGGTAAGCGAACGCAATATTCGACAATATAAGAAAGTTTTTCTCTCCTAAACTTGATAAAGTCACTACACAATGATTGAAATTGTATGTGAAATTATTTGAAGGCCACGCACAAATACGTAATTGGAAAATAAAAGAATAACAGGGTGAACTGAGCTTGATGAGACAGAGATTTATATGTAGAATGAACGAACTATCTTCCGGAGGGTCTTTGACGACACGGAGTCTATTTGCAACTTTCTCCCTGACTAACGCTCAAACAGATTCCTGAGATAACAAATCCAAGGTTTTTCCGCGAAGACCGCGCGATAAAAATCAAACAACTACAGTTTCCCTTTAGTCAGTTAGTTTACTAAAACAGGGTGTGTTCAAATATTCCGAATTTGCACCTCGAATTTTTGATTTTTGCAGTGCTAAATGCTTTAAATGCCACACTGTGCGCACGACAAATGCATACTCGAGGTGCCTCGACGAAATGCTTGTACCAAGCGTAATATGACATATATCTTCATGAAAAAATTTGAGAAGATTGTTGAAATATATAACAATAAACCCTGAAAGTTTCGTTTCAATCGGATATTTCTTTCCTTCCCAAAATAATTCTCGAAAAAATCGATTTTTTGAAGCCTCTAAAGCTGACTCCTCCTTCAAAGTGTACATTAAAATCACTGGCAAACTTAACTTGTAAAAAAGTTGGTATGTTGCTGACGGTGTTGAAACCTCATTTTCCAAATATTGCATCAAAATAGATCTCAAAGAGCTGAAAAAATTCAATTTTCTAAAATCTTTCTATAAACTCTCAAATCACAAAGTTGTATTTCAACACTGTGAAGAGTAAGAAGTGAAAATGACATTAAAAATATTCCCAAAAAGTCTAATCCGGACTGTGGTGTTGAAATAACTCCACTTCAAATCGAAGTCCCGAGTGGAAAAAATTTGTAAATTTCTATATAATTATAAACAACTTATATATAAAGTATATTAAATCGTATATAAATTGTATATAGTTTTGAAGACTTTTTCACTCACCCACACAGCACCGGATGCCCCAGCAATATTGTCAGAATATTACATTTGGAATGTGTAATAGTCTGGAAAACATCTCCAGAAAATTGTCAGAATGTCTCCAGAAGATTTCATGTCCGTCCCTGTTTGACATTTTGGAGAGATTCTGTACGGAAAAAAATGTAACAATCACACATATTGAAAAGCTTACAAAATATTACTTTGGGTTGAAAAAAATTTCTTCAGAGTTTATTTCTACAAATGTTGAATGAGCTCGGTCAGAATCACTTTACGTGTAAGAAAAACTGCTTCGAAGTCATTTATTATTAGAAAGTTCCGCCAGTTGGGATTGAACCCGGGTTCTGCGAGTGAGAGTCAAGGCTTCTATCACATCAGCGAATCTCCGAAATGACGACACCACTTTCAAAGTACCATTTATTGTAATCATCGTGATGGGAATTTAAAGAATTCGGTGAAATATAGACCAATCAATTTAGAATTTTCTGACACAAAAAATGAGTAGTAGGTCGTGGGAGAGAGGTTTTTTTCGACCTCGACTTTGAAATTTTATAAAGTGCTGAGTAAGATAGATGGAAAAACTTGTAAAATTCGTCGCCGTGGGATATAGACTGATCGATTCAGAATCTTTTGAAATGAAAAGTGAATAGGTCGTAGGAGAGGCGGTTTTTTCAATCTTGAATTGTAAATTCTCCCATTCCTGGATCAGATGTATGAAAATTCATTTTGTTTCATAAAATATTGCTACTGTCATATTCTTGGACAAATTTAGTATATTCTCCATCGTAGATTTCCAGAACATTACAGATCATTATATGTGCAATGTTCCAATTGGAAGATTCTCAGAACATTTTTAATAAAATATTGTATCTGCGATATCTACAGGATCTTGTATAAACGTTTCACACAGAATTATTGAGACATTGGGTGCTGTGTGGGCAGGTTCACACAATTTGGTGTTGAATTCGACACCATTTGATCTGGATTCTATTTCATACCGGTAATTTTCTTTAGAAATGTATTTGAAATAATATATCGATAAGTGCCAGAGCAGGAATGCTAATTAAATCTTTCGTGTAAGAAATTTCTCAAAAATACTTCCAAAATCTATACAGCAAATCTTACTGCAAAACTGACCAATACGTGAGGAATAACAATGGTATTCCCTTAAAACACGTTTCAAAAATGACTGTAAATGACTATAAATTCAAATAAGTGAATCCAAATGAATAAATCTACCTTCCCATTGGAATATTTTATCAATTTTATCGAGTATCGATATGAAATGATCAATAGAATGATCAATGAAAAGTCATCAATCTAACAGATATATCAATGAAGATGCCTTAAGGATATCACCTATCGAAGACCTGTGATTATTCTTCCATTCTCAACTCCCATCAAAAGAGAGTTTATCGATATCCTTATCACTGACGCAACAATTGTGTGTATATTCGTAATCAAAGTAAATGCTCAAAGAAAAAAGTGTTGTTTCACCTCACAACAAATAAAGCACCCATAATGGTGTGAAAAATAACAAGGAGAAAAGTGTTCGATTTCCGAAGCTTTCTCTCCCGGTTGGAAGCTCGACATAAACCATACTAAAGATAGAAAAAAAGAGAAAGAAAAAGATGATGGTAATTGGTTTGGCTATAACTTGAGTATATATACTTGCTACTTATACACATAACATATACTCATTATTATTATAACACTTCTAGTAGCTTAGTGTCTCCTCTCGCCCCCACTCGCGCCGGTCTTTCATGCCGGCGGCTAGTCCAGAGCTGCCTATATAAACCCTCGACGCCTCGAAAGCGTCCTCACTCTATACCAGAAGACAGTTATGTATAAATCCTGAATACACCGGTGTAATATATACGGAAAAATATATAAATATATGTGTGCATAATATATCTAAACGTTCTCTACACAGACTCACTTTTATATACCTCCCATCGACTGCATGGATATATAATACGCGTGAATACGTATATATATATGAAAATCGTACATACATCGTGTATATACGTGAACAGTGGGAAAAGAGAGAATTGAGAAAACGAGAGAAGTAGAAGTAGAAGGAGAGGAGAGGGTGCAAGGAAAAACAGGGAAATAGGAGAGAGAGAGAAGAGGAGGCGAGAGACGACACGACGTCTAAGAAGACGACGAGGAGTTTCAGTGCGTGCAGCATTCATTTGTTGATTCGAAAGCGCGCGCGTGCACCGTCTTAAACACCGTGGTGTACTACACACTACACAGTTGACCGCCGCACGCGACACATCAAAGGGACGTTGGAAGGAAAGCCGCAGCACTTGGCATCGCCGTCATCGTCGGATCGTTGTATCGTCGTTGTCCTAGGAGCTTCATAGAGAAATACGAAAAAAAAAAAACTACTTTCGTCAATAATTAATCGTGTGTTATATATCGCTATTACAAAGGTGTTGGATTCGATATTCGAAAAGTGTTACTTTTATGAACTAAAATCGTGTGTTTCGAGCAACGGTGCATCATCGAATAATAATATCTTATCGGTATCGTCCGGTATTGGATTATTACATAATATTCCGAAAGGACAGATAAAGGAGAACCGAGATTCATGCGAATATCAATTGAATCAAATTATAAAGACAATTATGAGGTAGAGTCGAATCGCAAGTGAAGAAAAAGTTAATAACAGACACTTTTCCTTGTGAAAAGAGGCGACACTCCAAGAGGCGACAAGGGAGGGAACAAAAAAAAACCATTAACTCTGTTTTATCTGTCAAAGTATATTAAAAAATCTAACAATCATGAAAGTACTACTGCCTGTTGTGATTGCCATCTCGATCGGGTACATCGCGCTCATTGATACCGCGGCGGTACGATCTGAGGTAAGTCATTCAATAAAACCATCATCTCTATCCAGTGAATTCAACAGTGATTCGTTTTCGCATCAGTCCTCATTCTGACGATCATGATAAATAATCACACTCATTACATGCAATTACGCGTATATTCCTTCTCTCTATACAATTGGCTGATCTTACATGGAATTTTCTACTTGTATTGTTTAACATAAAAATCCAATGATCTTTGTTTCGAAATATTCATCAAAATCATGTACCCACGTGTGACAATAACGATATTTTTCATTGAGAACAAATGAGAAATTGGAGGAGCAAGTGTGAAACAGTGTGGATAAAAAGTCTCCTCAAAGTCATTGAAATTTTTCGAAATCTTAATGAATATTTCTATAGCTGGGAGATTATAAACTAGAAAAATATTCAGTGCGATGTTTCTTTGGTATATTTATTCCTAATCAATTAATGAATAGTATCGAATGATCGTATCTCGATTCGAAGCTAAAAATAATGTATGATAAAATAAGTGATTAGATAAAACAGATAAAAGAGAAGTTTAGGATTCAGAATCCTTTGAGAGCGAAGAAAAAAGAGCGAAAGAAGATGCACGATATGCTTGTTGGATTTTTAAAGAACTGACAGATTTGATGAGAATCAAGAATTCGATATAGTTTATATATAATTTAGAAAATTTGAAAATCAAAAGGAATTGAGGGTGAAAAGATGCTTCATTTCCCTCCTAAATTGCACTTGAATGACTCTTTGATTACACTTCATTTCCATCGGGAAGACCCTGTACTTCATTTTTACGCAAATATTTAATTCCATAAAACTTATGCATTACATACAAATGAAATTTGGTTTTTTTTCTAAACGACAAGATATTTTTTGTAAACGATTATTTGAATTATTTTAAAATTAAGGTATCCAATATTGAAGGAGATTTTTAGTTGACCCTGGTGGGAAATATACGCTCGTAGTCAACGCTCTTGAAGTTCCATTTCTTGACAAAAAGAAACCCAGATTACGTGTTGGTTGAGGTATCATTCCGGTTTATTTCCGTGGATTTTTTAAGTTTCATTATATATATATTAATATAAAGTTCATTGAACTTGGGAAATAATTTCAAGAGATACTTTGAAAAATCACAGGCAAACTCTAAAAAATCTCTTCCTCTCAAACGAAAAGATCAAAAATATCTAGATTCGGTATTAATATCTCTAATAATCAGGGATTTTAACTGTTTTTGGCCCAGAAAATAGTGAAGATTGAAAGTTTATTGCAGTTGTGGAATACGCTGGAGCTATTTATTATGTTTAGAAAATGTAGTTTAACGTACTCCAATGGTTCCGGATTTTATTGATTCCACCGCCACCGATCGAAAAACACTTGTTTCTCCTGTTTCAAGGAAAATCCACTGAAAGTTTTTACTTTCAAGAACAAAGTCTCATCTGAAGTCTATCAATCCGGGAAAAAAGGATTAGATTTCATGAGATCTAAGTAGATCTCATCAGGTCTGAATTTTGGCAAAAATCTCTACAAATCGGTTCATATGTACTTACATCGGAACATCTCAACTTGGGCAACAATCTTTGGAGTTTTCTGATATCTATTCGCTACTGAAGATTCTAATTTTGCCAGGAATCCAAAAAAATATAGAAAGATTCAAACAGGTTTCTGGAGATCTCTGAAGATCTCCGTGGATATTCATAGATCTTTTTTGCCAAAATTTAGATCTGAAGAGATCTACATACATCTCAAGAAATCTACCTAGATCTCAGTAGATCTAATCTTTTTTTCTCGGGAATGATGCCCACGCCATACAAAAATGCCTTTCTTTCTCTTCAAAAATTTCGTTCCCCTCCACCTTAGGCAGAATCGATTTTATGAAAATTTCAAATCAGATGATCCTTTAACTTTCAAAGAATATTTGAATATTTTAATACCTTTAAAAAAGAAGAAATTTTATTGAATTCGATTGGATTCCATTAATACGATGGGTTCGAGTGAAGTTCAATGGGTTCTAATAAGCGTGAATGGCTTATTCACCGTTGAAAAGTTTGGATTAGATCTCATTAATTCAGGGGAGGCTCTCAAGAATAAGGTGATTTTTCTCGAATTTTTTTTCCATGGAAGGAAGTAAATGAAGAACTCGGGGGGTTTCACGCTTGTTGATTGAGCCTTCGAGTACATAAAGAAATTTTTCTCAGTAAAAAATAATACCATGGGAATGTGATCATGTGATCAATCGGGCGCCACTATAGCACTTACAAAGATTATCAGAAATCAGAAATCCAAAAATTTTTATGAAATATACTGAGTGTTTTGGAGGTTGTACCAATAAAATCAATGAATAGTCCGAAATTGGAAAAAAATGACAGGCATGCAAACTTTTGGTAGCGTTTTTTCGCTCTTTGAAATGCTATAGAAAGAAAAAAAAGGCAAATGTCATCTCCATTCAGGTTCATCCTCCAATACAAAAACAACGATCCGTTGAGTAGTTTTTGAGATATCGTGGAGTCAAACTTGAAAAACAATTTCGAGAAAAACGCCTTTAAAGTTTCGGAATACAAATTCTTTAGCTTATGGGTTTCAAATAACTCAAGTTTTCCTTCTGAGGGAAAAAAATTCGAGAAAATCAACTCATTTCAGAATTTGCTGGATGAGAACCCTCTCTTAGTAGAATTCAATGAACTTGAAATGTCGTTCCTGAATGAGCAGGGAGTAAGGCGTTTCATGGCTCAATGGATAAGACGTTGGACTACAAAGTTGAAAGTCAAGGGTTCCAATCCCGCAAATCTGTAAGAATTTTTATTTCCCCTTTCAAACTTTGCTTTGAATACTCTTCGTATCCGTTCTATTTACTCTTTGCCCATGTCTCATGAATATTGTTCTCAAGATCCATCGTATTCTACATTCGGGCTTCATATTTCTGTTCCAATTCCACCGATAGAGAGTTTTTTTTCTGATTTTCTTCAATCATGAGGGGATTGGGTTTTCATTGAAAATAGGGGGGTTTCCTTCATTTTTAGGAACTATTCCGCTTTTTGGGCATTGACTCCTTCAGAAGGTAAGGAAAAACACCCCCTTCTGAAGGATTTTTGTCATCACCATTTTGTCAAGGCAAATTTCATCATTATTTCTTACAGTGTTAACTTGACTTCCGGAAAACAGGGTTTAAAAATCCACATGTTTTCTCAGAGCCGTAAGGTTAAAATAGAATAGAATGTGAAGGTAAAATGGATGAAATGTGATTGATAATTTCATGCAAAAAGTATACTGTAAATAATAATTGTGGAATTTTCTCCCAAAAAATGGTGGCAGCAAAGTTTCTCCATCGTTCGGTGGATTTTTTCTTTATTTACAGAGGCTTTAACACTTAAAAGATGAAATAGTTGCTCAAGATGGTGAAAAAATCCGTAATTATTTCATGAAGGAACAATTCCCTCGCGATGAGGGGATGACACCTGAATTTAGTTTACTTATCCCTTTCTCTCCCTGGTTAAACAAACCATTGATTCTCGCCAAATCTCATTGAATCTTGCACAATGTTCTGACCAAATCCTATTCAACCATTTCCAGTGAGATTTAATCAGATGAGTGTATTTTTTCAATGTGATTCTCATTGAATCTTGCACAATATTCTAACCAAATCCCATAGAATTTCATTTCGTCAAATTCTATGAATTTTTTTTTAACATTCTCCTCATTCTCTCTTATTTCTCTTTCAATATCATATAAGAATGATAACAACAAAAATTCACTTTGATTTTCCATAAAAATGTATTTTCGAGATGAAATAACGGAGAGTGGGACACTTTGAATTACGTCGTACAGGGAACAATTAGACAGAGAATTTCATGATTTTATTTTGTGATGAAAATAAAATTTTTGGAAACTTTCCGAATTTATTATTGAAATATTTAAATTTATGAATAAATTTGATTCAAATTGGTGAATCCACAGGACGATCTTTGAGATCATTTATCAAGTTTGCGTAGAAAACGACGGCCGCGATTCTTCTTTGAAATATAAAAAAACCAAACAGTTTCATATAATTAACATTATTACCCTGAACATGAATCTCAATCTAGATGAAATTATGCATTTTATTAAAATGAATAATAAAAAGTTAAACCATGATCATTTTCTCATTTTTTTTTTGCAATGAACAAATATTTTTTACTGCAATTTTCAAAATCAATTAGGTTTATATTCTTTGATGAGATTCTCGTGAAATCTCCGCTCTTTTAGAGTGGTAGTTTAAAATTCGAGGCTAGAAATTGACAGTCGCTCCAATTTTAGAATGAAGAATTCACTCTAAAAGAGTGAAAATCCCACTCGAAGCGGACTAGGCCTCACTTCTGAGGCTCGATGGAGTGAAGGATGTGAATTCTTACTCTCCCAAATTTAAAGAGTTCATAAACCGAGATGGGAATTTTTATAAACGCTTATCACTTATCTGAGTGAATTGGCGTGGATCACGCTGAGCAATTCCTCACAACTCCGATGAATATTCTCCTCACGCTTTGTCAACGTTATTTTTCCATCAGAGCTAAAATAAAATTCAGCCCTGTTGAAAAAGTCTCATGAATTCCGATTAATTCTAGTCATTTCTAGGACAAAAACCGCATGAAATCTAGTACGCATATTCGATTCCATAAGGTTTTATGAGATTTTGCAAATCAATCCAACTGAGTCCTGTAAAGTTATTATACAGTTTTTGTATTTTTATATGAAATCATAGAAACCCCATAAGTTCTACACTGAAAGAAAAATGTATTCCAGTCAAATAAATATTTATTTGTCCTGTACCAAAGAAATATTTATTAGAATTAACAAAATATTCTTTGGAACCAAAATAATTTATTGAAATCAAATAAACGATTAAAACCATCTATTTAATTCAAATAAATTATTTTGGTTCCAAAGAATATTTTGTTAATTCTAATAAATATTTCTTTGGTACAGGACAAATAAATATTTATTTGACTGGAATATATATTTTTTTCAGTGTAGGACAGAATATTTTATATAAACTAATAAATTTTATGTATGAGAATTCATGAGACCTTTCCAACAGGGAGCATTCGGCTATTAGTTTCAGTTTCGTCTATTTTTCTGTTCAAAAAAGATTATTTATGACGTGATTCTTGTCACTAGAATTCAAACTGTACTGTCAATTACGTCATTTTCTATGTCCTTTCAGAAGTAAAAGAATTTTCTTCTAGTTAATTATTCCGTTTGTATCACTTCTATTTTCAAATTCATAACGCTATGAGGCAATTCAGTTTTGCGATTAAGATAAAATGAGTATCAGCAGGGAAGTAAACTGTTTCCACAAATTACGCAATAACATCGATTACCATCTCATAGTGGTTCGATATTTCCTTTCGATCGTTTTGCTTTCAAGGATGCAGATTTATTGATGGAAAAGGCTGATGGCTCGTTCGGAAGTTCCATTGAGTCACGCCACTTCAATTTCGATATCTTCTAACGACCTCAAAGAATCTGTATAGAACTCCTAACGAAGATTCCCTTATTGAATAGCGGGTTTCGATTCCGAGGTCTCCAATCATACGAAATCCTTCATCAATATGTCATTTCACAAGTTTGGCCTGGCCTTGGAAATAATAAGATCAGACCAGACTTGGACAAATTCATTTACCAAGCACCAACCAATGCGTTTTTGGTCACAGGAATTCTGGTGAAGAAAACAATTGATTCATATTTCAGTTAATCAATTTTTTCCTCAGATTACCATACGGGAATTGAGTTGAAACTATAGGACAAATGTGCCAAGGTTGGAACAGGCTTGTACCAACACTGGCAAATGTACGTATTTCAATCAAGTGACTTTTGATGTTGAATTATACGCGAACGAACGAGTTTCTACTGCAGGATCATAATATAATTTTATATTGATCTAATTACCCTCTAAAAAGTCACCAGGAAAACTGTTGATGCCTCGTCCTCTACAAGTATTGACAAGACTGAATGAAAAAACCCAAGCTCGTCCCAGGATTGGAACAACCCTCCATTAAGAATGATTGAACCAATAAATGTAGATCAAGTATGGCCGAGGCTTGGCAACCAAGCATGGCGCAACCCTGAAATGACAACAGCATTTGATGATTTATTAATGTGTTTCTCCATCATTGGTGCAGAAATGGCAATGAAGAAGACAACAAACATTGGCAAACAATGGGAAAATTTGTTTATAAATGTTGCGCCCATGAGAAGTATACACAATATAGATCAGCGGTAGGAGCCCTCTGGTGTAACCTGTAAAAAAGAACGATTGACTGTTCTTCCACAGAATCATTTGCGTCTTATATATTCCTTGTACACATCTCTCACTACTCGCGAGAAACACTCGATCGGTAACTTAGCTAGCAATTCAGCCATCAAAAGTTAAAATTAAGGAGCATGCCAACATTGAGCCATGCTATTACCAATGATCGGTGCTGCATTGTAAACTAATTTTTATCCAGACTAGACCAAAGTTTTTGACAATATTCAACCACGTTTCAAATCATCCTCACTTTTGATACGAATCTATCGTTCGGTCAATGTTGGACCAAGGATGAGCCTAGCAAGCGCCAAGCCTGGTGAAATTGTGAATCAATGGTAAGCTGACAACCGTAATTCGTTGAACACCGATATCGATGCAACATCATATTTGTTGTTAATCAACATTGAATATTTATAAATTGCCAACCCTTGCCTGTCAACATTGCGCCAAGCTATATTCTATTGTCGGCATTGGCAGAACCTGAAAATTTTTATATGGGTATTGTTCCATGATTGTCCCGCTGTTTGGCACAAGCTTGGCACAAGCGTAAAAAATAAGCATTCATTGAAAATAATTAAGCCGATGTTGTCCACATGAGTGGTGCAATGTTTTCTATTAGTGATCGAATTTCGAGTTCACAATGGCTAAAGACTTGTGTATAACCATCAGACCAATACTGGCTCAACCTTCTCCCCATAATTAGTCCCACGCCCTAGTTTCATACGCAAAGATATATGTATATAATTGATCGAAGTAGGTAATAGGCTACTTTCAAATGTAATCATACATGGAAATCAACTGATCTTGAAGAACTCTGAACGGGATTCCAAAATGTCTTTCTCATGCAGGTATTGGCATGCTTGAAGAGAAAAACCAAAGCTCGTCCCAGTCTTGGCACATTTAATCCATCGTTTCAATATGATTCATGTACGGTATTCTGAGGGAGAAAGTGAAGTTGAAATATGGATCAAATTACTCTTTCCATCAATACCCATGATAAAAGAAGCATTGGTTGGTGCTTGGCGAATCATTTGGACCAGGCTTGAAAAAACTATTGATCCAATCTGACCATTGTCCTGATCTTATAATTCCCAAGTCTGGGCCAAGTTTGGTGAATTGTTCAAGACAAGTCTCAACAGGTCTTGTGCCAGACTGTGGCCATGATCGGGCCATTGGTCTATTCACACATGGGGTGTTCTCATTACGTGCATTTCTAATCATTACATTTGCCACAATTTAAAAAACAATATAAAATATTGAAGTCAATAAGATTATCAGAAATATCATTGTAGATTTATTCTCTTCACCTGATGTGCAATGGAATTATTCCATATATCTGAAATGAATTTTTCCCAACAGTGTTTGGAAGACCATTTCATAAATTCAGTGCTTTAATAGTGGGTGGTAAAAATACACAATGTCCGGAGCAAAATATTTGAAACGTGAGTTGAGACATCTTGAAAGGCACCAAGCTCTTCTCCCATTTGGATCAACTATGATATATGTCTCGATGAGCACAATTGTCAAGCCGAGCTTGGGCCAGACTGAGAGAAACACCGGGTGGGGGGGGGGGCTGTCCTGCACAAGTTTTGAGTCATGACAAATTCGAAATTCAATCCCTCCTCATCAGCATCAGTATGAGTGCTTGGGCACTCATGTACAATTTTAGCACCATCGTTCATAACCAACGCTTATTTTCACGCTTGTGCCAAGCTTGCGCCAATGCAGAGACCGTTCTCGGAATATTACAAATGCACTATGAACCACTGATCATTTGAAAGAATAGGACAATGACGGAACAATGTTGGTCGAATTGTTTTCAGCCAAGGTTCGTTCCTTGTACATGTGCCAACCGTGGGACAAGCTTGGGTTCTTCTACCTTGTCAATACTGGCATGCGTAATGAAAAACAAATGGCTACAAAGTGACGATTCGATTTCGAACTATTCGCACAGCTCTACGCTGTTTGTTCAATTGCATGCATGGTTGATTATGGAAAATCGAATTCAAGAAACAGGGTGAACATAAATGGAAATCATTGCACTGCTTAGCAGCCATTTTGGTGTCTGAGGATTGAGAACTGATTCGGAGTAGTTTTAGGGTACTGACTACGAAAACAACATCAGATTTGTTGGGTCAGCTTGTTTTTTATCATTTTTTATATATAAAATTCATCAATTATGCAGATTATATATGAAAATTATGTATCAAAGATCATAGAAAGTGAGATGATCCAAGAAATCTGATATTGTTTCACCGCACCAAAAGTATTTCGAATCAGTTTCCAAACTTCGGGTACCAGAGAACAAATTTTTCTTAGTTGCCCTGTGTTGTATCTCAAGTTGATCCTCAGTGTGGATAACCTTTGACCCAATGCTGGTTCGAGCCTGTACCGAAAGTTTTGCACACAAGAGATGTTTCGAATCGGAACATAAATAATGGCGATTCATTGTTACGGAACAATGTCAATCAAAATCCTTTGATTGAAAATTTCAGTCTCAATTCATGGTGGAATTATGACAGTTCAATTTCTCATCGGTTCGAGTTTTTAAATGAGTTCCCGAAAAAAGTGGTTTATCGTTCTCCTGAATAACGTGAAAGTATTATAAGATTCAATTATTGCTCTTGGCAGTGGACAAATTTGTCATATTCAACAGGGTGATCTGAGTCGCATAGATTATATTTTTAAGACATATTCTACAGCCAAAATGCAACAATTTCCCGTATGAAGAAAAGAGTGACCGCAAAATCCGCCTGTTTTTTTGGGACTGCGAGTTTCAGGTTGAATTGGATTCTGAAAAATACCGTATGTCGATCATTTTCGCGAGGGAGAACTATGCCCCGGTGAGCATAACATTGATTTTGGAGATAAAGGAATTGATGGAATCGATAGATTCTTGACAAAATGAATTCTTTTCTATAAAAAAAACCTATCGAGGTTTATTAATTTTTAAAAAATCTTGATCAAAATTTGATACTACTTTACCTCTCAAACCAGTGTTCAACATAGAGTATGTTTTAGAATGCATTCTAACCTGTAACCCGCGGTTGCAGAAAATAGGCGGAAAAATACTCTTTAGTTGAGGCTTTGATCTTGAGATATGAAGATTTTTAGATGTTTTTCAAATTCAAATTGTTCAAAAGCGTTGCACGCGACATACTTGAATCCAACTTGAATCCATTCGAGTTTTAGCCGATCAAAAATCAGTAACTTCAAATTGTTATAGCTCCGAAACGAAGAATGACAAGGTGGTTTCATGTTTTTTTTCAGAAATCCGCAGTTTCCCAACTTATCGAATGGTGTCAAGTTCTAGCATGTAGCACATAACGCTTTTGAGCGATTTGGATTTGACAAGAAAAACTATAAATGCTCGTATCTCAAGAACAAAGGATCAAAAAAATGTTTTCATACGGAAAATTATTGCAAAATATGTCCTTTAAATAAAATCTACCCGATTTGGGTGACCCGGTATACAATTTATGTATAAACTATATTGAATTATAAATGAATTGAATATAATTCAGAAAAATGTTTCCACTCCAGATTTTACATCCGAGTCTTACACAATTGATCTTATAACTATGATGTCATACATGGCGTTCAGGAATTTTCTTCCACTAAAGGAATCTATTTGTATTTTCTTTTTTATTTTGATAAGATATGAATCGCAAACCTATGAATTCTTGAACAAAAAATGTATAAAATAATGTTAATAACAAATCAAGGTCAGTATCAGAAGTGCAATTTATTTTCACAATACTACAACAACAATTATTCTCCCCTTCGTTTCAGTATCGTACGATTGTTGACTCGTACAAAATCTTACCCCCGCGTGTACGGAATGTGACGAGTGGTATTGCCATTCAATCGATATTTTATGTCGGTAATGCGAGGAATCGGTGTACCATATAAAGTTCATTTCCACAAATCAAACTGTCATATTCAAATCGCATGACTCTATTAACAATATACAGTTGTCCCTATTGAAAGAATCCATGTTCGGATAGTGTCCCATACAAGAAAACACAAGACTGGAAAAAGTTCAAGCTTGGTACTGGGTTGGCACACATGTATGAGAAACAATTTTTCTAAGAACCGTTGAGTTGATTCGGCTTATAATGGTCCAGAATGGTCACTGCTAGACATAGGCGATATTTCGACAGTTCCGCCAATGCTGAAAATAGAATATAGCGTGGCGCAATGTTGACAGGCAAGGCTTGGCAATCTATAAATATTCAATGTTGCACCGATATCGGTGTTCAAAGAATCACAGTTGTCAACTTAACATTGATTCACAATTTCGCCAGGCTTGGCGCTTGCTAGGCTCATCCTTGGTCCAACATTGGCCGAACGATAGATTCTATTGAAAGTGAGGATGATTTGAAACGTGGTTGAATATTGCCACAAACTTTGGTCTAGTCTGGATAAAAATTCTCGCGAGTAGTGAGAGATGTATACAAGGAATATATAAGACTCAAATGATTCTCTGGAAGAACAGTCAATCGTTCTTAGTTACAGGTTACACCAGAGGGCTTCTATCGCTGATCCATATTGTGTATAATTCTCGAGTTGTAAACGAGTTGTTTACATATAATTGAGGGAAACGCAATAAGATCCCCAATAAGATATATTGGGAATTATGAAATGCGCATACTTTTTATATATTCTTGGGGTAATTATTTTTCACAGTTTTATCATTGGCGCAACATTGATAAACAAATTTTTCCAAAAGTTTGCCAATGATGATCTTCTTCATTGTCATTTCTGCACCAATGATGGGCCTCCATTGGAAAAACACATTGATAAATCATAAAATGCTGTTGTCATTTCAGTTGCGCCATGCTTGGTTGCCAAGCCTCGGTCATACTTGATCTACCTTGCGCCATGCTAGCGTCAATGGTAAATTTCTGTACGGGTAATTGTATAAAAAAATCATACGAGTTTATATTGAATTTTGTCAAATATAGATCGAAATTTTATACAAATTGTATAAAAATATCGATACTGTTGAAATATCGCCTATCCCTAGTCACTGGCCTCCGCGCAGTCTTGGCACCAGCGCAAACCAAGCGTTGGTTAAAAACTATTGAACCCAGAGCTGACTCAAGAGTTGCCAAAATTAGCTCTATCTTGGCCCAATGCTTTTGCACCCTCGGATACAAATGAGAGAAAAAATTTCCAAAATTATACATAATTTATATACAATTTATATACAATTTTGACAATTTTTTCCACTCGAGTTGCGGAACATTTGTTTGTCCTATAATTCAGCGTACAAGGATCTCATGCTGCACAAGAAGAGAAATTTCAAAATTCTCACGTTCCTTCTCAGCTCTTTAGTTTTGTACACAAACTGTGCCAGAAAACGATCCGCCCCTTTCACAAAACAAATCCCTGAGGCTAAAACAAGACGCTCTTCCTTTCAATAAAATATTTGAAAGTTTTTACCTTCGGAGTTGCCAGAAAAAATAATTTGATCCTCTAATGACACTCTAATAATCGACAAATTCATTCCATGGGTGGATATCGGCTATGAAAATGAACATTCGGTAGCTTGTACACTGTAGAAAAATTCCTTCTGAAAATTCAGAAAATGTAACTGTAATTTTTTACAGCCACTTTTTTCTAAATTTCCTGACAAATTTTACTGAATTTTAAGAAATTCCAACTAAATTTCCCAGAATGTTTTGAAAATTCAGCACAAAGTGGCTGTAAAAACATTACAATCACATTTTCTGAATCTTTTTACTTAATTCGTAGTTTTTTTTGTAATGATGATACAACGATTCAGATTTTTCTCGATTTGCTATTTACATTTCAAAATTCATCAATTTCTTCTAATATGACGATTTTATTGAAGAAAATTCTTCACTGTCAAAAGAATTTTTCAAAAAAGTTTGAAATTTTTTTCCACAATTTCTTATCTATTATAAAAACAAAAAACATCGTTTGGGAAGTCACTAAGCCCTGGTAAAAAAATTTCGTTGAAACTTGTTGAATTTCGTGCACTTCTCATCCACTTCGGTTTTCATTGAAAATTTGCAAAATTCAATAAAAAATCCTCAAACTTCAACAAACTCCAACGTAAGTCAACAGATTCCAGTAAAAGTTACTGAATTTTGTGGACATTTATTGAATGTTTTCGAAATTTTGTTGAATTGTGCTGAATTTTGCTAATTTTCAATGAAAAATTTTTCCACCAGGGAAATTATTACTGCAAATTCACAATTTTTCCCATGCCTTTCTCTTTAAAAATCACTCTATTCTCAATCCTCATTTCCCTCCCCGCACGTAAAAAATTGATAGATCTCTCTTTCCAGTTTTCTCAACGATTCATGAACAGAATCGAGTTAATTTCGTAAATGCATCCCACAAGGATATCAAAAAAGATATCGCGGCTACTGATTATTTTTTTCCCCACCTTTTCCATTCATTTTGACCAAAACTAGGAGAAAAATCTCCTGTGCAACCCAGTAACTCTGCTAGAAATATAGGAAATGCTCTTGATCCATCATTTCCGATAACTGTTTCATCTTATGAAAATGAAACGTGCAAGAAAAGCGATTGCGAAGTACTCTGTAAGAAAATTTCTATGGGGAATTTCACATAAATGTTTAATGCTTTAGGAATTTTCCATATTTCACCGGAAATTCACTGCAAAATGATAGTAGAAATCCGATAAAGTTTGGAATGTTGGTTAAATTTGTGGGAAATTTCATATAAACTGTAAAAAAAGCGGTGTTAAACGGTGTCAGGATTCACACAGAATCAACCCTAGGCGAATTCTATAGAAGTCCACCCCAAAAGCGGTGTGAAAACAACACCAAACGGTGTTAGAATGACACCATGTGGTTTTAAGACAACATTATTTAGGGTGAATTTTTTGCCAACCTTGCCAATTTTTTACAGTGTGCATTTATCGGAAATTATTTCCTACTACGGCATGATCGGAATTCTCCGGTTGCTGCGTATAGTAAAATTCCGATTATTTTTTACAGCGTAAATTAAGAAAATATACAAAGTTTGAAAATCATAATTCGGCTCTTTAAAGCGTGTGTCAAGGGTAATCAAATCCATGACGCACAGAGTGCGTTCACAATGTTCAAATGTTGCTGAAGTTTGAATTGTTTATAGAAACGAATTAGTAATCGAATGAAAAAAAAAAATGTTCAGCTATTGAAGACTCAAAATCTTGCAGGACATTCTCCAAATGATGTTTCCAATTGCAAGGAGTTAATGCGAGAAGGTAAATGGCGATGGTTTATCAGATTTCGTGAGTTTTGATTCAAACTTCAGCAACATTCCACAAAAGGTAAAAATTCACCTTTCACGGAAAAAAAAGGAAATAGCTGCGGCAACAACTTTAGCTATTTTTTGGCTCCCACAGCAGAAAATCGTAGCTGTAACTGCACAGATTTCGTGGTTGATATTTGAATATTCAAATAATTTAGCTGTTGAATTTGCGCTGCGACAGCTACATTTCTTGCTTCTACCGCTAAGTGAATAGCTGTGACAGCTGAAAAATGGCTCTCGTAGCTAATTTTTAACTATCCAAATAATAACTAATTATTTTTTTCCGTGTTTATGAACGACTTATCTTATTTTCTGCCGAAAAAAGTCAATCAGGGAAAAGTAGATCACGCTGTACGAGGGATCTCCTCATTTCGGTAAACGTTATTTTTTCATCAGGACATGTACAGTTTGGAAGTGGCAGATTGAATTTGAGTGGTGGAAGGCTGACCCAGCCTTGACGAAAATGGGCGGAGTCTCGGAAGAAAGCTGGAATCATATTCACCTCGTTTACCAACGCTGACGCAAGTTTGGTTAATGATTCTGCAGCGTTGGCTGAAACTCTTGCTACAGCAATCAATCTTGGTTCGAACCTGAATCAATGCTGGCACAAATTTCTGGCAGTGCTGTTCTACCTCAATTCTGTGTTTAAAAACATTCTCATAAATTTTAAAATAAACGTTATTCTAAGCAGAACGCGTTGAAAGTTTTTCAAAGAAAAAGTCTTCGACCATGCATAATACTTTGAAATGGAATGAATAAAGGTAATAAAATTATATCTCTTTTGCAAATGTCTGTACATCCAATTGCAGTAATTGTACTGGTGTTGAATCTCAGTACACACGTAGAATGTGGACTGATAATGGTTCTCCGCGAGTTTGAAATCCAATGAATGTGGGGATAAAGTAGGAGGAGAGAATAATAACTTACGATTCATAGAACTTTTGCGATTCGTGAATCTTTTTTTTATCAACTCGACACGATGAAATTTTCACCAATAGCGAATCACGTGATCGGTCACGACAATTATCATTATCGCTAATTCACAATAAATCACGGTAATCGACGGTACAGCTTCAGATTCTTACATCATTTATAAATTCTTATTTAATATCGTACTATAATTTTCAGTCCTTTCGATGCTCGAATTGAATGAATACATTGAAAAATCAGCGAAAAAAACTAAACCAAATAGAATGATAACGAGCGATGTTTTGATAAGAACGGCACGACCTACCGTAAATAATTTAGAAACATTCGAATGGCATGAAGATTCAAATGATTTTTATTCTACAGATTGGGCGATCAAATAAATTATTGAATTCAATGATCTTCTATATATTTTCCTATTGAATCACAATTATTTGTGACAAAAATTCGAATAAGAAATAACGCAGATTATAAAAAATTGTATTCTCATCATTTATAAAAATACAACAACCCATACAGGGTTCATCAATTGGTCCAATAATGGCACGTTACTGGACCACAAACGCCCATTAATGGCTCATCGATGGTTCATTGCTGGATGATTACGTGGGTCCAGTAATGGTAATAAATAATGGATCCTGTATAAAATTATTGATTGACCCAGTAATGGGGCTTAATGGCCAGACATTTCGGATTAATGTTCAAATGTCAGCCATCAATGGCAGATTACTGGGGCATAATAATAATGATATCCAATGGTGATATGACTGCGTTCCAGAATCATCGGTTCAGTATTAGTTCAAATGAGTGGTCAAGTGTAACCCAAAACACTTTTTTGTTTTTGTTTTAAGGAAATTTGTCATTCCAGCTTTCATAAGATCAGAAATGGATGGTTTTGTTTTCTAAATAGATTTGCATTTCAATGTGAAATTATACGAGTCAAAAGCAGTCTCGATAAATCAGTTGAATTCAGTTGCTTATCCCTTCTAATGTTTTGTTATTCACATGAGAAAGTAATTGATTATCTATATCCCGAGTGGAAAAATTTTCAAAATTATATATAATTTTTATATAATTCAATATAATTTATATATAATTCAGATATAATTCGATATAAATTTTATACAATTTGGAAAATTTTTCCACTCGGGATGAATAAGAATTCATTTGAATCATGTAAAACGTATCCCTGGTAAAAACGAAGTGAAACAAAATACATTTGCGATGCATTCCATGGCGCGAAACACCACTCCGGGTACATTCGGATGAACCTCGCATTGCACTGTAACTACAGTGTAACATTTTATTTCCACCAGGGATTTAATGGATGTCAATCAATTATTCCGCGTAATAGAAATAAGGCCAAAATACATTCGACTTTGAAATCCATTTCACTTAGTAATGGACCATATTTCAGCCAGTAACGGGGAATCAATTGTTGGCCGTTTACCATAGCCGTACATCGACTGTTTTCATTGCTGTCCTCTCTTATCAGCCAGTGGTGGGCCACATTTGTGCCAATGATGTGAATCCATTGTTGGCCATTCAATGGTAGCCGTACAGGGGCCGATTATTGGCTGTGTTTACATTATCAGGGTTTCCTGTATGGGAAATTGGAAAATGAATTCGTGAACCATGCAAATTTCGGAAGAATGAATCGTCAAGTTCCATACAAAATTGCACTCCCCTGGTGGAGAAAAATTTCTCTGAATTTCATTGGAAAACTCTGGAAAAAAGTATTTTCACGGAGAATTTCTATAAATACACCTCTGAGAAACTTTTCACTGCAAACCTCTGAGATTTGAAGAGAAATTTTTGCACCAGGGTCAGTGAAATTCGAAATCCATGTTTGTTTATTCCAATGAATTTTATTCAAGAATACATTAAACGCGAATATATAAAAAAAGAACCCGTATATATCCCACAAATCATTCAAACTAACACGCAATTATCTTATAAATAGAGAATAATAAAATCTAAATAACAAAGCAAGATCTTCTGGCTGTTGAACACAAAAAAAAGGATAAAAACTTAGAGATATGAATGAAATTTCAATAATTATCACACGAATCATCGTACGATCCAACAGCACAGCAGCAAGAAACGACGACCATTCACATGATTTTCATTCCTCGCATTCCCTCGACGTACCTCAATCTTGACACTGATAAAAACCAATTTCAAGTCGTATCATGAGGAATTCACAAAAAACGATGAATGCAATGAAAAGTGTTTCATCTTTCCTCGACGTGTTCGTAGGTCTTAATCGCTGTGGATTTCGTTTGATACGAAACAGAATGTGAAGAAAAAACGCTAATCTGAGCTTTATTATCTCACATTATATACTTGAATAGATCCGTTCAATATTATCGCTGTGGAAGAAAAAAAAGGTTAATATGTAAACGAATTTTTAATTACACAAATGTACGAAGATAACCACTAGATGGATCTTGTACAACAGATTTATAGACCAGTCATTCAGATAATAATTTCCTTTACATACCAAAGTATATCGCCTTTTCCATTCATCATTCACGATTTGATGTACGTGTCTCATAAATAAAGTGAAGAATTACACAAAATGAGATGATATATGTATCTCGTCTTTATATCGCGTTCCGTTCGGACACTTCATTTCACAATATTCAATTTTTCGATTAAGTAATTCACTCTATGTTGCAAGTTGCAAAAAGGCTACCATGCACCAGTTCATGAACGTGAATGAACGAGAACAAGTTCCATGCTCGAAAACATCCAGGCATGAACCAACGTAGGTGGAGAATTGGCTGGAGAAACGATTTAACGTATCACGCTCTTTTCGTATATTCATAACTTCTTTTTTTCTACGCAACTTTGTTGGAATATTCAACATCGCCGAAGAATAAAATTTACAATATTGTTCGGCTGTTCGCTTGCGTCAGTTTTCTATTTTCACATGGATTATATCAATACTTCTTCTCATTTTTCTTTCATACGTCAATGAGTTCGTGCATCGATGCACGCTAATGAAAAACATGTATTTTTGGAATGGTATTGGTAAATGCTTGTTTTTCACGAAATGCAGCGGCGATACAACCTTGTCAAAGAAATGCTGCCTGCTTTTTACAGATTTGAACTTGGCGATAAGCGAGTTGTTTGCTCTCGTAGCGTATTTTTAAGATTCACCCAACACTATGCACCATGAGAAAAACATCATCGTGAGGACCGAAAAATCTTTTGTTGAGTTATCGTACACTCGGATGATTAATTGGTTTATGATGCGCAGAGCGTGCGGAGGATAACATTTGATGAATCGAATTGGGCTATGACAGATCAAATGACAATGTTTCCATGGGGGAAAAAGAAATTCGCTGTGACAACGGAAAATGTTTGCTATTCTGTATATAGTACTGAAAATTTTGCTCTCTCGGCAATCCAATTGGCAGTGGCAGCGAATTTTCAGCTGGATCAGCAACAAGATTTGCTATTCTGTATCTCCGTGAAGATTAAAATGTTGTCCGCTGGGACAGCAGAATGTGATTTCGCTGTGTCTCTTTGGCTGAGGCAGCTAAATTTACAGTATGACACTGAGAAAAGGATTTGGTTATAGTTACCAAATCTCATAATTGGATATGGCGAAATAAATACACGGGGAAAAAAGTATTGCTGGCATAACAAGCAGTTCTGTTACACTATAGAGCCTACAAAGAAAACTAGCTGAAAGAGGAAGAAAAATGATTGACACAACTACATTATTTTACCGCATTAAACAAATTTGTCAACATAACTAACGTCTTAGCTGTTGGAGTGAATATCTTTGCAAGGACAACACATTTCTTTGTAGGCGCTATAGTAGCAAACCATTTTTTCTCCGTGTATTTAGTTATAATTACCGACATACAGATTCACAACTAATGCCTTTGGTTATAGTTACCAAACTTTAGTTATTATTAGCAAATCTCACCAGGCATACCGGTATGAAATGAGCGTTAAGATACAAATGTGTCGATAAGGAACATTTGTTGTGAACGAGCCTTAATTTTTGTTCTGTTTGGTTGGTATGACATCTGTCAAACATATTTAATAAACATCAAGTCATTGAACAAACAACATCATATTTTTCCATCGTGTTAAAAATGTCGAATTTTGTACCAGAAAGTGGTGATTTGCGGAAAGCATTAATTTTTTGTTTCCATTCGAAGAAAAGTAATGTAGAGTCGCATCGAATGCTTATCGAGGCATATGGTGATTGGGGTGATTCAAAAAAACATGATTTTCGAATTTCAATGAGTGTCGGGCTGAAAAACTTTCTATGGAGTCTAAGAATAAGATTGAGCCCAAAAAAAAGCAGATCAGATGATTTTTAGATGGTGGTAAAATGTGGAAAAGTTGTTCATTATAAAATGTTTCATAACTTCTGCAATTCTGTATAGAACTTGACGAAATTTTTATGCGATATCTGTGAACTTATTCTCTCGAAGTTTGCATGGTTCGCGGGTTCATTTTTCAATTTTTTTGTTTTTTTATAAATAATTGAAAACCAAATTTTCATAATTCAATACCCAAAAAATGTATCCGAGAATTCCAATTAAACCTGCATAATCAGGTGACTTTTTATGCCCACTTGAACATCGAATCAAGTTTAGGGCGCGCACGAACCAATTATTCATATTTAAGCCATTTTTTAATAAAAATTTATACCGTTGATCCGCTAAATGCAGAATATGTCACCTTATTGAATACATTTAGCTCTTGAAACTACCGGTGAACATTGTCCCGATATGATTCGAAGTATTCCAAGGACTGTTCAAACATTTTGTAGAATTTTTTGATAATTTATAGATCATACGTAGCTGCTTCGTAAAAAAAAAATTACTTTCAACCCGCTTATTTTACATCAAACGTTACGAAACGATGTTTTATAGGTGAGTTATTCAAGAAATTCGGCAAGACGCGTGCTTGCATGCATTTCCCTGAAATAACATCAATTACGGGTTCAATCAACAAATTAATTAATTAATTAAATCAATTTTTCATTGATTCAATCGTCCCTAAAATCGGAAAAAATCTATGAGTTCATATGTGTATTGAATATTATATGTAATCAATATTTATCATCAAATCAATTTGCTTATCACCATTTTATTGTAAATAACCAATTCCTTTGATTTCTAAGCCATATTTATATATTACAATGTCTATTCATATCTATCTGTGTGAAAATAAAGGAATAGGTTCACAGATATCGCATAAAAGTTTCGTCAAGTTCTATACAAAATTGCAGAAGTTATGAAACATTTCATAATGAACAACTTTTCCGCATTTTAACGTAAAAATCCAAACAATCGCTTTGTACACCATCTAAAAATCATCTGATTTGCTTTTTTTTGGGCTCAATTTTATTCTTAGACTCCATAGAAAGTTTTTCAGTCCGGCACTCATTGAAATTCGAAAATCATGTTTTTTTGAATCACCCTACTAATGGTGATCATGCTCTATCAGAAGCAACATGCAAAAGATGCAGGTTTCAACGGTTCAGAGATAATGATTTTGATGTGAGAAATGATGAACGCGGACGACCACCAAAACAGTTTGAAGACGCCGAACTGCAAGCAATATTGGATGAAGATGATACTTTGAGTCAAAAGCAAATGGCAGCGATGTTAAATGTTGCATAACAAACAATTTCTGACCGTTCGAAAGCTATGTGAAAGATCCAAAAGTGTGGAAAATGGGTGCCACGTGAATTGAATGAAAGACAGATGAAAAACCGGAAAAACACTTGTGACATTTTGCTTTGAAGACATGAAAGAAAATCATCGTTTTACATCGAATTGTTGCTGGCGATGAGAAATGGATTTATTTTAAGAATTCTAAACGAGAAAATCATGGGTTAATCCGGGACAACCCCCAACATCGACTGCAAAACCAGATCGATTCGGCCCATTTGAACCATTCATTGATCGAAAAACGACCAAAATGAGCCAGAAGACACGGCAAAGTAATTTTATTACACGACAATGCAACTGCACACAATGCGAAACCGGTTCAGGATGAAATCGAAGCACTTGGCTGGGAGCTGCTCCCTCACCCGCCGTATTCACCAAACTTGGCCCCTTCCGACTACCATTTGTTTTCATCGATGGGACCCGCATTAGCCGAGCAGCACTTCGATTCTTACAAAGAAGTCGGAAATTGGGTGTCTGATTGGTTTGCTTCGAAAGGCGAACATTTCTATTGGCGTGGTATCCACAAATGTGTAGAAAGCAATGGTCAATACTTTGAATGAATTTTTTTGACTTTCCCATTCGCAATTAGTGTTTCATTTCCACAAAAAACGCTCATTTCATACCGGTACACCTGGTATTCCAGGCAACCAAATCAATTTGGTGACTATAACTATGTTCTTTTTTCAGTGTAGGTATGAAATATCAAACGAATTTGGTTGGGAGAGTCGATGTTTTTTGTTGTAACTGCTAGAAAATTTTCTTGTCCCCACAAAAGGTACCCAGCATAATTATATTTCCTCTCCGTGTAATGAAAATGCATCCTATTAACCCTGCTGAAACTGCCAGTTGAAAATTCGATTTTGATACGTTTCCATACGTTTTAATGCGATTTCTTCTTTCAAAACGTATTGAAATTGAACCTGTCTGCATATGTTTCCATACGGTTGGTATGGATGCGGTTTTTTTCCAGGTTCTAATAGAGAATCCTTGTACAACTTCGATTGTAAAGGCCTCTCGCCCGCATTGACCGTTGTGTTTCGCGTATGCCTCATAAGATCAATTCGTCTGATTTCAGGAATTCTCCGAGCACCTTCAACGTATAGTCCACGATGGAGAATATAAAAATATCCGAACTGAACGAGCCATTGAATCGGCAAACGAGAGTTCACCGCGTCGAACTTGTTTGAATTCAATACCATGTGGATGGGCAGTGTACGTTCCATTCAAACGCCGGGTGATATACTTCATGAAAAATACGTAAGTATATCCGGTATTGATTGTCACTTAAGCTACTCAGATGAGAATCTTGTATTTGGAACAGTCGAAAATTACACAAAATATATTATTCCGGCTAGAAATGATTCGTGGCATTCTCTCAGGTTTGTTGGGGCCTAGTGAGGCTTCTGCGAGTGTCTTCAAACCTTGATCAACCTCTGAAAAGAGCTACAGAACGCCACGGATCATTTCTAGCCGAGATATATACTCTTCCGTTCTCTACCCTGGAAAATGCAAGTTTTTTCAAATTTTATTTTGCAAAAAAAACGCTATAGCTATAGCCGTGGCAGCTACTCACTTCCTTAGCACCCTTTTTAACCGCTGTAGCTAAAATAATTGCAGCTGAACTGAGGAGTCGTAGCTGTAACTGCACAGATTTTGTGGTTGATATTTGGATAGTCCGATAATTTAGTTGTTGAATTTTCGCTGCGGCAGCTACATTTCTTGCTGCTATCGCTAAATGAGTACCCAGTGAACAATATGTTATCATCCGGAGCTCTTGAAGATCTCCTGAATATGTGTAAGAGGTCAGATAGGCCTCTCAGAAGGTTAACATAAAGATATCAGAATGTTATCCAAACGAACTCTTTAAGAGGATTTTTTTCTGAGATCTCAGAAAAATGATACCATCCAGATATCAATATGATAACATTGACCGAGCTCTTTCAAAAGACCTCTTAAAGATCTCTTCCTCTTGAAAGTGTTCACTGGGGTAACTGTGACAGCTATGCTAATGTTTTTCGTGTAGAATCGTAGCCCCGATTTCCCGCCAACATTTGGTGGCAGAAGAGTTTCACCATGAATAGGGAACTTTTCAGCCTGATTTGGTTGAGTTTCCCCTCCCTTTTCCGAGGATTCAATTCAACATCCAAAAAACGAAAAAGTTTCTCAAAATAGAAAGAAAACGCCTTATTTTTGTTCAATGAAAAAGCCATTCCCTCATGATCAGAAGATGAGATCCACCACTGGATTGAGGAAAAACTCCTTATATTTTTTGCAAGCATACACTATTAATCGTCGGAATATCCTCCGTTATTGTCCAATATCTTTTGCCACCAGCTCGGTGATTTCATCAACATTCCTGTTATGATTTCAGCTTATCAGTTAAGGAAATTTCATAAGAAATTTAGGAACGATGAATCACCATTCAATCTTATTGAATTCCCATTGAATATCATCAATTTGATCGGTTTCAATGAATTTTAGCAAACACGGAGAGAAAAGTAGTGCTATCATAACAAACTGCTCTATAACAACAGCGACTAGAGAAAAGTTTAGATTAAAGATTACTAGACACAGTATCGTACCCGTGGGATATACTCGATTATGGCAATAAGAACTAATTTTGTATTTTCTTATTACTCCGCATATTGACTGTAAGAAGAGTTGTGGTAATCTATCGCATACTTATGTTTCTTTCCGTCACAATAAAGTATATCCCACGGCTACGATATAAATATATTAATTTTTACTACAAAATTTTCTCCGTGCAGCAAGAAAAATGATTGATACGATGATATTTTTTTTGCTAACGTGAACAAGTGTGTCAACAAGATTATTGTTTCAGCTGCTATAGAGTGGATATTTTTGCAAGGATACCAAATTTCTTTGTAAGCACTATAATGCACAAAAAAAAGATTAGTTGGAATAACTATTCAACTTGTAGACGCATATGGACCCATTTCTTTTTCGTTGGTTTGAGGGGTTACACCGGTGTGACAGCCGAAAAAAAACACCCTATTTTCATAAATTTTTTTGAAAATATGGTAAGGGAGTAACAAAGAACTCTTGAAGTATGTTGTTGAGCATATATTTAATTACGAACAAAAATGTTTTTCATAAAAAAATCATCCAAAATGACGGCTCTACAGTCATTTTCCTGAGGCATCTCGCAGGAGACAATTTTGCATATTCTCATACGAAATTTTGTACACATCTTTGAAACAACATTTTGAAGAGAAACACGTACGGAATTTTCGATTTGTTCATTAGAAAAATGTTTACAAACAAATAACGATTGTTTTTTTGTCGAAAAAATGAATTTTAACTTCAAACAACTGCTAATTCATATTTTTCAAAATCCGTACCTACGTGTTTATCTTCAAAGTGTTGTTTCAAAGCTGTTTCTGAAGTTTCGTATGAAAATATGCAAAATTGATGCAGACGTGCCGTCTCGTGCGAGATGTCTCAGGAAAATTACTGTAGAATCGCCATTTTGGATTATTTTTTGTTGAAAGAATTCTTATTTGTACTTAAATATATGCTTAACAAAATACTCTAAGAGTTTCTTGTTACCCCCTTACTATATTTCCAAAAAGAATTCATGAAAATAGTGTTTTTTGTTCAGCTGTTACACTGCCCCATTCTAAATGTCCGACAGATAATTTTCTGTCAGGATTTGGTCGGTTTTTGTCCCAGGCATGATGATTTCCCACGGAACCAGACAGAATTTTCACCGGAATCTGTCAGAATCTGTCAGACATTTTTAATAGGTTGGTATAACCCCTCAACTAATTTTTTTAAATAACTCACTTTAACATTGGTTGAATCGATGAATAAATTCGTTATTCTAACGGAAAATAATTGGTCCATATGCGCTTACAAGTTAAGGGCAGGTTTTGTCTTCATGCAAGGAAGTAACCCTGGTAAAAAAAATCTCTCTGAATCTCTCTGAAATCTCTCTGAATTTCTCTGAATCTCTCTATATTTTGGGACAAATTTCAGAGAGATTCAGAGTAATTCCAGAGTAATTCAGTGGAAGTTACAGACTTTTCCGATAGTGATACGTTCTGAATTCTTCAACTTTCTCTGAATCTCTCCGCATGTCACTGAATCCCTCAGAATTTCATATATTTAGATTTCAAAGCTCCCTCTGAATTTACCTGAATGTCTCTAAATTTCTCTAAATCTCCGGGGATTTAATGTATTCAGATTTCAAAGCTTCCTCTGAATTCCTTTGAATTTCTCTGGATTACTCTGAATATTTCTAAAAAATTCCACGCACAATTTTTCTTAATTCATCTTCCTCTGGAAGTCTCTGAAACTTCCAGAAAGCCTCTGAAACGCAGGACCAAGAATTGTACTGGACTCATTCCTCTCTAAATTCCCCCCCCCCCCCCCCGGATCTCTAAATTCCTCTGAATCTGTCTGAATTTTTTTGAAAAATCCCACGCACAATTTTTCCTAATTCACCTGTCTCTGTGAATCTCTGTCACTCCCTGAATACCTCTGAAATCCTGGACCAAAAATTTAGCCGAATTAATTTCTCTCTGAATTTCTCTGAATTACGCTGAACTTTTCCAAATTCTTCTGAATGTTCCTGAAAAGCTCTACGCACATATTTTCCCTAATTCACCTGTCTCTGTGAGTCTCTGAATACCTCTGGAATCTTGAACCAAAAATTTTACTGAATTAATTCCTCTCTGAGTTTCTCTGAATTACTCTGAATATTTCTGAAAAGTTCTACGCACCATCTTTCTGAATTCATCCATTTCTGAAAGCGTCTGATACTCTTTGAACGCCTCTGAAATGCAGGACCAAGAATTTTACTGAATTTGTCCCTCTCTGAATTTCCCAGAATTTCCCTGCATCTCTCTGAGTTCCTCTGAATTTTTCTGAATCCTTCTGAAAAATTCAAAGCACAAGTTCTCTCAATCCACTAGTCTCTGAAATCCTCTGAACCACGCTGAATTGCTCTGAATTTCTCTAATTTTCCCTGAATCTCTCTGAAACGTGAAATATAAAAGACAAATAAAGAAGAACAGATATTTTAGAACAACTTTTTTGCTTTTTCAAATCAAAAATATGCGTTTGTTCGGGGATCGGTAATTATTTACAGATTTCAAAAGAATCATTTTAATTTCGAATTTCTTGGACATTTTGTTCCGAACAAAAATGAATTTCAAAATTATTATTCAAATACGCTTTGATTTTGACGTAACACTCAATGTTTTCGATTTTTGTTTCATTTTTAGTATCCCTATTGCTGTTATTTTGCTCTTTTCGCGTAGTTTCCGCATCAATTAATTTCTACTGTAGAAAACAAGAGAATCGCTTTGCATTTTTTGGTCAGCTTCAAACTCTCGCAATTTCGTTATTGATCTTTTTCAAGGACTTCTCACCACAACTCCAGATTAAGGATTATTTTTATACAATTTTTAATAAATCCTTCCACTTTGGATAAGAATCGAAGCCTGGCTCACAGGATGGTGGTGAGCAATTGAATCGTGACGATTTATCATCCAAAGAGGATAGGATATACCAAGTCTCGGCGTCAATTTAAATTAAGAGGATTCTAGTATTCGGAAAACAAAACACATAGATCAATGTGACAGAATAATGTCTCTTCCGGAGTAAAAAAATCCAATCCACCGGGAAATAAATATATTTCATTCGCCTCGCAATTCAAAATTTGTAATCGAAGTATCTGGAAAAATACCCCAACAATAAACAATAATGCTCGTTGTTTCCCAACACAATTAATAAAAAGAATATGAATATTTTATAAACAACGCACAGTATATGCGTTGATATTGAATCGACGTGTTATCAAAGTCCACTCTTGTTATTGCATAATTCATTTTTGTTTCAGATGCGAATGTCCGGATAGCAGTTACAAATGCGTACGCGCGGACGACGATTTATCCGTGAGCGCGTACGTTTATCGTTGTCGTCAGAATATCACGGTGCACGACATAGTGGAATCAACGGAGGATGTTGATTAATTGTTCGTCATCGAATTTCACAATTGAAAATTTGTTTTTCATTCGCATTGTGGCGCGCAACGCGGCTGCCAACATCATCATCATCATCATCATCATCATCACCATCCTTCCGTTGTTGTGCAGTCGCCGCGTTTACACGAGAACAAAGGCAACGGAGGAAACTCCAAAAATTAACAAGAAATCAAACAACAGACGAGAGATCTGTGTATCTCACACGATTACGGTAACTCGTAATGATATTTCTACTATTCAAAAGTAGCTTTAGAAAGGCAAAAACAGCTATAGATGTTGCGTAGATTATGAAATTTGTATTCCTTTGAAGCGAAACATCCAATTTCCTCCGACTGTTTTGTTAAGGCTGTACACACAACCCCGTTGAAAGGAAGCTCTCCTTTTTCTTCTTCTTGTTTTTCCATTCAAGCGTAATTGGATAGTAATTATTTAATTCATATTCCTAATATATTCCTTGTAACTGCCTCTTACAGCACATAATATTGCTCCAATATTGGAATATCGACAGTATATTAAAAATCTTGTTATCCCTGATGGAAATTTTAGATAGAATTTCAATCTGTTTGATCCAATTCAGAATCTGTTTCCACCAGGGATGATTTTTTCCTAACTTCCCATGATTTTGAACTGCAAAAATCAACAATCTTATGTTTTTCTGTAATACATTTTGTCATAAATTCTACAAAAATCAAAATTCCAATGCAGGGAAATTTGTGTGCTCCATTGTCATCTTGGATACTCGTCGATGTGATAGAGGCTTTGATTCTCACTCGCTGGACCCGGGTTCGATCCTCCCTCAGGGAACTTTTCAATCATCTCACCATAGATTGCCTTCTATGAATGAATCAAAATTCAGGAAAATAATTATTTTTTCAATACAACGTAATTTTTCTAGATATTTCACGTTCTTGCATGAACTTTTGAAATATCACCGCAATATTATGTGCTGCATGGGTGACAAAAAAAAGCTACTATTATGTATTCCTAATCTATCCCTTCGATTTTAAACTCGGTGAAGAATTGTCATGATAAACAGAGAGAGAGAGAGAGAGAGAGAGAGAGCGCTTACTTACCTGGATACTTCCTTTTCCCCTGCAAAACAAACTGATTTCGATACACATGACTCCACATCCACATTACGCATCGTAAATCCATCAAACGGAAGAAGCTGTATGGAATATTTATTGAATATTCTCTAACGCTCGTCGATCCACTGCAAAAATATCCTTTGGATATATTTTTCACGTCGACGAAGAAGCATCCAAGTCCGAATTAATTCCCATTATAAAAGACATACAATTATTTTTATCATAGATGTTGATCGCACCTTTGATTCGTCGAATAAAAGTACTTGAATCGAAGAAGAAAGAAATTGGAAAAAAATTCTCGTTTATCCAACTAAATTATTTCTGAAATAATAATAATAATAGTCAATTATAATTTATATTTCGTTATGTTATATTGTGTAAATATATGATAAAAGCTTATATAAAACATCTATGTTATAAAAAGTTGTATGTACATAATTGGATAATTCTTAAGACGCCAAGTCATGTACAAGGCATATGATATAATCATAACAGCCATGACAACTATTTTGTTAATAGTAATTAGAAGTGAAAATATTTACACCGTTAGGTATTTAGATACATTAATTAATTTATATATATATACATAATATAGATACGGGTTTCGTATATAATTTATGTAATAATAACGACAAAAATTACTCATAAAAAGTAACAAAAACACACACACACACACCACACACCATACACACACCCCATCATCATCGTTCGAATCTTAAACATTTTCCACAAACTTTTCATTGTTCCATCAGCAGGTCCCGCAACTCGCATGTCTATATTTTATGTTTTACCCACATAAAAAGCGATGAAGAACTCGAACAATGAAAACCCCAAACCTATCACTTTTCAACTTTTAACGCTTAGAACAAATTTTCTCACAGCTTTAATTGAACGTAGATTTGGATATAGTATTTTTATATAGAGATGTTCCTAACACAAAATAATCTTATTACTTATTTTACTGTCTTTTGTTTCTTAATAACATCTATAATTACGCGCACACAAAAATCTTTCGTATAGAAACTAATTCAATGCGAAAGTCCAGGTTATCACCTCTGATCGATTACCTTTCATTTTTTATCGTTCAAAGAGATTAGCGCAATATCTTTTCAACTGTTTTCATAGTTTTTTAAGTCTACTATTCACATCCGTTACTTTATGAACATCAAATTCATTCTATAATTTTGAAATCGACAGCGGTCCATGGGAAAAAAATGATTATTCGTTAAGTAACTCGCTAGTAACTTAAAGTAACAAGGATATTATGGTTCCAGTATTTTGAAAAGGCGTAAAACGACCCTTCCTAACTCTTAATATTGTACTTAAATGAAGAAAAAAAAAAGAAAACCTGAGCAAGGGTCGTATAAAGTATATAGGTTATTTATACAACAGAAAGAAAAAAATGAGAAAAAAAACAAAGCAAATAATCATTCATTACTTAATGTGAAAGATTTCAGAAATTTATGCCTATCGGTAGCAACTAAATTCCTCGTAATCTCACGTATATATTTATTTGATGCAGAGTTCATTCTGAGAGGAAAGAATAAACGTATGCGGTGTTGTTTTATCATCCCCGAACTATTCATTGCCTTCCAATAATGTCTGAAAAATTCAGGGAGGCGTACCAATTAGAAAAGCAGCTCTGGTAACGACAACTTTCTCTGAATATCTCTGAAATGATGTGAAAATTTCTTTGAAACTTTCCAAATTGATTAATGAAACATTCAAGTTTATAAAAAAAAAAAAACTTTTTCTTCAAGGGCGATCTTTGAGACCATTTTTCAAGTTTGCGTAGAAAATGACGGCTGCGATTCTTATCTGAAACAAAAAAATAGAATATTTGATTAAAATTATCATTATCTTTTTCAACATTCAAACTTCAAAAATGACAATCCTTTTTACTCCTGCAATGAAAAATCATTTGTTATTGTTGTGTGCAAAAATTGATCAAAATCGAGTCGATAGTTTCCGCGTAATTTTCTACGGAAGTTGAGAAAATGCAATTGGTAAAAATTAAGAAATTTACCAGTTAATCTGCAATTCCGGGACCATAAAATCGACCTTCAACTCCCTGGTACAGCTGGTTTTCATTCAAAATTTCCTCTTTTCGTGCTTCTCGAGCTTTGATATGAAATGCGAACGACGATTCCGACGCCCTATATTTCCGAGATGTTTCTTACGGTTCTGATTGGTATGCCCCGCCTTCGCCCCAATATTAAAAGGGTAACGCGCGTTTATCGGAAAAATACTTCACAAGGGAAATTATAAACTAAGCTGATCTGTGCCATTTTGGCGTAACTTTGGCGTAGAAATATCTTCACAAAGGCAAACTTATCTGTTCTTCCTTTCTTCAATCAAATTCAATGAGACTGAAACTTCCGCAATTTATAATCTGTTGTAAGAAGATATGCAAAGCTTTTTCAAAAATGTCAACAAAATCTTGAACTTCTCAATTGAAATTTGATTCCGATAAACGGATAAAATAAAATCGTA
Organism: Gonatopus flavifemur; assembly: GCA_018340375.1. Taxonomy (NCBI): domain Eukaryota; kingdom Metazoa; phylum Arthropoda; class Insecta; order Hymenoptera; family Dryinidae; genus Gonatopus; species Gonatopus flavifemur. The sequence goes on from JAFFJZ010000019.1 coordinate 1,179,563, forward strand.
CAAAATGGTAGGCATTTGTTATTGTTTGGGATGTATAAAAAGGTCTGGACGAACCCCAGTGTACTGTAAAAAACAATTGTAAATTCGGGAATGTAATTATTATTATAATTATTAATATTATTATTATTATTGAATTTAACGGAGTAAACTCCGTCCGCAAATCCAAAAGTCTTTACGTTATAACGACACGTGTAGTCAGTAGAACAAATGTTTTTAGTTCAATGTATTCGTACGCAGTATTTCTCTTTGATGTTATGTAATATAAAGAAAGAAATTAAATTATCTATAATAATTATTAATAAATATTGAATAAATTAATTGTACATTGTATAATTATCTTCCAACGTTATGATTTTTAATAAAATAAATAATGTTTCAAAACTTTTTCTTACATTAATCTACTTTCTTTCTGGATCCATCGACACACAATATTCCTTAGGCCTTCCTCATTTCCCGAGAAGATGCAATTAAAAACACATTGCGAATCATTAAAATTGTTGTTTTATTAATTATTGATAATTATTTGTGCAAAATATATCAACATTAAATTATCTACAGTACTAAAATTAACTGTACAATCACTCTTTTTCACTTTTGGACATTCACTTAACTAACAAGACGATTAATTTTTAAGTGAAATAAAATAATATTGTACACTCAAATTATGATTATTCGGACTTCGGAAGACAACACCTGGTTTTGTTCTCCTCCATCGTTTTTCATGGTAAAGTACATAATGTCATGTCAGTGGTGATTGAATTTTTGACCGCTCTATTTCTATTTACATGCGAAATAACGAATTCTTCTCGAATCCCCATTGAGATTTTAAAACTTTACAGAAATTGTTTTCGCTTTTGAAACACGAGGAAAACTATTATTCGTATATAATATCGAACCGTGATGAGCTACAGTTCCACGTGAAGCTAGATCTACATATGTTTTGTTTTTATTCTTAAAACACTATATCGAATGAAGATTTCGCTATCAATTATTATACGTGAAAAATATTTACTTCTTTGTTAAAATTATTATTTCAAGTACTTTGATATTGTGATGGTAGGTATTTCGTATTTTGTTATAAATCTTATCGTTTTATACAAGTTGAAATTATTTTTGTACAAAATAATAAACGTTATAAAAATAATTTTGAAGAAGAAAACAAAAAGAGGATTAACTATTCGTAAATCGTTACGCTATTCGAATTATTATCACACTTAATTATAATACAAGAGAAAATAAATACTCTTTTGATAATACAATATGATCAATTGAGAATGAATGACTCGCTTACAACCCACATGATAAATCGAATAATTTGATTGTTGTACTCTGAATTTTACAAAATTTCTACTTTGTACAGGATTTTCGAATAGATGAATCATTTCAAATTCCATTTCGATCGTCTTGAGTTTCGGTTGGATAAAAATTCAATTCTTATCAGAGAAACGAGAGTTTGGAGGCATTAGGTATGAAAAGTTCTTTCGATCGATATTTCATTGCCCAAAAATTCACTCATTCTATACGCATTAAAAAAGGAAATATTGTTGAAATTTTTAAAAAGTTCGTTGGGAGGAAAATGAAACTATAAGAAGTATGATATTTTCCTACTACGCAATTATAATTCAACGCGCACAGGAAATGATTGTTAACAAAATATCATACAATACTTGATACGTAAGAATATTTTGATTATATTATTACAGTAGTATTAACTCATCGTTATTAAATTGTGAGGGACGATACATTAATTTTCCCATAAAAATAAATTATTTATATAGTTTTGTATTCCTTTTGAAACCCGAGCGAGTGACAACGACAATATTGGTATTTCTTTAAATTCTATCATTTGAATTCCATAAGAAATATTTAACGCTAGTTTTTAATTTCTAATTTCCTTGTATACACTCATACGTCACTTCCAGTCTTTCATTATTGTAGCAAGAGAAATATCGAATGAGATCTTTATTTTGAATGTCTTGTGTCGACAATCAACCTACGCGAAGTGTTATAATCGGATAAGGATTCCCTGAATTCAAAAAATCATTGCTAATGTGGAATACACAGATCTTGGAATCTAGAAGAACAAACATTTTCCTGTAGTGCTTCTGTAGGCTTAGAAGCTAAAAAATTAAAGAGCAGTTGTGTTTCAGATAGCACAAGGTGTCGTTGAAACGTTTATAGAAAGTTTAAAGATCGTAGAAAAGGTTTTATGAAGGTTCTGAAAACGTCCCAGAGACATATTGTGCTGTTAGGAGTGCTATCGTGTGTCAGTTTCATACAATTCTGGCCCGTACATTTTCAAAATATTCCCTAATAGCCCCGTTATCGAAGAAACACGTCGCCTCTACGGTGCCCTACGTGAATTAGAGATGTATAAGACGTAGAGACAATTGAGAAATGGTCACAGTCAAAATAAGGGCGGAAATTTCTCCGTTGCCTTCACGTTGTATTCTCTACGTTCCATCCACTTTTAATCCACGCAGAGCGACGTGGAGACGACGTGTCTCATCAGATGAAAAAAGTCGGAAGGATCGTGAGTTCAATGTTGACTTTAATTTTTGACAATTTGAAAATCTTGAAGTCTAAAAACCTTTCGAAGATCTCCCCACGTGTAGTAGCTTATTTCATTGAATTATGGAATAATTTTGAATTCTATGTTCTGTATGGTATACGCTTGAGTCAATAATTTCGTATCCAAGTCGCAGAAAAATCCACCACCTTATTTTGACTAAAAATCCCCGTATTATGTTGCCCAAAAGAAAAAATTGGGGAGAATCTGAGGCTTTTATGCCAAGATGAGTTGACTTTTTCTGAGAAAAAAAAAGCCCACACAATCTACTATTTTCAAATTTGATGGGATTTTCATCGAATTTTGTTAAAACACGGACAAAGTTCTTATCAAATCCAGTTAGATTTGAAAAGGATTCATTTTATGGGCTCTTCAGCATTTTTAACCTTCTCTGCTACTTTCGTGGCCTAAAAGAACACGAGTTTGGTTAGTTGATTTTACATTGATTCTAAGTTGATATGCGTTCGATGAAGGTTTATCGAACGTTTGAATGTCGACTCCCTTAATCCACGTTTATTGAACGCTATTTAGAACAATAGAAGGAACAAGCAACAGAAAATACTTTTGTCCCCTAAGAAAACCAAGACCTCCAAGCGTTCGTTGAACGTTCAAGTACATTTGATGAATGTTCTTTGAACGTCAAAATGTCCGTACGTTTATCGAATGCTTATTCAATGTTCATTGAACATTTGGGGGTCAATATACCTGATATTCCTCATCATATCTTATTGCTTTTTCGTTTTCTGTCACCTGGTTTATGTTCTCTCGAGACTCAGAGCATCACCTTTCATAGGGTATATCTTGATTTAAATACACCCAAGTCACACCAGAAGTTCTAAGAATATGCTCGTACATTCTGAGCATGGTCTGGGACATTCTTAGAATGTCCCAGCACATTCTTAGAACTTCTTGTGTTTCTTGGGCATATCACATATTTCAATAAACCACCAATCAATTTCCACTTTGAGATTCGGTGGACCATGAATGGGAAGGAATAGACAGCGTGCCATTCACCTCATATCCATCTACTTCCCTTTTATAATTCACCGAACTCTAAGGTGGAAGATGGGAGGCTGTATCAAGTTTTCTCGCATGTATATTCTCGACAAGATAAATAAAAATTCCTGATCAAAAATAATTCCTTATCTTCAAAAAATAGCAGCTCCTATCTAGAAAATTCAACGAAAATCAATCAACATTTTTATCTCCAGTCAAAACAGAAACGTGTTGCAAAAGCGATCAGTGATTGATCTTTCAGAAAATATGGTTTTAGGTCAATTAATTTCGATTTCTGTACCCATTCGTTTGTCTTCTTAGAAGTCAAATTTGAAATCAGTAGGAGGTTTTGTTACATTTTAACAGAACTTCTAATTCCTGGCTTCCTATCGACTCGTCATGCACTTGAGACTCACTTAATATTTGGAAAAGTTCATCAGGAGTTCGTGAAACGTTCATCGAAAGTCTGTCAAAAATCTACTAAAGGTCTCCTTCTTTTTTGACTAAAGAGAAGTTCACTTTTAAGGGCCATGGAGCGTTAAAAAACGGACAAAATTTTGCTACGTAGTTTTTAAAAAACTAAACAATAATCACAAATTTTGAATATATAGCGATAAAGTGCACTGCTAGGATTTGGCTCTAAATATAAATCCAAAACCCAAAACACATTCCCAAACATGAGCAAATAAGTTGAAAAAATTATTGAATTTTGTAGGTTAATATGTTGATAATCGTTCGCATAATTTTGAGCAATCATTTGCAGTTCCAATTTCATATTCAAAGCTCAATTTTAGTAATGTGCTTCATCACTGTGGATTTAAAATTTGTATTTATTGCTTAGTTGACCAGAAAATACGTAGCAAAATTTTGCCCATTTCTTGAAGGACTCCATGGTCCTTAACTCAGATAATCTGAAATCTAAAATTCAAACTTCCCATACACTTTCCAGTGATACGAAATTGGTAAAAATTCATAAAAAGTACCTCAAAAGTTTTCCCAAAATCCCCACCAAACCCCCAACGAAAATCACCTCATAATTTTTCGTGAACTCTAAATTCCTAGAAAAATTATGGCAAAATCTTCATGATCTCTCCAAGAATTTGGACTTTATGAGATGAATTTCAACAGGAAATTCTCATCCTCGACTGTCCAGATAGAAAAAAAAAAAACATAATCCGAAACCAAGAATTTTTATACAAGATTTGTCCTAAAACCATACACCATCATTCCAAAACATTTCTGTTCTTACCGTTCCTATTCTCTTCATAAATTATTATAATTGTGATCTCCTACGAGAAAAAAGCGTGGAAATTTTGTGTTACTTTTGTTTTCATAAATCAGACAAATACAAATTCAAGATAAATAAATAAATAATAACAGATGAATGATTTATAGACACCTGACACTTTTTGATACATTATTCGATACACGATTTGTTATTAATATAATACATTATATTTAAAATTGACGATTACCGCATACAGTTTATAAAAGCAAAATAGGCACAAAATTTAACATTTTTGTCCTGGTACATCCTTTCAATGATTGAAAACTCAAAGTTTCATCGTATATATATATATATATTATAATAAATGTAAAAAAAAACACGATCAACGAACAACCAAATTGGAATTATCAAATTCAAAACTAAATGCACAAGATATCATTTAAAGAAAATCACTTCTCACGATAGAATAGGTGTTTGTTCGAATATCAAAATTTATAAACTTGGATGACGATGTTTCTGGATTTATATTTAAAAATCGTATATACAAGAAAATTGAATGTTAAAATGCTTACTATTGCTTACGCGTTGAAGCATTTTATCTATTTATATATATATATGTATATACATATAACCTGATCACAGGATGACAAAGTTGTTTAAATACAACTGGAAATATCACACATCATATTAACACTGCTACACAATATTCCCCTTTTTTCATACAATACTTTATAATATATTTATAGGAAATCTTTGCATATACAATTATTACAATTCGAAAAATAACCATCTCTGAACTTTCATTGTAAAAGTTTGGTCGGATATCTTATAATATCTTGTGTATAATAGCTGTATTTTGGATCACATTTTTTAATGTCGCATGGTTAAATTGTGCGACACTTCCATTTGTATTGCACAATTATTATTATTATTATTATTATTATTATTATTATTATTATTATCATCACTATCATTATTATCATTATTATTATTATTATTATTATTATTATTATTATTCTAATATTTTATTGTATTATTATTATTATCTAATGATAATCCTACAGAGAAGGAACCAAATTGAGTCAAAATGTGAATTGATAAATTATTTTACATGCTAATAATAATAATATAATATGAACAAGCGATTATAATAGGATAAAAGAAAAGTTAATTGAAGCTATGCCAAGTTCGATATCTTCTGCCAGCAGACGTGTAATGTGATCTACTGGTCTATGGTTCTATTGGTTTACACAACAAAACACCAAATGAATTCTCCAAGTGAAGTGTGTTTTTATCTTGTAGTTCTTGTTTCTTGTTTCATTCACTTCTTCTTGGGTTTGGAACTGTAGGTATTAGTTATCATCCTCCACTGATATGAGGTGCTCTTTCTTTTCTCTTGACTATGAAATCAATCACCGTGTATTTACCATGAAGATAAACAAGAAAAATTTATATATATATATATATGTGGGTGTGGGTGTACTATAAACTATGTGAAAAGCACATTGATTTATACACATTGTTTTGTCGTCACATCTGGTTGTAATCGTTCCACGCGATACCGATTGTATTGACGATACGGGGATCGAGTTTGATCATTGTCAGTTATCACTCGAGTCCTATGTGGAATTAAATTTTCGTACCTTCCCATTAACCAATCGTGACACAATCGATGCTGTATATCCGCTACGTTTTTAGATACCCACGTCGTTAGCCATTGATGGAATTTAGAGTTTAGATTCTTCGTTACGGCCGCATGACACTACAAGATTTCAAATAAAATACATCAACATTATAATGTGTTTTATAATAAACATGAGATAATATAACAAAGCCATTCTACCGACCGTGTTTCAACATTAGAAAATTCAGACAATTTTAACTCGATCGAACATCAAACATTATAATTCATAAAATGTATTGTGTGAATATTTGTGATATTATTCCCACAGTAAAGTCTCTAAACTCACTGTTAATTGAACGCCAAAAGGAGATTCAGAGAAATTCAGACACATTCAGAATAATTCAGGAATATTTGGAGGAAAGTGAAGGAGAGGAAATTTCTGATGGAAGATTCCAGAGGAATTCAGATGGTATTTTGAGATATTCGAAGGGATTCAGAGACAGCTCCCAAGCAACACGTTGGTCCACAATGGCGTTGAATTGACATAACAGGGACATAGTGAATCAATGTGATGTTACTGTGATATCATTATGACCAAGTATGTTGCTAGAGATTCAGAGAAATTGAAAAAAATTAAGAAAGTAGTAAACTAAGGACGATTTTCAAGGTACAATTTCAAAAAGATTCAGGCAGAGTCAGTATAGTTAACAACCCTAGTTAAAAATCTCTCTGAATCTCTCTAAAAATATCAGGAAAATTCAGCGAAATCCACATAGATATAAAAAAATTCAGAGGAATTCGGAGAGAAGAGGGATTCTGAAAATTCAGGGAGAGGGAAATAGAGTAAAGATTCGGTCTAGAATTTCAGAAGCATTCAAGAAGTTTCAAAGAGATTCGGAATTGAATGACTGTTTGAAATTCGGAGTGATTCAGAAAAATTCAGGGACAGGGGAATTGGAAAAGTTTTGAACTAAATTCCAAAAGGAGATTTCAAGAGATTCAGAGATATTCAAGAAAATTTGGAGAGGAGTCACCCTGGTGAAAAAACCTCCTCAAATCTTTCTGGAAAAGTTCAAACCTTTTTCTGAGAAATTCAGAAAAATTCATGAGATTTTATTAAGATTCGAAGAGATTCGAAGAAATTCAGAAACAGGTGTACTGAAGAAAACTGTACGTTGAACTTCTCAGAGATTCAGAAGGAGGCAGAAGCATTCTGAAACGTTGTAGAAGGAGAGATTTTGAGAAATCCAGAGAAATTTCGACAAATTTCAACAAATTCAGGGCAAGCTTCGGAATTTAAATAAATAAGGCAACCAGAGAAATTTAAAGAGATTGAAGAAAAAATCCGGAGGAATTCAGAGATTCAGACAAATTCAGAGAGATTCAATGAGATTCAGAGAAAGTTAGGGAAATTCAGATTGCATCGCTATCCAACAAGTCTTTGAATTCCTCTGAACCACTCTGAATCGCCCTGAAAAATGTGCCAAAATATAGAGAGATTCAGAGAGGTTTCAGAGAGTGTCAGATATTCAGAGGAGTTTACAGAAGGGCGATATGAGAAAAATTATGCATTGAACTATTTAAACAGATTCAGGGAAATTCAGGTACAAGTAAATTGAAGGGAATCTTTGATCCACGATTCCAGAGGTCATTTAATTGAATCCTAATTTGAATTGAAAATCCTGAGAGATTCAAAACCGTTTGGAGATAGTCTGAAAAATTGAAAAGAAGCTTTGAATCTAAATAAATGAAATTCCGAAGAATTCCACACAATTTTAGAGAAATCCACAGCAAGTTGAAGAGTTTCAGAATGTATCACTATCTGGCAAGCCTCATTTAATTAATTTCGAATTATTCTAATTTACTCTGAATCTTTCAGAAAAATGTCTCAAATCATGGGAGGATTTAGAAAAATTCCAGAGAAATTTAGAGCCATCTCAGAGAGATTCAGGGGAATTCCGGGAGAATTCAAGGAATCTCAGATAAAGATTTGCACGGAAATTTAGAGAGAAGTAGATTTCGAAAACTCTTCGGTCTCAGATTCCAGAGACAGTGATTCCGATAGATCCAAACTCTGATTCCGAATTCTCAGAGACTCAAAATGATCTGGAAATTTTTCGATAAATTTGAATAATTCAGTGAAATTTACAAGAATTCAAAAAGAGACAGACAGATTCACAAAATCAGGCAAATTCGGAGGAAGCTTTGGGATCTCAATAAATGGAAGTATAAAGAGTTCGAACAAATTTGAAGAGATTAAGGGAAATCCAGAAGGACTCAAAGAGACTCAGACGAATTCGGAGATAATCTTGAAATTTAAATAAATAAAATCCTGAGAAATTCAAACGAATTCAAAGGAAGCTTTGAAATCTATACTGTAAAGAATTTTTCCTTGAAAATTTCAGTAGATTCACCGAAATTTGACTACAAGAATTGGAATTTTGCAGTACAAAATCCGTAAGATTTCAGTGGATGTACTAAAAATTGAGCACACTGGAATTTTCCAGTACCAAGACGCAGTGAATTTCCAGTGTTTTTTACAGTGTAAATAGATGAAATTCTGAGAGATTTAGAAGGATTCCGAAAAACTTTGAGGAAGTTTTAAATCTCGATCAGAAAAATTCTCAGGGATTCAAAGAAGTTCAGAGAAAGTTGAGAAAATTCAGAATTCACCACTACCTGGCAAATCCCAAAACATGCAGAGATTCAGAGAAATTGAAAAGGATTTTCTTGGACAATTTCAGAATTCCCAGATATTTCCCGGATTTTTCAAGGATAGAACAAAATTCCCGGATGATTCCCTTCAATTCCTTCAATTTTTTAATCTAATAAAAATTGATATTGACAGAAGAATCAACGGTCGTGAGATTCTGTCATGACCACCCTAAATTAACAATCGTTATTTCAATAACATGCAGAAATTGTTTACCTCTTGAGAGGTAATACCACTTTGAACCTTCCAAAAATCGTGCTTTTTGAGATTTTTTTTGTGGAGAATCAGAAAGTTTCCATTCAAATTGAAATACAGGGATGCGTTCTACTACTATTGGAGTACAAAATAATATTCTTGTTCAATCTCATTTTGTAAAAATGGCGGTTACAAAAATCCATGCCTATGCGATTGAAGGAATGACTTGGAATAATGAAACCCAAAATAATTAGTTTCTGTAACCCAAGAGCGAATGAAAATACTCAACCGTTTTAGAAGATATGCATTTTAAACGGAATGGCATCGATTTGAAGAAATACATCTCACGAATACGATAAAAAAGAAAACCGAGCTGATTGGTTGAGAATTGTCGAGCTAGAGCTCCCACCGATTTTTCAGATGTAATTTTGAGATAAACGCGATCAAAGTATTCGTAACGGTTGGTCGTGAATCAAGATAATCTTAAGGGAAGGGTTCTCATCAAGCTAATTCCGATATAAGATGATTTTCTCGAATTTTTTTCCTCTAGAAGGTTGTAAATTAACCCTTAACGGCCACACGGGGTGACTAGTTATCCCAGGCTTAAAAAAAGTGGAATTAGAGGTCTCAAACCTTTCAAATAAATACACTAAACAGCATCTGCCGGTGACAGACATATGTGAGGTGTGACTTTACTACATAGTAAGCCTAAATATAGTATTTTCACGTTCCTAATCATGAATATGTATTTAAAAGCCAATAAAACGCAAAAAAGCCAATTTCATGATTTGTCATTTTTTTCATTTTTCTTTCCAGTAATTTTGCAAAATAAATATAATTTTTGAATAATTGGTGGATACTGTTATTTTTTTGTGGTAGTGGTATATGTTGTGCGGACGACCCTGGAGTTTTAGTCGTTAATATTGTAAAATGGCGGAGTAGTGAATTTTTTTGCAAAGAAAAAGCAATTTTTCCGGAATTTTGACTTATATGACCAGTTTTTAGAACGCCAACTATAAATTAATCAAGTTAAACCATTAGAAATATTGAAGAACTAATCAACGTCTCAAAACATCCACACATCTTGTTCGAACGGGTTTCTCAGCGTGGGGTAATGAGTTACCCCATGTGGCCGTTAATAACTCGAGTTATCTGAAACTCATTAAATGGGTCTTAAAAAGTACATGAAAAAAATTTTCTCAAGTCAAAGGATTCGTATCCTGAAACTTGAAAGGCGATTTTCGAATTTGGCTCCACGATATCTCAAAAACTACTGAACGGATCGCTCTTTTTATTTTTTTTTTATTTTGGAGCTGATTGAATTTATTGAATGATGAACCTAAATGAAGATGACATTTGCCTTTGTTTCTCCTTTTTATAGCACTTCGAAGAGCAAAAAAAAGTTGAACAAACGCTACCAAAAGTTTGCATGTGTCATTGTTTAAATTTTGCACTTTTCATTGGTTTCATTGGTACAACCTCTAACAAATATATAACATATTTCATAAAAATTTTTGGATTTTTGATTCCTGATAATTTTTGAAAATGCTATAGTGGCGCCCGATTGATCACTGTTTTTTTAGGTGGTTATGTTTAAACACGTATCAACAATTCCGATGGCATTATTTTTTACTGAAAAAAATTTCTTTATGTACTTAAAGACTGGATTAACAAGTGTGAAAACCCCGAGTTCTTTATTTACTTCCTTCCATGAAAAAAAATAATTCGAGAACATCACCTTATTTTGGGGTCGCTAAATGAGAACCTTCCCTTAATAAAAAATCACATCTCATTTCCTTTATCGGATGCATATTAGGATGATTCTTATTTGACTCAAAAAAGTTTCTTTCAGTCATCTTTCATTTTCTGTTGTCAACAAAAAAGTTTTTGTGTATAGGGCACCCTGTAATTTTGTTCTACATTATGAAGAAGTCCTACAATATTTTTTACATAATTTTCAAAAAAGATTTAGGGGTCGCTACCGACGTTTTCAATAGGCATTTTTGATCCCTATTTTAAACGTCGGTAGCGACCCCTGAATCTCTATTGAAAATTATGTGAAAAATATTGTAGGACTTCTTCATAATGTAGAACAAAATTGGAGGGTGCCCCTACAAAAAAAAACTTTTTGTTAACCACAGAAAATGAAAACAAACCAGAACAAACTGTTTTGAGTGAAATAAGAGCCATCCTAACTCATATAGCTTCTTTTCGACATCCACATCATGGATCTGTGCCACCTTCTGACAGGTGAATCTGCGTGAACAATGAACCCAACATTTAGTTTCCGAAAATCACTCCATCTCCATGCTTCAAAAATTGTCCTTTTTCGTGTCCATAAAGAGTACTTCGAACCAAAAAACAATTCTTTGAAAATCTCAAACTGGTGTCACCTCTCACATTATATTCACAATATATTCAGAAAAATCATGATGGTTATAAAATAATGATGAATCCCGGTAGATTGGCCCAACAAAATATCCCGAAAACTTTCCCCGATAATTGTCCCATGACACATACCTCTTTAGCGTGACGTATTGAATGTTGTTTGTAAAGGAATGAATCTTTGTGGACTATATATAGCATGTGATAACTGTTTGGATTGAATGCACATTGAGTATCATCCGAATTAATGATGTCAGAAGCATCCCCAACGTCGGCTCCGACTGAATCCAATGTCTTCTCTTTGTCCATTCTGCAATAACGATAAATAAAATTCATTTTCATCTCCACATACGATGATTCAACCATCTAAAATCTCTAACTCAAAATTCTACAACCGAAGCTATCACTCTTCGTTGGTTTAAAAAAATTCAAAAAAAACAAAATGTCCAAATTATAACGAATTACTTACTCGGAGATGTCATCGGAACGATTAGAATTTGCCAAAAATCTTTTGTACGATCTCGCAGCTTTCTTTTGCCATGATCTGACATTACGATAAAGAAAAACCGGCTTACGGCCTGCCAAGATTCTGCCTAAAGAGCTCCAACTGTTGCCGTCAATCTATAAGAATCATTTGAAATATTATTTCTATTTCATAAAACTTAACATCCTTACTTCATAATATATAATAATACATAAATAATAATTCTAACTTTTCCCACGTATATACTACGCCCTACGTTTCTTGGTAATCAAACTTGGATTTTTCAAATGAGATGTTTTTGTATAAAATAATAAACTACAGTTCGCAACTTACATCTATGATGATAACTATGAGATTCAACATGCAATTGACGATTCGACATTTCAATTTTCGAATGCACATAAATGGAATATTCTATTCTCTCGAACCACGATTTATCCTGAATCACAGACGACAATAACGGAATATCAAAAGAAATGGAACTTACATTTGTCTTTCCAATAATATCAAATAAATCGACAAATCATATTTATTAATATTCGCAGCTGGTCGCGTCAAGGGTCGCATGGGACTATAGATATTAAAGCATAATCTGTACACGTTATCACAATTCTAATATTTTCTTAATTATTACTTATCTTAAATCGATTCATACAGAAAATCATATTTCTCTATAAAATGTACTGCGAACTAAATCAGAACCGATAATACATGATTGTGGACAAGAATAATTTCCAACGCAAACTGTGCAAAATGAAATCTCTCAACTTTCGTCATTTTCGTTCCCTGTGATGACCGAATTTGCAAAAGTATCAAAAAAAAAGAATAAAAGATAAACAAAATCCATTTGACTATCGTAAGATACATAAGCAATGAAAGTAAAAGAGATAATAAATTATAAATAATTTTCCTTTCATTTTCTATGATCAATTTATAGCTTCGATAGCTTGCTGCGTGCAAGAATTCAACTATTATGAAATAGAATGATTGTTATGTTAGAAAAGAGATATATTACTCTCAATATTTAAAGCTACGTTCAACGTGTAGCTAAGATAAATAAGTGATAAATATTGCAAACGATACATACAACACTTCACAAAAGAAACTGAATAAAACTAAATGAAGGAATTCGGAGAAAATAAAACAATGAACGTACAATACAGAAAAATTCAATTTCGGCAATTTTGCTTTCAAGCTTGAAGTTCCAACAACAAAATGTTCAAAATTGTTTCAAATAAATTGCCTCAATCTTCACAACTTAGATAAATGAGAATTAAATGTGCATAATATATATATAAAGACATGTGTATATTACATATATATATATACATACATGTATATAAATCTATATATATATATATATATATATATATATACATATATATATTAAAAAAAAAACTAATTCATCTGGACAATCGAAGTAATAAATTTAGTGGTACAAAAATGATGTTAGACAGTAATGTTTAAAAGCATTGTTCATGTATTTCAATATCTCTCTTCTATACAATATTGTTATTTATCATTATATGCATATTCACTTCATATACAGGTTACAGTTACAAAATATATATATATATATATATATATGTATATATATATATATATGTCTTATATATATATATATAAAGTTTAAAATTCACTATGTAAAGTGAAAACGGAGATATGGGCTTAATAACAATCACATAAAATCTGTCTGGTATTATGTATACGACAATGGAAATTATTTTACAAATAGGTCATAGTAATATTTACACTGCTGCACTGGGTAAGAATAAATTACATATACTAAATTATTTTTAATATTTGTGCCATTTGTTTTTTTGTTTACGTAGAGTAGAGAAATTATGAAATCTTTTCCCTTTCTCTTTGTTCTCTCTTCAAAGGAAGAAACAAATGAATTTCAAATTGCAAAGGACCGATTATTGTAATTCTCAATGTTTGAATTTTAGTGCTGTGGAAGGATTTATATTTACATTTGTTTGCAATTTTATATAAATATAAATTATATTTATAATTTTGAGGAAGAGAAACACAGTGTGAACATCGCATTAGAGTCTCTCGATGATATTATAAGTATATCGTTAAATAAATTAAAGAATATTATTGCACAAAATGATGGATGTGAAATTAAAATTTCGAAGATTTAAATAAAGTTAGCGACAAACAAAAAACGTGTGTGTTTTGAATTAATATTATTATTATTATTATGCGCCCGACGATAGTTATTCTCGTATTGCAATCATTGAAAGAAGGGAAAGATACTTCTTTGTGTGCTTCGAAAATTACTAGAACTGTGATATCAGATGTGTAATTTTTGAAATTTGAACTAATGGGGGTGGGAAATTTAGCCGTCCAGCGTGCTTTCGTGCTTGATAAAACATCCCCAATAGTGAAAGATTTACGAAGTCGAAATCATTTCAAATGTTCACACTCGTAAAATAATCAACTTTCAACATAAAGTACAAAAATATATCTCAATTCGAAATACAAATAATTGTATCAAGTTTCCATAAATTCATCTAACAGTTTATACTAGTTAAACTAGTGCCTTGTCGATTAATCAATTTCTTATAAATCTGATGGACCTATCATCACATACTTTGTGAAACTGTGCTACGCTTTTTGCAGTTTTCTACCTTCACTAGTTTTTCACTACTGGAACTGGTTGTTGGTTTGTCGTAGTACGTAATACGTAAAAACTGAAATTGGGCTCATCAAATGTTTCAAAGTTATATTCTTCACCGGTATTATTTTTAGTATGAAACAAGAATAAATCGTACTATCTCTTCTTGGTACGAGTAATAAGTAGAACAAAAAATGAATTCTGCGAATCAACCGTCGAATCGTTCGATAATTTCACAATGATCCTAGGAACAACCCAATTTCAATTACATCGTTGATTAATTCGATGAAATGATAAATAATACTGAGGACCTCATCTCACGCTATTGCATCGCGAGAATCGTTTTTCTTCGTTAGTTCTTCTAAAATCCTCATACACACTTTCTTACCAAAGTTTTTACACCGTAATTTCAATATAATAGCAAAATTGATTTTTACAATTACATAATACACTACCTCCTAATGATTCTTCTTTCGTTATAACCCTAAATCCACGACAGTGGAAGTGAAGTATAAAAACATATTTACAAATTATATACATGTTTTTTTTAAGACCTATTCTCATTCTCACAAGGTCCACATTTTATATCCTCTTACGATCTACTGCGAATATTCAAACGGAAGAGAACAGAAGAAAGAGATCTAAAGCTCGAATGAAGAGAAAAAGAAGGCGAGACAAAAAAAAACAAAAATAAAACACAGGAATATGTTTTACACTGACAACATTTTACATTAAAATCCTATGGCACTGCTTCAATGACTTCGATTTCGTAATTCTATATGGCGTAGCCATTCTATGCTCTCTGTACACATAAAAATTTCATAATTCATCCTTCTACTACTTCGTGCGACGATAATCAGAAGAAGTATAAGAATCGTTACAAATTTCCTGTTGAAACGAGTAAACCGAATAAACAACAGATGACGGAGGACGATGTTGTATATAATATACAAATGTATACACAAGATGTATAATTGTATGCGTTATTCATTGTTCATTATTTCGTTGGCCCAATTAACATTACTTTGACGATCATTCTTTTCACTGCGATGTCAAATTTAAATGAGGAGAGAATTTAAAAAAAAAAGGAAAAAAAGAAAAGTATTCGACAATATAAATTTCGTCTCCCTGGCACGAGTTACACGAGTTCTTCGAGATTGTACTTTCTTTTTAAATGCATAAAATACAAATGCATTATTATGCAATAATTGTCATTATCATCATTATCGTCATCATCATCATCATCATCATCGTTATACAAAACGTCATACAAAATTAAAAATAAAACTCCCCTTCCAAATAAACGTTTCATCACAAGATAAAAAAGAGATCTAAATTTCAATTTGCAGGGATGATCAGATGATAGCTGTTGCTGTTTTTTGTTACAAAACTTTTGTGACATCGATAAGTAATAATAATAATAATAATAATAATAATAATAATAATAATAATAATATCAATAATCGTCATCATTTCATCAAGAGAAAGAGATACTACGGATATTCTACGGAGATGGTATTATTTATATAATAATATATATAAAATATATGAGATGCACCAAGGGAATAAAAAAAAAACTCAAACACGTTCAAGGTGAGTAAAGGAGTTTGAAGAATCCCAAGATAAATAAATCAAAATATGATGTGAGATTGCATTCCATTACGAACGCATCCAGCAATTATTACACCCTATTTCCTTCGGAGCCATGCGTTTTCTCTGATGCATCGGAGATTGTATATGTAAGCGAATACATATATATACATATATATGTATATTAAAAAAAAAAGGAGACGGCTACGCACCAAGAGGAATTTTATAAACGAAAAAATAATAATAAAATATGCATTTCTTGAGAGAGAATAATAATAATATCATGTATATATAATCACACCATTCCAACGGAAAGAAACTACTTCGATTGACAGACCAAATATGATTTTGAATTTGTTGGTTTTTCCTTCCTTTTTCACTCTCTTTTGTCGATTTTTAAAAAAACAAAAACATCAATAATCGCGATTATTCGTTATTATATCTTTGGTAAAGATTTAAAAACAAAAAAAAAAGAAAATCCACACGTTTCGATGACGAATTTAAAAACACAAAAAAGAAAATGTATTTTGAAGTATGTATAATAATATGGTGGACGAAACAACTTCAAAATAGGATGCAATGACGCACCGTAACATCACATTCTAAACGATCCAAACGATGAAAAAAAAAAAACATTCATTATTTCGTTCCTTGAGCATTTGTAGAAAATAAATAAATAAATATCAAATCTATATATATATATAATATATACATGTTTGTTTGAAACACACACATATATATGTACATATATATAAATATACACGTTAAATATATGCGGTGTGTATTGATGTTATATACTTGGTATGTATAATAAACGTGTAAACACACCCGCATAATATAAGTATAATATATAAAGAATACTATTAAATTGTTGTACTTATGTATAGTATATCAATGAAAATTGGTTTGTGCAAGACCTTGGATGATAAGAATAAGAGTTGTTGATTCGACCTAACAACAGTGATGTGGAACAGAGTTGAGACACGCTATTTTTGTCAAGTTCTCTTTCGTTTTGGGGACTAATCAATCGATAATGATGATCGTACAAGAGGGATGGATAATAATATAAATCACATTCCTTTCTCAAAAATAACAAAGGAGAAAAAAGGAAAGATGCATCGTTAAAAATACATTCCTTTTTTGGAATACTACACGTTCTCTCTCTCTAACCGCAAAATACAATTATTCAATCGATCACAGATAGAGCAAATACACAAAATGATAATGGAAACTTCAATGTTGGCAATGATTATGAAAAGGGATGTGAGGATCCTATACCTTCTTGCTAATGTCAGTGTTCTTGCGCTTTCTGCCCCGCCCCCCCCTTGCTGCCTGGTCACTACTCACAGGATGATTGGTCGATGGCTCATTGTCTGTTAGGGTGGATGTATCTTTTGGGCTAGCTTGGCCACCAGTTGTTGGAGCGGTAAACCTTTCAACATAAGATGACCATTTTTCGGATACTGTTACTCCTCCTTCTCTTTCTCTACATCCACTATCCATCGTTTCTTCACCTTCTGTGTCCAGGAGCTCCATTGTCATCTTGCAATCCTTTTTGTACTACAAAAGAAAGGTTTGTATTAATCATATGAAATACAATTCAACGTGATTTCTCGATTGTTATTATTCTAATCAAATTGAAGAATCCTGAAAATCTTTTATTCCGCAGACATTGTTTGAGTTCTTCTGAAATGCTTGGAGAATTATTTTAGTGCTGTCATTAGACAAGAAACAAAACATTTTCAAAATTCTTCACGAATTCATCAGTTCGAAAAGAGTTGAAATTCATCGTCTGTGAGAATTTAGCAGGGCGCTTTCGAGCAGATACAACTGCAGTGACATCTGTGGATCGTTGGACAAGAAAAAAGAATTATAATTCCTTCTGATTTTGCAGTGGAAGGAAATGAGAAAAGTTTGTATCCAAAGCTGATCGATGCCACTTCAGGACAAAAGTGAGCTTGAAAATGTCTTTTGGTCGAATATTCATCAACTCTAAGGACTCTAAAAATATAATTCTCTCATCAATGCTTAGTTTTTGTTAATGTAAAAGTATTAGGTGTACAAATAAGTTTCCGTTGTTGTTTTTCATCTTGAAATTCTCAGATTTACAACGGCATATAGTAAGTTTGGACATCTGGCAACGAGATAACCTCGAAATCCTACCGACTTTGTTTTTTTGTCGTGCGAAAACTTCAAGTTTTGTGCCGAATAATGGTCCGTCTGCACAACCAACGTAAACGCAAGAACGGATGCGCAGAAACAGTATATGAGTTATGCGCAGTATATGAGTTGTGCGTTTACATTTACGTTTTCCGTTTTTTCTGTCTATGTAGACAAACCGTAAGCGTCGTTCACGGGAAATGTTGATGTATTTCTGGCCCACCGAATGTACCTGAAGTTTGAATCGTGTATAAAAAAACGAAACAAGAGTTGAAACTCACAAAATCTGAGAAACCATCGATGTTTATCTTCCAGGATCAATTCTTTGGAACTGGAAACATCGTTTGAAAAAAAGTGTACCGCAAAGTTTTCGGTGTTAAAAGCTGAGTATTTCGTTATTCGATTACCAATTCGTTTCAATAAACGATTCAAACTTCGACAACATCCCACCGACTGCTTGTAGAATCATAAGGTGATGCTGTTTCAAGTAAAACCCCCCAAAAGAACACGAAGATCCAAAAAATATTCAATAGAAAATATTCATTGAACGTTCAGACATTTGATAGTCCACTGAACGTTCCCTGATCCTAAAATGTCTGTGATTTTTGGGAAAAGTTGTCGTGAGTGGTTTGAAAAGTTGAAAAAAGGACACAGAATTGAGAGCATTATTGGAGAAAAATGCGTGCCAAACCCAAGAAGAATTTGCACTTACATTGAGAGTAAAAAAAAACTTGGAATCGTTTTAAAATCGTTGAGAATGATTCAAAAAGAAGAAAATTGGATCCCCATATGAACTGAAAGGGAGAACCATTGAACGCCAGTTGTGCGCGTGTGAAATGCTCCCGAGTCAAAAAGTGAAACTTAATTTAGCTCTGATTCGTTGCGTATTACGGAGTGGATCAGGGTGGATCTTATTTTTCGCCCTGATCTCGCTCTGTTCTCAACCTGATCTTCCTTTCAAAATTCTCATTGAACCTGATGTTAACTTTTTTATGACCTGATTCAACTCTGGATCGTTGCGTATTACGGAGTCAATCAGGTTTCAAAAGGTATTACAATTTTTCGACTCGGGCTGATTGTCAGGCATAAAAGAAAGGGTTTTTTGCACTGTATAGTCACTGGCGATGAAAAGTGGGTCCATTACGACAATCCAAAGATGCGAAAATCATGGGGACCGCCAAGCTACCTTCCAATATCAACAGCGAAACCAAAACATATTCATGGAAAACGCTCGTATTGTATATTTGGTAAGGTCCACACGGTGCCATGTATTATAATTTGCTCAAACCGAGATTAATGAGATTAAGCAAAACCCTCAAGAAAAAACGCACCCATTACTATTTCAAACACGACAACAACATTATTTTGCTACATGATAATCTTCCTCGTGTTGTTGAAATTCGAATCGTTTACAGAAACGAAACGAGAATTCAAACTCACAAAATTTCAGAAATCATCGGTGTTTATCTTCTCGAATTAACTCCTTGGATTTTGGGTCTGCAACAGCTGAGGATTTCGTTATTCAGTTAACCAATTCGTTTCAATAAACGATTCAAACTTCAGCGACATATGTTCATCCGTATATCGTGCTGCCAGTAAAAACTTATTCTTATTTCCCAAACATTGCGCTTAGTGCCTATCACGACGTATCACACGACGTTTGAGAAGCGCTTCACGTCATATGAAGATACGAAAAATTGGATAGCCTCAAAATATGAAGAGTTTTTTCGATGTTTATCCGATTGCTAGGTACGTAAATCAAATCCAAATCCATTCCTTTCTCAAAATGCCAGCAAATGGTTCCTGTATACCTTACTCGATGATGATTACATCTCTAGGAGTCTCATTATTGACTTCTTTCCACCAAACTGGAGTGCTCGTTTGTTTATTTATCGAGCTCTTCATCAGTTAGGATGCAACAGGAAGTATCTCTCCTCGCGCATGAAGGCTAATCTTGTTCAATGATTGATAATCCCATTCGTGAATTATTGTTCATTAGTTCACTCAGACTTCAATCAACAAGAAAGTTCACGACTTGAACACGTATTGAACTCGTGTGTGAGATATATTTCTAATGTACGGAGTGATATGCACATAACTCCCTTTTATAACAAGTTGGATTGGCTTGAATTACCGGCCAGACGTAAAAATACTAGCTAGGTGTTTTAATACACCGAGATAACCGTTTTAAATTCGGGTATTAGCATGGATCTCGTATTACTCGTTCCAATTCACCACATACTGCAACGTACGCTAAGTCTTTTACTGTCTCAGGTACCAAATTTTGAAATTCCCTCCCCGAACAGCTAAAATCCTGTTCATCTAACGCTACCTTTCGCGTCAAGTAGAGAGATTATTTGCTTAAAGATTGAGTCAACTTCTAAGGCGTTATTGATTCATTCTTTTTGCACTGAAAATATGTTGCTGAAGTTTGAATCGTTTATTGAAACGAATTAGTGATCGAATAACAAAATACTCGGCTGTCAGAGACCCAAAATTTTACCGTATATATCCTGTAAATGATGTTTCCATAACTAAATAGTTAATTCGAGTAGGACAAACACCGATGATGATTAATCAAATTTTGCGAGTTTGAATTTTCGTCTTTGCTTCTCTTTTTTCTTCTTCTTTTAATGCCATAGTTGATTGTTTTCATCTAGATATTCTTCTCAAAGTTATCTTGGTGTATTTCCTACAACATATTGATTAATTAACTTATTTAGATTCATTAATTACTGCTCTTAGTAGAGGGATAATCCTTAGAGCAAAATAAATAAATCAAATCAATCCAAATGCTGCCAGAATATGGGAAAAAATAGTGGCTAGTGGTGAACAATATTTTGAATGAAATTTAGTGTGCCATTTTTTCACAGTAACTTCGTAATCTTTTATTCCAAACAGCGGGAACTCATT
Source organism: Gonatopus flavifemur (assembly GCA_018340375.1). NCBI lineage: Eukaryota > Metazoa > Arthropoda > Insecta > Hymenoptera > Dryinidae > Gonatopus > Gonatopus flavifemur. The sequence goes on from JAFFJZ010000019.1 coordinate 1,201,043, forward strand.
TGTACCCCTCATATCTACATTAAAAAATTTTCGGTGGAAAAAAACAAAGAGTCCTTTTTCTTAAGAGGCAGAGGCGTCTTGGTAGAGGCGTCTTGGTTATCTGACTGAATTGGCGTAATTTAACAATCGCTATTCGTTTCAAGAGTTCACTAGAAAATCACTAGCGATTGTCAAATGACGTCCATTCGATCAAATGACTCCCTACCAGGCGTTTGCAACAATTTCTCTGTCCATTTAAAAGTGCTGGTTAAGTGAGAGATTGAAGGAGGTGCTACGAGCTCTTCTCTTGATATTTTATCAACTGACACGTTTGGGTGAACAGAAAGAAACGCAGAAAGATTACTAAAGACGATTACTCTGTCAAGAAAATACGAATGTTTTTTCGGACTTTGCTTTCTCCCTAGTCAAAATTGGACCAAAATCCCATAGTAAACATTTTATTTGAAATCCAAATCATTTCAAAACTGTTTCCTGTTGATTTAGGTTTCTTGTAGTTTTTTTGATCCCGGGCTATCACATAAACGTGTGTTGATCAATTTACTCGAATTGTAATTTTGCTACCTACTTTCTAACCAACTAAGCAATAAATACAAATTTTAAATCCGCAGTGACAAACGTCAATAATGTTGATAACTTATTTTCTCATCAGTTTAGGAATATGTTTTGAGCTTTATATTTAGAGCCAACAGCAGTGCAGTTTATTGCTATGTATTCAAAATTTGCAATCATTGCTTAGTCATTTGAAAACTGCGTAGCAAAATTTTGACTGTTTCCTAATGCTCCATGGCCCTTAAAAACAAAATATAACCTTTCAGAGAAGATGAAATATTTGTGACAACTTAAACAATCAATCCTAAATTTCAATCAGGGGGTATGTCCTTTATTCACCAATTCTCCTTTTTTTACTCGGATGGTATCGCTCGTATTCGCAGAATTCAGAATCAAATTTGAAAAATTCTTGTGATTCATATTCGTAGGGGTTTCAATTCTTATTTATTACAGTGAAAAAACAAAATCAAAATGCAAACAAACAATTTTGTGACGGCCGAGCTGAATTTTTCATGGTTTCTTTCCAAAAAAATGTTTACTTTCAATCTGTTTTTCATTTATGGGAGCTCATCATTTTGTTTGTTGGTTTGGTTGTGGGATTTTCTGTATTTGTCTTCATGACGCTATTGCATACTTTTGTTGATGGAAGTATACTATACTATCGATAAGCAAATAGGGTGAAAGCACTAGGGATGAAACGATTGAGAGTATTCCGTAGTCCCTAGAGCTAGTAGAGTTACTAGATCTCTCTACCCATTTTAATCAAAGATAATGTGATAAAACAAAAGGAAATGAAAAGCCAGACTTTGTTTTGTACTAACAAAAGACCTGGCTTCTCAATTTTTTGCATTTTATTAAATCATCTAGTGTATTCTAGGGGCTACGGAAATTCACCTTCAAGAATCATCCTTAAGGGAATTCCGATTTCCTCTAATTGTTATTTTCTAACTGATCAATATTGTATAACGTAATTATTGATATTATTATAATTTTTGGTTTCAATCAACAACCTCTCAATTTCAAAATACGCTCACACTTTCATATTTTGAAAAATACAAAACATGGAAGTGGACAACTATGAAGCTGAAAAACCGCAGTTTCACTAATAACGGAAAAAAACGAAACGTAAATTCATATACGTTATATGTAAACATTGATTAGCTATGTTGTTCTTCATCAAATAAGTGTTCAATAAATAAACCGTCCAAGAGAAATCACTGATTGATGAATCAAAAAGTTGGTACGCTTATTTTCATGACAAAATTAGTGAACTTCCTTTTTCAACGATACTTTTTTGAGCGGAATGTGAAAATGTAATCTCAACGGTGACAGATTAACTGCCAATAAAATTGAATAATCAAACTTTCTACATATCGAAGATATTTCAAACTGTTTATATGCGCTTATTATTGGGAAAAATAAGAACAGGATTCCATTAATGTTGGTCATTCCGTTACAGTTGCTCCCACCCTACGAGTGATAATTGAAAATTTAACCTACAAACGTCAACGAATTTTAGAATTTGATTTTTTAACCTTCAGAAATCATTGAGAAATTCGAAATCCTCTGCAGGACGCAATCTCGGATATATATGGTTTATTATTATTATATATTTCAAATTTTACCTCTCTCTTCACCCCTTTTAATGCTCAAGTCCTTTGAATTTTTTTCAAAATTGCATAAGAAAACAAAATAAATAAACAGAAAAAAACATTTGCTTCAGTAGAAAGAAACCCCATTAGAAATTGGCTGGGATAAATTTGTTTGTTTATATTTTGAGTTTGTGTTTAATTTTATGATGAATAAGTATATAAACTCCAATAAATACCGATTATAGAGTTCCCTCGACATTACTCGAGAAGAATTGTTCAAATTTGATTATGAATTCCCCTGGACAAATATCATAAGCAATTATTACTAGGCCAGAGCAGTTTTTGTACGAATTATGGGGTCAGCAAAAAACTGTGTATCGTCTAGGAATTCTATGCATCTCATTGGTCATTCTATTCAACGCGGATTTGTGGTTGATTGATTCCGTTAGAATTTCCAGGCAGTAGACACCCTGGACTCGGTGTACAGTCGGTGTAACAAGTCCATTGAATTCTAACGGAAATATCTTTATATAATATGCGCTATTGCTGTTATCTGAGAATTTCTAATCCATCTGAATGATAGAAGGAACATACATGAAGATACACAATCGAAGAAAAATATTAAAAATTCATTAATAACAACGTTAGAACTGTAAACGGACTTGTTACACCGATTGTACGTAGTATCAAGCCTATAGAGTTCTGTGCTCTCACTCTTGAAGATTCTTTCAAATTTCTATAATGATCCAATCCTTCATTTCTAAAACCAAAAAGTTTGTAGCGATTATCCATAGTCGAGTGTCTTTTTCCTTAACAAAGCAAGATATGTTAAATAAATACCAAAATTGTGTCATGTGTTTTAAGAAAAACTCATATTTTTTGCAACTCTGATAATCCATATTTATCATGAGATTTGCTCTGAAACATTGACAAAATGTCTTGAAACATTTTTGAATATATAAACGTACTCGATACATTGCAATCAGAGGACGTACCAAGATATCTCAGAATTCTAATAATCGAAACGAATAGAAAAATGAATCGCCTATCTATATATACTCCATATGCCGTACGTGACGAACACACGATAGCTAACAAAACAATTTGATAAACGTCATTTAATTTCTCAATAACTTTCTAAAGTACCCTGTAATAAAGTAATATCAATTTCACATACACAACATTATCGATGATACATATTTTCCACATTTCCAGCACGATACGTGCATGAATTATCGATTAATTTCAACATTAACGGAAAATTAGAACAAAATATGTGAATAAAACTGTCAAATTGTTGTGTCAGGATGAAGATTAAATGACTCAAACGACACGATCGTTTCATTTCAAAGTAAAAATAATGAATGTGTGATGATAAATGAAACGAATACGAATATAACGGATGACTCACAGCTTTCATCGAGACTGAAACACGGTATTCGTAAGTCGAATGTTTTAAAGGATTTAATATGCTGGCTGACAGCCAGATGGTGTGAGTAGTACTTTTCGAATTCCAAATGCACACATCAAGTCCCATCCAGTCAGCCATATTGCACAATGGATGAAAAAACCTCGCGTGTTTCTTGCATATTAACAACAAATCTTTCAAAAAAGTCTGTGATATTTTGTTCGAATTTTCTTAAAGATTTGAAAACAAAGAACAACCCTCCCTTCGTTGACATTGTAACACATTCAAGAATACTTACTATATATATTTTAAAGCAGTTTTCATCTGCCATAGCTTTCTCAGCTTTACGTTGATAAACTAATTCAGCACCCAGTCTCATATACGCTGTAGCACACAATCCCCCCGCGCCACTGCTTTCCTTTGGTTGACGTTGTTCTCTTTGGAATAACTCCATACATTGTTGGCAAATAGGATCGGATACTAGATGTTGCAACTGAAACAATAAATTCCCATTTATGAAATGTACAAAAATTCAAAATTGAAGAAAAATTTTCCAAATTCACGAGTTTTGATTGAAACAAATTTGCTCACCTGTCTCACAGCATATGTCACAACTTTATCCAAAGTAAAGGCAATATATGCATGTATACCAAACATTTCCCTCAAAGTATCTTCGTAAGCGGTACTTTCCATATTACCATCCAAAACATTCTTCACCATATCCAGGAATGCAGGATAATAATCTTCTATTTCAATTTCATCTGTAAGAAAAAAGAAAACAAAAAAAATTCGAATCGATCGAGTGAATAAATTGATCATAGAACAATTTTCCGGTAATTTATAGATACTAACTTTTTGGTTTTAACCTCAACGCGACTGCTGTACTTTCTTTACGCTGTTGTTTGTATCGAGATTCTTCCTCGGCAAGGGCAACTGCTCTCTCGTACATCTTCGTCAGTCTCTCACAAAGAATCTGATGTAACCTCAAAAACAGATACCAATTATTACTCCCCATGAATAACGTGTACGCTTCTTCGGGATCGTTCGACATAGCGTGCATCGGTAATTTCACATCAGGTTCTGCTTTGACTGAAATGGAAGACGGAACTGGGGAAAGCGAAGTTTTATTCCTATTAGCTTGTAGACCACCGCCAGTGGGTGGAGAGTTGGATGTGGTTAAAGGTTGTGAACTACTACTACTCGTCGCTACACCCAATTCCTCCTTTTCGTCTGAAATTCGTTGAATGTATAGATTAATTGAATATATCATCGAATACATATATCCCATCCATCGTTCTATCCTTACCATCTTCATCTCTCTCATCGTCGCTCAATTCTTGCCTTGGATGAAAGAAAAGATCGGGTATAAAGTGTTTCAGTAACAGTTTTATCCGCTGTTTGTCTTCTTTATGAATAGCAGTTTGTCGTTTAACGTGATGAATTAAAAGATTAGCTGCATCATCTAGGACAGATTTGTCTTTGTACGGTAAAATCAGGTGTGGACCATTTTGACTCTCTCCTGTACCATCATCCACTTGCTCGTGTCTCTAAATTTCAAAATAAAACATTATATTCGATACATAAAAAATAAATTCTCAAAATAAATAAAACTCAAAAACTCACACCAACCTCATCGTACAAAGTCTCAATCTCGTTAAACAAACTTTTGGATTTCAAAGCCTTAACATCGTTGGGTTTAAAATTAATCCCTTGATGATCCAAAGACTTGAGATAATATTTTTCATTTTGTTCTCTCCAAATTTTATTGAAACCCTTCTGAGCTTCTCGCCATTCTTCTTCTTTGCTCTTTAGTCTTCGAAGAACAACCGGCACCGCGACTACGGGATTTTTCTTAAGACCATCTATGATATCTACAGCTTTGTCACCGTATATCCTCTTGACCGCGCGTTGGTGTATCGTTGGAGAATAACCACCAAGGCAGTCATCCAGTTTGAACTTTTGAAGCTCTTCCTGGCTCATTCTACTCATTTTCTTATGAACCCCTTCGAGGACCCTTATCGTGGATGCATTAGTTTCGATAACTCCATCCAATTCGAATCGCTCATCCTCGCAGCGGTAAATAAATTCTTCGTACTGAGTTTTCCTCGACGTTACAAAAGTGCTATCTTCGGACCATGTTGGAAAGGACACCCAAGTATCGTTTAAAACTTCTTTACACAATTGAGTTCGTCCCGTGCATTTTGGTTGAATGTACGATTTGGGTAATGCACAATAAGAAGCACCTAATCTCTTGCACGCTGTGTAATCTATTTCCATTGCTAAATCCTCTTGAGGTCGCTCTTGATGAGTTCTCACAACATTGTTGGGAATAGCTTCTATTCCTAATCCGCTACCAGCATTCGCTGTAGCGACAGAGGAATCGGGTAAGTGTCCAAGAAAATCCTTGAACCAACGTAAAAGTTCCGGGAATCGTCCGAGAAATGGAGTCACCAATTGAACTAGTTCTGACTTCGATACTATCTCTTGATTAAAAAGAACCAAACATCGAAGAAAGTTTTCATAAACCTCTTGTGACCTCAACGCTTTGCGCACCTGGAAAAATAATAATTTATAAATACATTTTTCTTACAAATACAAACAGTTTACAATATACTTTACCTTATCGAAGAAAGCATAATCGTTCAAACTGCCGTATTTTCCAGCCTCCGCGATGGTGACGTCTCTCATCGAGACGACTTTATGTTTCTTCAACGGTGGCGGACCGTGCTGTATGTGATGAGAATTCCCAGCGGATACCGAGGTTGAAAAAGAAGGACTTCTTTTCAACTGTCCTGGAGTGTGTCCGAATTTCTGCCCACTGTTCAATTCTCGAGTACTGGATCTATCGCGTTCGCGATCTCGATCCCTATGGTCCCGACTGTCGCGTTCCAGAGCACTAGTTACGCTAGGTTCACGAAGATCTCTCGGAATATTTCCCGAGTTGTTGTACGGTGCCTTGAGGCCAGGTGGTTTTTTCACAATCGTTGTATGATCGTTAACAGTCGCCGTTTTGTTACTCTGAAAAATTGCAGACTAATACCAATTAAAATCGGATATTTCCATTCAGAAACCATATGAATTTCATCAAACTTCGAATATGAATTTTGAAAAATCGTATCCTTAAGACGCTACTCACCAACGAGCTTTGTTGATTAGTCGCATCGGGCAGGAACTGTCCGAACTCGGCAAGTAAATCTTCTTGATTTTCAAACAATTTCGCAACCTGACTATAAACTTCTGCTTCCGTCAAATGTTTTGCCCCTCCAAGAGCGCCAGATCCGCTGGTACCACCGATGTGACCAGATTCCTTCAGATTACGCTGTTCTTTCTGATACGTATGTAAAATTTCTAAAAACCGCTTATATTTATCTGGTTGGCCTTGAAATCGATTCTGTAATTCAAACAATTTTTATTATTATGATTTGTATTTCAAAAATTTTCGTTTATTCAATCATTTTTAATAAACTAACTTTGATTTTATTGACATAATTGATCGCGTGATTGAATTCCACAGGTTGACTCTGTTGAGTTTGACCAGAAGTAGGCACCCCATCCTGTGCTTGACTTAGAGCTTGACTCACAGCTTGAGCTTGAGCAGCGCTCACGTGGGAATTATTGTAAGACTGTACCGGAGGTGGCGAAGGTGCATGAACCGTGAGACTGTTATTGGAAATATTGTTTGCTATCGAATGATGTATATTCCCGGATCTGTAAAAAAGATCGACAAATAATCATTAAAGCATCGATGAATTTTTGCATCATTTCGTCGAAGGGATGGATACCTACCCTTGCATTATTTGAAGGACCGGCGGTGCCTTCGCTGGTTGCGTCGGTGGACTTGCTACAGGAGGTGAACCAACATTAACAGTACAATGATGTTGCGATAATGTAGCAGTATGCGTGGCGGTTGGACTGGGCATACTAACGGAGACTTGATAGGCTAATCCTTGTTCATTTGCTTGTACTTCGATTTTGTAACCCGGTGGCAGGAACGTATTGAAACCAACAATAAGTTCTGGATGTCCTTTGAATAAGTGACTCACTCTTTGTATCACTCCCGGCGTATCGATACTTTGAGATTTGAATTCTTTCATTATATCCAAGAAATCGTTATAAACCTAGAAAAATATATGAACAAAGTTTTGAGTTTCAATCATACATACAACCTTTAAAAAAATCAATATTTGTATATTGAAATGGAACTTCTCGAATCAACTCTTTGGAACTGGAAACATCATTTAAAGAATGCACTGCAAGATTTTGAGGGTTTTAACAGCCGAGTATTTCGTAATTCGATTTCAATAAACGATTCAAACTACAGCAACATCATATGTTGGTATTTATAAAATCTGAATTACTTACTTGGGGTTGGTCACTAAATTTGTACTTGACTTGATCTAGGTACGATAATGCATCCTCCACTTTTAACCTTTGGAATTGTTGAGAACCACTCCCACTTCCCAAACTAGTACCCGGCGGAGTTGAGGCCAAAGAAGGGGTTACATTACCAGAGTGTACCTGTGATAAAAAAAAAACAATAAATGATTATCGTACAAGTCGTGAAAGAAAATATTAAAAATGGTTGTTAAAAATGAAAGAAAAATGTACCTTATGCCTTATCGGTGGCTGTTGTTGTGTATGTACTTGGGTTTGTGATGTTGGTGTTGGTTGCTGAGATGCCATGGTGTGATTACCACCACTAGCCATGCTGCTATGCAATCCTCCACCAGTGTTTACATTACTACTGCATGTAGAGCTGAGACTGCCAGCTGATCCCCCTCCCTATTCGCATAACGAATAATAACTCTTTTTAACCTTCAATACCATCGAATATTACATTAAATCCTCTCGTAAATTTTTTTTTTCATCGAAATTCAATGAAAATAAAAATCATCTTTATTCGTGTTTGATTTGAATTATTCAACAACAGCACAGTACCTTAATGGGCGATGGCGTTGCAGTCGGAACAACAATCGTTCCGGTGTATTGTTGCTGGGCTTGGGCAGTGCCAAATTGTATGCTTCCCGGCATTTCTTTGGAGGTAACAGATCGGATTGCTTGACCAGGTACAACAACGCCTATTCCACTACTCGAATGGTACTCCAAACCTCCACCTCCTCCACCGCCTATGCCACTTCCTGCACTCACCGAGGAGTGCTTTAATGTTGCTGCCGCTGGTGCCGATGCTACCTCGTCCAGCCCGCGAACGCGTTTCATCGCAAATCACATTGGAAATCCTGCAAGTAACGTAGAAAAACGTATTCTTTTATTATATCAATTTTCTCAATCATTCAATAACCAGTTTATTATATTATCATCAAATCATTTGTAGATAATAAAGAAGATACGCAAAAATTTCTTTTCTTAATGATTCAAAAGGAAGTATATGAATGAGAGTTAGTGGATTCTCGAGCGAGCGAGAAGATTAATGGGAGTTTCAAATCAAAATACGAACGAGAGATTTTAATAAAGTGAATTCAATGAATCCACCAACACGCAAGAATCGATTCACCGTTCAAAAGTTGTACGAATGAGAAATCAATCGACGTTGCATCGATGGAAAGCAGTTCAGCTATGTTGTTCGCTTATGTACACAATCAGTCGATCACCGATCACGTACAAGGTAAGATGTTGTGAGGTAGATCATTGAATCCTTGAGAAACTTCGTGTTGTTACGACTGAGTTGGAAGCCGTAATGTTTTATTGTGCGGTGGAATCATAACTACTTATAAAGCACGCATGAGCGTGTTTCGGGTTGTTGATGTCGAATTTGTCATCGACGCTTCAAAATTTCGTGAAAATAATATCGAGGCGAATATATAGAAGAATTTCCTTAACCCCTTCAAGTACACATAGATACGAATTCGCACCAAACTTTTCACTGATCAAATGAAATATTTGTGAATTTTCTTCCATGCTACGTTAATCTGCACAATTTTTACTTCAAATTGAAAAAAAAGAGAAAGGTCAAATCAGTCGAACAGGAACCGAAGTTATTAATCGGTAAAGTTGAGTGGTGCGAATTTGCACCTGTGTGTACTCCGAAGGTGTGAAAGGATGTGTGTACTTGGAGGGTTGATCGATTGAATTGATTTTCGAAGTACGATGGGGGATAAGTGTGACTTAGTTTCGTTTAACAGTTATTGAACTATTCTTTTTCATGAAATCCAACCGAGGTTGTGTATTTTATTATATGTTTATTCATCTCGACATTGAATTAATAGTATCAGCATTGATCGAATGCTGTCCATAAGGTGATCATGAAAGGGATTACACATCAAAGTATATTTTGGAATTTTGTCAATGCAGATTTCTTTGGAAAGTGATTTATTTTGTTCATTGTGGTGTCCAAAACGCGAGCTTAAAATAATCCAATGATAATTCGAACTCGAGTTCTTTATATCACATATTACTTGAATATTCAATCGAAACGCCTGTTCCTCTATATTATTTTTATTTTTTTAAATATATCATTTCTTGTTGCAGCGAAAATAAGGTAGCCACCCTGCTGAATTGTCCCCATAAAGAACGATACAAAATGATAAATTTGTTCTATAGTTTTCAATGAGGTTTCTGAACACGGAATTTACGAAGTTATATCGTTATTAAACGATAGAACTCTATCGTTCCTTATCGTTTTCTATAAAAATTCAAAAGAATGTCTGGGATTTTATCGTGAAATTCGTATGGAAAAAGTACTACTTATTCTGGAACACATAACTATTTTTTTCCAAGTAACAGGTACTTTTCTTATGTGAATTTCGCCATAATATCCCATACATTTTCTTGAATTTTTACAGAAAACGATAAGGAACGATAGAGTTCTATCGTTTAATAACGATATAACTTCGTAAATTCCGTATTAAGAAACCTCACCTGTATCGTTTTGTATCGTTCTTTATTGGGAAAATTTAGCAGGGCAGGTCTAAAAGACCCGAAAGCGTCAATTCTCAAAAGGCAATGCCACTTTTCTCAAAAGGTATACGTAATTAATCCGAATTTAAAATCAATAATAATGAATTATGTACTTTGGATTGCGCATTGTCGCGTACTTTGAACTTCCCCTCAATGATTTTTGAAGTCTGAAAAATTAAATTATAAAATTTGTTGACGTTATACAGGTTAAAATTTCGATAATTTGATTTTTCAGACTTCACAAATCATTGGGAAATCCAAATTACGCGACAGTGCGCAATCCAAAGTACATAATTCATTATTATTCATTTCAAATTTGTATCAATTACGTACCCTCTAAATCTGAATTAGTGAAAATATCACTGTTTCAGCCAGTAAAAAGATGTTTCACTGATTCGCCAGTAAATTTCACTAGGGGGATCAGTGAATTGTCGCCTACGCGCCTGCGCAGAGATTATCACGTGATCGCAAACGAACGCCTAACCGCAATGTTTCATTTGTGTCAGTAATCTCAAGCGAAGTGTTTAAAATTATGCTCTGCAACCTTCTGAAAAAAGTTGATTATTTTCGATGAGTTTTTCGAACTACCATTCGAATTCCCTGTTGTTTTTACATTTGTTTAATTTGAGAAAGTATATTGAAAAGATACATATCGAAAAGAAAAGACAAGATCAAATTGAATAACCTCCATCTGCCCGTGTGTTGAATCAAATTTATGATGATCAAAAGAGCATAAAAACAAACTACCTTATAAAAATGATAACAAAATTAATGAAAGAACACAACATTTCGATTTGAGAATTTTTACTATGCGTGTGGCTGGTAAACTGGTGAATACGGAATTCCGAAATCTATTTTCATGTAGGATTTTTGGCAATCCTAAGAAAGTATACGAGAGTTCCCATCCGATTGAGTTTCTTTACAACAAAATAATCGAAATTGAATTCATAAAAACCCCTGGAAATTTTTAGGAATGATTCGTCAAAACTTTATTTACATTTGTGCTACAAATTTGAAAAATTTGTTCAAAATTTAGAATTTGGGCTTTGCACGAACGTAGATCAAGTCTCGGAGAACCATTTCTGAAAATTTTCAGATCTTTTTTATGGACTCAATTTCGAGCTTTTCGTGGCAAAAAAAACATGCTCGCAGCTCTCTAAATCTGAAAGAGTGAAAAATCACATGTTTCACTCCACTAAGTCTCAGAAGTGAGCCAGTCCGCTTCGAGTGAAAAATTGACTCTAAAATTTGAATGGCTGTGAGTTTTTAACCTCAAACCTTAGAATATCACTCTAAAAGAGTGGAAATTTCACTCAAAATTTCGACAGGCTCACTTGTGGCTGGCTGCCCTAATAAAAATATTTCTCTTCAAAATTCTTCTGCATTACTCTGCAAAATTGTACATAATCCTTCCAATCTTCGTAATATTCTATGAATTTCTCCACAAAATTCGTACAAAACTCGCCAAATCTCCATATTACATTAAATACTTCTCTGCATATTTCTGCATTACTCTACAAATCTCTGTTTTATCTATTCACTTTTGCTTGAGGAAAAAAATTTTTGTTCAGAGTTTATCTCTAAAAATCTCCTTCCAGTTCGACTTGAATGACATTACAGAAGAGACACCACATTGAAAGTCCATTTTTAGGAACTTTCCTCAGTGAGGATTGAACCCGGGTCCTGCGAGTGAGAAGCAAAGCCTCTATCACATCAGCGGATCTCCGAGATGACTACAGTAATCTAAAGTACCACTTATGGGAATCATCGCAATGGAAAATTTCGAAAAATTCGTTTTCGTGAGGTATAGACCAATCAATTCAGAATCTTCTGAAACGAAAAATGAATAGGTCGTGGGAGAGGGGATGTTTTTAACCTCAACTTGTAAATTTTTCCAAGTGCTGAGTCAAATCGATAGAAAATTTTGAAAGTTCGTCCCTGTAAGATATAGCCCAATCGATTCAGAAACTTATGAAACGAAAAATGAATAGGTCGTGGGAGAGGAGATTTTTTTGACCTCAACTTGGAAATTTTTCCAAGTGCTGGGTCAAATCGATAGAAAATTTTAAAAAATTCGTTCCCGTCGGATATAGACTAATCGATTCAGAATCCTCCGAAAGGAAAAATGAGTGGGTCGTGGGAGAGAGGTTTTTTCGAGGCCTACTAGTGAATTTTACTTAAGTTGTTTTGAGTCGATTGAAAAATTTGAAAAAATTCACTTTATCTCCGCAAATGCGATTTGAGAAAAATGTATGAATTTGTATAGAAAACTCAACTCTCCGCCACAATTCGTAATATTCTTGGAATAGACAAATAAAGAGAAAATTCACATTTTTTTCTGCAAATGTAGTTTGCAGAGAAATGTATGAATTCGTGGAGAAAATTCCTTTTCTCATCAAATGTTTCCACCATTTATCAAGTAGAAAAATGTTGAGAAAATTCAACATTTCTCAACAAAACAACTTTGACCAATAAGTTGGAAATGTAGAGAGAAACCTTTACTGCACGGAGAAAAGTTTTATATTAAAGATTACTATATTCGTATGGTACTCTTGGGATATACTTTATTATGAGGCTCAGAATCATATTTATTCCAAATTCCAACATATTTATTCTTCTCTCCGCGAGAGAGTATGGTGAACTCTCATATACTTGTGGTTCATAACGACATAATCAAATATATCCCAAAAGTACAATATAAATATGGTAATCTCTAATATAATATTCTTTCTGTGTGGCAATAGAAATTTTCATAAATATGCAGAATTTCACAGAGTTTTGGAAGATGAATCTGTTGAAAAAATTATTTCTTTCTCTAAGAATTGCGATAATGAAGTTTTGCAGAGAAATATCTTTATTGGGGTCGTAATATTTCCAAGTCAGACAAATGGGGATAGAATTCCAATTTTCTCTACAAATACGATTTGCAGAGAGATGTATAAATTCGTGGAGAAAATTTGTTCCCTCGTCGAATAATTCCACTATTTGTCAAGCAGAAAAATGTCGAAAAATTTCTACATTTCTCAACAAAACAACTTTGTTCAAAAAGTTGGAAACGTGCAGAGAAACCTTTACTGGTGATAGAAATCTTCAGAAATATGCAGAATTTCACAGAGTTTTATAATATGAATCTGTTGAAAAAATTCTTCCTTCTTCTGAATGTTAAAACAATCGAGTTTTGTAGAGCAATTGTTGGAGTTTTGGAGGGAAATATTTTTATTGGGGTGAAGAGTGAAATCTCACTCTAAAAATTTTAGAGAGATGTTGATCTTGTGTCCTGTTCAGATCACTGATTAGATTAGTCATTATGAATTGATTGAATTAGTGACTATACACTGCAAAATCGCGATTTTTCACCAATCCAAATTAAGAGAGTACCTTTTGAAAAAAGTTCGCGCAAAATTTGACTTTTTTCCTCCCCAACTTCCCCATGCTTGAGTCCCATTGAGAAAGCATACTTTTTGCCAAGACTAAATAATTACAAGCGAATGATTGTCCCACCTGAATTCCTGCACAATCCAGGGAACGGATCGAGCTTGGCTCAATTCCGACCCCCTAAGATAGAAAAAACATACATTTTCTCTGAATCCCAGGTTTTCCGAGCTTTTCGTGGCGAAAATATGTACAGAAAAGTCATACATTTTTGTTGTCAAGACGGCAGGAGAACTTGTTGAAGCTTTGTTAATATCAGGAATCAATCAAGTCTTCAACAGAAAATTTGAGAATATTCATTGGGGGGGGGGCCTAATTTGTCGAGAAAAAACGCCCAATTTCAAGAATTTTTTCTAACGCCACAGATAACACAAATTGATTCAATTAATAATGACATCGAGATACGATATATAAAAAATATTGACAATTCACTCAACGGGAGCAAATCTTCACAGGTGTCTCGGTGAAGCCCGTGAACAGGGTATATCAAAATCCACTCGACTGATTCTTTTGAAATTCAGTATACTACTTCCTTACATAAATGACCAGGTAAACCTAGGAGTTTTTTTTCGATTAATAAGCTTAATTCCAAAAGAATCGGTCGAGTGAATTCTGATTTCAACAGTTCACCGGTTTCACCAAGGCGCCTGTGAAGATTTGCTACCCTCGAGGGAATTACAACGGACTACAAAATTAGGATGCCCCATTGGTTCGGAAACCGGAATTTACTTTTCCGAAGGATTTTGGTCCGCTGAATCCAAATCTCTCGATTAGCTCTGGTTTTCGGACTTCTTCTATTACCCAAAAAACTATAAACATCATTCCAAAGTGTAAGCTTTGCCCTTTCAAATGCCGTTGAGTTTGCTCAAATATCTTTTGTATTAGCTGAGATGTGGCATTTTTGAATTCATTTGATTTATTCTGAGGCTAAAGTCGCTGTTTTTATATTTTTAGGTTAGGATATTTCGAAAATTAGAACTAATCGAGAGATGTGGACCTCGGATTCGAATTCAGCGTACCAAAAACAACTTAATTTTTATTTACAGTGACTAAATTTCCTAGCTGTCGAATATTCGAATAGACCCTTTCTCTCAGTGCAGTGTGAAGAAAAACTCCCCGTATTGTTTACAGTGTGACGAAATTATGTGAACACCAAAGACAAAACCTTGCTGTCAGAACAGGCTGCTTAATTCCGGACTGTGTCAGGCTGAATCTCAGCCCAATCGTTATGCAGTTCTGAAAACATCTTGGACTAATTCCAGTCACCTAAAAACTCAATTCCTATCCCCAAATCCTTGAGACCTTGTACAAACGAATCCCTGACGGCGCGACTACATCTCCTCCTTCTTAAAGCAGCAAATAAAAATTCTATACAGTACGATCAAGTACAAATAGAGTACTTTCGACCCCCTTCTGTACAATGTCATTTCATGTCGGGTTCAGATTTGGTTCTCGCGTGTGTGCGGTTCGTCATTTTCATATGGAAAAAAGTGATTCGTTTTGAGATTGACAGCCATTTTTTGTCAACTCCTATAGAGAAATTTTAGATGCTGCAGCAAATTTTCTTCAACTTCATCGGTTAAATGTTAGCTAGTGTTGCTAATGCCACGTCGCTGGGATCTCTTTAAGATGGGAGCGAGCTCAAAGATTGTCAATGGTCAGCACTGAGAACTCTAAAACGAGGCTCGTTTTATTCGTGTTTACTGGATGAATTTTTATTTCTGGTTCCTAGAAGACTAGCCTTATAAAGACAAGAAGTAATGTAGATTATGATCAAGTGTAGAAGCAAAATTACTGACACAACTGAATGAAGCTGAAGCTAGCAGCCGATTGTTGTAACTCTTGATTAAACCTTGTTGAAGCTTTGTTAATATCAGGAATCAATCAAGTAGCATTTCGGTAAACGTTTCAGATGCTTAAATCCTTGAAAAAGTGATGACAATCGGCTACTAGCTCTATGGCTGCCAATTTCAGTTTCATCGCAACTGAGCTAAGAGAACATTTTGTTAAGTAACGAGGATTGGACTATATTTCCTTGTTCGTGGTGACAAAGTTATCATTGAAGGTACAAAAATCAAAAACTGATCACGCTTTTTTCTGGTAACTATTTTTTTACGTAAAACTATGGGGACAGGCTTGGGATATATTTGGACCAATCCTACCAGGCTCCCTGAGGCAGGCTCACTAAGGATACACTGTAAAAAAAATTTGTTGAATTCCAAACAAAAATGCTTGAAAATTTACAAACTTGGTTTGGAAAAATAATTTCCGAACCTTTTTTGTAAATTGCCAAACAAAAGTTTGTGAATTTTCAAAAATCTTCGTGAAATCACAAAATTTTTTGAATGTTTACAAACTTTTGTTTGGTAATTTACAAAAAAAAGTTTGTGTAAAAAACTGCCAAAATTCTTTGGCAGTTTAGGAAGTATATTTTTTACAGTGTAACCAGAAAAATATGACTGAGTGCAACGTGACTTCATTTCGCAAAATTTTCTCTCAGTTTAACGTTTCAACTTTTAGGGTGAATATTTTTGCAAGGGGTTTTGTCTTTTGATCGTGACGAAAGTATATTCATTCATCAAAAATACGAAATTCTTTGCCTACTTTAAGAAACTATTCAGCCTTCTATATGTTGGGATCCTTCAAAAAATGAAGATAATTTTACCACATAATGAGGAAAACCTTGCTGCTATTACCGCTATCTTTTAGAGCTTGAAATACATGAACTAATAATTGATTATTCAACAGTGTGGTCAGTCTTTTGTTCCGGTGACCACAAACAAGAAAATACAACTGTGATCTTTAATTACCAAAATTCTCCCTCAATGTCCAGAGGAAGGAACGAGAATACACAGAAAGTATCAAATGTACGACATAAAACTCATGTCATCATTGAACCTGGAATAAAGTATGTACCTACTAAAATTGCTCCCGTATCCAGATATTACTACCCCTCCCGATCATCACTTATTCAGTTCAATCCAACGTATAATTTGTCTGGGGTGATTCAAAAATACATAAAAGAGAACAACAACTTTTATCGGCGTGGTATCCGCGTATTGCCTGAAAGATGGAAAAAAGTCATCAACCATGATGAGTGAAAATTCTTCAATCTATGTCTTATAACAATTTCAATAATTGAAAAGAGAAACAAAGTTTGAGTCATTTGAGGGATTGCTTTGAGCTGCTGTTGTTGCTTACTCTCTCACGGCTCGACTCTGAGAAGACAGTTTTAGATTTCGAATTGAAGCCACGTTTATGGTCGCTTTGATGCCGAGATTTCACAAACATTGCAGCTTACTTTTTTTTCCCAAGAGAAAACGTGCAGCCTAGAGCTTAGTTTAGTTTTGCAACATCGCGATACAACGTCACGATAGTATTTCTATTAATCAAATTTGCCACAGTAAAAAAACTAAAAAAAGATAATGAAAAGGGTTTGAAATGATAATGAATAATAAGTGTGTGCGAGTACTCGAAAATTTCGAGTATGCTCGAAAGAGTCGAGTCGAGTATTTTTTATTACTCGAAATTTTCGAGCAATTCATCAATTTTTCATAATTCTCATGAATTATTATTTGTAATGAGTAGAATGTTCTTAGAAAACACAAGGTTTCATTATCCGCTAACACTTATAGATTATTTTCATATTCATATATATTTTATACATTTCGAGTACTCGATGAATTTCGAGTACTCGGCTCGACTCGACTCGAAATTTCAAATACTCGACTCGACTCGAAAAAATCACTACTCGCACACACCTAATGAATGATAACATCACAAGCCCATTTCTATCTTGATGGGAATACGATTTGTTCCAAGGTTGAATGACTAAAGAAAGGAAAAACTATCGGCACTGGGTGCTCTTTATAATACACCACCAGCCCCTGCGACTGAACAACGTGTCATACCTTCTTGAAAGAAACTCAGCGTGATGTTTGATCCTCCAATCCCTTTTTTATGTATATCTTTCAATCTAGTTCATGTTTAAACGAACTCAACTTATTGATCTATAGCGAGATTTGAAATTATCTCTACATTTCACAAAAGGACTGTGAAATCAGCTACCACTGTTTCAATTTGACAGTGAGAGAATGGTACACTGTCAAAATATTCCTTCTGGAAGTTCAGACAATGTGACTGTAATTTTTTTCTGGTGATTTTCATTGAATTTTAAGAAACTTCAACTGAATTTCGAAGCGTATTCTGAAAACTAAGTCACGAACTTCTTAGAATTCAGCAAAATTTACCCCAGCTGTCCCAGCTAACCTAAATTTTAGCTATCTGAAATATGAATAAAAACAATTCATTCAATGGAAATAAGAAATTTATTCAGAGGGACCACTACACCAAGAAACTTTTATATTTGGGTTTATTTGAATTGACTGAACTTTGTTGAATGAACTCAATTTCTATTTCAATATAAACCTACTAGAGTTTTAGTTGGATCAAATCAAAAATTCATCTCATCCAAATGAATTCTTATTCATTTCAAATAAAATTTACTGAAATGCAATGAATTGTCTAGTAAGTTCATATTCGAGTAAACAATTGTTCTGGGTGTAAATTTCCTAGCTGTCTAATATTCAACTAGATCCTTTTTCTCAGTGTAGAAAATTAGTTGTGTAATTTTATTTTATACTCTGTACGTGCTGTAAAGGCTGAATATTCAAAGAACAACGAATGAAAATCCTTCAATTCGGAGACCTATGTTTTCAGACTTCAACTGCTGAATGAATTTTTGATATGATGAATACTCGATCAACCATATTCTAATCAAAAGCCTCAACGATCAACCGCTAGTTTTCCGCTGCCAATTTCAGCTATATCAATTAAAGATCAATCAATATTCATTCATTTTGCTGTTCATCCGCATTAATTTCCAGAACTCGGCTTTCCATTGTTTCAAATTCAAAAAATAAACCTATCGAATGTTGTTATATTCTGCAACTTGGTCAGTCAATCTTACATAAATAATCATCAACTCTCTAAATCTGAAAGAGTGAAAAATCACATGTTTCACTCCACTGAGTCTCAGAAGTGAGTCAGTCCGCTTCGAGTGGAATTTTCACTCGTTTCGAGTGAACCCTCGCTGTTTGAGGGAAAAATTGACTCTAGAATTTGAGTGGCTGTGAATTTCTAACCTCAAATCTTAGAATATCACTCTAAAAGAGTGGAAATTTCACTCAAAATTTCGACAGGCTCACTTTTGGCTGGCTAAAGAGTGAAATCTCACTCTAAAAATTTTAGAGAGGAAGTGCACTCTACTCTCTGAATCTGGCAAAGTGAGAAATCACGCGTTTCACTCCACCAAGTCTCAGAACTGAGCCAGTCGGCTTAGAGTGGACTCTCACTCTTGTAGAGTCAAAACTTCCCTCTAGAGTTGCCGTGGCTGTGAGTTTCTAACCTCAAACCTTAAACTATCACTCCAAAAGAGTGGAAATTTCACTCGAAATTTCAACAAGCTCACTTTTGGCTGGCTAAAGAGTGAAATTTCATTCTCAAACTTTTTGAGAGTAGTGTACAAAACTGAAAACTAGATTTTTTGCCATGGAACTGAAACTAGCAGCCTTAACGTGATACCAGCGCTATAATTTTTACGGAACAAACTGAAAAAAAATGCACGCAATAATTCAAAATATCCCTCTGTACAGCACTTCTTCAGCAGTTCAAGAAATGCCCCGAAAAAATGTTTAAAAGCCCAGCCGCTGGTATCCCCTTAAAGCTCTCTCTAAATTTCTTGGAGTGAAAATCCACTCCCGGAGAGTGAGTTGTCGCTCCATAAGAATGAATTTTCACTCTGTTGGAGTGAGAATTCACTCTTATGGAATGAAAAGTCACTTTAGAAGTGGAATCTCACTCTTCCTGGATTTTTCACTCCAAAGAATTTAGAGAGCTCGCAGTCGATTGTTGTAACTTCTAATTAAACCTTGTCAGAGCTTTTTTTCATACCTGAAATCGATTGAGAAACATTCCCCTGAACATTTCAGATGCTGAAACCCTTAATAAAAATTTTGTGTAAAGCGTTAAAACAATCGGCTGCTAACTTTACGGCTGCCAGTCTCAGCTTCATTTTTGATTGACAGCAGTTATATACTATCAGCCTATCTTATAACGCAGAATATGTTTGTCATGCTTGGAAACATAATGATATGCTGGAAACCCGCATTTTCGCACTCCTGGCATCATCCTCAAGTCACAGACAGTACACTGAGAGAAGAGTTTATTTGTGTTTAATGAATCTTGTTTTGGATACGGCGAAATAAATATTTATTACATACAAACATGACTTAAACTTCATTTATAGTTATTAAGCCAAGTTCACGTGGAAGAAATATTTATTTCGCCGTATCCAAAGTAAGCTTTATTAAATACAAATAAACTCTTCTCTCAGTGTAGTGGAGAAAAGATATTTTCAATGCATTTTCTGAGAGTTAAGATGAACGATTAACTGGTGTTATTTCAAATTTTTTTCACTCAAAAAGCATTGCTACCTCCGTTAATCACTAAAGGCGAGTCTGGGGGTGTTGAGGATCGCCGAGGCTCAACCGTGGATCACACGGAAGTCAATTGAAAGGGGACCATAACTCAAATACACTGGGGAAAATTCCATTGCACAAAGTATTATTCCATCAAACACGACTGCAAGTGCTTCAAAGAACCACACTGAGAGAAATTTCTATAGTCACTGTAACTAAAACGTCTCAACTAAACATTTCTAATGAGAGCTACTGAAAATTTTGTTGATTCAACTAAGAAAGTATAGTTGATTTATCAACTATATTTTTTCGGTTAAATTTATCAAATTTCCAGTAGCTTTTACTAAGAATATTTGGTTGAGGCGTTCTAGTTACAGTAATCTCAAGAATTGCCCTCAGTGCAGTGACAGTCCCACGAAGTGGCCCACTGAAATGCCATTGAATGCAGTAATCACTGTTTAAAGGGATTTTTCTTCATGAATCAGGGACATTCAAAGATTTTGACTATAACTGCTCTCGAGTTCTGGTCATTTTCACTATCTACGATAGCAAAAAAGCCATACTCTACCTATTTTTCCCATCCCTAATGGAATTTTTCTCCGTATGAGAACACTGGGAACGTACACTGAAAAAAAAATTTCTCCCAACCGGTAAAAATACTTGATTTATCTTAATTATCTCTCCATAAAATATTCCTTAGGATTAATGAAATATTTTATCGAATCTTATAATGGAATGCTTGCCACAAATAAATTGGTCTTCTAAATAAATAATTTATTCGTCACAAGTAATCAGTTTTTGCATCTGATCGAATATTTAATTTCTACAAATAAATATTTTTTCCAGTGTATTTCCGCATCCTTTGATAGATTGCCTTTCGTGGGAACTGAAAATCAAATGGTCAATGGTCTGGTAACTTCGTACCTCGGAATTATACTAATCACTTTGAATTTTGAAATACGACAGTATTTTTACTATGAGCAACAATTTTAAAACCGAATTATATATGACTGCTGATAATTTGGCTTTTCTCATTTTCACACTTCATTGTTGAAGTACTATCAATGTCTCAAAATCAGAATAATTTTTTGGTTAAATCAAGAACATTTTTCTTTGACCCGTGCGGAAATATTTTGCTGAAATAACCACGAACAATTCCTGAAAAACCATCGCATTTTCTCTGCACGAATTCTGACGAACTCTGAAAATTTCTGAAATTTTGATGAAACTCCCGATACATTTGGAACATTCTGTACAGATTTTTTTAAGAGTTCATAAAAAATTTTTCGTCCTTGTTTCAGGCAACTGGTAACGAAATTGCGCTCTGAAAGAACTCTCATAAATTCCCAACACTTTCCGGACCATTGAAAACAATTTCTCAATTTTCAAATGTGTTTATAGGGTCAACAAATTTTTCGGTAGTCAGATAAAAATGTTTTGTCGGACTTCTTCCAGATCGCAATTTCGTTCCTATGAAAAACTCTCACAAACTCTGAGAACAATCTGTTTAGAGATTTTCAGAATTTGTCAGAGTTTTTGCAGAGAAAATACAATGTTTTTCAGAGATTATTCATGGTTATTCCAGCGGAATATGTTCATACGGGTCAGCAGAGAACTACGTGTAATATCTCTGTGATTGCATGTAAAGAAGAAACTTGAAATTTGCAGGGCATTTTTTTATAGAAAAATGTGCGTGCGAAAAAGCGGCTACGTCAGGCTATAAAGACAGGTTTCCTCTACAACATCTATCCCGAATCAAGCGGCATTCAAAGTCTTAGAAGAGGTAATCGAATGAATGAAGCTAGAAAAAAAAAAGAATCCATACTCACACTTCGAATTTTTACTTGCAACTTGAGATACATGTTATTTATTCGTGTGTTCATACCCCGTAAAATCAAGAAAGTTTCTAACTGTGTTATTCTGAATGTAGAATTGATTATTTACATATGTTATTATTATTTTTATTCTTCATTCCGTATCGTATATCATTGTATCTTGGCATTGATTTACAGTCATTAATCAATCGATTTTGACCTTTTTAAATATTCTTCAGATATAACGTTGAATCACATAAACGTGCTGAAGAAATATTTTTGAATTTTTGATATCTGACTAGACCAAGTGTTGTGAAACGTTTCTGGAACATCCCAGAGACAGCTAATCAATTTCTAAAACGTCGCAGGAATGTTTCATATTCTACAAAAGTTTCAGAAATATCATTTCGAAACATCTTAGAACATTTAGCAGTCTCTGGGACGTCCCAGAAACGTTCGATTACATCTTGTTCAGTGGGTTCAAATGACTACTTGTACGCACTAAAGGATGACATCAATAATCTTTCGAGACACCCAAACGAGTGAACGAAGAAGCAAACGAATCCTCGAACCCACATAGAAAAAAAAAACTATTCCTTTGAATCTAAGAAATTATTATTTGGTTGGGTTCGAATAAGTATTCTGTTCACTTGAAAAAATATTTATTTAAAATTTCTTAGATTCAGAGAAATATTTTTTTTGTGCAACTCCCAGCTGCGAGAAATACTATTTTATGTAGCGCTCTATCCAATGAATGAATATTTTAAACCATACTTTTTGCACGCAGCAAAGTGCCTCCTGGAAAATAGTATAATAATTTATTGTTTAATCTGTTGAAGCGAAGTTTCCATTCGTTTCAAAGGAAGAACTTTTCAATTTTTGTTAAGCTGATATTTTGAGCGACCTCTGAAGATGCAACCAGGAGCATTGGTTAGAAAAAAACACGACAAAAACTATTGTGACAAATTACTCGAAAACGGAAGAATGAAAATATCGCTCTGTACAGACCTTCTTCAATTAATTAAGATGGTCTGTACAGAGCGATATTTTCCTTTTATTGCTTGATTTTCGAACAATTTGTCAAAAAAAGATTTGGTTCGGGTTGCATCGTCAGGGGCCGCTAGTATCCCCTTAAGAATAAAATTCTCACTCTAATAAAGTGGAGTTTCACTCTTCAAGAGTGTACTTTCATTCTAAGAAATTCACAGAGATCTGTATAGAAAAGTAATACAACATTTTTTATTTGAGCCGAATACTGTATTTTAAATTTGAATTTTCCCGCGTTAATTATTCCTCTCGTGCTGTGGTGGCTCCATCTTTGCGCTATAAGAATTGACAAATGATTTATTATTCAGTTGTTTATATCGTGTAAAAGAATAAGGTTAACAATATTGCTGAGTAAGGAATATCTTCGCCATTGTCTTCTTTATGAATTTCATACAAAGAAAAAAAGCAAAAGATGTTTTCAAACCCTTAACCCAAACCTTTAATGATGATACAGTGAGTTATTCAACAATCACCAGATGGTACAAACGTTTCGAGAAGGGCAATTACAATTTGGATGTCCAGAAACACGAAGGTCGCCCAGAAAAGTGTCTAAACAATGATTTGAGAACTCAAAAAGAATTGGCAGAGGTACTTAAAGTTGACCGGACAACGATTTTCAGGTATTTAAAAGCAATAGAAAAAATTGCCATTGCGGGAGCGGGACGGTGGGTCCCGCACGAGCTAAGTGAAGCAAACAAAAACGAGCCAATGAAGACTTGCCACTATTTTCCCGTTCCAAAATTGTAACAAAATTCATGCAGATCAAGTAATGCTTTGCGTGTAGTAGAATCAAGAAGGAATCTTAAATTACGAGCTATTGCAACCGAAGCAAACAGTTAGGGTGGCACTGTATTGTCGATAATTAAATCGTTTGAGCGAAGTATTGGACGAAAAGTACCAGTTTACTGGCCACGAACAACGTCCAGGGAAATTGTTACACGATAATTCCAGGCCACACATAGTAAAACCTGTTCGTGAAACTTTGACGTTTCTTGGTTGGGAAGTTCTGAAGCATCCGGCGTACTCCCCAGACCTCACGCCTTTTGATTACCATCTTTGAAGATCGATGAATAACACGCTTCAAAGTGTATGCTTTCGATCATTCGAACAACTAAAAAAATGAGTTGACAATTTCTTGCCATCGAAAAGCCAAAAACGAATTCTCTCGCGAGAGAACTCCATGAATCATCGAGCGGGTGGTAGAAGGTGAAGAAACAGTTTTCTTTGTAGACAAAATTCGAAAAATCACCAGAAATTTGTTGAATTATTTTTACATCCATCCAATAATTCTTCTGATTTGAAGCATTGAATTGCTACGAGAATTGGAAATTTCCTGCAAAATCGTCGCATGTTGCAGACGAAATTTCGCTTAGCACTCTCTATCCTCAATCCACAGGGTTTTGATCATTTTGTTACGACGTTCAGGGCAACCACCCCAATCGCCTCGCCACGACGCAACGACCCTGAATTTCTGTGATTTCCATCGCCGAATTTGAACTTCGAGCGCTACAAATGAACATGCAACGCAATATAATTTGAATTCGAGATGTTAAATAAATCAGGAATTAGTACCAAAATAGATTTGATCAAAATAATAAACATCTGAGAGCCAATTAGCGTCGTTCACTATCACAGATATATAAGATAGGAAAAAGAAACAAATGAAACCACAGGAGAAGAATATATCTAGGTGCAAGACACGTTCAAACTCTGCGTAAATTCAAACAAAACAACGTGATTTCATATATAACGAAGACAATTACACCTTGATATCAGAATATATTGCATTCCTCGAAGCGAAACAATGTTGGTTTCGTTTGTTCATTTTGTTGTTTAGAATAAGAAATTTGATCTTGTTGTTCATTCAAAGATTCTCTTTTGTTATTCGTACAACAATTAAACAATTTAAAGTTTCAAAAAAAGATATTCTTTCCTTTCTTTTGGTGAACTAAAATTCGTTTAATGACAATTGTTCTACTGCACTGAGTCTGACAGACTAGCGTTGGTTAAACATCGAACTTCCTCATTTTTACACCACTTCGGAAACACAAAACAATATATTTTTCACCTAGATGAATGAGTTCGATGTTTCGTACTATCGATGTTTAACCAACACTATGACAGACCCTGTACGTACGTAACTAGTTACCTCCCTCATTTCAACGCCCCCACAAATTGTGGGGAGTTTCATCCCCTTATCGTGGAAGAATTGGGATTTTTCTACTGTTCAATAATCCTCTTCGAGTGAAGCATTTTCAATTATTTATCCATTCAATTGTAGTCACAAGTTCCCAATCCACAAAAATATTGTACAGAAAATTACTAACATGAAATCATGTAATCGGTAAAATGAACATGAATCTTAGCAATAATAAAAATGATATTTATATTTATAAAACTTCTATGAAATGTTTCACCAAAAACATCCATCGAATCTAGATGAGATGATTTTTCAAGTCACAAAGCACTTGATACAAAATAAATAAAAATTCAAAATCTTCTATCTTTCATTTCACAAAAACACGACCTTTTTTGTTTAAAAAATAGTAAAATCCCACTCTCCTCAGTTTCAAATATCTACACAATTCATTGAACTTATCAGAAATTATTATAATAAAGGAAATAAAAAGTTGTTCCTTTTATAAGTAATAACTGGAAATGATATTTTTCCTTCAACCAACAAATTCTTTCTAAGTTTTTGTTATATATGGAACCACGTGGTGCAATGCCAGTAATTTATCTTGCTTGTAAATCAATCATTCTTAATCATCAACAATTTATAAAAGAACGTTTGATAAATGTATATTTTCTGCTGAGAACGATCTACTGTAACTGAATATTGATCCTTAATTGATAGAAATTACTGATTTCATGAAACATTCACAACTTTTCAATACTTTTTCAATTCAAATGCAAGGAATATCAGTCAGGACTTGAACAGCTTCCTTCACACGAAATCCAGGCAGAAATTAAAAAGGTTTTTTACCCGGTTTCGTACGGAATTGTCAAATTGAAACATCTTGTTAAAAATTTGATAGCAATTTTTCTGCGAGGTTGTTTTCAAATTTCAAACAAAACCCAAGGAGGAAGTCTGTCAATTCTTGCGCAAATTTCACGTGGAAGAAACCGTTCAAAATCTGACAACAACCATTTTTTTCTATTTAAACTATATCACTTATCCTCCGCGGAAAGAATTCCAAACAAAACTGAAATGATAATTGACATTTAATGATCTTGATATCTTCGATAGATATCACTATTCTTCATCATTTTATTATAAATCGATTATTTGTTCCACTCCATTAAGTCTCAGAAGTGATCTTGTCAGCTTCGAATGGTGTTTTCATTCATGAACTGTCACCGTTTCAGATCAAAAAATTCACAACAGAATTGAAAATTCTTGTGATTTTCTAACCTCAAACTTTGAATTATCTTCCTTCCAAAGAGAAAATTTTACTCTAAACATTTTGGAAAGAGACAAGTGTATAGTTTACGTATCGACAAATATTATGCAAAATTTTCAGTCAAGAATTTCTCAGAGTTTTTAAATAAATTTTGTTTGCCAAAGTTCACAATAATCCAACACACGCTACAGAATTGTCAACTGTTGTCTCAGCTTTGTCAATGAGGTTGAGGAGTTACTAACGCTTTGACAGTAACTAATTTTTTTCACATAAACCACACGAAAAGGTGTACGTGAATTCATTCAAAATGAATACAAAACAGAAAAACATTTTGAATAAATGCAGAATAAGCATCAGTAATTGTACCCAATTTGAGAACACCACAGTTTCATGCTTTGGAATGTTAAAATGCTGCACGCTATGAAAATGGTAGTTAAGACATGAAAGCTCATCATTTTTATCACTTTTCATATTCTCAGCACTGCAACTTTACGCATTAAATCATAAATTTTGTATTCCGCAACACAATTTGATAAATACCATCAGTTGTTGACAGCACCAACAAATTTGTTGTTCTCAGAATGGGTCTGGAAATTTCAGTATTATAAATTGATGACAAGTTTATAATCAACTTGTAAAATTACTTCACTTAGTACAGGAAAATAGCTCCTACCACATTTATTCAAGGGCTATGGAGCATGAAACGGACAAAATTTCGCTACATAATTTGTAAATAACTAAGCAATAATTACAAATTTGAAATATATAACAATAAAATTCACTGCTAGGATTTGGCTCTAAATATAAATCCAAAGCTCAAAACACATTCCTAAACATGAGGAAATAAGTTGGAGAATTATTGACATTTGTAGGTTAAAATGTTTATAATCGTTTTTATAATTTCAAGCAATTATTTGCAGTTCCAATTTCATATTCAAAGCTCAATGTAAGTGATTTACTTCATCATTGTTGATTTAAGAATTTGTATTTATTGCTCAGTTGATTAGAGAGTACGTAGCAAAATTTTCTCGAAGGACTCCATGGTCCTTAAGAATTATTTACAGAGCGATAAAAAATAATTGTAAACATGGCGTGCCTTTGTCAATACTCCCATCATTTTCTATCATTCCTGATTATTATTTCTCATTGCTTTGTCGTTTTACAATAGAATTTAAGTTTCTTTTTTGCCAGAGTCCTCATTGTCGATAAAACATCAAGAGATTTCAATCGATTTGAAGAAAACGAACAATATTTGTTCAACTTCAACACAAACAAAAAAAAAACAGCATGAAATCTCTACTTGACAACCAGAAGATAAAAGAACTACAATTTTCATAGTATTTATTTTTCATAAACAAGAATCCTTCCCTACGATTACGAGAAAAAACCCATGGGAGCAATTTTCCAATATTTATACAAGTACCTCGAGGGAACATAATACCTTAAACATGATCCCAACTTCTTGAATAATTTATAAAAACTATCCACAATATTTTCTATTATTTGAAAAATATTTGTATAATCAACAAGAATCGTTAAGAGTTAGAAATTTGGCATTCGACTACTGAATTTTTTTCCAACTTTATGCATTGGAAAATGATAAGATATTGCATAGGACAAAAAAAAATGTTAGGGTTCCACGACTTTTAGGAATTTTCAGAGGGAAGGTTTTTTTTTTCAATTTTCTAGCAAATTTCTCACTTTTGACACTCAATGAAGTGAATCCATCGATTTTTCACTCTTTCAGATTCAGACAGAACTTTGATCGATACAAAATAACTATCTTTGAATTTGGATTCACAAAAGACTCAAGAATACGATAATACGCAACATTCGTAGCATGAAGTTTTCTCGAAAATTTAATTTCAAACAAAAAATAACAAGGAAATAGAAACTTAATACGTTTTCCAGATCTAATCAAACACGATAAGAGAGCTTCCCTTCTTGAAACAAGAAAATATCAGACGAATCTCATACTATAATTTGATTTTGTTCTCTGTGTAATGAAGTGAACACTAAAAGAATATAACACAGAAAATTCGATATCCAGCCGGAACTTTTGAAGAAAATTTCAAGTGTACATTTCAGACGGTATTGAGAAAATTAATTATAAATAGGCAAAAAAAAAGTCATTTTGAGTTAGATAAAAACTTGAATCAATTTGAATAAATTTCCTATCAGGTTTTAACACATCTATTTACATAGAATCCAATAGCATTGACAATTAAATCAAATAGGATATTCTTACTCCAAGTGATTGAGGTGTCATTAAATTGAAATATTTGAATCAAACTATGCGATTGTGATATTCAAATCAAGATCAAAGTTCGTCCAATTCCGACAGAAATTATCTAATATTTTCAACAAATCCACCTGTCCCTGATTTATATTAAATATTTTTGTTCTTGAAATAAATCTTGCGAATAGGTTAACTTTTGGCCCACGAGTCCTCAACGAGTATCGGATGATGTACTCATTTCAATTGAAGAAGGTGGGGCATCGTCACACATTCTTATCAAAATAATTCCCTCTGTTGCTACATGTGATGAATTCAGAAAGCAACTGAAATTCCCTTGCATTTGTTGATCAATGCACCAAGAATGTCGGAAAATATTACTCTTCTTCCAGGCTAATTTAATAGATGCTTTTGAACGACTGAAAAAAAAAGATAAAAAAAGTTCAAATATTTTTATAACTTGGTTTTGGTATTTCAATCCATTTATGGATAGTAAACTCAAGTTATCCATATGATAATGCATTTCTTTGGAGTTTCAATTCACTCCATGGATTGTTTTCGAGACAATATGTATAATATAATTTCATCAATTACATATGAGAAACAGTCTAAATTATTCTTTTGATATAAAGTATTGCAGCAATGCTGAAACAAAAAAAGGTACATCATAATCATCTTAATACATCGTTTATCAATTGGTGAAACTTGTGAAAACATTATTAAACTTTCAACAACAATGAATGAAAGTTGCTGAAAGAATTGCTGAAGTCCACCAAAAATTGCTAGAAGTTCATTTTTATATACTTTTTCTGAGAATCAGAAAATATTTTATGCAGATACAACAAGCTAAGCGTACAGCTATAGCTCTTAAGGATTTATAAAATACAATATTATAATTATTTATGTAATTGTATAGATTATCTATCGATTAATGAGCTTTGGATTGAAAAATGTCAAAAAGAAATCAAAAAAAAGCTTGAAGCAGAACAAAGTGTATTTTTATAGGGAAGAGATAATTTCTTTCCAGATGAGTTAGCTGTTCAAGTAGACAACAAAGGAACTTGTAGTTGACTTGAAAATTCAGTACAGCAGTACTTAGCTGGTGAAATAATTTCTCAAAACAGCATTTGTGAGCAGTAGTTCGTACGATGCTGATTTACGTACTGCTCATTGCTATTGTAACAAAACTTTTCTCCACGCAGTTACCATGGGACACATAGTTCATATAACCTACCATATGGTTCAATATGATTCCCATTAAAGCACATTTTTAATTTCCATATCCACAATTGCAAATTACTTTTCTTGTATAATGATAATATCGAGTCAAAGTCGAATATCATTTGATTCTTTTAACCGTATAAATAACATGCTGTTTTAAGCGACGACAAATGACACAGTACTCGACGAGTGCTCTCGATACCACAACAGTTGGAAATGTTCTTCAATTGTGCATTACATTGAAAAATTGAACTTTCCAGAATAACTTTGATGTGTTTTCTCAACATGTGAATTAGAACAATAAAATCATTCTTCACAAACTCCCTGAAAATTGTGAAAATCATAACTATCCGATAAAAGTGTTTAATAAATAAATGGAATTGATTTGAAGAAAAAAAAAAAAAAAAAGGGAGAATAGAATTGTGGGTGTACGTACCAATTTCCATTTGAGAAGTTTTGACCCGTGCTTCCGTGGATTCAGGACTCGTAGGACAAAGCGACGAAAAGAAAAAAAAACAGCAAACAATTTGAGATTCTGCAGGAGGAGCTTCCTTAGAAAATGGATGTATTATATTTTCAAAAGATGGAAACGGTGGTTGTCTATAATCGAAGAGCCGTGATCCAACGTGGTTTTTCTCTGTTATAAATTCAATAGAAAAAAAAGGAAACAAAAAGAATAAAAATAAAACGTTGATCGTGATATTATCAAAACTGTTTCTTTCCTCCCGTTCTTGCTTGTGTCTCTTTTTCTCTTTTTATCTCGTTCTTTCTTTTTCTCTTCTGTTCGCTATACACCACGGCACATAGGAAACACAGAGCCGGTAAACCCAGCTGCACAGACGCAATGTATGTACAGTCAGTTCCTTAATAATATAAATCGCGCAGGGGGTTTTGTCAGTAGTGTCTAGCACGTTTCCAAACACATTTTCTCGTTACGCAATATATTCCACACAATAAATACATATTTGTTATTGTTTTCGTTATTCGGAATAAAAATAAAAAGGAGAAAATTAAGGATACAATCGATCTCCTCTCCGAGGGTTTGTTTCCTTCCTCTCGCGCCAACAAATATGTTTTTTTTCTGGGTTTTTTGTTCCCCGAGCTGCACGAAAAGTTTTCTTCTGCTTGTTCGAGCTCGTTTATGTCAGTATAGCACACATTTTCAAACACTTAGTTACGCAATATTCTTCCGCATGTTCCGAGGAATAAATAAAAAAGATCGCAGTTTCTTGTTCCTGAAAAGGAGTTTTTTTAACGTTCCCCCCTCTAGCACTTTTCCCTCCGTTGGGCTTTTTCGCACTTTTGTTTGCTACCACACGACGTAACGAGAAAAATTCTTCTATAACCTCGCCATGAGTTCTGTTTTCTCAGGTAATACGCACACCGTGTATCGGATATATTTTATAGAGAAGAGGAGAAAAAAAAGATGATGGAAAAAAATTCAACGATGCCTTAAAGGCTGCGTGGTGGCCGGTCGCGACAACGACCCAAGAATTTTCACACTATGCTTCTTCGTCGAATCTTCTTTGGCCTCTTCTACTTCTTCGAGTCCTCTCTCAAACCCATCGAAATCTCGTTGTGTGGCTAAAGTAACTTCGTAAAATGCACATTTTTCTTATTACCGAGAGCGATTGTTAACAAGCCACTTTTTGCTTTTGGGAAAAAATAATAATGATCAAATGCAAAAGGCATATTACCCGAGCAGAGGTACAAGACAAACTATTGGATTTTGTATGGCAAACAAGGAACTGACTGGTCGTATAGCGGGATGGGGAAAAAGTGGTGACCAGGGTGGGGGATGGAAGGGGGGAGTTGTGAACCAGGGACGTATTCATGTAACAAGCGTCTTTCGATTTGGGCACAACCTCAACCTCCTCCTACAACGAAGCTTTATCATTTTCTAAACACAAAACATCGCAAGATTTGTTCTCTCGATGAATTTGCACTCGCAACGATATAACCTCAGTCAATGTCTCGTGTGTCAATTCACTCCCGCACAACACTATCAATTTATTCTCATCGATAAACAACAACGACGAGCAACGATCATTTATCGTTCTGTGTGGACGAATTTTATCCAGGTTTACAAGACTTTCTCGTCATTATGATGTAGAATATCGTGTCAATGTCGAGTTCAATTTTGAATAATGTTTCCCTTGAATATTTCGTCCAACATTTCCTGGAACAAGACGAGAAGAAAAGATTGACGACAGACGAATACTCGAGTCTGTTAATTTGATAGCCTTTCGTAAATACGTAACAGGGTAAAGTTTTGTAGGCTATGTTGATGAAAAGTGCAATACATTCCCGTCGAGCGAAGAAACTAAGATTCCTAGTTTAGACTCGGTGAACTCGATGACTGAATACGCGTGAAAGGTTAAAGAAATTTCACAAGCACCTTGTTTGATATATCTCGTTGAAATGAAAAAGCAAGTTTAACGACGCGCTGCTCCGAACTCCGAATGTTGTACACGTTAGCAAAACTACTCGACAAACAGCTTCAGGGACTTGGAACTCCGATAACACCTAAATATATCAATACTTTGTACGGGCCTGAAAGTTGTGGCGGCGAAGCCGCCAAGGTGCGTGCGCATGTCACGAAATATCCAAGCGTTTCCCCGCGGCCGACATCTTCGCGCGGCCAACAGCTGTTCCAAAAGGCGAGCGAACTCCCCATTATAATCTGGGTCATGGAAACTGCGCAAAATGAGTTAGATCGGTAACAAGTTTGTCCATTTCAGTCGAAATTTCACTGTAAATTTCAAGAATTTTGTCATTGCTCGTTGAAGGAACCTCCGCGTCGTTTTGTTCAGGTACATTCGATAAAATGCTCATTCAAAATATGCCAGCTTCTTTCTAGCTGCCTGTGCGTATCTGTCAACAAGCTTGACTGGTTCTTGACGAGAAAGCCGTGCTCTGATTGGCCAACGATTTTCGGACATCGACCTACGCGCGATCCCCGAAAACGTGGTAACAACTATTACTAATACCTTCGATGGGAATATGTCTAATATCCATTTTTCATTGAACAGTACAGTAGTTGGTGGTGCATTTTTCCATAATATGTTAATCATTGATCGTTCAAAGTTCCTCTTTATAATCATTTTGTTGGTTCACGTTCTCGCGGTGTCACTATACACACGAATCGAACTTGCGATCGAGAATTTTTTCTTGTATCGTTCTCGTTAAACACCCGCTGTTGTTTGCTCTTTTTTTCCTTCTCTCCCTCTCTACACGGTTTCACACGCACCCACGATTTTCTGAAACAATCATTTTTTCTGGGGGATTCTTTCGACATTGTTTTCCTTGCGACAACAATAATTCCTTGTGTGAATTTTTAATGAGTGTTGTTGTTTTTTTTCCCCAACAGCTGACAATCCAAGATGGCACGATTCTAACATTTCTATTCGTATAAAACCAACTTATTGTCGAGGAATTCTCGAATGATCGTTCATCGTTGTTGTTATGTCAATGTAAATCAATTTAAGCTACGTCTCGAGTTACGCAAATTTATGGTCATTTATCGGATAGAAATGGAGGAATTCGTTGGATATTTTGCACCAGGATGTAACTTTGTTAATGAAAAGAATCTTTATGTTGGAAGAATTTTTGAACTGAATAATTATTCATTCCCTTTTCCAAGAGAAAGTAAATTTTCATTGAATGAACTTGTTTGATGTAAATTTCACAACAAAAAAGAAAGAAAGGAAGTATGAATTTTAGAATTCAGTGATTTGATTTTGTATCATGCAAAGAGAAACAAGAAAACAAGAAATGCACTGTAAAGAAATTTATTAATGAATTTCCAAGAAGAGAAGGATGATGAAAAACTCTTATGGGAATCCACAAATTTTCGTGAATTTAATAATAATAACAAAAATGTTTGGTAAAAATTTGGAACTTACAAATTTTTTTTTACAGTGTGGAAAAATGAACAATGTTCTATTTGTCAGAATTTTTTATAATATTCCAAAATTCTAAGATGAAAAATTGTATTATCATTTCCTCAATAATTCTGTTAGGAATTTGAAAATTTTGTTCATTGAATGAATGATATGAGGATGAAGAATTAATCAAGAAAAGAATACAATATCAAGAAAACATATCTTAGATAACACACAAGAATTACTTATGAATTCTGAAAAAAAGAACTTCTTTCAGAAGTTGTGAAGAATTTTGAGAGAAATTGCAAATGTCTGATGAATGAAACTCTTCCAAAACTCTTGAAGAATTCAGAATTGTTTAATGATCCTTTTGTGCTGCTTTGGGATAGAACTGCATAACATATACAAATAAAATCCTTGTTAATTTGTTTGTTTTCTTTTGGCTGATAACGATTTTTGTTGTAGCGAAGGATTCGGGAAATATCAGCGATTCCGATTGGATCAACGAACCCAAGGAATATCAGCCTTTGAAACGTTTGAAAAATGTTCAACAGAAGACGTCCCTAGTGAAAGGAAGCGATAGAAACCGATTGGAAGAATCAAAAATCGTATAGAAAGTGTCTACCTGTTTCTATGTGGTTTTTGATTGTTTCCTTTTCCCAGGGATCTTTCAAATTTAATATACACGGGGAGAAAAATACAGTTGAAATTACTGTGGTAGATCACTATCCACGAACCAGATTGGGATTGACAAGAAAAATTATGGTATTTTCATCTAATTCTATAAAACTCCACAGTAATTTATAATGATGTCCAGTACAATATTTACTGAATAAGAAATGTTCTTGTAAATCCATGAACTTCTGAATTCCATTACAAGAATTTTTACTGTGTGAATTGGAAAACATACATATAATCCTTATGGGGAACTATTTTACTGAGTGGAAACCTAAATCTTCATGAAAATCAAAACTCGGTTTGGCGTTGATATGAAGCACAGTAAAAAATATTGTATTCTACATGAAAAAGTAATGGATTATTCTCTCCATATGCAATACATAGAAAGATGTTCTCAGACTTTGTACAAGATAGCTTCTCACATAACATGAAATATTCAGGATGTTTACAGGGTCAAAAAAGTCAAAAAGAGTTGTATGAGTGGGATACAAAGTCGAGAAATTGAGTTTTTTAATGAAATTTTCAATTTCACACTTGTCCGCGTTGAAGAACACTAATGGATTTTAATTGGAAAATGATGTATATTTGTCACAATTTCATATGGACAGCAATAGAAAAAGAGCTTTCCTATTGAAAATTGGAGAACATTTTGACCCGGATCTGACAGGTTCTGTCTAACATTGTTTGGTTTGTGGATTAGTTGAAAGACTCATGAAACTAGCAACAGACCATTCGAACAGAACCCTGTCAGATCCGGGTCGAAATTTCGTCTGGTCTTGTCAAATATCGTCAAGCTAGGAACAAAAATCGATCAAATCCTCCCTGGTGAAAAAAGTTTCTCTGAAAATTTCACTGCCAAGTTCTAAATCTAACTGAAAAGTTCGTTTATTGGGAACGTTTTTCCATTTTTCCTATTTCCATTTTTCTAAAAACCATTTAAACTTTCTGAGAAATTATGAATACCTCTGAAAGTTTGTGACAAACTCTTCACTGGGGATTTTTGAAAAATTCTGAGAAACTCATGCATAATGGGCACGTTTTGGTACTAAATATTTTCGTGATTACTCATGAATATCTCTAAAGATTTGTGAACTTCTCTGAAAGTCACGGAAACTCTCTGAGGAACTATGAACACCGCTGAAATCTTTTAGAAAACTTTTCACTGGAAATTTCTAAGAATTTCAGTGATTTTTAGTGAAATTTTCCCACAAGAAGTGAAATTTCCAAGAGAAACAATAGGAGGGAATTAATTTTTCCACGAGTTGACGACATTGCATCAGTCAAATTGAAGGACATCGTATGAGCGATAACGTGTATTGGAGCATTCATTCTTTTTCAGATCTAACTAAAATCAAAAATATAAATTAGATGTCGTTGTCTGTGATTTCAAGATAAATCTATTCGCTTTATTTAATTTTTTTTTCCAAGTAACTCTATAAAAAAATATACGAATCGTTTTTATCCTACAATGTGTTATGTAATAAACTCAAATATATTTTATCTGAATAAATATAAGCAAAAAACAGTAAATATGTTATAACATACGTTGTACAAATGAACAAGTTCAATATTCATCAAGAAACTGCTTTGAAATAGTATTTCAATTTTATAAAGTTTATTAAATGGTATCACTTAGTTCTGATCATACTGATATTTCAACAGCTATCGCATATTGCTTAAAACACAGTACTCACGACCGTCCAGGGACTATAACGTTATTCACTTTTTTTATTCATTATACATAAAACGTATATATATTGTACACAAATCATATATATTTTATATATAATGAGTGAAGAAAGTGAATAACGTTACAGTCCCTGAAAGATCTACTCATAGAATGAAGGAAATCATTTCGAAAGATATAAATTTGAAGTTTTTAGTTTGAACTGAAAATGTTTTCACCAAGGTAGAATCTGAAATCGATCAGATCAAATCAGAATATTTGGTATACTAAACAACATCACTTCAAATATTTTTATACACAAAAATGAGAACAAAACTTCATGTTTGACCGATAATTCAAGATACCCATATAAATCCCCCACCAGTTCCTTTGATTTAGATATAATTATAAATTTTTAATCCGACAGAAATTGATATTTGAAGAGGGAGTAATGGTTGTCCCGAGAAAAATTGATTTAGATCTGATAGATCTATGGAGATTTAATTATTTTGTTAAAAAAATACTCAATTCCTGAAAACAATCTGAAAGTGAAGGAAATAGATGTTGCTGAAGTTAAAATCTTTTATGGAAACGAATTGGTAATCGAATACCGGAATACTCACCCAGACAGCACAAATTTTTGATTGTCTAAAAGATTTCCACTGAATATCTTAAAGATGTCTTATGCAACAGTTTTCATTGTTTTTGAGGTATCTTCGGTAAGTTAGAAGGTATCTTCAGATTTCTATTAAACCTCTTTTCGATTACTCACTAAAGATATCTTAAAGACAGTGAAAACTGTTGCATAAGACATCTTTAAGATATCCAGTGGAAGTGAGCAATGACAAATTTTTGCTCGCCTGGGCAGTTGTTTAACACCTCAAATTTTGCAGTATTTTTTTGCGATGTTGTCAATTCTAAGGATTTAATTCGAAAGGTTTAATAAGGACCATTCCTCAGATTTTGTAGATTTAAATTTTCGTTTCGTTTCTATAAACGATTCAAAGTTCAGCAACTTGGAAACAGACATTCGATGCACGCAAATTGCCATTAATTAATATGAAATATTT
Source organism: Gonatopus flavifemur (assembly GCA_018340375.1). NCBI lineage: Eukaryota > Metazoa > Arthropoda > Insecta > Hymenoptera > Dryinidae > Gonatopus > Gonatopus flavifemur. The sequence continues at coordinate 1,238,438 of JAFFJZ010000019.1, forward strand.
GTTTATTTAGATCTATGTAGATCTAAAACATTTTTCCCCGGAATGAGATTTTCTTATGACTGCACCAAGCAGATAATTGTTATTCCTACAAAAAGAATTCAATAAATGTAATATACAACGGAGGAGAAAATACTATTCTATTCAAAATAAAATATACTTATTCTATACAGTTTTATTTGAAGATTCCACGCATGTGCATTAACGTTTTTAATTTATTTTGTTGCTTGAATTTAAACTCTGAAGGGTAAGAAATGAATCATGGAGACGAAATCAGATCCCAATTTTCAGTTCAAACACATCAAATTAGAACAGTTTTTACATTAGAAAAGTATGTTTGAATTACCTTTAATAATCAAGACTCCGTATGGAAATATTCCGCTGAAATATTGCTGCAAAACCATGAATAAACTCTGAAAAACATAGCATTATCTGATAGCAAATCTCGCGTGGTATGGGGCTTTCATCATACTTGAAAGATGTTTCACAAATATCTCAACATTATCTTCTCCGTGTCTACAGTGAGAGTCCTTAATAGCACATCCACCGATTTTCACGTCGCATCTCCGTGGCATCTACGTGGATGAATAGTGGACGGGAATACAAGGTGGATGAACAAAGAGGCCACGTACGAGCAACGTAAAAATATCCAGTGCTATACGGGGGGTCATACAAAATTTCTTACACAAGACATCCCACACTGTACCAATGTTCTTGCAAAAGAAGAACTCTTTAAATTCAAATCAGTGGAATCTCTCTATTTCTCGAGTTGAGGGAGAGGGGGGGGGGTAAGGGTTTGCACTTTCGAAAAATCGAATTTTTTGTCTTATCTTATTGTTGAACATTTCAAGAATATATTCCCAAAATTTTAAGTCGATCTGAGCAAAACTCTTGAAGTGATTATCTAGTTAGTCTTTTGTCCTTTAACACTAATAGCTCTGACAGCAGCTTCAAACGCGTTTTTCTCAAAACTACTTTTTCAAAGTCCATGTTTACTGCCATTTGAGAACTACCTGACCAATTCATTTCAAACTTAGTACACATTTCCTACATATAAAATAGCGCCCCCCAACTTTTAGTTAAAATTTGTTTGTACATTAAGGGGGTTTCCCACCCACGAAATGGTGGAATTTTCCGTGGAAAATAGCAATTCACACTTTAGATGGCCACAAAAAATTTTGAAATGAAAAAAAATAATCATAAAACTTTGAGGGGGAGGCGGGGGGTTTGAAGATACTTTGACTAAATTTTGATGGTTTTTGATTTCAGATAACTTCCAACCGAGATACCCGAGTGGAAAAATTTCCAAAATTATATATAATTTTTATATAATTCAATATAATTTATATATAATTCAGATATAATTTGATATAAATTTTATACAATTTTGAAAATTTTTCCACTCGGGTATAGTGGACACCGCAAATTGTTTGTCTAAGACGTTTCGGGGCAAGCTCTGTCACCGGCTTGTTTTTCAATATTTCCGCACAAAAAATTACAGAATATAGTTGAAAGTATACTTGATAATGTACAAAAGGTTTGAATAAATTTGCTCAATCCATACATTTAAAAAAATTCACAAAAAAAGGTGTTTTTTTAGGCTGAAACCCTGGCTCCATGTCTAAATATCCCAAACAAAAATATCCCGAAAAAATTATTCCATGTCAAAACATCCCGTAACTAAAATTGTCCAAACAAAATATTCCACTTCTAACATTGTGTGAACAAAGTATCGCGCACAAAAAAAGAAAAAAGTATAGAGATTATGATCGAAGATTGTTAAACGTAGTTTCCACTTACACTGAGAGAAGAGATTATATAAACATTACCAAAATTCTAGTTATAGTTATTGAAAAGTATGATAATTGAGTGACACATGGGGATTTTAGATAAACGTTCCTTTCTTCTCAATTATAATCATCCCATATCTAATATACCACGCGATATTAAGAGAAAAAAGGATTATTTTATATACATTGGAGTATAAGCTACGCAATAAAATATTGTACATCACTTTACAATATAGAGAAGTATGTAAATTCGGTTGAACGAATCCTCACTAAGTAGTTTAGTAAAATTTTACCATTGCGCCTGTCAAATATTTCGATCCTTATTTATTGAAATATAATGGTCTACTTGTTGATTTTTGCGGCATATTTGATCAACCAATATCATGCAGTCAGAAAGGTGAAATTCTAATGGATTCAGTAATTGAATATCAATTTCAAAAGATCGATTTCCTGACACGAATAATAATAATTGCATTAATGTGACACAAGCGCGAGGACTCAAATCAATTTTTTGTGAATAATGTACGCAAAAACGCGTGAGTTTATTCAACATATCTCTCCGTACAGCATTTTTTCAGTGTTTCAAATCATGTTCTAAAAACCCCCAGACAGCAATACAGTTCAGAGAGAATTCATATTCAATACTCTTTGGATTCTGAGAATTCATAAAGAATTCTATATGAATACAGGTGGAATTTTTGTGTTGTATGGGTTTTAAATAAACCTAATATTGCGTAATATGTAATGAAACAATTGGCTCAAGTTTCAATAAGATGTTAAACCAACTCTATTCTCTCGGTACGTGATTGTCAAAGCAAAATTAAGCAAATCTTCCTTTGGCGAAATACTGTGGGAGGCTTCGTCTTCAAGTTATAAGCAAAATAAATTTCAACGAGAGAATCAAATTTTAAAATCAAGACTACCCTCTACTTTTGATATAGATTGCATCTAAAATATGCCAAAAATTTATATGCTACACTAAAACATTAAGAATATGCTGTCAGTTCAACATGAAGATCTGAGAATGAGAGGGAAATATTATTGAAGTTCAACACAAGTCGATGAGAAATGAATTAGAAGCACGCACTGCACGCACAAGCGTTGATCTAGAGTAGGTGGTAGTGGGGATGAGCGCAGATTTTAGTGAACTAGACAGTAATCTGTATTCAAAAGGTTACGAACCAATCACTGGAAAATATGAAAACAAGAATGGTCTTGAAAGTTCACTAATGTTTCCAAAATACGTGTCGTAGACAATACATATTTATATACGATAGAGGTACGCACAACAAAGCTACATGAATATATAATGTTTATATTGAACATTGCTCAGTAATTTGGGAAAAATCATTTCACAAGTAGGAATGAAAGCTACAAGGTATTCAAATATTTTACTTTTTGATGCAGTTATTATTCGTAGTTATGTGACACTATTATTTCTCACATCATAAGACTATCAATTGATGGAGTGTTTACTGTAGTTTATAAGAAATATCGTTGTACATCCTTTTTGAATATGTAATGATTACAAAACTGAACGTATTATAATATTTATTGAACATTTTACTAAGGTTTTGCATAAGTTGGGTGAATTTGGATGAACTTATAAGATCTATTAATAATATTTCAGCAATTGATAATTCTACTGAATAATATGAAAATCAATGCTGTATTTCACCAATCCATTTCTCTCAGTGTACGAAAACGTTGAGATTCTACAATATTTACAGGGAATCGCTCTTAATATTATATTGTAAATTATATTTGAATAAAACTTTGTTTAATTCGACATACGTTGCTTTTGGAAATTGAGAAACACTCTTACAAACCAATCAAATATAAATATTAAATATTAATGATTATTATTTTATGGTCGGGGGGCCCCCCGAACCCCCCTCGGCCAAGGACTTCGCCCCTGGACCCCACCAGGATTTTTGCCCCTGGATCCCACCGGGGGCTTCGCTTCCGGACCCCCATCCTACTACTATCTCTTCGCCCGCTAATGAATAGCCACGCCTTATGCTCGCACACTGTTCTTGATTCTTATATTTTACATGTTCGAATAAATGTTCTTTCGAACAAATGATTCCGAACAACTGCTTCTCGGACAGATGATTTCGAACACATTTCCAAATACCGTGTTTACATTTCATAATGATCTTTATCGAAATCTATAGCGAAATCAACACAACAGCAAAATTTTAGTAACGGGATATTTTGTTTGGACAATTTTAGGTACGGGATGTTTTGACGTGGAATAATTTTTTTCGGGATAATTTGTCGGGGATATTTTTGTTTGGGATATTTGAACACGTTACGGAAACCCTTACCCCCCCCCCCCCCACTCAATCAAAATCGATCACTGAAGGGAATCAGTGAAATATCAATGAATATAGTCACTGGTTATGCAGTTGGGAGTATTCCTGACTAATTAAATCAGTGAAATTTTACTGCAAGGATCAATTGATATTCACTGACCGTGCGTCCTTATTAAAAATGTCCGACAGATCCTGACAGATTCCGGTGAAAATTCTGTCTGGTTCCTTCGGAAATCATCATGCCTGGGACCAAAGCCGACCAAACCCTGCACAGACTGGAATGCCAGACAAAGCCAAACAAAACCTGACGGATTCCAGTAAAAATTCTGTCTGGTTCTGTCGGAAATCATCATGCCTGGAACAAAAACCAACCAAAATGCTGACAGAAAATCATCCGTTGGATATTTGGAATCGGGAGTGCATATGCACTGATTCGCAGTAGTCGACTTTCCACTAAAATCAGTGACCCCTAACAGCACATCCACCGATTTCCACGTCGCATCTCCGTGGACTCCACGTGGATAAATGGTGGACGTGGATAGAACGTGGATGAACGAAGATTCAACGTGAAGGCAACGTAGAGGCAACGTAGAAATGTCCAGTGCTGTACGGGACATTTCACTGTTTTAAATTTGAAGAGTATATATCTTCCTACACATCAAGAAGAACGAAAATCAAAATAGATACAGAGACAATTCAGCAAGTCAAGGAATTTAAATATCTAGGAAGCATAATTACAGAAAACGGTAAAAGCGAAAGAGATATAAGAGCAAGAATAGCACAAGGGAAACAGGCTTTCCACCAAAAGAAACAGTTACTATGTTCGAAGAATATTAGCTTAGTAGTAAGGAAGAAATTCTTGAAGAGTTACGTTTGGAGCACGGCATTGTATGGTTGCGAAACTTGGACAATTGGAAAAACGGACCAACGAAGACTCGAAGCTTTTGAAATGTGGTGTTATAGAAGGATGCTTAGAATAAAGTGGATAGAGAAAGTAAGAAATGAAGAAGTACTGGAGAAGGTAAATGAAAAAAGAAGTCTCTTGAGACAGGTCGTGAAAAGAAGAAGTAATCTGATAGGACACACATTAAGGCATGATAGCATGTGGAAAACAATATTGGAAGGAAAAATGAATGGTAAAACTTGAAGAGGTAGACCTAGATTAAGTTATATGAAGCAAATTATACAAGATAAGGGCTGTCGTAGATATGCAGAAGTTAAGCGGTTAGCGGATAATAGACAGGGTTGTAGGATTTCATCAAACCAGTCATAAGACTGATTACTTCATGATGATATCTTCCCACACAGTACTCGTTGTCTAAAAGATATCTTCAGAAATAATTAAGAACAATGCAAGAAGTCTTATGCAACATGAACAGACATCTTTTAGAAGTCTTAAACTGTTCTTACTTCTAAAAGATATCTCCAAGAACGTTGTCAGACACCTTCTAGAATTTTCTAAAAGACAGTACCTTTCAGAAATTTCTAAAAGGTTTCTGAAGACAATTCTCAAAGATATCTTTTAGAAATAAGAACAGTTTGAGGCTTCTAAAAGATGTCTATTCATGTTGCATAAGACTTCTTGCATTGTTCTTTATTATTTATGAAGATATCTTTTAGGCGATGAGGGCTGTGTGGGTCTATGAGCTCCACGTCGCTGGTCCATCGAATCTCCACCTAAAATCTAATAGAAGCAACGCATCGCGTTGATAGTGATGATGTACGAGTCCTGGTTAAAAAATCCGATTGATCGCAATTCAACGTGCAGAATTTGAATTGGAACCAATTGTCGCATACGACATTTTTTAGATTTCGAAAAACTAGAGACACCCAAATGTTCGATTTTGTCCGAAACTTGCCTGAAACATGTCCATCGATGTCCATTCATTTCCATCAATTCAAAATTTTGTACAAGGTAAAATTTTGATTCATATTTTTTTTTTATCTAAAACTTTCGAAATATGATCTCTGGAAAAAAATCAAATTATGTATCCTACCGATCTTTCTTTCGAAGCTATAATAATTCGAGAGGCTGAAATTGCTAAATTCTGATTCGCTGGAATCTCGAAAATTCTACACAATTATAACTTTGAATTGAAAAATAATCAATTTTTTTCTCCCAGAGATCTACCGGGATCCCACTTTAAGTTATTTAAATTTGAAAACAAATCTAAAAATGCATATTTGATATCTCAAAAATTGAGCCTCAAATTAAATCTTGATAAATAAAAAATTTATTGCAGACTAAAACACCCGGTATAACCATATATATCTATACAAATTTTAACAATTATTATATAAACTTCATTATTCGTACATAGCACGTATAATAAATATCTTCTGCCACGTATTGCACTAGATGATGCTATGTGTGCATCATATTTCAAGCATTGAAATACATAACAATATTTCATCAATCTGCTAAAGATGATTAAAGATAATCATTTCATGATTTTATTGATGCGGTAATGTATTGCTTGCAAAAAAAGGGGAACGTGCACTGCAATTGCGTCTGCGCAAAATTCTACATGGCATTTAATGCACTGCGTTAACTGGGCGATACATTTTTGCTCTGGGTAACGGATCCTTCCCTTATTTGTGAGCAACATCATTTTCTATACAGACTCCTTTTCCGTAATATTCTTTTTCGTAAAAGACCTTTTCATCAATTTTCATAGTTCTTGTGGTATTCGTTATGAAGTCATTTTGAACTATTGTGGTGTTTAAACCTCCATTTCTCAGTTCCTTTTACTTCCACATTTTCCTCACAAAAACAGATTTTTATACTAATTATTGTGAATGGGTAACAAAATTCATTGTCGGATATCGGATATTTTCGTCGTTTGGAAATGCTTTATTGAGATGTGAAAAAGCGAATCCCAAAAGTGCCTGTGTGACTGTTGGTCTGCGTTTACTTTCTGTCGTAGGATGCGTTAATTTGCTTGATTCTTGAACCCTGTGATAAAATTCCCGTAAGATCGCATACGTTGATTTTATGGGTTCATGTGTGGTTTGATATGTTATCTATCAGTCTTGATGCACGGAGAGGGAAGAAATTTGTTGTGACAGCATAACCCTAGAACTACAAACCCATTTTTTTAACCTGTAAACTACAAACCGGGGTAAATATTTACCCCACAGATTTCTCGCTCGTAAAATCGTTCTAGAAACAGTGATTTGACGCATAAGTATATGAATTTCTTTGTTTCTTCATGCCAAAGAGGTAGTGAAGAGCAAATTCAATTTTACTGGAGTTTATAGTTTGTGAAAAATCGATTTCAATATCTCAAAGTGTCGAAAAACGGTCAAACCGTCATTCAACCAACAAAAATTCATAACTTTTTTTCCAACAAAATAATTTTCAAATTTCTAACAGAATTTTGAAGAGAACTCATGAATTCTTGAGAGAAAGAATAGCCAGGCTGTCTACTAAACTTCCAAAACAAAATTCCCTGATTTTTCCAGGTTTTCCAGGTCGAATTTTGGAAAATTCCAGGATAACAATATATCATTTGATTTGGAAGTATAACTCCTTCTCCTACAATGCATGACGTAATACACATATTGCCATCCATGCAGCTTAATGAAGTGAATTAATTGATTAATATATGAGAAATTTGCATGTAATAAGAATCAAAATGAACAAGATTGTTTGCAATAAACTATTGAGCTTTATTTTATATAGAGAACATATAAATTATGCATCATTACTGTATCGAAATTTTAAATTCTTGTTTTGAAAAAAAAAATTTTGTCCTTGACATCGAAATAAATAAACAAATAAAATCTAATTCGACATAAAATTCAATTCAAAATTCGAAAAAATTCCAAATAACTCAAGAATCTTAAGTCTTGAATTTTTTTGTGAATATAAAACAACAACAAAAATGGAGAAACATGATCTGACAAACACTCCCTGCTAAATTTTCCCAATAAAGAACGATACAAAACGATACATTTTTTCTATAGTTTTCAATGAGGTTTCTGAATACGGAATTTACGAAGTTATATCGTTATTAAACGATAGAACTCTATCGTTCCTTATCGTTTTCTATAAAAATTCAAAAGAATGTATGAGATTTTATCGTGAAATTCGTATAAGAAAAGTACCAGTTATTTGGAAAAAAATAGTTATGTGTTCCAGAATAAGTAGTACTTTTTCTATACGAATTTCACGATAAAATCCCATACATTCTTTTGAATTTTTATAGAAAACGTGGAGGAACGATAGAGTTCTATTGTTTAATCACGATATAACTTCGTAAATTCCGTATTCAGAAACCTCATTGAAAACTACAGAAGAAATTTATCGTTTTGTATCGTTCTTTATGGGGACAATTGAGCAGGGCTTGATTAAAACTAATCAATACTCAAGTTTTCAATGAGTCCTCTAAGTTCACAATTCCTTGTTCAATAGTTTGCATTGGTGAACAATTTTCCTCAAACATTTAAATTTTTTTATTTTGCAATTCTTCAATCTGTCTGAGAGTTTTTCTGTTGGTTTTAGCTTTCTCAAGTTTATCTTCCTCCAATTTTCTTTTTCTTTCAGGGCAGATTTCCATTTTTTATTAGCTTGTGCGACGTAACATAATCATTCTTTCGTCATTTGCACATTTCCCTGGTAAAAGGGAAGCGTGCACGGAAAAAATTGTATGGATATTCCAACCAACTGCATGGCTGTATTCGACTCACCCCAGACTTATGGCTGTCAAAACCAGAAATTCAGTTGTGACAAACAGATATTCAACAATATCAAGCGAATTTCTGGTTCAGGCAGCCATACGGTTGGTTGGAACAACCATACAATTTTTTCCGTGTGTATCAGGAAGTGTCAGAAACGTAGTTGGAAAGTATTTGACACGTGGATTTAAGCGTATACCGAGCGTCAAGTGGGACACTAAGAGTAGTTCGAACGTATATTTGCAGTGCGCAAAGCGTATGGGAAGAAACACCAATTTCATAGAAACCGGGCTTTACACACAGAAGCGTCATTGGAGAGTGGATAGGAAGCATGTAAAAAGTATTAGAAAAGTCTTCTGAAACATTCTTACACTTCCGTTACTCTTCATGACACGCTTCCCTTTCACTAGGGTTTCCATTCCTCCTGTGTTTATAACTGAATCATATACTATTCTTTGTGCAACTAATGACTCGTTAGAAAGATTATCCATCAAACAATCAGCGTTTATTGAAAAACCTCTTTCCACAGCAGCATTGCCGTGATAGAGAATCAAGATCATTTCTACAAAGCGACACTGCAGTGTTGATGATTGGATAATTCTAAAATGTTCCATTTTACGTCCTTCAATTTTATATAATATATTGTCACGGCACGCTTTACACTTTTCTTTTCTATTAGGATATTAGCCCTGGAACGCTAGCCACATCTTTCATGCGAGATTTCTCCAATGTACTTCAATATATTCAAAATATCGCTCTATACAACATATCAACATCAAATGCACTGATTGTACACATTATGGTCGTGCGTACATTGTATTTCAAGATATTCGAAAGCTCTTTTTCTTTCTTTTTTCAACCCCTCTATTTGGTGAGACTTACAAGTCGACTTCATGGAAACGAATTTTTGAAACTTCTTCACCGACTTGCTCCAGCACTTGGTGAAATTTCGAAGTGCACTTTTTAAAAAATATTCTTCTCAAGCGCTATTCCGTTTTTGATGTCAGAAGATTCTGAATCGATTGGTTCATGTCCCACGGAAACGAATTTTTGACATTTCTTCATATAATGTGCGAACAGTGCGCACAGACAATATTTGTCTGATTTCTAACTCTTTACACGCTGTTAGAACATAATTCCACGCTACCCAGTGAACAATATGTTATCATCAAGAAGTCTTGAAGATCTCCCAAATATGTGTGAGAGGTCAGTTAGACCTTTCAGAAGGTTAACATGAAGGTATCAGAATGTTATCAGATGTGTAGGTTTCTGAGGAAAATAAGAGATTGTCAGAATGTTATCCAAACGAACTCTTTAAGAGGATGTTTTTCTGAGATCTCAGAGAAAAGATACCATCCGGATATCAGTATGATAACATCACTAGAGCTCTTGTAAAAGACCTCTTAAAGAGCTCGTCCTCTTATAAGTGTTCATTGGGTATATTTCATTCTTCAATCTCACAATATGGAAATTATTCCCGATTTTTCATTGATTACAGGGTGTCTAGCAAAATATGGTTTTGGAATTCCCGACCAATTCCCGACTTTTTCCAGGATTTTTTGGGAAATTCCCGGATGAAAAAAAAAATGCACACATATCAATTTCAATTAACATTTTCAATGGCATAATACAAGCTAATAAGAAAAATGAATTCGAAGTTGAATATTCAAATATTGATCATTTTAAATGGACATGTTTCCAATCAATAATCCGAATCATTCAATCCAACTCGGCTCCATTTAATTACAATGCGTTTTGAAAATAGAATCAAGTATATTAGGTACATCTTGAAGAAGTCAGAAACAGACTATTTCACAAACATTTGGGAATTCTTTCGAAAATTCTTGAAACAGTTGCAAGACCTCTGAGAGAATATTTGAAACAACTTTAAAATCTCCCACAAGTAGAAATATTCTATCAAATCCTATTACAAATGGTGAAATTTCTGATCAAATATCATTGAATTTCATTGAAACCTATTCATTTTCCCATTCGTCAATGAGATTTTATAGATTATTTGTAACAGGGCCGTGAAATAGGACTTCTTGAGTTGTGTAAGGTTTCTAAAATTCCATAAGAATTCAAGAAGAATTTTTTTTCGAGAATTCTTTAGTGAATCATTCATTGCTGTCTAGACCCGGCTGAAGAAATTATTCTGAAAATATCTGAGAATCTTTGCATAACTCTCAAAATTATAACAAGAAATATCAATATTCCATATAATAATTATTCATTTCAATTAAGATTTAAAATGATCAATATTCAATATAATCAATTATTCGTCGATGGGGGAAACTTTTCTAAGTTTAAAAATTCTGCACACACAAAAATAAAAATATAATTGAAAATTTCCCGGAATTTGTTTAATTTCCTGACGTTTTCCCGACTTTTCCCGACGAAAATACAATTCCCGACTAATTCCCGACTTTCCCGGAATTCCCGACTGCTAGACACCCTGCTGATTCTATGTATAATTCAGATGTTGAATCCTTTACAAATGAAAACAAAAACCATTAAATCGTGTTAAAAGATTTCTTATTCATGAACCAATTTTGCTACCACCATTTTTTGGGGAAACATCTTACAATTATTTCTGCACAGTGGGCAAATAAATATTGTGAAAAAATTTCGGTAAATTTACCGAAAATATTCGGGAAGCAATTAACCCGAACTTTCGGTAAAATTGCAAATTGGTATCGGGAATAATTTTGAATGTATTCGGTAATTTTACCGATTACTTTCGGAAATGATATGAACTCGAGTAACTTTAAATTACCGAAATAGGATGGTCATTTTACCGGTTATCCTCGGGAAAGATATGGAATCGAATGGCTCAAAATTGCCGAAATGGTATATAATGGTAAAATTACCAAAATTCGTGAATTTTCTGCAGTTTTGTATCACAATTTACATGTACTGGAAAATTCTTGCTCAATAATATTCATAAAAATTTTATCACGCGAACTGATTTCGCATATTCCTTGTGTTTCAAGATCACTGAGAAACTTGATCACTCATCTAGATGAAGAGAAAATCATACCTACCTAGCGGGGGGGATTCGAACCTATATTTCTACCTGCGTACCGACTGAAACCTAAGACTTAACCGCTGAGCTATGGCGCGACATGCTGGATAGCTACCTTGGAAGTCCACATATGTTTCATATTTAGAATACACAAAAAGATAGACAAAGTGTAAATTTTCAGTTCCATTCGGTAAATTTGCAGGACCGTGCTAACAAAATTGTCCCTCCCAGTACGTTTTTTTTCAAAACTCGAAATTTTTTCCAAGTCCTCTCATCGATCACAAAAACTTTTTCCACAAACTTCGGTAAATTTACCGTAGTTGTTTGGAGAAAATCCATCTGGAAATTTTTTCCAAGTCCTGATTCGAAAAAAAGGGAGAAGTGAAAAAAAAATTGTTTTTCCCGTATGGACCATTCGATTCCAAATCTGTTGAATCGGATAAAAAGCTTGTCCCTGCCAGTACGTTTTTTTTTCAAAACTCGAAATTTTTTCTATAAGTCCTGGTTTAAGATAAAGAGAAACATGAAAAAAAATGTTTTCCTCGTATGATCCATTTGATTCCAAATCTTCTGAAATGATAAAAAAACCTGTCATTAGGAGTAGTTTCTTTCCACCTCGAAATTTTTTCTAATTCCACATATCATGGACAAAAATTTTCCCAAACAACATCGGTAAAATCATGGTACCTGAGTTTTACCGAACTATCTTCGGTGAAACTTTTCACCGAACCAGTTTTGGACGATTCCCGAAGGAAAGTTCGGTAAATTTACCAATTTTTTTTACAGTGAACTGTTGGAAATGTTTGTATATTTCATAACCATTGATGTATATTTTTACACCAATTTTAATAACCTTATACGCATCTAACTTCACTACATTGACAGACAACACAATAGACATTCAGATGTTCAAATTCAATGTACAAATTTACATAAAAACACTTCAAAATCTGGTACATGAAATTTAACAGTGTGATAGCGAATGGAAAAAATTCCCTGACTTCCGTCATTTTTACGAAAAATTCCCTGACTTTTTCAGATTTTATGAATTCCCTGACTTTTCCACGTTTTCCAGGTCTGGTAGACACCCTGATAGCATCATAATGTTCTGCCAAAAAAAGTCTATTTCTTTGGGACTCTGAAAACTGAAAAAAAAAGGGAAACTGATCTATGGAAAAGTCAAATAAAAATCCATTAAATATTGGTTTTCAAGACTATATTTCTGTTTCTGCCATGTCAAATGTAAGAAGACAGAGACATTTCATGCGTATAAAAAATATTCAAAAGTAGAGTTACAATTCAACTTATTCAAAGGTGCCCCAATTGCTGCAGTGGAGTATTCTGTGATTCTCACACTCTCCAAATTCAAATCAGTGAAATCTCACTATTTCTGCAGTTAAGAGTCGATCACTGTGTGAAATCGGTGAGATAGCAGTGAATAGTCACTGGGTATGCAGTGGGAGTTCAGTAACATTCCACTGCAGGGATTAGTGAATATTCACTGATTCGCAGTGGTCGACTTTTCACTGCAATCAGTGAAATTTCACTGTTTTCAATTCATAGAGCAGGTCGATCACTTGGACTTTGTGCAATATATTCGCATTTTGCGAGCCTCCGATCAGAAACACACGCCGCATCGCGCGACTCATTGGTGACTCATTGGATGGTGGAAATTTAGTATGGGTACTTGAAATATGAAGATCATCGCCGAGAATTATATATCTGATGTTTTATTGTAAAATGAGGTCATAATATGTGAATTGCATTTAATTTAGCACAAAAGAGAAATTTGACTCATCTACAAAAAAACACTAACACACCGAAAAAAAATTGTTTTGTTGAAATGTGAACAACCAAAAACTTTAGTTACGCTAACCAAATTTTTGTTGTTGCAACAAAACATTTGGTATTAGATACAGAATATTTTTGTTCAAACATTTAGGAACAAAATAATTTTGTTGAAGGAATAAAAGTTTTTTGTTGTTCACATATCAACCAAAATGTTTTGTTGTTTTAATCAAACATCTTTCTCGGTGTAGGAACCACAAACTGGGGTAGATATCAACCCCACAAAAGCTTCACGTCCTCACCCCGTCACAGTAAATTAGAAACTGAAGGGTCTATCAACCTCGCCCCATGTTTAGAACCTTGAATGAAATTATGGTAAAGGTCTCCAGTGGATTATGTCTATGGCTAACTTAGAAACGTAATTCAAAGTTTACCTGAAGTAGATATCTACCCCGGTTTGAAGTTCCCGGACTCATCTAATTTTGCTGAGTCAGCAAATTTTTTGCAATGACAGCAAATCATTCGCTATCACAGCAATCTTGTTAGCTACGACAGAGATTTTCAACTGTGGCAGTAAAAAATCTTTACTCCTTCAGCAAAATTTGTCCGTTATTCTGTATATAATACTGAAACTTTTGCTGCTTCAGTTAATCATGTGGCTCTCTCAGGGAATTTTTAGCTAGATTAGCAAAAAGATTTGCTATTCTGTATATATTATCTCTCAGAAAATTTTTTTTCTTCATGTAGGATTTCAAAAAAAACTCATCAAGTTTGAGAGGATTAAATCTTGCAGCTACATGCTTTTTCTCATAAAACCCTTTTCAAACAGATGAAACCCAAAGAGTTCATATGATCTAAACATTTGTATTTGAAACAGGATCGAAGATTTCATCAGCAGCTTGGAAATTTGAAAGAAGTAGGGTTTCTGTCAATATCCAATTCTTCATCTTCGCCTGATGATATCTCCCGATAGAATCCATGGTTTTACATCATTTTTGTTGTAAAATGTTCATTTTGAGCAGGAAAAATAATAACGTCACGCTTTGGTATCGATTGCATCAACTTTTTGGAAAGTATAAAGGTAGGAAAGGATTGTATCAATCTTTCATTCTTCTCTTAATTCCGCAATATTTTGTGTTAAAATACACGAATTGGAATATTTTCTCCAGCAAAGGAGATAAAACTAACGTAAATTTTCACGATAATGGTATAATATATTCAAAGAATATAATGATCAAAGGATTGCCATCTGTTGATAAAATATAATAATAACATGGGAAGAAAGTTATGTTATAGTTCTTCGTAAAACCGGTGGTTCTGACTTTGATGATTACAAAGGAATTTCAACAAATATTAAACGTTGAATTGGATTGCCGTATCGTTTATCTTTGTTTTTTTCTTCCACCCTTCAGTTTTAAAAAGTTTTAAGGGCTATAACGTGTTCTTGGGAAGAACTTTGTAAGAGATTCCAAACAGGTTGGATGGATTTTGAAAAATTTTCAGAGACATGTTCTGTTATCCACATACGCAAGATCTCCTAACACCACTCAATCTGTCAGTTCGAGTTTTCGTACCAATAACCCAGGCAACGTCAAACCTTCGGACGTATACTATACAAAACAGAAACGTTTGTAGAATGTGATCAGAAGTGATACGATGAACGGATATCGAATATTCATATAACGTTCATATGGAACTCTTCAAATTTAAAGACAAAACCTTCAAACAGATATTTCTATGAAATTCCGATCGAAATTCGATACATTTGTACTTGAAAAGAAAAAGAAAAACAATCATCGGTTCTGCCATGACAAGTTCACATTTATGACACCAATGAGAGAATTTTATCACAAAGGCAGATTATTAAAAAGAGTTGAAGAAACTCATTGGAACTCATCTGCACGGAGGAAACAAAATCCACTGTGACAGCGAAATTTTTTTACTGTGGCAGCAAACAATGTTGACTCTTCCAACAGAATTCGTTTGCTATTCTGTACATAAAACTGAGAAATTTGCTGTTTTAGTTGGTCATGTTGCTGCTTCAGCAATCCAGTTAATTCTGGCAGCAAATTTTTAACTAGATCAGCAAAAAGGTTTGCTAATTTATATGCACTGTAGAAAATGGAGGGAGGGAAGGTTTCTTCACACTGTTGGTGGATTTCGTCCCCTCATCGTGGACGAATTGTTTTTCCATCAAAAATAAGGGATTTTTCCACCACTTGCAGGGATTATTTTGTTTTTTTTAGGTGTTGAATCCTCCACAAATAAAGGAAAAGTCGACCAAATTATGGAAAAAGATTCTCCATCTGTGGAGGAACTTTGCTGTTTACAGTGCGTAATACATCGATTTGCTGTGTCAGCAAATTTTTTGTCTTCGTAATCATCATGGAAAGTTTTTCTTGGCTTTAATGGTGAATTTCAATCGAAACATTTGATGTCTGTTTGATTGATCTGCGATTGATGTTTGGGTGAACATTTTCAGAAATCTGCTTTGCTGAATTAGCAAAACGTTTGCTGTTATAAAAGTAACAATTTTGCTGCTTTAGCAAGATATTTTTTAATTCAGCAAATTTTCTAGCAGTCTGTATATCTAAAATACCGTGTTGCTGAAGTAGCAACACTGTTAGAAAAATCTGTCTGAAACTGAACAATACTATTATGAAGTTTTTTACATAAACATTTTATTACATTTCATGTTTTCATATGAAATTTAATAATCGTTCTTAAATTTAATATGGAAATATGAAATTTCATAAAAAATTTCGTATGAAATTTAATCAAATGTTTATGTAAAACACTTCATAATATTATTGTTAAGTTTAAGACAGATTTTTCTAACAGCGAAGCGTTTTTTACATTTGCTGTTTCAGCAAATTTTTTGTTTTTAGTGTGAAAGTACAGCAAGTCAAAGAAGTATCTACCCTCATGGAATTCAATTTATAGAATTGACGAAATTTATATAAAATCTTCATATAAATTCTTGTATTGAAAATGAATTTTATATAATTTATATAGAATTTTGATATAATAAATATATATATTTTGTAAAAATGGTTGCAGTTCAAGCATAAAATGGAAACCTTTTATGTCATTTCACTGATCTTAAGGGCTTATATCTGTTTGAAGCCTAAAAATGAGAGGGGTTTTTGTGACTTTACAAATGAAACGATCAATAATATAAGGTTTCGAGGATTTAATACACATATTTTGAGGTGGAAAAAATTTGTACTTCAATGCTCAACGACCATGGAGCTCTAAAAAAACGGGCAAAACTAAGCAAAACAACTACGCGATGAATAAAGATTTTTTAATATGCAATGATGAAGAATATTGCCAAGGCTTGATTTTGAATATAAATTGAAACTCCTAAGTAGTAATCTAAACACGAAAGAAAATAATTTGTGGAAATTATTGACATTTGTAGGTTATTATGTTTATAATTCTTTGTATAATTTTGAGGAATCTTTTCCAGATTCAACCAAATACTCAAAGTCTAATCTTGGCAATGTGTTCCATCACTGCATATTAACAATCTTTATTCAATGCCTAATTGTTGGAAAAGTACGTAGCAAAATTTTGCTAATTTTTTTGGAGCTCCATGGGCGTTGAGACAAAATGGCGGCTCAGTTGTAAACTGCGAGCGTATTTTCTTAAGGCGCTCCATGGCCGACAGTAGAAGTCTCGTGCGCCTGCAGCTCAAACAATAAACAACGTTTATTCATAATCCACATGAATGTTACTAATGAAGTACATAGGTTTATTGAAAAATATTGATTTTTGCAATTCTGGTATCAATTTGGAAAGACAATCGAATTTTCGACGATAACATCGACCTTAATTCATTTATACAAACCGTAATTGTTAATCGATCGTAAAAATCCTATGTGAGTCAGTGGATAATCTATTCAAGAAGCTACAGTTAAATTTTCAATTCAATCGGATGAAAATCATCCGAATTCTACTGCCAGCCGATTTTGACAACGTGATTTCAAGAAAAACGCGTTTCAAGTTTGAGAATGAGTCTCAAAATAGTAGCTTGCGGATTTTTTTTACCTTTATTCTGCTATCCCAGCACCATATAACTGCCCTTCCAAGTTCAAATAACTCTTCTCCAGCTTTTTCTTGTACGATTCAGCGAAATTTAAAATCGATGGAAAGAGTCAGAATTTGTCATTTCGAAGCGTCCAGGATTGCTTCAAAAATTTATATTTTAGAAGTCTTTGAAAAATAATTTCATCAATAAATGTTGTTTGATATTAATCTTGGGATGTTTTTATATCATTTAAGCCAATAAAAAATTTCAAACAGGTATAACCCCTTAATTCATTTTTCTTTGCTAGAAGAATAGAGAAAATAATTAATCAGGATGGAGCCCACACTGGGCCGGTGTAGGCCCCATGCAGTGTTGCGCTGGCTTGCATCAAGGCCCCCGGCTGGGAAATACGTTGGGCCCCCTATACTGACAAAAAAATTTCTCCTCGCCAAATAAATAGTTTATTTGTCCTCTCTCCATAGCACATTCCTTGGGCCCAAATAAAATATCCAATCAAATCAAATAATGGAATGCCTGTCCCAAATAATTCTGCTTCCTAAATAAATGATCATCAATTTTGCAACCAAATTAGATAATTAATTCCTACAAATAAATATTTTATGAAGAGAGGACGAGTAGAAGATTTTTTGCACTGTAGAAGAAGCATATTTTTTCAGGAAAATCACAATTTCATCGTAATTCATACACAAAAAAAAAGAAAACTGAAAACTGAACGGGCCCCCAGCGATTGCCGAGAGGCCGGGCGATCCAGTCCCACACTGGGCCCGTGGTACATACATGCTAGGGAACAAAAATTTTGGTTTCTTAGCTCAATCACATTAAACCTAGTAATAACCCGTATGGAAATATTTCGCTGAAAAATGTCTGCAAAACTATGAAAAATCTCTGAAAAAAAAATGAAAAAACTCTGAGAAACTCTGACAAACTCTGAGAATCTCTGAAATTTTGATGAGAAATCTAATATTTTTAGGACATTCTTTACAGACTTTTTTCAGACTTTTTTCAGAGTTTCTCAGAGTTTTTTCATACTTTTTCAGAAAAATAGTAACGAAATTGCACTCTGAAAAAACTCTAACAAAACTCTAATAAATTGTTGACATTTTTCTGATTATTGAAAAATCCTGAAATTCAATAAATACATTCATATGCCGTATTCAAATATCATGTGTGAAAAAGTGTTTGAAAATTTTTTAATTTTCTTCTGAAAGTCAGAAAAATGTTAGCAATCCATCAGAGTTTTGTCAGAGTTTTTTCAGAGTGCAATTTCGTTACTATTTCTCTGAAAAAGAATGAAAAAACTCTGAGAAACTCTGAAAAAAGTCTGAAAAAAGTCTGTAAAGAATGTCCCAAAAATATTAGATTTCTCATCAAAATTTCAGAGATTCTCAGAGTTTGTCAGAGTTTCTCAGAATTTTTTCATTTTTTTTCAGGGATTTTTTTATAGTTTTACAGACATTTTTCAGCGAAATATTTCCATACGGGAACCTACAAATGATTTAGATAAACTATTGATACCTATTTGACTTCTACCCGTGTCTTGACTGTGATTTTTGAGATGTATTCCGAATGAAATCCGGATAGAGCTTGCTTAGAACCTGTCACAAACGGGATTAGTTTTCGAATGAAGTCTGATAAACTTCCAATTAATACTGTTTCAAGACTTCCAAGATAACGTAGAATGAACGCGCTAGTGTCAGTTTTTTAAACGATAATGAAGGCATTCTTTTGAGGAGGGCATACCAATTGGAAAGGCAAGCTTTCATGATTTTTTTAAGGGAGAAATAATGTAAAAATGTTTCTTCTAAACTACGGCCGATCTTTGAAATCTTTGCTGAATTGTTTGTCGAAAACGACGGCCACGATTCTTATCTGAAGCAAAACACAAAATTGTTTCTTGGAATTAACATTACTTTCCTCCACATGAACCGCAATCCAGTCAAAATTATGCATTTTTAAAAAATAAATATTGCATAAGTTCAACTAGATTGAGATTCATGTCGAAGAAAACAATGTTAATTTTACACGAAAAAAATAATTTAGCCACAGCAGCGAAGAGGCCAGCACGGAAATGCATGACCATTAAGGCCAGGTTCCTCCAAACAATTTTCAAAGAATCCAAATTTTCTTTTTCCATAAATTGCTAGAAAATACTCTTGGAAATGGTATAAAATTAGTCCCGAAACCACGTTTTTTCAACCAAGTGTCAATCGTATTTCGAAACTATTTCCTGGTGAGAAAACCGGATGAGAAGCCGGCTCAAACCCGAATGAAGTCTCCGGGATTCCATCCGGATGTATCCGGGCGCGTATACGGTTTTTGCGGTGATTCTTTATCCGGTTTCATCCGGACCCTATCCGGATTTAAATCCCCCCCAAAATTGGAGAATTCATTCGTCTCCTTGTTCGGGTTTTATTTGGGATTCCAAAAAATATCTTGTCCCAAAACCCCGATAGGATCCGAATGAAACCGTATGAAGAAACACCGCAAAACCCGTGTACGGGCCCGGATACACCAGGATTATCATCCGGTTTCTTATCCGGTTTTTTTACCAGGGTTGCACTTATTAACATGAACCGAACGGCATTTTACTATTTAGATGTCCCTCTATGGGCGGTACTACGGCCAAAAATATTCATTGTTATTTGAACAAGTTATAAACAATTAAGGGTGCAAAAGAGGGTCGAAAAATTCAAAAGTCCGCAATTTTATTTTTTTTTTCGGTGAAAATACTTTATTGTAGTACCGACCATAGCCAATTCGATACAGAATATGAAACCGTTTTGTTTTTTACTTTCAGATGATTCTTTTCCAAGAAATGATGACGCTTACCAACAAATCGGACGAGGGTGGGCAGCCATTTTCAAAGCCGCCATTTAAAAAACAAAAAAAAAAACAAAAAAATTTTTTCAAGTAGTTTAATATACGTACTTTCACCTGTAAAAAGTTTGATTCTGAAATATTTTTTGTACTATAAATAAAATGTATTAAAAAAAAAACACGTTTTTTGAAGGAACCTGGCCTGGAACTGCCAGCTGGCTCAGCAAATAAATCAATTCCAAAGGCATGTTTTTTGATGTCATAACTAAAATTTAGCTGCAGGAGCTAATTTAATGGCTGTCCGTATCCGTGCTAACCACTTCACTGCTACAGTTGAATTATTTTTTCCGTGCACACCGAGAGAAGGGAGTTATAAAATTTACATCTTGTTGAGGAGATAAATCACTCTAGAGACCGATAAAAAATAAAATTTCGGGAATTTCTTTCACACTGAAAGAGTTTCGTTGTGAAAATTGAGATGAAATTCCAGTAATCGAAAGACAAGTGAAAATTTTTCGAAAATTACTGTGCAGCTTTTAAAAAATGTGTGAGTTTTTGAACAATACAGATGCGATATTTTCTATAAGTTTTACAAAATGCACAGTAAGATGTTTGATATTTTCCTACTGGTCCCTCAATCACTGAAATGTCACGATAATTTTTCAAATAAAATTCTCTCAGTGTAAAACAAGTAAAGAACATATCGAGTACGTAGGATTTTTTTTCAATAATGCATAGTTGAATTCTTATCAAGAATTTTCGAGCGATTCTTGTTTTTCGTTTTTTCTTAAGAAACATGCCGTTTTGGCAAAAATCAATTTAGAAAAAAAAATTCCACGTACTGCTGTAATCGAAATTTTTTTGGTTTATGATCGTTTCTTCTCTCAATTTGTCCGACCAGGAACAAAAAGATGTCCAGGGAAAAACATTGAGGAGCCACCATTTTGTCGTTTACAGCCCCAAAATAATTTAAAAACACGATTCAATGGTTATATAATCAAGAACTTTTGACCAAATTTCGATATATTCTTTAGTTTTTAAAAGAAAAAAAATTCCCAAAATTTCATTTTCAAAAGTCAATATTTGGACGACTCACGAAATAATTCGAGCTACCACAATTTCGATTGATTTCACAGCGGGCAATGTATTAAGATGTACATCAGCTGAGATATATACCTTACACTAGCGGTTGTAAAATCAATTGAAATTGTGCTAGCTCAAACTATATTTTTGATTATATCCATATATTTATTCAATAAGATGTAAATTTTGCAAACCTTTTCCCTCGGTGTACAAAAACAAGTTTGTTTTTTGTGTTAGATAAGAATTACGGCTATCATTTTCGACGCAAACTTCAAGAATGCTTTGAAAGACTGCGCTCTGTAGATCTGTCATTTTGAAAAAATTAACGAAAAGAATTTTTTTCTAACTTGAATGTTTTAATAATAAATTCGGAAATTTTTAAAGATTAGACATTTTTAATAATATACACTCTCTTGACGGAAGAATATATTTTGTTTTCGCATTGACGTGAACATGAGATTATGGATCTTTGAGCGATTTTTATGACCAAAATAGAAAAACAAGTAAATATCAACTCAAGATAAGTTCACGAGAAAATGGATTTCAATTACGTTTTCAATTTACTCAAAAACGCAGAGTATAAATTCTAGAGAAAATAAACTGTCGGAACAATAAAACATGCATTATTTCGAATTACTCGAGAGAGAATGTATCCATTTTCTTTCTCTCGAACGATCTAAATAGAAGGTGGAAATGGAATTTATATAGAATTAGACAGAAAGTTCACGTAATTTTTATGCATTTGATGATATACGTTCAATTTTTGTAGCAAATTTTATATACGATAGTGTAAATGAATGAATGATTGTGGGATCTTTGACGATTTCCATGCAACATAAAAGTTCAGCGAACATTCAACAAAGTTTCAAATGTCTACAGCTTCATTTTTGTTCTATGGATGTCCAATGAGCATTTGAAATAGTCTCAATGTAATATTCTGTGAACATCAACAGAATGTACGTAAAATATTCGTGAAACGTTCATATGTTACATGGATTTCATTTAAATGGTACTTACAAGTAACAAATTGCAGACAAAATTAGCTACGCTCACCTGTATCTCTCTAATGGTAATTGATTTATGTTGAGAAATTTGAAATATTCAAAACTGAAAAACAAATTGAATTGATCCCAAAAAAACTATATTGCTGAAAATGAAATATCTAAAAAATCTTGTGTTTTTGAGAACTGAACCAAATACACATACAGTTCAAGTTTTTCAGTATACGGTAACAGCTTTTTGATCGTTCGTGGCCTCTCAAAGTTCTACAACACCATGAAAACTAGCGAGTAACTCACACTAATCTACACCATTCATTTTCGAGTGTTAAATTCTAATGATATCAAATCTTATCAAATTTCTTTTGGTTGTATATAAGTAAGTTGGCGATAAATCATGAACCTTCTCTATATCACGCTTTGTAAAACACTGAATCTCTATTTAAACCAGCTAGGAATTGATTTTGGCCAAAAACCATTCAATTATTTCAGCCTACCTCCTTGAACTACGTATCCCTGAAAAATTGCTGTAAATTTTTTATTTCCTTTCATGACATTTTTTCTTTGACAAATCATGAATAAGGCTTTTTACATTAACTGGCTGTGAGCACTTCACAATTGTATATTCATAAAAACAAAGAACTTTATTAATAAATAATAAAACATACGTATATTTCTTTTTACATACTTGTTCACATTCTTAACGCAACTGAGTGATGTTCAGAATTTATTTGTTGACTGAGTATATCGTACGATGGACCAGGATGAGAAATTTCCGCACCTCCCAAACATTCTTCTCCCGAATAGAAAACTGTGTACTGAAAATAGTATATTCTCGATTAATTCAAAGTAATATCAATGACCTGGGGAAAATTGTATTTCTCATCAAGCGACTCCGAAGTAAAACGATTTTCTCGAATTTTTTTTCTTTCATTGAAGGAAGCAAATAAAGAACTTGAATTTTCTGACACTTATTCAATAAGTCTTCAAGTATATGAAACAAAATTTTTTTTGATTCAAAAAATTCGTATACCGAAACTTTGAAGGCGTTTTTCTCGAAGCCATGGTTTTCAAGTTTGTTTGAACGATATCTTAAACACTACTGAATAAATCGCTTTCTTTTATTTTTCATTTTAATCAAATGAATTCAATTACTTGGAGGATGAACCTGAAAACAGATGATACTTGATTGTTTTTTCTCTTTCATAGCACTTTGAAGAGGGACAAAAAAGCGAAAAAGTACTACAAAAAATTTGCATGTCCACGAATTTTTTTGGAATAACCTCTAACAAATATGAGATATATTTCATAAAAATTTTTCGATTATTCACTTTTTTTTAGCCAGTCGTGTTTCAGCGCGTGTAAACAATTCCCATGGCATTATCTTTTATCTAAAACAATTCTTTTATGTACTTCAAGACTCATTTAATAAGTGCAAAAAACTCGAGTTCTCTTTATTTACTTCCTTTCATGAAAAATAAAAAATCGAGAAAATCACCTCATTTCGAAATCACTTGATGAGAATCTCTCTTCAATTTATTTATTCATTTATCTCAACGGGAAAATTCCTTTACAAGAAAGGAATATAAATTCCAGAAAAGAGATTGCAAGACGGCATTAACATGAAAATAAAATAAATTTATATTCAAAGAACAATTTAATATCCATCCAAATATAACTCCGAAAAGCAGCGGTTTGTAAGCAAACTAATGGAAATGAGGAATCAAAGAAATCGGAGAACGCAGTTAATTGATAAAAAATGTCCAATTTAAGACACAGCCTACCATTCCTAACCAATCTTCAAGTCACAATAAACTGAAACAGGGACAACAGTTGATTAGGTTGGTTAATTTGATTAAATTTGTGATTCACTAGCAATTCAAAGCAACAGCATTCAGTCAATATGGATATGATTTTTCAGAAAGCAAAACTGGGGCTAATTTGCCATAGGAACAGGTCTGACTGCATTCAGAATTTCAAACCACTAGGATAAGATCTTGACTTCACTTAAATGTAATTATGATTTTTCTTTTGGTAATCCATGCCCCAATAGAATATAGACTTTTTGGATCAAAAGTAGGTTCAAAATACCTAAACACTCAGGGTTACGGGATGTTAAATGGATCATCAAATGAAACATTTCACACCAAACGTTCGATACATTTCTATTGAATATTCCTTATTATCTAAACGGTGCTCGCTTCGCTCGCATAATTTATGGTCTAACCAGTGCTCGCTTCGCTCGCATTCTACTTGATCGTACTAATCATACTTAATATAAATTGATGTATGTTCACAATTAATTATCAATGAACACATATGAATGTTAATAATCGACATGAACAACAGTAATGCATCAAGTTGTTCCATCACAGGAGATCGAAAAACCTTCACAGTGAACAAATTCATCAAATATACAACAGTTGAATGAAATTTGAGAAGACCCAAAGACCAAAATTCATAAACTTCGATCCAATAGGAAATCATGAATTTCCACTTTCCACCATACACGATAGGATCCGAAACCTTTATTATGAATACACGATACAATTCCGGAGATTCCTAATGTAAATTATTGGCAGATTAGACCTTCTCCTCTCCCTACTCATGCTCATCTGCACGGAATTCTTTCCTCAAGCTGGAATACATATCCTTAATCAATAGTCATAATGCATAATTGTGCACACAAAAAAAAAACAGAAGATCCTTGAAGTCGTAAATGTATTCCTATTGAATCTACTGAAAAGTGGACTACCCTTGGTCTTTCGCGTCTTAATACATGTATGAACTAAAGTTTCATTAATTATATTTTACCTGTCCTTTTGTGAGAGCTCTAAGAGGTGTGTTAAGTCGAATCACTAATTTATCAGTCACCGTTTTATACATCTTACAAGGAACTACCGGATTCCTGTGTTGAAATCGGAAATCACAATTCAGAACATTTTGATTATTTACAAGTTCTTTCGGTTCATTTGTGATCCAATGAGGTTTTTCTGCTATCATTAAATCAGAATATAAAGCTGGATGATCGGTACCCTTAACCTATGACAAACAAAAAACCACAATCAACAGAATTTCGTTATTCATGCATCAATTCTATTGTAAGAAATTACTCACCACCGCTATGATATTCTGATCCACAACTTTGTGGTATACAAAATATGCATCAGATGCTCCACTGAGTTTACATCTTTGCCCCACAGTCCAGTGGTGGATTCCTTGATGCTTTCCTACTACTTTTCCAGTATCCCAGTCCACAAAGTCTCCAGGTTTGTTATCTATATACTTGAAGAGAATAGAATGTAAAATTAATAATCCAATTCAATAAATAATTCAATTTCACAAATTTTTACCTCAGCTATGAATTCCTGAAACGGCCTTTTCCCGATAAAACAAATACCCATACTTTCTTTCTTTTTAACTACTAAATCTAAGCCTGCCTCTGCAGCAATTTGTCTGACATCCGTTTTCAAGTAATTTCCAAGGGGGAACATACAATTTCTCAACGACTTTTGAGGCACTTGGCAAAGAAAGAATGTTTGATCTTTGTTTGGGTCGTGTGCTTTTAATAATTTTACATCTAAAAATTCATATATTTTTTTAAAGTACAGATTTTTTCAACTGCTTCACACAACATTAATAATATGTATTGAAAAAAAAGGATCAGTATCAATAAAATATAATTCTCTATCGAGTCTCACTTGTGTTTGGTTTAAAATGTTCGAGATAAGGACCGAAACTTGTTCGTATGTAATGTCCAGTTGCAATAGCATCCGCTTTGAACTGTTCTTTGGCTAGATCGTAGAATTTGTTGAACTTGATGTGTTTGTTACAAAGAATATCAGGGTTAGGTGTACAACCAGCTTGATATTTTTCTACCAGATCACTGAAAGTATCAAAATTAAATGCAGATTGAAATTACAGACTTTGTACTGAAACAAAAGATTCTTATCATGAGATCTGCTCATAAAGTTAACAAGCTTCTCACAATAATTATTTCAGTTCATGGATCTTGATAAAAGACATTGAAAAAGTAGAAGAAAATAACAAATTTTAAGATAATTTCTTTTGTGTTGTTGGAATATCTGATGCCATGATTGTTACGATGAAAAATTCTTGTTTCGTGACTCAAGATGAATTTTGTGCAACAAAAGTTACCTCAACTCATTCATTTTACTATGAGATATCATAAAATGAAGAGCAACATCCAACTTTGACAAAATCTCATAGACTCTTTGTGCAAATCGAATATGAGTTTAGTTCACTTAATTTTCTGTTTCTTCTAATAGAAAAGAATATAAGAGAATATCATGAAAATTATTAGAACAGGGTCAGTTGTAAGAGATATATCATCTACAATGCGATGATGAATGAAACCATGTAAAAATCGTGATATTCACCTGAAAACATGATTCCAATATTCCTTCACAAAACTGACCTGTACCAGAGGAATTTTCAGTTTCTCGCACACCCACTTTGCATCTTCGTAATCTTCCTCTACTTGACAGATTCCTAATTCATCTGTGATATCCCAATTTTTCATAAACAATCCAGTAACATTAAAACCTGAAAAAAACACATGTTCTCTGTATGAGTAGATTACATCTTCATTGAACATTATTTAAATTACATGCATTTATGTTCTTCACCTTTGTTTTTAAGTAGCAATGCGGTGACTGCACTGTCAAGCCCACCCGACATACCCACAACTATATTTCTCAACATCTTCTTTGTTTATATTAACACGGAGAAAATATGTTAGAATCTTTTATGTATCGTCATTTAAAAATAATCATCATAAAGTGAAAGATACAATTCTTGAATGGTACTCATTGGAACATGCATAAACTGCTTGATGAATAAATGAACAATGAATCAGGAATTCTTATATAAATCTGATGTCAATGTAGTTTTGCGTAAATTTTAATTTGAACTCATCTGACGGTGTTGCTTTATTTGTATTTCTTTGTTTATATAACGTTGATGGAACTATAAACACTATATGAGCAAATGGATTTGAAAATCGGCAAAAAGGTCTGTACACATGAATGCAGTATTATTAAGGGTTATCTCAATGAGCTCTTTCATGGATCGGAATTTTTGAGGGATTTTCGGGAAATTCTAGTAAGTTAATAATCCACGAACGCATGGGATCTTCGAATTCCGTTTCGTTTCCTAGAAATTCTTTCCATGAGAGACCAGCCTAAAGACTCTTAAGAAAAAATTGTCCGTTGCTCAACGTCTTTCGAGGTCTTTTCGTCTTTTCTGGTTAATGGTCTGTCTACATAAGGTTCGTTCGTTCTACCTGCTCCGAGTTGCTCCAACTTGTACCAAACCAATCATTTTGTTTCTATAACTGGAAATAGCGAATCCAAAATACTTGGAGTAAGTTGAGGTAACTTGGGACACCACTAAACGAACTTAGCTATAGACAGAAAAAACGGAGAACGTAAACGTAAACGACTGCGCACAACTCATATACTGTTTCTGCGCATGCGTTCTTAGGCTGGAGACTCATGCTAGCGACTGTCGCGCGCGATATCATTAAAAGAAAAAAGAGGAAAGATATTTTCAACTCGGATCTCTTTTTCCTTCTAATGATGTCGCGCGCGACAGTCGCTAGCATGAGGTACCCGGGGTTACGTTTACGTTGGTTATGTAGACAGACCATTGAGGGCCTATTTTATGAGAGCTTCAGCCAGTGATGCCAGTATTCCCTAGAAAAATCTTCAGATTTTTTGGCATTGGTCATTACTTTCAAAATTGAAAATATGATTGGCCGGTTATACAAGAAATAACCAATCATCAGATGCTGAAGATTTTTCTAGGGAATACTGGCAACGCTGGCTTCAGCATCTTAGAGCATATACTACTGGAGCGAGCATCTAACCGAAGAAGTGGTTCCAGATATGTCGAGTGAAACAGATATAGAAGTCAGGACGATCTCTCTTTCTAGTTGATCTTCATTGGCTGCCTCAACGGAAAGTGTTATTAATTCTGTTGTTACAATCAATCCAGGATAAGTAAAAAGAGAGCTCCTCCTGACTGACTTTTATTGCCCTCTCTGTCCGCATAGACGAGACCGTCTTGCAACACTGTTTTGATATGGGATGCTCGCTCCAGTAGTATATGCTCTAAGTTCAGCATCAAGCATCAACATTGGAAGAAAAGAGACAACATGTCAGACCTCTCGTTTTTTCCAATGTTGACACTCGACGCGGAAGCTGCCATGAAATGGGCCCTTAAGGCTAACCTCCCATGGACCGGAATTCGTTCCGGCGGAATGACTTTAAACCAATCGCTTTCACAATTTCTTTTAGAGCGTTCTATCAGGAATCTATAAAAAATTGTGCATTGGTTCAATTTTCATTCCGCCGGAACGAATTCCGGTCCATGGGAGGCCAGCCTAAGATAAAATGTCACCAAGACTTTTTCGGATTATTGTCATTCGGTAATAGTATATTACGCACCTAGGACAGTAAAATAAGAAATGTCCCAGAATTGTCGGCCGAGGCGAAGCCGAGGCTGACAAACATGTGATCTGAGCATTTCTTTTTTACTGCCCGAGGTGTGTATACTATTTTTCTCCCCGACGGAGCCGGAAAGTGGCAACTTCGTTTTGGCCAGCGGGCAGGCAGTTGGCCACTTTCCGCCCGGAGGGGAGAAAAATGAATTTCGGTCCAACGGTCTTTCGGCCTCACGGGCTTTCGGCCCAACAGGTGTTTACCCATTCCATGTCATTAATATTCAATTAATTACATCGACCTTGAGATAAAAAAATCCAGAATAAATCAGAGATGCCGGCTCTGGTCTCAAAATAATTGTACATGGATTATATTTGTTATAATATCAAAAAAACTGAACAGAGGTATCTTATTGGCTGATAACGAAATTTCTTTCTAATTATTTATGACGAGTTAGTTGAACAACAAACAGACCCGGATTGTTAGATTGATTCTGAATCATTTCATCCAAAGTTTAATGCAATTGATTGAGTATTTTTGACGTAAAATGGTTGAAACGATCTAGTAGTTTTTTGGTGAAAAAATCGACCAGAGCACCCCCTTAAGGTACCATGGTATTTCATGGGAGCTTAAGCATCAAACGTCAACATCAAGAGGAAAGAGACAATCTGTCGAACCTCTCGTTCTTTCCAATGTTGACGCTCGACGCGGAAGCTCTCATGAAATTGGTCTTTGACCATTGTTGCGTCGCGCGTCAAGTGATTGAAGTGTCAGGGGCCTGGCCTGGCCTTGCCGTTGAGGGGAAGTGGTAGTGAAAGTTCGTTGGAAACTAGTACTTGTTAGGGAAATCACTAAAAAGTATTAGTTTTCAACTCATCAGGAAATTTCGGGACAATCGCGATCTACCAGGGGAATTTCACCCCCACTATCGCCCCATTTACATAAGTTACATGTGTGCATAACCCCGGGTACTCATACTAGCGACTGTTGCGTGACATGATTGGAAGAAAAAAGAGATCCGAGTTGAAAATGGTAGAGGGTCTTTTAGCCGAAAATGTTTTTGGCCGAATTTTCTGCATTGGAGAATCACTAGTATTCCCTGGAAATGTGTAGTTACTTCTATCAAATCTGCCAATGAACAAATTTTCGGCGAAATGACCCCCTACCTAGAAAATATCTTTCCTCTTTATTTTCTAATGATGTCGTGCGCGGTAATCGCTGGTAGTCGCTAGCATGAGTACCCGAGGTAAGTCTGCCGTCCAAACAAAGAAGACCGTACGCCCCATTTTTGACGAAAATGAGTTTTTTTCATATCATTTTGATCGTGAAAGAATTCTGCCCTCTACTGTGTTTTTAATTTTGAAAAGAACTCATTACTTTTTTAACAAAAGCGGTTCGAAGCACGAAGAAATAAACCAAATTGCACTTACGGTTTTCTTGCTTTGGACGGCAGATGTTTCGTTTGGAGGTGAGAGTATGTATATGAATGAAGGTGGGGGTACTATTCCCCTCAACCTATCAATGGCGCCCCAAGTTACCTAGTAAGGTAGCAAATGCCTGAGAGGCCATTTACCCGAAAGCGGTAAAGTCTGTGGCCATTTGAAGAGGGCTAGAAACTTCTAATAATTATCTTCAAAATCACTATTTCCAGTTATAGGGATGAATTGATTTGGTACAAGTTGGAACAACTCACCTAGATAGCGCACAAAACCCCAAATGAATTTTGAAAGAGAATTCTTGAAAAACTCTTTTAGAATACAAAGAGTTATTGAGGAGTTCAAAAAAGAATGCAATTCGTGAGATATTGATGAATTCTCTTGAAATTCCATGAGACTTCTTTAAGGGTTTTCACGGAACTTGTGAATGTCTCACGAATCGAACTCCTTCTGAGACTTTCCAAGAACTCTGTAGATTATGCCCAGACAGCACAGAAAGTTCTCTGGAAGTTCTATAAACATAATCTTGGTTCCGCGTGTGCTGGTGCCTGAGACACATATTTTCCAAATGTTTAGAGTACCTTCGTTTTTGATGCACATGAATACGTACCGAGCACGTTCTTTTCATACACTGAGGGACGTTCTTTCCGCGTTTTCTAAACGTGCTCCCATGAAAACTAACCTTTTAAAAACATATGTGCAACGCCGCGGAACGTTGTGAAAACATTTCCTTGAATACGTCCAAATACGTCCAAAGAACATTGCAAGAAGACATGAATAGAACTAAACGGGACATTTGCATGTTCCTGCGACATACATGCGACGTTTTTAGAACATCATGGGACGTTATTTGCACGTTCTCTGTGTAACCAAGCACGTTTTCGGAACGCCCAGAAAACCTCCCGGTGCTGTATGGGTGGGTCCCAGATAACACAAGAAATTCTTTAAGAGTTCCAGAAGAACTCGGCATTTGTAGAAAGCATTCATCAAGAATTCTAAAGTAATCGACAAGTGTTCTTCTCAATTACCCTGAGGAGTCGTTAATGTCCTGTTGATAGAACTCTTAACGAGCTCGGCCCATTAATTGACAGAAGTCGTTGCGAACTCTTGACATGAATGATCAAAGAACTCTCACGGAACTCATGTGTTTATCAAATATAAAAATTATTCTAATATACTATGTGTATATGCAGTGGCGTCCCGGGGCGGACGCGATAGCGGAACCCCCCCCCCCTTGCCTGACAGTTCATCTTCTTTTGTAAAAAAAAAAAAAACATAGAAGAAACTGTAATCCAGTAAAATTTGAATGCGAACCAAAATTTGGCACCCGAGGTGGTCCGCCCCCACCACCCCCCCCCCCTTGCTACGCCACTGTGTATATGGATAATTATTCAATGATTGATACATCTGATCTTCTACGTTCATCAAGCTTTTATTTATCGAACGATCATTCAATAACAGAAAATATTGAAGTTCAGGCACTTTTTAAAAATATAACCGACAAAATTGATCATACCAAATCAATAATTGAAATTTTTAATATCGATGAATATCAAAATGTTCGTAATTTACACGAGTGAACAACAAAATACATATGATTAGTTTTTTTTCTTCTCATTCAATATTACTCATTACATATTTCTTTATTTTATCGACTCGAACCAACCATCATCACTTGATCATTCTTACTAAACGCTTTTTCACAATCATAGAAATCTGCGGGAATTCAACATGTGCATTGAATTCGTAGGAAGTTCTTCTTTAGCAGGGACAGAGCTTCATAAGAGTTCTAACAAGCGGACATTAAAGAGTCCTTCAAGTCATCTCAAAGTGTTCTTTCAATACTCTTACAGAACACCCAAGGGATTTATTATAGAGCTGTCAAATAATTCTTTTAGAATTCAAAGAACTCTTTGAGAACTCGTCAAGAGTTCGGAAAAATAATTCTTCCAGAATTGAATTCAAGAACTCTTTTGGAACGGCTCACGAATTATGGTGTTATCTGGGGTATTTCCGACAGCACCTGCACAGTGCGCACAGTGCACGAAGCGGTGCTCCATTCATTTCAAGCTCTGATTTGATTGCCCCAGAATAAAAATCTCAAACGATTCAGCACCGCTTCGTGCACTGTACACACCGTGCAGGTGTTGTTGGAAACACCCCATGTAACAAGTACCCGAAAACGGTAAAGTATGTGGGTTATTTGAGGAAGGCTAGAGGCTTTTGGTAATTATCTTTGGATTCAAAAATCATTGTCTTTCGGGTAAATGCAATTCCGGGCACTCGAAACCGTACCGAAACATTTATGATCAATTTTCCATCCCAATTAACACAAAAGTTTCAACAGAGTTCTCTATGAATAAATTTTATTCGTTATATAAGCTGTCTTGGCACTCTTATGCTATCTGGAATATTCAAAACATTATTCCTCACATATATTTATCCATTCGGAAATGTTTCTGATTGATTTACTATGAATAGGCAACAAGGATCTACCAGGAAAAAGGGAAAAGATTAATTCAACCCGATGTACAGTCGGTGGATTTAATCCATTCCCTCCCTATTTCATCAATTTAAGAACACTCACAAATAAATGTTGATTGTAATTATGATATTCAATTTAAAAACTTTTCAACTATGTCATCGATGAGCGTGGATCATTCCTCATATGCTTGAGTGGTTAAAATTCAATTTTTATCAAGAATTTGTGAATTATGACAAAGTTTTCTACAACTCATCGAAGATGGGAGGGAACGGATTAAATCCACCCATTGTACACTCAAATAACACACGAAGAATTCTTTTTCAATAACAAGAATAGAATTCTTCAAAAACTCTTTTCGAACTAATGAATTCATAAAGAGCCCTGGAGGAGTTCAATGTTTGGGACATTAACCAGTTCTTTGAGAACGCTGAGAGTATTGTTTTACTACTCTCAAAGAACTCATTAATATCATTCATTCATTAGTCCGAAAAGAGTTATTGAAGAATTCTATTCTTGTTTTTGAGAAAGAATCCTCCATGTGTTATCAGGGTAATCGATCAATTCAATCCGTTCCCTCCCTGTTTCATCAACTTGTAGGTAACTTTTCATGCGCAGCATGCTGCCAGCAGCAAGCATGAAAGCAAGAGAGATAGGTAGAGTATCATAAGCTTTAAAATTCATAAGCCATAAAACCATATGCCTGAATTTCAGAAGCCCGAAGTTGCATAACCCCGAATAAAAAATTATCAATTTTAGTATAAACTGATTATTACATACTTTTCATATGATTCAAAGCATTGATAAACCATCAACAGAAGCATATTTCACTTCTAAATTGTATAAAAGTATCTAATAACCGATTTATACCAAAATTGATAATTTTTTTTTTCGGGGTTATGCAACTTCGGGCATGTGATTTTAGGGCTTACGATACCGCAAGTAGCACAAGTTCCAGAAACTAGATCTCATTGAATCCTTTTGGAATCACAAAATAAACTACTGAAATGTCAGCAGAATAGAGTACTTGGAGAATTCAATTTCCCTTTTGTCATACTATATATTATACAATTGACTCTATTCTGCTGACATTTCAGTAGTTCATTCTGTGATTCTGAAAGGATTCAATGAGATCTAGTTTTTGGAACTATTGCTATTTGGGTTGGGGTGTTCAAAATTCAAATGTCATCAAGAATTTGTAAGTGACGAAACGGCTCTCCACAACGCATCAAAAGTAGGAGAGGACGAAATGAATCCACTTACCCCATCAGAAATCCACCCTACCACCACTTGCATCATTTTGATGAGTTTATGAATTTCCGTTAGAGCAGAAAGGAAAGTGACATGAGTGACATCTCGCTTCTTCGTTCTCCCAAAGTTATTTTCTCAACTTATCAAAACAATGCAAACGTTGTTTTCCTTCCAGTGGCTGCACAGTGGGTGAAAAAAAAGTCCACAACAGATATCCCATTCAATGAGTTAAATCAAACCACACAAAAATCCATTCCCAAATCAATGAATCATCCATCAAAACTCCCTCTCAATCTCGTCAATTTCTCAAAAATTATAACCACCTCTCAATGATAAGATTCAAATATTTTAAAAATCAATATCACATTTAAAAAAACACTCGATTTTCCTTGTAGCGTTCCAAAATGTATCCACGAAATCCTTCACCAGTGTTTTTCATGCTCCGTACGATCGTACATACGTCTGTACCATAAATACCCATCAATACAATTATAAAGTGTTGTACATAATATGTATAAAAAAATAGTTGACTGGAAAAAACATATATCTATAACCTCTTCGCTCGATAGAAGGAAAACTTATGTTTATGTATTGCTTTGTGCGGTAATGAAATCAATTCCCTGGTAGAAGGGAAACTGCCAAGGATAAAACATAACATATAGTTGGTAAAAAATTTCAAACAAACAAATCTCATGTTCTTCTCCGTGTTCTCCGTACAGTTTACACGATATAAATGATGGAACACAGTGAGTGAAAAATCCATTCAAATGTGAAGTTGAACAAAATGAAAACCATTAGAAAATCGCGTAACGAATTTTAGCGTAATATATGATGTCTACTAGTCGATGTCCTTGTTCTGAATTCAACGTCTTGGTCTTCTCGAAGGAATAACATACTCTGTTTCAAACAAGTGTCGAGTGGACTGACTGATCCATTAACAGAAATGACTTTTCATTTATTTGAAAGTTGTGTTTGTTTTGAAACACCTTGAAGTTTTCCCACCGTTTCAATCTCCAAGGATTTTCAAAAATGAGGTAAGAATTCATTATTACTTGTTCTTTGCTCTTGTTTTTATTCAATCCTTCGAAGAAAAACACCGTTTCATTCAATTGTAATTGATAATGCAATCGAGATTGATAAAATCACAGCATCTCTGATATTAATGCGGTAAACGACGATAATCATTTCATATCCACCCACTTTTGTTATCATCCTTTTATTCTCTTTTTCAAGTACAATAAGAAGTTTATCTGGCAAGTGTTTGTCATTTTATTTATGGACTTTTCATTCAATTTAAGAATGAGGTACGAATGATCGATCAATTGAAAGTTTTTAAGCACAGTTTCTGTTTCTTTTTTGCTTTATTTCATTGTAATTTGATAACAATACACATGTACATTGACTTGTTTTTTTATTCATCAATTAATTTGTGTATGGATCGTATTGAATTATTTACATATTATATATCAATTTACAATCAAATAAGTTTATTTTTTCTCTATAAATTCACACCTGTTTGCACATCCGTGTGGTATATTATTATATAATATATATAAATTATTCATGCCCCAACAATGAGCTGTGGGAAAGAATTTTATTGTAATGAAGAAATGATGGAATTGAAGAGAAGTTTCTTGGAAATTCTGTATCATCTTTATATATTTTTTGTTCATAAATCATCAGTAATAAAACGTTACTTCTATTTTATATCAATTCAACTGACAATGTACAGTATTCTGGCAGTAACCATAATATTATGATTCGATTTGTATCGTTTTAAACCCACCAGCGACAGTTGAGACTCTGTTCCAACACTTAAGATAGCAGTATCTGTCTACATTGAAGCAAATTAATAACACGACAATTTTTATATTAAAATTCTTGAATGGTAGAGTACTAAACTCAAAATGACACAATGAGTAACGCATCGGACTAGATATTCAAGGTTTGTGTTTAACTCTAGGCCTCTGCAATTTATTTCTCAATCTTTCATACCTTCGCAACAAAAATATTTGTATTCTCTTCTCTTAAACGTGTTTTAAATATTCATAAATTGTGATTCATGTGTTGGAAAAAAGACTGACTATGCTGTGCGTCGATTCATGATGCGAATAATAACATAGGAAGCTCATTTTAAAATCATATCACAGATGTACAAATAAATTTCAGGTACTCGGGTTGTTAATCAAACATCGAGGATGGCGGAAGAAGAAGGTACCGAATGGTTGCAAGAACTGTTGCAAGACGTTCAACTGTCACAGTTCTTCACAAGGATTCGAGATGACTTACAAGTCACTCGGTTGCAACATTTCGATTACGTACAATCGGAAGATCTTGAAAAAATTGGTCTCGGAAAACCAGGAATCAGACGATTATTGGATGCTGTGAAAAAAAGACGAACCACGCAATGGAAGAAGAGTTTAATCACCAAAATCAGACCAGGGAGCAGCGCGAAAAATGTAAAACGCTCTTCGCAACCTATCGAAGGATCGTCGATGTTGACTTGTTTGATCCAGGACAAAGATGTAACTCTTTCGATTAAATTGGGAGATGGAAGTTTTGGAGTCGTTAGACGCGGAGAGTGGATCTCTCCCTCCGGACGTACTTTACCTGTCGCGGTTAAAGTTTTAAAAGCCGATGCTTTGACTCAACCAAATATCATTGAAGATTTTGTTTCTGAAGTTCAGGCGATGCATACTTTGGATCATCACAATCTCATTAGGTGAATATCTCACAGAAATCATGATATTTTCAAAATATCAAGCATTTTAAGACTTTTATTCATAGCGGATATTGAATCTAAACAATTATTTTTGTATATATATATATGAATATTTTATTATTTCAGATTATACGGAGTTGTATTGTCACAGCCGATGATGATGGTCACCGAACTTGCACCTTTGGGAGCTTTGCTGGATTATCTTAGAAAACAATGTGGTCGTATTTCCGTATTGACTCTTTGCAATTATGCT
Source organism: Gonatopus flavifemur (assembly GCA_018340375.1). Taxonomy (NCBI): domain Eukaryota; kingdom Metazoa; phylum Arthropoda; class Insecta; order Hymenoptera; family Dryinidae; genus Gonatopus; species Gonatopus flavifemur. Next base: position 1,275,596 of record JAFFJZ010000019.1, read on the forward strand.
TTGCAAGTAGCAACTGGAATGGCTTATTTGGAAGCAAAACGTTTTCTACATCGTGATTTGGCTTGTAGAAATGTTCTCTTGAGCACCATAGATAAAGTAAAGATAGGTGATTTTGGTTTAATGAGAGCACTGCCTCAACAGGAAGACTGTTACGTTATGACAGAGCATAAGAAAGTTCCTTTTCCTTGGTGTGCTCCAGAATCTTTGAAAGCTCGTCAATTTAGTCACGCTTCCGACGTATGGATGTTTGGAGTAACATTGTGGGAAATGTTGACTTTCGGAGAAGAACCGTGGGTTGGTTTGAATGGATCTGAAATTTTAAGAAAAATAGATAGGGAAGGTGAACGTTTGCACGAACCAGAGGCTACCCCAACGGTGATGTATCAATTAATGTTACATTGCTGGGCAAGAGAACCATCCGAGAGACCATCGTTTGCTAATTTACGAGAATCTTTAACCGGTATGGTACCCGCTGTGATGAAAGCTTTGAATAACTTCGAAGAAACCGACAAAATGACGATCCAACAAGGCGATCAAATTGTCATTATCGATGGAAGACCTGAAAATTATTGGTGGAAAGGACAGAATCAAAGAACGTTCCAAATTGCTTTGTTTCCACGTTGTTTGGTGGATCCGATGAGACGAAAACAACCCGAAGACATAAGCAAACCGTTGGAAAATTCTTTTATACACACAGGACATGGTGCACCGTTCGGTAAAAGTTGGGGAAGTCCTATCTACATAGACGACGTTTATCTAAGAAATCCTATGGAACCTCCGGATGTGGTGGGCGTAACTACGACGGAACATTCATTGAAGAAGAAATTCCATTGTGGAACTCCTCGATCGAGAAAACAATTCCATTACACAAAATTTCAAAATAAAGATACAGGTTCTAGTCCGGTAAAAACAAGTAATTCCATTATCAGTACCACTCAGGAAGGAAGTTTGATTGACTTATCGCCAGAAGACTTAGCTAGCACGAGTACAATCTTACAACCGGACACTTCGTGTCGAAGAGTGGTTAACATTCTCGATGAACCGATCGATGTTATGGAAGCGCAACAATCTATCCAATCTAATTGGGAAGATAAAGATTCCCAAATGTACGCTAATTGTCCTGGAAATGCGGAATCCGATCCTTTCGATACCTCTCAGGTGTTTGTTAATCCTCCGCATTCGAGGTATTACAGCCACGTAACGCCTGATTTGAAACCTTACTCTTATGGAAACATTCAAATAGATAAACAAAGTGCTAATTATTCCAACGTGGAGAAACCTGACACGAGTCGTTATTCCGTAAATTTAAATAAAAATAGCAACATTAACGTGAATGTGAATTTGAATACTAAAGATGAGAATCTTTACTCGGAGAATCACTATAGTGAAATTGATAAACCAAGTCCCCCGATTGCAGGAAACGCCGCATCGAATTGGCCTGAAGATTTAGAGGATGATAACGTTCTTCCTTCCACCGCTCAAACTACTTACGTTAACGTCAGTCGAAGTTTATCGGAATCGTCTACGATACCTCCACCTCCTCCTGCTTTTCCTCCTAACGATAAATCAGATTCAGCGTTAGCACAAAGTTTCAACGAATTGAAAATCTCTTCAACCAAAAATCTCTCTTCCCCAAAGAAACTAGATCCAACGTTCCTGGCGGAATTGGAAAAACATTTGGGTGAGAAAGAAGCCAACAAAAACATGAACACCACCGCCGTACAACAGAATTCTGATAATTTTCCAATACTTCGACCACCTCCTCAATGTTTCAAACCAAAATCACCCCTGTCGGATCAGAGAACGATCAATTATTTGCCATGTAAAATGCAGAATTCTTGGCAATCGAAGAGTACGAATGTTCCCCGATCGCTCCCGGAACAGCGAGATAATAACATGCTTCAAAACAGTACCGTGGATGCAGCGGTGGGACAAATGTGGCAAGAACAACAGAAACAGCAGTTACCTCCGATAAATATACAATCCATAGTAAATGATACGAACATTACTCATGAACCCCCCTCTATTCCTCCTCAAATGGATTATTTATTACAAGGAGTGAATTACGGAAAACAAACACCAAATACTTCTTCTCAACAACATCAAAATATTCTTCAAATTCAAAACAATTTACAACAATTCAACGGAGGTACCGGTACCAGTACCAGTACCAGTACCAGTTCCAGTTGCAGCACTTCCAGGCCAAACACTGCTCCTATGTATTCGGATCAAGTGTACGCTAAATTGAAAGAAATAGTACCAAATTTGGAAAATTTATCTCAAAACGAATTTAATACTCTATACAACAAAACTGTGCAGCAAAATATTTTGAAAAATTATCAAATCGCAAACTCGGTGGTGTCATCATCTTGTCAAGGAACGATGAGTAATAATGTTCAACAATCGCAAGTAAATACTCACTACAATCCGTGTGACTTTAGTCCTCATTTGAAACAACCACCTGTATATAATTTACCGCCTCCTCCCCCTTCGGTTAAGAACGGCGGTGTTCAAATAAATCCAGATAATACTTTCTCCAGAAAAGTCCCTCAACATCATTCGATGCCTTCTTCCTCTTCCTCCTCCTCGACCCTGCATAATAATTTTCCACAAATGAGCCAAACTACGATTAATACTCAACTAGTCCCGTCAACGTCGGCCTATCCCTCCGGTATCAGTCCACCCTTGACAAGCGCTTCCCAACAATTGGTTATGTCATTGAACGACGAGTTTAGAGCCAGCAAAGTGATGAAGGTGCAACAAGAAGCATCGGACGCATCGCAAAGCGAGATCCTAACCGCTCTTCAAGCTACTGGTTGGGACTCCAGCCAGGCCGCTAAACAAATATCGAAAGACAGACTAGCTAAGATAGAATCCCTCGTGAGGTGAGTTTTTTTTTGCAATCGTAAACTTTCCATTTCATTTAGAAATTTTTTTATATACATTTCTTTATAATTACAGATTAGGTTTGGCTGATAGATATCATTGCGAGAGCGCTCTCAAACAAACCCAATACGATGTCGATTTGGCAGCTTCTCTCCTCCTTGACCAGGTTCGGTGAAAATAAGTGTGATATTATTTCTAAACTGAAATATAAAAAGGTAAATCAAAAGAATGAACAATTTGAAAACAATATCGAAATTTCTGACTTTCAAAGAGCATTGTTTCGAATATATTCGAGAAATGTTTCCAAAGAAAACTGCTATGAATGTTTTGTTATAAAATAATTTATGATTATTCAAAGTCAGAAAACTCGAGTTGTGTTTTGGATGACAACAAATTCATGGATTATTCTTTTGTTGTCGAGTAACAACATATAGTACTTTTAGCTAAATGTACAAAAATGTAACTACAAATTCGCGTCGTGTTTCTGAAGAGGAGAAAGTATCCTTTGCGCAGGATCTTTCAGGCTTCGTGCTGAATATTTGCATTCCGATTATTGAAATGGAAGTTCACGGTGATGAAGCTTTGTAGAGAATCAACCGAATTAGAACAAAATGCACAAATTGGAAACGATTAAATGTATGTGGAGTCAAGAGAATTGACTGAACTCCTGGGGTTGGTTTGGTCCTCTTGACAAGTGGAAGGTGTTTTAAGGGGTTATACACAGTTAAGAGGTGCAAAAAAAGCGATTTTTCAAGAATTTTTCCTGAAAAGTCAGTTGAATTGATAATTGTAAAAATTTGTACACATATTGAGTTAACTTTTAACTGTACTTTAAGATTTTTTATTTGTAAAAATAATAATTTTGAGCGCCGTTATAGTTGATCTCCAGGAACTCCTCTAAAGAAAATCGCTTTGCGGTGACCACGATATCTCGGGACTGAATCTTTTAAAATGAAAAAACCAAACGGATTTCGTCAAAGTAATGTATAATCTAGTAATCAATCGAAGGAATAAGCAAAATCAAATTTTTTGACAAAATGGTGACTTCTAAGAGAAAAAAATCGATTTTTCAGCAAAATTTTAGCCTTGAATTGTTCATTAAAAAAAAAATATTCATCGGTGAGAAGAAACCTTCGATTAATTACTAAAAAATATAATCAACAAGCTTGTGTTAAAATTTGAGACTGATCGGTCCAGCCGTTTTCGAGAAATCTTGGTCACCGACTTTGAAAACACAGTTTGGAGAAAAACGCATTCAAAGTTTCAAAAGCACTTGACATAGAGTGAAAAATTTTTACAAATATGCGTGTAAGTTGAACAATAATCGCCGATTTGACTTGGAATTTCCTTTGTGTGTACTTAAATGTATGTACATTATGAAAATGAAATAAAAAAAAAATCGATTTTTTGAAAATTTTAACTGTATATAACCCCTTAAGAATAGTAGAGATTATGAATTATTTCATTCAGCTTATGAGTGTTTGTTTGTACTCTTTGCTTCGAAACGATCAAATTTTTGTTAATTATAAGTTATACCATTGCGCTTAAGAAAAACATTAAACCATTTTGTTGGACTTTGAAGCGTACCACTGTTGGCTCTCTTTATTCTCTTTCGCAAGATCTGGCTAATATGAAATACCTTTACACATATGATGTATTTATGCATATCCGCGTGTATGTGAGTAATTTTTAAGATAAAAATGAATAATTGTTTGATTTTTAAGACTAGGTATAGTGTAATCGTTGACAAATTAGATTCGCTCGTTAGATAGAACAAAACATTTATTTTTCGAACAAAAATTTCGTATTTTCCCAGTGTGTTATTTTTCTATACAACACGGAGAGTTGTTTAAACTATCAAAACCCAGTGAGCCCAAAGCGAATATCAATGTGAAATCCTCGTAAATGTGTTGTATAGATTGGTTGATTATTATTTGAAAAAAGAAAAGAATTTCACAAAAATTTCAAAGTTTCATAGAACAATGATGAGAAAGCTTTATTCGTTAGGTTTATTTATAAAACAAAACAGCTGAAATAATGCAACCAAACTGTTTTATCATTCATTATTTTCGTATAATATTATAGATTATTAGATATAATGCTCAATGTAAATATGAATTTCAATATTTTGTTTTATTATCAGTTAATCGGATTTCTTTCGAGAGTTCAAAGATATTTTTAATATTTTTTCAACACTCTTAACACTGTAAAAGATCAGCTTCGTTAAACAAAAAGAAAAAAGTCCTTGTGAGCTTTTCGTTTGATACGAATTCATTTTTCGATTAAACAACATTTTATGATGCAAAAAAATTGAGAAAAACATAGATAAATTTATAACTGTGATATGTAATTTACTGTAAGTGAACGATAATGAGCGATATCATGTAATTTTGATGACTCTTTCAAAGCGGAAGGAAATTGTAACCAACGTGAAAATGCTTGGAAATTCGGAATTTATGTAAAATAAGCGTATAACGAAGAGTCTCCTGGTAAATTTGAAACTTGTGAAACACTTCCAAAGTCGAGTTTCGAATCCACAGGAGTCTCACAAACGTCGTTTAAGCGCTTGCTAAAGGAAATCGAATTGTATTTTGCTTGAATCTTTGTTTCTTTCATAACAAATTTCCAAAATCATATACTGTTATAAAAATTAGCTATTCAGATTTAATATCGGATCAATTTAATCCTTTTATCCAAAATCCCACGAGTAAAGAGATTCGTTAATTAGCTTCGGAACGACAACTGAGCATTCAACGATAGGTACTCAAACATTGAAGAGGGAAATGGATTAAATTGACTCGCTGATCCCTCGTGGAAACAAATGACATGCAATAATAATAACTCCTTGAACTCAACGATCAACAATTCTCTACTCACTCTCGAATTAATTGATATCATTTTTACGAGGGGTAATTTTTTAATAGTATATGAATGATAAGTATTTAATAAAATACAACACGGGCTTACAAGATGTGTATTCTTTATAATTAATCATATTGATTCAACGAATATATGTTTGAACTAAGTGTATAATATATTGTTTCCATTTGTAGGAATGAAAAATCAATCGTGAATTCTGAAAGAGTAGTCGGTATCTTACAGTACAATAATGGATTTGAGTAATATATTATTATAAGTTACTTAATTGTGCGCATCTAACGTAACAAGAAAGTCTGAGTTTCATGTTGATTTATCATTCCCCGACGAAGCAACAGTTGAAAATTCATTCATAACGAATGAATTCTTTTGGCGCTACGATAAGTAAATCATCCCGCACTGTCGAGAGCTGTTGTAAAGTAGATTTACAAAAAGATGCATGAGTACCTATTGTAGTTAGTCAACATTCAAATCTTCAAATATATTCATACGAAACTGCAAAAAGAAAAAAAACAATGATGCAATTAAAAAAAGATATAAACAATTGAGAAGGGAAGGAATTGGAATGTTGAATCGTTTGGATAAAAGAGAGCGATTTTAAAAAATACGTTACGATACAGCGTTCAAATTTTTGAAGAATATTCGTTTTTCCTGAATACATGTTGAGAATGTTGATTGGAAGGAATCCAATAACGCAGGTACTCGAATTTTGTCAGTTTTCATTATTTTTGAATTCTTCCGATATCATAAAAATAGTATGTTATTTTTTGAATATACTTTGCGTGCGTGAATATGGATTTATTGTTCATTTCCCCTGGTTTTTATATGATTATCATTTTTTGTGTATGAAAACATTAAGTCATACACTGAGAGAAGTTTGGCGCAATTTGCTTTCGCACAGCTGCTGCGTTCGACGCAAAAAGTCGTGTGTACGAACGCTGTGTCTCCCTGGAATGCCAAGTTGAGCGCCAAACTTCGTAAAGTATATGAATAAACATGATAATGAGAACTTTCGAAAGGTTTAGATCGTCGGAAGCGATTGGCCTACTTCAAGCACGACCCTTGCAGTCTCATGAAGAAATTTCGAGGAGTTCCAGGAGGGATAGCAGCATTTTAGTTCGGTATAGAAAATATAAAACCAACCATCCGTTAAAATACGTGATTTGAAGCTTTTGTGAGTGGAAACTGATGGATTTTATCTCTGAAAGCACAAGATCTAGTCACGTACTTGAAGTTGGGAGCCATTAAGGCTCCAGGTGGTGGGTGTCCAGAAGGAAGAGCAGCGATATTTTCCCAATAAAACGTGGAATCCACCGTATAACATGCCATTGAAAACCTCTGCCGGTGAGAAACGACGTTCTTTAAGTTCTGATATTTGGAAAACTGTCTACTTGTTGCCGAAAAATATGATTTTCACATTTTTCTTGGGGGGGGGGGGGGCTCAAAAAGAGCAGTAGGGGAACGGCGGGTAGTATGGCCTTCTTACGGAAAAATTGAGGTAAAATCACTCCAGAGTGAAAGAATGTCGCTACGATGTGGGATACAACTTGTTGAAGTATTTTTATTGAAATTGTCATTAGTGAAATAAAAGATCAGGAATAATTTTAGTTGATGGATGAATTCATAAAAAATTTTTCGGTGTCGGGTAGTATAACCCACCATCAAAAAACCGGTACATTAAAACGAGAACATGTTTTTTTAACACAAAATTATTTGTTTTGAACATTGAATATGAAAGGTTTTTTCTTGAATTCAGGCATCGTCCATTGAAATGAAATTCTACATTATCATATGGACCGTACCATCCAAATCTAACCCATTAGAGCCCATGGTGAAACCATGGGGGATATGGTCGCTGATGAAATGTGAAACGCATGCACAAAAAAATTGTTTGAACAATTTTTTGAGAAACAAGTGTTCAGTCAAACTGACTTCGCCAATCGATTCTAAAAAAAATTCGGCATGGTTTTTGAAAAAATAGCGCTATCGTGAAATCCCGTGCACCACTAACTACAGATTATTATTATTATTGTTAATTGGACAAAAACCCATCATCCCTGAGTAATTTGGGTGCCTTCACGAATACTCCCCCAAAACTTCCTCCGGCACGCAACCAGCGCGCTGGGAATGGAGCGCGGGAACATCTCCCGCACACTTCGCACACACACGAAAATGAATAGAATAAATAAATAAATAAACCAATAAATAGAAGTATATCACAAATGAACGAATCGTATCTTTAACAAATAAACAACAAGCATGAATCAATAAACGGACAGCAAAACGTCAATCAACAAATAAATAGATTATTGAATAAATAACAATGACGAATGAATGAATGGATTATTGAAGAGATGGAGGATGAACGAACGAATAATAACGACACATGAATGATCCGTATGGAAATATTTTGCTGAAAAATTTCTGAAAATCTCTGTAAAATCTCTGATTTTCCTCTGCAAGTCTGATAAAGTCTGACAAATTGAGATTTCGATAAAAAATCTCATATTTTTGGGACATTGTTCTCAGAGTTTTTTCAGAGTTTATCAGAGATTCACCATTGAAATTTCAAACAGATGATTATGAATTGATTCCTGATGAAACTCTGAAAAAATTATGACGAATGTTCGTGTTTCCGAGAGCTATAAAAAAACTCATGAAATATGAGTAGGGGAACGGCGGGTGGTATGGCCCACCACGTATTTCCAGGATCTGGCGCTAGGTGGCAACACTACACACTTTTGGTTACGGAGAGATTGTTTCTGTCCATCATACGCGGAAACTTCATTGTTGTCAATACAGTGTGTTAAGAGAAATCTAACTTTTTCTATTTACTTTTTCTTGGTGTACTGTGTCGGTGAAACTTTGAGACGTTCTGGGCTGAAGTGGGTCAGATCATAAAATGATGTGTCATACTAGTATTAACTCCCCCCACCCCCCTTTCCACTATATATCGAACACGTCTCATGAGTTTTGAGCGATAATGTTTGTTTGGTTATGAACTACTTTTTTCGTCAAAAATCAAGAACGGGCGGTATGGTCCACATTAACCTATTAGAGCTTGTGCTGAAATAATGAGGGATATGGTCTCGGTCACCGATGGAATCTTGGCAAACCCATGCTATCCTAAGTGAAGTGAGAAACGTATGTAAAAAAATTGTTTATAAATAAATTGGTCGAAAAATTTTCCACATCCACATTACGATCGTTCACTGTTATTGAAAAAATAACAAACCAATGCGTGTTTTATTTTTCTATAACAAACAATCGCAATGTCGTTTCAGGGTACATGTTTTCTATGTATTTTCTTCTCTTAGAATCGGTTGGTGGGATCAATTTTACCGACACACTTATTTTTAAAAAAATTGTTCAAACAATTTATTTATGAACAATGTTTTTATGCATGCGTTCCACATAAAAATTCGTTTCTCGATGCTATGCCAAGATTTCATCGGCGACCATATCTCCCATGGTTTCAATGCCATACCTGTAAAGGATGGACACATGAACTTTGTGCAGATATTACAGACAAATTATATTATTATTATTGTGATAAATTATCCAGTCCACAGTCTAAGTAAGAGTTGAAAAAATCATATTCAATATTTAAAACAAATAATTTTGGGTTAAAAAATATGTTCTCGTTTTAATTTACCGGTTTTTTGATGGTGGGCCATACCACCCGACACCGAAAAATTTTTTATGAATTCATCTATCAACTAAAATTGTTCCTGATTTTTTATTTCACTAGTGAAAATTTTTTCTTCAGGATGTATGTGAGAAAAATACTCCAAAAAGTTGTATCCCACACCGTAGCGACATTCTTTTACTCTGGAGTGATTTTATCTCAATTTTCCCTCAAGAGGGCCATACCACCCCCCGTTCACCTAATATCTGCAATAAATAAATCAACAACACAAACACATATATTTGACAAGCGCGATACACGCTGTGAAAGAGCATGTAACGCGCGGCCGATGTCATCACCGTTATCTCCATCACTCGAGCACTTTCCTTGGTATATGCATCCTGCCCCTGAGCGCGATGTCCTGAAGATCGCCCATTTGGATGTCCCCTGGAAGCTTCCTCAAATATTCGCCACAATTCTTCGGAACTACACCAAGGGCCCCGATGATTTATTATTATTATCTTTCCATTTCAGACCTTTTCATGAATTCAGTTCGGAGAAAATATTTACTCATTCCCGGATCCCTTTGAGGGGAAACTAACGATATGGTGGCAGTCACATTGTTCAACGAGCAACCGATCCAATTTAATTCACATATCGCTTCGTACAACACTTCTCTGATTTAAGTAGGAACGATTTGGCTGCTGCCCCGCTGTTAGTATCCCCTTAATGCTGTACGAAAGAATTCCCCACACAGGACACCTACGTCGCCTCTCCGTGGAATTCAGGGAGAAGAAAGGGATCGGTGGATACAGCGTGGTACGGCGGAGAAATGTCCGCCCGAAAAAACGGCTGGGACACTTCTCCGTCGCCTCCACGTTGCTTCTCCATCTTACCACGTAATATCCACCGCTCCCTTTCTTCTCCCTCAATTCTACGGAGATGCGACACAATTCTTCGGCGACTATCCTGTGTGGGTTGATGTGTCAAAAACCAGTCAAATTAGCCTCAAACTGATGAGATCTTCGAAACTTCCAAAAGGAGGAGCATTTATCTGCACATAAGAAACATAGCACTGAACGAATAGTTTATCCGGGTTTATTCGACTCCTGTCCAGGAGGAATTTCGGAATTGAGTTCAGTACAGGGGACGTAAACTCGAATAGATAATTTTGAGATGGATTTCAACGCTGTCCCAGAAGTACCCTTGTTGGAAAAAAATGTTGAATCCTATCAAATTTCAGTAGGCTTGTACAATGTTCTGATAAAACGAATTCGGAAATTTTCGATTGAATTTGTTTAGATTCAATTCCTGATAAGGACTGTCTCGAAAAGTGCGGAAACGATTTTGAACAAGCGCGCCACGAAAACAACAAAGCGTGTGTAGTTGTCTTTTGTTTGACGTTCAGTGTCATTATTGTTGATCGTACTGATGCATGGTTATCGAAGTTCGTGCGTAGTTTCAGCGAGATGGACAGCGAAAGGGAAAAAGTGCGTATCAGAATCGTGCATGAATCTGAAAAGAACCCAAGTATGTCATATTCTATTATCGTACAACTGTGTAAAACGAGCAAATCCAATGTCTGCAAAACGATACAACGTTACAATCGTCACCATACAACTAAATGCGCACCAAAAACAGGACGCCCAAAGGGTCCAGCTGATCGAAAATTGGAGAAGAAGATCGTAAAAACAATCAAAACTAACAGATCTATATCAGTTCGTGATTTGGCAAAAAAATACGGTACATCGAAAAGTATGATGGAACGAACGAAAAAACGCAATAACTTGAAGACTTACCCCAGATAGAAAAGCATGCCCTGAATGTTTTGTAACATAACGTGCCGTAAACATACTATCATGAACTCCGCTCAGCTTGCAATGATGCATAGAATGTAAACATTATGTTTCAATTATGGTGCCATCACCTCGTTTTGCTACCAATAACAATGCTTTATGCGGAAACACCTTGGCGCCATGATGCGAACATTTCTTGGCGTGCATGTCACCATTATGATGGCCTTATGGAGACATTTTTCTATCTGGGTACAAGAAGCAAAAAGTACCGAAGAGAACAAAGAAACAAGCTAATGTGGCGATAACGCGCGCAAGATCGCTGTACAAGCACTTGGTCGCTCAAGAGAACGTCTGCATTGTCATGGACGATGAAACATATATAAAAATGGACTTTTCGACTCTGCCTGGTTCCTAGTTCTATACCGCCGAACCTGAAGAAGTGTTGGATAATTCCGTGACTTCAATCGCTGTAGAGAAATTCGGTGAAAAAACTCTAGTATGGCAAGCGATCTGTCAATGTGGTTTGAAGAGTACACCTTTCTTTCATCAGGGAACAATTAATAAATATACGCACTACGAAAACACACTATTCCTACATTGTTTTGGCCAGACTTAGCGACTGCACATTATGCTAAAGACACGTTGTAATTCATGGAAGATAATCGTATCGAATTCGTACCGAAAAGCATGAATCCACCAAACTCCCCCGGGCTCCGTCCAATCGAGAGATATTGGACTCAAATCAAAGCATACCTGCGTAAGGATGGTCGATGTGCGAAAACTATCGAAGAATTCAAGAAAATGTACTGGGCAAATCAGAAAAAAGTTGGGACTGAAGCTGTGCAAAACCTGATGAGAGGAATCAAGAGTAAAATTCGACAGTTTCAGCGAAAATCAATTATTCCCCAACTCACTGTGTTTATTCAATTACTTTGCAATGTAAGTTCGAAAAAATATATAAGTTTCACAGAGACAGCGTGTTGTTATTGGTGTGGATCTTTTCAAAATCGTTTCCATACTTTTCGAGACAGTCCTTGAGAAGACCGGATGGATGCCGGATAGGAACCAGACACGAACTTCAACGGAATAGTATACGAGTCTATCAGGTTTTATGGGGGAAATGTTTTCCGGGTCGGGAGTATATTCCATCCGGACTCATCTTCCATCTAAATTTTACGTGGGGGCACAGCTGTATAGGTATTAATGAACACTCGGGCTTTGAATATAGCGTAGCGATCAGCAAAATGATTTGATTAGCCACTGTCGTCACGTGATTAGAAATGGTAATCAAGAAGGTTTTGTGGTTCCAACAGTTTACTGCAACGGTGCTAAAAAATTTCTGCTGTACTGGAATTTTACAACTTCACACGCTCGAATTTTTCAGTTTCTTGCCAGTATTTTTTTTCTGAACACAAAAAACAAAATTTAGTACTTGACCTTTAAAGGCCGCACTAGGTTACAATAATCCAGAGCGATTTTCAAAAGTTGCACCATTTTTGAACGGCTGCACCACAATTGATCCCGGACTAAATCCCCCGGAAAAAATATCTCCGCAGAAAATAATCCCACATTCAACATCTCCATTCTACAATGTCAAAAAAAAGGAACAAAAATCCCAAAATAAACACAAAAATCAGTTGCAAATATATATAAAATCTCATATGGCAATGCAAAATTACAAAAGTAATAAAAAAACAACACTTTTCAATCTTGCCTCGTAACTTAAATATTTTCGGCGTTTAACAGTGTTCACAATATGACCAGCTCGATGCTGCTCAACCGTCAACTCTGTCACACTCTGCTCTTCCTTCAAACAGTTGATAAACTGTCCCATATTGGCATGACTGATGCGAACATGCTCATTAAAAGCACGATGCCACCCCTCCACAGCATTATTCGTGCGAGGTAAATTAGTGTGAGGGGAAAAAAATTATTATCTTGTCCACCTAAAACTCTACTAGCTTAATACTTGGATAGAAATACCATTCGGAATAGAACCATTAACCATCAATAAAACCATTCAAAATCACATTACAATCGAATCCTGAAAATACAAAACAAAAAGAATTCAAAAATTGAAAATGGGATACAATGGTATGGGGATCTTCCAGTTATGGGATATTTTCGTACGGGGATATTCAACTATGGGATCAAATGACCGGGATATTTGAACAGGGGAGGAACAACTCGGATAACATGCCCTCACGAAGCGACGCACATTGAGAAGCTTCTGTACGCAAATTGCACGCAAACCTAGAGGAGAGCTTTAACATGTTATCTGGGAAGGGATTGACAGGAGAAAGCAGTTCAAGGTATCAACTATCTGAAGTCTAATCAGGGTCATTGGTTGTCGCTTGATTATTGAGTTGTGCGCACTCAAAATCTTGCCTCGAATAAAGTCCCAAGCAACACAGAAGGTTAAAAATGCTAAGAATGTGTTCGAAAAGTCCTACGAACACGCTTAGAACTCCCATAGAATATCTTGCCGAATTTATCCAAAATAATCTCATTTGCACATTCTTTTCACATCCACTGTATCGCCATAGCATATTTAAGAAGTTCTTGTGTTACTTGAAGCGCAACTCCTCTCTGGTAATAAAACCGGATGGAGATCCAAATAAAACACGGATAGATGTATCTGGGTGCGAATCCGGATGGAACTTGTTATTTGGTTCTTACCCATACAGGACAACTACGTTGTAATACCTTGGAATTTAGGGAGAAAAAAGGGATCGGCGGATACAGCGTGGTACGGCGGAGAAGCAGCGTAGAGGCTACGGAGAAATGTCCGCCTGAAAAAACGGCCCGGACATTTCTCCGTCGCCTCTACGTTGCTTCTTCATCGTACCACGTAATATCCACCAATTCTACGGAGGAGCGACGTAATTCTTCGGAGACTGTCCTGTGTGGGTTGGTCGGGGTTCATTCTGGATTCCAAGCAATATTCATCCCCAAAACCCGGATAAGATCCGGATATAACCGGATAGTAAAGAATCACTGCAAAATCTGCATTTGCGCCCGGATACAGATCATCCGGGTTTTATCCGGTTTCTTACCAGTGTTATGTCAAATCCAACGCAGGAGCTGTGCCCAAGTAACTTAAAATTATAGTTCCGTAAACTCCTGCGCCGAATTTGGCGTGAAAGCGGTGTAGAAGTTTACTGTAGGGATGCAGCATTATCACGTTGTGGTAATTTTCTCATGGATCAAGCTATCGTACAGAAACTTTATATAGAATGGTCAATGAGAAAAGTTCACTTTATTCCAAAATGGCAGCGCTCCTGAAATGATATGTTAGGAATGAATCGCACGTATAACCAGAGATATAGAAAACTACCCAAGTAGCACAACAGGTTAGAAATGCTAAGAAGGTTCTTGGAAGTTCTGAACATGTTTTATGAACATTCTTAGAATCTTCGAATGAGACTGTTTTGGATAAGTATATTCTGTGCACATTCTCAGAACATATTTTTCGAATTTATCCAAAACAGTCGCATCTGTATATTCTATGCATGATCACGGAATGAACGCGGAATATTTGAAATGTTCTTGTGCTACTTGAGTACAGCTAACCTCAATTTTTTGCATTTAAAGACCATGGAGCATCGGAAAGCGGATAAAATTTTGCCACTTAGTTTTCAAACAACCAAGCAATGATCAGAAATTTGAACTCATCATCATGAAGTAATCAGTCTTACGACTGGTTTGATAAATTTGAAATACGCAGCAATAAAGTGCACTGGTAGGATTACACTTTAAATATGAATCCGAAACCCAAAACATATTGCTATATATGAGAAAACAAATTCCACAAATTACTGACAGCTGTAGGTTAATATGTTTATGATTTTTTGTATGATTTTGAGGATTCATTTGCAATTCCAATTTCATATTCACCCTGTTGAAAAAGTCCCATACATTCTCATATATACATCTTATTAGTTTATATGAATTTCAACAAGTTTTTATCAGTCTATATGCGGTTTCTGTCCTAGAACTTATGGGTTTTATATGATTTCATATAAGAATACAAAAATTATATGAGAACTTTATGAGATTCAATTAGAACCATTTGCAAAATCTCATAAAACCGTATAAAATCAAGTGTGTGTACTAGATTTCATGCGGTTTCTGTCCTATAAATAACTAGAGTTCATTAGAATTTATGAGATCTCTTCAACAGGGCAAAGCTCAGGTTCAGCAATGTACTTCATCACTGCAGATTCAGAATTTGTGGTTACTGCTTAGTTGTTCAAAAAGTATGTAGCAAAATTTCGCTCATTTCTTCAAGGGCTCCATGGCCCTTGACTTCCATATAACTTTTGGAAGAATTTCCATCAAGTTTGGTGGAAAAATTATGCCAAATATTGTGAGTTCCTACTCAATTTAACAAAAAATCACTATTTGTTCATTTTTCAATTATGCGCAAATTTTGAAAAAAATGAAGCATAAAATGTTTCAACTTCCACTTCTTTCGCGCTTATTAGATACTGTTCCATTTACTCTCATACTCTTCTTACGCTCCCATTTTCACTGAGGACTACAATTTTTCATAATTTGACAATAATTTGCCTATAAAAAGGTACTGGATACCGAAAGCATGTTTTACAGTGTGATTACACGTTTGAAAAATGAAAAAGGCCTCCATGATAAAGTATCTTTGACTGTATTGTTCCTAAAATTGCACTCTCAGTACAAACTTGGATTATCTATTCAACTCCTCAACAGGGCCAGACTTAGGGCTGGTGCCGTCCAAGACTGGAACATAAAATCCCTCCCCTGACTCTTCAAACCAACAGTAACAAAAAGATCATCAAATTTGACAATTGACATCAACGGATGAATGAAATTCTCCTTTCATATCTCAATATCACATGACATTCGCGTGCCGCCCGAGGCTCCTTCCAGCTTTGGCAGCCCAGACATAAATACGACCCTGCTCTTCAACAATCGAACTAATAATTCTGGAGAAATATTTGGAGATTATCTTGAAAGTATCTTGCAAGTTTTTGTTTTTTTTAGTAATGGAGAATTATTGACTTATACTCGTGAAACACAGATTATTCTGGGAATATTCTAATGAGATGGGAATAAAAGAAATCTAAACAAGAACGGCATGAAAATGTTTTTATCAAGGATATTCTATGAACTCTAATAGCACCACCACACTGGGACATTGGAATGTTCCCAGAATATTCTACGCTATGAGAAAAATGTAACATATATTTTTCCGCACTCTTCGAAATTTAGCTGCGTGAGTTGATTATAAACATTTTTCAATTAAGAAAATTTCTCAACTCCTGTTTGATATGTTCAATGATTAGATGAATATATTTGAATATTTGAATGAAGATTATCTTAACAGATTCATGGAATAATATAAAATGATAAAACACTCCGTATAAATTTGTAAACCATCATCGATCCTCCGTTTGGGACTTCGGTGGATCATAGGTGGATGGAAGGAAGGACTTCGACGTCGAAGTCACAGTGATACGTCGGACAAATTTCCTAAGGTATTTTTTTCAAAATTCGTATGTGAATGAATGCAAAAGTTCTACTTGGTCGAAAAATACACTCTCCATTTTTCCATCTGTGATGCACCGAAGCCTAAAGTGAAGGATCAATGGTTGCCCTGTGCAGGGCCTTCCCGAATGTGATGGTGTTGTTGGGTGTTTTATCTTGCCCGATTTTTCAAGTGTGCGTTGAAGATGTAACATGTTGTCGTGAATGTACAATAAAAATAACATCAAAAAATGATTATGTTGCTGAAGTTTGAATCGTTTATTGGAACTAATTAACCATCAAATAAGATAATCTTCAACTATTCAAGCCAAAAAATCTTGCAGTACATTATTTAAACGATCTTTCCAGTGGCAAAGAGTTGATTCGAATAGATATGTAACGATGATTTATCAGATTTCATGAGTTCCAATTTTCGTTTCGTTTCCATAAACGATTCAAACTTCGAGAACACAAAATGATTAAGATAATCTTACTAATTCAAAATAGCAGTTCCTCATAATCAATCTTTCTGAAAGAAATCATTGCCCTAGTGTAAAAAATCTCATTGAACTGATTGACCAACAAAAAAGTAATTAAATTGATTTTAATTGTGTTTCTACATCAGAATCAATTGGAACCAATCGATTGAATGAGATTTTTTAACCAGGGCTGCTATCAGACCACGATTATTTTAAAAATAAACTTTAAAATCATTAAAAACCAATGCTTTACATTTATATAATCAATGTTTCAAACAATAATAATGATTCAAGCATTCTTCAACAAAACGGAACTGCGAAAATTTTTCTATGATAAAAAATGGCAGCCACGGTATTAAATCTTATACTCTAAATTCTGTTATTGAATAATTCATATTTCATTGAATGAGCCATAGAAAACGTTTGCATTCATTTGTTAGCGGAAACCCGGTTCCTTTCCGTTTTTTATGTAAAAACTCAGATATAGAAAAATTTTTGTATCGATTTGGATCAGGGTTGGCAAAAACTTTGTTTGTATGAAAATGCGGTCCGCTGGTTTTCGAAATTTCACTATCTCAATATCATATTACTTGATTCCCAATAAATATTCGTGGTACGAGTATGAAGCATGCAGCATCAAACTTTCCCTGCAAATAAAAATAGATTAAAATCTATCTCCCGCAATTTCATCGATTTAGGTGTATAAATTCAAACGAAATCAACATTTTGTGTCTATCTATTTTTATTTACAGGGTTATACATAGCCATAGCTATAGCTCAAATGACTTTTTCTTGTAGTTTTTCATTCATTATTCCGATGAATTATCAAATACGATTTAAATATCTATCACTCTAGGGAAAATCGTTTTCACTATTTTCATCTGTAACATCTGTTTTTATCTTTACATATTCTAGTTTTGATCAATCTCCATTCTACCCTTTGGTCTCTATATTTTTTGTTCGGATAGTTTTTGAAGGGGGTGTCCTGAATTAGAAGGTTCAAAAGAGGATTTTAAAACGAGCTTGAGCTTTCTAATTCACAACACCCCCTTGGTACAAATTGTAATATATTCTATCAAGCAACTTTTCCCGTCATTCGTATTTGATTGACTTGCAAAAATGCATAATCTTTCATCTCAATAATACTACTACATCATATATTTTTTAATTTGAATAACATGTTCATGTTCCTGAATTCCAGAATCGTCGTTCGTAAGTCGAATAACAAGTTTATGAACTTGAAAATTGTATTAAATTTCATGCGAGTGTGTAGGATTTCATAATGCTTGATGATCTGTCGATTATATCTTAAATACATATCGTAAATATACTCGTATAAATCGTATAAATATCGCATATATAATCTAATCGGTGTACGAAATGCAGTATACTATATGTATAAAAAACTGCAATAAAGAATTTTTTATAGTTTTGGAAGTATCGATTATGAATTTCTTTGAGATTGCTGTGCGGAAATATTTTGTTAACGAAAAATATAGTGACTTTGATGTTTCCACCGAGAAAACAAATTGATAAAGGAAATACAAGATTTTATTTGCTTGTAACATTTTTGACAACATAAATCATCGAGAATCACAAGACTGAAAAAGACACAAGTGTGATTTTAAATTCTCATGTTCTCCAACAATCTATTTTGGATTTTCTTTAAAAACACCCTGTATTCAAAGCAAGTTGTCACAATATCTCCCCTCATGCCAACCCTGATTCGGATTCCTCTATAAACTATCCTCTATGAGAGAAAATACTATTCATCGAGGCTGGAATATTCACTCTACTTGATAATAGATTATCAATAATCAATAAATGATGAATATACTGATAAAATTTGATTTCCCTATACCTGAATTTCCCGTCATTGATGGAATCGTTTGATGTAAATTATTGTACCAAACAGAGCTTAAAATCAAATTTTTGTAACAAAAAATTGGAAAAGACGATGTTCAAATTTCAATCACAAAAATTAGTAGAGACCGGGAGAGAGCTCCATTCGGTACTCTCTGAATCCACAATGAGAATATTTATTCCATGAATTCAAGCCGAGGAAGAGTATTGCTTACTCAGTCTCTGGAATTCAATTTCTTTTTGGAAATATTCTTTTACAAACGGATGTTCTAGATGAGAATCTTTCAATTGACTCAAATAACGATTGGCAACTTCGGGCGGTTTGCCCATATGTTGAGATAATACTATCATATTGATTAAAGTATCAGGATTATTGCTATCTTTATCAAGAGATTCTTGCAGCGCTGTTTCGGCCTCTTCGTACTTTGCTTGACCAATAAAACAAGTGGCTTGTCCATTCAATAACATACTTGTACTGGAGTGTTTGTCGATCATCTCCTGCAAGAGAAATAAATATTGATTTCGGAAAATTTGAAAATTCTATAGAATTCCATACCTGAAAAATATAATACGCATCTTGGAGTTTATCGCCGCCGCTACTGATATTTAACCATGCTTGAGCTAATTGAGTAAGCGTCGCGTCATCATCTTTCTCTTGCATAGCTTTGAGTTCTTTCCTCGCCAAATCCAATCGATCCATTTTCAAATATATTTGAAGCATCAGTGCTAAACATTCTAAATGATCTACATTTCGAAGTATCCTTAGAGCGGATTCTAAATTCTTCTCATGATAGTATATAGTTGCTGCAACGATCAAGAAGTTGTGATTATCGTTGTTCAGTCGATTAACCGCCTGGTCCAATTCCGCCACTATCTTCTCCCTGTCGTTTGGATTTGCAAAATAATTTGCTAATATTTTCAAGGGTTGAAGTTCCGGTGGGGAGGAATTGTTAATTTCATCCAAAACGACTCGAAATTTTCTTTGGGCTATGTAGGCTCGATACAGAAACACATCCCTTTCGATTGCTACTTCAAGAGAAGAAGGCTGTATCAAAACATCATTATTATTATTATTATTATTTATATTTTATTAATCGTGAATCATTGAAAAGTTCAAGAACAATTATAATAGTGTTTGAATCGTACAGAATTGAACAACGTGTCGTTCGTTGGATGACAAAAATTAGAAATACGACATTAAATGCGATTTGAGTGGATTAATAATATAAAACGAACCTTAATTTTTTGTCCTTCGTTGATACATTGTTGATAATTTCCAATGTAAAAGTGATTTTTCACGTCAAATAGTTCGTCGACATCAACCTGCTGTTGACGTGCCATCTTTTCATAATGGTTCACCCACATGAGTTTTGTTCAGTTCTGTCAACGTGAACCATAATGCGCAGATCTCACATTTTCCCGTTCTGCGCATTTTTCCGTTCCTCGCATGATTCGCGACTGTATATTTATGTACAAAGCTTGTGTGTATGAATGCATGCCATTGAATTAGTGAGCCGTTTAAATTTGTTTTTGAATGTTGCAGTTGTTGAAATAATCTTCATCGTTGATTAAAAAGTTTCAAAACTCAATATCAGGTAACAAAGTGATGGAATACAACAATTAAATTGCAAACATTCAACTCAGATGTCGAAACCATTGATCTTTCAGGTTCGGAAACGTTAAAAATGCCGCGAACTAAACCTGTGCATCCAGACCCATCGCAAAGCGATCTGATAATGAAAGATTTTGAGAGACAAACCGAAGTTGAAATAAAAAAACTTGTCGGGGAAGGAAAAATGTTGATACAAACTCTTTTGTCGCAAATTGATATAGCGATATCCCGTCATCCACCGGAGATCAGAAACATGACCTTGCAGGAAATTTTGAATTACAACGATACGACGAGCGATGAGAAGGAAAATAACAACGTTTCTTCCACCAGTAGTCATTATAAATCGTTCAAAGTGTCGAATACGATGAAAACAACTTCGAAACGTGGTAAACGTAGTAACATCTCAGACGACGGTTATGCCACAGAAAGTACAACTACTCACAAATCTCGTGCTTTGAAAAATAGAAAAGTTACAACCATGGATGAGATTTCTCCTAGAAAAACACGCAGTAGCACCATCATTAATAGAAGTAAATTGAACGAAACCAATCGTGTGAATAAAACTCATACCAAAAAGAAACGAACGACCAACAAAATTAATACGGTTATGAGAAATGAGTTCAAAACTCCATGCGTGAAGCCTCCCAACGACGAATACAGTATTGTCACTCCAAAAATCAAACCCAATACTCCCATTCATATACTCAGAAGACCCAAAGAAGGAGAAATGGTTTTGAGTATGCAAGGGAGTCCTCTGCTCGTTTCTGCTGTAGTTCAAGAGAGAGTAGCCAACATTAATGTCCCTTTGAATAACGGCAGTCTTATTTCTCTGTTACCCAACGATGGTTTACGTCTCTCTCACATTCCACAACTGGATTCTGAAACTTTGCGTCAATTAGCGACTCTCAAGAGCCATATAGATAAAGTCATGGGAGTGCAATAGAGGTATTATGTTTTTCTCTGAATTATTAGCGTAATATTCAAATCAGTGGCCAGAATAAAAGTGATTTTATTGTGATTGTTCAAAAATTCTACTTCGTTTTCACACTATTGGAAGATTGAGATATCCAGACGAGGTTCTACTGTTTGTTTACTCCCTCGTTGGTGAGAAAAAAGTTAAAATTCAATTCATCTTTGATACTATTTTCCGAATACTGGCTACTGCATTTTGATTAATCATTATTGAATCCATGACAATTGTCTTTATTTTGAAATGGATTCTTGAGATCCCATTGAAAAACTTTTCTAAGTATTTATACACAGACTGTATGTTATTTTTTAATTATATACACATAAAATGATAGATTACGCTCTTTTTATGATCTTTCAACGTCTCGTTTGTAGCCGTTCTTTGATTGAAATTACCTACTTTTTCCATCAAAGTGATTGGAAAATGATTATTTATTGTTTAAAAAAATGGATATTATGATTTTAATAGGATGAACAAGTTTATAGATTCACCGACAATAATCTAGTGAATTTTAGTCACAAAATTTCTCAAGGTTTTTATCAAATGATTACTTTTATTGTGCGTAATGTTGATAAAATTTCATGTAGGGAGAATTAATTTAGAGTAATTATAAATAGTATTGAGTATTTATATTTTTAAAAGAGATGTGAAAAACATTCAACAACGATGAATGCAAAATACTTGAAAATGTTGAGAGTGTGAGAAGGAATGAGTGGAAGTTTTATGGATTTTTCTTGACGAATGGAGAATGTTTGTAACGGAACTGATGTTAGAGGTTGCAAAGAAATTATCTGAAGAAAAGGGGAATGGATTGCTTAGATAGATTGACTCGAAAGCACAAAAAATTGATTGTAGCGTGAAGATCTACAATTTTTTAATACTAGTTTTCATTCTCATTAGAATAAGCGAGGATTGCATTGAATGTTAATTACTTTAAATTCGTTTTAATGTTTTTTTTTTGTATGGGAATAGATTTAAGTCACAATAAAGTGGTATTACCTCAATTGGTGAACAATTTTTCTTGCTTTTGGTTTCCTTGGCTGGAGAAGTCCATTAAATCCAACAAAATAAAATTTTATAAGATTTCAGCAGAGTATTGTTTGAGATTCGTTCAGAATATTGGTGAAAAAATTCATGAAACTAACTAAATCTCATTGAATTATCAGAATTTTCTGTACTTTATCGGAAATTTACTATAAAACAATGGTAAATGTTCGATAAAGTTTAGAATTTTCAGTTCAATTATCAATTTCCCATTCCATGATCAGAATTTTTCAGTTGCGGTATGCAGGAAAATTCCATTTATATTTCACATTGTAGGATATCTACATTTGAGTGTTTCATTTTTGGGCGATATTTCTTTTCTTTGTGCTACCTGAAAATTTCATATTTCATGAAGAAAAAGATATATTTCCGTTGAGATAAAACAATTCTGAGTAAATTAAAGGCTTGACTCGTCCGAAAATTCAATTTTCCATTTGAATAACACAGGATCGTTGTTAAAGTTTGAATCGTTTGCAAAAATGGAACAAAAATTGTAATCTACAAAAACTGATGAATGATCGTTATTTTACTTTTCAAATTAACTCCAAAAAAGTACTGCAAAATTTTGTGCCTTTAGCAGTCGGGTATTTCGTTATTCGATTACTAATTCATTTCAATAAACGATTCAAACTTCAGCAAAATTACACAGGAAACTGGTTTCTGGTAACTTTGGTTTCAATTCGATTTTTCGGTGTTGGAACAATTTAAAAAAAAAAAAAAATGAATATGATGCTTTTTTTGTAGGGCATGAAATTCGCTACCAAAAGGTTCCCATGACATGAAGTTGTACGATTAATAATTTTGAAGTTACAGAGCTTGGAAGGTGAACTTGAATAAGAATTGACATCAAAAAGGGCCGTTTTAAGGTGATACCAGACCCATTGGTTAGAAAAGGACACGACAGACATTATTCTGACAAATTATACGAAAATGAAGGAATGAAATCAAAATAGACCTTTTTTAATGAATAAAGATGGTCTGTACAGAGCGATATTTTCCTTTTATTGCTTCATTTTCGTATAATTTGTCAAAAAGTTTGGCTCAGGTTGCATCGTCAGGGGCTGCTGGTATCCCCTTAAGTGGATACGAGCGCATAGGTAGCTCCATCTGGTGGCAATTTTTTCCGACCGAAATACTCGGAACCGGACGCATAAAAAAGTCTGAAATTTTCAGGGATGGATCTCTGGAAGAGAAGAAAAAAAATTTTTTTTTCGAAATTCAAAATTCCGGCTCTGTACAGACCTAGATAAACCTTGAAAGATCCATCCCTGAAAATTTCAGACTTTTTTATGCGTTCAGTTCCGAGTATTTCGGTCGGAAAAAATTGCCACCAGATGGAGCCATCTATGCGCTCGTATCCTCTTAATCAGCATCAAAGGATAAACGGGAAACCAACAATCAGAAGCTGGACCATATTTTCTTTATATTGTTAGCAAATCTCTCCAACTCATCTCTGAGAATAGTCTCTCATGGACCGGAATTCATTCCAATGGAATAACTGTCAAACAATTGCTTTTAGAGCGTTCTTCAAGGAATCTATGAAAGCTGGTATATTGGTTCAATTTTCAATCCTCCGGAACGCATTTCGGTCCATAGAAGGCCAGCCTGACAATGTTCCGCGGAAACTGACTCAGGCTGGCCTCCCATGGACCGGAATTCGTTCCGGCGAAATGAAAATTGAACCAATGCACAATTTTTGATAGATTTCTGATAGAACGCTCTAAAAGAAATTGTGAAAGCGATTGGTTTAAAGTCATTCCGCCGGAACTAATTCCGGTCCATGGGAGGCAGCGTTGCCAACTCTACCAACTTTTTGGTAGATCTACCAACTTTCGGCTTTTTCTCCCAACCTACCAACCTGTGACATAAATCTACCAACTTTTTAGGTTTCATCGAAAAACCTAAATAAAATTTGCGTAGAATACAAAATGATGATTCTAGTATGCGAAAATTAAAATACATGAATTTCGGGTACCAATATATTGATATTATAAAGTTATAAGTGAATGACAGAGAATATTTTATTTCAGTAACATAACCCAGATAACACAAAAAATTCTCGAAGAGTTCCTGAAGAACTCAGCATTTGTGAAAAGCATTCTTCAAGAACTCTGAAGTAATCGACAAGTGTTCTTTCCAATTACACCAAGAAGGCGTTAATGTCCCATTAATAGAACTGTTGAGGAACTCTGTCCACTAGTTGACAGAAGTCGTTGCGAACTCCTGAAATGAATGACTGAAGAACTCTCACGGAACTCATGTGTTTATCACATATAAAAATTATTTAAAAATATTAGGTGTACGTGGATAATTATTGAATGATTGGTTCATATAATCTTTTACGTTCATCAAGTTTTTATTTCTCCAACGTTCATTAAATTATTAGAACACATTGAAGTTTAAACACTTTTTAAAAATATAACCCACAAAATCGATCAAACTAATCATTGAAATTTCCAGTATCAATGAATGCCAAAATATTTGCAATATACACAAAGTAAAAAACAAAATGTATATAATTGGTTTTTCGTTCTCATTCAATATCACTCATTACATTTACATATTCCTTTATTTTATGGGCTCAAACCAATTATCATCATCTAATCATTTTTACTAAACACTCCTTCACAACCATTGAAATCGGCAGGAATTCAACATGTACGTTGAATTCCTACGAAGTTCTTCTCTAGTGAGGACAGAGCTGCATAAGAGTTCTAACAAGCGGACATTAAGGAATTCTTCAACTGATCATAAAGTGTTCTTTCAACACTCTCATAGAACACCCAAGGCATTTATCATAGAGCTGTTGAATAATTCTTTCAGAATTCAAAGAACTCTTTGAGAACTCGTTGAGGGTCCAAACAAACAATTCTTCCAGAATTTATTTCAAGAACTCTTTTGAAACGGCTCACGAACTGTTGTGTTATCTGGGAAATGTTCATTTGTCTCCTATCACATAAATATTCAATACAGCTTATTTCAATTGAATGAACGATTATAACTATTTATTTGATTCAAATGAATTATTTAGGTTCAATGAATTCCAATGTATCGTAGTTTATTGATTCTAATGTATTATTATTCAACAGAGTACAAATTCCAGACGGCCCACAAAAAATCCCAAAAGAATTCTGGAAGAAGAATTTCTCAAGAACTCTTTTGTTTTAGAGTACGAAGAGTTCTCAAAGAGTTTCGAAAAGAATTCGAGTCGTCAGACATTTGCGAATTTTTCAAAAATTCTATGAGACTTCTTCAAGAATTTTAAAAGAACTCGCAAATGTCTGACGAATCGAATTCTTTTTAAAATGCTTTAAGAATTTTTTGTATTCTGAAAGAGCTCTTGAGGTGTCCTATTCCTAGAATTCTTGTGGAATTTTTATGTGCTGCCTGGGATACTTATTCATCTGATCAAATACAACTATAATTCACTAATCGAGCATCAATGAGATAAAGGGTAAGTTCGTTTAGTGGTGTCCCAAGTTACCCCAACTTGCTCCAAGTATTTTGGATTCGTTATTTCCAATTATAGGAACGAAATGATTGGTTCGTTACAAGTTAGAGCAACCCAGAGCACGTAGAACGAACGAACCTAAAATCTCACCAAAATTTTTTCGGAATTACTCTTGATCGAGATATCAAGTTTCGGGCCAACCGAGCTTCAGGCCAACACTATTTCGGGATCATCGCGATCTACCGCATATATTACGTTTTTTATACCAAGTATATTACGGTAAGAAACTGAAGAATCACGTCATAAACCCAACTCTGACTGTTATTATGAATTTAGTTTGATTGCAAATTCTTTGGACTCAAGCTGAATTTCTATGGAAGGTTTCAATTGTTTGTCCTCCCTCATTGTATTGCGATGAATAAAGATAAGAACCACAGACTTCTATAATAGCTAAGTTCGTTTACCGATGTCCCAAGTTACCCCAACTCGCTCCAAGTATTTTGGATTCGCTACTTCCAGTTTAAGCAACGAAATGATTGGTTTGGTACAAGTTGGAGCAACTCAGAGCACGTAGAACGAACGAACCTATAATACTCTAGACTGCGAACATACTACAGTTTGGTACGTTCATGGAGAATAGAGGAAAGGAGTACGATGGAGGTCGATTTTCTCCAACGGAAAGTGGCCAAGAATTGAGGTCTAGGTAGTTGCTATTCGATGGCGCTGGCGACGGTCAAAACCAGAGACTTATCACTAATCTATAATAGATCAGTGAGTCTTATTGGTTAATCATTTGGTTTCCATGGTTACTCAGTACTACATACAGAATGGAACTGGAACTCTTGGAAACGTGAAAAAAAGTTGGTAGATCTACCAACTTCACATGTAATACTTTCTGTAAAACTACCAACTTTTGAAAGCCCATCTCCCAACTTTCAAAATTTTGAGTTGGCAACGCTGATGGGAGGTTAGCCTCAAGCGCACTGCTGCCAAATTCGAGGCATATACACCGTCTCTGCCCCTTCCATCGAGCTACTCCCCTTTCCCCTACCATGCCGAGTGAACAAGAGAGAAAGTAGCTTAGGCTAACCTCCCATGGACCGGAATTCGTTCCGGCGGAATGACTTTAAACCAATCGCTTTCACAATTTCTTTTAGAGCGTTCTATCAGAAATCTATAAAAAATTGTGCATTGGTTCAATTTTCATTCCGCCGGAACGAATTCCGGTCCATGGGAGGCCAGCCTTAGGCTACTCTCCGGAATTTTTGGGGGATTTGCAGGGAATTCTAGTAAGTTACCATCCATGAACCAATTGGGTCTGCGGATTCCGTTCCGTTCCCTAGAAATTCCGGTCCATGGTAGAGCAGCCTTACTCTTCCTCTCGCCCAATTTGATTTTCATGGTGGGGGAAAGGAGAGTAGCTCAATGGAAGGGGCAGAAACGGTGTACTAAACACCCGTTGGACCGAAAGCCCGTTCGGCCGAAACACCGTTGGACCGAAATTTATTTTGCCGAATGACAATAATCCGAAAAAGTCTTGGTGACATTTTGTCTTATTCGCACACGACTAGTAACGTATAGTAAAATTTCGGATTATTGTCATTCGGTAAAATTAATTTCGGTCCAACGGGTGTTTACCATCTGGCAGCACTGCTCAAGGGCTTTTCTCACGGCAGCTTCAGCATCAAGCAAGGGCGTATCCAGAATTTTGTTTTGGGGAGGGACTACGTTGGAGATGTATATCTATATATACGAAATATATGGATATATAGAAAGGAAAAAATGGTAAACACCCGTTGGTTCTCAAGCCCATTAGTCCGAATTATGAAATTCCGAATGAAAGTAATTCCGAAAACGTTTTGGTAAAATTTTATCTCATTCGCACATGACTAGTAACGTTTAGTTATATTTCGGATTATTCTCATTCGGCATTTTATAATTCGGACGAACGGCGCTTCGGACCAACGGGTGTTTGCCAAAAAAAATTAGGGATTTGAGGGCATTCGGACCCGCTGGACCGCCCCCTCCCCCTTGGATACGCTCTTGGCATCAAGCGTCAATATTGGAAGAAACGAGTGGTCCGACAGGTTCTCTCTTTTCTTTCAATGCTGACGCTTGATGCTGAAGCTGCCATGAAAAAAACTCTTTGAAGCTACCATGAAATGGTACCTTTGGGCTGCTGTTCTAAGAACGTCGCATGTACGTCCCAGGGACATACAAATGTTCCGTAATGTTCTATTTATGTTCACCAAGCGACGTTTTGGGGATGTGTTCAATAAAGGTGTCAATGACGTTCTGCGATACTACACATGTGTTTGTAAAGGTTAGTTTCCATGAAAGTACGTTTGGGAAACGTAACGAGAACGTCCCGTGGTAAATGAAAAATACGTACTGGGAACGTATTCAGGTGCATCAAAAATGAACGTCCTCTGAACGTACTTAAACCTACTCCCCGGAGACGAAGCGCGCAGAACTAAGGTTATGTTTCTAAAACGTCCAGAGGACTTTCAATGCTACCCAAGTAGCATCCGAACGTTGTATATGTACTATGAACATTCATAGTACATTTAGATATACTATGAACGTGCATAGTATATATACAACATTCTGATGCTACTCGGGTATCTGGGTAGGGTCAGTATCGAATGAATACTGTCTGGACAATACCCAGGATGTAGAGAAACGGTACCGCGCCAGTATTTAGCTAGAGCCGGTATTACCATTCCATATGTACAACAGACGGCAATGTGCCAGTAATGATATAATTCTGGCTGATTACAAAATCGGTAGTGAACTGACGTTAAAATCACCATCTTGGCAACTTGGCTATTGTAGTACCAAACCTCTCTTTCTATCGTATAGGCGTGTCCTTTTCTATCCAACGTGCTCTGTTGGTAAGCGCTAGTGACCCCTTAAGAGGATACTAACGTTTGCTTCGGACCGCTCTTTCTGTCGTATAGGTTTGTCTTTTCTCAACCAACGTGCTTGGATGGTGAACGCTGGTATCCTCTCAAGTAGAAGCGTGAGCGAAATTAGGAAGAGAGAGGTGCAGAAAAGAAGTATCGGGATCCTCTCCTTCTTTTTCTAATGTATAGCCGTGTCTTCTTCCAATCAATGAGCTCGGGTTGTATCGTCAGGGATCACTAGTATCACTTCGTTCCATCTCCCACGTGATGGCGCTATAGTTGATTTCAAGGTTATCCTATAGAGTTTCCTCTCATCTTACCGATTCATACCTTGGATCCTGTTTTGCCATGTGGTGATCGCTCTCAGTTTCTTTTCCGGTTTGTCAAAATGGTAAGATGGTTTCAAAACTTTTATGCATTATCAAAATCTAACAAAATAGTGTTTTTGTGGTTACATCGATTCAATTTAAATCAATGTGATTGTTCTCCACAAATGAAAGAAGTTTATTAAGTTGATATTTTTTATTTAGGGTATTGACATCAACCATAAACACGATCGAAAGGTTCGACGAACAGAACCAAAATCTCAGGATGTCTACCTTAGACTTCTCGTTAAGGTGAGTGTCGTTTCCTTTATTTTCACATTGCACCTTGAATTCCATCACAGAATATTCTTACACTTACTTCTCTCTTTTCTTCTACATTCGTTTTTCAATTCCAAAATTCTCATTCAAGTTCTTCCATTTTAGGTTAGATCTTTGTTTATATTCACAGTTTGCTATATGAACCTCGAGGTTACTCAGCGTTCCTTGTTGAATTGCATTACTAACAATTATTCGATATTGTGTTCCTTTAAAAGTACAAAACAGTTGTAGAATAAGTATAGAACAATATCCGGTAATCTATTTATGTATACTTGTGTATTACGTGCTCTGACGTTACTCAAAACTCATGTAATGCGTGATTTTTATGCAAACTGCACTCTGTGTTGATCCATCTATGGATTTATTCAATTTGAAAGTTTGCTAAATCAAATTCGTCAGCTTTGCTATTCCAGTTTTTGGAGATTCTTTCATAAAACGGTTATAGAAGTTGGCACATTGTTTTCCTGTCGATAAGACTAATCGATTTTGTCATCTTCAGAACATCGATACATGAATATCGAAAATATCAATCGTGATTCTTTTTTGAATATTAAAAAACTCATTGAAACAATTTTTTTTTTCATTTCTCAGCTGTACCGGTTTTTGGCTAGACGAACTAATTCAAAGTTCAACAAAATCATCTTGAAACGGTTGTTTATGAGCAAAATCCATCGTCCGCCCATATCGTTGGCTCGCATCGTCAGGTTTATGAAAAAGCCAGGTCGTGAGAACAATATTGCAGTAATCGTCGGTACTGTCACGGATGATGCCAGAATTTTTGAAATTCCCAAGTTAACGGTGAGTTTTCTTCTCTTCATTTTTCATTACAAATTACTTAGTAATCTTAAGATGCAGAATTGAATTTATTCTCTTCATAGATATGCGCGCTCCGAGTGACCGGCAAGGCGAGAGCTCGTATCCTCAAAGCTGGAGGAGAACTAATCACGTTCGACCAATTGGCGCTTCGCGCACCAACTGGCAAACGTACGATCTTAATGCAAGGGCCTCGAAAGGCTCGAGAGGCTGTCAAACACTTTGGCCCAGCACCCGGTGTGCCACATTCCCATACTAAACCTCTCGTAAGATCAAAGGGACGTAAATTCGAAAGAGCTAGAGGTCGCAGGCGCAGTTGTGGGTATAAGAAGTAATAAGTGAATTGACTGGTACTGCCATCATTTATAGATCATTAACCTCTTGGAAAATAAATTGTTTCTATTCTACTTATCGTTATAATTTCTTATCTGGATAAAGGTGTGAGGTTGATGGGAAATAAATGCTGGATTTCTAATGAATTTATACAAATTTATTTCTCTCATTCCTCTTCACGTATTTACTTTCTGTACAAAAATGAACAAAATATTTATCATTCATATATCAAACCATCATTAGAGATACATTTTTCTTACCTGCTCTTCGCTTTCCGTAATCATTTCTCCGTTATTCTCATCCGAAGTTTCAACCTTTTCCTCATCGTCAGATTGAACTTCTTCAGAAATACTGATCGATGGGAAATATAATTTTGATTCTTCTATAGCTTTTTCCGGACTCTCGCTCACGTGGTACGGTCCTATACCCGCGAAGCTTAGAAAAGTCTCGCAACCTACTCTTTTTACAGCACAAACAAAAGTCTCGTACCTGGAGAAGGAAAAATTAGATTACGAATTTTTTAGATAAAAAAACAAAAAGTTTATATGATTACCCGGTTTTTTCTTGGATAGTTATTTCGAATTCTTCTATGCTCGTAGCAATTACTTTTGCCTCCGGTGGTTTGTCGTATTCGAACACTCCAAAATTTACCACATCATCGACAAACATTTCAAGTACAATTTTCAATTCGTTCTTCTTTGTACTGTCGTATTTGAATATAATTATCGGTGCTCTCGCAGTTTTATCTTCGTACTGAAAGAAAGTTTCTATCATATTCATAAATATTCTCACTAGGATTGATTTTTTATACACTCACAGGAAATGTTTCAGTCACATATTTGTTGAATATATTTCGAAATACAATGGATTTATTCCGCGCATTCGGTGGTGTCCATACAACAGGAAATATATATCCTTCTTTCTCCGGAGGAACCAGAGCTGGTTTGTGTCGACTCGCGAAACTTCATAGAAGGAAAAAAAAGAGAACAAGATTTAATTGATTTTCGATTCGATATAAAGTAGGTTAAGGACGATTCAATTACCATCCTTCCAAATAATCTTCTTCCTGTCCTGGTAATTTGGTATCTCCAAATATTAAGTTCAATAGATGTTCGTGAACATCCATTTCCTTTTTGCTTTCATGAATTTTCAATCTCATGAACATGGATTTTCCATCCAAGATCAATTGCTTGTTACTCTCCGTCAAAACATATTCACACTGTAGGGAAAAAAAAGAATTATTCTTTTTCTCGACTTACATGGAATCTAGATTCTTACCTCATTGAATAAATTTTGTAGAATACTTTCGTCTAGAAGTTTCCGTAGTTCTTGTTCTATTGTGTAATTTCCAGGTAATATTTCTTCGATCAATTCGATGTACGGAGGGCTTGACTTTTTATCTCTTCTGTGACCCTCTTCGTCTTTGAATATCCATGGATAGAGTAATAAGCAGGTTTGATCTTGTAGAGAAGTTATCAAATGTAACATCTCTGCTTCGTATCTCGCTTTGGCTTCTTCTTCTACAAATTTATATTATATTTCAGTTTTAAATATTAAAACATGATTGATTGCAATCTAGCGATCACCTTTTTGAGTTCTTCTCGCCACTTCCTTGGCAATTCTATTGTCTTCTGCAATTTTCAGTCTAACTTCCTCCTCTGGACTTCTTTCCGATACCAGAATAGAAAATCTAAAGGATATCGGAATGAAGATTATTCTGAATAATGTTGAAGGGGTTTGATTTTTCCGCAAGGATTCGAGAGAGGATGGGATTTTATCGAATTGCATGTGTTAGTTTATTAAAAAATCATGGAATACACTTGAAACCTTTATGGATTCCTATAATTCCAAACGTATTCGTCATAAACTTATCCTGAACTGGTGTGCTGTTTGGGTTGGATCGCAGGAGATTCCACAGTCTTCTCCTGGCACCTTTTTCAGTGGAATTACTGGTCTGAGTTGAGAAGACCTATCGAATCTCTTCGAATATTTCCAATTGAATTTTGTTAGATTTAATGGATTTTTTAAAAAAAACCCTGATGAAATCTCACCCAATCTCATTGAAACCAAAATAGCGTTTTGGCTGAATGCCCCCTGCTAAAAGTTCCCGATAAAAAATGATTCAAAAGGGTAAGATTTCTCCATAGTTTTGAATGAGGTTTTTGAATACGGAATTCACAATGTTATATCGTTCTTGAACGATAGAACTCTATCCTTCCTTATAGTAATCTATAGAATTTAACGTAAAACGTTGTGATTTTATCGTAAAATTCTTATAAAAAAAGGACCACTTATTTTGGACCACATGACTATTTTTTTTCGAATAAGTGGTACTTTTTCTATACGAATTCCACTATAAAACCACATACATCCTGTTAAATTTCATACAATACGATAAGGAACGATAGAGTTCTATCGTTTGAGAACGATATAACATTGCAAATTCCGTATTCAAAAACCTCATTCAAAACTATAGAGAAATCTTATCGTTTTGAATCGTTCTTTATTGGAAATTTTTAGCAGGGTCATTCGAGTTGATGTGAGTGGATTTTGTGGGTTTGACCAAAGAGGGCACTTGAAGTATTCTATCCATTGATGTAAAATGACCGGGCATAAAAAATTCGGCGACGTCATGGTCATTATGACCGTCAGTGACGGTCGGATTTTTTACAGTTTGGATATAAAAATGACCGTCAGATAATCATTTGACCGGTCATGACCAGTCAAATAATAATTTTCGTCGAATTTCTTGAAATATAACCTACGTAACCAAAAAAGCTTTCAAAATGCATTCCAAACAAATCTTCGGAACTGAGAAAGGTTTAAAAATATCTTTAAAATACATTACTACATTTCAAATGTATTTCAACAAGTAGATTGATTGATTGATTGTAAATATGTTTGAAATGCTTTACCAAAATGCACTTCAAAAGCTGTTTTGATTATGTGGGAAAGTTTGAATATTTTTGTTTTCATTAAAAATTATCTTTTTTTCTTTTTCACGAAACATCACCCTAATAGCACAGAATATTCTTATAATATTATTAGAATATTATACCAAAATATTCATAGAACATTATATATCCACTCTTATAAATATTATATTTTTATATCAAGTCACACATTTGATAAAGTTTGAAGGAGAGTAGAGGATAGTTTACTCTTATCTCTGATACAACTCAAATTCCACTGAACAAATGTGATTTTATAACAAAAAAGATAATGCGAAATATTCCTATCATATTTATTAGATTGGACATATAACATTCTATGCATATTCTAGTATAATATTGTGATAATATTATATAAATATCATGTACTATTAGGATAGTGATGAAATAACTATTGGTATCAAACTTTGAAGAAGTCTACAATAGTCCAGTGCTGCTGGGAATGTTTCAATATTTTACCAATATACTGAACTCCGAAACCTTCACAGAAAAACTGAATTCGCATACTGTATTCAAAGTATTTTAACAAAACAAATTACTTTTGGAGTCGTGAATTTATCATTTCATATTAATAAAAAAATCTTGACTTTTCTATTAATATGAAATCATAAATTTACCACTCCAAAAGTAATTCGTTTTATTAAAATAACTGAGAAAAGATTATCTCTTAAGAGTAAACGACCCCGAGGAGAAAGTTTTTCATAGTTTTTCACGTATTTCAATATTTTTTCATATTCCTCATAATTTCTCATACATTTTCATAAATGTCATAAAATTTCATAATTTCTCAAGAAATTGGAACATTTATTATGAGAAATATTTTTTCATAATAAGTCACAATTTCTCATAAACATGGTGGCCACTCAACCTTGAAACCTTGAAAACCTGGAAATAGCCTGGAATAAAATTCCAGAACCTGGAAACCTTGAAAAAACCTGGAATTCCAAAAATTCCCAGAAAAACCTGGATATTTCACTTTTCGATTTTCACATTGCAATTACATAGTGAAATAGAAAAACGAGATTCAAACTAACTTTCAGAGCGTAATTCTGGACCGATTTGAATGATTTTTTTCCCCAGAAGATTCAGCATTAAATTCTTAAGAGATCTGTGAGAGTCGATTTTTGAATTTTTTTTTATTCAAACTTTTATGTTAATGCAAATGGCAGAAAACGTGAAATTTTTCAAATCTTCAATTGATCTCGTCCTAAAGTTTTTTCTGCACTCAATATCATTTGAATCCGATGCTCGCAGGTGTACTGTGAGTGAATAACCGGTATATGCAGGATAATTATTGTTATTAAAAAATTATTCAATCAAATGGTGAATATTAATGATTTTTTACATGCTAAGCTATTTTCCGATCAAAATCGCTTGCTTTTCTCGTAAGAGAGTTAGCGAATGATGAAGATTTGTAAATCTATATCATTTGTTGATAAATATTATAAACAAATAACTGATACGAGCAATTGGTGGCGGAGAGGAATAATTCTTTCTTCTGATGCGCTCCAAATTATATTGTTGATGAAATCTCTGAATAAAAACTTGACACCGAAATTGTGTATGAATATTAGAAACAAATTATACAAACAAATGAATGATCCAGGTGATTGTTGACGTAGATTCTTTTCCCTGATGGACTCCAAATTAGGTTGTTGAAAAGGTATTCAAACAACAATTTGACATCAGACATTGTGGATGAATGTTAGAAACAAATTATACAAACAAATAAGTGATTTGAGCGATTATTGGAGGGAAGGTATGATTTTTCCTTCTTATAGAGACCAAATTATGTTGCTTATGAAGGATTCGAATAAAAGTTTGACATCCGACATGGTTGAAAATCATTTTATTTGTTTATATGAACCCGTTGTTTATATAATTTGTTCATAACATTGATCAATAATGTCTGATGTCAAACTGTTATTTGAATACCTCCTCAACAACCTAATTGGGAATCCATCAGAAGAAAAAACCGTTCCCCTACGCCAGTAATCACCCGGATCACTTATTTGTTCGTATAATTCGTTTATAACATTCATCAACAATGTCGGATGCCAAGTTTTGATTCAGAAGTTTCATCACTCATATAATTTAGAGCCTATCAGAGGAAAAATCCATTCCTTTTCACCAATAATTGCGTGGATCACTTATTTGTTGATATAATTTGTTTATACCATTTATCAGCAATTTCGGATGTCAAATTTCGATTCGGCAATTTCATGAATAATGGTTTTTCAATCAACCAACCAAAAATTGTGGTTGGTTGGTCAATCTCATGAATATGGTTTAGAGCTCATCACAAAAAAAATTATCCTTCTCCGTCAATAATTGCTAGGATCATTTGTTTGTTCATTTAATTTGTTTATAACATTCATCAACAATGTCAGATGTCAAATTTTCAATCAAAAATTTCATCAACAATATAATTTAGAGCCCATTAGAAGAAAAAATTATTCCTCTTCGCCACTAATTGCTCGTATCAGTTATTTGTTTACATAATTTGTTCATAACATTGATCAACAAATAATATAGATCTACAAATCTCCATCATTCGATTTTGCAATACCATTATATTGAAACGATATTTTTCGTATACCCTGGTGTATTTTGTGTACAAGAGCAAGATGGTCCATTATTCCGTTTCATTATGTACAAAGTCGAAGATCCATGCGTTGAATAGTCCATTGGACCATGTGAGAATCAAGATAATCGATTATTTCTAAAATTTCGACGACATATCGTGTGCATTCCTACACGTGATGATACACTTTCTTTCTTTATTTATCACTCAGCGAGAATCCAATACTTGCATCGAAAGGAAAACATACAATTTCGCTGCACTGACTTCGTTCAAGTCAGTGCATATAAAATATACATTATACTTTTTAGTTGATCGTACCTCATGCATTTTGAAACTAGTCTCAGGAAGTTATAGGTAAGTTATTTTCATATATTACCGCAATGGATTGTGGAACCTGAAAATAACTTGGAATTTCAAGTCGGTTAGAGAGTGGCCACCATGATAAATCAAATTATATGTTCTCATGTGTTTTCATAATTTCTGATAAAATTACATAACATTTTTCATCAATTAAGTGCTGACTATAACATATGTTCGTGGTAATTTTGAACTATAACATATGTTTTTCCCTAAGAAGTCATAACTTCTCATAAAAACTAATAATTCTCATGAACAAAAATATACACCAAATTTTTCCAAAAATTTCATATAGCCATATTTATAGATTTTTTCCTTGCTGCTCTATGGAAAATCACACACGATTACAATTTACCATATTTATTGCAAGTTTTATTAATTTTCTTCATGAATTCTCGAAAATCCATCAATTCTTGAAGCAGTATAATTTCCTAAAGAAGTTGGAAATTTTCAAATAAAAAATTTCAAGAAATGATCAAATTTTATGGAAAAATTATGTAAAAATTATGAACAATTATGAGAGAATCATTTCTCATGATGATGTTCCAAAATATTGAGAAATGATGAGATTTTATGAGAAAAGGTTATGGAAAAATTCTATTGCAAGGGAATTTTTGCCAAATTATTTTATTAATTTTTAGATGTGAGTTTGACTATCAGAAAGTTTTTTGACCGGTCGGTATGACCTGACCGTGAAAACTGACAAAAATTGTCCACCTCGAGTAACGGTCATGACCGGTCATTTGACGAGCTCACATCACTGATTCTATCACTAAGGGAAGAAGAACTGATGAAAACAATATCCCTGACACAAAAGTGACTTGAATGCCTTCCGAATGTTTTTTCACTTCAAATCTAAAACATTTGGAGGTATATTTTTAACCGAAAAGAACATCCAATGTGTAATGTATCATAAGTATGGTAGTGTCACAAAATGCAATTGGTCAAAAGCATGTTGTTTCGAAATTGTCTGTTGAATTTGAAATGATGTTGAAATTAATCTTACTCGTGAGGTTCTCCATTTTGAATCCTGTTCAGTTCTGTAGTCAGTACTTCTATCAATTTTGGACAGTCCGCGCCAAAAATAAGGTTCACCATACGACCTTCCTAGCAAAAAACAAAAGAGTATGCACTAATTGAATTACCAGTTCTGCATAACCTCGTAATCAAAGCATTGTCCCCATACTTGGTAAGTGAAAATACGATCTCGGGGTGTCTACGTACGATTATGTCTACGCGGCCTCGTAGGTATACACAGTAAAAAGTAAAACTTGAAGTGATCCCAAATATCAACTTAAAAATGCAGCCAAAAGTAGCGCGTATTCCAACTGAAAGCAAGTAATGAAAAAGACTGAATTTCAGTTAATTCCATCTTACTTTGGAATTAAGATAGAATTCCATCTTAATTTCCAAAGTAAGATGGATTTAACTGAAATTCAGTCTTTTTCATTGCTTGCTTTCAGTTGGAATAGGCGCTACTTTTGGCTGCATTTTTAAGCTGATATTTGGGATCACTTCAAGTTTCACTTTTTAGAAGAGTTGATATTAAGAAGCAGCTCAGGACAATTGGCAATAACGTTAAGCAATTGAAAAACAATTGAAATAGCTATCGCCAACTCAAAAATGTAGTTCGAGCTCCCACAATTTTAGTGAATTATACAGCGGTGAGTGTGCCAATATCGCACCACTTAAGAACTTGCCTCCATTTTTTGGGGTAGAAAATTGATGATATAAAAATCGTATTCCAAAACAATTTCTCTTGACTTATAAAATCTTATCTCCATGATGAGATTGAGAGAGAATAAAAAGTGTACTTGATATTAAACAAATGAATAATGGACAACGTTTCCCTAAATTGCACTTTGTGTGCTTAAATTGCACCATGTACACTTAACACGCCTATGTCCGCATTCAGATGATTTTGAGCGCAGGGGAATGTATCGAATCAAACGATAGAACATTTTGTCACTCAGATTTACCACTTTACACTTACAGTTTCACTTGCCTTATAAAGGAATATAAACTCAACGTTTTCTCAACATAAGAAATGTAGACCACACACCAGCAAATCAAAATTCAGTGACGTGATTGGATTGGAGTTTCAAGTTCATGTTTCAATTGCGTAAAGGATAGTGCGCGTTTCCGTTTGACCGATTCGCCAGTGGTGCAAATTAGGCGCACTTACCTCACGTCAGTTGGTGTATATCATACAACCGCTGCTGTATAATCAACTGCGATTGCGGTAGCTCGAACTACATTTTGACAATTGACGATATTTTCTTTCTTCGCGTGGAGACAGCAAAAATGTAAAAACGCCCCAAAACTCGTAACCTGGTAACCCTGCTCACCATGCGACACTTATCGCACCTTCGGGTGAAGAAAGAAAGACTACACTGAGATACAATGTAGTCTTTTTCTTCCTGAGAGAAGGAAAGCTCTCGTCCTAGAACCCAGATAGCACACAAGAATTCCAAATTAATTCTAAAAAACGGAATCTTTTAGAATATAAAATGTTCTTGAAGAGTTCCAAAAAAATCCGATTCGTCAGACATTTACGAGTTCCGTTAAAATTCTCAAAGCAGTGTAACAGAAGTTTAGGAGAACTCGTCAATATCTGACGAATCGAACTTTTTTTTTCAAACTCATTAGGAACTATTCAAAGAGTTATCTTTGCCGAATTCATTTGGGATTCTTAGGTGCTATCTGGGTGAATTCAATGAAAAATCAACAAATTTCACTAAAAGTTATTGAATTTCCTCGAAATTTTGTTAAATTCGGTTGGGTTTTGCTAATTTTCCATAAAAACCGAATGTACCAAAAGTGAACGAAATTTAACAAAATTCATTTGGTACCACCCCCGCAGCATTGCCAATTAAAATTATGTGACACGGTGTCGATTGGTCAATTCTTAAAGAATTGAGGATGTAATAATTGATTATTCCCCAAAGGATTGACCAATCAACATCGCGTATTATAATTTTATTAGCATCGCTGCGCCCCCGTAATCAAGTTTCCAACAGCAATACTCGATAATCACTTAGTTGCTAACCAAATATGATTCCCTCATCAAATAAATCTTTACTTACACGGATAAACATCCACGTCGGTTCACTTTTTCCTTCGAATCGTTTCAGGTCGGTAATATTATCACATTGTGCCTGAACAGACCAAATAAAATAGATGGATTATACTCTATAACAACGATTATTCTTATTTATATCTTCCACTGACCCACTGGAAAAGAAATGTAGCTCAAACTCTGTATGAAGACTATAAAAAGGTGGAGAGATCTATTCAGGGAAGTTGTAACATTTGTATATTTTTTAATGATTAACGTTGAAGCCCCTCGGAATATTCTTTCAGCTACCACCAAAGAGTATTCGACGGAGCTGGAACGTAATTTGTCTGGAAATATGTACAGAAGATGTAGATCACGTCACAACCAGCCCCTGTCTCCAGTTCCGGTTGAAGATTCCCGAGCAAACGGGATTGCAAAATTCGCATGTGGACTCTAATTCTCACACTTGTTCAGAGTTCCTCGGGTTGCGGGTCAGGACCAGTGGTCTCAGATTGGACTCGCAAACGTTACGTACACAATTGCAACTGTACGTCAGTGTGAAAAAAGAGAGGGTATGGTTGCGCGCGCAACCCAGCATGCTTTCTCTTTTGCTCTCCCGTCAACTATCCGATGAACAATGGAGAAAGCATGCTAGGTTGCGCGCGCAACCATACCCTCTCTTTTTATACACTGACGTACAGTTGCATTTGTGTCCGTAACGTTTGCGAGTCCAATCTGAGACCACTCGGGTTTCCGCTTGACAGCGAGGCCCTTGAGTGGTACCGATCGGAAAGTTGAGGGACCCTCAACCCCACCCTGAAGGGTCCTGCGCATAAGGTGGATAGCGATCCTGGATTCCTTGAGTTCATGGAATTTGGGTTGTCCGTGCAAAAATTCTGGATTTTCCTGTTGTGTCCTGGAATTTCTTTAAAATTCAAAACAGTCCGTTTTTTGTTAAAACTGTTTTATATTTCAGATTCAGGCTTCGAATTCTTATGAATTATGCCCATCTGTGGGAATTTTCTAGTTCACGTTTTCTTTTTTCAGAGTGTCCGAGACGAACCATTCCTTTTGTAATTTGTTTAAGTCATTGAGTATACGAGGCCTATTCATTGATTTGGATACTGACTGGATTTTGAAAATATAACAGGAGAATGAATTTTGCCGATATTGACGATTTGTGATTCAATTTTTCACAACTTCGATGAAAATTTAAAGATCGAAATGAATTCCTTGGAGAAAATCTTCATCTAGACGAGAGAATTAAGAGATAAGAGTTGCACCGAGGAAAATTGTACATCGGGATGTATTTAGAGCAATTGAACTTATTTGAACTGGATTTCTATTCAAATATGAACCCAATGGAGTTTTAGTTGAATCAAATGAAAAATTCATTACATCAGAATAAATTTTTATCCAGTTCAAAGAACGTTTACTTGAATTAAGTATAATTTTATAGGAAGCAATGAAATGTCTAGGACCCTGAGAAAAAGGATTCGATAAATCAAATACGATTTATTTATAGTAAATAAATTGTATGCTTGGATACAGCCTGAGAAATATTCATTATCATTCATTTCGTCAAATGGTTGATGGATAGAACACATATTTCTATGAAGCTGAAGCTAGCGAACTAGTGGCGTTGGTTTGAAGTGGCCTATACTTGAATGTCTTGATAAATTTGAAGTTGATCGTTGGACGGTTGAATAAGAAGAAATGAAACAAACTAGAGCATTAATTCTTATAGATTTTGAATCGTTGAATCAGCTCGAATAGATTTGAAGGTGAAAAAATACATCCTTTGATGAGTTTCTGTGAGTTGAACATACGAATGAGTATTCGGAACTATACGAGGAGGAAGTTGGGTGTGGTTTGCATACCCACGGAGCTACTTGAGTCAGTATTTTTTCACATTTTCCGACAGTTGATAATATAAGGGAGAAGTGATAACGTTGGCTTCAATTTACGCCAAATTTGAAATGTCAGGGGTACATATGCCCAAAAATGATGGATTTCGACGAAAATTACAGTTTTTCAAATGTCGAATACCCGTGGAACCTGTTACGTCTCAATTTTTTTGACATTTTCCGGAAGTCTGAAGGCTGGAGGAGAAGTGGTAGCTGCCGTATCAATTTACGTGACGATGCGTAAAAACGAAGAAATATCGACGGCAATCTCAGTTTTTCGAAGTTTGAATACCTGTGGAACGTTTCGAGTCCAAATTTTTCTACATTTCTGGAGAGTTTTAATTCACGTGGCCATTCAATTGGGTTTCCAAGAGCAGCGAGTCCTGAAAAACGATGTTTTCGTGGAAAATCACAGTTCTTATGATATTGCACACCTGTGGAACCTTCTCATCCTCAATTTTCCGACATTTCCCAATAGATTTTACTCTGAAGGGAAAATGATCGCAATAGCATCAGTTCACGCGGTAATCGGATGGGTATTTGAGAGGTAGATATTAGGGTGATTCAAAAAAACCGCATGTTCCTTTCGGTTAGAAATGGACCTCCTATTTTTTTCGGATTTTTAAAACAATATTCAGAGGTCGCCCAAATCACTTTTATGCTATAAATTGTGGTTTTATCAGTTTTTGACGTTTTAAACATGGATATTCCAAGGTTATAAAATTTCAATCTACATAAAATTTTTGGTAAATGTACAGGGAAACAAATTCTGTACATTTGAGA
The DNA here is from genome assembly GCA_018340375.1 of Gonatopus flavifemur. Taxonomy (NCBI): domain Eukaryota; kingdom Metazoa; phylum Arthropoda; class Insecta; order Hymenoptera; family Dryinidae; genus Gonatopus; species Gonatopus flavifemur. Next base: position 1,318,043 of record JAFFJZ010000019.1, read on the forward strand.
TGAAGAGGAAACAAATTGGCGCCCCTACTGGTTATAAAAGTGGCAATTTAGCGAGAACGTCGACACATTATTACAGGATTGAGAGCTTGAATGAGAGCTACACCCGGAGTAGCTTTCAATCCTGTATTAACAAAACAGGAAAGTCAGAAACAGTATCTGCTCCAGATGGTCGAAAAACATCGGAAACAGCATCCTTGTAAGGAATCCAATCTTGTGCAGCGAATAGAATAGGTACGCAGATTTGTGAGTGAATAACTGGATAACAAATATTCATTTCTACATTGAAAAGAGTAACACCAACAATTCATAAATCAATGCTAAATCACGAGTTCTTGTTTTTCAATTGTTATTTCTCGCGAAATTATCACTCTTTGTGTGTAATGGACATTCATCTTTCCAGGGATGAATATTGAGATTATTGATATAGGGGAGATTTTGTGGTTTTTGAATGAGAAATTGAAAAACGTTAATTTTCTTCGATTTTTCACAGCTATATCTCCAATCTTTCATTCTTCTATCCTTCAGAGAATTCTTCCGTGACGCGTAAAAAATACCTTTGGATTTTTCCGATCCTTACGAAAAATTTTTAGGGAAACCAATGTGCAATTGAGGCCGCGGATGCAATAACAGCCTCAGCGCTCGAACGCATTTCAAAGTTGATCCAAGCGACCAGTGGAATAAGAAAAAGAAAAGTTCGTCAAAATGGAAAATAAAAAATACAGCCTTCCAGAGCTCATCAAACCTCACATTTTTCCTTTGAACAATTTTTCTCTACCATCAATAGTTTATAAGATAAAAATTGAAAAGTGAAAATTTTCATTTCTTCAAAATCAATTAAATTCAAAACATATTTTGCGATTACTCAACGAAAAGTCACCGGATTGCCTTGAAATTTGGTACACGGTTTTATCATTGATCCCCGAAGATGCCTAGTCAGTTCCATATGTTGGAATATTTCATTATCCAATGAATATTTAATAATGAACAAATACTGTTCAAAACGCGCGCTGGTAAGTTTCCATGAAAAAAAGTATCGAGGGAATTTCCGATTTGGAAAAACTCAAAGCGACAAAGTTGTTCGTCAATGTTCGAAGAAGTTTCCCTGAAAGTTTCAGATCAATCGAGTAAAAAGTGTGCAAAATATAAAATATTTGCCACGGTGACACGACTCTCTTATGAACCATCGAGCATAGTGTCCGTGTATCGTAGTTGCCGTAACGGCAAGCGAGATGAGTAATTGTAAAGAATGTGCAATATCTCCCACATTTTTCACTCGATTGATCTGAAACTTTCAGGAAAACTTCTTCGAACATTGACGAACAACTTTGTCGCTTTGAGTTTTTCCAAATCGGAAATTCCCTCGATACTTTTTTTCATGAAAGCTTACAAGCGCGCGTTTTCAACAGTATTTGTTTATTATTAAATATTCATTGGATAATGAAATATTCCAACATATGGAACTGACTAGGCATCTTCGGGGATCAATGATGAAGCCGTGTACCAAATTTCAAGTCAAACCGGTGACTTTTCGTTGAGTAATCGCAAAATATGTTTTGAATTTAATTGATTTTGAAGAAATGAAAATTTTCACTTTTCAATTTTTATCTTATAAACTATTGATGGTGGAAAAAAATTGCTCGGAGGAAAAATGTGTGGTTTGATGAGCTCTAAAAGGCTGTATTTTTTATTTTCCATTTTGACGAAGTTTTTTTTTTCTTATTCCACTGGTCGCTTGAATCAACTTTGAAATGCGTTCGAGCGCTGAGGCTGTTATTGCATCCGCGGCCTCAATTATATGTCGACGGTCTTGCTAAATTGCCACTTTTATAACCAGGAAGGACGCCAATTTTTTTCTTCTTCATCTCAAATGTACAGAATTTGTTTCCCTGTACATTTACCAAAAATTTCATGTAAATTAAGATTTTATAACCTTGAAATATCTATGTTTGAAACGTCAAAAACTGATAAAAACACAATTGAGCGGCCGGATCGTAAAACTCGCCGAGCGCTCGAACACGTCTCGGCATCTGATCCAGGAGCCCAATAATCGAGGAAAAAAAAATTCCTCAGAATAAAAAATGAAAAATACAGCCTATGAGAACTCATCGAAATACACATCTTTCTTGCGGAAAATTTCTTTCTGTCATCACTACTTTTCGAGATGAACATTGAAATCTGAAAACTTTTGTTTCTTCAAAATCAATAGAATTCAATTCATGTTTGGCGATTACTCGACGAGAAGTCATTGGAATGGGTTGAAATTTGGCATATGGCTTCAGTAATGATCCCCGAAGACAACTAGTCAGTTGAAATTGTCAAAAGATTTCATCATCCATAGTATATTTAATAACAAATACATGCTGTTGAGAACACGCGCTTGCGAGTTTCCACGGGAAAAAGTATCGAGGAAATTTTGGATTTGGAAAAACTCAAAGCGACAAAGTTGTTCTTCAATATTCGAAGAAGTTTTCCCGAAATTTTCAGATGATTCGAGTGAAAAATAAGGGAAATATTGAACTTTGTTTACAATGACACGTCTCTTTTACCGTTACGGCAATGCTATTCAACCACAAAACACGATATATGCGCGATGATTCATAAGTGTTTCGCGGCATCGTAAACATTGTTGAATATCTCCCACAATTTTCACTTGAATGATCTGAAAATTTCAGGAAAACTTCTTCGAATATTGACGACCAACTGGGTCGCTTTGAATTCTTCCTAATTGAAAATTCTCTCGATACTTTTTTCCGTGGAAACTGGCAAGCGCATGTTCTCAACAACATTTGTTTATTATTAAATATGCATTAGATGATGAAATCTTTTGACAATTTCAACTCACCAACTGTATTCGGTCATCATCACTGCAACTATATACCAAATTTCAACTCATTCCAATGACTTCTTGCTGAGTAATCGGAAAACATAATTTGAATTCTATTGATTTTGAAGAAATGGAAATTTTCACTTTTTAATTTTTTTCTCGGAAACTATTAGTGATAGAAAAAAATTTTCCATAAGAAGAATGTGTATTCCGATGAGTTCTCACAGGCTATATTTTTTATTTTCTATTCTGAAGAATTTTTTTTTCCTCGTTCTATTGGGCTCCCGGATCAGATGCCGAAACATGTTCGAGCGCTCGGCGAGTTTTACGATCCAGCCGCTCAATTTATGGCATAAAAGTGATTTGGATGACCTCTAAATATTGTTTCAAAAATCTGAAAAAAATAGGAGGTCCATTTCTAACCGAAAGGAACATGCAGTTCCATGAGCGTGACCGGATTCCAAAAAAAAGTTTCTTTTTAATCACTCTAGTAGATACGCGTAAAAACGATGGATTTCGAGGGAAATTACAGTTTTTCGTACACTGTAAAAAAAATTTGTTGAATTCCAAACAAAAATGCTTGGAAATTTACAAACTTGGTTTGGAAAAATAATTTCCGAACCTTTTTTGTAAATTGCCGAACAAAAGTTTGTGAGTTCCCAAAACTCTTTGTGAAATCACAAAATTTTTTGAATGTTTACAAACTTTTGTTTGGTAATTTACAAAAAAAGTTTGTGTAAAAAACTGCCAAACTTCTTTGGCAGTTTAGGAAGTATATTTTTTACAGTATATTCTCCACACCTGGGAAACGTTCTTAGTCGGAATTTTCTGACATTTCTCAGAACTTCGAAGTCTGACAAAGCGGTGATGACAATGAAATAACTTCACACGATCATCTCATTAGAATTTGAGAAGAGGGGACATGTGAAAAACGATGTTCACATCCTTCATTCCTTGACATTTACCAAATTTTTGCAGTGTACCTCTCTATTTTTAGATGTATTTATCTTCTCTGAAAAACCCAATAAATATGTGATAAACAAGTTAGAGCAATCGTCGAAACATCGGGATATACATCATTTCATTTTTTATTGAATAATCTTCATGAAATTTTGTTATCATAAACGTCCTGGAAATCCAGGAATTCTCCTGGGATTCGGTAAAAAGGATTTGCTATCCATTCTGTGCGCAGAACCTGGAAGGACAACGCAGGTCCTGGATGGGAATGCGACAGGTCTCGGGTAGAAATCTGTGTCTGCACTGAGAAAAATGTGTTTCGTAGAACTAGCAATCACAGAATTGTTGGCATTCTATTGTTGGAAATACAATAATTTTTGTTTTTATAGCAATACATGTTGTCTTGTTAACAATAGAATTGTCAATTTAGCAATGTTCACGGTCATATTTTTACGATTTTTATTGTAGGTTGACATATGACAATGCTGAATTGTCACATATCAACCAGCAATAAAATTGCTGAATTGACAATTTTATTGTTAATAAGACAACTATATATTGCTACAAGAACAAGAATTATTGTATATTCAACAATAAAATGTCAGCAATGCTCTTATTGCTCGTTCTACGAAACGCATTTTTCTCAGTGTGGATGCAAATTCCTCGTCCATCCGGGAATTTTCAAGTGGGCTAGCACAGTGAAGTGGAAAAATTCAAAAAGTTCAAAAATAAATCCAATAATTGTTTCATGAGCTCATAAAATTTTCAATATTATTATATCATTTATAAGAGAATAAATAACTTGTTATAGTATACTATTTGAGCCATCATTTTTTCCGTGTACATGTACACTGCATTCAGAGTCGACCCTGAAGTATTTTTATTGTTCAATATTGTGACAGCCCTGATGAAAATGGAGCGTGCAACTAAGAGTGCAAGAAAAGCGTTAATTGTAGAGTCAATTAAAAGAATATACAAAGCTTGGAAAGCGTGATCTGGTGCGTTAAAGCATGCATCAAGAGTGATCGAACCCGTGATGCGCAGAAAGTGTGCACAAAACATTTTTTACAAAAATGTGATTCCAATTGAGTTTCTAGCACCGTTTACAAAGCGTAGAAATTGCAGTGTGCTCAAACTTTTTATGAATACTTATTACACTTGGATGAACATTTTTCTCGCGCTTGGTGAACGTGATTTTTTCACCAGGAAAATTTATATTCACTCAAGGAAGCATTCAGTATCAGTAATTTCTAATTTACTCTGCATTGGATACTGCTTACTTATTGGATTTTCACCCTTAATCCTTCAAGTACATACATCCTTTCACACCTTCGGAGTACATACAGGTGCAGATTCGCACCACGCAACTTTACCGATTGATAACTCAGTTCCTATTCGACCAATTTGAAGGAAAAACTGTGCAGATTAACGTGGTATGGGAGAAAATTCACAAGTATCTCATTTGATTAATGAAAAAAACGCGGCAATCAAATCAATTGTTCACGAAAAACTAAAAGTATGGAAATGGTCGGTGCGAATTCGCACTTATGTGTACTTGAAGGGTTAATTTTAGAGATGTGCGAATCACGTTTTGAGACCCTCGAATCGAATCGAATCGAATCTTTGACAATTTTATCGAATCCGAATCGAACCGAATTGTGAAAAATCACATCGAAGCGAATCACAACATAAAATCAATACTGGATATAATAATCATTTGGATGGAATTTAAACATTGCATACGTATTGTACTAGTGTAGATGTACCATTCGGAGGCTCTTTAAGCCTTCTTAGCCCATTGAATTCGTCTTAATTCTTCATATTTTAAACATAAAAAGTGAAGTCCTCATATTCGCTATTTTATATTTGTGAGGAATCAATATTTATTAGCTTGATTTGTTAATTCATAATCATCGATCAAAATGAGATGAAAAATCTCTGATAAACTTTGAAAAAACTTTGCCCCAATTCCATCATATTTTTCATCGAAATTTCAGAGTTGATCAGACTTTTTCGGATTTGTTCAAAAAGAAGTCCGAGTTTTTTTTCTAGAAATTATAGAGAAATTTTCAAACATTTCTTCTTATTGAATTTGCAACCCAGATAGCACAAGAGTTCTGAAAGAGGTCATAAAGAATATGAAGTATTCTTATAGAACTCTTTTGGAATTATTGTGCTATCTGGGGAATTTTGCACAAAAGTCGGAAGCCCCCACTGTCGGGTTGTTGTACCTATTCTTTTTCAGTGCCTATATAGCGCTCGAGTGTTTTGTTATCCGGTCACTGATTCGTTTGAATAAATGATTCAAATTTCAGTAACATTGAATTTTTGTTAAAATGACGTTTTTTTGACTAATGTGTTCTACTTGAATATAACTGCGGTAATACTTCTTGATACACCGTGGAAGTTCAAATGAAGTTCAAAACAATTCATAAAGAATTTCCAAATTTCATCAAGAATTCTTTTGAATAGTTGTGTAGTATGAGTCGCACAGCCAGTAACATTCAACAATCTTTCGATGATGAATATCCAATAGAATTATTTTGCGAACAATATTTTGTACACATTCTCAAATCAGGTACACTGAAGAAAAATGTATTTGACTCGAATGAAGTTTTTTTTCAGTGTAACATTGATTCGGAATCGAATCATTGCGTTTCGAACATTTCGAATAATTCGATTTTTTTGATTCGATAACGAATCGAATCGAATCTACAAAAATTCGTTCGATTCGATTCGAACTATTCGCACATCTTTTATTTATTTATTTATTTATTTATTTATTTATTCAACGGGCAATAACGCCCTTTAGTGACCAAATTATTGATACAATACAGTGAAAATTTAACAGATAAAATAAAAATAAAAAAAAAGAAATCATATAAAGTGAACAGACGGATTACAAAAAGACATAGTACAAAATATAACATCCTGTATAGGATAAATAACGAGTATAAGAATATTACAATCTCACACACCTACTAGAACATGCTCTAGAGACAGAAGTCTTGAATACTGAAACTGATCCAGAAAAGAAATCCAACTCATCTCTATAAGTATTTGCTAAACAACAAATTCGATTTACTGGGTCAGTATAAAAGAACTGCGACTTAAACATAGGAACATTGAAAAGTAATGGGTTCCTAAGAGACCTGGAGGGTACATTGAAATTTAAGAGAGAGAGAAGTTCAGGGCAATTGATTTGACCATTGATTATTTTGAAAATGAATACCAAATCATTGATCATTCTACGAGTTTCGAGAGTGTTCATGTTGAACAACCCCATCAACGGACCATAATCATGGCAGGATATAGCCATGGGGGTATGATTTTTGAAAGCCAAAATCGTAAAAATCTATGCTGAACTCTCTCGATAAGTTTACAATATTTGTCATGATGAGGAGACCAAATGTGAGTCGCGTATTCTAAGTTAGGTCTCACGAGAGCATTGTATAACGTTATCAATGTTGAGGGCTCCTTGAAGTCAGCAGACATACGCTTCAAAAAACCGAGCTGCTTCATAGCTGTGTTCACCACATTATGATAGTGAAAAGTAAAATTAAGCTTGGAATCGAACGTAATACCTAAATCGAGCATATTCTGCACAACCTCCAAGCTTGAGCCACTCAACTCATAAGAGAAGGTAATGGGCTGCAATTTGCGCGACAGTCTCATAACTTTACATTTCACTATATTCAGCTTCAATTTATTCAAGGAACACCATGATTCCAATTCATACAAATCCGACTGCAGAGCAATGGCATCAGCGTATGACGAAATTTTCATGAACAATTTCAAATCATCCGCAAAATTAAATGCTTCGCAAATTTGAAGTTGTTGCCAATATCATTAATAAAAAGTGTAAAAAGCAGTGGTCCCAAATGCGACCCTTGCGGAACGCCTGAGCAAACATTGATAGTCCTTGAGGTAAAGTTTTTAATTTTGACAGTTTGGGTTCGATTCATCAAATAGCTCCTTATCCAAATAAGAATATTACCACGGAAACCAAGATGATTTAATTTAGATAAAAGAACGTTATGATCAACAGTGTCGAAGGCTTTGGTGAAATCCGTATAAACAGTATCAACTTGACTGTTATCATCCAGAACCCTCGAAACATAATTACAATAAATAGACAAATTGGTGCCTGTTGAGCGACCAGGCACAAAGCCATGTTGCATGTCAGAGAAGATGCTAGAACATAGAGGAGATAATTTATCAGTTACTAAAGATTCAAATAATTTTGGAATCACGCTTATAATTGATATTGGTCTATAGTTTCTCACATCAGATCTGCTGCCAGCCTTGAAAATCGGTATAATCAGACTATTTTTCCAGCGAGATGGAAAATGACCTGAAGATAAGGAAGCATTGAAGATTAGCCATAAGGGTCGTGATAATATATAGCTGCAAGATTTTAGGAATAAAGGAGGAATACCGTCATCCCCAGGTCCTTTATTGATGCTCAGAGAATTGATCCCAAGAAATATTTCCCCAATGTTAATATGAAGATCGGAAATATCCAATTGAAAATTAGATACGAAATCAGGCAACAGATCGTTGGGATAAACATAAACAGATTCAAAGTGAGTAGCAAACAGATCTGAAATTTCACGCCCAGAACTAACTGAAACGCCATCTAGAAACATGTTGTTAGGAATAGCATTATCGGATCGGTGTGAGTTGACAAAGTTCCAAAAGCCTTTTACATTATCAGCGATCTGCAATTCAGTTGACCTAACGTAGTCATTGTAACATTTATATACTAGATTTTTACATTGAGAACGCAAATCGGAGAAAATAATGTAATCTTGCAACAAATTAGAGATTTTATACGTACGATGCGCCACTTTCTTTGCTCGTATTAGATCAATCAACTGGGGTGAAAACCACCTAGGATAATTAGATCCGCGATAATAACACTTAGGAACATACAAATCAATAGCATGGTACATATGTTCATATAGGCACTCAGTCGCATCATCAACAGACAAACCTTCAAGTAGTGAGTCCCAAGGAATTTGATTAAAATAATTACAAATAGCAGTATAATCACCTAAACGGAAATTATAACGAGAAACACTGTTACTAGGAAGAAACTTAACTACATCCATACTCAGCGTAGAAACAATAGGAGGATGATGAATATCACAAGCTAGAAGAGATTCAGTAGATAACCTCGTAACTAGAGAAATATCATTTGTGAACAGCAGGTCAAGCATGACCCCGAAAGCATTACAAATATCACTTTTTAGGATTAAATTAGAAAAATTAAAATATTCACAAATAAACTGAACTGATTGCACTTCATTACAAGATGCTCCAGGACGTAAGTCACACGATAATTCAGCGCAAGACATACGCCAGGAAGCATGCGGTAAATTATAGTCACCGTAAAGGTAAAAAGAAAGATCCTGATGGGCACTCAGAATAACTTCCACACTCTTACAGTGATCTTCGTAGAGATGCGCAGGTGATGATGGTGGGATATAGACGGCTCCAAAAATCACATCCGAGATTCCCAATCTTGCCTTAATGAACAGATGCTCAACGTTTGTATGTACAGAGAACAGCTCAAAACTAGGAATGACACTCTTCACCGCTATCAAAACTCCACCCCCTCTCTCACAATGACTAGTAAGTGAAGATCTGTCCTTCCTATATATAGTATAACCATCCAAGCCGATTTCAGAGGATGAAATTCCATCAGTCAACCAAGTTTCAGAGAAGATGATAATGTCGTAATGATCGACAGAAGCCGCCGCAGCACAACGAAGTGCATTGAGTTTGGTACGAAGGCCACGTACGTTTTGGTAGTACACTAAAGGGCGAGTCACAGGTTTTTGCGATGATGGATTCCGGGTTTTGTGTAGAGGAACAATTTTCGGTACACCATTGAGATATCTGATGGTCTTTGTCGGGTCGTTTAGGTCTTTCAAACGATCACGAAGATTGCTTAAGTGTGCACGTTGCCGAGGAGTCCGATCGAGTGAGATTTTGACAGGGCCCCGTAAGCAGACTTCCCTCTGATGATATCCAAAGGCGTACGACTACACGGGAAAGTCACACATAAGGGGCGAACCTTATTATCATTGGGTTTTCCCAAGCGACGAAAACGTATATCATGACAGCAATCGGGTTTGATTGCTGACAAAACCTTATTGACCTCAGTAAGATCAGAAGAACCTGAAGAAAAATTCTCAGGAACATTGAACATCATGATATTGAAAGAACGACTCCGACGATCTTCCAGTTCGCTGAAAAACTCCTCTTCATCACAAGAAATTGTTGAATGATTATTAGCATCGGATCTCCCATTTTCAAGCATACAAACTCTCGCATTAAGATTGGACACTTCGGTTGACAATTCCTTAATTTTATTTTCGAAATGATCCAACTTATCATTCAAAACAGAAAATTTTCTGTCAAAGAGCGAGCTAATGTTCGATAACAACACAGAGTCACGGTCGTCGCTCTGCGAAGATGACAAAGCAGGTGTTCTCAACATTTCGCAATCCAGCAAAATCCCAACATGCCACGGGTGACCACTTCTGGACAGACATGAAGGCCCAGGATGAGAAATAACGCCGCAAGAGTTACAGGATAATGGATCCTTAACGGCTTTGGAGCACCCTTTGCAGATCTTACTGGACATCCTCAGAAATATGAAAGGATAGTGCACGAAGAAGAAGATATTGAGAACACTGGCACAACGACAGTGGTACACACACAGACTGTATATGGGTAAAGACGCACCAATACACTCACGTGGCGGAACGTAAACAAAGTATATCGATGTAATATAAAGGCAAGGGATCGTTTGAGAGAATGCAAGAGTTATTAACACTGTTTAAATATAGAATAAAATTCACTGCAGATTCATATATATGAAAAAAAAGAAGATCAGTATCAGTGGAGAAAGTACATGCACATCGCACTTAGTGAAGATTATTGAAACACACCAAAAAGAATTAAAACACGGAGACTCGCATTAACGACTGTAATACCGACTGTAATAACGACTGTGACATCTCTAGTTAATTCGGATTCTAAAGGACTTTTTGTACACTGAACTCGAAATTGTCTTTGAAGACAATCAGTGGTCGATGAGCAATATCCTTTTGTTACCAATTTTCTTGGGTAATATTGATAAACGTTTCTCATAAATTCAAAAACAATGAAATATTTCAAAGCGCACTGAACGTGGTCAGTGGAAAACACCAAAAATTACATAAGATTTATAATTACTATTGCATAACTCAATGCATCTCCTCCTATTTCCATTTTCACCTTTTTTAAAATACTTATCATTCCTGTGCAAGGTCCACACCATTCCGAATAAACGTCTACAACTGAAGAATAAAATTTATAATTATCAACAACATTGATCATGATCATATGTTTCAAATTTTAGATTGAACAGTAAAACCCGCACAACACAACAGCCGATCCTCGACCTAGGACTTCGGTGGAAACGTTCGTTGCATCAACGGAGATTTTCTCTTATTCCTACGGCCCTCATTTCTTCAACAATATTCCACCGACGTTCTAGATAGAAGATAAAAAAAAATCACGCGTTTCACTCCACTGAGTCTCAGAAATGAGCCAGCCCGCTTCGAGTGGGATTTTCACTTGTTTCGAATGAACCCTCGCTCTTTTGGAGTGGGAAATTCCCTCTAGAATTTGAGTGGATGTGACTCCAACTTCAAACCTTAGACCATCACTCCAAAAGAGTAGAAATTTTACTCAAAATTTCGACCAGCTAACTTTTGGTTGGCTATAGAGTGAAACCTCACTCTAAAAATTTTAGAGAGGATGAGATTAAAGAGACGCACAGTTCAATTCTCTAATTATCAAAGTTTTAGACGACTTCCTATAACAGCACACCCACAGATTTCCACGTCGCATTCCCGTGCATTCTACGTGGATACCAGGTGGATGAACGAAGATTCCGCGTAGAGGCAACGTAGAAATGTCCGGTGCTGTACGGGCTGTATCTCACGGTAGGTATCTAATTTATTCACTCCTACACTCATTTTAAATTTTTGAGAATTCAGTTGACATTGAGAATCACTTGCCTAACAATCCCTTTCTCTCCAGAATCTTTGTCCATTCCTCATCGTTGGTCACTTCCGCTTGCAGTGCAGCCGGTGTAGTTTTTTTTGCCATCCTCCTAGTGGATTTTCCTCTTCCACCCTGTTGTTTAAAAAATGGAACTATACAAGCAATACAAAGAAAGAAACAATAATAATAAGCATCATCGTACCCTTTTACGACCCAACATCTTTGTTAATTATTAGTTTCAACTGTTATTTTCAATATACAATATACCGAGGTAAACACAACAAGAATCAGAAGGAAATTACTTGTGTGTTTCTTCGAAGCCGAGTTTGAATCGAATGAACTGTAGGAAGAATTTTATTGCGCTTTGCATGCATTTGATTCATTATATTTTATGCGAAGAGTTGCGTCGTCATTCAGACTGCATTAACGGTACGAGTTTTCTTTTAATTCCGGGGATATCGGTGACATCGAAGACACGCAAAGTTTAAGAAATATAAATTAGTTTGACTACATCACGACAAATGCACGAACGCACGGGGAATCGTTCCTATCATTGGGCGAGCATTGAAGAGAGGTAAGAATCGTACGTCACGATGTCAGACTCCTCTCTTCACTATTATTCAATTTGGAGTAATCCTTGTGATGTATGCTAATTAAGTGAAGGGATACCGATAGCATGCACGTTTAAATGAATACAATTTTCGTCTGGAATAGCTTCATTAAATCCACAAGAACTACTCCTTTCATCGGAATCTATAAAGAGGACAGCAGCGGGATGGCGCTTGTAAATATATCGTTTGTATATAGCATTAGTTAGTTAGTATCCCCTTCAAATTTATGCTCTAATTATGTAGTAATGCATCAAGTTTGTATCCGAAGATTATTCATCGCAGCTGAATGATGACTAAAAATTCAAATTTCCTCAATTATTTTTCTATCTCATAAATTCAGCGTTAATTTTCGTAGGACACTAAATGCATGAAATTCTGGTCTATTAGTCTGAAAAAAGTAGATCAAGGTCAGATCGAACCCGAAAGGAATGAAATCATCTGGGTCCACATGGTTGACGAGATTTTTCAGCTTGCGTGCTTCTCAATTTTCTCCGATTCTTCTGCCTCGTGGAATTTTGGGTTAGAGAAATCTGTGATGCCTCAGTACGCTAGCAAAAGAATAGCAGCATATTTTTCTGTTGACAGTTGCGAGAAAATGCACTCTCAACTTCTTCATTTCCTTGACACCCGAAAACCCGTGGAGCAGATAAATAGCAGCTAATCCTGTGAAGGGTGTCCCTGACGATGCATTCTCAAATTCTTTATTCCAATTCCTAGTTATAAATCCCAGAACTATTTATTATTAATCGATTACTCAGGACGTGACCCGTAGAGAATATCGTTATAAATATCGAGTATAACATTCTCCCTCCAATTCATAATATTTTCTGGCTCCCACCCGGAACCCCGTAGAGCAGAAGAATCGAGCATCGCGCTCGGAACGTGAACAGAAAAATAGCAGCTAAAATTGCTCACATCAAGAATTGTCCGATAATGCTCTGCGAAGTTCTTCATTTCCCCTACAATTCACATTTTCTGGCTGTCGACTGGACGCCAGTGATGTAGCAAAATCAGGGCTTGTTATATAGCACACAATTCTCCAGTACAGAGTTGCCCAAAAATACATTTAGAAATTCTTGATTTCATTTCCCAATTATAAAGCTTTATTCTGTAGAGAGTTATCCTACGATTCTTCATTCCTCTTTCAACTTTTATTTGCCGGCTGTACCCCGGCAATCCGTGAAAAAGAAAATTCAGGGATGACTCAGAACGTGAGCGGGAAAAGAGCGACTACCTGATTCTCTCGTAAAGAGTTGCTCAGGAAAGGAATTCGAAATTCTTTATTTCGTCCCGTTGTTATAAATCTCGCCTCTCAATCAGGACTTCATGGATCAGAAAAATGTGGCATGCCTCAGAGCGCAGTCTCTTGTACAGAGTATTGCGATAATGCACTTTGAAATCCTTCATTCCCCTCCAATTCATATTTTCTAACTCTAACCCGGAAACCTGTGGAACAGAAAAGTGACAGCTAATTCTCCTGCACGGACAAAAGAAAATGGAAAAAATTCCCATCTGGGATGACAACGCGTCGCGCCGGGTCTAATTGGGAATTTTTACAATATATATTGCGAAATGATCCATATCATAAGAGAACAATTTATTTTTGTCTTATAATGTGAATTATTTGACAATATGCATTCGAAAAATTGCCATTTAAAGACTCGAAGCGACGAATTGTCATCCTAGATGGTAATTTTTTCCATTTTCTTTGTTCCGTGTGTGGAAAGTTCCCCGACGGTTTACTGCGAAATTCTTTATTCTCCCTTGAATCCTTATTTTCTGGCTCTGACCATGACGCACTTTCCAAAATTGTTTGCACTCTGCGGCCAGCCAAAAGTGAGCCTGTCGAAATTTTGAGCAAAATTTCCACTCTTTTAGAGTGATATTCTAAGGATTGAGGTTAGAAACTCACAGCCACTCAAATTCTAGAGTCAATTGTTCACTCGAAACGAGTGAAAATCCCACTCGAAACGGATTGGCTCACTTCTGAGACTTAGTGGAGTGGAACACGTGATTTTTCACTCTTTCAGATTCAAAGAGCGAAAAGCAAACAGAAAAATAGGTGCTAATTCTCCCGTAAACAGTTGTCCAAAAATGCATTTTGGAATTCTTTATTTCATCTCCCAATTATGAATCTTTCTTCTATCCCGGAACCCTATGGCACGGAAAAATCAAGCAGAAATCAAAACGCGAGCAGAAAAATAGCAGTTAATTCTGCTGTAAAGAGTTCTCCGACAATTCTCCATTCTTCTTCCAACTCTTATTTTCCGTCTGTAAACCGGAAACCCGTGAAGTAGAAAAATCAAGAATTACTTGGGACGTGAGCAGAAAAATAATACCTAATTCTCTCGTCACAGTTGCCCAAAAAATGCCCTCCGAAATTCTCCATTCCGTCCCCCAGTTTTGAATGTTGCTTCTATTCCGGAATTCCATCGACAAGAGAAATCTGGGACACCCCAGAATGCAGGAAAAACAATGAGCAGCTAATCACACTATCGAGAGTTGCTTAAAAATTCACTCTGAAATTCTTCATTTCCCTTCTATTCATTCTTCCCGGCTCCAATTCGGAAGCCCTTGGAGCGGGCGAATATTCAATTGGCATCCAACCAGGGGACATAACCTCAAATAGACAAATTTCAGCGTCGTCGTACGGAAATAGAGTAGAAGTAATTTTTCATAGATACGCCCACACAAATAACACAGGCCTGCGAAATTTGACTTTTTTTTCCCCCTCAAACAATAATATCTTTTTCCGAAGCATTTTGATCCGCTGAATCCGAATCTGGCTGCAGAATTGCTCTATCACGTCAGGTTTTTGAGATATTTCGACCTAAAAATGTGAAAAACACTGTTTTTCGACATATTTGGGGTTACGTAAAGTCGAAGGGTAATTTTTTTTCTCAAAACCAATACATGCACCTCAAAGTATAAGTCCTCCTCTTCCAAATGCCATTGAGTTTGCTCAGATACCTTTTTTTTTCATTGAGATACGACAGTTTGAAAATTGTGTCTCCACCTATTTATTGAGTACATGAGCGCACAAATTTAAAATTGTCGTATCTCAATGAAAAAAAAAGATATTTCAGCAAACTCAACGGCATTTGGAAGAGGATGACTGATACTTTGAGGTGCATCTATTGGTTTTGTGAAAAAAATTACCTTTCGACTTTACGGAACCTCAAATATGCCAAAAAACAGTGTTTTCCACATTTTTAGGTCGGAATATCCCAAATACCTGACGTGATATAGCAATTCTGGAGCCATATGCGGATTCAGCGCACCAAAATGCTTCAGAAAAATGTTGAATGAATGAAGGGGATTGACTTTGGATTGTATTCTACATGAAACATCTTGAGTAGGCCAGGCGCATCACAACGATACGCTAAATTTTTTTCTTGAGCGAAATACGGTAGAAAATGCTTATAGCATATCACATAAATATATATTTATGCAATATGCTACACTATTATAATCGGACGCCTACAAAATTCTCGCGCCGGGCGGTAATATCCTTCGAGCCAGCACTGCTGAGATCGTAGATTGTTTGTTGCTATGTTCAGACATTATTCCACTAATTCACTCGGAATGTACTGATTGTTGTTCTAATTTTTTCCTCCGTGTACAAGTATCGAGTGTCCAGTAATTGTTGTGAATTTCGTGTATTCAAAAAAAAGTTTCACAAATGGCTTCTCGAAAATGTATCAATGCTCCGGATAACTTCTGCTACATATGTGGAAATTATGTAATAAAGAGACAGCAACAAATAATTTCTAAATGTATTGAAGAACTATACGATAGCTATTTCAAAATCAACATAAAAAACCAAGACAAACAATGGGCGCCTCATAAAGTGTGTTCGACATGTGTACGTGAACTTCGGAAATGGTCAAGAGGAGAAAAACATTGTTTTAGTTTACAGACTCCAATGATTTGGATGGAACCGCAAAATCATATCAACGATTGTTACTTCTGCTGTTCAAACATAAAAGGATTTAATTCTAAAAATAAAGCAGCGATAAGTTATCCTGATATTCGTTCTGTGATTTTACCTACGTATAAAGATCCTGATAGCAAAGAGTTATGCCATCCTGCCCAACCATTTTCATCTGATCCTAGTTTATTTCAAGAGGCTATAATGAATACTTCAGATCCTGACGATGAATATTACGAGTGCAACGAAACACCACCACTGTTTTCTCAAAGTGAATTGAATGATTTGACAAGAGATCTTAATCTTCCGAAAGATGCTGCGGAATTACTCGGTTCCAGATTGAAAGAAAAAACATGCTGGATCGTACAACGAACTTTTATTGGTATAGAAATAGAGAGAAGGATTTTCTACCGTATTTTGCTCAAGAAAAAATTTAGTGTATTGTTGTGATGTGCCTGGCCTACTCAAAATGTTTGATGTAGAATACAATCCAAATGATTGGAGACTTTTATAGATTCTTCGAAACGGAGCCTCAAAGTAGTATTGTTACATAATGGTAATAAATTTGCTTCTTTGCCTATTGGACATTCTACTCATTTGAAAGAATGTTATGAAAATTTGGATTTCGTCCTCAAAAAAATAAATTACTCCAATCATAACTGGACTATATGTGGTGATCTCAAAATATTAACTATGTTGCTTGGTCAACAAGGAGGGTATACAAAATACCCCTGTTTTCTATGTGAATGGGATAGTAGGAATAGAGCACGACATTGGATCCAGAAAGATTGGCCACAGAGAGCATCATTGAACCCTGGAAGTAAAAATGTTGTACACGAAACACTAGTTGACCGCTCCAAAATTCTGCTACCTCCGCTTCATATCAAATTAGGCATTATGAAGCAATTCGTAAAGGCATTGCCTAAAGATGGTCTTTGTTTCAAATATTTATGTGATAAATTCAAGCATTTATCGGATGCGAAGATAAAAGAAGGCGTTTTTGTTGGTCCAGACATAAGGAAATTGATGCAAGATCCTGACTTTGAAAAAACTATGAATAAAACCGAGAAGCTCGCTTGGAAGTCATTTAAGGAAGTCGTACAACATTTTTTAGGGAACAGAAAAAGCCCTGATTATGAAAATATAGTCAACAGCATGCTTAACAATTTCAAAATCCTGGGTTGTAATATGAGTATAAAACTCCATTATTTGCATTCCCATATTGACTTTTTCCCCGAGAATCTTGGTGCTGTTAGTGAAGAGCAAGGGGAGAGATTTCATCAAGACCTTAAGGTTATGGAGACCAGATATCAAGGAAGGTGGGACGTTAGAATGATGGCTGACTATTGCTGGATGTTAAAGAGAGATGAACCGAATCATGAGTACAACAGAAACATCAAACAGAAGTTTTGAAGAAACTAGAAAAAGATATCATAAGTCCTTTTGATTTATCTAGTATCTTAGGTCTTGTGTGAAACCAGTGCAGCCCCATGTCTGAATTTTATATAAAACGTATATATTTTTCGTTCATACAAATTGTTTAAAAAACTGTAAATATTCATATCTCACATAAAATGAATCCCGATGTGCTGTAAAAAAACTGGCGTTATATTTTAGTTCCACAATCTGAATACCTGGAAAGGAACCATTATTGTTCGAAGGGAAAATAAAAACTTATATTCCGCAGGTCTGTGAATTATCAACCCTTTGGGGAACCCATTGTTTTGAAGGAAATTTTCCTTGAATATGTGAACATATAAGTTTTTGGGTCGCTGAATAAGAATATCATATTAGAAAATTAGAATTTTCATTCCCATACATCCTGGCAGCACCCTCAGGAGATCCTAGAAATATTATAATCTTGGGGATATATTTCACAACTTGGAATACTCGTAACTCTGCAAGGAGAAATTGTAGGTCACCGATTAATAGCTTATCTTGAAGAGTAAGAGTAGTACTGGATGATGCAATTAGAAGAAAAGACTAAAAAAAATTGTGCACTCAGTACATGAATTCCAAAGTAATCAAAAAACCCATTTTTCGTGGACCTAATCTTAAATATCTTGAAATGCTTACGCGATGGCCCAATCCTGACTCCGGATTTGGATTCTACGCAGAAAATTACTTCAGAAAAGAGAATTTCATTTGAAGGAGAATTTCATTGTCGATCAGTGTAATAAATGCGAATACTCATTCTGTTGTTGGGACATATTACACAACTTAGAATGGTCGTAACTTTGCGAGAAAAAATCGTACATGAACGTTCAATAGCTCATTTTAAACGGGAAGAGTAGTGCAAATTGATGAAGTTGAGAGAAAAGATCAAAAAAATTTTATGCGTCCTGTACATAACCTCAAAAGTAGCGAAAAACCGCATTTTTCGCGTATTTACCCTCAGATATCTCAAAATCCTGACGTGATAGCCCAATTCTGGCTCCGGATTCGGATTCTACGCAGCAAATTACTTCGGAAAATGGTCACCAGTTCCAAGGGGGAAAAACCTCGCAGGCCTGTGTAATTAACTAATCATACTTATTTCCGAATTAGTATTCCGAATTAGCCGGCGGCGCTGAAAATCGTCTGGAATTTTTCCATTTGAAATTGGCCCCCTGCATCCAGCTTTCCCGTGGACCGTTATCCAAAACTACCCTTCACAGTTCTTTCCCGTATGAAAATATTTCGCTGAAAAATGTCTGCGAAACTATGAAAAATCTCTGAAAAAAATGAAAAAACTCTGAGAAACTCTGACAAACTCTGAGAATCTCTGAAATTTTGATAAGAAATCTAATATTTTCGGGACATTCTTTACAGACTTTTCTCAGACTTTTTTCAGAGTTTCTCAGAGTTTTTTCATACTTTTTCAGAGAAATAGTAACGAAATTGCACTCTAAAAAAACTCTGACGAAACTCTAATAAATTGTTGACATTTTTCTGATTATTGAAAAATCCTGAAATTCAATAAATACATTCATATGCCGTATTCAAATATCATGTGTGAAAAAGTGTTTGAAAATTTTTTAATTTTTTTCTAAAAGTCAGAAAAATGTTAGCAATCCATCAGAGTTTTGTCAGAGTTTTTTCAGAGTGCAATTTCGTTACTATTTCTCTGAAAAAGAATGAAAAAACTCTGAGAAACATGATTTCTCATCAAAATTTCAGAGATTCTCAGAGTTTGTCAGAGTTTCTCAGAATTTTTTCATTTTTTTCCAGAGATTTTTCATAGTTTCACAGACATTTTTCAGTGAAATATTTCCATACGGGTTATCTCATCTCCCATACACAATATCCGAAAAAAATCCGAAATGGTTCAAAATGCCAGCAGTTGAATAGCTTTCCTTGAAGCCGCACCCCCGCCCCCCACAATTTTTCCGGGAATTCAAAGAGTAGAAAAATTCGGAATATGGTAGGAAGTTTCACAATTCTTTTTCCGATTCGGTTTGATAGTGGTTTCAACATTATGGATTCAACTCTGAAAGGAGTAAACCACTCTAGAGGCCGAAAAGAAGGAAACTTTGGGAATTTTCTAAAACAAAAAACACATATCGAAGTATGGTGAAAAGTTCATCATATGACTATTGCAGTGTGTTTTTTGGATCCGGTCAAAACAAAGATTCCCGGGGGAACATACTGAGGAACTGTCGTTTTTTTATTGACAGCTCCAAGAGAATTTTTAACACACCCTTGAACGGTTATACAGGGTGGCGCAAAAGTCTGGAAACACCCCCATAACTTTTGAACGGGACATGATAATTGGATCAAATTTTTTTGAATTAAAGGAGGGATCAAGGGCTATCTTAACGGGGGGACTTTGAGTTCTCCAGCCCTGTAGGGGATGATGGGGGGGGGCAAAATCTCAAATGAGACGGGGGGGGCTTGTGATACATCATTCGATAGGGTTTTCCAACCCGAATCCAGCGATTTCTTGTTTTTTGAAATCGGACCATTTTTCGCTGAGTTATCGTAATTTTAATATTCTGATGTGGCGAAGTCTGGAAACACCCCCATAACTTTTGAACGGGACATGACAGTTGGGTCAAATTTTTTTCTAATCGGAAATTTTTCCATCCCAATCTTGGGAATGCCCATAATCCACGGCTCGGACGTGTCGGGAATTTGATTCCTTGTGTGTGTGGTTGTGGGTCGATTTCAAGAAACAAAAAACCGCTGGATTCGGGTTGGAAAATCATATCGAATGACGTATCACAAGCCCCCCGTCTCATTTGAGATTTTGGCCCCCCCCTCCATCGTCCCCTACAGGGCTGCGGAACTCAAAGTCCCCCGTGAAGATAGCCCTTGATCCCTCCTTTAATTCAAAAAAAATTTGATCCAATTATCATGCCCCGTTCAAAAGTTATGGGGATATTTCCAGACTTTTGCGCCACCCTGTATAATATAAAATTTCTAACCCAATTTTTGTGATCCGTTGCTTAGTCTTTGTTGGAAAAACTTCTCACGAAACGGCCTCAGAAATGGATTTTTACATAAAATTCGAAGTTGATGAAAAAAACGGTACATTCTGGGCGGTGAAGGGCATTCACCAGAGGCAAAGTTACTAGATCTCCCCCCTTCCCCAGATTTAATTAGCAGGTATATTTTCTTGGAATATCAGAAAGCATGCAGTTGCTCATTATCTTTCATTTCATTTGTTCGCTTCGGAGAAAAATAACCTGGTAAAAAACCGGATAGGAAGCCGATTGAAACCCGGATAAGACTTTCCGGAACTTTATCCGGGTTCATGTGCGGATTTTGCGGTGATTCTTAATCCGGATCTATCCAAATCCTATCCAGATTTCGATGCTAGATATTTTTCGAAATCTCACATAAAATTTGGATAACACTCATTCGGTTCTTCGTTTGGGTTTCATTGAGGATTTCCAAAAATATCTAGTCCAAACACCCGGATAGGATCCGGATGGAGACTCACCGGAAAATCCGTATTGGAACCCGGATACACTCGGATGGAATCCCGGAAAGTTCCATCCGGATTTTATCCGGTTCTCTATCCGGTTTTTCTAACAACGTGGGGGGTGAAATTCGGAATATAGTAACTTTCTGGGGAGGTAGTCAATGTCCTTAAAGAGATACCAGCGATCCCTGATGATGCACAACCCCAGCCAAATCTATTTTGATGAATTATTGGAAAATAAAGCAATAATTTTGGTTATGTCCTCTTCTAACCAATGGTTCTGGTTGCATCTTCAGGGGTCGCTGCTCAGACAGCACAACGTGCCACTGGAACGTTTATGGGAGGTTTATAGAACGTAGGAGAGGTTTTCTGAACGTTCAGAAAACGTCCCAGAAACACATTGTTCTGTTAGGGTGGTATCACCTTAAGAGGATGATATCGGCGTGACAGCAGCCAAATTGTTTATCACAAACTATGGAAGA
Organism: Gonatopus flavifemur; assembly: GCA_018340375.1. Classification (NCBI taxonomy): domain Eukaryota; kingdom Metazoa; phylum Arthropoda; class Insecta; order Hymenoptera; family Dryinidae; genus Gonatopus; species Gonatopus flavifemur. The sequence continues at coordinate 1,339,818 of JAFFJZ010000019.1, forward strand.
AAGCCTCAATTCATTCAAAATATCGCTCTGTACAGCTTTTCTACTGGAGTTGAAGAAATGCTGTACAGAGCGATATTTTGATTCACTTGAAACGTTTGCCAGTAGTTCGTCATAAAGGATTTGGCTAGTACCACCTTAAAGAAGCAATAAAAACAATTTTGTTTTTTAGCTTTGCACCCTCTAAGGCTTTTATGCTTTTGGCGTGGGCAACGGTTCCCGTCTCCTACCACCCTCCCAGACAGCACAGAAAGTTCTCTGGATGTTCTACAAACATAATCTTGGTTTCGCGTGTGTTGGTGCTCAAGGCACATATTTTCCAAATGTTTAGTGTACCTTCGCTTTTGATGCACATGAATACGTACCGAGCACGTTCTTTTCATATACTACGGGACGGTCTTTCCGCGTTTTCTAAACGTGCTTCCATGAAAACTAACCTTTTAAAAACATATGTGCAGCGCCGTGGAACGTTGTGAAAACCTTTCCTTGAATACGTCCCAAGAACATTGCAAGAAGACATGAATAGAACTAAACGGGACATTTGCATGTTCCTGCCACATACATGCGACGTTTTTAGAACATCATGAAACGTTATTTGCACGTTCTCTGTGTAACCAAGCACGTTTTCGGAACGTCCAGAAAACCTCCCGGTGCTGTATGGGCTGGTAACAATGGAGCGTTGAAGCGCAACGAAAGCGTAACGAAAACGCAAACGAAGAGTCATCTAAGCGTAATTTAGGAGGGAATTGGAACATTTTTCACGTTTCATTTGTTCCAATATCCGCTTCCTCCACTTTTAGATTCTCACCAGGGCGATAGCTCTCGTTCCTAAAAATCATATTGCTTTACATTACATTTTGCACATAGTTTATTAATTGTGTATTCAATACAACCCATAATCATTTGAAATCCCATAATTTTATAAAATTTGTATAAACTTTTCATACAAAATGTCTATAAAAATTGTATATAAATTCGATTCGTGGAGTGGTTTTGCACTTTTCCCACAGTTTTGTTTTTTCTCTCCGCAACCAATGGTTACACGGAGAAAACGGTATCTTAAAAAGTACCATAATTTATGGATTTTCTGCGCTGGTCTGACCGAGTCTAAATATTTACCTGAAAAAACCTCTAAAAGTACCACAATGTCTTGGACTTTTATACGGAAGGTACCATATTTATTTCAAAAAGTCCAAGAAATTATGGTACTTTTAGAGATTCATGCAAGTGAATATTCCGACTCGGGTCAGACCAGCGCTGAAAATCCATAAATTATGGTATTTTTCAAGATATCTGTTTTCTCAGTGTAGAAATCGAGAGAGATGAAAAGCAGTGTCACCGTTCTTCGTTTAATATAAAAATCATGATCACGTTATTGATATTACTGAATATTTTATTATAACGAGGAAATCGTAAACTATGTTCAAGAACTGAGCACAGTTGTCGCTACACGCAATAGACGATGAAGGAGGTGGATCGTAAAATTTTAACTGAGTCGTTTCATATAATGTAAAAATGAATAATGGGACGCCCGTTCAAGACTACGATGGATAATAAATTTTCTGTTTAGTATACTAAAAAAAACCTTGTTCCCAAAAGAGTTCAATTCTGTTTCACTTTCAACGTGGAAATGTTACGGTAATTTATGATTTGGAAATATTTTCAGTAGACAGAAATGTATGAAAAATGTAAGAGACTATGTTTTTGGTAGATTGTTTTTTTTGTTCAGTTAGTTAATAATATTCAACAATTGTCAGAACTGTTGTGTACCTTTTATATACGCTAGATTATTTATAAAACGTGTCGATGAACTATTTTTATCTTACCGTAAATGTTTATCAACTATAATTGTCGTTGATTATTGAAATACTCGTTTTAACAAAATTACAAACAAATTGTGGATAAGTTGTGATAACAGGTGCGAGTTGTTTCGTTGCTAAGGGTTACTCGAAATAATCAATTTGGTACATAAATCAGTTTTCTTTCTCGGATATCATTGGCATTCAGAAAAATTCTTCAAATCTTGCTGAAATCAATTGAATTTTCCCAATTTTTTCTGTTGTTCTTCTTCCAGTTTTCCCAAATTTCCGTTGTATACCTCTTGAATTTGTTTTTTAGTAACATTTTTCAAACTCTTATGATTAAACAATTTGATACATGAACATTATTTCGATTATTAATATTCAAATGTGTTGATTAATAATTAATTGTGCATATACAATACTTTATATATGATTATGTATGATGCGAGCGAAGCGAGCACTGTTTGAATTATAAACAATGCGAGCGGGGCGAGCTTCGACGACTAGATTCTAAATGATGCGAGCGAAGCGAGCACCGTTTAGTTTAGAAATTGTGTGAGCGGAGTGAGCACCATTCGGTTATAAACCACGCGAGCGGAGCGAGCACCATTCAGATCATAAACTACGCGAGCGGAGCGAGCACCATTCAGATCATAAACTACGCGAGTGGAGCGAGCATCGTTCAATTCATAAAGCGAGCTATCTACACTCAGAGAAATTTATAGTCAAGTTTACTATGGAACTATGGGAATGAGGGAACATACCGACTTCTAATGAGATTTACTGAAAAACATTCCCGTACAGCACCGGACATTTCTACGTTGTCTCCGCGTGGAATTTCCGTTCATCCACGTCCACCATTGATCCACGTGGAGTCCACGGGGATGCGACGTGGAAGTTGGTGGATGTGCTGTTAGGGTTGTAAATTTGATCAGGTTTCTATTGTTATGCCATAGTAAGTTTCATTAGAAGTCAGGATGTTCCCCCATTTCTATAATTCCATACAATGAGAACCCAATTTCTTAGATTCATAGAAAATTTCTTTATCCTCATTCTGATAAATCTTGTTTTCAATGAAGAAAATAATTCATTGAAATGGAAGAATTTTCCATTGAATTTAAATCATATTCTTCGAATTTAGGGAAGAGTATATTTTTGTTTCAATTTAAAAATTCTTTGTTTTAGTTTGATGAAACTTTTCTCCATTGAAAGAAAGATTTATTAGAATGAGGGCAAAGAACATTTTCTTCTAATCTAAGAAATTGAGTTTTCAGTGTAGGAAATTTAACTATAAATTTCACTCAGTGTGAAATTTAAGAAATGTGAGCGAAGAGAGCATCGTTTGGATTGTAAGAGATGTAAGTTCCTACCTACACTGTAAAACATGATTGTGGAATTTTCCATAGTTCCTCCATAGATGGGGAATTTTTTACCATAATTTGATGGACTTTTTCTTCATCTGTAGATGATTCAACACCGAAAAAACAAAATAATTCCTCAAAGTGGTGGAAAAATCCCTCATTCTTGATAGAAAAATAATTCATTCACGATGAGGGGATGAAATCCACCAACAGTGGAGAAAACTTTCTCACATTTTTTGCGGTGTAGTTAAGAATTCCCGGAAGAATGGAATTGCAAAATTCGTATTCTGATTCGGATTTACAACCGGAACCAGCCGTGTGTTGATCTTCCTTCCTGGTCCCTGATGAGACTCCGAATCAGTGATGCAAAACCATGAAAATTTGAATCGGGAGATGAACTGAAAAATCGGTAGCACGATTCCAATTTCTAAATATTCCAAAAACATTTGATAGAGTTATTTCACTCATGTGTTATAGATTCTCAAAAGCGAGCCTATGAAAAGTTTTGTTGAAATTGAACTTTTGGGATAATTTCGAGTCCAAACATCAAGCCTCTACCAAATCAGATGCAATTTGACCATTTCTATCGTTCTATTGCAATTTAATGCCACCCATAAAGTGAAAAAAGTTTTCTCAGTACTGATAAATTCAGCAACTTTCCTCTGTATTGAAATTGGTCTCGCTTCACTCGCCACGCAATGCTCAAAACAGCGCACGCTTCGCTCCCATTTTTCAAATTTGAACACGCTCCCTCTGCTCGCCATTCAATATTCCAAATGGCACTCGCTCCGCTCGCACTGTTTGAATTTAATTACTTTCGCTTCGCTCGTCATTCAAGGACCCAAGTGGCAGGTGACTGGAAGAGTGGAGAATGCAAAGAAATTTATTAAAAAAGAATTATAAATTGGCCTTTAACGAGTAATTTGTGAATGAGCGAAAAAACGGTAAATTCAGCCTAAAATCGGTATTTTTGGAAACAGAGACGGAAGTCGGAAGATTTCCCGATTAATCGAGAAATTTTCCAACATTAATCTGAATCTGGATGCGAATTTCGCCCCCATTTATTCAGAAATTTGCAACTGTGAGATGATATTGTGATAGAAAAATTGATAAACTGTTGTACTTGTATCCACATGATAGGGGCTCCCACAATCTGGAATTTCGCGAGTTTCCAATATAGTTTTTGTATAAGTTATTGTATACTAAGGAAGTTGATTCAACAATAAAATTGAGTTCACCAGTCTGCTGAAAATTCCAAGCAAATCCTGACAAAACATAATTTTCCGACTCTGAACGGTTTTTGTCCCAGAAAACCCGGTAAAAAACTAGGGACTGTAACGTTATTCACTTCCATTACTCATTGTATATAAAATATATATATATATATATTGTACACAAATTATATATGTATTATATATATTTTATACCGTCCCTGTCAAAAACCGTTCAAGGCTTGACAACTATTTTTTGTCCGGATCTGTCTAGCATTTTCAACAGAGCATGGATAATGGGCCGCCACAACTCTCAGCCTCGGGGCTTCCACGATTCTAAATCCAGCCCTGATCACTCTTATCACATTTCCATGATAGAAACAAGCGTGTCCATCAAGTGGTAATAAAATCATCGTTCATTTTCGATAAAATACGATCGATTCCATAAAATAAAATAAAATGAAGAACGATTTAGATTCTATCGTTTAATGACGATAAAATACGATAGCCATAAAATTTCTATCGTACAGAATTTATGACGCAATAGGAAGCAACCAGAATCACTGCGCAGATTGAACATTAGAATCTGAAATATTTACGAATGAGAGAACATGTACGAGGAACACCAAATCAGACCCTGAGAATGAATCGACGTTCCACCGACGGTAATTGCACTGATCACGCAACGGAATTCAAGCATGGTATACAAATTTTGTAAACGAAGCTCATAGTAACATAAAAAAATCTCATTGAACCGATTCACTTCCATTGATTTCAATGCAGAAACACAACTCAAATTCATTCATCTCATTGTTGTTTTCTTATTGATTTGAACTGTATTTCTGCATTAGAAATCAATCGATTTAATGAGATTTTCTGACCAGGCGGATAAAAAATCTATCAGTTTTTGACAGGATTTCCTACCTTATTTCGTAACTTATTCTGCACTCTTGAATTCGTTTCATCTAATGAACACAAAGTTTGTTTGAACTCTATAAACCTGATAAAAGGAAACAAAAGAAAATTCATAAATTAAATTTGTGCAAAAAAAGTGTAAAAGGTAGAAAACAAATCAACTGATTTTTAATTGAATAAATAATTTCTGGAATTTATACATTTTCAACTATGTTTTATCTTTACACTTCCCACAGCAAGCAGCGGTTTGTTTTTCTAATTCAGATTCTTTATAATTTGGTGTCCATGGTCCCAGACTGGCAAAAGCGTAGAAATCCATAGGGTAAGGTTTATCTTTATTGTATTGTGTCATTTGAAGAGTAGCGGCTCCTTCGTATGGAGTGAGAAAAGGCTTTACAAACGCAACACCCCAGTCTATACTCAATCTTGGACAAGCAACCTGAAATAAATATAATACATAATGTAGCATAGCTACTAAACAAATTTAGATTCGTATATAATAAGAAATAAACTATACATATATTACCTGTATGAAAGCATCAGCTCCGTCAAACATTTTAATTTTATCTGGAAATATTTCTGAGAGAAGTATAACCGCAACTTCTTTTCCTAAAGATGTTATTTTATTCTGGAGATTCTTCATGACATTGGGATTCCCTTGACGTCCCAAAGTCCCAAGTATTAATCCAAATGTGTTTGCATTTCTCGCCTGCTCGATAGCTTTGAATCTCGTTTCACGCATTCGTTCGTGATCGTAAAACTCTTCGGTTAGTTTCTTTTCGTAAGGATCGTATCTGAATGCTCTCAATTTTGGATTGGCTATCATAGCGGCTTCTAGATGAAATCTACCATCTCCGACGTATACGATTGCATCGGCGCAACGAACCTGGGGCACCGTACAACCTAAAATCTATTCAAACGATAGATGTAGAAAAATGCATATGAATCAAGAAATAAATGAATGAAATTACCTCGCCGGGACTAAGAGGTTTGATTTGAGGTATAGATATTTCGTATCCATTTTTCCTCATTTCTCTTGCTACAGCTTGCAGCGTACTGGCAAATTGTATTGTACTGAAAAGGACTATTCTTGTGGTAACAGGTAAAGTGGTTTGTAAACATTCTATACAATGCGATATATCAATCTGTATATCGACAAAAACATAAAGTACTTTGATTCCATTGGTTTGATCGATGGGTATCAAACAAGAATGTCCATAATGTATCATGAAATCCGCACCCAATGCTCTTGCCGTGTAATCGTCCACGCAACATGCTCCTGAAAACATGAAACAATACAAAAACATTTATACCACAATTCTATATTTTTATATTTACCGTAAGTGACATCTCCTATGATCACAGTCTCCGCATTTGTGAAAGTTTCAATGATATCAGCTATAGTTGTTGCGTATAAAAGAAGACCTTCGGGCATCTGTAACGCCACTCTTTTGGCTTTGGTTTCTCGTATTCTCCAAACACTTTTATGAATTTCAAAATTATAATTCGAGGGTAAAGCAGCGATAGCTGCATTTAATATCGGATCATCCAGAAGCTCTTGAGGAATTTTGTTAACCTTAACTACAGCTTTGAACACCTTACGAACTGGTTTTGCTTTCACAACAACTGCATTCTCAGCCTCTTGATTATTCATTATTTTTCACTTCTTTTGATATAAATACAATAAATAAACAATGAAATGTAATCTGACACACGTGTGTACGATGGTGTTTTTCGATAATTTACTATTCAAATTGATTTATTTATTATCTCAAGTCATCGCGATGATTTTAATACTTCTGAACTCGATAATAAATTTCTTTGGTATCATCAAAAATATAAATAATCGATCAAACGTTGATGAATGACATTGACACTTTGATGCGTCAACTGATGATGAACTACGAATAACGAAAAGTGAATATGCACAGTATACACTGCATACCGTGGATGACGAATGCAATGATTTTTTCAAACGCGACGGATGTAAATTCCTACGAAAAAAAATGTAGTTTCGTGTTATTGTTTAACAATTATCCGACATTGTTATTGTCTACGAATTGAAATAGAATTTGACGAAGCAAAAAAAATTTCATGTGCCAGAACAAAAATATGAAATCAACCGTAGGTCCCACCGAGATTTGAACTCGGATCGCTGGATTCAAAGTCCAGAGTGCTAACCATTACACCATGGGACCGGTTATGAGTATCTTCATTTTTCAAGCCATTCACAAGGTTGATTAGAATTTTTTATCCTCAATTGAATCGTACAGAGTGAATTTATCACATATCGTTGAACAATTCACATGTATACGAAATAAATATGAATGATAAAACCACGTATTGCTCAGAACCGACAGCTCTCAGCTGACTATTTCTTAAAATTGTTTGCTAAAGTAAGAACAATGCGAGTATACAGCGTCGAAATGATGAGTTGAAAAAACGATGAGTGATTGAATCTACTTTCTTTTGTTTGTTAGTTTCATGAATATGATACGCGAAGACGCTCGTAATATGTGCTTTATTCGAGAGAAAACTAACGAAAGAATTTTTGAAAATTGAAATTCTTTTTGGAGTGATGAATTCGTGAAGAGTTGTAAAAATGTTGAGTTTCTGGATGGCTGGTAATTTCTAGTAAAATCACTAAACATTCCTAGCAATCGACCAATGATAGCGAAGTTGGGTTTGTTTCAAATTACCGATGATATTAACACAGAGTAATCGCGGGAAAACATCTGAAAGAATCTCTATGTTTAGAATAAATAATTATTAAAAACACTAATACCATGGACAAACAGAGCCAAATCCATGAGTCAGAAGTCAGTGAAATAATCAGCGAGAAGTTATCCATTCATGTATTGAATCATATTGAATGACCACTGTTTGGAGAAGATATTTATGTACTTAACAACATTAACAATTTCTGACAGGATCAGAATTGAAAGAGGTTAATATTTTATCCGTTATGCCTGGATTATTCAAATGAAAAATTTTATTTATGTCGAGTTTTCTTGTAGAAGTATTCAATAATTTTCATTTTCAAACCTCATAGAATGTATAAATTTGTTCAAGTATTTCTATCAATTGGAGAATTGTGACAAAAACTACCCACTGATAAATGCTTTACAGTGTATGATCATTTGCATATTTTTTACTATAGTATTACACAAAAATGCCAATACTGCAAAAGAAATATTGATAATACATGATACTTTCTCGTTGAAAGTGTAAAAATAATAAGGTCGTTCAATGCAACGCAACATCTCATTCTAGGGTTGTTTTTTTTCACCTTTCATTTTTTACAGTATAGATTGTATCTTGAATTGTAAATTTTACCATGTCCTGGGTCAGGTGTATGAAAATTCATTTTGTTTCATAAAATATTGCTACTGTCATATTCTCTGAATATTTCATTTGCGACAAATGTAGCATATTCCCCATTGTAGGTTTCCAGAACATTACGGATCGTTATATGTGCAATGTTCCAATTGGAAGATTCTCAGAACATTTTTAACAAAATATTGTATCTGCAATATCTATATGATCTTCTATAAATATTCCACACAGAATGTGCTGAGCGAGACATTGTGATATTCTAGAAATATTACTGAGACATTGGGTGCTGTATGGGACAAAGCGGTGATGACAATGGAATGACTTTACACGGTCATCTCATTAAAATTTGAGGAGAGGGGACGTGTGAAGAACGATGTTTCCGCGTAAAATCATAGTTATGATAATGAACACTTGTGAAACCTCCACATCTTTCATTTCTTGACATTTTCCAGTAAGCGATGGTGTGATTTTTGCAGTAAAACTTCTTTCATTGCAATAAATGTGATGGAATTGTAAACATTTTTTGCAGTGTACCTGTCTATTTTTAGATTTGGTTATTATCTCTGAAAAGCTCAATGAATATTTGATAAGCGAGTTAGAACAATCTTTGAAACATCGGGCCATACATCATTTAATTATTTATTGAATGATCTGCATGAATTTTTTTTATCATAAATGTCCTGGAAAATTCACATTCTCTTCCTGGAAATCCTGGAATTGTCCTGGGATTCGAGAGAAAAGAGTCGCTATCCACCTAGAATATTGTAAAACCTATGTTAATAATTATTTCGTTTGGAATCAATGATATTCCCGAAGAGAATATGAAGCTTCGACAAACGTTCAGAATAAATCAACATAGATCACACTGAAGCTCCGTTGGAGCTCTAGTTTAGATTCATAAACGTTCGACGAAGGCTTGATGAACGTTACAATATTCGCTTGAGAATACTTTCAAGAAAGGTTTATTGAACATTCATCAAAGATTCACTGGAGTTTCAATTTTCCGATATAAGTTTTTTTCAAATATGTTTTTATCACGAAAAAATGAACACTGAAGGGAATTATAATCATATTTGTAATTCCCTCTGAAACATACTGAATTAAAGATCAAATGAATCTTTGTAGAATTCTCAATAAACGTTTTACGAACCTTTCTTGAAACCATTCTCAAGCGGACATTCTAATGTTCATCTGAACTTCGTTGAACATTTACGAACCCAAAAGTTGACTCCAACGGAGCTTCAGGCTGATTTATGTTGATCTATTTTGAAAATTTGTCGAAGCTTCATGTTCTCGTCGGGTTTGTTTTTTTTTAGTTTGTAAAAGATGGTTAGAAGTCAGTCTGAACTCTTGGAGATGCATGAAAAGAATCGATCTAGTAGATCCAATGTGGAATTTTCTTCAGGGAATGATGTCTGATTCACAGGAATTTGCGTTTCGGCAAATAGCTAAGAGATGTGGGAAATTCGTTACCCATATAAAGATCAAGATCGCTATCCTTCAGGATCTCGAATATCCTTTTTATTCATTTGTAAATCCATATCCATCCTTGAGAATGTTAATTCATTTGTTTCAATCGTGTCCCAATGTAACAAGTGTTGCGGTAGTCGCTCCACCTCTGAACCTATTGACCCTGCTCAGACAGTTGACTGCAAGTAACCCAAAGTTGAAAAATGTATGGCTTGAAAGTGAACTGGGTTGGTCCGGCGAGGAGAGCGCTTTGGACATATGCGGTTATCAGTTGATCAAATTCTTCTGCAGACATCCAGGTTTAGAACACTTAATGATATTATTCTATCACTCTTCAAGAGCAAGAAACTCAAATAGTTGAAGAATAAGAATGAAAGAACTTCCCTGGTAAAAAAACCGGATGGGAACCCGACTCACACCCGGATGAAATTTCCGGGATTCCATCCGGGTGTATCCGGGCGCGTATACGGTTTTTGCGGTGATTCTTTATCTGGTTTCATCCGGACCCTATCCGGATTTTAATACTGAATATTTTTCGAAACTCTACACAAAATTTGGATAGAATTCATTCGTCTCCTTGTTCGGGTTTTATTTGGGATTCCAAAAAATATCTTGTCCCAAAACCCGGATAGGATCCAGATGGAACCGGATAAAGAATCACCGCAAAACCCGTATACGCGCCCGGATACACCCGGAAATTCCATCTGGGTTTGAGTCGGATTATCATCCGGGTTTCATCCGGTTTCCTATCCGGTTTTTTTACCAGGGTTATCCTAAGTGGAAACGAAGTGCAGTGGTATTCTTTGCGTAATGCATTGGTAAGATCTATTTTTCATAAATTTCATCTACTTTTCGATCATATTTTAAAATATAAGTCCTCTTTTTTCTGTGAATAGGAACGTCTCGATCCTGACCATTTCCATACTTTTTTTTGAACACACGTTGTAGGTTATACGCGGGAACTTTCATAAATTTATGGCATCTTCTTGGGGATTGTTTCAACTTGAAAAACTCTGGACTTTGCTTGTGCTTGGCAAATTCCGACATTCCTGATCCATTCTCAAAATTTGAAGCATTAGAGAGCATTTGCCTGAATAAAGTCACGGGAGTGACCGACGATTTCATTTTGAACCTGTGGCGTCATTGTAAAACATTACCTACCGTCAGTATTGGAGGTACCGTCATCGATCCTCCTGATGAATATTCTTTACTTTCCAATTTGGCTATCAAGACTTCACATAATCTGTATAATTTTTGTGTGATTTAGTGTGTCGCGAAATCACGGATAGAGGCATCGCTGCATTTGCGACCCTACCTAATCTAACATCTTTGAACGTAGGGGGTATTAAAACTATCTTTGCACGGAAAGACCGGGTCTATTCATATTTAGAAAAATGACTGTCAATTTAGGGAAAAAGAGGATCGCTGGCAAATATTCCTAGTGAGTCTACTAAAAATTCGTCGTCAATGTATTAACAATTGATAGTTTCACTGTGGAAAATACCAATAAAGCTATCAACTGTTAATATTTTGACTACGAAATTTTGGTAGACTCACTACGAATATTTTCCAGCGATCCTCTTTTTCCCTAAATTGACAGTCATTTTTCTAAACGTTGATAAACTCTTTCTAAATATTGATAAACCCGGTCTTTCCGTGTGGGACCGATTTGCAAGCTGCAAAAAAATTAGAATCGTTGAAGTGTAGTGCGTGCGATCTCATATCCGATTTCGCCATTTGTGATATATTGAACAATTGCCCTGATTCAAGGTATTTGGATGTTTCATGTTGTTCCCTGATTTCCGATGTGACTTACCAACACTGCATTCAGGTTGCGCAGGATCGATGTAGCGGTGAACATTTACCGCTAAAAGTTTATCTTGGTTTGAAAAAAAAAGAGACAATCTACCGCCTAACTTGACGGTTTGTGATTCAGACGAAGCACTACGGGGAGGTCGGATGTATTATTTATGAAGAACCAATTTACTAATTCATGAGAATCAATTTTTTATTGATTGTATTCCCCTGACAGCACTGGAAGTGCTCGGAATATTTAAGGAACGTACCCGTGGTTTCGCGACTGATGATTCCGACAATTACGTTTCCAAAACTTACATTGGGGGCATTCCATGCCAAATTTACCTATCGAATCACTTGACCTTACCACACGTCATCTGTCACTGCCCCCCTCATCAGGCCCGGATCAAGGGGGGGGGGCAAACAGGACATCTTGCTCCGGGCGGCAATATCAGGGGGGCGGCACAACGAGTACTAATCGAAATTTTCCATTTCAAACCCAATCTGAAAAATAATTATAGTTTTATGTTCACTGTAAAAAAATTAGGTGAGAATTAGGTAATATGTTAGCCAATGATATATTGTGGAATTTTATAAGGAATTTGTCATTTCCCCCAATGATTTATGATGTGATTTCACCAAAAATGGTGATTTTATGTAATATAACATTGTGAGAAGTCACAATAATGTTCTGTATACTACCAATGATATATTATGGACTACATGAAATTTTTTTACAGGGTATGTAGTAAGCAGAAATACTCTAACAATCATATTGGAAATCAATCTCGAGTGTACGTGTAAGTGTGATATGGAATTAAAATTTCCAAAAGTTACAATTTTTGAGAACTTCAATTGAGTCGGACAGAGAATAAAAAATTTCAAAAGTGTGAGTTTTTTTCATTTTCAAGGAATATTGTTTCTCAAAATCATTTTTTTTTCATTTATAGTTCTATGATTCTGATGAACAAATCGGTTTCTTCCTTTAAATCGCCCATCTCTATATCACACATTTTGAACATCATCAAATAGTAATGTTTTGGGTTTCATAAAATTTCCTATTATTCTGAAGAGACGAAGGGTGGGGCGGCAAATTTCATCTTTGTACCCCCACGAGAATGCTCTAGGTCCGGGCCTACCCCTCATTCGGCAGCCATCCAGTATCGACATAATGCCGTGCTGGACCGCCTGAGTACGGCCTGTCGTCTTCCGGGGGTGAAAAAAGTCAACCAGCGGATCCAGGGCGTCGATCACGAGTTTGAGAGATTACGGTCTGACTTAGTCATTCGACACGAACCCTCAAAGAGCATTGTGATAGTGGACGTTACCATCCCCTTCGAAAATCGGAGGGAGGCGATGTGGGAAGCCAAAGAGCGTAAATTTGCACGCTAACGCCTCTTGCTGAACACCTTCGCTCAAAAGGGTACCGTGTTGCTATCCATGCGTTTGTGATAGGAGCACTCGGCTCGTGGGATCCGTACGATGAGAGTTCTTAGGCTGCTCAAGATCAGCCCACGCTATGCGCAGCTTATGCGCCACCTTATGATGTCGGAGACCTTCCGTTTGTCAGGCGACATATAGGTGGAGTATGTTTCCGGCGCGCGTCAGTATTCCCTGCTAAAAATTCCCAATAAAGAACAATTGAAAACGATAAAATTTCTCTATAGTTTTGAATGAGGTTTTTAAATACGGAATTTGCAATGTTATATCGTTTTCAAACGATAGAACTCTATCGTTCCTTATCGTATTGTATGCAATTTGGATGGGGGCCAAATTAACGAAAAACCAAATCAACGCAAAGTTGGTTGAAAATAGAGATACGTCACACTCTCTCTTTTCAAACACTGATTTCGTTGATTTGGTCCCCATCCTGCAATTTAACAGGATGTACGTAGTTTTATAGTGGAATTCGTATAGAAAAAGTACCACTTATTCGAAAAAAAAATAGTCATGTGGTCCAAAATAAGTGGTCCTTTTTCTATAAGAATTTTACGATAAAATCGCAACGTTTTATGTTAAATTCTATAGATTACTGTAAGGAACGATAGAGTTCTATCGTTTAAGAACGATATAACATTGAGAATTCCGTATTCAAAACTATAGAGAAATCTTATCTTTTTGAATCGTTTTTTATTGGGAACTTTTAGCAGAGTTGAGCGTCGTTCACACCCCGGAGGTTAACCGGCCTGAGGCCCGAGCTGAACCGGCTCAGTAGTTTTTTCTTGTTAATCCATCGCACGTTTGCGTGCTCCTCATTTTACCTTGTTGCTACTTTGTGTGTGTATGAGTGTGATTTTTTATTTTTGTCATTCTACAATAACAGATTGTTAATGGCACTGCCAATTTAGCAATTTTTCTTCTTCCTTTTATAGCGTGCGAATGTCGTGATGTAGCGTTATATAGTTGTTTTGTGATTTTATTCTGTCCCCCGTGGATGGCCCTGGTGTGCTTTTCAACTATCAGTTTCTGTTTTTTAAAATCTGTGATGTAGCCACTAGGGTCAAGATTTTAACTGATTTTATTTATACAATCTCACTTTTATTTATACATATCCATTTGTTCATTCAATTATTTATGCATTCATTTATTCATCAAGCTATTTATGAAATGAACTTTTTATTTCTTTTTATTTATTTGTCAGTATGTCCCAAGACTGACAATTGTGATAACTCCGCGGGGGCGCTTGTTTTTATTATATGTGTAGTTTAAGGGGATACCAGCGATCCCCGCAGATGCAACCCGCCATACAAGCTCATCAACCGAGTAAACATTTTCTCGGCAAGAATACGTCGAACAGAATGCATGAAGAAGTATGAAATTTTCAGGAATCAATCCTCTATCTATCGCGGTATATCGCCCAAATTTTGAATTTCGGGAAAAAAGTTTGTGTTGCTGACTGATAAAAAAACGTTTCTTCGAAGTTTCAAATTTGAGCGATGTACTACGTTAGATGAAGGATTGAAGATTGATTCCTGAAAATTTCATACTTCATTGATTCAGTTCAGAGTATTCTTGCCAAGAAGATGTTCACTCAGTCGGTACGCTTGTATGGCGGGTTGCATCTGCGGGAATCGCTGATATCCCCTTAAGGGCCATGGAGCATTAGAAAACGGACAAAATTTTGCTACATAGTTTTCAAAAATCTGAGCAATAATTGCAAATTTTAAATATGTAACAATAAACCGCACTGGTAGAATTTGGCTCTAAATATAAATTCGAAGCCCAAAACATATTCCTAAACATGAGAGAATAAGTTTCAAGAATTATTGACATTTGTGGGTTAATATGTTTATAATCTTTTGCATAATTCTTAGGCATTATTCATTTGTAGTTCCAATTTCATACTCAAAGTCCAATTTCAGCAATGTACT
The DNA here is from genome assembly GCA_018340375.1 of Gonatopus flavifemur. Lineage (NCBI taxonomy): Eukaryota > Metazoa > Arthropoda > Insecta > Hymenoptera > Dryinidae > Gonatopus > Gonatopus flavifemur. The sequence continues at coordinate 1,355,078 of JAFFJZ010000019.1, forward strand.
TCATCACTGCGGATTTAAGATTTGTATTTATTGCCTAATAGATCAGAAAGTACGTAGCCAAATTTTGCCTATTCGTTGAAGGACTTTATGGTCCTCAAGTGCTCTTCAAAAAAGCGTACTCTTTGGCTTTGGAAACATTTGTTTTCCAAACTTCTACCAACAATCTTGTATGGGATTCGACATCAAAGCATTGTACCCAATAACATAACAAGTTCATCACAAATCAAAGTTTAAAATAAATCAAAAAACATTCCAGAGCGATGAAGAATTTCGTAAACTCGAGAATTCAGAACACATCATCATTCATCTTTTTTATTATCTCTTATGCATAATAATTCGACTGTAATCCCAACATTCCCACATCATCTTTCATAAATATACGAACGTTTATTATGCATAAATATCAAAATTGGGACAATCCCCGTTTATTATAATAAATCATAACAGTCGTACAAATACAAAGTAACTCTAATTCTAATTTTACAAAACTTCCACGTATTTACACACAAGACTTTTGTGTACACATCCCGAATAGTAGAAATCTGAACAAAAAAATAATGATGGATCGATTACCAGTCCTGTTTAATGAACCTTTTTTCCATTCTCTTGAAAACATTCGACTTTAGAAATTCTAAATCGTATTATTAAATAAAACATGCTACAAGGAAAAAAATTCTATCAATGGAGTTATTCAACAGATTTTTGTGATGTTTAACGCTATAAAATTCAATTTTTCATAGTTCATAATAGTTTAGAAATTAATCAGATCTATTTGTCTCAAATTTTTGTTATTCGGTTATGTCTTCACAAATCTGACAAGGTTTATAACATTGATAAATAAACAAGAAACACTGATATCAATTTCTGTATATGCCAAGGAAGATTGTGCATCTGACTTGCGTCTACTTTGCATTTGGAAGAACATTCTGTCGATAAATTAAAACATTACTTTTTTCACAATTATTTTCAACCAAATAGAATATTTCTGAACTCAAAAATCATGCATTAAAATGTTGTGCTTTCTCTTTTTCACAATGAAATAAATCAATTGGCTTTTCTTTTTTTAGATCAAAACGTATATCTTTTTTTGTTTCACTTACTTTTTCTTTCTTCATCGCATATCGATTCAATAAATATAAAATTTAAGAGTAAAACTTCAATTTCCGAATATCTGCTTCAAAAATTGTGTTTAGTTTCTTATCTACTTGATAAAAAATGGATGACTTATTTGATGAACTAACTAATTAACTAATGTTATAGGCTTTCTATCAATGATCATCGTTGAATGAAAGTTTTATATACAAGGAACAAAGAAGAGGAGAGCCTTAGTTTTTTTTATATCTTCTTCGACCTCTTCAATCCCGTAGTCGCAAGAGAAGTGGATCAAGAAGAAACTGCTCTGCGTCTCTAAGGAATCTATTATTCAAAAACATAAGTCATAAAAATATTCTCATGTATTATACATAAAATATTCAACGTTAAAACTTCCATTACCTCTACCACGTCATCATCATCGTGGGTGGTCAAACGGCTGGTCGAGGCAAAAGGATTCCTATACAACTCACGATTGTAGTGCAAACCACCAAGAGGAACCGAAGGATAACCGAGTCCTGTGTTATAACTCATAGGCGGAGGTTGTGGTAACATTGGTCTACTCATTGGATGACTTTGCTATATGAAAATCAAAAATTATTCCAATTAAATCTTCCTTTGGAGAGAAAAAAAACACATTACTTACAAAATGAGTAGTCGATTGCGTTGTGTATCTATACATTTCTATGATTCGTTGTTGCGTTATTTGATCCAATGCTTCGGGACTGACATTGGGATGCTGTGGATAAAAAAATATATACTTTTTACTTCTCAATTTATTTTTCAAGAGAATATTATGTGCGCAACCAAGTCCGCGATGTTTTTTTTTGTGAAAAAGTGGTTACAAATGAATTATTCAAAGTATTGTCCATCGCTAGCTATAATTTATGCCCATCTTTCTGGTGGAGCTCGAATACCGTTACGATAAAAGTGTTCGTCTTTCGAGGCTATTCACGAATCAAGCCATTTTTTTATGTATATGTGTTCATATGAGCGGAACTACTTGATCAGCTAAACCAGGTGCTATCGAACGGAACAAATAATAATTTGACAGCGCAATATTTGGGGAATATGACGGGTGGGATAGGACTTCCCATTTGAGCGTTTCCAAGTAAGTTTGAGCGGGTTTGCCGATATGAGGCCGAGCGTTGTGATGCAGTAGAATCACTTTATCGTGCCTCTGCTCGGCTCAGTCGCATCAACTGAGTTCGATACCGTTCCCCAGTGATGATTTCGTTTGGTTTCAACAATTCATAATAAATAACACCGACCTGGTCCCACCAAATATACAGCATAATCTCCGTAGCGCGAATATTCGACCAAGCCGATGACGTAGAATCATGACCGGACAGTCCTCATGACTTTCTTTTCTTTGGGTTGCTGTAATGAATCCATTTTTCATCACCCGTCACGATGCGATGAAGAAAACCATTCCAGTTGTTCACAGGTGAAAAAACGACGCTCCACGTCCCTTGGCTTCAACTCATAAGGAACCCAAGTTCTTTGCTTTTGAAACAAGCTGTTTTTGCTTTCGTCACGGATCCTCAGTGTCAGACTGACCCGCCCGGCTCTCCGGCGATCGCCGGGGGCCCAGTCAGTTTTCAGTTTTCTTTTTTTCGTGGGAATAATGATGAAATCTTGATTTTTCCAAGAGTATGCCCCGTCTAGAGGGGCCCGAAATAATCCCCAGCCGGGGGCCTTGATACAAGCTAATCCGACACTGCGGATCCTCATCCAGCAATGACTTCAATTCAGTATTTTCGAATGTTTTTGGCTTTCCTTCACGCGGACGGTCGTCAACTTCGAAATCACCGTCTTTGAACCGACGAAACGAATCACGGCACGTTGTTTCACTTAGAGCAGTATCTCCGTAAACTTTTTGGAGCTGTCGAAGCACTCTAGCCGGCGTTTCCTTCGAATGAAATAAGAAAATCAACACTTCCCGCAAATAACGATTATTTTGCACAAAACGAAATCACCGATGTGTCAACGCGGTTTGTTTACCATACGTCTAAGCTTGGTTCATCACGTTTTGGATATGTCAAAAGCGACCAGCATTTACTGCTGGAGCCATCTATTGACAAACAGCGAGAACTTAGTTGCGCACCTAATAAATTTTGCAACACTATAATACAATCATACTAACACTTTTACGTAAAAGTTCTTTCAGACCGATATAATTGAGGTTAAGCGCAGACAGCATGAATTCCAACGGAGGTCCTGAATTTCTACTCTCGTTCAACAGCATGTTGTACTGTTGTTGCAAATATATGTTGTCTTGAATACTGTTTACATTATTCATCAGCATCGCAGTCATATTTAGATTAGGCAATAACTTTCCTTTCTTCTCTTCCTCGTACTCTAACCAAGCTTGTTTTCTTTCCTCTTCGTCTAATTCTTCATCCGCCTGGATACAGAGAGTATAAAAAATCAAATTCAATTTCGACCCTCATACTCACACTATGAAATAAATAAAATGTACCGAACCTTGTTTTCTAATAACGAATCATGCTCGTGACAATTCATAACGATATCTTTGTACTTCAAAAAAATTTCTGCGAGCATTCGATCGCTCGGTAAACTCAAAGTAGGTGATTTTTCGTAAACGTGTTCGAATCTGTACAGTTCGTTGAGGCCGTGGCTACTGTAATGACGTTCTATTTGCTGTTCGTCCACGACACGACAGGAGAGGGAGAGTTTTGTCACTTGTCTGTTGTAAATTTTTTCTTCCATCGTTCCGGCGGCGAGAAATCGATAGATGAAACAGGGTTTTTTCTGACCAAACCTTTGAAAATATATTGTAGAAGAAATAGAGTATGGAAAATGTATAAATGCCGTTGATGAAAACTCACCTATATATCCTGAAGATGCTTTGAACGTCGTGAGAGGGATTCCAACTAGCGTCGAATATAACGACTCTATTAGCTGCGGTTAAATTGATCCCTAAGCCCCCAGCGCGAGTGGAGATGAGGAACAATCTAGCTCTAGTATTGCTGGGATGATTGAATATTTTACACCATTGGTTTCTATTTTCCGCTGACGTTTGACCGTCCAGTCTGAAATAATCTAAACCAAAGCACCAGCTGCCGGTGTGGCCGTCGAGAGAATCTAATTTCTCGTTATTCTGAGCCGCATCGTCGATCTTTCCGAGAAATTCTTCAATTAGGGTTAAGGAATACAAAGATTGGGAGAATACAAGCCTGGAATTGAAAACAACACGCTCTCTTAATAGAATTCAACAATGACGATATTGATAGCAAAGAGAAAATGAGAGGGCTCACGACCTTTTCACTGATAGTGAAAGTTCTACCGGCCCTCTGACGACTAGATCATGGAAGTTGACACATTGCAATTTTATTTTTTAATAGTACAAAATCGTGCATTTCTTTTGTATACTTTTCAACGCGTATTTGATTAAAATAATTTCATGTGTTGATATCGAATGCATATAATTTTTCATAATCATGAATTAATTAAACAAATAAAAAATGCAAGATGGGGTTGACGGACCAGGTTCCGTGTTTCATCCGATAAGAGGGCGCTTTAATGTTTACTATCGATGGAACCCCGACCGTGAGGTCTCTCATCTTCTCTCTGTTGATAGTCTTTGAATTTATATAATATATTGTACTCACACTTTATCGCCAAGTTCTTCACATTCTTTTATGATAGCGAATAAAAGTAATAATTTAGTAGATATCTTCATGTCTTCCATATCTTCCGGTTTGACGAATTGTGACCACCATTCTGTATTTTCCGTTGTGGAGGATGGTTCGGGACCCTCTGGTACCACTTCCTCTTCAACTACACGATTTTTCAAATGTTTATATTTCGAATTCGAATCTAGAAAAAAATTAAAACCTTACCACTCGGATTGTTTCTTGTGCTCCTAGTTTTAGGTGCTTTTGCACTTTTGTCGGTACTTCCGTCGCTGTTATTAGAAGAATCGTCCTCGCTATCATCGCTTCCGTCAACGATAAAATCCTTTAGCGAACCCTCGGATTCACTGGACAAATGTTTCCTCTCGTTCATTTTCTCGATTTTCTCCGAATTCAACTTCAAAACCATAGGATGAGTCCAAATTCTCTGTAAACCTTGAAAATCAGCAAACAGGGATCCCCCGACGCGAGAATTCTGTCTAATAAACATCACGACAATGATTTTTACAATTTTGCTACTACTATATTCGAATGAATGTGAATAAATATCTTTCTTACCTTGCGAAATTATCCAAGTAATGTTGATACATCTTAATCTGAACTTCAGTCAATTTAACAAAAATTACGTATTCTTGTTTTGGAGGTAAGAAAGGGGTTAATACTGAATAATCGAATCTTTGAACACTCCCTTCCAACATCTTATGCAATACGTGAGCACGTTTTTTCATTAATTTCACATCGTACTCGGTGGAGTCGTCGTATTGTCCGTTGTTGATAGGATTGACGAATCTATTTAAAAATTCTTTCCTACTACCTAATAGATTAGGTTTCACGAACTGTACCATACAGTGATCTGTAGGAATAAACCCCATCGTTCGTCATATACACATTCAAATAATTGTATAATATTGAGTGAGTGCAAAAGTTCGTGCTCGATTTTCTATTGACCCTTTTCGTACTCTCAACGCCCTAACTTTCGACTCAGACATCGCAAAAACAATTCACAAGGGTCATGTCCAGAGTGGCCACAACACAAAGCTGTCGAAATTCCAGGTTTTCCAGGACTATTTGTACATTTTCCCCTGATACTTTTGTACTGAATCTTTTTTGCCAGGTATTCACCATAATGTAAGCATGTTGAGATTTGCGGATGACATAGCTATATTAGCTACGAGTGGTGCTGAGTTAGAAAATATTCTTAACACTGTGAAAACAATATTACTAGAAAACTGTTGTATGAATATAAATGAGGACAAAACAAAATTCATGATTTATACTACAGTGAAAAGATCAAAAAGAACGAGAATTAAAATAGATGCAGAGACAATTCAGGAAGTGACAGAATTTAAATATCTAGGAAGCATAATTAAAGAAAACGGTAAAAGCGGAAGAGATATAAGAGCAAGAATAGCTAAAGGAAAACAGGTTTTCCACCAAAAGAAACAGTTACTATGCTCGAAGAATATTAGCTTAGCAATGAGGAAGAAATTCTTGAATTCTTATGTGGTTGCGAAACTTGGGCAATTGGGAAAAAGGAACAACGAAGACTTGAAGCTTTTGAAATGTGGTGTTATAGAAGGATGCTCAGAATAAAGTGGATAGAGAAAGTGAAAAATAAAAAAGTAGTTGAGAAGGTAAATGAAAAAAGAAGTCTTTTGAATCATGTCGTGAAAAGAAGAAGTAATCTGATAAGACACACATTAAGGCATGCTAATTTATTGAAAACAATGTTGGAAGGAAAAATGAATGGTAAAACTCGCAAAGGTAGACCTAGATTGAGTTATATGAAGCAAATTATACAAGATAAGGGTTGTCGTAGATATGTAGAAATTGAGCGTTTAGCGGATAATAGACAGGGTTGGAGGATTTCATCCAGGGTGTCTAGTGCAAGCCATTGACAAAATTCCATAACATTTCCATGACCAAATTATTTCAACAATTTTAATTCTACGCATTACTTCTTCTACAGTCTTTGCAATCTTCCGTATTTTTGTGTAAAAATTAATTTTACAAACTTTCCTGTTTCTAGTTTACTAAAAACATAAGACAAATTCATATATTTTCGAGCGGCATTTTTCTCCGTATATTTGTTGAATATACATCGACGATGTTTTGGTAAAAAAAGCGTGAGTGCCATAAAATACGAAATTCAGTTATATTTTTCGACAGAATCCCACTCCACATATTTCTGAAATTGATGTTTCTCAAAGCTCTCATTTATGGCATGTTTCTGATATTCAATGAGATCTCTAAAATACATCTAAGAGAGGTCTACATCAGAAACAAAACATCCTGAAGTTGTATTATTGAAATCAAATGTTGATCTCTGAAATACGTCAGAATTCCACTTTTAGGAGTTTCGTATGAACTCAGAGATCTTTTTGATGAAATTCTCTGATATCAGAATTGAAACCAAGTCCTCTTTATGAAATCTTGTAGAGCTCTCTGTGTTGTGTAGAGAAGCTCTTGAGAAGAGTTTTTTAATGATATAGGACGTTCAATTTTCATAATTTTTGAAAATTAAACGACGACGTTTTGACAAAGACGCCTTTTTGTCAAAAGTTGTCGACATCATAAAATTAATTTCTCATACTTTATTTTATATTTAATATATGGGTTTATGCCAAAATAATTTTGAATTCTCTTTCAGTTTGAATCATTTAGCCGAAGTTTTAAAAATTGTGTTGCCAAGTTCTGTAACTTCTACCCAGTTCATGGTCAGTGGTAGAGTGAGGGGATCAGTGGCGGAGAATTATTCATGGAGAAAATGCAAAAAATCCCAAAAAGGTCACATACATACTACATACCCTAGTAGAAATTTGATCAGGCATGCCCTATACTGTAAAAAAAGTTGTTGCATTCCAAACAACGATGCTTGAGAATTTACAAACTTGATTCAGAAAAATAATTGCCAAACTTTTTTTGTAGATTGACAAATAAAAGTTCGTGAATTTTCGAAAATTTTCATAAAATCATAAACTTTTTTGAATATTTACAAACTTTTGTTCGGTAATTTACGAAGAAAGTTCATGTAACAAAGTTTGGCAGTGTTTTACGTATATTTTTTACAGTGTATCTTTAATAAGCTTCTGATCAGGTTAGAATCAGGAAACCGTAAATAAGGAAAATCTTGTGAGGCCCTTACAAAGGGGTTATCTGTTTTCCCTAATAGGATTCAAATAGGGATGTAATGCACGGCTACAATAGGGTTCGGATGAGATTTCCATGAATTCAAGTGAAATAGGGAAAACCGTAACGAAACCTGATGAGGACCTGATAGGAAATGAGGCTGTTCCATTCATATATGTTCTTATTTAATAAATCTATGATCAGAGAGAAAATGAGAGTGCGCACGGCCGGGGTTCCATCGCTAGTAAACATTGAAGCGCCCTCTTATCGGATGGAACACGGAACCGATTACACCGACCCCCTCTCTTATTTATCAATTTTTTAAATTATAATAATGTAAAATCATATGCATTTTGTGACGATAAATAAAATAATTTTAATCACATACGTATTAAAAAATATACAAAAGGAATGCGCGGTGTTGTAATATTGCAAAATAAAATTTCTGTGTAATCATTTCCATGATCCAACCGCCAGAGGGCCGGTGGAAGTTTCAATAGCAACGAAAAGGTGCCCGTGCGCACTCTCATCTTCTCTCTGCTATGATGCATTATTTAAATATTGGTAATTAAAAAAAAATGGATTTTGGAAAAAATCTTTACTGAACAAAAAGTTCCAAGAATTGATCGAAGAATATGCTGAAATTTTTTCATAATTTTTTAACGACTTTTAAAAATTTTTTAAATTTGACGATTTTGAAAATTCAAAAAAGTCGTTGAAAAATTTTGAAAAAATTCCAGCCTGTTCTTTGATCAGTTCTAAGAACTTTTTGTCCATCAACATTTTTCTCTAAAGTCCATCGTTTTTGAATGAAAAATCTTTGAAGTTTCTGACGGTTCCGCGTTTGAACCGCCATTCTGATGGTTTCCGCATTGATTTTCACAATTGTCAAAAGCATAAATCAAAGTTTGAGATAAATTGACGTGGTTTCTGTAGTTACAACAAGAATTCCAAAATGATTCCAATGTGAAAACGTGAGATGAAGAAAAAAAAAAGTTGGAAAATTCGCATTTTTTTGGAAAAAACCCCAGATTCCTTGCCACAGGGACATTTTCGGAAAAACCGATGGCAGATTCTGAAAGGTGAGTCAATTTTACATCGACAATGCTTATTCTAGAATTTTTTAGAAGTTTTTTTCTCAGAAAGTACAAGCGTTGAAAAACGCAACGGAACAATGTCATTTTGGGACTTAATGGGTAACAGAATTTGATCAATTTTTTCTTCGTGTGGAACTTACATGCAACGACCGCGATTTTTCGCTGATTGCTCCCATATGAGAATGGCAGAAACGATAAAACTTGGTAGGATTGATCTGTGGTTATCCGATAGATACATCACCGAGAAAAAAAGTTATCAAATTCATATCGCGTAAACTTAATATTTGGATGATATAAAAAAATAGTTGGAGCTACCACAAGTTTCATTCTTTTCACAGCGTGGTATGTGAGATTTACATCAACTATGAAATATCCTGCATCCGCTGTTGTAAAATCAACTTGAATTGTGGTAGCTCAAACTATTTTTGTAAACATCCAAGAATTTACTTCACAAGATGTAAATTTTACATCTTTTTTTCTCAGTGATCTATCAATTTTCAATGACAGCGCCAAAGCTCTATGGATTTACCACCCCGCAATACCGTCTTTGCAGCTATTTTCACGTTTTTTCTCGCTGATAACTCTCATAATGTCCATGACGGTTGAATCGTGTATAAAAACGAATTCATCACTGTCGAATAATTCCTTTTGGAAATTCAGAAAATGTTACTGTGATTTTTGGCAGCCATTTTCTTCTGAATTTTATGCAATTTCAAATAAATTGTCAGAAAGTATTCTGAAAAACTTACAGTCATATTTTTAGAATTTCCAGAAGAAATTTTTGTACAGTGATCATCAAACATAAAAGCAACACAACGTTTCATGTCTTTGATTTTCCGAATGATATATCTAATTTGTATATTTCATTCAAGGAAACCAATTTTTAAAAAACACTCTTATCACTTTTGAACTCAATTCTTTCGTATTTGATCACGAATTTGTTCCGATGAACGATTCAAACTTCAATGATATACTTTAATATGTGATCATGAAATGTAGAGCGAATCGTAAGATGATCCTTCAGCCCAGCATAACCTTTCATTCCTCAGTAACGCAAACGAGTGATTCTTTCCATTCAAACGAAAAAAATCATCAAAGTAGGGTAAACTACCCAGTAGATGAACGATCTATAAAAGAAATAACTATTAAACATTTCCGCTGCAATCAAATAATTCGATCATTTTCATAAGAAGTTACTTCTATTGTGAAAACAATTGAATTATTTTAGTGTAGCAAACCAAATTTGTAGGCGAACCATAATTTGAGAATTTAAAATCTCCTGATGAATCGGGAATTTCTGCAGCACTGCGTACAGCGCTGTGATTTTCAATGTGAAATATATACACATAACGTTTGAAAGCGTTACCACCACACAGGACAAAATTGGAATCGAGCACGAACTTTTGCACCCACCCGATAGACATTCCCACTCACATTCGGTTAAATTATTTTGTAAAGGCGTGCCGGTAAGTACAATCCTCCTGAGCGTTCTAACTCGTTTAATAGCCTTGCTCAATGCAGTGTCCTCGTTCTTGAGCAAATGACCTTCGTCGCAAACTATGAGATCAGGACCAGGGTCGAGCAAATACTCCGATATCGTTTCTTTCATCTTTTTCCGCATGTTTTTCCCCCCGTTGATCAAATTCCGAAACATCTCGTAGCCTATGATCAACACTCCACCGGTTCTCTGCCAATTCTCAAGCATGTGTTGTCGTTCGAAATTCTTTTTGAACCTACAATCGGTATTACTGATCATTATCCGTAAAGATTCTCAACAAAATTAAGAAGACCCCACCAGTGTCTCATCCAAGTACAGATTTTGTTTGCAAGATTTTTCCGAACTGAATTCATAAAATATTTTGAAATTTTCAGGGAATAATGTTTTGTCGAAATTTGAAATTCGGGCTCTGAACAGCAATTGATGAAGTATCAAAGATTAATTCCTGAAAATTTTAGGAACTGTTCCATAAGTTCAGCTTGGAGAAATCTTGCTCTTATCCCCTTAAAAAAATACAGTCAATAACTTACTTGTTTAGTTCATAAATTTCAATATCGTCTCCATGTTCAGTTTTTTCTAGCCACGTTTTGTACTCGTTGACCCAATTGAGGGCGGTACTCAGGGGACAAACTACCATCACAGTCTTGATACCAGTTTCCTCGTGCATTAGAACCGTATAAGACAAAGTGATGATTTGAAGAGTTTTCCCGAGTCCCATGCAATGAGCGATGATACATCCCGAGCCTTTCGAAGTTTTCAACCTTTCCAAAGATTCAAAACAGGCATCCCACATGAATTTGATACCCCTAGCCTGGTGCGGTTTCAAACATTTCACTAAACCCGATTCCACGCTGAGCAGCTCTTTTTGCGTCTCTGGATCAAAATCCAGGACCAACTTTTCCACCGTTTTCTCCCCCGCTAACCTCGTTTCGTACATTAAATTGTACTGAAAGATGTTAAATTTTATAGAAGATCTTATGATGTTGTTTCAACGCGTGCGGATTTCACTCACCATTTTTTGTCGTTCCGCGATACGCGCGAGTCTCTCTTCCTCTTCTTTCCCAGCCTGTTGAGTGTCTTCCGCGACGCGAGTGCTTTTCAATACTTTACGGATATTTTTTCTTCCGGAGTTGGTTTTCGAATTATTCATCGTTTCGCTATCGTCGCTATCGCTGCTCATGTTTTTGATTCTTCTTCTCTTCGGTTTGGACCTGCAACGTTGGTATTGAGTTGTTAAATTTTCAATACTGCACAAGTCGGCATGAATTTTATTCGGAAACTAAAATGTACTTTTCCGAAGGTTTGTGGGGCGCTGCAGCACGTAAACAAATGGAATATCTGTGATAATTAATCACTATTTTTTGGCAACCACGGTAGGAAATCGTAGCTGTAGTTTTGCACAGGTTTTGTGGTTGATATTTGGATGGCTGAATAATTGAGCTGCCGTAGCTGTGACAGTTCAAAAATAACCCCCATAGCTAACTTTGAGCTATTCAAAAAATTGCTAATTATTAGTTTCCGAGATATCTCAACCTATGAATCCAAAAATTAGGAATTTTCAAACGTCCTTTTTCGCTTAAAAAACTATAAACCTTGCCCTTTCAAATATCGTTGAGTTTACTCGAGTATCTATTTTATTAGCTGAGATCTATCTGTATCTGAAAACCCATTATGGTTGAAAATTTCAAAATGCGATATCTCAGCGAATAAAAGATATATTCGAGCGAAATTCATAGTGTTTTTTTTTTTTTTTTTTTTCAAAAGGAAGGAAAAGTTGGAAGCTACAGAACCTAAATTATAAGTCAAAATCGCTGTTTTTTTGCACATTCAAGTTAGGATATCTCGGAAATCATAGCCAATCGATTGATTTAGATCTCAGATCTGGATTCAGCACACGAAAACTCTGTGGAAAAGTACATTCTGGTTTTTGAACCTGAAGACCGACCAAAAGCTCATACTTTTTTGCTCCTACGGAAGAATCCGAATTGGAAGAAAGGGAAATGGGACTTCGTTTTCGTTTCTCTTTGTTTTTTTTATTCTCGTTCGAATCGCTTTGGTCATCCGAATCGGAAGGACGATTGTCGCCGGGCTTTTTATTCGAATCAGAATCGGAATCGGATTGAAGAGCTCTTTTCTTCAATGCTTTCTTCTTTTTCTTAACTACCGTTATTTCCATGTCGGAATTCGATCTGTGAAAAAAATTCTTGTTGATAAGCAAAGAAACGAGAAAGAAGATTTGAAAATATAATTAAAACTCACTTGCTGTCGGTTTCAGCATCCTTATTTTTCATATCGCCTGATTTTTTGAGGGTTTCTTTCTCGTCATCCGAGCTCGAAATTAGGATTTTTGTTGAATCATCACGTTCTATATCTTCCTTATCTTTGTCCTTTGTTTTCTAAATGGATTTTAAATTGATAGTTTCAATATTAATTCATGATTACTGAGAAACTAGAAACTTATTCGTCAATCTGGCATGCAGGAATGAAGAATCGATTGTAACTTTACTGATAAAAATGTCAAGCAAGTCAACATACCTCACCCATATTTTTCATTTTTGAAGATGAAGGTCCTGGCGCACACTTTTTCTCTTCTTTTTCTTTAGATTCAGATTTATCTTTACATTTTTTATCTACAAAAAGAAAAACAGAATTTTGAAAATAACAATGAAGTTTCTAAAAATTATTCTGATAATAAATTCGATAAATAATTCGTATTAAATTACCGTTATCCGATTCAGAAGAGTTCACAGAGAGCAAATCACTATCGGAACTTGGGATCTGTTGCTTCTTTGGATTAGTTTGCCGTTTTGATTTTCGAATCCGATCGAAAGATTTTTTCAGTCTCTCAGACATCGCAGATTTTTCATTCCTCTTTCTCAAACTCCTCGAACTCCGCGTTTTATCATCATCCGTAGAATCCGTATCGTTCGAATATGTTTTGTACGATTTTTTATTTTGCTCACCGATCCTACGAAACAAGACAATTTATTCGTTGAATATGAATCTGTCCACAACGTTGCAGGGTTCCCACAAAATCTTCTGTTTTATACAGAGTAATAATATGCTGACTCTAATAAACGCAGTGACATAGATACAAATAAGGCTGAACACTCAAATGGTGGTGGTGGTGGTGCCAAATTCGGCAATTCAAATAAGTCCACAAAGTGCAAGTTTGAAGATATTAGAAGGCACTTTGTTGACCATTTTGCATGAACATTTGTCGATGTGTTCAAAATGGCAGAGCGTTGTTTGCAACTGTTTTGGCGCAACAAACAGGCGTTTTTGCGTTGATATGTGACAATGGATGAAACATGGATCCATTACTGTACTTTGGAGTCGAATTGGCAGTCAGCTGAGTGGACAACAGTAGGTGAGAAACCGTTCAAAACTACCACAGATGATGTTTACGTAAACATCAGCAGGCAAAATTTTGGTTCTTGACAACCTTGACGAAGGGAGAATCATCAATAGCGAATATCATGCGGCATTATTGGTGCGTTTGAAGGAAGAGATTGGCAAAAAAACTGCCACAAATGAGAAGAAAACGTGCTCTTTCGCTACACGAATTGACTCCAGAAACTACTGGCGACATATTTTGAGGCTGAAGACAAATCTTTTCAAAAAAAACAAACATAACAAGTTTAAGATGTCTTTTGAACACGTCTTGCGTCTAAAAAACATCTTATAGATTTGGTATGTTAGAGTTGTGGATACAGCATATCTTATTATGGAGCTGAAACTGGCAGCCAAAAGCGAGCGGCCAATTTCTAAGGCTTTGGTTTAAACTCTGTTTTTGGTATCAAAAATCGATTCGGTAGCTCTCAAGTATGTGTGTTTTGACTGCTTGAATTCCTCATGAAATGTTTTTATGAGAAATCACCCGAGAAGGCTGCTAACTTTCAGCTATCAGTTTCAGCTTCATCACCTTATTTTGGCTAACCAGATTTGGTTCTGGTAGAGGCATAATTTGGCACGTCTGATGAGAGTCAACCAGATCTAGTTAGTTCGAGTTCAATCAAGTTTATTGGCTATGAAGGGATAGTATATCCATGACTCATAATCGAATCTACCCCGAGAGAAATGTGGTGCTGTCTCTATATTTGAGGTTTACTGGTTGCGCGTTTTAGCCTGTTAGCACCTGTACGGCACATCGAAGTAGCAGCTACTCCGATCAGTGTACTGCTGTACCCAAAAAGTGAGGTGACATTTGAATTTAAACTCTGTGCGCAAACGTATTTGGGGGAGTGGTCTTATTTCTAGGTTAGTAAGACTGTCTCTGATATCCGTGCTAAGGGTGACATCAAAATATTCATTAGTGTTCGAGATACGCGTCGTTTTGTAAGCTGCTGAAAGTGAATTTTTCGATTTTTATAATGTCTGTATTTGTTGAGCAAAGAATTGGTATTGAATTTTGCTTGCGGGATGAATTTTCTGCTGCTGATTCGTCGAGGATGGTGCAGGAAGCCTTTGGTGATGAGGCTATGTCGAAAAAAATTGTTCACAAATAGTATAAAGAGTTTCAAGAAGGTCGAGAACGTGCCGAAGACGGAAAGCGCCTGGTCGGCCGTCAACTTCAACTGACGAAGTTCACGTCCAAGAAATCAAAGATTTGGTGCTTGTAAATCGTTGATTAACAATTAGAGATCTTAACCGGCTCCATGGCTGAATAGACCAGGGTCGATAATTCTTGAAACCAAAAAAATTATAGTAGGATGAAACCCATTGGAAAAGGAAGAGAATATAACAAGAATGAAAGGAAAAATAATTTACGGGAGATCTGAGGTCCTATGGAAAAAAGTTAAATAACAAAGTTGTAGGGAATGAAAAGATCTAAAACTTTGGTATTCACGCATTTACTATGGTAACTTTTCTCAGAAAATGTAAAAAACGAAAAGTTACCATAGTATGGTATATTTTTTTTACATCATCAGAAAGTAGAGATTTCAACGAACAAAAAACCCACCGACTTTTTTGAAAAAGCAGATATTTTGACGTGAGAATTTTCGATTGAAAATTAGGGTGGTTTTTCGATATTAAGTCCATATTTTGGATCAAAAAAATTACAGTGTGTTTGGGACATGAAAAGGTAAGTTTTCACTGAATTTCGTGAGAAAAAAAAATTTTTCTGTAAAAGATAAAAATAAAAATCCAAAAACTTGGTTATTTGAATTTTTCACATAAATTTTGAGGTTAAGTGAAAATGCGTGAATACCAAAGTTGTAGATCTTTTTATTCCCTACAACTGTGTCATTCAACTTTTTCCCATAGGACTTTTAATTTTGCCGCAAATCGAGATAAACCGTTTTTCACCCTTAAAAACTCCCTCCCTCCCACTCCCCGACCTCAGATCTCCCGTAAATTATTTTTCCTTTCATTCTTGTTATATTCTCTTCCTTTTCCAATGGGTTTCATCCTACTATAATTTTTTTTCACTTTTTACCATTTTCAAAGGCTTCAGCCCTGGTCTAGAACTGTTAACGCACTAACCTTCAGACATGGATGTTCGAATCCCTGACTAATCAATTCGCCTTTCTCCCTAACGGTAAAGCCGCGAAAGGGGGAATGGCGGTTGGTGCGTCAACCAAAGTTTATCTCGAAAGCGGCTACCACCGTAATAGGAGAACGACGGCTGATAAGTCAGGGAATCTTACCCCTGCCCCGGTCCAATTGGCTTTAGCAGCGTAAAGAGACCGGGTTAACAAAAACTGAATGAAAAAAAAAAAAAATTAAAGACCTTGCTGATGATGTTGGCATTTCAGAAGAATCAGTTAATACCATTTTGAAGGATGTTTTGGGCTTCAGACGCGTCAAATCTCGATTGGTACCGAAAACACTGAATTTTCTGGAAAGCATCGTCGCGTTGAAGTGTGTAAAACAATGCTTTCTGACTATCAGGACAAGATGAAACAGTATTACGATATTCGTCGAGCTGAGAAATCGCAGCTTGGTCACGTGAATACATTTTGCACTCACAAATGTGAGAATTATTATCGGTGAACCGCTCACCGACAACAGCGCTGGCATGCATTAGTGCGAAATGTAGTCACGTGACCAAGCTGCGATTTCCCAGCTCGACGAATATCGCAACACTGAGATGAAATGCATTATTCCGGGAAATGAGACGTGGATTCATGCTTACGACCTGGAAACAACCGATCAATCAAGTGAATATCGCGCTAAAGGTGAGGCAAAACCAAAGAAACTGATTATTATTCTTCGATTATCGCGGTGTTGTGCATTTTGGGTTATTATTTGAGTATTATGCGGCGTTTACGTGAAGCTATTCGCCTAAAGAGAACGGACTTGTGGCGAGACAACTCTTGGTTTTTTGACCGCGACAATGCATTGATTCTTCGTGACCATTTCGCAAAAAACTCGACCCGTAACGTTCCACGACCACCATATTCCCTTGATTTGGCACCGTGCGACTTCTGCCTATTCAACAAACTCAAAATACCGCTCCGGTATTGAGTCGTTTTGAGGACCGTTTTGAGTCGATAGAGGAGGTCCAAGCCGAATCGAAAAGAGAGCTGAAGGCCATCCCGGAAACCGACTTTAAAAACTGTTTCGAAGATTGGAAAATGCGTTGGCATAAGTGCATTGTATCCGGGGCGGATGACTTTGAAGGTGATGAACTTGATTTGGGAGAATGAATAAAGATTTTTTAAAATAAATGCTATGTCACCTTATTTTTTGGACATAGTAGTACACTGGGCGCAATGCGGAGTAGCTTCTACTCTGATAACAAGTATAGCTTATACGCGGAGTGTTTGGAGTAGCAGTGGGGCAGGTCAAATGCAATATCTACTCCGTTTCAGCGCGTAGACCACCTTTACTGATGGGCACTGCTGTTGCTCTGAGCCGAGTATAACCTATGCGCGAAATTTCTCTCAGTGTCGTTACCAATCTTGATAGGTTACCATGGTTTGTTATTAGTCCTAACCGATATGAATTTCCACTCGGGAAATCTTATTCTAGTTAAACCAAGTTGACACGTGCCGCAAAGTGTTCAAAGTTTCCCTCACAGCATCATCAACGATGTCAACGTCGTACCTTCGTGGACTCTACGTGGAAACAAGGTGGATGAACGAAGATTCCATGTAAACACAATGTAGAATCAACGTAGAATTGTCCGGTGTTGTAAAAATTCCACGTTTCGTGTTGTTTTTCAAAAATTCTCACTATAATTCGAAAATATTGAAATTTATTGGGAAAATTCATACACCAATTCAAAGAGCGTCAACAATTTCCCTATAATTTTTACCCACACAGAGGAAAAAACTAGGTTTAAAAAGCATGAAACACTATTTCACGTTCTTACATCAAATATCATTGTGCTTTCAACGTACGAGTTCCAAAACTTCTAAGCGTTGTCTCATGCGCTGAAAACGCATTATTATAAATGACGTAAATACGTGAAGTGCTTTATGTTTCTGGAAGGTGTTTTTTCTCTCCATGCACTGGAAAAAAGTTGGAAGTTTCAGCTTCCAAAATTACCGTGCGCAGGGCTTCCACAAATTGACGTATCCGTTCTTCCACTTTGGGTGGACAGACTCCCTAAAAAGTAGGACAACAATAGGTGCAACAGCTGATCACCCAAACGCTTGGGCTCACTGTTTTTCCATCTTGGGGAGTCTGTTCACCCAAATTGAAAGAACAGACACGTCAGTTTGTGGGAGCGCTGCACACGGTAATTCTGGAAAGCTGAGACTTCGAACTTTTTTCCAGTGTACAGCAACTCTTTCATTAGATCCATAAAGAATAGAGGAAAGGAGTACGATCGAGGTTGATTTTGTCTTACCAAAAGCGGCCAAAAATTGGAGTCTAGATAGTTTCAATTTTTTTTTTCCACATCTGATGCGGCTTGGAACAGTAAATGGTTATTCAGCATTACATGCTAGTGAAGACGTACAATAACGTCACTTTTGAGGCCAATTTAGGATGAGACTTCAGGGACACTTCAAAAGTATTTCGATCTACTCTTTTCCTCTTAATTTTTCATAATTAGAACACACGATTTTGAAAATACACGCGGTTGGACGTCAACACAGTATTCAATGAATACACAAACTTCGGTTCCTAACGAATTCTTTTTGTATCATAAAATGTATAAAAATTCCACCGTGCCGATGAATTTCATGGGGAATGGTTTTGTGGGATTTAATGATCTTCAGGTTTTTTGAAAATTCACAACACTGCGGGATTCTCAGGAATGATTGAGCTGCTTCACTGAATTGTCGCTTTTCAGTCGTTCGAGATCTTGGTCTTCCAGAATTTTGACGGTGGTTTTTATTGGTTCCAGTTTCTTCAAAACGTCTGATAGTGCGGGAAACAGGCGACATTGATGTGCCATCGTTTGCATTACGAAAAGTTTCATTGAATAGCAATTTCATTTCACCGTACGATCTCTGTCTATCTCCCCATTCTCTCATCATCATCATCATCATCATCATCATCATCATCATCATCATCATCATCATCATCATCATCATCATCATCATCATCGAAAGTTCTGTGAGATGAGTCATTTGAAATTCCAATTCAATCATTTCAAGTTATGTTCGAATATTCACTTCCTCAGTCTCCAGATTCGTTGAATCAAAAGTATGGATTTTCTTCTCAAAACACGGTTTAACCTCGATATAACCTGGACTCATATCTGATATTGAGTTTCACAACTTCAGCAGTAACATCGCTCTTCGACAGATGAATTTCTAGAGATATTATAAAGGCTAGCGAACGAACCCTTATTTCCAAAATCGTGTGTTGTAATCGGGGGTATGACACTTCCTATGATTATTGTATATGAACACGGTTCACAATTTGTATCCTCTTTTCCCCAATCCTCAATCACCCGCGCGGAAAGGTGGCGCCACTAGACTTTGTCAGAAGCCAGCCCCTCCGACTCTGTAACTGAACTATAGAGAAGAAGTATTTTTATGGTCGCCAAGAAAATTAAACCAACAGATAGCGCTACTTCTCCTTGTAGAATATTTCTACTAATTTGATTGGATGGCTGAACGATGATAGGTATATTTCATGTATAATACAAGGACTACATGCGCCACGCTGCGGATTAGTCCAAATGGCGACATTCAAAAACATGAAAAGTGGAGGAGTCGGAGAGAGCTGGTCTGCAGCAAAGTTCGTTGTCAACGTTTGATCAAGAAATGGTGATGGTAAGAAATTTATATATCTTGACGTTTTGGGTTAACAAATTCAACCATTGATGACTGACGAAAAAAAGTACTGCCACCTATCGGAGCGAGTGAAGGGGTATCAAATTAGGAACATATTTTTCGACGGAGTATCATACCCCTGGTTGTAATGAAGGAGTTACTGGGTAAAAATTACAGCGAAATTAACGCTCTTTGCTGTTTGAAACAATAAAACCACGTGTTAACTGAGTTGAATCGAAATAAAATTTCACACACTCCATGTGTATGGAAATTTGGATCTTTTGAGGGGGCGAGACCGAAGGGATTCGAAAATCGTGAAAATAAGGGCTATCTCAATGGGAATATTCAATAGAATTATCTCGAAAATGTTACAATTTACAGTAATTTCGCTAGAAGCATCATCTGTGCCCTGTTCCACTCGATATCCAATTTTATGTAAGAAAAAGACGTAGATGGCACTTATGACGTGCTTAAAGATTATTTCTCTGACTTTTCAGATCTGTGGGAACCCTATATTGAGTCAATAACAGAAATAATTCAGTGATAAAAAATATCAATACCGTGTATCATTTTGATGTTTCATCAAATACTCCTTTGAACTTTCCAAAGCAAGTGCGTGTTTCTTGAGAATATCCTGCGATAATCTTCGAACTGAAACTTGACACCTCTTTTTTAATTTGATATCCTCTTTATCATAATTTACATCCACGTTGAATGTTTTCTTTCTATCATTATTGGAATTTTTGGAACGTTTTAAGGAACGTGTTTCTTTCAACAAAGAAATATCGCTATCCTCATCGTCGGAGCTAACGACCTTCGTAACATTGTGTTTAATATTTTGTTTTTTATCCCGAAGATTTCGTTTATGGTTGCGAGTAGTTTCCTCTTCGGAACTATCAGATACCAATACGATAATTTTCTCTGTTTTACTTTTGTTATTAACTTGCCTCGTCTGACGAACGTCTTTCGAATTTCCTTGTGTATGAATTTTCACAGGAGCCATAAGACTTTCGATCGATTTGACAGTTATCAGAGGAACTATTTTTGTATCGACCTTCTTAGGAGAATCAATTTTATTCTCATCATCAGATTTCAAAGCTTCAGAAGTTTTTTCTGGATCGCAACTATCAATTTTATCATTAACATCGTTATTGTCGTTGATCGAATTTCCCAACACTTTATCGTCAACGTGATTTCTTTCGCACGAATTATCATCCGATATCCCGCTGTTTCTCGCTACTCTCTGCTTCTTCTTTTCATCGGAAGAAGATTTAGAGGATTTCTTCGATTTTTTTGGTGAATCGATTTCAGGTTTTCTTTTGCTTTTGTTGGAAGTTTCTTCCACAAGTCGGGGACTTTTTGATTTTTGAGATTCGTCTTTATCGATTTTCGAACTGCATTCACTGTAAATTTCCTCCGAGTTCTTGTGAGAACCGTTCAACAAACTTTCTTGAAGATTTTTCAAATCTTCTTGGTGTTTATCCAAAGCGTTTTTCAGTTTATCGATCAATTTGTTCGATCGGGTAACGTATTGAACTAAAATTTTCAATTCCTTCGGAGTTTGTTGTTTGTAATTTTCTTTGAGACGGTCGATGGACCATTCTAAATTTCGAGAATCGTGCGTCAAGGAGCTCCAAATGTTACAAATACGAGAATCAAAGTGCTCTTCTTGAGCTTGACTAGGAGGTTGAAGTTTTTGACGGTTCTTTGATTTTTCAACGTCATTTTCCGTATCAGCGGAATCACTGTTTTGACGGTTTTCTTTGCTATTTTCATTATTCTCACTAGGAGATTGTTCTAGAGTTCCTTCTCGAACCTCGTCCCTCGTGTTTGTAGTTATTTTTTCATCAGGAGATAGTAGAGAGTCTTCGAGAGCAACATCTTTCTCATCAATTTTTCCATTCGGTACGATTGATTTTTCAACATCATCCTCTGTAACAGCGGAATCACTGTTTTCAGGGTTTTCTTTGCTATTTTCATTATTCTCACTAGGAGATTGTTCTAGAGTTCCTTCTCGAACCTCATCACTCGTGTTTGTAGTTATTTTTTCATCAGGAGATAGTAGAGAGTCTTCGAGAGCAACATCTTTCTCATCAATTTTTCCATTCGGTACGATTGATTTTTCAACATCATTTTCCGTACCAGCGGAATCACTGTTTTCAGGGTTTTCTTTGCTATTTTCATTATTCTCACTAGGAGATTGTTCTAGAGTTCCTTCTCGAACCTCATCACTCGTGTTTGTAGTTATTTTTTCATCAGGAGATAGTAGAGAGTCTTCGAGAGCAACATCTTTCTCATCAATTTTTCCATTCGGTACGATTGATTTTTCAACATCATTTTCCGTACCAGCGGAATCACTGTTTTCAGGGTTTTCTTTGCTATTTTCATTATTCTCACTAGGAGATTGTTCTAGAGTTCCTTCTCGAACCTCATCACTCGTGTTTGTAGTTATTTTTTCATCAGGAGATAGTAGAGAGTCTTCGAGAGCAACATCTTTCTCATCAATTTTTCCATTCGGTACGATTGATTTTTCAACATCATCCTCTGTAACAGCGGAATCACTGTTTTCAGGGTTTTCTTTGCTATTTTCATTATTCTCACTAGGAGATTGTTCTAGAGTTCCTTCTCGAACCTCATCACTCGTGTTTGTAGTTATTTTTTCATCAGGAGATAGTAGAGAGTCTTCGAGAGCAACATCTTTCTCATCAATTTTTCCATTTGGTACGATTGATTTTTCAACATCATCCTCTGTAACAGCGGAATCACTGTTTCCAAGGTTTTCTGTGCTATTTTCATTTTTATTTAAATTATTATTATCCGCTTCATCAATTTTGTCAACCTCCCTTTCTTTCTCTTTGGAGTTGTCCAAGATAGATCTGGAATCTGCAGAATTAGATTCTTTTTCTTCTTCTTGCCCACTGAGAGTTCCTAGTTCCATTTTTTCCAGTGTTCAAATAGACCTCTCGTTATAAACACAAGATTCCTATTTCTAAAAATGATTCGTCAATCCCAAAATACATGTCTGCAAAAGAATGCTGTAATAATTATGTAACGAATGAATTTTCTCGGATTTGTCGAGGTAGTTTTTCTCAGGATCAAAGGTAGACTTTGAATTGAATTTCAAGCGAATACTCACTTTACAAAATGCTTTCAAACAGCCATGAGTCTGGTACGTGTGTGGAACCAATTAAGACATATCTGAAAGCAGATTTGAGAATTATGTGATGAAATATGTACGTATTGTCCTTTCTGTATATCAAATTTAGTACATTTTGGTGGATAAAAAGTGATCCACGTGCATGTGTATAGATTTATTTAGTTTATTATATAACTTACATGATACTTTGTGATTTTTTGTAATCGATATGAAAGAACTTGAAGTAAAAAAATGAAATAAGCACACGTAATCTGTGTATTTGGAATAAATTCAATATCTGAAATTGCGGGATAAGGAATTTCTGTTATTCCAATTGTTGTTTGACAATGGATTTTTGTTCCATACAATAAATTTTTATAGTACAAAAAAAAGTGCTCTGTTGATATCAATAATTTCATAAAACGCATGTAGCACAAGATTGTTTATGTTACTGCATAAACAAAATTTGGTACAACAGACTTATCGCTTCCATCGCTATTCTCGGGATTCATTTTTGAACTTAAAAGATTAGCACAATCATGACAATTCCAAGTGATTTTATCAATGATTGAATCAAGTCTATAGAAAATTGTGAATCAAAAATAAAGTTTCATTTCTCATATAGACAACCCAGAAACTGACCAGAAAGAATATCAGAAATTCCTAGCCTTGTCAAGCATTGATTTCAGAGACCAGAAATTTTGTTTTTTCAAGGATTTCTTTCATCATTGAACAATGTATCAACATTCCTGTTTTCTGCTGTGTGAAGAAAACAATTCCACGTGAAAAACATAAACATTTCCTAATGCTGAATGAAATTATCGTCTCTGTTAAAATCAACGACGAAACTGCGGGAGACAAAAATAAATCTCACCATATTTCTGAAGATAAAAAGTATCTCTGGATGATTAAATATGGAAACAAAACGTACGAGATTGAGCACGGAAATGAGGATAAATTTCAAGCAATTCTTCAAATTCTACTGATAGAATTTGCGCGAGTTTCATGTGTAATGTAATGCAAAGTAACGAATTGAACAACTGACAATTAACCTTAGAAACAACTTCAAACGTTGGTTACGTTTACATCGGAGGACCAAACGACGACGGCAGCGCTCATAGGGACTCTGACATAGACTCTGTATAATTTCGGAACACACCCTCGAAAGCACGGCTGATTTCATGAATATTTTCCTTGGAATTGCTATGAACCAGAATGTCGGAATGTAGGCAATGGCTGATTCGTGTTATTATTGCGTATATATAGAATACACATTATTTTTAATAAACCGTTGAACAAATGTGGCCAATGAAATTGTGTGAAATTCAGTTACGGACATCCTTGAGAACAATATTTCTCTTTCCAATGACTATAAATTCTTGAGAAAAAAGAAAAGAGTGCGACGGCATTCGAGTGAACTTACATCATTGCGAGAAAAATAGTCAAAAATCTTGACATCAAGCCTTCCGCATTCGAATTTTCATAAGTGAAAAAGTGCAATATGAAACGCAGTAGGACCATTCACAAGTTTCACATCCCTAGACCAACTTTACCCTCTCTTCTCAACAATGTTTTGGTTTAGTAGATGTTTTGATAGTGTTCTCTTCATGGAGTTCTGTCACTGTTTGAACACAGTTTGATATTTCATCCTTCACCATGGTACACATACCCAGCGCGTATAGCTACAATTTCTGGGCTAAAACGCCCACGGAGGTGGTCGAGCTTACATGTCTTATGCCCAATGGAGTTGTCATACCGCTCGAAACCAACAGGAATGCTACTCTGGCTGAAATCAAAGAGGTACAAATTCCCTATACATTTGTTATACACACACATTTCACTTCCGCTTTGCATTTGTAGGATCTTTGGGACGAAGCCAGTAGATATCCTCTTCACGGAACTCTGAAGGATGCCTCGTCGTATGTATTCTCTTGTATCAATTCGAACGCCGAACCCGAAGAATTGCGCGACGAGATAAGACGACTATGCGACATAAAACCTTTCTTCTCGGTCCTGAGAGTCATCGAACGCGAAGGCATCAAAGACGATCGCAATTTAGACTCGCAAATCGGTATTCTAATCGGCAAAGGTCTCCACGAATTCGCCGCATTGAAGAATTCTGAAGTCAATGACTTTAGATGGAAAATGCGAGTACTCGGCGATGAGATTGCTTTGGCGAGACAGAAAAAATCTTGGGTAGAGAAAGTTCATTATCAATATCCTTCTCGACTGGCACCAACTTCCACTATACCCAAAAGTATAGAATCCCGATTGAAGGATGGAAATAATATCGTTCTTGTGACGAAATTTGAAAATACCGAGGTAAGACGAAAGACCAAAATACATCACCACATTCCCTCTCAATACACTCGCTCTGTATAATCAGTGGACAAGGAATTTCAAATTCAAATAATCATTTTATTGCATTGAATTTATTTAAATACAAATTTGTGTATAAAATAATCAAAATATGAGTACAAGCGTAGTAAAAATAATACTTTCTGATACTTAAGATCAATTTCAATTACCTGTTTTAGTAGAAAGATATAGAATAGGATAATCTTTCTTATTTTGTTGTTGTTTCATGGGCGGAACTTTGTTTTCAGAATCTTTAGTATCTTCTGTGAATTTGAGAACTTTTGTCACCTTCTCACCACTCTTTTCGTTGTTGGTTTTCAAAATGCAAGATTTCTTTGTGATTCCTTTGTCGAATTCCTCCACGGGATTCGAGGTATCGTTAGATTCCAACAAAACTGTCACTTGTTTTTCTTGGATAAAATTCGATATGGTGTAGTCTTGATTTTCCGATTTGGAAATGGATTGCGAAGATGATTGACACTTCAAAACAGTTTGAGGAATTTCAAGAATCGAGTCTTTATCACCATCCAACTTGGGTTGTTCTTTTATGGAATCTTGGGAGAGATCTTGATTGAAATTCATTTCATTCGCCTTTGTTTGATTTTCTAATTCATCAAAAATCACTTGACATCCAGGCACATCGTGAACTTCGGATTCAAATCTACTTTTTGCCAACAATATTTGTGCCTGAAAGCAATTTTTTATAAATATACAATGATTTATATTCTTTGTACAAAAAGATTGAATGTTTACCTTCAAAGACATCGCTTTGCATTTCCAGTATCTGAGTTCTTTGGTAATTTCTAACTTTCTGTCTTCCAATATCAGAGTGTTTAGGGACTCAATTTGCATCTTAGATCGCAGTTCTTTGATCTCTTCTTGTTTCTCCGATAACAACGATTGTAAATATCTGGAATAGTGATTTTTGATTAAATCACGTAAGAAATTGGACATTGTTTCATTACCTGTCCGAGAGATTCGAGTTTTGAGCTTTTTCTTGTTCATCGTCCTTTCTTCTGTCATTTTTCAATTCAAGTTGTAATTCTGAAATTTTTTGTTTATACTTTTCCAATAGAGCGGTATTATCTTCTAGGGTGTAAACAGTATCTGTTTCCCATCTTTTTATCATTGCTGCTTTTTCCGCTCTCAATGCTTTGATCTCTGCATTCTTTGCCGAATGAACTTTCTTCATCGCTGCATATTTACTTTGTAACACAATCATTTTATTTAGAAGTTCTTTACGTTTATCCTCGACCTCCGCGAACAGAGAATTCCCTGTCAATCCACAAAAGCTTTGAATACTTCTCCTTCTGGATGGAAAAGATTGATGTATATTTACCTTTGTCCTTAGCATTCGCAGGCACTACTTTCAAAGTATTCAACTCGTTTCGACAGATTGCAAGTTCTTCACGCACATCCTCTAACGCTTCATCTTTTTCTTTCAATAAACTTCTGACTGCCTGTTAAGAAATAATCATTAAAATTCATAAATTACAGTATAAAGAAGAATATTGTATAAAACTCACTTCTATCGTATCCTGAAGTTCAGAGTTTTGAGATTTCACATCTCCATATAGACTTTCAAACTCTTCTCTTCTCTGCTCTTCACTTTGCAGAAGATCGTTCAGTTCTTCGATTTGATTTTTAAGAACCACTATGGCATCATCCTCGACAGGCACTACAGAAACTTGCAATACTTCTTTGGATTTCTCTTCATTCCTCGTGATAAGTTTCTTCAATTCTTCATTCTCTTTCGATTTTTCTTTTAATTCAGCTTCTAAATGTGACAGCGAATTCATATAATCTAACTTATCTTTCGAATATCTGAAAAAAAACAACAAAGAAAAGAAAAAATAAATCACAATTCTTCAAAGATAAAAATGTAGATACAACACCACGATACCATGTATTGTACCTTTGTTCCATTTCTTGCATACTCTGTTTCATTTTGTTGATTTGTTCGAGTTTCTCATTCACCGATTGTTCTAATTTTTCATTATTCTCTTCTATATCTTTTTGCGTAGCTTCGTTGACTTGAATTCTTCGACGTAGATCGTACAATTCTTGTCGATAATGTTCATTTTCAGACCTTAAAATAGTTATTTCGTCCGATGTGAAATCTCCGACAATTTCAAAGAATTTTGAACTTTCTTTCACCAGCGAAATGTCCGAGTCTGCATCATTGGACATTGCTTTTTTAAAATGACCCCGCAAAAAGCGAGGTTTCCAATAAATATTCACAAAAAACAGATAGTCGCAAAGACTTTCGTACGGAAAAAATATAAAAGTTTTGTTGTTGTGCAACGTCAGTTGATCCTCGCATTTGAATTTTTGACCGTTTGAAATCTGAATTTGAGGTTAGTCATCGGGAATGGCGGTTAACTGTCTCTAACCTGATCTGTATTTCCGTTGTTCTCTTTGAAATTTCGTAACGATGAAATCACGATTTATCCTTCATTTCAATTCAAACTCAAAGATGATGATAAAAATATAAAAAAATTCCCCCGCAAGAAGATTATTTCTTCATTGAATCGACATTGAATACATTTCATAAAAATTATGATTGTTTTATTCATGTTTTCAGACTGCGTTCACCTTTCAAATACCTCACAGTACCACACCGTATCAATTATTAGTATTAATTCTAAACAAAAGAGCTAATACTCTGATGACGAGAGGGGAACATCCCAACGACTTCACTTTGAAAGTTTGTGGACAGGAGGAGTACTTGATCGGAGACTATCCTCTCATACAATTCAGTTATATCCAAGAATGTTTGGCGAAGGACATGACGCCTACCCTCGTCACCCTGAACGTGGAAAGCATCACCGTAGATCAAGATGGGATAATCGAAAATCCTGAGATAGATAGTTTACGTACCAGGCCATCGTTCTCAACTCTGACCCTAAGAAAGAAGGGAAAACATATATCCGCTTGGAAAATAGATGAAGAATTTGTGTTCACCGTGAACGGAATATCTCGACTCAATTGCGATGCCGCGCACCGTCCCGTCGAGATTGGTTTACAAGCTGGTCTTTTTCATGGTGGAAAGTCTTTATGCGAGAGTCAGAAAACCAAAGAGACTATAGTGAATCCTGAAGGCAGTTGCGAATGGGAGGAAAAACTCAAATTCGATATTAAAGTCAAAGACATCCCCAGGATGGCACGACTATGTTTCGTTCTATACGAAATCAGTAAAACTGCGAAAGGTTTGAAAAGTAGAAGGCTGTTCAAGGATTCCAAACAAGAATTTTATATAAATCCGTTATGTTGGGCGAATACGACTATTTATGATTTTAAATCACAATTGAAGACAGGAGCGATGACGCTTTATACTTGGACGTACGCGGAGGATATGCAAAACGAGGATCTGTTGCATCCTCTTGGAACGGTGGTGTCGAATCCACATATCGATCGAGCGGCTGCTCTCATGCTCACGTTCCCCAAGTAAATAATTTTTGTTTTGTGTTTTGAGATGAAATTATATTCATTGAATTTCATTTTTCAGTTATGGAAAAGATAAATCCGTTCTCTACCCTTCACCGGAGAAACTTGTGGAATACGCGAGAAAATTGAGAGAATCGCCAGGAGAGAAGCAACAGTCCATTCAAGAGGAATCCAATCAAGAATCTGAAATCAATAAACTCCAACAGTTGGAGCAGTTAAGATCGTTGGCGGATAGAGATCCTCTGCACGAACTTCACGAACAAGAACGAAAAGTTATGTGGAATTTACGTCATCACTGTCTTCGTGAAATTCCAACTTTATTGGCTAAGTTACTGCATTGCGTTGAATGGAACGATCATAGGTAATTTATTATCATATACTGTTGCTGTTTGTTTGTTCGAAATTATTCATTCTTTATACACTTTTCAGGGAGGTAGCCGAAGCCACGGCTTTGATACAGCAATGGCCGAAGCTTCCAGTTGAAAAAGCTTTAGAATTACTAGACTACGCTTATGCAGATCAAAATGTAAGAAGCTACGCGGTGTGTTGTTTGAAAGATGTTAGCGACGATGATTTGAGTCTCTATTTGTTACAATTAACTCAAGCTCTGAAACATGAGAATTATTTATCCTGCGATTTGACGGAGTTCCTATTAAGACGCGCTCTGAACAATCAAAGAATCGGTCATTTTTTATTTTGGCACCTCAGGTTAGTTGTTAATTTTACACATCCACATTCTCAATGTTATTATCACTCAATTCGATGATTGTTTCAGATCGGAAATGCAAGTAGGTTCAGTATCAGTTCGATTCGGCCTTATTCTTGAAGCTTACTGCAGAGGAAGCCAACAACACATGCGTATACTTTTCAAACAGATGGAGTGTTTGGATAAATTAAGATGCGCGTTGGAGCAGGTTAAACAGAGAAAAGATCGGAAAGCAGCGCTCCAGGGATTCCACGATTTTATTCAAGAACCTCACTGTCAAGAGGCGTTATCCAACGTCTTGAATCCCCTTGATCCTAGCTTTAGATGGAAACGTATCAAGTGAGTTAACACGAAACAACAAAATCCTCGAAACAAATTGTAATGCGAATTTTGATTTATAGGATAGAAAAGTGCAGAGTGATGGACAGTAAAATGCGCCCACTTTGGTTGGTATTTGAAAATACAGACCCCTTCGGGGATGACATTTATTTAATTTTCAAACACGGGGATGATTTGCGACAAGACATGCTGACGCTTCAAATGTTGCGTATCATGGATAAGTTATGGAAAAGAGAAGGTTTGGATTTACGCATGAATCCTTACGCTTGTATATCCACGGAGAGTAGAGTTGGAATGATCGAAGTGGTGTTGAATGCAGAGACTATCGCGAATATTCAAAAGGAGAAAGGAACTTTTTCCGCGACTGCCGCTTTCAGGTACATGTTGTAGTCGTTTTATTAGGCGCTTTTGAAGGGAGGAAACCAGTTTAGGAAGAGGCCGATATTTTAGTGTTTTTCGTGAACTTTTTCAACAGGGAAGGAATAATCAGAATTTGTTCAAACTTGGAGGATATTTGAATAATGGTTTGAAGTACACGTAGTAATTTTTTCGAGTCATTTTCGCTGTAAATAGTGGAGTTAGAAGCTACTATTCATGGATGATTGCCATCTGAGTTTCTGAAAGTCACAATTCTTTTTTTTCACGTTAGCGACATATTTTCTGAGAATATGAAAATAAATTTTAGATAATAATATCATCCCAGAGTTTAGTTCATAGAGATTGTCATTGCATGGAGAATATTCACACAAATATTCATGCTAGAATTGCCACCAATTGAAAAAAAGTCGTTTCGAGAAAAACGCATTTGAAAAAAAAGTACCGAAAACGAGGAATTCAGGGTGGCAATAAATGATATAAACTGCTCCCCGATTAATTAGCTATCCCAGCATCGTATAGCGAACCTTCTTCTTCTTTAAACGTATCATTTCGGGCTTGCATCTCCTCTTGACGAGTTTGCCGAGCTACCTTGGTCTCCAACGCGCGTCGGAGAACGCCAACGGGCGTTCACTTTAGTGCTCATAACATCGAAACGAATCGGAATTTTGTTTTGAAACTGTGGCAACATATTCTTGAATAGTTGGTAGATCAAGAAATGTATTCTTTATTTCTGTATTCCCGAAGAATTTTATCCTCAAATATCTGTATTCTCAAAGAGTTCTTCGTCTTCTCGAAGAACAGTATTTTTGGATAATTGTATTCTTAAACATCCGTATTTTGGAAGAACTGTATTCTTAAATTTCTTGTTCCTCAATATTGGTATTCTCCAAGAACTGTCTTCCTAAATAACTGTATTTCTAATACATATATTCAGGCGGATGACTACTGAGAAGTTGTTTACTGTTACCATTGAACTGTATAATTATTATTGTAATGAGCGATCTTTACTATTGATTTTCATTTTATCAACAACTCCTCAATAATCATTCGCCTGAATATAGGTATTAAGAATACAGGTTCTAGAGAATATAGATATTTAAAAATAAAATTCTTTGACAATACACTTCTTTTCAGAATACAGACATTCAAGAATACATTTCTTTAACAATACAGTTATTCAGTAAGACAGTCCTTGGAGAATACAGATATTTAAGGAGATACTAGTGCAGGGACCTTTGCCAAATTTTTCGTGTAAGATTCCTCCAAAATATTTGCATATTTTCAAAATATTCAAGTATTTCGGACAAATCTTACACGAAAAATTTGGCTAATGTCCCCGCGCTAGTATCTTCTTAAAAATGAAGATATTTGAGAATAAAGTTTTTCAAGGGGACAGTTCATTGAGAATTTGAGAATACAGATATTTCAGGATGGAGATATTTAAGAATACAATTCTTTGAGAACAGATATATTTGAGTATACAGTTCTTTAGGAATAGAGATATTTGGGAATAAAATTCTTCAAGAAGACAGTTCATTAAGAATTTGAGAATACAGATATTCAAAGATGGAGATATTTAAGAATGCAATTCTTTGAAAATAGATATACAGGGTGTTTCAGAATTCATCATTCGGATTTCTGTGGTATATTCTGGAACCAAAATGCAATAATTTCCAGGTTGAATGATGAATTCTGAAACATCTTGTATTTAAGGATACAGTTCCTGAGGAATACAGAAATACAGAATACAGTTCATTGAGAACTCGAGAATACAGATATTTGAGAATGAAGACACCTCAGAATACAGTTCTTTGAGAATAGATATATTCAAGGATACAGTTCTTTAGGAATATAAAAATACAGAATACAGTTCATTGAGAATTTGAAAATGGATACACCTAAGCATACAGTTCTTTGAGAATAGATATATTGAAGGATACAGGATCTTTAGGGATACAGAAACATAAAAAACAGTTCTTATTCTTCCGAATAGTTTTACTAACAACTTATTAAATCAAAAGAAAAGTCGATTTTTGCAATCGTCTAAACTGGTTTCCCCTCTTAATAACAACAACGTTAATGATCTTAACGGAATTTTTACTTATTTTCGTAGGAGGGGTTCGTTATTGGCTTGGTTGAAAGATCACAATCACAGTGAAGTCGCTCTGAATAAAGCTATAGAAGAATTCACGTTGAGTTGCGCAGGATACTGTGTAGCGACTTACGTTCTTGGAATCGCCGATCGTCATTCCGATAACATAATGGTCAAAAAAACTGGTCAATTGTTTCATATCGATTTTGGACACATACTTGGACATTTTAAGGAGAAATTTGGATTTAGACGTGAACGGGTACCGTTTGTATTGACCAATGATTTTGTTCATGTGATCAATAAAGGTCAAACCAAGAAGGGACAAGCGGTGGAGTTCCAACGATTTCAGAATTACTGCGAGCAAGCTTTTCTTGTATTAAGACAACACGGAGGCTTGATATTGTCACTTTTTGCTATGATGATATCGACGGGGTTACCTGAACTCTCATCGGAGAAGGATCTTAATTATTTAAGAGATACTCTGGTTCGTGGGGTTGAGTTTTCTAAAGTCATTGATAACGCGGATGCAGTGAAAGATGAAACGTTAACCACGTTAGCTGTCTCGACAAATTAAATTGTTCAAATATCAACGGCTGAGGAAAAACATCATAAGTATAGCCATTCGCAACGTGAAGCATTGCATAAGGAAAAGTAATGAGTAACAAGTCGGCTAAACTCGGAACATGTCGGGCTCGTACAGTGACGGAACTCTGGTCAAATATTTCATGTAACATTCTACAGAAATGTTTGGATATTCTCAAAATATCCCTTTATATAGCATTTTTAAGTACTGTTTAGAGCCATATTTTCAAAATATGAGAGCGTTTTTTCACAAACCTTCGATTTTAAAGACAAAAAACTGTAAACCATAGAGAAAAATCAAGCGTTCGATCGCTGCATCCGTATATTCAATCAGTTACATTAAAACTGAAGGATAAAAAATACATGATAACAGTGGATTATAATTTTCAGGTGCTGGACATGTCGGAGAGCGAAGCGCAGAAACATTTCCGAAGAAAATTCGACGAAGCTTTATGTAATTCGTGGAAGACTTCGTTAAATTGGGCTTCGCACAATATGGCGAAAAACAATAAAACAACTTGAACTTTCGTAATATAATAATCTTATATATGACATTATTAAATTTAGACTGGATTTTACAAGACTGTGGTATCGTTGGATGTCGCGCCGTGCAATATGAAACGAGTTGCACAAAATGAACTTATTTGGTGCCAGTTGCAGAGAAAGGAATGGAGTGTTATTTGTATGTATGCGAGTAAGAGAAAATGCGAGAGAATGCGTACGCGTATGTGATATAAAATAATAATTTGAACTTTTACTCCATTTTTTCGAGATAATAATATCCTCCCCAATAACAAGACGTTTGCCTTTGAATCATACATTTTCACAAATATCTTGAATAACTCGTAGGAACGAAAGATAATCATCATGCACATCTTTATTCGATCAGAATTTTCAAACGATTATTGATTAAATGGAATAAAAATAGTTCAAAAATAGAATAAAACAAAACGATAATCGCGATGTTTATTTTTCTATTGAAAACGAGAATTTTATTGTTCGGATTCATCATATCGTTTTTCGATAAAAATGTGAGTGGAATGAGAAAATTAAAAAAAATATTGTCTCGATATGAGAGATGGAAGAATCGTAGACCAAATTTAATATGTTTGTATGGTAAAAAAGAAACACTTTGTAACATTGAAAAGGATTCTTCGGAGGAGTGGAAGGAAGAGGATATAATTGTTGCATGTTTTGAAAATTTCAAGATATACTGCCAAATTTTATATTATTCCTCTTTTTTCAAAACTTCGAATTATCTTCTCTAAATATTATTTATAATATTTTTATTTAAAAAGTATTACAACTTTGTACCTTATAAGATGAAATTTAAAACCTTTTTACGTATAGTCCGTATAGTTAATGATAATTTGGAATATCTTTAAGATAAATATTCATAGACGCATCGTAAAATGGAATGTGGTTATGAATACCTTCCTTAATGTGATAATATTTCATTTTTGTGCTTCATCAAATTTATTATTATTATTATTATTATTTTTTGTTCATCACACAATCGCTCTTGTAACGTTTAACGAGGTAATTGTAGTTTCTTCGTTGGTTATTGACATCCTGCGGAAGAATTGATGGTTTCGTATATCTTGAAAGATTAATAAATATTATTATTATAATTATAAACCACGAGCGATGATTGATCAATCAATCGGCTCGATGAAAACTCTGTTGGATGAAAAATTATTCAAAAATTGAACCGAGTACAACCAAGCTCAACGTGTATATCCAATCACGATCGGTTGTTTATATTCAGTCGATATAGTCAACCAAGTTATAGATTAATTTAAGCAGGTACGATCATTCATACTAGTAGTTACTCGGCAAGTTGAAGTTGTACATAATTCAAATATGAATGTATGATTACGTCATGAAAGAATGTGAACGATGTTTCAAAATTTTTTAATGAAATGATGATCTAATATATAATTACTCTAGTATTCCGTAAAATATTTTCTCTCCTTTGGTCAAATTTATGCACTGTGTATAAATCATTCAAAATGCATAATTGTTAATAAAAAGGATTTACATTATTATATGATATGTTTCTTTCTTTTTTGTGCATTTGTTGAAAATATTTTCAAATGGTAAGTCAGATTTCCGAACTTGAACTGCAACATTTCGTATAATTTAACGTGAATTTCATTATTTCAGATGTTTTTCATCTTCGAATTCTTTGTGGCTGGTTATCGACCTTTTTCCATTTATTCGAACAAGCGAAGAAGATTGCTACACTTTGGAACTGTTTTTTTTCCAACAAAGATTGATTGGAGTCTCTTTTTCAGATTTGTCTTTATCCAAGTTTTCGATATTATTTGAAACGTTTTAGGCATTTTTGGAATAATTCAGTGACGTCGCTTTTCAACGAAAAATAAAAGAAAAATAATTCTTCGTAGAGGCTCAGACCTTGAGCATGCGATCAAAACCTGATACTCTCCGCTATTGTAAATATTTATTTGATACAGGTAGTTTTGCAAAATCATCCGATTGATTAAGGGGTATTCTGATGTACGTCTTTGTTTCCCGAAATAATGAATTTCAACGGTGTGTTAATGAAGGGGAGGTTCTCATCAAGCGAATTCAGAAGTAAGGTGATTTTCTCGAATTCTTTTTCCTGAGAAGGAAGTGAATTGAGAACTCGGGTTATTTGAAACTCATTGAATGGCTCTTGAAGTACATGAACAAAATTTTCTCAAGTCAAAGGATTCGTATCCTGAAACTTGAAAAGCGTTTTTTAAGTTTGGCTCCACGATATCTCAAAAACCATTGAACGGATCGCTCTTTTTTGGTTTATTTTGAAGTTGATTGAATTTATTGGAGGATGAACCTAAATGGAGATAACACTTACCTTTTTTTTTCTTTTTATAGTACTTTAAAGAGCGAAAAAAAGGTGAAAAAACGCTACCAAAAGTTTGCATGTCTGTCATTTTTTTAATTTTTGATTTTTCATTGGTTTTGTTGGTACAACCTTTTCAACAAATATAATATATTTCATAAAAATTTTTGGATTTTTGATCTCTGATAACTTTTGTGCTATACCCGAAGGGAACATGAAGCTCCGACGAACGTTCAGAATAGATCATGATAGATCAGACTGAAGCTCCGTTGGAGCTCAAGTTTAGATTCGGAAACGTTCGACGAAGGTCCGATGAACGTTGAAATGTCCGCTTGAAAATAGCTTGAATGAAGGTTCATAGAACGTTTATTAAAGATTCTACGAAGATTCATTCAACCTTCAGTTTTTTATGTTTCAGACGGAATTACAATTATAGTTAGAAATTCCCCAATCTTTCATTTTTTCGTGGAAAAATATACTTTGAAAAAAACTTTGATCGAAAAATTGCAACTCGAACGAACCTTTAGCAAACGTTCGATGAACGTTTTATAAACGTTCATTCAAACTATTTTCAAGTGGACATTTCAACGTTCATCGGACCTTCGTCGAACGTTTACGAATCTAAACTTGAGCTCCAACAGAGCTTCAGTCTGATCTATCATGATCTATTCTGAACATTTGTCGGAGCTTCATGTTCCCTTCGGGTAGTGGCGCCTGATTCATCACTGTTTTTTTAGATGGTTATGTTTCAACGCGTATCAACAATTCCTGTGGCATTATTTTTTTACTGAAAAACATTTTTTTATGTGCTTAAAGACTAAATTAACAATTGTGGAAACCTCCGAATTCTTTATTTACTTCCTTCCATGAAAAAAAAAAATTCGAGAAAATCACCTTATTTTGGGGTCGCTAGTTGAGAACATCCCCTTAATTCAACGAAATCTACTGTTTTTTTGGTTCATTCGCAAATTATTCATTAAAAGCCGATTGATAATTATTTTCTTGATAGATCTCTTTGGGTTCTCCACTCTTCCAGTCACTGCTCACTCACCATTCGAAACATTGAACGTCGAGCGAAACGAGCGCCTTCGGATCTGGAAAATGCGAGCGAAGTGAGCATAATTTGGAGCAATCAATGGTCAGAAGCAGTGATGTAAAATCATGAAAATTCAGTCCAGGGTGTGGGGTAACCCTGAAAATTTGGAAAATCCGGGAAGTTTTTTGACCCTTAAAAAACCCTGGAGTAGTTTAGAGAAAGTTAAAGACTCGTCAGATCAGTGATGCATTCTGAATTTCTTCAACTTTCTGTCAACTTCTGTTAATCTTTGAGAATTTTTCTGAAAAATCTTTGAAAATTCTTCGAGATTTTTTGAAATTTTTCTGAATCTTCCTGAATTCCTCCCCTGAATCCCTTTGAGTCTTTCAGAATTTAATTCATTTACATTTTAAAGTTCTTTCCGAATTCGTCCAAATCTTTTTGAATGCCTCTAAATTTCTCTGACTCTCTGTAAATCTGTCTGAATCCTTGAGAATTTGATTGATTTAGATTTGAAACATTGAGAGAAATGGTTTGTTACTCTTGCAAAAACACTCACTCCAGCAGCTAAGGCGTTGATTCTGTTCACAACTTTGTTTATTTCAGTGGAAGGATTGAGTTATATCAATGATTTTCCTCGCTCCTTTAACGATTTTTTTTTGTAGGCGCCATGGTAACAGGCCAGTGTGTTATGCCAGCAATACTTTTTTCTTCGTAAAGCTTCCTCCAAATCTGTCTGAATCTTTGTGAATTCCTGCAAATTTATCTGAATCATTCAAACAGGATTTTCCAAATTTTCCTGACATTCCTCCGGAAAGTTTCTGAATTATTTTGAATCTCTCTAAACTAATCCCTCTGGAATCTGAGTTCCCCTTCTTTAAATTTCCCTACAAGACTTTGAACTCTTATGGGAATTGTAATCGATGATTCTTCCAAATTCAATGTTACCTAAACTTCATTGAATTCTCCTGGAATTCCGAATTACACTAATTCTTCTTGGATTTGTGTAAAATTGTACCCCAAAAACTGTTTTCAATTTTTCTTTCTCTTCATTTTTTCCTCAATTTTTCGGAATTTCTCTGAAGAACTCAACGAGTTTTTTCGAATATCCCCGAAACTCTCTGAATTCTCTTGAAACCTTCGACCAGAAAATTGTCTCAATGTACTTCTCTTCGAATGTCCCTAAATGTCTCTGTATCTCTCTGAAAATCGACGAATGCCTTCAAAATCTTGGACTACAGATTTCCTTTACTTCATTCCTCTCTGAATTTTCCTGAATTTCGCTGAATTTTTTGACTAAAATATTCATCCCTGCAAATCTAATCCCTCCAATCTTTTATGTTTTCTTTAAAAATGCACTGGCAGCGGACAAAAAAATATGAAATATCACCAACGCCATTATAATCTGTTTTCTTATCAGAATTATGAATAAAAACCTAGCAATGTGGCGTTAACTCGCCACCTCTAGTGACACTGATTACCCACACAGCACTTTTGGTCTTCAAGATATCTTGAAGAACTGTTCAGAAAAGTTTAAGAAATCTTGTGCAACATGAAAAGATATCCTTAAGATGTCTAAAACAGTTCTTACTTCTAAAAGATATCATTTAGAAGATCCAAAACTTTTCTCCCGAGATTATATTTTTTAGACATCTTATAGAAATCTTTTAGAAGTATAAGAACTGTTCTAGATCTCTCAAAGATATCTTTTCATGTTGAATAAGACTTCTTGAAATCTCAAATATCTTGAGATATCTTTCGGAACTGAAAAGCTGTGTGGGTACCCAAACAGACACAAAGATATCTTTAAGAATTCTAAAAGATATCTTCCAAAAGTACAAGAAGCCTTGAAGAATTTTCTGAAAGATATCTTTTCGTATTCGAAAAGATGTCTTATGCAACATGAATAGATTTCTAAAAGATCTCTCGGAGACTTCTCAAAGATATTTTGAAGAATAAATTAAGAAATCTAAAAGAGTTCTTCAAGATTTCTTGAAAAATTCATAAAAATCTTTCAGAAGAAGGTTAAATTTATGACTCTCCTATAAAGTTTACCTTATCTCGAACCTTGAGGTTGCGGGAATCGAACCCGCGGATTTTACGCTGTAATACGCTGCAGTGTCCTGAGCTATACAGATGGTTTGATTTTGACACTTATAATTGTCAATATCATATAGTGAAATAGTGTCAGTGGTGTACATTTTCAGAGTAGAAGTGATTTTTTGAAAAAACTGTTATTATATAAACAAATCTCAAATAAGTTATTGGCCGTGGATACACGCAGAAAACAGATGTGTTGAAAAGTCCCATAATTTATTGAAAGTCAGCGCCAGTCTATTACAGATAGAGCTTTGACTTGAATTTACTTTTTAAAAACTCCCAAAATCAGATATATTTCTACAAGAAATTATGGTACTTTTGAAGCTATATTCAGGTAAATAATTTAATTCGTCACAGACTGGCGCTGATCCTCAATAAATTATGGGACTTTTAAAAACATATTTTCCTGCGTGTACCACAGATTCTTCTTGAATTATTTCTATCTCATCGTTATTGAAGAATAACTTATTAATAAGTATAAATGAGAATTTTTTTTAATTTACTCGAATGCTGTACATAAAATTGAGCGGAAAAAGTGCAGTTATTTGTAAAATATTTGTGTCTTGGAGATTCGTTAATCCCAGCGCGGGTATTAAAAGGTTACAAAATCGTACTCTTTGCAGAATTTAAAATCTCTTGGCATGTATATAGATTCTTCAAGCTTGCGATTTGTGAACGAATTCAACACATCTGTAATTCCATTATAATCTTAAACATATCTTATTAAAGTCTTCCAAGAAGATATCTTTCAAACGCTTCTAAAAGATATCTTTAAGATATCTTACATGGTCGTCTTGAATGAAAACATCTTTACAAATCTTTTACAAGACATCTTTTCGACACTTCTGAAATATATCCTTAAGAACTCTTCAAGAACGTTCTCGAAGATCTCTTAATTGAGTATTCTTTTAGATATCTTCAAGAACTGCGTGCTGTGTGGGTAGGTTTATATTCAAGCAAACCATTTTTCTGAGTGTACACATGGAAAAACATTTTACTTTGGATAAAGACATCATTCCTTTCGATGATGACAATGGAGTATCTTTCAGATTTGATCCATATTTCATTATTCCGATTAGTGATCAGCGATATTTGGAAATATAGATATTTTTTATAGAATTTTTGTCGAGTTCGTCGATATCTATAAAAACTTTATACAAATTCTATATAAAATATCGATATCGTGAAATATTGCCGATCACTAATTCCGATGACCATTCAAGGAGATCTCAACGTAAAAATTTGAAATTTTCAGGAAATAATCTTAAATATTTGATCTACCGCTGGACGGATTTCACTCTATTACCAAAATTCAAGTAAGAATCCCGGTACTTATCCGAAATCTCTATAGAAAGTTAAAAAATGTCACCGCCCTGTTACAAATAATCTGTCAAATCTTACTGACGAATGGGAAAATGAATAGGTTTTAATTAGTGTCATTCTAAAATCAAAGCTCGGCTCGAGCTCGGCTCGAAGCTCGGCTCGCTCCGAGCTGGAAACGTAATTCAAAGGAATACCAACACTTGTGCTTTGCTACATTTTTTTAATGTATTTATTCAATGATTTGAGCATACAGAATGGAAAAATATTATCAACGAGAAATTTTATGAGCTAACAATCTTTCTCTCAAAATTCATCAAATTTTTTGGGTCTCATGAAAATTTCATAAAATTCTGTGTATCTAGTTTTGAATCTAAATATTACATTCCATTCGTAATCATTGATTTTTATACGTTTATTTCATCTTGTTTTCCACCATGTTGTACATGTTGTAGAAATTTGTGTTCAAAATGATGTGTGATTAAAGTCATTATTACCCCAAGAGAACACCAACGTTCGATAAACCTTTATTAGACGTGCAATGAAGCTATGGACATTTGAAGGTTTAATGAACGTTCGTTGAATGTGAATTTATCAAACCCTAAGAGAACACAAAGCTTCTAGGTGGAATTTAGGTTCATTATACGTACTTTGACGTCCAGGGAACGTCCAGTGGACCATCAAATGGCCTTACGTACAATGAACCTCTATTGAACCTTCTTGGGAACTTCGTGTTCTCTTGGAAAAAATCAATCTAAAATCGATCTATTCGGCTCGTGTCCTTTTAGGGTAGATTTTGTATTAATGAAACAAGCAAAGTAGAATCATTACAACATTTTACTATTTTGGTATAATTCACAATAAGTTACGTGAAATTGCACTGATCTACATTTCGGACAAAACCCCCACCGATGGGATACATCACCTCAACGCAGAATTTGAGTGAAGAATCGGTGGATGAACGGTTGCTCGTCGGAGATGTGACGTGGAGGCAACGAAGAAAAGTCTGGCCTTGATCTTCACGCGGACTTTCCTTCGTCACCTCCACGTCCCTTTTCGACGAGCAGCCGTTTATCCACCGATTCTCCACCCAAATTCTGCTTTGAGGCGATATGAGGTTTTGCGCAGGATGATATTTCCTGCAAAACCATACACGCAGAGAAAATTAATTAAAGTATTACCGAATTCTCTCAGTACTTGATTTTGCTGACATTCCAGGAATTCATCTAGTAATTCCGAATCAATTCAATGTGAATTAATTTTTTCAAATGTTTGCTGTCTGAAGAAAATATCCGGAAAACATGGATAATCTCCTTCGAAAAGTTTCCGGAAAATCTTTTGTTTTCCACCCGCTGCGCTCGCTACACTGAGAAAAAAAAGTCATTACATCAAAGAAATACATTTTTTTGAATCTGGCCCTCATTGAACTGAATACATGGCCTTTCAAACAATGATGATTCAATAGAAATAATGAATTTTTTCGTCAAATGAAAGATATTATTTCATTGAATTCAGTTTCCTCCAATCCAAGAAACATTGACACAAAGATTAATTCTTTGGATTAGTCAGACCGCGAAGTGCAAGGCATGATTCTAATTTCATTCAAAAATGATTGAAAATTCAATAACTTATTCCTTCAATTTTATTACGTCACGTTTTGTAGGAAAAGCTCGAATTTTCAATTCAAGGTGTACAAATTTGTTAATAACAACGTTTTCAAATCAATACTATACTGCTTGGAATGAAAGTAATATTTGGTAAGCATGATTTTGTATTTCTTCAAATCCACAGAATGATTTTTATATTCAAATGATTTCATTCATCGATATGAAAGTATGTGCAATTGATTCTAAAGAAAATTCAGTAAGATAAAGAAATGGATTTTCGAAATCACGTTACGTTTTAGTTACTTAGACGACTTTCGGTTGGTTCTCGCAAGGTGTAGTCACTTTCTCACAAGTTCTCTTTCGACAGTATGGTTTGTATATAAAGAATTAATCACTCTGTCTTCTTAGTAAGTATTACTTCATCCAAATAAATATTTCTTTCAGATTATGGCATTGAATTACAGGTCCCGCATGGAGTGATAGGCACTATTCGCCTAACAGACGGCATGACTGAACGATCAATGAAGTCTCATTTGATCCAAAGTGCTCAGAATTCCCGGTTATCAACAGATTAAAGGAACACCAGAGTGGACTATGAAAGCTTTACAAGTATGATAATTTTTTTTACAGAAAAAATCTGATATTGTGCTCAATGACTTCTGAAACATCATTTATTGAATCAGGATGGAATTCACGAAGTCAAAAAAGAACATCTTGAAGTTGATGATTTATTTCGATGGATTGAAAATTTTCCTAATTGATTCAAAAACTTTCTTTTTTGAATGTTTGAGTGGTTTCATTCCTCCGAAGAAATAATTAATTGAATCAGAGTAGGTTTATTTTCACTGAAGAAAGGGTATTTGATTCAAAGAAATGTTTCTTCAGGCTCAAGAATTTCAGATTTGAATACATTGTTTGCATGAATACTCAGATTGATAAGTCCCATGAAATGATTTCATTGTCACTATTGGATGAATTCATTTCCTTGGCCGGAAGAAATATTCATTACGGTCATGACTTTTTTTTCTCAGTGTATTCAGTTGCTCGAAATGGCATTCGCTTCTCTCGTAATCTTTGGATTTAAGGACGCTCGCTCCGCTCGCCAACAACTCCTCCAAATAATGCTCGCATTTTTTAAATAATTATCAATCGGCCCTTAAATAATAGAAATGGTCTTTCAATTTTTGGTATTTCTGCGGGAAAGAACGAATAAATTCAGCCTATAATCAGTATCTTGGGGAACAAAGGCAAAAATCGGCAGATTTCCCCAGCCAGCAAAGTGCTTCCAAACTCACGTTTCCACTACTAGCAGTGCTAGTGGTAGCAATGTAGTAGCTTTTCCATTACCGTGAGACTGCATGCTACTATAACATATATATGATTCAATTTATAACGTAGCACTACCTCAGCGCTACCAAGTAGTGTTCCTAGTAAAAATACTACCAAGTCGCTCCCATTTCCATACATAAATGGAGCCTAATATGTACAGAAGATTTTTAACTGTATAAGTGAATGGTAGCACCACTGCCAGCTCTGGTGAAAATTTCCGCTCGTCGGAAGCGAACTTTGGAACAAATGAAGCGTAAAATGTTTCAATTTC
This sequence comes from Gonatopus flavifemur, assembly GCA_018340375.1. Lineage (NCBI taxonomy): Eukaryota > Metazoa > Arthropoda > Insecta > Hymenoptera > Dryinidae > Gonatopus > Gonatopus flavifemur. The sequence continues at coordinate 1,398,281 of JAFFJZ010000019.1, forward strand.
CGCTTCTTTCGCGCTTAGATACTGTTTCATTTACTCTCCCGCGTCGCTCCATACCCTTTTGACGCTCCCATTTTCACTAGGGAAAAGCACTGCCTTGATTTTGTTGGCTGGGTCCTGATAAATCGGGAGGTGTTGCAACACTGTTCAAAAGTGCCAACGCAACAAGTGTCAATCTTCGGACCAGTGTTGTAAAACCTCCCGATTCATCGAAGGAAAATTGCAGTAATCACATGGACGGACTGGATTTTTCAATATTGAGAAAACAGCTATGAACTTTCGAGTGGGATAAAATTAAAATAGAACGATAGCAATGGTCGAGTTTCATTTTACTGGATAGAGCCTCAAAGTTTCGACTCGACAATATCCCAAAAGTTCAATTTCACAAAAACTTTTCATACGCTCGTCTTCAAGAATCTATTGGACATAAGCGAAATAGCCGAATCAAAATTTTTCAGGGTACTATGGGCAGTCAAATCATTGAGGCTGCACCAACCCTGGTAGAAAAACAGGAACGTTAATGAGAAGTGTACGGAGCTTGAATGAAAGGGTTACAAAGAGTATATGAAGTGGGAATTAAAACAAAGGAAGCGCATAAAATTGAAAAAACCTAACTCAAAAAATTCAACCCCGTGATAAGAATTGTACCCATGACTTTCACCATGGCAGTCGAAGGTCTTATCCACTGAGCCATCCCAAGTAACACAAGAAATTCTCAAATATGCTATGATTATTCAGGGAATGTGAAAAGAATGTACAAATGAGACTATTTTGGATAAATTCGTCAAGATATTCTATGGAGGTGCATAGCAGATAATTATTCGAAACAGTCTCATTTGGAGGTTCTGAGCATGTTCATAGGATTTTCCAAATACGTTCTTAGCAGTTTTAACCTCTTGTGTTGCTTGTGATGGATCGTCGTTGGTATCGACTGCTTGGACATATTATTTGAAGTCAGAATAGATATGATTTGCATACGCTTGATATAACCTACTTTCACACCACATGAAACATGTACGAAACGGGATCGAAAGCTTATGAAGCGTATATGAAACGTATGATTTCATCACTTCAGGAAAAGGGAATTGAACCCAAGTAGCACAAGAACTTCTCAAATATGCTATGGTGACTCTATGAATGTGAAAGGGATGTGCGAATGAAACTATTCTGGATAAATTCGTTAAGATATTCTATGGAAGTGCATAGCACATAATTATTCGAAACAGTCTCATTTGGAGGTTCTACGTATGTTCGTAGGATTTTCCAAACACGCTCTTAGCATTTCTAACCTCTTCTGCTACTTGGGAAGCATTTTTCGCTTCGTATGCGCTTCCTTTGCGCTTTGTGTATACGCTTCATTTTCACCAGGAAAAACTCATTCGATTTTTCGTTTAGGTTTCATTTGGGATTTCAACGCACCTAATCCGAACACCCGAATTGAATCCGGATGGAACTGGATGAAGCATCACCGCAAAATCCGTATCAAAAGTTTCATTCGGATTTGATTCGGATTATCATCCGGGTTTTATCCAGATCATTATCCGGTTCTCTATTCGGGTTTTTTTACCATGGAATTCTATCATGAAACTTCAAAAAATTACGATCCCCCCCCCCCCTTAGCATATATGTACCATGGGGCCCACGCCGGTCCAGCATGGGCCCAAGATTGGACCAGAGTGGGGCCAGAGTTCATATACCGATTTTTCAATTCATCTTCCGATTCAAATTTTCATGGTTGTACATTGCTGAATACGGAATTGAGTGAATAGCTAATATAAACGAACCAGAGAGAAAATATTGGCATTTTGTAGTTACAAACAACAATCAATTAAAATTTTTTGTAATTTTTTTTTAAGAATTTTCCCCCGACGATTGACGTGTTTAACACGAGGGTGGGTGACAATGGGATTTGCAAAACGAGAACTTTCCTGTCACTTTTATAAACAAAACAAAAACAATATATTTCTGTTGCATCACCTCAAAGCCTGGAATAATATACCTGTTCACCGATCAAATCACTCTTCTTCGGTCGTGTCGTTTCCAAGCAAATACCTGTTCTCCGATCGCGTCTTTCTACAGCGGATACCTGTTTTTCGATCGAGTCTTTCTAAACCGAATACCTACCCACCCGTGCGAGGGAGATCGTGCGGTATCTGAAACTCAGTTCTACTCGGGAGAATACATCGATCGGATACCGCGTCGCGTCCCGTCAAAAAAACACGTGGGATCATTTTGATTTCGGTTTGATTGACGTTAATGAGAATTAATTCCGGTATCGTTAAACGAAATGTGTTGTAATTGATTTTAGCCTGTTTCGTTGATTCGAACCTATGGATTTAATTTGAAATTCTTCATTGTTTGAAGTGTAAAAGTGATCGAAGGATACAAAACGTCAGAAATTTGTCCCCGGCATGTACAATACATGAAAATACAGTGAGTTACACTTATTTTTTTTACGAACTATATTCAATTCCCAGAATTTTTTTTCTCTCGGTTAGGTAGTCTTCGAAGTGAAGAAGCCGAAATGTGTAAAATAATACTTACTACTGTAATCTAAGAGCATTGAGTTTATCTACCGAGAATGTTATCGCATAAACATTCACCCCTATCAACTTCTTAGAGTTCAAAGAAAGAATTTGGTGCAAGAAATATCCTACATTATTGTCATAAACATGGTTTCAAGGTTTTGTTTTAAAAAGAATGTCAGGACGCAGAAAAAATTCGAAAAACCGGTTGATTTTGATAAATCTAAAAAAAAAAGCGAGGAGGCATGTGTCATTCACAAGATCAACGCGCTCCTTCGGTGTTTTCACTAGTTTCTGCTGTTATTTGGAGTAAAAAAAAGAAGAAGAATTTATGTATCGTACTATGGCTTTATGTGTAAAAAAAGGAATAATGAACCGTTGTGAAAGGTATATAACGGAGGGAGTCCGTTGGAACTTCTATGGTTAGCGTTACTACAGATTTTACGACGATATCATAAATTTAATAAGCATTGCACTTTATTGCAATGCTATTTCGAGATCTAATATATTTTTTGACAATTTTTCCCCTTCAACTGTACGCGCTGGAACGTTCAACGACAGATTTATCTCATGAATTCAAGATAAATACATCATCAATTTTTTTGAATAATATTCCTCTGTTCTCGCAATATGATGAAAGAATCGAGTCATGCAAAATGAATTCTATATACGAATCTGTGAATTAATTTATCATTGTATCGAATTTAGGAAAATTATTTCGAGCTCACAATTCTTGATGGAAAGGGGCGAAATTTTTTTCAATTATATGTATATGATACAATGTAAAGGATATTTAATGTGGTTGAAAACAAAAAATCCTACTGAATCGATCGATTTCTATTGATTCCGATGCAGAAACACAATTCAAAACCATTAAAAATGTGGAATGAATTTTGTCAAAACTTTTTAGAATGTTTTGTGGAAGATTTAATGGATATTTTTGACGTAATTATTCAACTGTGACTACTACAACTTTTATGAGTTTCGAGATAGGAATTGTTTAAAATTGAGATTAAAAAAGAATTATTCCATAGCTATTTTGTATTATGTATAATTTTCATATAAATTATACTATATAACATTGACAATTTTTTTACTCGAGGGGTTGATTTGAGAACTATTGCACAATATCATTCAAACTTGGTTTATTCGATTGAATCTCATCATTTCCCCAACAAACGAAAAGATATCTATTAGTATCTAAAAGATGTCCTGAAAGACTTCCATGAAGATATCTTTTCGACATCTCAAAGATGTCTTATGCAACAAATTTCAACAAGTTTTAGGTGGCTCAAAAAGATCTTGCAAAAGGTTTGGCTTTGATTCTTTGAAATGTCTTTAGAATGTCGTTTCGAAATCATCAAGACATCCAAGAAAGCACAAAAGGATCCACCAATGAGTTCAACAAAAGATGTCTTTCAGAAATACCTTGAAGACATCCCAGGCAGTACAAACTTTTTATTGTCTCGGAGATTTCCATTGGATGTCTTAAAGATGTCTTATGCAACCATTTTCACTGTCTTCAAGATATCTTCGGCTAAGAAATCTAAAAGATGTCTTCAGATCTCTTTTGGATGACTTATTAAAGATATTTTAAAGACAGTGAAAACTGTTGCATAAGACATCTTTAAGATATCCAGTGAAAATCTTGTAGACAATGACAAATTTTTCCTTGTCTAGGATGTTTTTGACATTTCTTGAAGATGTCTAAAAGCTATCATTTCGATATATCTTGAAGATATCTCTTTTGTGACGTTGTTTAGATACATAAAAGACATCTTGTAGATGTCTACAAGACCTTCGGTGTTTGTTGGGTTATAAATAAACTTTTGCAGCTCTAATCTTCCTTTAATCGTGGAGTATTTTAGAATTGATTCAACTTTGAATACACGCGTTTGTCCATGAGGGTTGGCCAATGCTGGAATTTATTTCTAATCAATTAAAGAATTAACGTCATTTCCAAGGTTGACAGCTCTTCTTTTATTACTCTTTCATGTGAACTTTTACCTTTATTCAAAAGTATCTAGGGTCTTAATTCAGATATCTCTTTTTTTCTAAATATTTGTTCTCTCTTGATAATTATAGGTTGATTTGTGAACGGACTTCTTTTCAATCCGGAGAGAGGATGGTCAATTATCGTGAAAGGAAAAAGCAGAACGTTTAATGGTGATCAGATTCACGATATTTCAGGGTGGATTATCCAAAGAGTTGTATATTATAAATTATACACGTACACTTATGTACGTGAAAGAAAAAGCAGAAAAGAGAAAAAGAAGGATCCAAAGACAATGACAGCTACCGAAGAGACGGAACCTCTGATACCAGCGAATGCGGTTACATCCAACGCTAAGCCAAGACCCAGTTACAATGCTGTTATTACTTTTGTAAGTTTTCAAATTTATAACAAATTGTGCCTCTTTTAACCTTTCTTTGTCCAGTTCAAAATCAACAAAAATACCTCTGCTTAAAAACCGGATAAGATCCGGAGAGAATTTTGATGGATTTGAGATTCTGTTCGGTTCTATTCAGGAATCAACATTTCATCCGGAACTCATAACACGGGTAACAGTTCTCGATATTAAGAATGTCCGGATAGATTTAATGAGAACAGCTTGTCAAAATGCCAACAATGATGTTATTTTAACGTGGTTTTAATCAAAAATTGATGAAAGTGATGGTAGTTTGACACTATTTTGATGGGGTTAGTTTTATAGGAGATACCGGACGGGATTCGCATAGAACCCGGATACTCTCTAAAATTTGTAGAGCGAGATCTCATTCTTCAGCCAGCTAGAACTGTCCTGCTGAAAATGCCAGGTAGATTCGGACAAAGTAGTTGTCAGGCTCTGAAAGGTCTTTGTCTCAGGAAATCCAGTCGAAAACTGACAAAATTTCTACGTGGTTTCGTTCGGAATCACTGAACACGGATTATGCAACATTTTTCCTGTCAGTTTTTCATAGAATATTCCATGTTTACTGATTCCGGACGAAACCAGGTAAATTTTGTCAGTTTTTGACTGGATTTCCTGAGACGAAGATCGTTCAAAGCCTGACAACTATTTTTTGTCCGGATCTGCCTGGCATTCTCAGCAGGGTGAGCTTCCCTGGTGAAAAGGAACCGGATAAACCCGGATGAAATTTTTCCAGGTTACATCCGGATCTTATTCGAATTCGGGGACTAGATATTGTTTGAAATCCCAAATGAGACCCGAACGAATTCTATCCGAATTTTATACGAAATTCTGAAAAACACTCGGTATGAAAATCCGGATAGGACGCCGTGCTAAAACTCCCAGGCAGAACCGGACGAAAAATCGTTGTCAGGTTTCAAACGTTTTCTTTCCCAGGTGATCCAGGCAAACACTGACAAACTTCCGACTCGATTTCGTTCGAAATCACCAAATCGTAACATCCTATCGGAACCTAGCAAGAAAATAAAATCAAATCGGTTTGGGTCGTACTCGGATCAGGAATCAAAATTAGAGAAGCAGTCCGATTTGCCGAGTAAGTTGTCGAGCCTTTTTATTGAATTCTTGAGCCGACGTTTCAGGTTGTTTCAACCCCTTTTCAAGGTAATAACAATTCTGTAATACAATGTAAAGAAATTCTTACAGACTAGCGAATTTAGAGCCAAATTTTCTTTTAAAAATACAATTTTCTTCTCTTATGAACTAAGCGATCGTAAGGAATTGTAAAGAAATTTTCAGTTTCATTGAGACCGTGACCATTTTTTATCATTTCAGCGTTCTCACAGACAAAAATTCAGAGTAATGCAGAAAAATATCAATGGTTATGTTTCCAGTGTTCTATGGGTTTTTAATGGGTTTTAATGGGATTTAATGTGAAATTGACTTCTCACTAAATTAAGTGAATTGGAGCAGGATCTATGCTGTTTTATGGTGTTTTTTTTGGGTTTTTATGGGTTTTAATGGGTTTTAATAGGTTTTAATGGGATTAAAACCTAAAGAATTTAATAAAAAGGCTCGACAACTTACTCGGCAAATTGGACTACTTCTCTAATTCTGATTCCTGATCCGAGTACGACCCAAACCGATTTGATTTTTTACCCTCTCCATACGTGATGGGTCCGGACGATGAACATTTTTCATTACTGCGAATTGTTATCACCTTGAAAAGGGGTTGAAACAACCCGAAACGTCGGCTCAAGAATTCAATAAAAAGGCTCGACAACTTACTCGGCAAATCGGACTACTTCTCTAATTCTAGCAAGAAAATTTTTGTCGCTCTTTGACGGGATATCACAGTCTGTGAATTCCAAAATAGAACCGTCCCGAAAATTCCAAAAGTGAACGCAGAGAAAAATTCTTGCTGAAAAAGCGCTTCCGAAAAATCTGCTTTGCTAAATTAGCAAAACGGTTGCTGTTGCAGCAAAAATATTGCTATTTTTCAACAAGATATTTACTAATTCAGCAAAATTTCTTAGCCGTCTGTATATCTGCAATTCCGGATTGCTGAATGGCACTGAAGTGCTGGTTGGAAGAGCAAGATTTTTCCTGTGATGGCGGATTTTTTGTTAATTCAGCAACGAGTTTTGCCATACCAGCCAAGCAATTTTCGAGGTTTCCTGTTTCAGCAATTTTTGTTCTCTAAGTGTGTGACAGGATGTTACAATTTGATCATTCCGGACCAAATCGGGTAGAAATTTTGTCAATTTTTGCCTGGGTTATTTGGAAAAGAAACCATTCAGAGTCTGACAACAAATTTCTATCAGGTTCTGGCTGGGGGGGGGGGGTCCAGATAGAACCTCGGAACGTTCCATCCGTGTTTCATCCGAATTCCCATTGGTGACAAGGAGAAAATTGAAATGGTTTCACAAAGAATTTGGAAGAATATTCCTATCAGGATTCGAGTCAAATAGAAAAATAGTGAATCTTTCTGAAGCGTGACTGAAGCTGATTGAAAGATAAATCACCACCTTCCCTTGTGAAAATATTTCAATGTCAAACTGCGATCAAAGCTATGAGGGGTGACGCTAATTTATGCCACGTGAATTGGCATAAAATTAAGTAATTCTTAATAGTACAAAATTACGTAGTTTTGCTCTAAAACTACGCGAAATTATCACAAGAAAGTTTGTAAATTACATGCCGTTTGAAAATATTTATACGCCAAATTACGCAAAAATTATAAACCATTAAGCTAATCCACCTCACACCACTTGGCGTAGAATTACGTAATTGGGGATGGATGGAATTACGTAGTTTTATGCCAAAACTACGCAAAATCATGATAAGGAAATAGAAATACGCACTTCGGTGTGGAAGCAAAACCTAAAAATTCCAACCGATGGGCTTAGCTCAACACGCGTTTCTACAGCCTTGCTACGCATTGCTACGTCCTCTTGAGTAACATTCGCGAGATTGCTATGAATATGAACGAAACACCTCGACCCTTCATATCATTTCGCGACGATTCGTTTTTAATGACTGAGCGTAGTAAACCGTACTCCGGCGTAAAAATATCAGGGTTTACGCCATTCTACAGGGTGTCTACTAAGCGTGAATTTCAGCGGAATTGATCAATCACGATATCGTGTTTAATAGAATAACTAACATAAAACAAACGAAAAATTCCAAAAGTTTCTTTTCATATACGCCACATTATTCAGGTTCAACTATTGAGCGTAGAGTGGCGTACTTTTGCGTAGAAGTACAACCAATATTATGAATTGCCAAGAACCTTTACGACGCTTCATATTTTGCGTCGATTCGCTTTTGATGATTCAGCGTAGTTGACTGTAGTTTAAAAACGTAATTTGAAGTAATTTGAAAGAATAGTTTTGCGTACTAGTACGTAAGTGAAAAAAACCTCATTCCGCGTAGTTCTAGAATCTGAACATTACCATACATGGGCGTAACAATAATAATAGTTGTGCTACGTAGTCATTATGATGTGACAATACATAATTTCTATTCAACATAGCTCCGCGTAATTTTTCGCGTAATTTGGTATAAAAATATTTTCACAAGGGTGGTTCCAAATACTGAGAATCGGTAGGGGTCCCACGCTCCATACAAGTTGGAATGCTTAGAATTTAATATGAAATTCTTTCCTGAACAATTCAGCTGGAAAATATACCCATACCAAAAAAGTTGCTGTGCAACCATTGCTTTTATATTGTTTCTTAAATTTACGCGAATTTGCTGGGAATTTGCTACGCATGTGATTGGGAGTTTCATGAAACCGAGCAACTTCCCAGCAACACGACAACAACTCAACCCAGAATCCCAGATTCACAGCATATTGTTGTGCATTTGGCGACGCAACGTCCCTGCAAATTGCTTTAAACTGTTGCTGAGTGTTTTCAACAATTTGCCGCATATTTGCTTAGCACTTTGCTGTTAGAGTAGTGATTTTTAAGAGAATCTGACAATGTTTCGTAATTTTTTTAGTAAAAATGAAACTGAAGTTGAAAACAAAATGAACTTTCCGAAAGTCGAGCATGAAATTTTACTATTTGATTTTGAAAATTCATAAATTTTTACAAAAATGCGAATCATTGTATCATTGTCAAGAAATTTTCTTAAATTCTTCTAAAAATTACTCTATTCCCGAGCTGTTGGATTGTTCTCCGAGTGAGAGGCAATTTACGAACGGAAGTGCTCTGATAAAAAAGACCTGATGAAAATCCGGATACATCTGGGATTGTATTCGAGTGTATTTGGGCGTGAATGCGGATTCCACAACGCTCGTTTGGTCAATTCAATCAGGGTTTCAATATTAAATATCGGTTGGAATCCTGCACGGAGAAAAAATGGTTTGCTACTATAGCGCCTACAAAGAAATTTGTTGTCCTTGCAGAAATATTCACTCCAGCAGCTAAGACGTTAGTTCTGTTGACAAACTTGTTCATGTCAGCAAAAAAATGTAGTTGTGTCAATCATTTTTCTGGCTCTTTCAACTAGTTTTTTTTGTAGGCGCTATAGTAACAGACCTGCTTGTTATGCCAGCAATACTTTTTTCTCCGTGTGGGTAAAACCCGCACGAAGAGCCGAATGAAATTCAGATAGATCCATGGCTGTATCCGGGTGTATCAGGTCATGGATTTGAATTTTACGGCGATTTTTTATCCGGTTTTGAAGTGAAGTGGAATACCAGGTGAGACCTGGACGAGAAAACGGATTAAACTCGAATAAAGCTGGGATTGTTCTCAATTGTATCTACGCACCAATGCGTGTTTTTTTATGCTTGTTATATCAGTTCAACGTAAATCCTACTCGCAGGCTTCTCGAATAATCTTACAGTCTCAGGCCTCGAGAATTCTTGATTCTGGCTTACCAACTTGGGTTTCAGGATTTGATATTGATAGAAATCTCATACGACCTTTTTCCAACCATTCACTTGCATAGCACCTGACTAGGACTGCCAACGGACAAGATTTCCACGGATTTGTCCTAGTTTGGAGAGCATCCGGGGGACGTCTGGGCGGATTCTTCAACATTATCCGGATATTTTAATTCAGAAACGTAAAAATTCTTATACAGACAACATGTACATTTCACAATATGTCCGGATTTTGAGCTGAAAATTCGAGGTTTTTGAGCTGCTTGTGCTGGATTGATGAGTTTTTAGATGGCAGTCCTAGACCTGGCTGAGTTTGGATGGGACGTCAACTACCAGTTATAAAACAATTTTTTGTACTGATGTCGTCCGTTTTACGTCTAGCTGTCTCCGGATAGTATCCGGATAGGCCTGGAAAATTGATGTGCGTAGATATTATTCCTTTCGGGATTGTAGGTTGGGATTCTAATTCAGTCCTTCTTCTGGGCTCTATCCGGTCATAAACAAGCAGGGTTCGGAACGTTATCCTAAAGAAGTAACTCGTTACAGGTAACGTTGCATTATCAAGACATTAACGGAGTTACCGTTACCGTTACCATTTAAAAAATGCAACGAATTACCATTATCGTTACTATTCGTTACCGTTGCCGTTACTTTCATGTTACTTTCATCGCCCTAGTAGAAACGCTTAGGCATACCCATAGGCTTAGGCTTACCCATACAGCACAAGAGTTCCAACAAAGAGCTCCCGTTATGCTAATCAATATGCATTCATTATGACTATTTTGAATTCAAAATGAATTCTCAATGAACAACTTAATGTTCAGAGAGAACTCATATCGGAACTCCATGATAAATTCTTCAGGCATTCAATATGTTTTCATTTGGAATCCATTAAATTCATATGGAATTCATTGTAAGTCGCATAACGGGGACTGTTCAAGAGGTCTTAGGGGAGTTTTTATAAATTCAAATCGATCATTTGTGCTGGCTGGGGAGTTTTGTAACGCTCGCGATAGCGAAATACTAGACACTTGCGAATGCCTTACCAAATACTTGCAAGTATTACGAGCGCTTTGCAAGTATATAATAAGGCCCTCGTAAGTATTTCGCTAGCGCGAGCGTTACAAAACTCGTGAATGCCTAGAGCATTTCTACTAGGGTGGTTTGAAAATTTGTTTGGAAATTCACCCCAATGTTGTATGAAAAACATGTATATTCATTCAACAGTTCTGCGCGAAGAATGTCGCGACTTTCAAACCGTGTTATAACATTTAGTTATTGACAACAACAGTTGAGAGCGAAATTATAGTTTTCGGAAGAGAATCTGGGTAAATTCTATACATAGCGCCTAGAGTCGTGAAACTCGGTTAGAGAATTAGAAAAATATACCCAAAAGACAATCATTTGTGAACCCAAGGAAAATGATTAGAAGTTTCTAACCCTCCTCAAATAGCCACAGACTTTACTGCTTTCGGGTAAATAGCCTTCCGGGCACTTACTACCTTACCATTACAAATTACCAGCAACTACCTATCAATCTATCATAGGTATCATCTGAATCATATAAATTGAAAAAAAATCATGCCCCAAAGTAACGGAGAAAGTAACGAAAATCGTTATTAGTTACCAAAAACTAATAACGACGTTATCGTTATCGTTACTTGCCAACAAATTGAACGCGTTACCAAGTAACGAATAACGTAACGAGTAACTTCGTTACATTTTATGCGTTACTTCTCAACCCTGTAAACAAGTTTACCAGGGTGATGAACAAATTTATGACTATTTATTTGAGTTATTTTCCGTTGTTGTACTATCAATTTTCATCATCTGAATATGAAGAATGTTTCATATTCTGTTACTGTTATGACAAATTCCACCAGCGAAATATGTATCACTATCTTCATAATCAAAGTATCCAAATGGGATGTTGGTTTGAACCAAAAAAGAAAAATAACAATCGTAAAAGTGAAGAAACCTTGTAGCTCGTGTAACGCAAAGGTTTCCAAGGGGGCATCGATCACGCGATCAAATTACACAGTACATTGTCCTCCTACGGCAACAAGTTGGACACTTTCTTCCCAAATGAATGAAGTCAATAACACCCTGTGTTACAGCGTCAAGTTGAACTCAAATGAATTTTCTATTTTCAAGGATTGACAAATCTAATTAAAAACCCCCCATCCTCCAATTCATTCATTGTCTCTTGTTTCTTTCTCCACGAAGTTCATTGTCCTTTGCTTCAAATGCTTCGGTCTTATCACTAAAAAACGTGGTGGGATCAATTATCGTTCGTTATAACGCTAGTATCGGTGGTCTCGCGATATTTCAACACTGAGCCTCACGTTAGACATTGTTATAAATTCGTTACTGGAGCAGTTACTTGATTTGCCAATGCTGCGCCAGTATAGCGCCATTTGTGTGTTTCATATTTTTATATTTTTCTGCACAATGATTGATTAATTTTATGGTTTGCGAGATGGTATTGCACTGCCATACGAGAATTATTCAATCTCGATACCGAATAGTATTTCAAAGTCTTGACTGGTATAATAACAAATTCTCACTTGTAATCTTATTCTCTCGTTTCCGTGGCCCCGTTTCCATGCTGAGACTCGTAGAAGGGCGTTGGAATACCGATAATTCTACTTATTCAAAGATTTTTTCACCTTCCCTGTTTTTTCCCCGATAATTCATTCACGAAGATTGACGTGACAAACGCAACGTACAATCACAAACGTATCGATGCAGGAACTGTGCACGGGTTTTCATTACAACGATGCGTGAAGAAGAAGGAAAACTGCTCGCTCGCAGGTTGTGAAAACACTTTAATAGCAATCTTGTTAGCTGTAGCAGCGACTTTTCAGTTGTAGCAACAAATAATGTTTGCTCCTCCAGAAAATTTTTAGTATTATAAGTACATAAAATAAATTTTGCTGGAGAAGTCAAGATTTTTGCTACCACAGCAAAAAATTTGTTGCTCCAGCACAAGGGGTATTCAAGAAAATTAGATTCCGCTGTCACAGCGAATTCCTTCTTTCTCCGAGTGAAAGCTAATGAAAGGGTTGAAAAGAAAATTCTCTGCGAATTTATTTTGATATCCTTGTTGAGGAAAAAAAAAATCTATTGAGATGATGTGAAATATCGTCGTCGATATTTTCGAGTCACTCTCACCCTTCGTTTCAATTCACTCGCCTGCTTCTCGAGAGTAAAATATCAATGGTTGAATTTTTTCATCGGGAATAAGATTCGTGTTTCAACGACCAGAATCCAACCTCGATTTATTATTATATAAGAAAACTTTACCTTGCCGATCCGGTTACCGCAAAAGATTTTTATCTCAGACAGCGAGACAATGAATTCATATTTTGAACTGATACAGGTACACTCACGTCGAACTCACGTGTGGTTTGCAGGAGCGGATTTCAGAATTTGATGTTTGACAAGTGAGCGGCAATTTTTCTAAAAGCAAGCTTCTGAAACATAAAGATAAAAAATCATTGTAAATCGAAAATAATATATGTTATTTCATCATATCATCGTGTCTTGGATTCTGTATTTTATAATATATCATCATTTTATTTTGTATTTCATTTATGTCTCAGGAGAAGAATGGCAACGGGAGAGTGGTCCACGACGCGATATACGCCGATGAAACTATTCTACGAATGGAACCAATTTACGATTACGCGTCCACAAATCAGCAACGAAACGGCAATGTGGATAAAATTACGTACACTTGGAGTGACGTGAACGTATACGCTACCGCAAAGAAGGAAGGCCTCTACGATCGGTTGCCTTGGAATAAAAAACCTGTAGAACAAAAACACATTTTGAAAGATGGTACATGTTTATGTTGAAAATTCAAATTCTGTTTTACCGAAAAAATCATTTTCTTGCTGATTTTCGCTTGCTTTGAAACGAAATAAACACTATTGAATCTTCAATGTTTCGAATTGAGAAGGTTAATTCGAGGTAGAAAAAAAATCCGGAAAGTTTCAACACCGGATGTATTCGTGCGCAAATACAGGTTTTCCAGGGATTCTTCATCCAGTTTTATCGGGATCATAACCGGGTTTTGGAACTGAATATTGTTCAGAATCCCACATGAAATTTCGAAAAATACCCAATATTCAAGTCCGGATAGGATCGGGATGACGAACGACCGGAAAACCCGGATCAAATTCTCCGGGTTCTCATCCGTTTTTTTTTCATCGGGGTCAACCCTCTGGCGATACACTGAGTCCAAATGACCCATCCTTCATTCCGAAAAGTTGTATATCTCTGAAAAAGTACCTTTACATTTCTTTGAATATTGAAAAAACTATCAACTTTAGAGCAAAGCGGGTTTGAGATTCGTATTCTGCAGACTTCGACGATGAATTTCAGGAAAAAAAACATTGCTCTACGATGTTCTAAAGCCGAGATATGAGCAATCAAAAAACTGACCCAGTGTATCCCATGTGTGAGGAAACTATAAGTGTATCCCCAGAGGGTCAACAATATCAATTGATTTCAGTGTGCGGAGTGGCGTATCCTGGAGAACTGTTGGTTATAATGGGTTCTTCCGGTGCTGGAAAAACAACCTTGTTGAATACCTTGACCTTTCGTTCCGGAAAAGGAGTCACCGTGTCTGGATTGATCGCAGCTAACGGTCAAAGGGTTTCGCCGAACATTCTGACTTCCAGGATGGCGTATGTTCAACAAGATGATCTTTTTGTAGGCACATTAACGGTTCAAGAACATTTAACGTTTCAAGCTATGGTTCGTATGGACAAGCATATCCCAACCTCGCAAAGAACCAAAAGAGTCAACGAGGTTATCAGCGAGGTAAATAAATCGAAATTCTTTTCTTTGAAGGCCAGATTCATGTTTTTTTTTCATCAATTATTAACGGTTCTTGTCTCTGGAAATCCGGCTTTATAAATTCATAAACTCATCAACCCAGGACAACGACTTCAAAAACCCCGGATTTTCGGCTTGAAATCCAAACATTATTGTGAAAATATCTCCACTATTGGAATTTTCACACTCTCAATTAAGAATTCTACTTCTATGACGCACTCAAATTATCTAGACAATGTTGAAAACCTCGTTCGGTTGTCAGCCCTAGCCAAAGCCTAGCAGGAAAAGTATTGTCAGTTTCCGAATGAATATCCCAGTCTGTGAATTTCAAACAGGACGTTCCAGAATTTACTGTCAGTTTCTGAGAACATGTTTCAATTTGGTAATTTTGAATAAAACAAGATGGAAATTTTGGCTGTTCTGAATCGGATTGAATTTCCAGACACGAAAACCGTTCAAAGCTCGTCATTAATTTTTTCCCCGGTACTGAGAAACATTTTTAGCAAAGTTGTCAAAGGGAATCGTCGGATTCTCATTGTTATAAACGATAAACTCTCCTCAACGATTCAAGAAGCAAACAAACCATCTCAAAATCAGCAGAAACCAATGAATTTTTACACGGAGGAAAAATTTGCTGACGCAGCAAATCGGGGGATTATAGTAAAACAGAATAGCAAATTTTTCTGCTAATCTAGTTAAAACTTCCTGAGGTAGAAACAGCAGTGAAATTTTCAGTATTTTATACAAAAAAAATCACTGTCCCACACTGAGAACTTAATTTCCTAGACTGAAAGAAAATTTCTCTGCCGTTATTTTGATAAATCTTGCTTCCAATGAAGAAAAACATTCATTTCAATGGAAAAATGTTTCATTGAATTGTAATTACATTCTTCGGATTCAAGGAAGAATATATTTGCATTTCAATATTAAGAAAAACATATTTCCAAGCTAAACTGATTTTTTTTTCAATAACTCAAAGAAAATTTTCTTTCAGTCTAAGAAATTGGTTTCTCGGTGCAGCTAACAAGATAGCTGTAACAGCAAATGTAAAAAGAAAAATAATTACCTGTGAGATGGACAGCCATTTTTCTAGCTTCAACAGCTAAGTTTCAGTTGGCGCAGCAAAATTCTCAGCTTCATGAGTTGATCATAGCTCATGTTGCTAGAAAATCAGCTGTCTCGTGGATGCTAAAATATTCAGCTATAGTAGCTGAAATTTAGCTGACACGGTAAATTTCTTTTTCCTCTGTGCAAAAAAGCATGATAAAATTGTTCCAGGTACGTTGATGCATTCGCACTTCGTTCCTTAACGAAGTAGTTAAATAAGAAATATTATAATTGAAAATATCTTCGATGCGCTTATGTATTTTTATCATACTCGTTCTAGCTCGCCTTGACGCAGTGCAAAAACACGGTGATCGGTATCCCAGGACGAGTGAAAGGCCTATCGGGAGGTGAAATGAAAAGATTATCATTTGCTTCTGAAGTTCTCACAGATCCTCCTCTCATGTTTTGCGATGAACCGACTTCTGGCCTTGATTCATTTATGGCGCAACAAGTTGTTTCCGTATTGAAAACCCTAACCGGTAAGTTTCCTTTGCACTCACGTGAACTTCACGCGATTCGGTGGGTGATTCTCATTCAAAAAAGCATAAAAACCAAAAAGCGAACCTTCTCAAAATTGTGTTTACGAGCGCATATCATCGCTGGGATTGTAATATAAACTCAGATCGAGTTGTTGAGAATTTGATTTCAGAAGAGTTACATATTGGTTTCGCTTAGAGTATCGTTTTACGCAACACAGGTGCGCTCCGGTTGAGAATTTCCAGATTAACGGGATTCCCAAATTCGTATGCGAACTCAAATTTCCACCCGAGATCACTCGGGTCTTCATTCTTCGAGCTCCCGCTTGGAAATACCAAGGAGCATCAGAAGGGAACATCCCACGTAACCAAAAACGCTTTTGAAATGCATTTTACCAAAGCATTTGAAATATATTTTCAATGCATTCATTTGATGTATTTCAAATGCATTTGTCAAAATGCATTACAAATTCTTTTAATAAGATCGTCAAATAGGACTATTATGGGACGCTTAAAATGCATAGTGAATACATCTATAAATGCATTTCAAAACTATTAATTATAACATTGGATTCATATACCATATGCATTGAAAATGGACTTTAAATGCATGGGAAATACTCTTTTGAAGCTTAAAACTGATTCTATAAAAGTATTAATTTTGCAATTAGATTAACAAAATTTACATTCATCAAAACCACTCGATTTATACTTTCTCGAATATATTCTCAGTTACATCAATCGTTTCTTGTATCATCACTTCCACATTTTTAAGAGGAGAATGCAAAATTATTGGGTACATCAAAGTAAAACTCCAAATGGCACAGTTCTTGAGACATCGCAAAAATTATTTTCGGGTTCCTAAAGAAAACAAATGCATCAGTTTTCAAAGTTTAAAAGATATCTCAAATAGTAACAACATATATATGTATATATTATTGAGAAAAAGTTTGGAAATTTCACTTGGGATATTTTTCGAACTATGAGAACTGTTGTATCCAATTTTTTCTTAGAAATTTATAAACAATCTTTTTGATACCTCAAAAATTTTGTCTGTCTACATATGGTTGATGATAGAAAACCGAATTACATTTATTTCACATGCTGTAGAACAATCTTCAAAGATAAAGAATGATTTTGATGCCATGAAGTGCAATTTGTATGAAATATTTTTCAAACCATCCAGGATGTATTTTACTTACAAATCTTGATTAAAGCCCCATCAAGTGCTTGATTTCAAATTTCTATTTGTTTGAATACATCAATAATATTTTCTTCCCAAATTCATTTGAAGTATTATGATGATAATATCAAATTAAAAAAAAACATTTTAAATGTATCTTATTCACATTTTGATAAATACATTTTCACAAAAGTTTTCAAAATATATTTCAAAAAGTATTTCAAAAAAACCTTTTCTCAACAATACTTTTGAAATGCATTTGAAATCTTTTGCGAAAAATCCTTTATTCCAAAAACGATTTTAAATTCATCCGATGCATTTAAAATACATTTTAAAAGTGTTTTTGGTTACGTAGGATAATGGTGGAAGGGGTAGAAATTATTGAAACGGAAACTCACACCCTCAAGACCAACTTTCTTATGGCTTCAACCAACCGGAAGTTCTGTTTCCAAGAGTAAAATTCACTTATTACTTTTAGAATTGTGATCTCATTGATTGGACCCATCATGAAGTAGATCTCGAGGGTGGGAGTTTCCGTTTCATCCCTTCCACCACTATGTTCCCTCCTGATACTCCTGATTGGGAAACACCTGCAGAAACTTGAACGCTCCCGAGCGGAAAGTCCAAAGGTAAGACGGGTCCTGGGTGGAAATCCGAATGGTCTCCGATGGCGAACTGAGGCTGCATGTGGATATTAGAATTCCGTCTATCCAGCAATTTTGAACTGGGTTAATACGATCTAGGCAATAACGATTCACGCATCTCAGAAACTCAGAAAGAACTCTCGAGAGGATTCATATGAAGGTTGTCTCCTGGTCGATTTTTTCACTAGAAAACTACTAGATCGTTTCAACCATTTCACGTCCTTAATATTCAATTAATTACATCGACCTTGAGATAAAAAAAATCCAGAATAAATCAGAGATGCCGGCTCTGATCTCAAAATAATTGTACATGGATTATATTTGTTATAATATCAAGAAAACTGAATAGAGGTTTCTTATTGGCTGATAACGAAATTTCGTTCTAATTATTTATGACGAGTTAGTTGAACAACAAACAGACCAGACCCAGATTGTTTGATTGATTCTGAATCATTTGATCCAAAGTTTAATGCAATTGATTGAATATTTTTGACGTGAAATGGTTGAAACGATCTAGTAGTTTTTTGGTGAAAAAATCGGCCAGAGCACTCCCTTAAACTCTTCAAGCCGTAATAAAGTTTTTTCTGGACTCGTTTGGATTTACCGTGCTGTATGCAGTGGCGTACCGCGGTCATATCCCAATCAGAAAAAACCAATGTATGCCAATGTTGACAACAGGCGGAGTACAGTACCAGTATTGGGCCCTCAAGAGTCGGCTAGCACGTAAAGATTTAGTACTGGATACATAGAAATACAGTACTATACCAGTTCTGATACACCAGTACTGAAAGTTTGATGTCGACCAAGTATTGATACAGTACTATGCCAGTACTGATACACCAGTACTGAAAGCTTGATGTCGATCAAGTACTGATACAATACAGGCACTGCAGTGATTGCAAATAATAGGAAATCACCCAATCAGAAAAAACCGAAGTATGCCAATGTTGACAACAGGCGGAGTACAGTGCCAGTATTGGGCCCCCTAAAGTCGGCTAGCACGTACCCAGTACACTAAAAAAGAAATTTATTCCAGTCAAATAAATATTTATTTGTCCTGTACCAAAGAAATATTTATTAGCATTAACAAAGTATTCTTTGGAACCAAAATAATTTATTAGAATCAAATAAACGATTAAAACCATCTATTTAATCCAAATAAATTATTTTGGTTCCAAAGAATATTTCGTTAATTCTAATAAATATTTCTTTGGTACAGGACAAATAAATATTTATTTGACTGGAATAAAATTTTTTTTCAGTGTATGGAAAAGCGTTATCATTTCGGACAAATGCCAGTACTGCTGCAGTACAGTCCACCAGTACCCCGCCAGTCTTAGCCAGTACTGGCGCAGTACTGCGCCAGTTGTTAAATTCTGATTGGGATGATACCCAGAGCGGACCCGACGGTTGAATACCTCCTTGGCTTCATAGTTGCTTTTGGTGAAAAAACAAATCCCCACTCAGTGAAATTTAGCACTCGGGACGGTTCGCATCTGCGCTCTCTTCCCTTGGTACGCCACTGGCTGTTTGGCAGGGTGATCAACTTTTTGTCCGAAGATTATGCCTTGTCGAGTGATTTTATTATGCACTTTTGTGCCATTTCATGGAGAAAAAGTATCGAAGAAACTTCCAAGTTCACAAAATTTCAAGCGGCAAATTTGTTCCTTCATCTTTGAAGAGGTTTTGTACGAAACTTGAAATTATTCTGTAAAAAATGTAGAAGATATTGAACAAAGCGTTAGCTCTGTGTCTAGGAGCAGTATCACACGGAAAGTATACGCAACAAAATTGGCACAGCACGATTTTGATTAGTATAAATTTATTATTAAACATGATTGAATAATATACTTAATATTCACATCGTTATCACCAACCCAATGACTTTTCAGTGCATACAGAATACTATGTATGCAAATTTTCAAGGAGTTTCGAGCGGTTTTGACTGAGTAATCGTAAATTTTATTTATTTGAAACGATTTCATATTCAAAATATTGGTTTTATGGAAAAATTATTTCAACAAAACTTTTCTTATTCTGTAAAAAATAATCTGTACAAAGTTTTTTGTTTCATAGAATAAAGGAACCTCTCTTGTTCGAAGGACAATTCTTCTTCAAAGTGAATGGTTTATCCATAAAAACATTATAAACAATGAATTTATTTGTAAAGAGAACAAATAACGAATCTTGCCGAAATAGTTCAATATTTGGATTCCCTAACTCGAAAAACATAAACACGCATTGAAAAATCAAATGAATACAATCTTTCCTATGGACTCCAATATTCAACCGGTAACACGACGCGAAATAATGAAAAATTCTCGTTGCGCGTTCATATTAAAATCGCTGTATTTCCAAAACTAATAGTTCAATCGATCTAAAAATTTCCACAAAGTTTCTCCATACACTAACGAACAACTTTGTCGCTGGAAGTTTTTCGTAGTTCATACTTCCCCTGACACTTTTTCAACGCAAAGCATGAAAAACATGGTTTTCACTTCGGATTAAAAAATTTATAACTTCTTATTAACTTTCACAAATTTTTCCAACATATACGTCATCGGGAAAGTCTTACGAATCGGATTACGCAAGATTCATTACGATACATGAAAAAATGATCGAGTTACGACGAGTTTAATGGTGAAAAACATTGATTTTCGATTTAAAAAAATGCTTTTTATTTTTTTTCTTGAAAACTATCGACCATAGAAAAAAATTGTAAACGGAGACTCAGATTGATTTTTCAAGCCCTATCACCCAGTATTTTTGGATTTTCGAAATTCCGATTTTTTTTTCGAACCTTTACGTGGCGGCTTGGACAATACTTTTAGGGGCCGTCCATAAATTACGTAAGACAATTTTGGCATTTCTTCACCCCCCTCCCGCCCCTTGTAATACATCGTAAGATTTCATTAAACCCCTCCCCCTCCCCCATGTGGTAAGGTAATATAATACAGAAGTGTACAGAAATTATAAATGACTCAATTATGGTATAACATTGATGATTATCAACTTACTAAAATTGACTATCCAAGGATACTTGATTACAGAACATCATCTTTGTAAAATCTTTGAAAAAGTTGAAGGAAATATGTGTTTTTCGAAATCAGTTGAAATTGAATTTCTTAATATTTAGTTACATCCATCTTACGTAAGATTTTGGTGCAACCCCTCCCCCTCCCCCCTTGTAAGATCTAGTAAGAATTCGATGAACCCCCTCCCCCCCTTAAACGTCTTACGTAATTTATGAACGACCCCTTACCGCTTTTCGAACGCATCGTCGGTTATGCTTTCCGTGGGCTCAATTGTTCACATTTTTCACATCATAATAACTGAATGAAATTTGCAGTATACTGGATTAACTTTTATGCACGGAGAGAAAAGAATAGTTATATTCTCAATGTAGCATGGGAATGATTACTATGTTACATGGTGACGAAAATTTTTAGATAGTGCGAGTCACTTGACATAGTGATGCTCCCGATTTTATGTGGTAACATTAGCCCTGTTAACATAGTAATGATTACCATGTTACATTGGAGACAGTACTATGCAACTAAACATGAATCCAATGCTATAAAGTAATATTGACCATGATTTTTTCATCGATTATAACCTAAATTAAACTATTGACACGTATATACACACAAAGCTTTTCAGTGAATGAGGTTATAAATAAATAAATTAGGTTATGAAATGGTTAATGGGAAGAAAAGGGAGCACACAGTCAGAAACAACTTATATCAGTCTTCTAAATAATAACTGTGTTTTTACTTGATTATTAATAGTGGGCTGACTACCGTAATAATATGTATAATATATGTATGTCTATACACGTCGTGTCGATATTGCCCACAGGTGCATATTTTCATTAACTGGAATGACAGCTATTGTAACATGGTAATCAGTACCATTTTACATTGCTTTGAGTTCTATTTGTCTGATTTCTATGTAGTATAGTAATCATTCCCCAATAAAAATATTTCTCTTCAAAATTCTTCAAAACTCTTCAGATTTTGCTAGATAACTGTCAGATTTCGGACGCTTTGAGAAATTTGCAGAATTTTTAACCATAAATATTACTCTGCAAATTTCTGCATTACTCTGCAAAATTGTACATAATTCTTCCAATCTTCGTAATATTTTATGAATCTCTCCACAAAATTCGTACAAAACTCGCCAAATCTCCATATTACATTAAATACTTCTCTGCATATTTCTGCATTACTCTACAAATCTCTGTTTTATCTATTCACTTTTGCTTGAGAAAAAAAATGTTTGTTCAGAGTTTATCTCTACAAATCTCCTTCCAGTTCGACTTGAATGACATTACGGAAGAGACACCACATTGAAAGTCCATTTTTAGGAACTTTCCTCAGTGAGGATTGAACCCGGGTCCTGCGAGTGAGAAGCAAAGCCTCTATCACATCAGTGGATCAATGGGTCGTGGGAGAGAGGTTTTTTCGAGGCCTACTAGTGAATTTTACTTAAGTTGTTTTGAGTCGATTGAAAAATTTGAAGAAATTCACTTTATCTCCGCAAATGCGATTTGAGAAAAATGTATGAATTTGTATAGAAAACTCAACTCTCCGCCACAAGCCGTAATATTCTTGGAATAGACAAATGAAGAGAAAATTCAAATTTTTTTCTGCAAATGTAGTTTGCAGAGAAATGTATGAATTCGTGGAGAAAATTCCTTTCCTCATCAAATGTTTCTACCATTTATCAAGTAGAAAAATGTTGACAAAATTCAACATTTCTCAACAAAACAATTTTGACCAATAAGTTGGAAATGCACAGAGAAACCTTTACTGGCGATAGAAATTTTCAGAAATATGCAGAATTTCACAGAGTTTTGGAAGATGAATCTGTTGAAAAAATTCTTTCTTTCTCTAAGAATTGCGATAATGAAGTTTTGCAGAGAAATTGTTGAAGTTTTGAAGAGAAATATTTTTATTGGGGTTACCAAAAAAATTGCGAAGGATTCTATTCTCACATAGTAACATTTACGATTTTCAATAAAATTAGAACGAATACTATGTTAGCATGGTAAATATTACCATACATTTCTCTCCGTGTGCACTGATTTCTGAAAATTATGCCCCACATTATGAATTAGGCAGTATAATCTTGTTGTATGCAAATTGACATCAAAACATGCACATAATGCATAAATCATGCAGTGTTGGTCACACTGCTGTTTGGGAAGTTGCTCTTAGGGTTTTCAGATCAGACGCGGGAACCTCACTCACGGAGACGCAAAGGCACATACACTGAAAAAAACGGAAACAAAATTTCCATTCGAAATTGTAAATCTACATTAAGAATATTTTTTAGTGCTACCGTTCTGAATATAGGAAAAATACAAAGAGAAAAATACAAGTAGAGGTTACAAATTTACAAACATTTGTGAATACACGACTCTGAATGTTGGCATATCACAGTGAATTTGTAAACTCCTCATAAAATCGGTATAAACTTCACATTCAGAGTAGGTTATAAAGTTACCAACACTGAATGTGACGTATTTACATATGGTTGTAAAATTACAGATCTTTGAAAAACTGTCAACTTTCGGTAAACCCTTCACACTCTAAGCAGCAAATTTACATTGTCGATAACGGAAGCCCAATATTCAGACTAGGTTATTTTTGTCCCTACACTCAAAGTGGTAATTCAAAACACTTTTTCACAGTGTACGCACTGAAAAAATTTTGTTATGATAACCAAACTTTTGTAAACTGCACAAAACTGTTTTCCAGTCTGCATGCAGGCGGGAAGGTTATGTTTCTCCACGTTTGCATTGGTTCCTCCACGATTGAGGAACTTCCAACCATACTTTAGAGGATCTTTCTCCCTTCCCTCTATTTTTTGAAGAATCAAACACTCTGCAAGCAGAATAATTCCTTGGAGTACAGGATAAATCTTTTGTTCTCGATAAAAACATGATCGGTGCCAAAGATTTTGCTTCCCCATGTGTGCCGCCCCTGAATGGAAATACAATAATTGTCTCACGATTGAGGGAGATTTTTCCATAATTTTCACAGCTACTGAGTTTTCGCTTATTCCTTTGCAGCGATTTTGAAAAAGATGAAACATGTTTTTCATTTTATTTCTTGTAGCTCGTGGAAAAACAATAGTAGCCACTTTACATCAACCATCTTCAGAACTCTTCGCTCTTTTCGATAAAATTCTTTTGATGGCTGAAGGACGCGTCGCTTTTCTAGGCACTCCCGAGCAAGCATGTACTTTTTTCAAAAAGTAAGTAAAACTTCCATTTGACGTCGAAGAATAGCGTATGTAACAAAGATAATTTGATAATTCTAGTCAAGGCGCTGCCTGTCCTAGCAACTACAATCCCGCGGATTATTTTATTCAAATCCTCGCTGTGGAGCCGGGGCGAGAGGTAAGCTGCAGACACACGATCCATTCACTCTGCGATACATTTCAAAGGAGCGCGTTGGGAACCAAAGTCGCCATCGAAGCTACCAACGTCAAGGGCGATTTTGAGGATTCTCTGAGAATTTCTCCGAAGAAGTCTAGCAGATCACCCTACAAAGCTAGCTGGTGCGAACAATTTCGTGCCGTGTTGTGGCGATCTTGGTTGTCGGTGATGAAGGAACCGATTCTAATCAAAGTTCGTCTTCTACAAACAATTGTAAGTTTTTGGTGATTGTAAAACATTCAATCATTCTAGTAGAGATGAAGGACGTTCTGACCCTGTTCAAAGAAACGAATAGGACCAGGGCGGGATTCGCTTGTATCAAAACCTCCGGCTGAAAATTATGTTGAGCCCCTTAAACGGGGAAGATTTTTGAGAAAAATCAAGATTCCATCCTGATTCTTAAACAAAACAAAAAAGGAATATTGAGAACCAAATGAGCCCCCAAATACCGAAGTGCCCTCGGTGGTCGACGGCGGGCCAGCCCGAAACTGGATAGGATCCGGATAAAATTCGGAACTTTATCCGGGTCCATCTGAGCATCGCTGGAGATTCATTTCACTGTATATACCTGAAACGGAAGACCTTCCCCGTTTAAAACCAGTATCTGCCCGAATAAAATTCTGTTCAGTCCGTTTCCTATCCGGTTTTTTTACCAGGGTGAAAATTGTAAGAAGCCTAAAAGCTGCAAATATTTCACGCAGACTTTGTTATCCATTTACAGACCCACACAGTACAAAACTTTGTGGATATATCTCCGAAAATCTGATTGGATCCGATCAGATCCAATTCGGTTCAGGCAGATATGTGCAGAATACGGATCTGGTCGGACTCGCTAATTTAAATCCGATCAAATCGAACGATTTTTCCCTGGGTTCTTTCATTTTTTAGTAAACTGAGGGGAAGGGGGATTTAATGATTTTCTAATTCTGGAATGTCCCCGCGTTCCAGACCAATTTTGAACATACAAACTTGTCTGATAACCAGTGTTTCCACTTCAGGGCCTCTCAAGGGATTAAACAGGGATTGAGAGATTTTGTGGGATTTTTAGACAGGATAATTTTTTTTATGGAAATACAAAACCCGAACTAAAATTCGATATTTAGAATGTATCTTCAACAACCCCAATACAAATATTTCTCTTCAAGACTTCAACAATTTCTCTGCAAAACTTCATTATCGCAATTCTTAGAGAAAGAAAGAATTTTTTCAACAGATTCATCTTCCAAAACTCTGTGAAATTCTGCATATTTCTGAAAATTTCTATTGCCAGTAAAGGTTTCTCTGTACATTTCCAACTTATTGGTCAAAGTTGTTTTGTTGAGAAATGTTGAATTTTCTCAACATTTTTCTACTTGATAAATGGTGGAAACATTTGATGAGGAAAGGAATTTTCTCCACGAATTCATACATTTCTCTGCAAACTACATTTGCAGAAAAAAATTTGAATTTTCTCTTTATTTGTCCATTCCAAGAATATTACGGCTTGTGGCGGAGAGTTGAGTTTTCTATACAAATTCATACATTTTTCTCAAATCGCATTTGCGGAGATAAAGTGAATTTTTTCAAATTTTTCAATCGACTCAAAACAACTTAAGTAAAATTCACTAGTAGGCCTCGAATAAACCTCTCTCCCACGACCCACTCATTTTTCCTTTCGGAGGATTCTGAATTGATTGGTCTATACCTCACGAAAACGTATTTTTCAAAATTTTCCATTGCGATGATTCCCGTAAGTGGTACTTTAAGATTACTGTAGCCATCTCGGAGATCCGCTGATGTGATACAGGCTTTGCCTCTCACTCGCAGGACCCGGGTTCAATCCTCACTGAGGAAAGTTCCTAAAAATGGACTTTCAATGTGGTGTCTCTTCCTCAATGTCATTCAAGTCGAACTGGAAGGAGATTTGTAGAGATAAACTCTGAACAAAAATTTTTTTTCTCAAGCAAAAGTGAGTAGATAAAACAGAGATTTATAGAGTAATGCAGAAGTATGCAGAGGAGTATTCAATGTAATATGTAGATTTGGCGAGTTTTGTACGAATTTTGTGAAGAAATTCATAAAATATTACGAAGATTGGAAGAATTATGTACAATTTTGCAGAGTAATGCAGAAATTTGTAAAGTAATATTTATGGTTAAAAATTCTGCAAATTTCTCAAAGCATCCGAAATCTGACAGTTATGTAGCAAAATCTGAAGAGTTTTGAAGAATTTTGAAGAGAAATATTTTTATTGGGGAAGACATTCATTTCCCAAAAAGGGGAATATTTAGGGATTTCTTTCTTTCAAAAGAGGGATAAAGAGGCATTGTTTTTTTTTCCTAAGAAAAAAGGGATAACTAGGGATTTTTCATTCTAGTTAGTGGGAATTTCTTTTTGTTCGTGTGGAAACACTGCTGATAACCCATATAAACTTCGCCTCTTCAAATTATTTTGAGAGAAGTTCGCAAATCACTACAAAAAAAAAATGTTTATAAAACCACTTTATTTTGAAATCATTTTCCCAGATGGTCTCGTTGCTGATTGGAATAATTTATTACGGACAGAAACTCGATCAAGATGGAGTTATGAATATTAACGGAGCTTTATTCATTTTCCTCACCAATATGACTTTCCAAAACGTTTTTGCTGTCATTAACGTAAGTAGATACGTGCGCTTTGAGCCAATTTTTAGAGTGAGGGATCCCAAAACGTGGGAGTTGACAAGCTTCGCTATGCCAGCCCTTGTAGACTACCAGAACATTCCTCTCCTTTTCATAAGAAAATTCTCACGTTTTGGGACAAACATTGGCTCAGTTTTTTTTTCATATGCGCTTATAGTTCACTGAATTTAAACGAGAATCTATTGATTATTCAGGTTTTCTGCGTCGAGCTGCCAATATTTTTACGTGAACATCGGAATGGAATGTACCGCACGGATATCTATTTTATCTGCAAGACATTGGTGGAGACACCAGTTTTCATAGCCATACCGTTAATGTTTACGAGCATCGTTTATCCATTGATCGGATTATATCCTGGCGTCGATCACTTTTTCGTCACCGCTGGGATAGTCGCTCTCGTTGCCAATGTCGCTACTTCGTTCGGTAATTATGATTTGATTCGATGATTGAATGGGGAACCGGAATGGTTCCCCCAGAGTGGAAAAATCTTCGAAATTATCATATATAATTTTGAGAATTTTTCTCCTCGGACTTCTCTTTCCCTAACCCGGTAGATGGCAACCTATTTTGCAAAGGCATTCGGGTGTATCACACAACATAGTTATGTATGTACTCATGATTTTCGATTCTTTCGATTTTGAAAAAAATAATGGAATACGAGAAACCCAGTAATTTTCAAACTTCGAGGAAAACGATTTGAGCATCAAATGTCTCTCTTCACAGCACACCTTTCTTTCTATTCATTAGAGTCAATGAAATAAACATTCCGAGTGAAAAACGAAACGCTCCCTACAATTGACAAAAAATGGGACGCGTCCCGGTAAATCGTCAGTGCCGGCTTTTGGGGGAGGGAGTGGAGGAGGCGATAGTCTCGGGCCTCTTCAGCACGCGGACCCCTTACTCTCAAATCATTATCCAAAATAATTATAATTTGAATTTTTGAATCCCGTAAAAGGGCCTGCGATAAAATTTAGCCACGGGCCACTTTTGGTCAAGAGCCGACAGTGTAAACCGTGATGTCTAGTCACCCTAAATTGTATCTGTTTTTTCGAAATTGTGAAATCCCTAGCGGGTATTGACGACACTAAAAACAACCCAAGCTTGTCTCAGGGTTGGCACGTGTTCCAGGAACAAATTTTGGCTTTGAACAATTGGGCGAATATTTTTCCATCTTTGTAAATGATTAATCAGTTATGATACATTTGGCACAACCTTGGCACAGGCGTAAAAACAAGCCGCTATACGATAAGATATAAATTTCTTTTTGGCTTGGCACTTTTGTTTCATGACTATAACATGATTTCCGCATGTTATTATGAGAAAGAAACTTATAAACTGGAATATGGATCTAAATATTTGCTCAAATTCGTAGAATCAGTCAGGATAGGTTTCGGCAAATGTTGTGCCAGGCTTGGTACATGATTGGGACAATGGTCTATACACACGGGGGATCGAAATACTAGTAGGAGCCCTAGTAGAAATGATTCTAGTCACCCTCTAGGTTGTTACAAGGTCTCCCTAGGCTTGGCGATTTCTTCAAAATGATATTGCGAGGCCTCGCATGGTTTAGTCCTTCGCGGCATACATTTTTCAGATTTATGGTCTTCCATGAAAATTGGTATGACGCCGTTTTTTGGGTCGCTGACTAAGGATCTGAACTTGGATTTTCAAAATTCAAAATGGCGGATTCAAGATGACGATAAAAAATTTGGAAAATTGCGAAATTTTGCTGGAAATTACACAGAATGGATTCTTCGGGTCGCTGATTACAAATCTGAATCTAGATTTTCAAAATTCGAAATGGCGGATCCAAGATGGCCGCGGGAAATTGGAAAAATTGTGGAATTTCGCTGAAAGTTACATACAAGGGATTTTTTGGGTCACAGATTACAAATTTGTACTCAAATTCCCAACATAAAACCACTTCACGAATACATAATTTCAGTTGAATCCTGTGAATTTTCGGCAATCTGCCATTTGAGATTTTGAAAATTTTCATTCTGAATTTTGAAAACCTAGGGCTGAATTTGTATTTAGTGATCTTGAAAACATGTCTACATATCATTCTATCAAGATTCTGTGAATTTTCGGAATCTGGCGCAATTTCCAGCCTACACTGAAAAAAAAATTTATTCCAGTCAAATAAATATTTATTTGTCCTGTACCAAAGAAATATTCATTAGAATTAACAAAATATTCTTTGGAACCAAAATAATTGATTGGAATCAAATAAACGATTAAAACCATCTATTCGATTCAAATAAATTATTTTGGTTCCAAAGAATATTTTGTTAATTCTAATGAATATTTCTTTGGTACGGGACAAATAAATATTTATTTGACTGGAATAAATTTTTTTTTCAGTGTACTGAATTTTCAAAATTCGATTCCAAATTCGTAATCAACGACTCCGGAAATCCATGTTTGCATAATTATATCGAGATTGGGGAATTCCCGAAATTTTATCAAGATTCTGTAGGTTCGAAGAATTCCAACCGCCATTCTGAGCCCGCCATTTCAAAATTTGAAAATCTGACTCTACATTCGTAGTCAGCAACCTCAAAAACTCATGTATACATAATTTTATTCAGAGTCTGTGGATTAAAAAAATTTCGACCGCCATATTGAATTTGAAAAATGGGACTCCAAATTCGGGATTAGTGACCTTGAAAACCCCCGTGTACGTAATTTCAAAGTTGAGGGTTTTTGCTGGTAAAGGTTTTCAAGAGAAATTCTTTTTTCCAAACATTTTTTTCTCCCAGAAAGTTGAGATATCGTTTTGAAATTTCGCAGGTATGTTTATTAAACATTAAATATTACAAAAAAAATGTTTTTCCAAATTTCAACAGATTTTCTTTTCGTTACACTAATTTGATCGGAAAAAAACTAGAAAATGACGGTGTTCGTGATTTGGGGCGACCGGACGACCTGAAAACAAAGGCAAATTATTCCTTGTCAAAGTTTCCATCCGATTTTTCATCTTTGAAAATTGATTTTTTCGAAATATTGCCGCCAGTTTGTTATTGTTTGAATGAAAAAAAATATCCTAGTTCATGCGATCGCACTTCAACACGGAATAATTTGCCGTTTTTTTTAGATCATCCGGTCGTCCCAAATCACTCCCAACATCATTTTTTTTTTGTTTAAATCGGTATGACGGAAGAAAAAAATTTGTTGAAATCTGAAAAAAATTTTCTTGTAATATTCAATGTTTAATAAACATACCTACGAATTTTCAAAACGTTATTTCAATTTTTTTTATGAGAAAAAAATGTTTGAAAAAAAAATTTCCCTTAAGGGGATCCATTACTCCCTGCAAAAGTTACTAGATTCCAAATTTCTCCCCCCCCAGTTTTCTCAGAAACGAACACATAAAATGAAAAATAATGAGTAGCTGCATTTTTTTCAATAACCTAAGAAGGTGCACCTGCTCATTAAAATTGATTCTAT
This sequence comes from Gonatopus flavifemur, assembly GCA_018340375.1. NCBI lineage: Eukaryota > Metazoa > Arthropoda > Insecta > Hymenoptera > Dryinidae > Gonatopus > Gonatopus flavifemur. The sequence continues at coordinate 1,428,918 of JAFFJZ010000019.1, forward strand.
TCATTGATTACTAAGAAAACTGGGGGGAGAGATTTAGTAACTTGGCTTGTGGTGAATCGCCTTAAGATCCTTAATCGAAGCAGCCGTTATCCTCTACATACACCATTCGACGAATACTGCCTTTTTTCATTGTTTATTCATTTATATAACAATTTTTAAAACAACTGACGCAGTATGTGTTATGCCGAATACTTGTTGAACTCCTCTCCAAATCAAATTAAAAGAAAAACTAGGGGAAAAAGCCCCATATTGGCTCTGATAAACTCTGAATTTAAGGCACACTTAGGTGGCTAATATAATAGCCACCATACCGCAACGGGCTAGAGAATGATTAGAGGGATTTCTACTAGGGAAAACTTTAAACCTCCGATTCTCTGCACTTGACCTAAATCATTCGGTGTTTTTCAAAGAGAGAGAGAGAGAGAGAGCGAGAGAGTGCGATGATTACCAAGAGAATGAGAACTCTCATTTGATTTCTTATTGTCTCCATCTAAGGGATATAATAAACTCCTGAACAACACTCAATTGAATTATTTTACACGCAAACAATTATATTAAGAGGGAACAATTAAGTGTTTCAGTGGCTCTATATAGTCACGAATTTTTCTAATACACAAATTTTATGCGAAAATGGACTCAAATACAGTTCCGAAATCTTTAAGGATGAATATTCGAAAAATAATAAACCTCTGTGCACAACCAATGACAATGTGAATTTTTATTCTTTCAATATTCATCTGAATGTTCGTATTGAACATTTCAACATTTTTAATGAGTTCAGTTTCTTTGTGTTGGACGAAAAATCCCCTGTTGAAAATTCTCGGATGAATGGGATCGCAAAATTTGCATGCTAACCCGGATTCCCACCAAGGACCTGCGTTGTTCTTCCAAGTCCTACGTGGGATCCTTCAGGGTCTTGTACGGGCCAGGACCATTTAGGTTCCCGCTTATACATGTCCTTGAGTGGCTCCGACCGGGAACCAAAGGGACAACGCAGGTCCTTGATGGGAACCCGACTGGCTCCAGGTGGTAATTCCGGGAATTTCTAACAGGTTCTCGACTAGATGGAGCCACCAAGATCCTCGTGATCGCTTGTAAGTTTATTGCAGCAGCGAGCCCTTAGAATTTTGGACAGAGCTGCCAACTCTCAGGCTTGAAGTTACCGGCTATTCATCACGGATTCATGAAAATCGACCAGCCCTATTGAAAATGTGGGGAAGGTTTGAAAAAAAACCGGGACAAATACCACTACAAGACGAAAAAAATGACTGTTTTCTCCGTTTATTGGTAGCTTTTGTCTCACTTTTTTCCAAATTTTCCCAACATTATCAACAGAGAACTATCATAGTATTCTACTTCTACTTTGTATCTATGGATTTTGTAATAACAAGTGCCGGTCGGAGGCTCTGACCGGCAACCGGCCCGGGGGTAGACGTACCAGTCAAGCCGGGCCAAAACCGGCCAGTTGGCAACCTTGATTTTGGGCGAAAATATTTTCTGAAATTCAAATATCAACATCGAGACGTAATTCTTGTTTTATATTGATATGAAATCAATTGGCGCAATGACGGTGATTCCAGAACTTTGTACGCGTTGTTTAATCATTCAAAACTCTCAGTCTCGATATCGATTCATTGAACTTGATACGAGGATTATGTATTGACTTGAACGTCTGGTAGAGTTACAAACGATCTCATTTCACCACATATAGCGAGAGTATTAGTACCACGCACACACTCTCTCTCACTCTCTCTTTCTCTCTCTCTCTCTCTCTCTCTTTCTCTCTCTCTCTCTCTCTCCATTCTGTGTCCACCACACTGTAATTTCACAATTCACAGCTTGGATATGAAATTCGTGATTCTGGAATCTTTTTGTGTTTCAGGATACCTCATTTCTTGCGTCAGCACGAATATCTCGATGGCATTATCTATAGGCCCACCGGTGATTATTCCATTCCTCCTATTCGGAGGTTTCTTTTTAAATATTGTGTAAGTATAGCTCTGTTATTCTTTCAGCAGATTTTATTTTTGAAAATTTTGGATGACTCAAAATTGACAAATGAAGAGAATTATATTCACATAGGCTATTTGTATTCGCAGATCGGTGCCTTCCTATTTCAAATGGTTCTCATATTTATCTTGGTTTCGTTACGGTAACGAAGCCCTGTTGATTAATCAATGGGCGGACGTGGAATCCATTGCTTGTACTAGGAGTAACGCGACTTGTCCGAAAAGCGGTCGCATGGTCCTGCAAACCTTCAATTTCAAACAGGTTTGTTCCGAATCGAAGGAAAGGATTTAAGAATCAATGAACACTCTGGCGAAGTAAATTTATCTAAAAATCTCTTTAAAAAATTCGGAGAATCTCTTCGCTCGTGAAAAAAAACCGGATGGGAATCCGAATCGAACCCGGATGAAACTTTCCGGGGTGTCATCCGGGTGCGAATACGGGTTTTGCAGTGATTCTGCATCCGATTCAATCCGCATCCTGTTCGGATTTTGATACTGGATATTTTCCGAAATCCCTTTTGAAATTCGCAGCTGAATCGGTTTTTTGTTCGGGTTTCATTTGGAATTTCAAATAATATTCAGTCCTTACACGCGGATCGAACCGGATCACCGGAAAACTCGTATCTGCGTCCGAATACACTCGGATCAAACTGCGGAAAGTTCCATCTGGCTCTTATCCGGCATTTTTATCAGAATTGTTTATTGGGTGCGCGTTGTATAATGAAAAAAAATCTTTAAAAAACTATCAACAACTCTGAAATCCTCTGAAAAACTCTTCAGTGATTTTCAAAGAAATTTTTTCACCAGAGTAATTCTGATAATCGATTTTCTATCCTGAAAAATCCACTTGGAAATTGTCACATCTTTTACTGTTTCAGGAACATCTTTGGATGGACATCATTTGTTTATTTTCCCTGATCGTGATGTTCCGAGTCCTGGCATTCCTAGCCCTCCTCGCAAAAACTCGTTATCATAAGAAATAGAATTCGAGACCAAGCGAAATCAAATTATTCGACGACATATCATTTATTTTTACTTTTTGTTTATCTCTGTATCAATTTTTATACAAATTGTGATTAAGGAAATACAAATATACGTATAGTTGTTAATTTTTTTATTTCTGTTAATAAATGCATGCATTATTCGATCATCGTGAATAAATGCAACTAAGAGTCGCATAGTGGGAGGAATTGCAAAAAAGCTGGCCAAAAATAGAAGCCTTCATTTCAAAACCTCGCAATTTATTTTTTGCAGGTTTTTTGGGTCACTGGAAACAAATTCAAAGTTATTTTTTCGAAATACCCTCAACACAAAATGGTGAATCCAATATGGCGAATGACTATTGTTAAAATTTCTCCTATTGTGACTTCCCATACAGCCCAAGAGTTCCCGCCCCAGATAGAAAAGCATGCTCTGAATGTTTTGTAACATAACGTGCCGTAAACATACTATCATGAACTCCGCTCAGCTTGCAATGATGCATAGAATGTAAACATTATGTTTCAATTATGGTGCCATCACCTCGTTTTGCTACCAATAACAATGCTTTATGCGGAAACACCTTGGCGCCATTATGCGAACATGTCTTGGCGTGCATGTCACCATTATGATGGCATTATGGAGACATTTTTCTATCTGGGCGCAAAGAACTCATATCGAGATTTCTAGGTGGCTGATTAAGAATCTGAACCCGAATTTTCAGAATTCAAAATGGCAGATCTAAGATGGCGGCGGGAAATGTGGAAAATTGCGGAATTTTGCTGAAAACTACTTATGAGGGATTTTTTGGGTTACCGATTACAAAACTGAACTCAGATTTTCAAAATACGGACTGGCGGATTCAAGATGGCGGCGGGGAATGCAGGAAATCGCGACATTCCGCTGAAAATTACATACAAAGAATTCCCTGGGTCATCGATTACAATTCTGGAACCAAATTTACAAAATTCAAGATGGCGGATTCAAGATAGCGACAGGAAGTTTGGAAAATCGTGGAATTTCGCTGGAAATTACATACAAGGGGTTTTTTGGGTCGCCGATCACGCATCTAAACTCGGGTTTTCGAAATTCAAAATGGTAGATTCAATATGGTGGCGGAAAGTTTGGAACATTGCGGAATTTTATTGGAAATTGCATACTAGGGAATTCCTTGGTCACCGATTACAAATCTGAATTCAGATTTATAAAATTCCAAGTAGTAAATTCGGAATGGCGGAGAAAAATTTCACCAACTCATGTATACACGAATCCAGTATAATTCTATGAATTTTCGGGAATCTGCCATTCGAAATTGCGAAAATTGTCATTCTGAATTCTGACAATTTGGGGCTGAATTAGTACTTGATGATCTTAAAAACATATGTACACATGATTATACCAAGAATCTGTGAATTTTCGAAATTCCGGCCGCAATTCCGACCCCAGCACTCTGAATTTTGAAAATTCGACTCCAAATTCGTAATTAGCGACTCCAAAAACCCATGTATACAAAATATTATCATTTTCCATGGTTTTTAGGAATTTCAACCGTCATTTTGAGCCCGCCATTTTCAATTTCGAGAAATGTGACTCCGAATTCGTAATCAGGGACCTCGAAAGCCCCCGTATACATAATTTCAAAGTCAATCAAAGTAGTCGTTATCTTCTACGTACATTATTCGATAAACACGGCCTTTTTTCCATTGTTCATTCATTTATGTAACAATTTGTAAAACAACTGATGATGTATGTATATGTTATGCCGAATCAGGGATGGGCACTTCTGTACTCCGGGAGCACTTTTTCCGTGTAAAATATGTCTTTACAGGAAAATACGAGGTCAAAAAAAAGTATTCCCCACTAAAAGTACTCCCGAAGTACAAAGTGTCCATGCTTGTGCCGAATACTTCCGGATAGAAAAAAACCCGGGAGAAAAAGCGAGATATTGACCCTGATAAACTCTAAATTCAAAGCACATTTAGGTGGCGAATATAGTAGCCACCATGTCGCACAGGGCTATTCAAGAGCTTTTTGGAAACTCTTAATAAATTCAAATTGTTTATTGGTGCTGGCTGGGTGGAATTGACATGAGGGGGATTTCCGAGTCGCTCAAAACGAATTTGAGCAATTTTGACTTTCACTTGTCACCAACCTCCCTGATAACACGCGAAGAATTCTTTTTCAAAAACAAAAATGAAATTCTCCAAGAACTCTTTTCGAGCTAATGAATTCATATAGAGCTCTGGAGAAATTCAGTGTTTGGAACATCAAAGAGTTCGTTAAAGCTTACTGAAACAATACTTTAGGTATTCTCAAAGAACTCTTTAAAGCTCCCAAACATTGAACTCCTCCAGAGCTCTTTATGAATTCTTCATTAGTTCGAGAAGACTTCTGGAAGAATTTTATTTTTGTTTTTGAAAAAGAATTTTTCAATGTTCAAATTGCGGGTTTTTTGACTAGATATTTTTTAAAATCCTACATGAAACCTAAACAAAGAACTGAATGAGTTTTATCCAAATTTTATGTGGGATCCCGAAAAATATCTAGTATTGAAATCCGAGTAGGATCCGGATCGAACCGGATGAAAAATCCCCGCAAAATCCGTATCAGAACTCTGATACACTCGGATGAAGTTCCGGCAAGTCCTATCCGGGTTTGAATCCAATTTCTATCCGGTTTTTTTACCAGGGGAACACTAGGGTTTCTTCCATAAGTGTGGCTAGAGTCCGACTAGTGTGGGTGCCAAGGCTTAAAATCCCATCCCTTCAACTCCTTGTGGATATTTTTCTTCGAGCTATAAAGGTTGGGTTTGGGCCGTAGCCACGCCTATGGTCTCTTCAGGTCATTCCATTTAATGAGACCAAATCATTGGTGGAGTCCCTTGGAAATCTCCCAAACCTGGCAACCCTGATTTGGGCGCATTTTGGTACCGAATAACAATCGAAATCCCCAAACCAAGGACCGAATAAAACGGGGATGATCGCTGGCAATACATTCGGATGAGATCAAATCGGTCTGACAGAAATCGCGATAGATCATCCAAGTATAACCAGTAAGATAGTACTATACTGTACTCAGATAGGAACATGTCAAGTACAAGTACAGCACACGTAAGGCTCAATTCAAAATTTCCAAGCGATTGTGGCGATACTTGTGCCATATTTATACGTATTTATTTTCAACTGTTCTTATTTGGCCAAGAGAAGAGATTTTCTTACTGCCCGTACATGAATAATCTCCCCCATAGTGATTTGTTGCACTCACTTAGAAGTCTGAAGTCTCCTCTCTAAATCCAAATCAGTGAAAAGTACTGAGAATCAGTGAATTTCACTGGTGAATCAGTGCTAAGTCTGCCACTGGTTGAATCAGTGGCATACTTAGCACTGTTTCGCCAGTGAAATTCACTGATTCTCAGTACTTTTCACTGAATCGGATTTACAGAGTCTGTCTGATCCCCTTCCAGTTCATGGAAGGGCCCTTTTCAGGGATTAACTTCACTTTAAAACCCTCGAATAGAGCTAGACAACGACTGTAATCAAACAATCACCATAAGAAACAAATATTAAACAATCTCAGTAATGAACCCTGGCAAAAAAAAACCGGATGGGAATCCGAATCAAACCCGGATGAAACTTTCCGGGGTTTTATCAAGTGTGTATTCGGGTTTTGCGGTGATTGTTCATCCTGATCCATTTGAATCTTATCTGGAACTCATTCAGTTTCTTGTTCGTATTTCATTTGACATTTCAAACAATATCCAGTCTCAAAACCCGTATGGAACTGGATAAAAAATTACCGCAACCCCGAAAAGTTTCTTCTAGGTTTGATCCGGTTCTCTATCCACTGTTTCTCTACCAAGGAATTCTCTCCTGCTACTCATGCCTAGATAATTGCTATATATTCCTACTTATTCCGAGCGTGACGTGTAAAACCTCTTTCTCCACTCGAATACTCTACCCACAGTTCAATTTCAATCTAACTTTCTAAAATTACCATAAAACATATAAACAATATTTATCCACACAATACGATGCACGGAAAAAAGAAAACAGCAATGATTACTGTGACCCTGGTGAAAATTAAGCGTGCATTTGGAGCGTCGCATAGGAGTGTTATTACCGTCACATGAGAGTGTATTAAGAGTCAATTGGCGCAGTTGAGCGTGGATCGAGCGTGAAGAAAAGCGTTCATGCACGTTGTACTCACGCTTATATTGAAGTAAGCGTGCATTGAACGTATATTGGCCAGAATCACGTTATTGGTACGCTGTTTGAAGTTGATGTGCACGCCGTTTTTTCGCCAGGGGAATCACAAAAATACATTGAAACTCAAATTCATTCCATGCAGTACTGCGTTTCCCAGTTCTCATTACTGTCCAAACAGCATTGACGAATTTCATGACAATACGCGGAGAGAAAAGAATAGTTATATTCTCAATGTAGCATGGGAATGATTACTATGTTACATGGTGACGAAAATTTTTAGATGGTGCGAGTCACTTGACATAGTGATGCTCCCGATTTTATGTGGTAACATTAGCCCTGTTAACATAGTAATGATTACCATGTTACATTGGAGACAGTACTATGCAACTAAACATGAATCCAATGCTATAAAGTAATATTGACCATGATTTTTTCATCGATTATAACCTAAATTAAACTATTGACACGTATATACACACAAAGCTTTCCAGTGAATGAGGTTATAAATAAATAAATTAGGTTATGAAATGGTTAATAGAAAGAAAAGGGAGCACACAGTCAGAAACAACTTATATCAGTCTTCTAAATAATAACTGTGTTTTTATTTGATTATTAATAGTGGGCTGACTACCGTAATAATACGTATAATATATGTATGTCTATACACGTCGTGTCGGTATTGCCCACAGCGTGCGTATTTTCATTAACTGGAATGACAGCTATTGTAACATGGTAATCAGTACCATTTTACATTGCTTTGAGTTCTATTCGTCTGATTTCTATGTAGTATAGTCATCATTACCAGAAAAATTACGAAGGATTCTATTGTCACATAGTAACATTTACGATTTTCAATAAAATAAGAACGAATACTATGTTAGCATGGTGAATATTACCATACAATCCTCTCCGTGTACCCATCATTGTGACCGCGATAATCCTTATTATCCAGGCGTGTTTTCATTTGTTTTTCAACCGATCGTTGTCATTCACAGTAACCAGTAGTGTTTTCTTTTTTCCGTGTGCCTCGCGGAGGACTTTATCCCGTCCCCAAACAAACACTTTGCCTTTCTATAAGAAGATTCGATTCTATTTCCATCCCATAGAGAATAAAGCAATCCAAGAACGCATCGGTAACTTGGCATTATTTCCTGTACGGATACGTACGTGCGTACGTCAGATCAGGGATACGAGTTGACCGCTCACCGATGTCTTGGTATCATTTTTCCCAACCGGTCGCCATGCCGGTCCCTGTATCGGTTTCCAACCAGTACACCGTGCGACCGCATATCGTGGGCATCAACGTATAAAAAGCAAAAATTGTGGGAGCATAACCCACGACGGTGGCTGGTGAATGCATATGTTATGGTTTTATGGAAAAAAAGTGTACGTGCCAATGCGTACACGGATGGTGGCGTTTAACAAATGAGTATCATACCCTGAAGCACTCCGCACACCATGGGGTTTTGTTTCGTTATATACTTTGTTTGGAGTTCCGGGAAGGTGCAATGATTTGAAATCAAAATTGATTATGTGTTCATCGATCGGACACTCGCTAACCGAGCCAAACATTTTTCTCGTAAATCATTTGACCGCTGAAACAAATCCATCTCGCTGAAGAGATGTCGAAGGATGTAGTTCCAATGTTATTCAATCTGACTATTGGAATTTAAATTTTTTCAGCGTCATAGATGTGTTTAAAAACTCATTTATAGTAGAACAGCATCTTGAAATCCAATAATCAATGAAATTTCGTATGGACAGTTGAAAAGTGGGCTATTGAAAGCCCTGAACACTCCAACTTAGCCCTGAACGGGGCCTAGAATGGACTGATTTTCATTCCTACCCAGGGAATCCCTATTGAACTTTATCAATTTAACCGGTTCCGATAGTTTTCAACGGATTTCAACAGGCGTGAATGGTCTTATCAGGTTTGTAATGAAGTTTAAATGGCTAATCATCTAAGAATGATACTATTTATCTTTTAACAGAACGTTAACCGTACATTCTGGCAGAATGTGAAACAGTTGTTGTTTCGAATTGAAGAAAAACTTGATTGTAACCGCTTCAAGGTTAGTTGGCACCACCACACAAGCTAGTAAAAATATCTGAACAAAAGGAGAAAAGAAATTGTTCCGTGGGAATCACATTGGTACTTCTCACGCACGATCGTTCTCGATTCTTAATACCATCAAAGTGTCACAGTTACCGTTACGTAAGTCAGCATCAGTTATCGATACAGAGATATCACCACATAAAATTTCTGAGAAGAATGATAGGGAACGTGATTTGCTCCAGCACTCCCTATTCTCTACTTCTCTAATTCAATATTTTGTTCTAATTTTTCTAATGTTCATGAGAATCCAGCTAAAATTCAGATATAGACCCAAGAGTATACACTGGCGTGAATTCGGATTTGACGGCGATTCTTGATCCGGTTCAATCCAGATCCTATCCGGGTTATGGTACCAAAACTTCCACCAGAATTCAGGGTGAAAACCGGGAAAGAAGCGGGATGAAGCTCGGATGCATCGAGAACTGCTCACTTCAAAAGAGTGAACTTATTCTTCCCCCAACCTATTCTTTCGTTCGAGTCGAATTTTCACTCTTTCGTATTTGGAGAGTGCATCTAGTAGTATCTGGGTACCCAATACGGTTTTCGCGATGATCCTTTTGATTTAGTTCAACGAGGATCCTATTCGAGTTTCAGGAGGAGGTAAGAATCTCATGTCAGGTAATGCTTTGAAATCTTTGCCCGGATCATGGAAAAGATAGAAAATAGCTGTGGCAGATACTCCCCGAGTCGAAAGATTTGGATGATTTTTGACCTCATATCTCATTTTTATAGACTGCTTTTGTCTTGATTGTTGAATAATGCGCACAAAAACATGATTTTATCATGATTGCAGTCAAAATTTCTTCTCAATCATTTTCATTCGTTGAAGGAGAAATTCAAACTAAACCCGGCTAAAAATGCCAGGCAAAACCAGACAGAAAATCGTTATTAGGCTTTGAACGGTTTCTTTCCCAGGTAATCCAGGCAAAAACTGACAAACTTTCTACCCGATTCAGTGCCGAATTACCAACTGAGAATATTAAGTGAAAAACTGATAGAAATTTGTTGGGAAGGTTTTGTTTGGAATCCACAGACCGTGATATCCAGTCAAACACTAACCAAGATTTTCCTGTCAAGTTCTGACAGGATGTTACAATTTAGTAATTCCGGACCAAATCGGGTAGAAAATGTGTCAATTTTTGCCTGAATTACCTGGGAAAGAAACCGTTTAAAGCCTAACAACAATTTTCTGTCCGGTTCTGCCTGGCATTTTTAGCAGGGAAATCAGAACAAAGTATTGTTTTTGTCCGCGTTATGCAACAGTCAGGACAAAATCAGCCTAAAAATAAGAGGAGAGGACAAAAGCCATTCTGTGGTAGCACCGTAGAAGCAAAGTATAGACTTGCTTGGTACTCGCAGGTTCGAGTAATTTTCTCAATGTATAAATATCGATTGTTTCATTAAAATCACCATTTATATGATCTTACCTTTAATATTCCTTACCGGTCGCCAGGTTATTTTTTCAATGAGAAAATAACAAAAATTTCTCCTTGCGTTCTCCATTTTCAACTTAGTAGGGTAGTTCCAAATCTTCCTTCTAATGTTTCCTTATTATTTATAGGATAGGGTGTTTTTTCGTTTATAATCAATCTGATTACTTGAATTATATTTTTAAGAAAAGATGTGTTTCGTATGTTTACATATATTTCATGAATATGATGTTTTTGATATTCTTTTCGTAAGATTGCTCTGTGCGGAGCTCTGCTTCGTATTTCTGCTGAATCTCGAATGGCCTATGCGGGCTTGCCGCCTGCCTTATATAGTGCTTCTGATCTCGATACAATTTTTCCTAATTGTTATCCAATCTATTTTGCCATAGGTTTTTGTACTTAAATTGCTAATCTCGATATCCCGAGCACGTTGATTATAAATAATATTACGAATACTCTATTTTTATTAATAACTACACGATACTGAGAATACAAGTATCTCTCTACTCACGATTTCTTTCTTAAGCAGATATCAAACAATGAACGTATAGTCATCATGCTCGCAAACTCTCATACAGCAAATCCATCGGTTCAATATTCCTTTTCTGTTCTACCGTATCTTGCTTTCAACACCTCGTATCACCATAGTTCAAATTTTTCACCACTCTAACTAAAATAATTGCAGCTGTAGCTACTTTTTAGCTACTACAGTACACTGAGAAAAATCGCTTAGTGGCGTGAGCAAAAATACATTAGTTAATAATCTTTTAGTTCGTTTGAATATATTATTATTCGTACAAATAAAAATTTGTTTGCGTTGGCAAAAACAATAATTTGACGTCTATTCATTCAAAATAGGAACGTTTAGTCAACAGTAGCATAAATAATTCATTTGTGACAACTAACAATTTATGCGCGCTGAATACGTTGTTCCATTTCAAAAATGTTTATTCAACGCAACCTAAAATATTTATTCAATTGAGTTCCTTAGCAAATAGAATCTGGTTACGCATTCGCTGACTACCATTTCATAATTTTCAATTATTTTATCGGCATTTTCACCGGGGGATCCCAGATAACATGTAAGCTTGTCATAAGCTTGTCAGACTTGTCATTAGATTGTTTTTGACTTGTTATTGACAACCTTGTCAGTGTGAGGTTGCTACAACTTTGCTGCAAGGGTTTTGTAAGCTTGGACCCTTGTCGTGTGTCAACTAGGAGGCTTATGCCAATCTTGTCACGAGCTTCCCTGACAACATTGCAACAAGGCTAAATTGCTATCTGGGATGCAAATCCAATGAGTACAATGAAACCTTATTTGCGCGCCATCTCCTAAATAAATATTCATGTGAATTAAAAATCAATATGGCGATCTGGTACACCGGGATAACCTCAAAATTATTATAGTTAGTTTGTATTTCGAAACATTAACGATATTTCAACAATAAAGCATTGAAAAATTCTAAAACCGAATTGTCAGTTCCACTCATTCAGTTTCAGAGTTGTTTCTGATGCTTTATTGTTGAAATACTGTTGATTTTTCAAAATCCAAACTGATGAGATTGACATCAAGGTTATGTCACTATACCAGGCCGCCATTGCTGTTTTAGCCCCTGATCGACACGCCACCATGTGAATAAATATGACCGGAATCGAAATACGGTTTGAGGTCATCCTATAAAGTTGCATACCTCTACCTGCAACCGCGTGCAACGGCGATACTGAATTTTGGATTTTATTTTTGGAAGAATAGATTACTCCATAGCAAAAGTTCTCAATTCTATCGGTTTTGTGATCGTTTTGTCTGAATAATATTTGTACAAAATCTTTTTTTATACAGTTAAATTGTGCTAAAAGATGGAGCAAGTGGAAATGCAAGAAAATTTTCAGAATTTCTCCTGACTAAAATATTCTCAGTAGAAATCACTCCAGTTATTCTCTAGGCCTTGCAAGATTTTACGATACCCTTGTGTTAGACTTTCGCCCTAACAGCACAACGTATCTGTGGGACGTTTTCTGAACGTTCAGGAAACCTCTCCTGCGATCTATAAACCTTCCATAAACGTTTCAGTGGCAAGTTGTGCTGTCTGGGCGAGGCCTAGCAAGGCCTTGTTATAATCTAGAAAATTACTGGAGTCATTTTCAGTAAGGTTGTTTAAAGATTCCTATAGGAGATATTTGATGGTCAATGACTAACAATATTTCAGTACAATTGGGATATTTGTTTGTCAAAACGTCAAAATATTTATTTGTGAGGAGTGAAAGTTTTAATCATTCCAACTGAATTCAATTAAGTAAACAAAATGCGTTGATTCGAATAAAAGTTCAGCTGTTTGATATATGAATAAATCATTTTGCTGCTGTGGCTAGCATTTAGTTACAGCGACTATGTGATTTTTCTCGGTGTAGGAAATCATTTAGCTGTTGAGTTTTCGTTGCGGTAGCTACATTTCTTGCTACTGCACCGAGAAAATGTTATACTTGGATTCAGGGCATGATATAAGGGTCAATTCTTACCAAAAAGTTAGTTCTGAAAGAAAACGATCAGTTCTAAAACGTACAAACGGTTAGTTCTTAAAAAATTACCCAATTTTCAGTTAAATGTTTTCCTTTTTATTTTTATTTTTTCAAATCGAGTATCCAATACTGCCCTGTTACAAAATAAGCCCTCACCTCATATCGAGGGATATCATTAATTCAGTAGTGATATTCATTCTAAAAAAAATAAATCTCGATGACAAAAATAAAATCAACGAAGCATCAAATAATTCAAGAAATACTTGTCACACAAATTTCTCACTTCATATTGGAAGAGTTTTCTCTCGAAATAGAAAGACTATTTCTTTTTTTTTCAGTTAATGTTCTCACAGCATAGTTTATAAAAAAGGAATTTGGATCAAATAAAACGTAATGAGATAGATATATCATTTATTGAATGCATAAACAGATATTAAGTTTATTAATTATCATATACCGTTTTATTAATTCATATAGACGATACAGTACCTTTTTTTTTTTAGAAATTGAGTGTCCACCGTTTCGGTTAGTTCTTAAATTTCCTTATATTATGCCCTGCTTGGATTTATTTGGATTGGCCAACTTTTGTTTGAATCAACTAAATGTCTATTTAAATATGAACCTACTAGGTTACCTACTAGGGTTTTAGTTGAATGAAATAGAAAATCTAGTCAATCCAAATAAATTTTCCAGTCATTTCACATAAAATTTACTGGATGTACCGCTAAGTGAGTAGCTGTGAGAGCTAAAAAATAGCTCTCGTAGCTAATTTTCAGCTATCCAAATAATAGCTAATTATTTTTTTCCATGATGAGATCCGGACAACCCAGATATTATATTCCGATTGGATTTCAGTCTGGTTCCTACTCGATCTCCATGCAGATTCCCACTACACTGAGAGAAAAGTATCTGGTTGGAACAACTGAATGTTAATTGCCGCAGCTAGATTTTTATTTACGCCAGCTAGACTCTAGTTAAAATGATACATTCAATGGGGATGAAAAATATAGTTGTGACAAATAAAATTGAGCTAGCACACCTAAATTTTTATTTACAGTTACTAAATTTCCTAGCTGTCGAATATTCGAATAGACCCCTTCTCTCAGTGTAAAAAGACGGCGTTCGCTACACCCAGAGAAATGGTTTACTTGAATATGAACCTACTAGAGATTTAATTATATCCAATAGAATTTTATTTGATTCAAGTAAATTTTATTCGAAATGAATAAGAATTTATTCGGATGAAATAAATTGTTTATTTGATCCAACTAAAACTCCAGTAGGTTCATATACAAGTGGACATTGTAGTTGGGTCAAATAAATTTTAGTTGATTCAAACAAATTTTCGTTGAATCAAATAAATCCAGGTATACCATTTTTCTGAGTGTACGCTTGCATATTTATGGATGAAACAGTCCGCGCTTATTTCGAACTGTGATATTTTATCTCATCTTCGTAAGAAAAGCACTTCTCGTTAGTGTTTTTTTCAATCTTTGATCGTTCACTCGTTTCGCTCCCAATTTTATAGTCTGTCTTGAGCAGAGATGCACCGGATATCCGGTGCATTCCCAGGCTTGAGATAATGAAAAAATGCTGTACAGCGAGATGTTTTGAATTAACGCACGCATTTTTGCATAGTGTATCGCAAAAAATTGATTAAATTGCACTGTGAAGTGCATGTGCGGAGTTTTTCTACACACTGTTGGTGGATTTCGTCCCTTCATCGCGGGGCAATTGTTTTTCCATAAAAAATGAGGGATTTTGCCACCACTTTGAGGAATCATTTTGTTTTTTTGGGTATTGAATTCTCTACAAATGGAGAGAAAATCCACCAAATGATGGTGAAAAATTCCCCATCCATGGAGGAACTTTGCTACCACAATTTTTTTGGGGAGAATTCCGCAATCATTTTTTACAATGTGCTTCTGCTCGTATCGTGTTAAGACTTTCGGAAACAGATGTTGTAAAGAATTTTATGCATGTTTTGAGTCAATTGAAGACATTAAACGTGAATCGCTACGCGTATTGAAGGCTACACGGAAAAAAATTTACTGTTGCTGCAACAGGAGGCAGCCATGTTGCAGCAACAGGAGTAGTTTTTCAACTGCGGCAATGTTACAAAATCCTTCATTATGGGATAAATAGGCTTTATAAAATGAATAGAATACAAAGCTTTTATTTACTTTTTCTATGACTTTATTACACTCTCAAATGTTCCAATATTGAATTACAGTAAATATCTTGTTGCAATGTAATCTAATCCTTTTTTTCTCACAAGAAGAGAAGGCCCAATTTGAGGTAACAGGTTTTGTTCTTTAATATAATGACGTTTATTATCAATTCGAACATTCCACGCACGGAGAAAAATGCAGTTCGACAAGAAAGTAATCCTCAGATGAAAATTGAAGAAAAACTCTTAAAATCTGAGAATATTTCTCAAAATCTAAGAGTTTTTCTCAAGTCGCGTAGAAAAGAGAAAATGGTTCACATTTTTGTTGAATTCTATTTGAAAAATTATCAATACTTAACAAACAATAGAAAGATATATGAACTTTTCCAAAGTCGCGCGTGAAATTTTACAGAGTGGATACGGAAATTTCGAAATCACTTTGTAAAATTTCACGCGCGACTTTGGAAAAGTTCATATATCTTTCTATTGTTTGTCAAGTATTGATAATTTTGCGGTGTTTTTCCAATAGAATTGAACAAAAATGTGAACCGTTTTCTCTCTTCTACGCTACTCGAAAAAAACTCTTAGATTTTGAGAAATATTCTCAGATTTTAAGAGTTTTTCTTCAATTTTCATCTAAAGATTACTTCCTTGTCGAGCTGCATTTGTCTCCGTGCGCATGGTAATGTTGATCAAATCCCATAATAGATATATAATTCAAAACAAAGTAAACCTGCTTCAATTTCGCGTATTTACGGCATAAATATTCATATTTTTGTCTATGCCTAATTACGTAAAACTATGCCAAGCTGTGGGACGTAGATTGACGTAATATTTCGTAATTTTTGTTGTAATTTGGCGTAGAAATATTTTCACAAGGGTATTCTGGAAATTGACTTAAACAACTGTTTCGAGGATTGGAAAAAACGTTGGCACAAGTGTATTGGGGCCAGGGGGGATTACTTTGAGTGGGACGAAATCCCAGGTAGCACATGCACGTTCTGAGAATGTTCTGAGAATATACGTTGAGAATATTCGAATATTCTATGGAGATTCTTATTACGTGCGAATATATTGTACGCACATTCTCAGAATGTTTGAATGAGACTGTTTCAAATATTCTCAGAATATGATGCCATGCATATTGTGGGAATATTAGAAAAAAATGCTGTTAAAATAAAAATTCCCGTCGATATAAACTTTTGCATGTCACCGAAAACTACTTCACAACCAATTTCTTTGATCATTGAACATCTGTAATCATGAATTGTTACACAGTAAAAAAATTTTCGTCATTGTGTAAAGTGTTGAAAGTTGTGTGTAGAATGTTGAATATTCTACACACAAAGTTTAACACTTTACACAATGACGAAGAATTTTTTACTGTGCAGCAATATTATGGATTCACATGGATGGATGAGATACTTATGATCGCAACAGGCAATCATAATATATACGGCATTCCTCAATATTTTATTAAACTTTTGAGCATTATTTTTCACACATGGCACTCTCAGAGAACATTTGCGATATCAAAATGCACCTTTCATAAATTTATTATTTCTCAAATACAAATAAAAATAACATATGATCCAAGGGTCTGTAGCCTGTCAACAATATTATCTGCCATTACGGAATTCATGTCATCACGATAATTGCGCATGCGTTGCTCATCAATCTCCTTACAAACTTTGTACACATATTGTACGAACGTTCCTAGAATATTCGGAACAGTCTCATTCAAATATTCTAAGAATCATCTATGGATATTTACGAATCTTCTACGCTTCTTGTGAGAATATCCGATCAAGTACATTTTACGGATGTTGTGAGAACATTCCCAGAATATTCTGTGTTACATGGGATAGATTTGGAAGAATAAATTGAGGATTTTTTCATTATGAACAAAGTCTTACTATTTTTGCCCACAGTAGTAATTCATCATTGTGGATTTAAAATTTGTATTCATTGCTTAGTTGATTGGAAAGTACGTAGCAAAATTTTGCAAGAATTATGCTATTGAATTCAATATTTTATCATGAAATTTAATGAACTGTTTATGTAAAAACCTTGATGATATTCTTATGAAATTTCAGGCAGATCTCTTCAATAGTTTTGAAGAAATCTTACACGAAAGATTATTTGGTTAGCGTGCTGGCGCTACTATCTCCTCAACACTGCGTCGATTGCATAGAAGTTCAATCTTAAATCCGATATCAAAATGCTTTCAAACGGTGTCAAAATATTACGTTTTCATATGGATTTTTTCTGACACCGCTATCTTATTGTCTTCACAATTCAAACATTTATAGTTCCATAGATAATAATTATTCAATACAAATTAATCTTCTAAGACTCAGTTCAAGTTTCTAATACCATAAGGCCATTGACGTTGTTCTCTACAAATAATAAAAACAATATTCAAAAGAAAGTAATTCTTTTAATCTCACTAGTCCTATGCTTATATATATAGGTATTATTGATACTTTACTTATGCTTTTGCACAACGTATTGCCGGTGTGCCGTATAAGGTTTCGGTTTTATATTACGATAATTCCGATTCCCGTTTATACTACAGAAATATTCTATGCGAAAGAAAAAATTATACACATACAGGTTACGTTACTTCATTCAACGATAATCATGGATCAATGATGTACCGTACATAAAATGTTTATTATCATCATCAATTTGTATGAATTTCTAAGATTTTTCCACTTTTTGAAATTCTTCACTACTATTTTCACAGTAATCTTTCCTTTACAAACAAACTCGAAATGTACTAGAGATTTCATTTTATTCGCAGAAAATCAAATGATGAGAAAAACTGCTTCTTGATTTGAAGTCAAAAATAAAATCGCATGAGTGACGGATACGAAAGAGAGTAAGAATGCTTGAAGATTTCGCTGCTTTCAAACTTGATTTTGACGAATCGATTTGAGAACGAGCACGGATGACTCAAACCATCAATATTGTCGTCAAAGAAAACTGACAACTAAGAGTCATCTTTTTCAGAATAAAATCTATGCAAGTCTGTAGGAAAATAATACTGCTGTCATTTTTATCCCATCGCCGCAGTAAACTCAACAGCGGTGCTGCTGTGGAAGACCGCTGTTATGAATATACTAGAGATGAATCCCAGTTTTGCAAAACCTCCATATTTATCAGGGGACTCTTCGATTTTCGTCCCTGTTTTCCGAAATATTGATTTTAGGCTAAATCTCAACGGTTTGTGGATTAATTCAACGACATCTATATACCGTTTGTTGGCCCATTCACGAGTTACGCGTTCTTTCTCGTAGAAGTATCTGATTTTGAAAACTATTTCTATCAAGGGTCGACTGATCATTATTTCTTAATAGATTCCTCTGAGTTCTCCACTCTTCCAGTCACTTGTCATTTAGAGCATCAAAGGCCATGGAGTTTTTGAAGAGGTGGGCGAATTTTCGCTACGTTCTTTCTGAACAAATAAGCAGTAACCGCTCCGAGAATCCTTAGTTTAACTGAGTAGTACGAATGCTTCATTACTTTAAAATTACATCACCCGAGGTTTCGCTTAGATTCTGGGCATTTTCAAGGATAAAGAAACATCGAAGAACAGAGGTATCTCCCCTGTGCTAACCGGTATTCGTATTTGGTCAGGGTCTAGACATTTTCAAAAAATAAGTAGGAAAACGGCGGGTGGTATGGCCCACCACGTGTTTCCAGGATCTGACACTAGGTGGCAGCACTACACACTTTTGGTCACGGAGAAATCGTTTCTGTCTTTTCATGTGCGAAAACTTCATTGTTGTCAATACAGTGTCTTAAAAAAAAATCTAACTTTTTCTATTTACTTGTTCTTGGTGTACTGTGTCGGCGAAACTTTGACACGTCTCATGAGTTTTGAGCGGTAATGTTTGTTTGTTCGGTTATGAACTCATTTTTTCATCAAAAAACTCATTAGAGCTCATGCTGAAATAATGGGAATATGGTCTTGGTCGCCGATGGAATCTTGGAAAACCCATGCTATGCCAAGTGAAGTGTGAAACGTGTGTAAAAAATTGTTTATAAATAAATTGTTTGAAAAATTTTCCACATCCACATTGCGATCGTTCATTGTTATGGAAAAAAATAACAAACCAATACGTGTAACAAACAATCGCAATGTCGAGTCAGGGTACACGTTTTCTATGTATTTTTTCTCTTAGAATCGATTGATGGGATCAGTTTTACCAAACACTTATTTTCAAAAAAATTGTTCAAACAATTTGCCAAGATTTCATCGGCGACCATATCCCCCATGGCTTCAATGCCATAGGGGAGAGTCGGATAAAACCGAGTAGGTGAGTCAAACTGGGTACCTCAATATCTCCCTGATTAGCGCTTCTTTCTGACAGCAAACGCTTGGACTATTAGCAGTAGATATTTTGAGCAGTTGCAAAGAACAACAGCATCGATGCAACGCTCTTTCTCACTTAGAAGCTTGTTTAAAGTTTTCTGTGAAAAAATTGTCAAAGTTCTTGCATTTGCGTAGTGAGTTTCAAGTGCCTCACCACTCTCTCAAGAAAAAGGCACGTACATACTTCAATTGAGCATGTTTTCCTGCGTATTTTCATTTTTGAATAATTGAACTAGGGCAACGCATAATCTATCTAAGCCATATTGACTGAAAAATTTTTTTTAGTTGGTTCAAATGTATAAATTTTCAAACATGACTCATGTCTGTTCTCGAAACTTTTATAGAATTCAACAGTTGGTGCTAAAAATTTCACAATTCAGAAGTGTTTTGCATTGATTTAAACGAGTACCCGGTTTTACCCTACCCATGGAGTGGAACCTGGTTTGTCTACCTTTTGATTAGAATGAATATAGAAAAAATGGTATCAAGTTTACAGTAATATACGAATAGTATGTTGTTAATAAATGAATAAGGGAACTGGAAAGCTTTGGTTGATTAATCTCTCGCTAATAGGAACTTCTCTATGACCGATTGAAGTTATGGTACCCGGTTTTATCCGACCTTCCCCTACCTATAAAGCATGGACACATGAACTTTGTGCAGTTATTACGGAAAAATTATATTATTATTGCGATAGATGTAAATTATCCAGTCTACAGTCCAAGTAAGATTTGAAAAAAACAAATTCAATGTTCAAAACAAACAATTTTGTGTTAAAAAATATGTTCTCGTTTCAATTTACCGGTTTTTTGGATGGTGGGCCATACCACCCGACACCGAAAAATTTTTCATCAATTCATCTATAAATTAAAATTGTTCCTGACTTTTTATTCCACTAATGAACATTTTTTCTTCAGGATGTATATGAGAAAAATACTACAAAAAGTTGTATCCCACACTGTAGCGACATTCTTTTACTCTACAGTGATTTTATCTCAGTTTTTCCTCAAGAGGGCCATACCACCCACCGTTCCTCTACTCAGTATTAGTAAAAAACCGCCTCGAGAATCCTTAGTTTAACCGACTAATGCGAATGGGCAAAATTTTGCTGCGTACTTTGTGCTCAACTAAGCAATAAATACAAATTTGGAATCTGCAGTGATAAAGTACTGTGCTAAAACTGAGCTTCGAATATGAAATTGGAACTGCGAATGATTCCTCAAAATCATGTAAACGATTATAAACATATTGACCAACAAATGTCAACAATTCTTATAACTTGATCTTTTATACTTAGGGATATGTTTTCAGCTTTGGATTTATGTTTAGAGCTTAATCCTAGCAGTGCACTTTATTGTTGTATATTGAAAACAGGGTTGGAAAAAACCCGACCCCCTGGAGTGTCATCGGGTTTTATCGAGTTTCATTGAATTTCTTTGAATTTTATTGGACTGTATTGAGACTTTTCTCAATAACTGATCATTTTCTGACATAAAAAATATACTCCGTACCTCATTCGTAATTCTCAGGCTCGAAAAACGTATGCGGATCAATGCAATGTATCGATGCATGAATCGTATCGTTTATTGGAATAACTGAACTTCAGTATATACACTGTTAAAAATTGCTTGAAATTTCATGTACTCTTCATGTACATATGTGAATAAAAATTCAATTTTTGTGAACTGAAATAGGAGTCCAAATACATGTTATTGAATTTTCAAGTTATCCTGCATGAAAATTGAAATTAATGTACAAGTGATTGGAAAAACTTAGAAAAATTTAATCCAGTATAATAACCCAATAATATCATTATAATTATAATCAAATCATAGCTCTAATGGCATCCAACTGAAAATAACAAAAATGATCCAAGTGTGTTTGGATTTGAAAAAAAATCTAAAAATGCTCATATCTCAAAAACTAACCTTCAAAAAAACGGGAAATTCTTGCATTATGGCTGCAGAATACGCCCTTGAAATACAATTTTTCTCACTATGGGTCACCCTGTATACTAACGCTTTGACGAAGTCATCCGCGTATCCACTTCAAGTATGTACTAGTTAGATCACACGGTTTGTTCAGTGTTTCTACATTACAAGTACATCTTGATTCACAAGTTTGAAGAATGAATGCAAGGTCATAAAGCAGAAAAATGCTCCCTCCCACATAAGTGGCAGTGGCTTGAGTGACAGAGCTTTGGCGTCCGACTTCGACGTCCCGCGTTCACATCTTGTGGAGGTGATTTTTTTTTTCAACGATCATGAACATGCGCATGAAATTTAAAGAACTGGTTATTGGATTTTCAATACTACTGTACATTATTTTTCATTTACGTGAGTGGAAATTGCTTCCATTACATGTAATTGAAAATTCAATCAGAAATTTATAACAGTGTAACAAGCCTACCGCTACGAAATTGATTAAATTACACAGATTCCTAAATAAATCAAAAGGAAAAACCCATTGGTGATGTTCTACAAAAATATTGAAAACAATCAATTACTGTCAAAACTCTATCTTTCCAAAACAATACTTTGTGTAAATTTATACATTTTTTTACAAAAATTGAAAGAACGATTATTTTTAAACTTAAAATCAAGAATTTTATAAACAGAGATATGATTGAAAGTTTTGTAAATTTTTTGGGGGTTTTTCATGGTTTGTTCGGGGTTTTTTCAATTGGGTCTTATCAGTAAAAACCCAGTGGGTTTTATCGGGTCGGGCTTTTTTAGGCAAACCCAGATTAAAAATTTGTGATCATTGCTTAG
Source organism: Gonatopus flavifemur (assembly GCA_018340375.1). Lineage (NCBI taxonomy): Eukaryota > Metazoa > Arthropoda > Insecta > Hymenoptera > Dryinidae > Gonatopus > Gonatopus flavifemur. The sequence continues at coordinate 1,451,495 of JAFFJZ010000019.1, forward strand.
TTGTTTAAAAGCTACACAGAAAAATGTTCCTCGTTTTCTAATGTTCCATGGTCCTTAAACGACGAGCGAGGCAAGCATCTTCGAATTAGAAAAATATAAGCAAAGCGAGCTACTTGGGCCTTTAAATCGCGAGCGAAGCGAGCGTCCCTAAATTTGAACAGTGCGAGCAAAGCAAACGCTATTTGGAACATTGAACACTGTTGGAAAAAGTCCACTTTGAATGGTATTGTTTCAACACCTCATGGTGTCATTCCAACACCATTTGGAGTTATTGCAACACCGAATTTCGGTGTGGACTCCTATCGAATCCGTGCGGTGTTAATTCTGACACCGCTTTATTTACAGCGAAGCGAGCATCCTCAAACTTTGACAAATGTGAGCGAAACGAGCACCAATTCAAACATTGGATAGCGAGTGGAGCCACTGCACAAGAATTTCTTCTGAAAATTCAGAGAATGTGACTGTAATTTTTTACGGCAACTTTTCCCTGAATTTTCAGAAGAATTTTACTGAATTTTAAGAAATTTCAACTAAATTTCGGCAATTGTTCTGAAAATTCAATTCAGTTTCTTGAAATTTAGTAAAATTTCCCTAAAAATGGAGAAAAAAGTAGCTGTAAAAAATTACAGTCATATTTTTTGAATTTTCAGAAGAAATTTCTTTACAATAAGCGAGGACAACTCTAGTTCAGGAGTGCCAGCACAGAAAGTGTCAATCTTCAGACCGGTGTTGTTAAGGGGTTATATCCCCCTTATCTCTAAAAAAAAAAGCTTTTTTCAATAATTTTTTTGAGCATTCCGTTATGATAATTGTGAACAATCAATGCACCAATCGATTGAGCAGCTCTTCAGGAGTGAGAAAAACTTTTTTTATTGAATATTTTTTGCAAAATGGCGGCTGCAGGAGCGTTTTGCTGGAAACTATGGTTTGAAATCGGCAAGCAGCATAACTCGAAGAGTTTCCATCCGATCGACTTGAGAATTGAACTGTAACTTCATCGTGTGATTATCTAGTGAAGTACACACGATCATAATTTCAAGCATTTTTTCCGCAAACCGGCGAGACCTTGAACGAAAAATTCGAATTTCCGAAAAAAAAAATCCTGTTGACCAATCGTGAAAATCGTATGTACTTCACTAGATAATCACACGATGAAGTTACAGTTCAATTTTCAAGTCGATCGAATGAAAACTCTTCGAGTTCTGCTGCTTGCCGATTTCACACCATAGTTTCCTCCAAAACGCTCCTACAGCCGCCATTTTGTGAAAAATCTTCAATAAAAAAAGTTTCTCTCACTCCTGAAGAGTGGCTCAATCGATCGGTGTATTGGTTGTTCATGATTATCATAAAGGAATGCTAAAAAAATGATTGAAAAAAGCTTTTTTTTTTAGAGAATGAGGGGGATATAGCCCCTTAAATCTCTCGATTTATCAAGGAAAATTACTGCAATTACACTGTAAAAAAAATTTGTTGAATTCCAAACAAAAATGCTTGGAAATTTACAAACTTGGTTTGGAAAAATAATTTCCGAACCTTTTTTGTCAACTGCCGAACAAAAGTTTGTGAATTCTCAAAAATCTTCGTGAAATCACAAAATTTTTTAAATGTTTACAAACTTTTGTTTGGTAATTTACAAAAAGAGTTTGTGTAAAAAACTGCCAAACTTCTTCGGCAGTTTAGGAAGTATATTTTTTACAGTGCACATAGAAAGACTGGATTTATCAATATTGAGGAAATAGTTATCGGTTGACGGGCGGAATGAAATGAGAATAGGACGATGGAAACGGTTAAACTTCATTTCACTCGATCGAGCCTCAATGTTCCGATTCGATAATATCTCAAAAGTTCAATTTCATGAAAAGTTTTTATAGGTTCCGGTTCAAGAATCTATTGATTGTTCTGGAGCTGCACTGTAACAAAAAAAGTTGTTGAATTCCAAAGAATAATGCTTGGGAATCTACAACCTTGTTTTGAAAAAATGATTTTCGAACTTTCTTTGTGGATTGACAAACAAAAGTTTCGAAAATCTCCGTAAAATCATACAACTTTTTGAATATTTATAAACATTTTTACGATAATTTCCAAAAAAAGTTTGTGTGAAAAACTGCCAAAATTTGCCATTTCTTTGGCAGTTTCAGAAGTATTTTTTTTTACAGTGTGTATATAAAGTGGGGTGAGATGACGCACTTTCCCACTTCCCTACAGCATGAATTAATACATATAAAGTCTGGTCCAGTCGAGGAAAATATGAAAATTGAATTTAAATCTTTATATGGTAAGACGAGGGCTGGATCAAGGGGTGTTGAGGCTCGGGGCTATGAAACAATTCAAGGCCTTCTTCAAGGTAAAAAGCGAGAGGGAGGAATGTCTTTCAGAGCTTTTTACATTCATTTTTTTCATCAAATGGGGCCCGAGCCTACAGCCCCCCCCCCCTCTAAGCCCCCTAGATCCAGGCCTGAGTACGATCTCTCAATACGCCTCCCTTCTTTCTCACACAAATGGTGTTTCCCACACGGTGAAGGAAGAGAGATAAGATTCCCTGGTGGAAAACCCGGATTCAACTTTCTGGGGTGTTTTGCAGGCGCAGATAGGAATTTCGCAGTGATCCTTCATAGGGGTGCACGAGACTCGAGACCAGTATCGGTATCATCTCGATATCGTCTCGACATCACGAGACGATGCCAAGACAATATTGTTGTATTTGGAGTCGAGACGATACCGAGACCGAATATTCGATACTCCCCAGAATATCGTCGATACTGGGGGTGCACAGAAGCACGAGACTGATATCGGTATCGTTTTGGAATTCACACGGAATTGAGGATGAAGATCTAATATTCGGACACATGATCAATAGTGTTGATTTTTTTCAATATGGAAATACCTTATACCTTCATACTGAATTTAAACTGCAATTAATTGATATTCATACAAAAATAATAGATCATTTGTCCATTTATTCGGCTGTATACACAATAATATCCCACGAAAATTGTGAATAATATTCCAGTAATATCATATGAATATCATCAGTTGTTAGGACAAATTCAACATAGGTCTTGAGGAGGTACACAGAGAAAAAATATAGTACTTTTTCTCCTTTTGGTTGCTAAACCAGAACCAGGAAGGTTTGTAAAATGGATTTTCACATAAAAATAAGGGCGATTACGAATCAACTGAACTTTACATTATGCTTCATAAAATTTCACGTTCAGCGTTTAAAACTTCAATTCTACCTATGACTTTTTCTACGATATTTTCCGTATTTTTATGTAAAAATTCATATTACAAATATTATATACCTGTTTCTAGTTCACTAAGAGAAATAACAAGAATTCTTATATTTTCGAGAGGCATTCCTCTCCGTATATCAGCGTAAAAAACATTTAGTCTGTGAGACTTCTCTGTACTGAATTTACAGATACAATTTTCAAAGAATGATCTTCGATAGCGCAATACATAGAGTATCCAATATTATTTCCTGAAAATTTCAGACTGTCCCTGGTGAAAAATGTTGAAATAGAAGAAGCGTGAAAAACCTTTCAATTTCCGCGTTTTTTGCGGTTAGATACCGTTCCGTTTATTCTTCCGCGTCGCTCCATCCGCTTCATTTTCACCAGGGGTTTCATAAATTCTGTTCGGACAAATCTTACAATAAAATGTTCATTCGGAGGATACGCTGGTATCCCCTTAATGAAATCTGATAAAATGTTTCTATTAGAGAATTCACTTTCAACTTGGAAATTTCTCGAAATTGTATACGATTCTCGAGAAATTTTAGAGTTCCTTATTGCTGAGATGGAGACCCTACTGCTGAATAAAGTGATTATATAAAACTAGGCTTGTGTTTCAAAACTTTGCTCCCGTACTCTAAAATATCGGTTTTCTATATCTCTCTGATCAACTGAACAAAGCTGTGCTGTTCATTTAACCAGCTGATACTGCTTCACTGATATTCAGAGTATAATGGTGGAGTATTGTTACTTTCATGAGAAATATTCGGCGATACCGATACTGACGAGACGATACCGAGACGAGACTTTCAAAGTATCGACGAGAATCTCGTCTCGTGCACCCCTAATCCTTCATCCGGATCCTATCTGGGTTTTGGCACTGAGATATTGTTCAGAATCCCAACTGAAACCTGAACAAGAAACCGAATGAATTCTATACGAATTCCATGCGGGCTTCTGAAAAATATCCAGTATTAGAGTTTGGATAGAATCCTTAAAATTTTATCCGGGTTTGATTTGGATTCCCATCTGTTTTTTTTTGTACCGAGATTATCTATTATCCCATGTCAAGTCTCATCTACCTCATCCTTTGCTCAAAGTTGTAAAACACTACCCTAGTTGAAAAAATCCATAGAATCCGATGAAATAAAATTCAATGGGATTTGATCAGATTTGGCGAGATTCAATCAGAGTCACTTTAAAAAAATACATTGATCTGATCAAATCTTATTGACGAATGCTTGGATAAGATTTGATCAGAACATTCTACAAGATTCAATGAGATTTGGCAAGAATCGATGGTTTCAGGGTAGAAGAATGGTTCATTGAATGGATAATGAAAACAAAAGCCCTTACCCTCGGAAAAACAAATTCTTTCAAATTTGATTAAAAAATCTCTTCTTGACGAGTAATTAAAATCATTCGAAACGTTTGGTTCTCTCTAAATCTCTGCACCCGAAGACTTGTATGCTTCCTACTTTTGACGAGTTTGTATTGAATTTATTTTTCCAAAACACAAACTGAGATTCCCACTAAAATATTAACAAAAACATACCCAAGAGCAGGAAGAGTTGGTTATAGCAGGAATGGAAGAAGAAAGAGAATCGAGGAGAGGAAAAGAGACGTGATCGTCAGTAGCTACGAGAACTGTTTCGCATGGAGGGTTCAGTTGTGCGGCGACAATCTTGCCGATGGGCCCCTCTGTGTCGTAGTTTTAAGGTTTCTCGCGTTAACTGAAGAAAACAGAGGGGTGCCTATATTGATCTGTTCCAACTCAATTCATATTTCAAACAGTGATAATAGAAAATTTTGTGTTTCATTCAAAAATACAACAAATCCGGTAAATTGATTTTCATTCGAAAGATAAGTTCTCAATTCTGATTCAGTGGAGAACTAATCATGAAATTCGAAGTGGAAATATAATTCTTCAAATTAACAATTGGACAGAATGTGTAACCACAGCAATGCCTTACGAGATCGAATTATTGCAGGTGGGATTCGACTTGAAATAGGATAAAAACGTTGATCCATCGTCATGATTCAAAATGATCTACAATCTGGGATGGTGCGTGTACCACAGAATCGAACGGAAAATCCTACCATGACAGCAGGGGTGACTCTATCCTGGAAGGATTTGTCAGTATCCGCGGTGAATCGGGACAAAACTATTCGGAAGAAACTAATAGACAATGGTGAGTGTGCTTTTCATGAACTTTCAACAAATAAATTTCACTCTTTTCTAATGATGAAATATCATCGCCTCGGAAGACTCGTATCGATTGTATACGTTGCGAAAACAAAATAAAAAAAAGATGATAACACCGCATGGGTTATCCGAATGGTATTAAAATAATACCGTGTGGCTTTGAATCTCACCGATAGTTACCGCGAAATCATCTTTCCCGTTCTTTGGGATCGATAAGTGTAATAAATATGCTGTTCTCAAATCAATGCTTGAATGTGTTTGAAACGAAATAAAATCAATATATTCGATTTCATTTTTTAATTGAATCATGCAATTGCAAATGCACCTTTCTCTTTTGTTTTTCAATCGAACACTGAAAGATTCTTTCCGACAAAAATTTATATTTTACCTATATTTTGTCAACAAACAGTACTGTGAGCCACTAAAAAATGAAAAAAATAAAATGAAATGAAAAATGTTAGTTACACTAGGAAGTCCATTGAATCCCTTATTTAATACGATTTGGAATGATCAATGTGCGCGATGCCTATCCACGCTCTCTTCCTCAACTACGATAAAATAAATCAAGCGAGTACCTATTGAATTCAATTGTCATTCTTAATCCAATTGTCATTCGATCCCAGGGAATTCAATCAATGGTTATCCATTGTGTTATCTATTCACAATTATTTCCTCGAGCGTAACATTCATTGGGTGAAAACAAATTGAATCTGAGAGAATGAATAGTGGAATCTTTCGTTACGTTTTCAAGGTGATGCCAGCAACCCTTGAAGATGCAACCAGACAAATTGGGGAGGAAAATACGCGACCAAACTTATTCTGAGAAATTATTCAAAAACGAAGCAATAAAATCAAAATTTCGCTTTATTCTCGAATAATTTGATTTGGCTCGGGTTGCGTCGTCAGGGATCGCTGGTATCTCCTTGAAGGGGTATTCTGATTTCGACATCCAGAGTTTCGGTGGTTTTTGGACGCCATAAGAAGAATCAAATATCGTTACCATTCATTTCTTCACTAGTTATTTGTTAACATTCTAAGATTATTAGGTGCGCAGCTAAGTTGTCGCTGTTTTTTTTGTGGAGAAATGGTTACAAATAAATCATTCAAAATATTGCCCAGCTTTCTGGTAGAACTCGAATACCGTTACGATAAAAGTGTTCGTCTTTCGAGGCTATCCACGAATCAAGCCATTTTTTGATGTCTTCTTGTGAATGCAACTGCTGATAAGCCAGACCATGTGCCATCGAACGGAATAAGTAATACACGAAAAAAATAATTTAGCTGCAGCAGCTGAGTAGCTAGCACGGACACGGACAGCCATTAAATTAGCTCCTGCAGCTAAATTTTAGCTGTTACCGCAAATAAATTGACTACAAATGCAAATTTTTTTGCTGTAACAGCTCAAATTTAGCTGCAGGAGCTAATCTAATGGCTGTCCGTGTCCGTGCTAGCTACTTAGCTGCTGCAGGTAAATTATTTTTTCCGTGTGACTTATAATGTGAAGAATTCGACAATATATTTTGTAAAAATTCCCATTTAAAGACTCGAAGCGACGCGTTGTCATCTTATACGGTAAATTTCTTCATTTTCTTTTTTCCGTGTAGAAGTCGACACTATCAAAATATCCAAGAAGAAAAAAATCGGTTTTTCAAAAATTCTAGACCAGAATACCCCCTTAAGAACCATCTTTCAATATCGAATTTTGCTAGGAATAATTCATGATTTTAGGTAGAATCAGTGTATTAGAATAACGAAGTTAAAGACAAGGAAATTGACTGTGAAGATTTTTATCTCAATCAGCAGAATTCTTATTCAATCTGATTCGCTGAATCGACCTCGACAAAGTTTTCACGCTTCGCTTTCCGCCTTTTTTCATCTCCATGTGAAATTGGCCTAAGGGTACCGTCCAATGGTTCAAAATTTAAAACTGAACGAGACGTTTCGGAACATTGAAGAAAAGAATATAACGGAATGACTTCGATTGGTGCCGTTTATTCCACACGTTCCATTCTGTTGTTGGTTCCTGGACTATGAGACGGTACCCTCGTGGAGCTAAAAAAGGGAAAGAAACGGCACCCGAAACCCTTAGACTCGTGTCACATGAAACTGCAAAAGAGGGGAAAACGGAGCGCAGAACCCTTGGTTGAAGATAGAAGTGACTATTTCCCTATATTTTCAACTACTATAAGGATCCCGCGTTTCGTTTTTCGCCTTTTTTTCAGCTCCATGTGACGCGGATTTTAGGGGGAAAAAACACCTGATTGATCAATTAGAGATTCGAATTCCCAAGTTTGCCGGACATCTATATCTGAAATTTGGTGTATTCCCAGTGGCAAATTCCTGGACGGGCAGGATTCCCAAATTCTTACTCAGCTTCTTGCCTGGGCACTGGAGTTTCCACCTCGCAGGTTTTAGGCGAGAACCTAAGGAGTTCCAGACAGAACCTGGCTGGTTCCGGGCAGGGTGTCGGATCTAGTACAATCTCGAAAATCCTCATTGGTGGTTTCGATCAAATATTGTTTGCGATAGGTTGTTACATCGGAAGATTGTACTAAATCCGACACACTGGTCCCGCCCGACTGGAAATTCGGGCACATTTGATCAGGTTAACCTAGTGTTTGATGAGGACCCGATCAGGACCTGGTCAGGTCCTAATCAAACGCCGGGTTAACCCGATTGAATTTCTAGTCGGGCGGGCGGGGATCTGTTGCTGGGTTCAAACTACCATTTAGAATGAATACACCGTAGCGCTATAGTTGGTTAGGTAGATAGGTAGGATGTTAGGCTTCAGATATTCCGGTATGAGTAGGCAGGTTCGATTCCTCTCCTTAGGTGTTCGAAATTTTCTCTACATCGTACGTCCATTATGAATGGGGGAAAGTTGTATCCCAATTCCAATTCGGTTGAGAATTACTTTTTCCCATAATTGTGCGCAAACCTCTTTGTTTTATATTTTTCATCAACTTTCTTTTGATAAAAGATCAACATTGGGAAATACTCATTGATACAGAATGATTTTGATATGTGATCACAATTACAAACCAACAGGAAATTCTAACGGAAATCCTGATTGATACTATGAACATTATTCCAACCTGGCTTCCCATATAGAAACAGATGAATTGTTCCAAGACTTCCTGGTGACCTAGTCAACGTGAATGCATATAGAAAAGTTATCAAAATATGTTAACAGATACGAGTAGTTATTGTTTAGATATTTTCTAACTGTTTTGACTCGTATATTACAAGACAGAAACCGCATAGTCTCCAAATGAAAAATTTTTCAATGGGAACCTACTTGACTTTCTGAGCAGGGTGGTTAAACATTCCAGAGAAATTTAGGGAGTTCCATGAAGATTTGAAGATAGGTAAATTAGGAAAAACTACGCGTTGAACTCTTCAGAGGAATTCAGAAAAATTCAGGGAGAAATATATTGAGTGAGATTTTCAGCCCATAATTTCAGAGGCATTCTAGGAGTTTTGAGTGAGATTCAGAGAGAGGGAAAATTGTGAGAAATTGTGCGGTGGGCTCTCCAAAGGAATGCAGAGAAATTCAGAGAGAAATATATTGAGTGCAATTTTTGGTTTCAAATTTCAGAAACATTCAAGGAATTTCAAAGAGGTTTAGAGATAAGCAACGTAGGGAACATTGTGCGTTGAACTCTTTAAAGGAATTCAGAGAGGTTCACACAAATTTGGAGGAAGCTGTGGAATGTAAATAAATGAAATTCTAGAGAATTCAGGAACATTCCGGAAAACTTCTACATCTCCATTAGAAAAATTCAGAGAGATTCAAAGAAAGTTAGAGAGAGTCAGGATGTATCGCTATCCGACATGCTTCTAGCTTCCTCTGAATTTCTCTGAAAAATGTCCCAAGATATAGAAAGATTCAAAGAGATTTGTTTTTGAACACGGTATTGTAGCTGGGTTGACCCATCATCCATGAAACTGCCTTCGTTCAGGGACAGAGCTAGCTAAGAGGTTGCAGAGGTTTCAGGGGTGTTTGTCGGTGGAACTGAAAATTCATGAACAATCGTTGTACCTTTGTAGAACGCGCGGACGGAAAAATATTGATCATTCGATAAATAGTTATTGCTTTCCCTGAAACTAAAATATAATCCTGGAGATATCGGCTGTAACTTTTTGTAAGGGGCATTTATGAAAGATTTGAGAGGGCAAAATGAACAGTTGAGAGTTATGTAATCGGTTTCCGCGACGGAAAATACTCTTCAACAATTTAATAAAAAGTTACAACAGTTGGCCAATAGAATCAAGATCATAGCTGAGATTTCATAGTGGTGAACACAATTTGTACTTCGCTGTGTGCCAGCTGTCTTTAGGTATACAAATTTTTGATGGATTAGATAGTACTTTTAGAGGACCAAGGAATTTCCACAAAATTCTGATGAATGAACTTGTGAATTGTATATATTGTTATTTTTTGTTTCAGTCCGAGGAGTTGTGGTACCCGGTGATCTCACAGCGATCCTAGGAGGCAGGTAACATCATCCGCGTTAGTTATAATCATTTTTATCCGCGCGTTGACTCTACGTTTATTTGAATTCTCAACTAAGATGAATATTTTCATTTTTTTTCAACAGCAACGTGATTGAAACTTTATTATTTTTTATTATTTTTTCATCATTTTTCATTTCGAATTTGGGGGTATTTTTTTATAGTAACTTTAGCTTCTCTCATCACTATCATGTCATAGTAGGTAAAGCGTCGAAAACTCTAGGCTTTATCCAAAGATTTGGCAGTGAATTCAATAACCTGAGAGCGTTACGTACACTTTACTTCTCCTTAGTGAGGCCTCATTTGGAGTATGCATCCCAAATTTGGTCCCCCTATCTTATCAAAGACTCGACCTTGTTGGAGAGGGTTCAACATAGATTCTTGCGCTTTGCAGCTTATCGGATTGGTTGTCCTATGAACCCGAATTCTCATAATTATACTGCTATTATGCGCAGACTCAATATCACGAAAGTTGTTCGATGATCTATTTTTTCTGTATAAATTTTGAATGGAATTATCGATAATGTTGAAGTTCGCAGCTTTATCAATTTCAATGTTCCTAACAGATGTCTTAGATCTTATCAGTTATTTAAAACTATAATGTATAAGTCCAGATTTGGTCACAGTGACCCTTTGAATCGCATTCGTCTCTATGTGAATACTCATAGTATCAAGATAGATTTCTTCGCTCACTCTGTCAATGAGTTTCGGAGAGCATGCTCCCAGTTTATAAATAACTAATTTTATCTATTTTATTGTGAAGTTTCTGGATGTCCTCTTTCTTCCTATTCTAATTATATGTATTAATTATTCTTTGTTTTTTGTTTTCTTTTGTATTTTACTTGGTACACTAATGGGTTCAACCCGTATATGAATGAATAAATGAATAAATAAATAAATTTCAATTTCGTATAACTGATAAATTCGAAGGGAATTCTTAATTTTCAATCGAACAAAAAAGATCTCATAAAATCTCATAAGCGAATGAATGAATTTCTTTCATGAAATACCGTAAGAATTTATAAAATATCACAATAGTTTTCATTACCCCCCCCCCCCCCCCCCCAATGAGCATTCCCGTTAGAACCTTGCATTAACATTGCATCGATGTTGATGCGATGTTGAAAGTACTTGTTATGAGAATTAGAACAGTAATATTACAACATCCAATTACAAGTAAATTGCAGCAATGTTACGTTGTCAGGTGATATTTCAACGATGTTTTTGCAAGTTAATTTTGCAATATCGTTGCAATGTTAATGCAAGGTTCTAACGGAAATGCTCAGTGGGCCACTATTTAATCAAAGAATAATGTTTATTCAAACGAATTCTAATGCACATTCATAAATAGACCTACAATCGATTATAATCAATCAATTGCATCATTTCATTAATTCACTCAAAATTCATATAAAAAACAGCGGTTCAGGGAAAACTTCTCTAATGACGGCATTGGCTTGCCGCACAGGGCGTAAGTAAAATTACAACAATCCTCTATTCATTGTTGATAAAATCAAAATCCAAGCGCCAATATCTATGGTTGTTTTAATGCACGATGTAGCCAACTACGTGGTTAACGGGGATATTCTTGCCAACGGGAAGCGGATCGGATTACCTTACATGAGAAATCAAAGTGCCTTTATGCACCAGGAAGATCTATTCATCGGCACGATGACGGTGAATGAACACTTATGGTTCATGGTTGGTGATTATTTCCGTATATTCCACAAAGTAGAGAACGCAATATTATTTCTAAAAATCAAATCTCCTTTCAGGCGCGCATGAAACTCGATCGAAGAACACGCCACTGTGAAATAGAGAAGAGAATACATGATATACTACGGGATCTTGGTTTAACTTGGAGACGAAATACCAGAATCGGCAGTCCCAACGAAGACAAAGTTTTGTCGGGGGGAGAGAAAAAGAGACTCGCTTATGCCACGGAAGTACGGTACATTATTTCATAAATCAGGGAATTTCATTCAAAAAACCTTCAATTACGAGGTATGAAATGTCCATTTCAGTTATTGACGGATCCACAATTGCTGTTCTTGGATGAACCAACGTCTGGGTTGGACGCTCATTCCGCGAGCGTCTTGATTTCTCACTTAACGTTGTTCTCTGCGAAGAAGAAGACCGTTTTGTGTACGATTCACCAACCGAGTGCAATGATTTTCAACTCCTTTCATCGAATAATCCTAATGGTAAACGGAAGAATCGCTTTTACTGGAGACAGCAGGGGAGCAATTCAATTTTTTGCAAGGTATATGCGTAATTTTATATAATTTCTTATTCAAATTTCATTGTTCTTTTTGGAGAAAACTGAACACTTCACTCATCATCATTGGACGGGGGAAAGATTTCACTTCGCATGGACGTTGCGAGAAACGTTCCATGACTTGATCTGCTGTTTTCTTAATCAATCAATGCCTTTCGATGTATCGACTGGGGCTGTGCTTTGAATTGATTAATCGCTTGCATCTCAAAATGGTTAATTTTTAACGATTGATCGATTGATTGGTGAAAACAAAACACATGAATTCCGAAGGATCATTGACTACATATCTCCAGCTGTACTAAATCCGGGATTTATGAGTCAATTCCTAAAAGAATTTGCAATGCCATACGCTCTTACTTTCAGGTCTTCTTTACAATTTGGTGGATTTATAAATCCAGGATTTAGAAAACCACGATGGAAAGGTAAACATTATTACGATTAATCGCTGAACGATTAACCGAGATCTCTGAATTAATCGATTGGACATTAACAATGAACTATTTTAACCCTTTGCGGCATGGTGGCTACTATATTAGCCACCTCAATGTGCTTTAAATTTAGAGTTTATCAGAGACAATATGACACTTTTTCCCCCAATTTTTTTTTAATTTGATTCAATTAAGAGTTCGAGAAGCATTCGGCCCAACATATACACCGCCAGTTGTTTTACAAATTGTTATATAAATGGATAAACAATGAAAAAAAGGCTGTATCCATCGAATAATGTATATGGAGGATAAGGTAACTGTGGGTTGTGTCGACCTCGTTGGTTATATCGGCCACCCGAAGCCCGAAGTCAGTGATGCCCAGGGATGGGTTCTGTGCGCGTGAGATGAGTAATATGCGTTAATTATGCACAGATTATGCATAAAACATGTAGAATACGTAGAAAATGCAGAAAATGCATAAAACATTGTAAAATTAATTCCGACTTGAAATTCAAAATTCAGAATATATAAAATAGATATTTATGGGTGTTGAAATGGTAAACAATTCATAGTTTTAAAATTATAACCCAACTTGACCATAAAAAAAGATGATGCAGAAAACCCCCTTTAGTTATCTGCATTATCTGCATGAGTTTTATGCGCACATTATTCCTTGCATAAAACCTACCATATTATGCGTACCCAACCTTGGTGATGCCAGATTCGAGACCGAGAGTGACCGAGACCGCTCTTACCCTCTCCATTGACCGCTTCCCCTTTCTCCCACCAAGCGGATTAAATTAGGCGAGCGAGAGAGTGATACTTACTCTTCCTCTCTCGCTCGCCCAATTTAATCCGCTTGGTGGGAGAAAGGGGAAGCGGTCAATGGAGAGGGTAAGAGCGGTCTCGAATCTGGCATCACTGCCCGAAGTTGGTTTCATATCGGCCACTATTTTCAAATATTTTTCTTGAATACTACGAACTTCATATAACGAACTACTCAACGCAGGATAACTCTTCGATGTTTCAAGAACATAAAAGTCAAAGTTATAAATGGCTTATATTCCTGCTTAAATAGGAAATTGTTTTTGTCAAGAAAGTGACTTGCGTCCCTAAACACAAAAATTTGTCAACACAAGCGGTCTTAACCTCGAATACTGGAAAGTAAGTACGTTTGAATAAGATATTACGATCGCTTTTGGCAATTTTTCAAATCAACATACGATGAAATAAGTCAGGCCGTTTAACATAATGCATTCTACAAATCATTTTTTGTCATTGACGAAATGAAAGTTTCACATTAATGAAAAAATGTTTGAGTTCGCGAAACTGACAAACCCGTTGAGTGTATCGGTTAGGTGTTTATTTACATTTTCAACTTTAAAACGTATGTTTTTTTGGCAATTAATCAAAATCCAAACGGATAATAAAACATGTATGTTTTGAAGGAAATGGCATCTAAAAGATTACAATATTCTATGGACGATTTGAAAGAAGCTGTTGCTGCTGTACAAAATGGATTATCCATACGACAAGCAAGCAAATCATTCAATGTTCCACGATCAACCCTACAAGGTGAATAAATTTTGATGAAATTGATTGATTTGATTATGATTAAAAAAATTAACGTACTATAATGAAAAATGGAAATAAACAGCCAAATAATTCATCCTGCATCAATAAATTTCATTGTATTCCAATAAGAAATGTATTTATCAATTGCCGGCTGAAAACCCCATCTCATGGTGGCTGGAATGATCAGCAACCTGCCGATATTCGTATCATCAAAGAACCTTTTATTTTGGCGATTACTAAAAATAGATCTGTGTATGTAGAGTTCATTCAAATGGATATTCTATTACACCGAAAAAAATGTTTTATTAAAACAACAAAACTTTTGTTGTTTCAACAAAAGAATTTTGTTGAAATGTGATCAACCAAACGTTTTGTTGAAAACCATATTATTTCTTTGTTGTACACCTTTGGTTTCTAGGTAGATACATTTTACTTGGGAAACCAAATCATATCGTCTGCAGACTGAAAATATTTTGTCCTGATGAGAAAATCATGGGTCAGATTGAAAAAAAAAAATCACCACCAGCAGACTTGAACAAAGATCTTCGGGACTGGAGGCGGAGGCTTTATCACTCAAGCCACTGCCGATCACTTGGATAGGGGGACGTTCTTTGCATATATCAAGTTGTGTTCATGTTTCAAACTCGAACTTCAAATACTAAGCCGTGTTAGGATTGAAGTGAGGATGATTTTCATCACGAATATCTATGGCACACGTACACATGACTTTCATTGAAAAGTAGCTCCGGGCTCTTGCGACATCTCCTTGTAAGATTCAATTAACAATGCATCTCAGTGCACGAGTTTATATGATTGTAATAAATTCAAGTATTCTTCCATGCAGGAATGTATTATTTCATTAACGACACAAAACTTTTTATGTGAATTTACGTTTCAGAATTGCAAAAGAATATTTTCACTACCAAGATGAAGTCATTATGAAGTGAGAAAATTATTTTGTTTGTGGAAGAAAACCGCATAAGTTTTGTGAAAACAACCAAATAATATGTTTTTTTCAAAGGATGTGGGTAACCAAGAAATGTACTTGATCTTAACCAAACAATCGAAATCAGTATAGTTCGAAGTGCAAAATGATTCATCCTTTTGGTTCCCTTAACCAAATTATATAGTATGGTCATGAGAAATCAAACAACAAAACACTTTTCTTACCATTACCAAAACTTTTTTTTCAGTGTATAATAATGTATAAGAAATCACACTATAATCTTGAATGATTGAAATATTCAACTGAATATTCAAAATTCTTGATGGACGAGGAAGTGTCCTTAAGTGGCCGATACAACTCACAGTTACCTTAACAGCTGCTTCTCGACTTTGAAATCATGTAACAAGGGTTTTCGAGGTCATTGATTACGAATTTAGAGTCAGATTTTCAAAATTCAAAACAGCGCATAGTGGTTCGAAAACCCAAAGACGTGGCCAAAAGTACCTTGAATCCGCTTGAAACTCCCCACTCGGGAGTTTTCGGGGTTGCTGAATACGAATCCGTCGTTAGAATTCCGGAATTCGAAATGGCGGATCCAATATGGCAGATCAAAACTCGAAAATGTATTGAATTCCTTTTTCAATACCCTCCGATAATAAAATTTCTCGAATTCCAATTGTTCCTCAAAAATATACGCCATACTGGATCCACCATAAAAAAAAAAGTTATTTTTAAAAGATCCGATGTCAGATTCATAATAAGCGACCCAAAAACCCTTAGACTATGAAATGTTTCGGTATCTACAAGTTGTTTCCAAATCATAGCCACCATCCCTGGCGAAAAAATTTCTCATAATTTCTCATGTTTTTCCATCATTTTTTTTCATAATTTTCTCATGAAACCCCATAATTTCTCAAGGATTTGAAACATCATTATGAGATATAATGTTTCCATAATTTTCTCATAAAGTTTGCATATTTTCTCATAATTTTTGCATAAAATTCCATAATTTCCGAAGGAGTTTAAACACTTATGAGAAGTGCTTTTTTCATAATTTTTCACACTTTGTCATAATCCTCATACTATTTGATAATTTCACATAATTTTTCATAAAGTCTCATAAATTTTGAATAAAATCTCACCATTTTTTAAAAAAAAAGTGGTGTTGTTATAAAAAAAACAATTCCCTTCTAAAATTTCCAAATTTTTTATAATTTCTCCAAAACATATGTTCATGAAGTCACATGAGATTTATCATTTATTTTTTTGATGGGACGCTATGGAACCTTCCGAAGTAGCTAATCCAAGTGATCCGGATCACTTTTCAACCAATCAAAAGGCTTGAAAATTGATCCAGATCACTTGGATCAGTTACTTCAGCAGGCTTCTATGTTTTCATATGAGTTGATATTTCATATTATCCTTCTCGTCTTTACGGATGCGAGAAGAAACTGTATGAAATTTTTAAGAAATTAAGACATATATGCAATTTTTTTGAGAAATTAGAAAATTATATGATGATACACTTTTATTTATGAATAATTGTAACTTCTTTGGTCAGAGATTATGAGTTTTTATGAAAAACCATATCTCATAGTCATCATTATATTTATGAAAAATTTTATGTAATTTTATGAGAAATTATGAAAATATATGAAATAATATGATTTCATTTATGAGAAATTATGACTTATTATGAGGAAACATTTCTCATACTAAATGTTCCAATTCCTTGAGAAATTATGAAAATATATGAGAAATTATAAGAAATATGAAAAAATACTGAAACATATGAGAAATTATTTAAAACTTTTTCGCCAGGGATATTGGATCCGCAATTTTGTTTTTGAAAAATTCGTTCCCAGATTCGTGATCGGCGACCTAAAAAACAGTCACGAAGTTTAGTAGATCCTTTATCTTCACACTCTGACCACTTTTTAATGTTTTCCCTGCATATGCGCAGTCGAAAAACATTACCGTGGGGAAAGGACAAAATTAATGTCAAATTTAAAGTCGCAAAAAGTCGCAGCTAATTCTTCAATATGTTTTTGAAAAGGGTGCTGTCGACATGTAAAAAAAAACATCACGGTGAAAACTAGTGGTAAAAATTAGTTCTGCGTTTCTGAAGAAGACATTATTCGTTGAATATGTGAGAATAATCATCAAAAGTTAGTGGCAATTAACAATGAGAATATTATTTGTCCCAAATTTTGAATTTATAGATTCGACAGTACTCACTATCGGTAGCAGATTCCATATTGGAACTTGGGAATCGGTCGATTTTCACAAAAATGACACACTTTTCAAAACAAACGATTCATTTCTCTTCGGTATGCTCAAAATGTTACGTTAGCGAAGTGAAACTTTCAGGCGAGCTCGGGAGTCTTGTAAAAATACTTGGATCTTCTCCATCGTTTTTTCGAGATCCCCAACTATCAGTAAGACAATACCGACCGTCAAAAGGGTTTTCAGAAAGAACATTTTTTTCAACTTTTGACCACGTTTTTGAACTACTATGCAGCGTGCTCAAAATAGTGACCGCGATTTTGGAAATTCACGGAATCTCGGTGAAATTGCATCGACGGGAAGAAGAACTCGACGAGCGCTGGAACCGCGTTGCAAGTTTGATCCAAACGGTCCCGTTGGAGGTCGAAAAAAAAAGTCGGAATTTTGAAAATCTAAAAATACTAGGTGATAGGGCTTGAAAAATGTATACCATTATCTGTTTACCATTTTTTTCTAGGTTACATAATTTTCAAGGAAAAAAATTAAAACTTCCTATTTTTTCGTAACAGAAATCAATATTTTTCAGTATTCAACTCGTTCTAACTTGGTCATTTTTCAATGTATCGGAATGAACCTTGCGGATTTCGATTCGTAAGACTTTTCCAAAGACAACAATGTTGTGAAAGTTTGTAAAAATTAATAATAATTGAATAATTTTTCAATTCCAAGTGAAAATCACTTTTTCGATGCTTCGCATTGAAGAAGTGTCAGGGGAAGTATGAGCTACAAAAAACTTCCAGCGACAAAGTTGTTCGCTAGTATATGAACAAACTTTGTGGAAATTTGTGGATCGATTAGACTATTAGTTTGTAAAATACAGCGATTTATTCATTAGAGCGGAACGAAAACTTTTCATGATTTTGCGTCGTTTACCCGTTAAATATTGAAATTCGTAGAAAAAAATGTATTCACTGGATTTCTCATCGTGAGTTTATGTTTTTTGTGTCGAAGAATCCGAATATCGAAGAATTTTTGTGAAACTCGTCATCCAATTGTTAATTTATTCATTATCCAATTAAAGAGTTTATGGCGAAGAAATTTATAACTATTTTCACAAAAATTCTTCGATATTTGGAGTCTCCGACCCAAAAAACATAAACTCCAGTGAATACATTTTTTTCTACGAATTTCAATATTTAACGGGTAAACGACGCAAAATCATGAAAAGTTTTCGTTCCGCTCTAATGACTAAATCGCTGTATTTTACAAACTAATAGTCTAATCGATCCACAAATTTCCACAAAGTTTGTCAATATACTAGCGAACAACTTTGTCGCTGGAAGTTTTTTGTAGCTCATACTTCCCCTGACACTTCTTCAATGCGAAGCATCGGAAAAGTGATTTTCACTTCGAATTGAAAATTTATTCACTTATTATCAATTTTTACAAACTTTTACAACATTGTTGTCTTTGGAAAAGTCTTACGAATCGAAATCCGCAAGGTTCATTCCGATACATCGAAAAATGAGCGAGTTAGAACGAGTTTAATATTGAAAAATATTGATTTTTGGTGCGAAAAAATAGAAAGTTTTAATTTTTTTCCTCGAAAACTATGTGACCTAGAAAAAAATGGTAAACAGATAATGATATACATTTTTCAAGCCCTATCACCTAGTATTTTTAGATTTTCAAAATGCGGACTTTTTTTTCGACCTCCAACGAGACCGTTTGGATCAAACTTGCAACGCGGTTCCAGCACTCGTCGATTCAATTATGATTAAATGGGTTTTCGCAATCGCTGATTACGAATTAGGAGGCGATTCTTCAAAATTCAGAATGATGGATTCGAAATTGAAGCCGGAATCTCAAAATCTCACGGAATCTTTATATAATTATACACAAATATATTTCCAAGATCACTGAATACGAATTCAGTGCCAGATTTTCAAAATACAGAATGAAAATTTGCAAAATTCCAAATGGTGAATCCCCGAAAATTCACATAATTTTGCTGAAGTTGATGAAATTTTTCACCGCGATTCCGTATTCGCTATTTGAGCTGTTAAGAATCTGAGTTCAAATTCGTAGTCAATGATTCGAAAGTCTCTCTGCTTATAAATTTCAGCACGACTGCACAATTTTCCACATTTCCCACGGCAATTTTGAATCCGTCATTTTGAATTTTGAAAATCTGAGTTCAGATCTGTAATCGGTGACCTGGGGAATCCCTTGGATGTCATTTTTAGCGGAATTCCGTGATTTTCCAAATTTCCCGCTGCCGTCTTGAATCCGCTATTTCGAATTCAGGGAATCTGAGTTTAGATTTGTAATCGGCGACCCGAAAAATCCCTCATATGTAATTTTCAGCGAAATTCCGTAATTTTTCAAATTTTCGCCCGTCATCTTGAATCCGTCATTTGGAATCTTGAAAATGTGAGTTCAGATCAGTAATCAGGGAGCCAAGAAACCCTTGTATACTAATTTCCATGGAAAACTGTGCACTTGAAAAATGTATGCCGCAAAGAGTCAATCGATTAACCGCACATGGTCCCAATATGGACCAACATCTTTGTAGGATTATCCTCGAATAAGCAATGCTGCTGTTCAACAGGTGATTACATTCTATTCCAGTTGTTTTCAATTTCCAGCTCGCAATCAGAGCCCGTATTAGCAAACTAGGCAGTCCCTGAGCCAGCAGAATTTTGAAAGTCAACTTGAACAATGAGGAAAGTATAGAACAACAGGCAATTTTTTCGTTTTTCACCTAAAGTGTCAAAATACCTAGGTCCGGCACGCACTCCTTGTAGCATTTATTGATTTGAAAGGAATTTACTCGAATAAATCGATTAGGAATTCCCAATGGTACAATAATGAGCGTGGGAATTAAAGCAGGCTTAGACTTTTTATGAACGCTTACCGCACTTTCTTCTGAACGCGGTTTGGGCATTTCCCTCTTTCTTAACCTTCTTAGTGAAGGTTATTTTTCCAACAGGGTAGCTCAAGAAAAATTTGAGATTTCCAAAAATTTTCAGTGAGAAGTTTTTTTTATAGATAAAGATTCAGAAAAATTTTCGTTAAAAACACGAGTCTAATAAGCAAGAATTTCTCAAAGTTTTTCAGTAAAATTTGTTCACCAGGGAATGCATGCCTATAAAATACAGACTATTTACGTCTGAAAACTATCCAACGTAACGTGATCATTGCACAAGACATCGAAAGTTTTCATTATACACGCTACAGCTGCCGATGTAAGCGAAGTAGAATTTTCACCCGCTCAATGATTGGTACTCCGCCTGTTTTCTTCATGCTCTATTATGAAACTTTGTTGAACAGTCAAGGATACGAATGTCCCAACAATTACAATCCTGCGGACTTTTTGGTGGCAACCCTCGCCACCGTTCCAAAAAATGAAGAACGTAGTAAGTCAGTCGCGCAGAGCATTTGCGACGCTTTTGTCAAGAGCGAAGCGTACAAAGAGATCGACGTCATTTTACAATTGCAATTACACATCGCACAATCCCAGGCAGTGAGTACAGACAATTTCGGGAATATTTTATTTCATTTTTAAACACCTCCTTCTTATGGTTTTTTTTTGTAATCATGTGTTGTTTCAGGGTAAAGGAGACCCAGATGGAACAACGGATATGTACGTACCTGTAAAAAATAAGAAAAAAACGAATTAGAATCCAAGCTACTGATTCATAATGCTGCTTTGAAATCAAATCATTTTATTTACAGCAAACAGCCTTATTCTTGGCTAAGATTGTACTGGTTAATGCATCGAGGCTTCCTACAAGTTTTACGAGACCCTTCTCTACAATTTATCAGAATAATCCAAAAACTGGTAAGGTTCTTGCTTAAGCGAATTCATTACTCCCTGCAAAAGTTACTAGATTCCAAATTTCTCCCCCCAGTTTTCTCAGAAACAAACACATAAAATGAAAAATAATGAGTAGCTGCATTTTTTCAATAGCCTAAGAAGATGCACCTACTCATTAAAATTGATTCTATTCATTGATTACTGAGAAAACTGGGGAGAGAGATCTAGTAACTTGGTTTGTGGTGAATCGCCTTAAAGAAACTGCAATTCGGAAGCTTAGACGAAGCTCAGCGAAAATGAACAACCACAACTGTGCTCTACCCTCAAACGACTTATCACAAATACACCCAGTTGAAAATTGTTTCCCTTTTTTCCAGTGTGTAGCGATTATGGCTGGACTGTGTTTTGTGGGAGCACTGAATCTCGATCAACGGGGCATACAAGCTTCGCAAGGTATCATTTTCATCCTGGTAACCGAAAACACGTTTTTCCCTATGTATGCGACTTTGGCCTTAATTCCACAGGAATTGCCACTTTTTCTTAGAGAGTATAGGGCAGGAATGTATCCTGCTTACCTTTATTACATTGCTCGTGTTACTTCTCTGGTGAGTCTCAAAATTCATGCTTGGATGTTATTGAACGCTTATAAATCACCAAATATTCTCAATCGAAGTTCATGAAAAGATGTACGAATGTCCGTTGAATTGATTTCTCGTTCCTAGAAAATAATAATATATCAAAATTTGATACGAAACCTTCGACTCGAGGGTGGAATAAATAATGGATCAATCAATAAATGAAGGAAAAAAAGAAGAATAGTTCTCGCCGGGACATTATATTAGAACTTTATAATGTATTTCAGATGCCAGGATTGATATTCGAGCCCATACTGTTCGCTGTGATAATTTACTGGCTGGCTGGCCTTAGAAATACGATAGATGCAATCGGTTTCACGTTGCTTGTCGTAATATTTACAATGAACGTATCAACGGCTTGTGGTTTGTGATTATTCTTGGTTGATCTATGTTTTTTTCTCAATGAAGAATATAATGTTATCGAATTAACGGTAAAATTGATACATAAAATATCTGATTTTTAGGATGCTTCTTTTCTGCCGCGTTTGAGAGCGTTCCCTTGGCGATGGCCTATTTGGTACCTTTTGATTACATCCTCATGATAACAATGGGACCGTTCATCAAACTCGGGTACGTTGATAGCATTGAAAAATCAATTATTATTTCTGTATATGATGAATTGAAAGGTATGTTTTGGGGTTAAAACTCTTATAATAATTTAATTCTGACAGTACTTTGCCGATCTACGTGCGATGGGTCAAATATATATCCTGGCTATTACATTCTACTGAAGCTCTTACCATCGTTCAGTGGAGAGACGTGCATAATATAAGTAAGTGAAACCTCTGGAATAATATACAAGAGAGTCTGGCTTCTTCGATTCTTCAATTTTTCTAAAAGAATCGTCTATTTTGTTCTAAAAATATTTTAAAACAAGGTTTCTTTTAGAATCCATGTACGGTTCCGAACCTTTATTCGATTTTCTAACAGCTCCATTCCCTGAAAAAAAAAAATCAAACACATATGAATGTTAAGAGGATATCAGTGCCAGGACTCTAGCCAGTTTATTTTTAAAAAAACTATTTGTGCGAAATGAATTTCTAGAGATTTGTCATAATTTGGATATCTAGAAAATTAGTTTAGATAATTTTACTAACACCTTTAAATAAAATAGTCAAAACAGAATGGCTAGGGCCCAGCAGAGAAAGAGAGAGTGATGGACAGATGCTGCTTACCTTGCTGATTACTTTCCTCATGTATTGTCTGTTTGCAGCATGTGAAACGATGAATCCAGAACTTCCATGCCTCACCGAAGGATCCGATGTGCTGAGTCACTATGATTTTGACGAAAATAATTTTTGGCCGGATATAATTTCAATGGCTATTTTGTACATAGGATTTCACCTGTTCGGATTTCTCTGTCTATGGAAACGTTGTAGATAGAAGAACAAGAAATAATATTCTTTCTCCATAATATTGTGAATGTTCGACTGACGATAAGAAGAAACCAGAACGAGATGGACATAGATTTCGTAAACGCCTGTGAGTTTTAATGGAATTTCAAAAGCATTAAGTGATGAAGACATGCACAAACATCTTTTGGGAAATTCGGTTTGTGTTATTTACAGCTAAAAATAATTACATTAATATGCAGGAAAATATAAAGAATTTGTCATGAAAATTCTTTCTGGAACATAGAAACCTGAGTTTCTTATTTTGTTTAATTTTCAGAGTATTAAAATTGTCGAATTATTATCTAGAACGTTTTTTATCAATGAAAAATCTATTCTCTAGTAGAGATTAAAGTCCAATTGGGTTCCCCTGATGTATAGACCACATACCGTTAAGTTAGGCAGGACAGTATAAAGTAACTTATCTATATCTACAGCGTTAATGTGAATTTTTAGCGGTGAACGTTTACCGTGATATCTATGCAATGAAACTTGAATTGCATGTTTGTAAGTCACATTAGAAATTAATGGACATCTTGATAAATCCGAAAATGTCAAATCAGGACAGTTGCTCAATACATGATAAATGGCAAGATCAGAAGGTGCAAGCAGCACATATCAACGATTTTAATTCTCTTGCAGCTTGTAATTTATTGCATGATATCCTTGAGATCATTGATATATTCAAAAACGTCAGATTAGGTAGCTTGGTAATTGCTGCAATACTTCTATCAGTAATGTTCACGCATCCTACGAAAATCATACACAAATTTAATGTTTTTGAAAAATATGGTTGATATAAAATACTCTCATAAAGCAGTTTATCGATAAAGGATCGATCAAAGGTACCTAAGATACCGATGGTAGATAATTTTTTA